>JAINEB010000012.1:26742500-29242500 GCA_022840565.1 Eubasilissa regina
AATTTCTAGTGTAACAGTGATTGCTACTACCAAAACAATTGAACAGCAATCACAGTTTATGTCATCACAAATACAGTAAAACTCCGTTAATTCGTGTACCTATATTTCATATTTTCACGTAATTCACACTTTTTTCAAAAATTTTAGCCCTGAAAACAACATTTCATACTGATTTCTACCGATAATTCGTATGCATTTTTTATATCCAAAGTAAATAATCTGTTCACGTAATTTGCATATTCACATGTTTTTAAATTGCAACATGCGTGACTACGCATTCATCATCCCTTTATAAACATCTGTAGTTAGCTCCACCCCCTAGCCAATCACGGCGTTCTTCCTTATCGCAATAAATCAGCGCGCTTAGAGCTCGCAACTCACAAGACCGCGGCTGAACTGAGTGGTGGCATTTTTATGTATACCAAATTCTGCAGCACATTTTATAATAATTTCGACAATAATTGTCAGCGTGTTGCGAACTATATATTTCTACTCACCCTTGTAACCCCTAATAAAAATAAATTTAACAATTCTCATTGAATCTCGTAATTTACAAATAAATTGTTTGCAACAGTTCTATAGATTCTGATTCTCCAAATCCACATATCGTTAAACACAGTTCAGGCGTATCTACACCTGAACTGTGTGAAAAGCATGATTCTGATTCTCCAAACCCATGTGGATACCACGTCAAAAAAACCGTTGCTCTTTTGAGGCAAACCAATCATCGAGTCATCACTTTGCGTTGCCTTTTTTGATATTCTGGTCGTTTTTCATGCAAAACTTGATTTAAATAGATCATTCGTTGTCGGTAGCGTTCAGTATTAACGGTTTCGCCTGGTTTTAGCAGCTCATAATAGATCACACCCTTCTGATCTCACCAAACACAGAGCATTGTCTTCTGTCCATAGTGATTTTTTATACCACTCAAAGCACCATGGTTTACCAAGAGCATACTCACCGTAAGCTTCTACAAGAATTCAATGCGATTCTGCAGCAGTTTTCTTCAAATGGTAATAGAAAATCAAGTTGTCCGCATATCGTAATTTCCAGGCACAAAATTCGACATGTTCAACACTTAAAAACTATGCTGTTGTATGAAACTTGTATTGTTACGAGTTGAAAATCTTTGTCAGATATCAAAATAAGAAAATGGTTTCAATGACGCGGTTTGACGGTAACTACATTGACAGCTAGGGCCATCTATGGGCCAATTCCAGTTTCATATTTACATACCTGGTAATTGAAAATGGTTCAAACTTTTTGCTTCAATAATTCTCATTATAAGCGTACAAATGTCTCTTCTAATTTCATTATTTTCATTTGCGGGATGCAAATTCTATAGGAATACATTTGTTTATTTATCACACAAATATTGTTATTCTCGGTAAAAAAATATATTATACTGTACCTGCCTATGTATGATAGAAAAATAATCAAGAATATTTAATATTAAAAGTTTTGTAAAGTGTTCTTCCGAAGACCAAAATCAACCAAAAAATAATTGCGCTTAAATACATATGGACATCAAGGGACATAATCGGGTTTTGCAACCGATAGAGGTAATACCTGCAAAGGACTCTTGACTAAGAACCCATTAAACTGCTCCATGGTTGTATTTGACGGTGTATCACCATGGATCGCTATTTGATATTTGACATAGAGCTTGTGTGTTTCTGATGAAGAAGCCAACCACTCTGCGCTTGGAGGCGCAGTTCTTACTAATTTTATCTAAAAATATAATAATAAAAACATTACATACTAAAGGGTAAATATCAATTGGTGTACTATAGGTTAAAGGTATTCCGATTAATATCCATCTATCATAATTAGTCAATCAGATAACTATTTTATTCATCAATATATATATATATATTAGATTTTAAAAAATTCTTATGTTGTATCACTGGATTAGTAATTAATTACCTTTAACCTATCACGAAAATTTGGTGGAAGTTCAAACAAAAAATCTTCTAATGACTTCTCAATTTTTGGAGTATGTTTTCTTTGATTTTCCCATTCAATTCCTTTTATCTGCAGTTTCTCTTTTTTTCTTTGCAATCTTAATTGTTTTGCCTTTTTGCAAGGAATATTGCATATTATGTCCGATCCTGTAGCTGAACTCAGTTTGTTGTCTGTAAAAAAAAAGGATGTTATTGTAAAATAAAAAATGCAACAATATTTAAGAGTCACTCTAGTATGTATACCATTTTCTATTTAAATATTATTGTTAACATTATCTAAAATGTTTATTAAATTTTCTTATATAATAGGCATTTAAAGTTAATTCACTGTCAATATAAAATAAAGTTAAAATAAACTACTGGGTGCTGGGCCAATGGCCACGGCAACTGCCACTGACCCAGTGATATGTCGCTTCACTGTTGATATTTACTCAATCAAAATGATAAAATTTGATAAGGGGATTTTATAAATTTGCAGGTGTGGTGATTGCTGTGAAGAAAAAAAAGAATATAAAGGTTATTTTTTGAAATATTTATAATTTCATGTTACTCAGTGTTAGGGGTCGCAGACCGAGATCCCGACTCTCGAATATACCTGGATACCGGACTAAAACGGATGCTTCAAAATTCCAGGATTGAATTTATGAAAACCGGGATTTTTAAAATTTTTGGTATTTCATTTTCAAAAAATATAAATCGCTATTCTTAGTTTCCGTGTTGTATTTAAGGTAAAACATATCAATAATTTATGTGATATGCAAACCCCTCACACCGCGTGTCTCAACTGCGCTAGCTGTCGATGAGATCGACTGACGGACTAGATCATTTAGATTAATTTGTAATTCATTTATTTTAGATTCATTTGTAAAGTATGAATTGTGATTAGTTTTGTTTTTATATCGTGCGTGTGTGAGTCGCAACGTGAATGTACACAATTGTTAACTAAATGTTTTCAAATTATTGACAAATAATTCGTTGGTATAGTCGAATGAAGATCGAATTTTAACATATATTAAGATGAAGATATTAACACTATCAGTTTCTCAGAGGGGCCGTGACGCAAGGGGGACGAAATTCCAGACCAACTGATGAAGACATTGACACATTGGTAAAAGTAGAAATAGCTCTATTTGAAAATGGCGGTTCAAGAAGAAAAGATCTAGAAATTGAGTATGATAGCTTAAGGTCTATTCCTCCGACCAATTTGGAGTCTAAGCGGGTGTTCTCATCATTAGGTTACTTTTGTAACCATTTGCACTCAAAATTATGCGATCAAACATGAGACACGTTGTCATTTTTACGATCTCATTGTTTAAATTTGACCAAAGATTAAGAAAAATACAAATTATTTTGATATTTGATTAATAAAACTATTTAAATTAAAAAAAATTAGAAATATTATTATTGTTCGTTTGATTAAAGTCAGAATTTAGACATTTGTGTTATTGTTAAAAAATTATTAAAATGTGATGAAACTTGCTTGTTTTGAATTTAAAAAAGTTAACAGGTGGTTTTCCACACCACTTACACTATTAATTTTATGTGTTTTGTGTGTTCCGTGGGCTATATATATATATATATATATATAGGTAGTAGTAGCAAGGTCTGGTGAACACGCAGAATGTTTTAAAACCTTCCAACCCATCTCATCGATTTTATCACATGTCGTCTTTGCCTTGTGAGGGTCTCTATCACATTGTCGTGCAGAATAATCGCTTGCTTTCGGTTGACCAAATTTGAACGTTTATTGTTTAGTTTCTCGTTCAATCTTGCTAATTGTTGGCAATAAATCTCTGCAGTAATTGTTGAGCCCAGTTTTAGTAATTCATAATGCAGTATTTCTTGCATGTCCTACCAAACACATAATTTTTTTTTACGAAGTATCATTCTTGGTTATGGGGTTGGAACTTGGTTCGTTGAAAACCATTGTTTTTCATGTCATATTGTCGTACACTATTCACTTCTCGTCCTCCGTTATGATTTGAGACAAAAATGGATCAGATTTTTATTTTGACAATAGCGAAATGCAAGTATTCCACTGATTTTCTTTGTTGTCATTGGACAATACTTGCAGGATCCAAATAATTATTCTGTTTATTTTGCCGATCCATGGAGACATCTCTGCGATAATTCCTCGATGGTTTGCCGAGGATCTGATTTCACCAGAGATTTTAACAGGTGATCGTTGAATTTTGAGGGTCGTCTTGATCTAGGGGTGTTTTTCAAATCTCTGTTGCTCGATTTGAATCGTTAGAACCAAAACTGACATACGTTTACTGTCAGAACTGCCCCATAAACTTGGGTAATGAGTTCAGTGGCCTTGGTGGCATTCAAGCCCCGATCAAAATAGAGCATACTATCAATGCCCAACGACTTTGTACTTTGACATTTTATTCTTAACGATAAAATAAAAATTATAACACAAAAAATAAAGTTAAGAAACTACTATAGAAAAAAAAACCTTACAAAGAGATGTTCACTTCACAAACAACAAACTGGCCTCAAATGTAAAAAATAATGGATTCATTTCCGGTACCCTAATATTAAAAAAATTCAAAAATCATAATTGGAATTGTTATTGAAAAATGAAATAATCCAGTTTTTATAATTATGTAGTTAGTATTTATAATCAGTAATTGAAATTGATGGCCCATTAAAACATTATTACAGTTTCCTTTATTATTTAATATCTAACAAAAAAAGGTGTCATTGTATTACTCAGGTACCTCTAAAAAAAATGCACATTTTTAATTCAGGTGTCACTAGTCGGGCAAATCAGAAATGTTTTAGAATGTGTCAACTGATAGCGAGAACTATTGCCCTTCCTGTGTAAAGTATTGTAACTGACAAATAGGTAATTTTTAGTTGTTTTAGTATTTCGAACGTAATGATTTTTTAAGTGGCAATAGTTTTAAAAATATGTTGTGTTCAACAGAACATATGTATCAAATATGAAATACTAGACTTAAAAATGACCCATTTGTAAGCTATGACACTTTATGTAGGAAATACCTCGTCAATTTAAGAATAAATACATAATATTAGGTTGCTATACACAAAGCTTAATTGAGGTAATAGCGGCCCTATTAAAAAAATTGACTTTGTGTATTAAACAAAGGTCAATATTCACGTTTTTATTGCTTATTAGCAGAAAGCAATAGCATTTAGTTTCGGCATTGCTTTGGGCTCTGCAGGCGGCTGATATGGTTACAGGGCCCTGTTAAATGTTTTCAATTTAACTTGTTTATATCTACTAAAACTGTTTCGATTTCAATAGGACCTTTCGTAAAATATTATAGTTTGATCATGTAATGTTTAATTTTTCAGCAAATTTAGTTCAGTCTGGATTTAAACTCCAATTCTGGGCATCTATGGAAAATGGCATCACTATATTGTTTTTCTGTATTGTACTTACCAACTTTTACATTGGGGCTTTGGCTTTTTGAATCAGAATGTGTATTTTCCACAGCAGGTGTCAGCTTTAAATTATTCACATCAATTTTCTTATGACTTTTACTTCTTAATGTATTTAGAATACTGTGTTCGTTGTGTTCTTGAGGATCACTAGGAGCTTGATTTGATTCTTTTTTTTTGATGGAAATATTTTCATTTTCACTAATCTCAGTATTATCAGTGTTAGATAAAAATTTATTTAACTTTTTAAGCAATTTTTTTTGAGACTTTGACAATTTAAAATTTAAGGCGTCGCACCTGCAAAATAATTAAATCTGTAACAGATGGGTTAGTTCAATAAAGTTTTTTTTTTGATATTTTGTATTAACAAAGAAATAATGCCATATTCCGGAAATAATATTATGTGTGCAGAATTAACTTAATTAATTTTGACTTAATAGAACAAAATTGATAAAAATATAATTAAAATAATACATTTTTAGGTTGTTGTAGTATTGAACTAACTTTGTGATAAAAAGGATATAAATTCACAGAATTCGGAATATTTGTAGGGTGGATACTTTTTCAAAATTTGGGTCGAAAACGTTAAAGCTATGCAAAAACTCAACGTTTTGTTTTATTAAAATTGCCAATATTCAAGAGATTTGATTTTAAACAATGTATTGAACACAAAAAATATTGACAGAGATGTAAACATGGTTTAACAAGACACTGTTCATCTAGACCAGCCATACTCAACCTGCGGCCTGCCAAACTTTTATGTGCGGCCCGAAACGCATTTATTATCAGGAATGTGATTTAAAAAAATCTGGCATTCTTAGTTTTGAATATATAGAATAACTCGCTCTTGTCTAAAATAGTAAAAAATTTATCTCAGTATCAAAATTCACACTAATTTAAAAATAAACACTTGCGATACACGTTAGTTTTGAGTTTTATTTTTTTCATTATTGTATTTTGAGGTATAGTACACAGATATGACGAAAAAAAAATGAATATAGGGAAATACGCTGTTAATGTTTGAGCTGGTATTCTGATAAGTATTATCATTGTTTTAGTTAAAAAAATATTTTTCGATTTGTCAAGTGGCGGCGCCCTAATCTTGAATCAAATGGGTATTAACCAATACTGCGAATGAATACAATCAATTCATTTTATCATCATATCAGTATAATGTTGCGGCTCACGTAACTTAGCAAACATACGTATACAGCCCGAAAAAAAAAGATTGATTATGACTAATCTGGACAAATACTCTGATCAAATGTTAAAAATTGAATATATATGTATTTTCACCATAATAGAGAATTTTTACACAGGATTGAAACATTTTCGCCCTTTAGTTAATGTTTATAAGATCGACCTTCATTGACATTTGTTTCTCAAATACACATTTAAAATAAAGAGCTGAGGCCACAGAAGTTTTGGAGATTGTGCTCTAGGCATATTTCATTTGAATGAACTACAGCATACAAGTTCGAAAATTTATCACTAACTTACTATGTTAGTGTAGTGTAATCGGTTAACACATTTCCCCAGATGGGAAAGGATCCAGGTTCGAATCCCGATAGAAACAAAAATATTTTTTTGATAAATTGAATTTTTATCTTTCTAATTGATACATTTAATTTGTATTATTCTATTTATCTTATATTACACAAACAGATTATCAACAGGTCCCACAAAGAACTATTAAATGACTATGCTAAACTATGTAAAGAGGTAAAACATAAAACAGACACAATTTAAATTTAAAAAAAAAAAGAGAAAAATACATTTAAATATAATTATTATCATGTATAGCGATATCGAAACAAGTGACACGTAACAGAGTATGGCAGCATTCACAAGGATAAATGTTTTTATAGGAGTGCATAGTAAGCATGGTGAGCATGTAGTACATGCTATAACGGTTGTTAAACAAGCATGCACAATAAAATTTCACTTTTACACTGAGCATGTGTCTCGTAAATTTATCCATGTTAGGATTTGTAGGTGACATCTTATAATAATTAATCATTTTAGGCAGAGGACAGAAACAATTAAAACTGGTATTATAAATCTTGGTGTGCAATAGATCTCAACAAATAGGAGTGTTTGGATCTATTTGCGATAAAATCGAGGGAGTACGCAGTTTGCTATTAACTACGTATTTAGTAAAGTGTCATTAGGTATGTGATTTTTTATCTTTTTGCCAAGGAGAATATTGAAATTCCTGCTTTCAAGCTTAATAAGTTTGAATTTGTTGCTCCCTCGGAAAACTTATTAAAAGGATTTAACTGTATTCTCAGAAATGTCAGAGATCATTATTCTATAAGACCATTTTTACTGAACATGAATTTATTTCTCCACCAGCAGAAAACATTCAGATTGAAGGGTAACCTCGATTGCAAAAGTGATTGATTAGATGAGGGTTCAAGTTTATACTTTTAAAACTTAATTTCAAAAAATGTTATTAAAAAAATTTGCCAAGGAGTCACCTGTCAGACTTATTTTTCATTGATATAATATTACATACAACAGCTGCTACATTTACATTCTCTATTACATTTCTGTAGTGCACAAAACAATATTTGATGTATGTAAGGGAAGTTATATATGTATATATATAACAAATGAAGTACCATTTTGTTTTTCATAATACATATATCAATTTTTATAAAAATCCCAAAGTCATTCACTATGAAATTAATCTATGGTGGAAGATATGAGACGTTCACATTATCATATTTAATAACTACCATTAAAGAGATTTCAGTGTCTTAATGCCATTTATCATCAGATAATTATTTTCTTATTAGGCCGATGATGTCTGTAATATTCCAATAGCAGCAGCCACTAGTCGATTTTAATAATAAGATTGCAATGTATTGACAATCTCTAACATGATATTTTAATTCAGACAAAAATAGTACGTAAGAAAATATTGCATATTTATGTTAAAGAACTGACTTGATGGTGTACATAGGACAACACGTCTCATCCATTGTAGGTTTATAGCAGTATTTTCCAGAACGCCTCCAACCTCTGTCAATCAGATTTTGATAATCTTCTATTGAAAGCAAATGCGCCCACATTCCTAAAAATAATTACATTGGTATGCTATGGCCACAAATATGAATTTTTATTTTATTATTTATACAGAAAACATTGCACAATAATTTATTTACCTCGGCTACAACTGGTATCAGGCTTTTTACAATATCCACACCGGTGTTTTTCATGGCTAGGATAAAATTCTACGATACTTTTCGACATTTTATGTATATTAATTAAAAAATACCCATTTACATCACAGACATTCGAAGAAGCTATATAATATACACTATATTATAAATAAACCGTGCAACACGAAACTTCTATGACAATCAATGACAATCATAGATAAGAGATAAACCATAGACAAGATGGATATTCTATGACATGCTCTTATCTATGATGATGATGATATATGAAATCATAGATAAGAGAAATAATATATTCTAACAGAAAAGTAATCGACTGTCGCCGATTGGATGCTACTAGGCCCTGCGGCCTGCAATAGTGGCCGCTTCGTGGCCGATAGTGGCCGCTACACAGCCAGTGGTGACCGGTGTGCGGACAGGGCTTCCATAGAATCTACATATAATAAATATAGATAGCCGTCCATAGGGCCTAGCAGCAAACCATCAGCGATACTAGAATTCTACAAAAGGTGTTCTTAAGTATCAACTTTGAATTATGTGCATCTATCTAATTATTCTTCGTCATTCTACTTAAAGACATCTTTGAAAAAAACTGAGATCATGTTTACATTAATAATTATTGAACAAACGTAGACAGTATGAATAAATGTAAATATTACGTCTTGCGTCACACTGTCAAATGTGACGCGAGATGACAGATGATCAATATACTTGCCAGTTGTGAAAATTCGTACTATTTCGTTAATGTATGTTATTTCTCACTCGTAATAAAGACAATGTACATATCATTTCAAATTGAATAAGTATTGTTATTGAATATATAAAAAAGAAAACATTTAAGCAATCTTATCCTAGAGATATTAAAAACACGTTCGACATATTCGCTACTTTGGCGAATATATGGATTTTTTATTACTGACAATAATACTTACATATCTAAATAGGGTTCATGCATAGATCCAATATTATGTACAGATCCAATAGCGACGATGAAGCGCAATCATATAATAGGACAGAAATGAGAACTAAATCAGTACTAACAGCAGATTAAGTAAAAATCATATAACAATGCGATCACGTCGCTCACATAATCAATGTTTATCAATATTTGATTGTTCCGACACAATGGCAATGTTATAGACTAGCTGGAAAACTCGTACACGAACGTGCAAAACAATGTCTAAATACTTATTCAAATAGCTGTTTATCATTTAACTATAATAGCTACATTGATAAGAAACATAGTAGCTATCTGATTCAATATAACTCTACATTTCATGTTCAATTGTTTTATTTTGTTTTCGTAATTGATGTAGTTTATTATCAGTTTTTGAGATTATGTTTGTTTCCTTAACTTGCTTTGCTTATTTTAATCTCCCATTGCTCATACGAAAAATTCTGCCATCTTGATTATTGACCAGTCGGCATCGACGCTAGCGACAGCGCTGCCGGCTGCTGCTACATGCCTGGCTCGATAATTCACCGCCAGGCAGTTTCTCCAGTTTCATCGTTTCACAACGGCGGTTTTGCCGGCTCACGCGCGCCGAGCAAAACCGCCAACTCGCTTAATTTCATTTCATAATACACGTGCACCTTCTACATCCTCATTCATTCCTTTCATTATATCTATCTTCATTGTTATATCCATCACAGTAAACACCTCAACACGCAATTGACATTTATTTCATTTAACCAGCGTCCCAACCCCCAAACATGTAAGAAGACCGGAACAAAATATATTGCACAGTTTACAAATTACAGCAGTTTAAGATACAATTACTATTTTTCATCAGTTTTTGAACGTAATAATATTTTCACGGGCCGCTTTCAAGGGACGAACCCGCGCACGCGCGTCCCGCTCCAGTGAATGGACCAATAAGAAGCCACGTCTAACAGCATATAGATAAATACACTCACCTAATTTATTTTACTAATAATACATGACCATAAACATAAATAACATTAGAAACACAAATATATTATAATTTTTACCAATTTTTTATATTTTTTATATTCTATAAGTTTAAACATATTATTATGTGATGGCTTGGAATATTATTAATCTTTCTACGAGTAGGTACTAAACAAAAATGTTAATTTGTGTGTCTGTAAATCCGATTCACCCTCGTACTCATTTGGATTATAATGTTTGTAAATAAAAATCAATAATTTTCCGAAGGTGTGCACGGATAATATTATTTTTATGGGAAATTGGTGATGTACTGATAAATACATTTTAACACTTTCGATACCAAATTTCCACAAAATTCCGCTGCTGCATTTTGCTCTCATTACCACGTCGCCAGTCACCACTCGGTCTTCGTCGGTGTGACGTAATGCGCGTTTTGCTAATTTTGGAATACATTGTGCTGTCAAAGTAAAAACTTGGTGGTGTCAGCGCCTGATGCGTTCGCTGTATTTTATTTTGAGAATGGTTTGTGTTAATTAGTTGATCATTTGTTTGATAATAAATTATGTTTTCAACATTGAAAAATACAATTTATTAAATCATAAAACGCATCGCCTACGCCTCTGGCCCAACTTTTTCCTTTTTTTCTCTTTATATAGGTACATCTAGTGTATTGTACTTTATATTTATATGTACATATTATACTTCAATTGTTATTTCTATTCAATTAACTTTTACTGAGTTGTATTTAAGCTGCGTACGTTTATGTATATTAATTATTAGAAAAACTTTGTTTTTTCAATTCCGGAAACACTGACCAAGGCCGCGCAGTGGCCATTTCAGACTTGCAAAAATCATTAACCGATTGCTTTCTGCTAGTCTGTAATACAATTTCTAATTCACTTCCTAACAATCAGTGAATACTTCGGATCATTTTCATAAACTAATTCTTCTTCTTCTTTTAAATAGGCAATCCGCCCTTCAAGAGTGATTTGTGCCATTGATCAAGATAAAACTTTATTTTATAGAAAAAAGTACAATAATATTATAGAACAAGTCAATACCACTGTCGTTCAAAAAATTAGCTATTATATAGATTAAATGTGGCGAGTTAAGGGAAAGAAGATGACACATGTTAACCGGGAGTTGCAAATTACCATTGACGAGATTACTGTAGTCTAAACTAGTTCAAATGGCTACAAAAAACTTAGAGCATATATATATATATTATAATATTTTTATGTTCCACATATTACCTAGATATATAAAAACTCTGTTGGTAATTATGATTTAATAGGTTTACTCTCTAGTACCCGAAAACTTACAAATATTCTGTTACCTATGTATCTTCTTTACAATATAATATAATCACAGTCACAGTAGTGGTTTAAAAAACGATTTAACCATCGCTAGTCTTAAGTGTCACTGTCTCTCACAATATTTACATAACAATCGATGTGTTTCGCAATATTTACGTAAAAAAAAGTGTATTGTATTTTATTTTATTGTCAAAACAAAAGTATGAAATGTGCGGAGAACGTTTAAAATTTATTTCAACGGGGAAAATTGAAGAATTAATAAACGAAATGTTTTTCCACAGAATCGATAGCTATGATCTTCTTCTATGATCAGATGATATGCGTTTTGGTGCGTTCAGGAGAATGATTCGGGAGGAACGGAGATGGATAATGGTTACGGAATTTGTTATGGGTTAGGCGGTAAAATAGACTTGGGTGAGAGAGCTGAATCGGGGGAGAAAACGGTTTCGGGCGTGAGCGTGGATTTGGATTGGACGGTTGTATCCTGTACGAAACCGGATCTACAAATAAAAAATAAAACAATAATTATTCTAATTGTGTATTTATGGTTGTCATTCAAGGATTTTGTATTTCTGTAATTCGTTTACTTTGTTTTCCGTCGTTTTCCATTTCAAATGCCAAGTTGTCGATAGATTTTGATGTATTTGGAGTCTTTTTGTTCCATGATTGGGTGTTCCCTGTACCGAATATCATAAATATGAGTCCAGATATGAAGTAGGCTGCTGCTCCAATGAAGAAGATGTATCTCCATTCTTCAAACCCATTCTGTAAATGAAAATGGTGATCAGTATAATTATATGATTATTGGTCGCTATTCGGCGCTGTTCGGGATTCAGAATCAGTTAATATTTTAAATAGTTATCAAGAGACCCTAAATATCTAATAACGATGTATGTAAAATTTAGTCTAAGAAATAAGGTGAGATGTCCAGGGACGTGGGCGTGGGATGACTGTATTTTCCTCAGTATCTTAAAGGTTACCAACGGAAAGGGAGAGGGTATCTATGTCTTGCCTGTGGACCTAGAGAGTAACTGTGAAAAATTTAGAATTGATAGCATTCAATAAATAGAGTGGGCGAGTAGAAGGGGGATGCTGTCTATGTCTTGCATAGCATCCTATATAATAAGTGCGCAAAATTTGATTTAGGTCGGTCAAAGGGTATAGAATATTACGGAGAAGAGACAGACTGTAGCGACTGGAATTCAAATCCACCGCCATCTCAGTCGGCATCGACGCTAGCGACAGCGTTGCCGGCTGCTGCTACAAGCCTGGCTCGAAATTCACCGCTAGAGTCTCTCCAGTTTCATCGTTCTACAACGGCGGTCTTGCTGGCCGGGGGCGCCGAGCGAGACCGCCAAATCGCTTCACATCATTTCATTTCGTAATACACACGCACCTTCTACAACATTCATTCATTCATTTCATTCTATGTCTTTCTTGTTTTTATCATACTGTCACAATAAACCGCCACACGCCAAAATAATATCTTTCATTTAACCACCGACATAACCCCCAAATACATATTATGTTAATGTTTATTTCATATCATATGCCCTAAGCACATTTCGTATTTTTATATCTGCCTTCACCCGTGCTGAAGCAAACATTTTACACTTTTAATCAAAAATCATATTATAAATACAAATTAAATGTATTAATTAGAAAGATATACATATAAACCAATTTTATCTAAAAATATTGTTAAATATTGTACAGGTTTGAAAATTTGTCATCAAAAATAACATCGCTGTAGCGTAGTTGGATAATGCACCTTCCCCGGTTTGAAAATAGATCCAGGTTCGAATCCCGGTGACGCAACAGCAATGTTTTTCGATAAAATTAATTTTATGTGTATATCTTTCTAATTAATACACTTAATTAGTATTTAAAATATCACAGACCTATATTCTGAATAATTACAACTTCACAATAAGAATGTGTTCTCTTAACAATCATATTATACGTAATTAGTTTATCAACTGTAAATTTAGAATAAGAAAGAAGAAAAAGAAGGAAATAATACAATGTGTAAGTAACAAAATATGAAGCAATATTTGATCTTGAAAAATTTATAACCTACCTGAAATTTGTAAAGATAATACACATTTTAACAAGTTTAAATTATACAGTACAATTGAATTTAACACACACACACGCATGCACAGGCTGCTCACTCATTGCAGTTAGGTCTGAAGTCTTGACTCTGTATGTGTTCATGTAGATAATATACCTACATATAGATTATTGATATATTGAATCCGAAAATCTGGGTCTGTGAACATTATGGTTGGATAATTTATAAAGGTGAAGTATACGCTACATATGATTGTTAAATTTCTACCAATCTATTTCTGCCAATTTTATTTAATTAACTTACTCGTTCCTTGGTGAAATAGCTGGTGACGAGCGGTGTGATGAATCCTGTAGTGCTTCCGATACAGTTGGCTATGCCGTACAGCGTGCCCGCATAGTTCGGCGCCAGGTCCTGGTGGTTCTGCAGGTTAGTGACGGTCGCAGCTCCGTTGATGCCCAGCGACGCTGTGAGCAGCACCACGCTAATTACCGGGTTACATCCAACGTAGGATAGTAGTACGAGCAGCAGTCCGGGAAGGAAGTGGGCTGAAATATAAAAATCCCATATCAAATATTATAAACATAGAATATATTTTTTCAACGAATAGCACGTTAAATTTCATATTTTTGTATTCCTTCACTTCAAAAATGTTTTAGAGGCGCCTAGTATCGATAAAGTACTTCTCGTGTGCTAAACGAGCGCTACCATCTTGATATTTACTTTTAAACTCTGGTCATAAATTGTCATTTTCGAATATAATGCTTATTTTTTTTTATACAAGAATTTAATCTATCGTATAGTTTGGTATAATTTATGATTTATAAATTCTTAACATCAAAATTTAATACTAGCTGATATTTAACTCAGCCGAATTTTTTATTTTTGCTTTCAGAATTATGTTTATTGTTGCAATTTTACAAATATGTAGGATAATTTTACCGGTTATGTAGACATTTTTTTGTACTTACAAAATACACAGAAACTCTTCCTCATCGCTGTGACTGAAAGGAGCCCCCTACTCCTGACAAAATCTCCGGTGGATCCAAAAACGAATCCCATAACCATCCTCGTGATGTAGGGAACTCCGGAGATAAACCCGGCTTGAGACAGGTTGAACCCGAGAACCTGGGATATGAACTTTGGGCCGGCAGTTAAGAGGAAGTACAACCCCCACAGGTTGCCGTAGTGCAGGATGGTGAACGCCCAGAAAGGCACCGAAGTCAGCACATCCTTCAGCGGGACCAGCGGCTGTGATGAAAGAAACATTTCAATAGACTGTATGATATTATTGTGGGTAGGTACCTAATTATCGTGACGTAATAAAAGTTTCACCTGTATTTGTGTGCAATATTAAACAATGGAAAGATTTGCAATGTCATGTTATTTTAACCTTTACCATACCGTGATATAAAATACTCATACGCAGCCATGCTGTCAACTCGTGTTACTGTAAGAAATTAGAGTTATATTTGCCTTTTATATGTGAAAAAATGGTTAATGCCATAAATTTACTTTTAAGTATTGAGCATTAAATATTAAAAAAAATGTAATATTATAATTCGGAGCATTCATCAAGTTGTGTATAGGAGATTGCATTGTATAATATAACTTTTCTTTTTACCTATCTTCATTTAATTAGTGCGAAAGAGACATCATTATATTCGTATGTTTGTTATTGTTTTCGCTGTGAAATTAATGTGTGATTTATTTCTGTCTTGCCACAAATGGTATTTTTGTCAACGTATTTATTTTACCATTGTAAATTTCCATTGAATGAATTAAAAATAATTATTTTTGTAAGATTCGCCTTACATAATTAATTTTTCACTAGTCATTTTTAAGCATAAATATTTTTCTTTAAATTAACTAAAATTTGAAGTATTACAGATTTAATTAGAGCGGTAGACCTGTGTGGTGTGCATGGTTTGGGAAGGGTTAATATATTCTAGTTTATTTTTTATGTAAAGTAAGATGAACGGTATTGCAAAATTGATTTCACATGAATTGTGCGTAGAACCAATATTCTATTGCTACCGTTGGGAATAATCAGTAGTTATTCAGAAAGCAGCCTGTCTACAAATTTTGAGAAAAGTGAGGTATTGTTTTTATCGGAGGCACAAAGGTCAATTTTATATTCTGCAAAAAACAGGTTAGCTACTTTCATACAAAAAATCATAAAAACCGCCTTCTGAGAATATTGTTGAGCGCAAATACCCATTTAAAAATTTAAAAAAAACTTCGTAATATGAAAAAACAATAAATCTATAAATACATTATTTTAAAAGTCATACAACATTTGGCACCGATGTATTATATATTCTTTGAAAGGTACAACACATTCTACTCAAGATTTTATATGCAACATGGGTGTGCAGGTTTGATGCATGCAGTGGCGTAACTACGAAAATTGAGTCCCAATGTAAAATGGAAAAAAAAGACTGCTATACACGTATTGTATATAAGAATTAAGAATTTGAAATACTACCCGGTAATAAACGCCCCCCCCCCCCCCCTCCTCCCTAATTTCAGACAAATTTGTGTTTATCGTTCGAAACTCGCAATGTATTTTTTTTCCCGAGCGAAAATTTTTATATTGATTTAAAATATTTAAGATATTATTTAGTCACACGAATAAACTGCCAGTGCACCAAAAATGTTTATTTCTTATAGGTACCCGATTGATTCCAGGAAGTAAAAATAATAAGGGTCACAATGTGATTCGCTAATCTCAGCTTCTCTCGACCGGCGATAATGATGATAATTATGAGGTCGCAAGAAACGAATCACAAATGATGTTCAATATGGGCACACTACGGCGGCAAAGTCGAGAATGGCTTCCGCCAGCAGAATACTCTGTTTTTATTTCAGATTTATTCAGTCATATTTGCAAGTTCCTACTCAGTGACAGGCCGCCTGTCTATGATGTTTTACTAAGACGTCATTGTTTGCCTGATATCTATTCCGCGGGTTTTTCGGCACCACGCCGATGATTACACCTTTCTAATCATATCAATTATATGGCATCATATCAAATGTTTCTGCGCGATACACATATTAAACGAAATTTATCGCCGTCGCCCCCTGCTAAAATAACGCCCCCTCTGGAAAAATATCGCATCCCCCCAGGAAAAAATCTTACGTAGGTACTTATACCAATAGTTGTGTATAATAATAATATAATTTCTCCTTGAAAATTTCGCTAATTTAACCAAATTTTATTTTTCACATACGAACCTACTTCTTTAAAGATTTCAAATTGAGCATGTCTTATTGCGTATTTTTGGCGTTAATTTGTTTGGTTTAATGTTATCATTATTATGAATCTCACTTTTCTTAATACTTTAGGATTGTTTTATTAACGCTTGTGCAAACATCGGAGAAGTTGCGACGCAGCTAGCACCGACGCGTGTTGGGAGGTAATAATTAAACTTGTTTATAAAAAAATACCCATTTTTTTTCTATCTGACGATGCTGATAGATTCGATGTTTTTGAAATGTAATAAACTTAATTTTATATGCAATAACTATTGCCTTTTTTGTTTATTTTATGAAATTTAATAAACTTTAACTTATTTGCAATTGGGTATTGTTTATTGATTTTATCAAAAAAATTCACCAGTCACCATTGTACGAGTAAAATGATACTGGATTGGATCGCTGTTCTAGTGATGTCCCTCTAAGGGTTCGTACATCGGTTCGTGCGAACCGGTTGTTAGAATTGAAAACCTTTCGTCGAAAAGTTTGTCGCTGAATGTTTGTAACAAGATCTAGTATCTATTATAGTTACCAGATGTTCAATTAAATGATTAATTGTTATTTATTTGGTATGTGCAATACCAAATCAATTAATTGTCAGAAACGTGCTCATTAATTGGGTTAATAAAAGAGTACCTTTCAATTCGCGAAAATGTCTAAATTATTCGTGAGTAGAACGTGGCGCGAAAAATGTGTAAAAAGTTTCTTTTGACCTCTTCAGCAGTAGAGGATAAAAATGTCTACATATTAGTGATGAACTAAATCGTTATTTTAACCGTTATTGTGACTGTGATTGTGAAGTTTGCGTTCGATTTTAACGATGATTGGTAACTGATTACTCGTAATTCGGGGAGCAATCACTGGTATACTCTGGAAACTAAACCTCTAGCAGTTAAATATCAGTCACCAATCATCGTTATAAAAGAAATACGCACAATCACAGTCACAATAACGTTTAGCACATCACTACTACATATCGTTAATGGAATCACAGATGTAGCCGAAAAACGGTTATACTAATAACGTATTTTTGTTGAAAATTTATTCCTCGTTATATTTGAGTTCGACTGTACTGTATCTTAGAATATAACATGAAAACGAAACAATACATTAGCACTTGCTGTGGAAATTCGCTCCTGTTGGTAATATTCAGTTTTATATTATACATCGCTTGTAATTATTGTGATTATTGTAATTACAAGCGATGTAAAGGATGTTCAAACATGTATACCTTGTCAACATCAACACTTTCTCCTATACAGTCCAATATGTACGCTTTCTCCTTTTCACTAATTCTCGGATGGTCCTGGGGAGAATCAGCGACCAAGACGAACCACAGTACAGTCCACGCCAGAACAATGACTCCGGGAATGTAGAAAGCCCATTGCCAGCCCAGTGAAGAGATGAGGACACCGCAAATGGACCAAGTGATGACGGTGCCAAAAGTGCCGCCCATGAGGGCGCTGACGAATTTTCCCTTTTCGTCTGGAGGCGCCCAGTTGGCGACGAGGCAGTGCAGCGAAGGGTACATAACCCCCTGGAATTAAACATCAAAGTTATTTACAATCTTCGGAGTTGATATCCGAATATGAGGAACGCCGTAAACCAGTTTTAGAGATTGGCAATAAAAAAAAAAGTACGCGGCAATACACGAGTGTAATAAAATGCAAATGCAGTGGCGTCGGTCCATATTATCATAATTAACATATTTATTATAAATAAAGTAATATTATAACTCTGCAAGACGTTTCTATCTTCCCCTGTCTTACGCCACTTGAGAATTTGTTAACTAATCAAGATCCAACCTGTCTTCACAGTGTTCGTTGTCGTTTATCTCGGCTTAGTCTGTGGTGATCCTCAGCCGAAATGGAATTGTTCAGCGACGGGAGACAGAATCGGGCTTGCTGGTGAGGTTTTACGATCCCTTAATAGTAGAAAAAATGCTACTCCTGACTCACTGATGGGATTGTGATTGATATTCCATAATATCAGTGATTGAGAACTGTGACTGTGATCACAGTTTCATTACTAATACGCGTGCGCCGCACGATATCACAACATACGAAATAAAAAAACATAATTTTTAGCGTATTTACTCATCTTAGTCAAACTTCATTTGTATAAAAACTTATTCTAGAATATATAATTAGTATATAACTAATTTAATATCACCACAAAGATAATAAAAACATTTATAAAAATGTGAGTTTAGTTTTCGGGTCAAATTAGGTAAAATGCTTTGGTAGAATCTACTAGATGGTGCTGATCACGAATTATAACGTTATTTCTTCATTAATATTTACGTTTCCTACGCACATGCGCCGAATTACGGTTCACAATCAAATATAAATCAAAAAAATTAATCACGAATCACGATGTTTCCAAATATTCATTCACTGATAGTGAGCGTGACTCAAAGATATCAGTGATTGACTCACGGTTAGTGATTTTGAGTTCACTACTACTTAATAGTGCAGTGATAAGAAAATCCGAGTTAAGTGTTGAGACCAAGTAATAGGATACTTTACTCAGCAACACAGAGCAACATCTTTTATCATCGCCCGGCCCGCTTTTTGTGGAGGGTTTAGTTCTATGAAAGGGAGTTTAAGATTAAGATAAACTAGAGATTAAGCAAAACAGAAAAAAAATCGTTGTCCATTTTGATTAATCTCATTCGATTATATTATAATCCTGGCAACACACTGATGCCTATGGACGCCAGGCACAGGAAATAGAAAAGGTGAAAGCGGAAACGGAGACATCGTATTGTTGGCTATCTGTTTATTTGTATTGAGTCTGAATAAATGTTTATTGAATGAGACAGTCTTTGATTATTTTACGAACGAAATCCGTTTGCGGTTTTACAATTTAGTTATGGTATTGCCTTGGTGCATCCAAACTTCATTGAGCGTTTAAGTCGGAGATTATCTCTGAGTCAAGATCATCCCTGTCCTGAATACAAGATACTTCTATTTCACTCAAGTGTATGACAGTCATAAATATAGGAAATTATTGCATTAAAAAAGTTTTGCTTTTTAATTAAATTTGAGCGGCTACATTTGACCCTCTTTCTAAATTCTTGGATTCTTTCTCTGTCGGACTATCTATTAGGGTCATTAACGATAGGTTGATCGTCACCTGTCTCTGTAAAATATAATAAAACCGGAATACATAACATAACAGATATACATAATTCAGTGTATCGATGACTGAACTGAATTTGTCAACCTTAATGACACATGGCCATAGATTTACACAGACAAACCCGTGTACATGACATTCGATTTGACAGTTAGGATTGACATATGCACACATACGTTATCTAGAACCGTAGACAGGCACAACTGTTTGTTCTGCAATAAATATAAATTACTAACATTTATACCGTTTTAACTGCTGCTGGGGAGATTCAAATTCACCCAATGAACGAACGAAATATCAATGGTCAATCGACTGGCATTTGACGTTTGACGTAAAACAAGTGTGGCGAGAATCTCAGAGACTGTGTACACTGGACACGACGGATTACGAAAGCAGAAATTATCTCGAGTCGAAAATTTTTTAAGGGTGGACAAGGGTCTTAAGCAGTTCTTGGTCGGACGAGTATCGACGAGCCGACTCACCCCGACGGCTCCTATGAGGAAGCGGCACGCGGCCAGGGCCCAGTGATGCAGGTCGGCCGCCAGCGGGCTAAGCAGCGTGAGGATGGCGGCCGCAGCACTGCTGAGCCCCACGACGCTGCGGGGCCCCCAGCGCTCGGCGAACGGGCCTCCCAGCAGCGAGGTGGTAGTGTAGCCCCAGAAGTACGCGCCCAGGATCACCCCCTGCGTGTTGGAGCTCCAGTTGAACTTCGTGTTCTCCTGGAAAAGGAAATACGGCAGTTACATTTTTGTGTAATGTAGACTAGGGCTACGATGGCCTAAATGGGCTTAAACACCTAAGATTGGAGAATAAATATGCAGATGATAATAATAATGGATAATTTGTATAGCGCCATTTTCGTAAAAACTTTCACCTCAAGGGCGCTTTACACGTCAACTGTTTATAGTTCTACAATTATCTTTGTTTTTTAAAATTAAAAATTGTTATTTTCACTAATGGAAATGACTTTTTGAAAAGGGTTTTAGTTTCTTCTTAAATAAAGTCTCTTATGCCCTGTTTCTTATGACGGAGGGCAAAGAATTCTACGCAAATGCCCGTTCACTAAATTTAGACTTCTGTCAACAGTTGGTCGGTTCTACAACCCTTCCGGCAGCTGAAGTAGCTTTCTCAAGAGTATACATATAAATACACATAACCAGCACGACATGACCAAAAATTCTGCAGCGTTATGTTGAATTGTTAACGGAATAACCTTTCAACCGTAATGTTAGCACTATGCGGGCGGGCATTATCATGCTGAAAAATCACTTGACGCCGCTTTCTTGGTCGTTTTACTTGAATTGCGAATACAAAGTCGGTTTGGATTCTTCGCATCGAATAATTCTACGAAGATATGTATGAAGATCTAGTTGCGATATTTATTATTACAGATTATGAAAAATGATGCAAGTTTCATGGATAATCTTATAATAAATTATTAAAAATTAGGCAAGCATTACACACATATAGATGTTGCACTCCTATACGAAATCATCAGCTAGCTGTCAGTTAAATCAGGCGCGAAATTCAAAACTTTGAACATAAATCAGACAATAAATAACTCTACTCTTTTTAACATGGGCTGTCTATGGAATTCTTTATCTGTGGAATTCCTTAGACTAAACGGCAAACCAAACAAAGTGTTGGAATAGTTGGGTAGTAATGTATATGTAAATGTTACCAGAGTTTCGTCGCTTATAACATCACGATGCGCTTCGTGGGTTGGAGCTTGGAGACTGTCTCCGGTGACATTCCTCGGGACGACCCTCACACACGCGGACTCTCGGCTGGAAAAATAAACAACCTTATACTATATATACACTATCATATAACATACCTATTCCGCACTATGAAATACGAGCCGAAAATGTACAAGATGTATTGTGAAAATTCTGTATGAAGATAATCGACATTCAAATTAAAAATCAAACTAAGTAAATGTGTACAAGATAAGTTAAAATAAAAAATTGATATGGTTTATAATAGAGCACACATATATATATATAGTTTAAGAATAAATATATAATGAAATCATCTGACAAAAAGAACGAGGATTGTTAGAATATTTCAACTTATAACACTTGAATACAATTGTGAGAACTGTCACTTTTGTATGTGTGTGTGTCAGATGAGTGGTGGGGGTTATGGGTTATAAGAGGCCGTCACTGGGGAACGGGTATCTTTTCCACCGTCCTTTCGCAATAGTAATAATCAATATCTGAGTTATATAATTGTAAATTACTGCAATTACATTGTTGTAATAAATTAATATTTTTACGCATATCAACTGAGTTTCACTCCCAAGTAACTTGAGAGTTTTTACTCTCAAGTTATTTTTTAGTAGGGGAAGAACCCCGAGGGAATCTGGTGGTATTAAAGATACCACAGTGGCGCAACTAAATTGGAGTAATTATTTTGAGCTTCTTGGTACATACATCAAGAAGCAAGAGAGAAAAAAAAATTCGAATAGGACCAGGGAGGAAGCGGTGGAAAGCAACGGTGCTGGTCGTCAGGCAAAGGACGAGAAGACCAGGACTGGACAGTCGGACCCTATATCTGTCACTTCCCATCTCTGCATGTTGCAAAATAACAATTCAACACATCAGAAATATTTCCCGTATAGGTTCCCACCGATTTGCGCGAACCGGTATGAACCCGCAGGGGAACTTCACTGGATGATCACATTAAATATTTTATTGAGATGATGAGATTCTTACAGTTGTTTGTAAATGAATCGTTAAATTGACTACTTGAAGACTGAAAGCAAACTGGATGCCTCGGAGGAGTGAGCGCAAAGCACAAAGTTAATTAAGAATAGATCTCTTAGATTTTAATGTGTTAATAAAGATAGGTTGTAATACGTACATTATTGTTACGCGTACGTTGAAGACAATCAGAATTGAGAACAGGGACGGATTTTTACGGTCAGTCTCACTGGAAATTTTGGGGGCTCTAGTCTCAAGATATTACAACACAGCGTGAACTACTAACAGTAACACTAATTCAAAGATAATGTTAAACTAACAACGTTTAAACTATTTTATTATTAAGGTATAAATAACAGACAGCAGACGGGCACAACCGGATTTGTCAAAACAGTGTTTCTAGGCCTTATTTTTAATGTTTTTCTGTCGCTATATCTGTTGCTCCTGAATGAGAAGAATTCTAACTAAGCAGTAGTTGTCGCACACCTGGAGTCGTGGTTCGATTTATTTAAATACCGTTTAATAAAATAAAATATTTTTCACATTAATTTAATAATAATAAAAATAAACAAATAAGTACACCATATTAACCGTTATTGCAGTAACCATGTTTCATGATTTAACTCGTACGAAAGCGGAATAATAAAGTTTCACAAGATAACTGTTATTCGGTACAAAACAAGAAATTGAGAGCCGCTGACCTTTATGACTGTCATAAAACCCAACACCACGGCAGACTGAAGCGTAATACTGGTGCAAGTCTAAATTTTTCTCTTTTACACATATTTTATATTTTAGATACATAATTTTGTACTTGTTATTCATTACTGTATTATTACGATGGGATGCATGAAACTTTGTCCTAGATATACACAAAGCGGTTGGTGCTATTTGTTCGTCACGCAGAATGCATAGACAACGTTTAAACGAATGACTCAACACTAATTCTTATGTATACTGCTAAGTTATGTCAGTCTCCGAAAGTTCTCCGACAGAATATAAGGGTAATGGCGTATCCGCGGATGAGATTTCTCTTGGAGATTTGAGAATAGGGGAGAGTGCAGTGCAGTTATTCATTATGTTTTGGCGTGGATTAGAACGACGCATCCACACTATTACTGCCTCAGAGTTCCACGCCCCATTACGAGATCATCGTGGACACGGTCCTTAATACAACCAATGCACTTAGTTCGCACAGTGGGGAGTTAGTGTAATTAGTAATTTAATTAGAAATGACGTTCGGAAGGTACACAAAAGGTCCACCCCTACAATCTGTTACCGATACTTTTTCCAGCACTAGTGTTCTAGAACGGATTCATATCTTTTACACCCAGAACACAAACAAATGGAATTATTTCAGTCACAGTACAATGTGTTATGTTATTGTTATAATATGATAAAATATTGCAGGAAAGTAAGACATATATTTCGCAGGGGAGTTCAGAACACACAAGCAAAAAAACTGTATATTTCTAAAAATTCTGGGAAATAAATATAAATTAAATAATTTACAATATGGAACGTGAACCTATATTTACGGATTTATTACAATCAGCGCCATCTGTGTGCCAGTAGAAACTTAAATAACTTCGTTCTAAAAACTACCACGACAACCCAACGCTGGAGCAATAATCGACTCATTGTAGCTATTCACATTACTATTTTACACTTTTAAGTTACTCAAGTCATACAGTTTATCACAATTCGTAAAAGTAATAATATTTAATATAAATATGATTTATTGTAAATATGAAAACATTTTATGCTGTTTATTAAAATGTATGTTAAAATACGGGGAAACATGTGCCTCTATCTTTTAGAATCATCACCTGCAATATATGTGAACGTGAGCGCGAATTGCATAGCGCTTAGTAACGGATGTTCTTTATCGTAAGTGAGATGACGACATTCATGACGGCAATAGGCAGTCCTGGTCCCCTTTTTACTTGGCGTATTAAAATTATATGACGTAATATTGGATGTTATAACGTATCTAGGTAAGTAATATTTTTAAATATCTGTGGAACGAATTTAATAAATAATATTATACTTTTAATAAGTCCATCTACTAGAAAGATTTATATTAAGGTTAGAGAAATCCTCATATAGCGAGTAATGGAGGGTTAAAAAATATTACCAAATTTTTATTCATTACGGCATACATAAAAATCTCCTTGAGGCTTAGGTAATTTATTTTTCAGATGCTGTGTCATTGAATCGAAGGATAAAGATTTTTACTTTGAAAATGTATTTACTTCGGAAAAAAGTTTGTTTTGGCACATCTGTGTAATTCAATTTTCGTTACTAAAATTTTTAAAACAAGCGAATATTATTTTGATTTCAACAGTTACATATTTATTGTCAAAAAACGAAAAGAAGCACTTGTCAATAAAAAAACTACCATGTTGTCGATATCAATACGCGGTAAAAGTTCCCTATACATTTTATATACTTTTATATATATTATAGGGTTTACAACTTCTTGTACCTGGAAGATTCTTTCAGATACAAATTCATGTTAGTTTGCGCTGAACTGCGGAATAGTCTTAACTCTCGATTGTTTACAGTAAAAAAGTGATTATTTGATCAAAGATCTTGTTTTTTAAAATTTATATTTATATTTGTGTTTTTGTAATAAAAGTGTATTACATAATATGACGTACGAGTATAGTAATTCGGAATACGGTAGATATGATTATGATTTTGGGGGAATGCCGTGGAAATGCTAGCGTAGCAGCTCGGGAATACGCAAGGCGTTTTCCATTTCGATTTCACCCGATAGTCGGGACAATTACGGGAGTTGTGCAGCGAGTATGAGATCGAGTGACATGGCAGCTACCATCGGTGAATAATGGTGGATAAGGATCAAGTTCTTGACTTCTTTGTGTGCAATCCAGAAGCCCGGTACTTCGGTCTCAGTCGTTCGATAATCTGGAGATTATTATAGAGTGATGCGCAGCATCCTTACCACCTTTAAAAAAGTACAACATTTATTAGAGACTGATTATACATTGCGTGTAAATTATTGCCAATGGCTTCTGCAATGCAAGCTGTAAATAATCAGTTCGTAAGATAAGTTTTGTGGACTGATGAATGCACTTTTTTGCGATTTGGCCTCTTCAACTCGCGAAATAGTCATTACTGGTCCCAGACAAATGTTCGTGCTGTGCGTTCCTTGTTTTTTCAATATTGATGGTCGGTGAATATATGGGTTGGCATCTTAGATTATAAAATAATTGGACCATTTTTCCTTTCATCCAGAATGACTAGTGCTAATTATTTATCATTCTTACAGTACGATTTATTTAAATAATTTGTTCGTTTTCTTCATGAAAGTGTGCAATATTAATTATAGAAGAAAAAAAGACCGAAACAAATGTTTAGTTTGAAATAAATAATTTCTCCCCTTTGGCGCAGATTTTTGTTAGATGTTCAATTTGAAATAGTTATTTAAAAAAAAGTAAGGACATCAAGTTTTAATAAAATTTGGGAAATATTCAGCAAAATAACAGAAAAAGGAACAGAAAAAAATGATAAAAGTAGAAAATTAAAAAAAGCTCAAATTTTGAAAGTTACTCATTACTCATTATTTAAATTTAAACGCGCGCGTCCGCGGAAAAGGAAATCTCACGAGAGCGGTGGATACGCACCTTACCGAAGCAAAGTGATTTGATAGGAAATAAGCTTAGCCAGGAGGGGTCACCGTAGTTGGAATTCTATGATTACTTCACCATTGGTGGGATAAGATCCCGTGGATTGTATCGAGAGTATTATTAATCAGTTGACACAACCCGAATTGGAAGTCTAAAGGAACATAAGGGCAAGTGGATCTGGCCTACCTTGCTTTAAAGTCCTGGGTTGAGCGTCGTATTCACCTCCGGTTGATGAGCACGTTTGTTGTGTCGAACCGAAATATCACTGCACTTCCAGAACTATTGAATATATTTCCTCTCCACGGTTTTAAAGGCACAAAATCTTGATAGTTCGTGGTCTGAGCGCAATCTGTCCCCTCGTCGGCGAAATCGCAAGTAATGAATTGGCCAGAGTGGGACAGGTATAGATTATTAGATGCACAAAAGAGACAAAGAATGAGTATTTGACTTGCGCCAACAACTTTTAATTATTTATTTTCGTATTCCTGACATTTTTTTCACTTGTTACAATTTTCACTTAAATTAAAATAAAATTATCTATATAAAAGTACTTTACTTTCATTTGTTAATTTGTGTGGTGTTATAGAAATAATACATGGTTTTGTCAATTACTGTAATCTAAAAACATTTTACAAAACAATTTGAAGCTTTAATTAAACATTCATTAAAATTAATATATGCCAAAGTGACTCCTTATTATTCTGAATCACTGCGGGCCCTAAAGCACGCAACAAAAAAATAATCTGGCCGTTCGAGGTTCGATGACCTTTAATTTTTTTTTACTCCATATATCATTTGGAATCAATTTAATGTTAACTTTTTTAAATCTTTGAACCGGTCGATATTAAGCACACGCAACTTGGACATTTTCCAATCATATTTTTAAAATTAATCTAACCCTAAAATATTATGAACTAGGCCTATTACAATTCGTATTTATGTTCTGCGAAGATCACTACGACCTATGGGGATACAATGGATCGCGCATTGTGAAAATCGGGACCTGTATTTTAAATCAAATTTTTCATTTCAGCATTTTTGAAGGACCAACATTACTAATATTAAATTTAGTTTATTATAGGGTTTACGTGACGTCAGCGACTACAGTACATTATGAATAGAAAACAAGTATTAAATCAGTTCTAAATTTGATACAAGAAACATCATGTTTATTAAACCGCAAACTTTATCTACTGGATACATATATAGAATTTCAAGTGAGAGGGGTATTGTTCGGCGCGCGTGATTTTCGGGATTGCCAGTCGCCGAGTCACTGGTCGAGAGCGCACCGCGCGTTCGCGGTTGAGCAATATTTAAAGTGTTCATTGGTTCGTGCGCGTCACACTTTTTGTACTCACTCTAATATTCGACGAGTAAGTGATGGGCCGAGCACGCAACTTATCCGGTGTTGGGTTCAAAAGTTTAGACAACAAGGTACAATGGTTAACCAAACTCCTCCGGGACCATCGACGTCAGCAGCGACGCCAAAACACGTGGCTCAAGTTCGACGTGAAATTATGCGCAATCCGCGTAAATCGATAAGGAAGATGGCAGCCTGTACTGGAATAAAAAAATCGATAGTGCACGTTATAAACTGAAAATTGTGCGGTTTCTCAACGAAAATGACTATTCTTTATGTGAAACCTTAGCGAGAACGATGCTGGAACGTTTTGGAACAGCACGAACGCTTGGAAACATATTGTTTACTGACGAAGCATATTTTCATATCGATGGCTCTATTAATAAACAGAACATGACATGAACATACTGTGTCCCGACAACCCGAGGGAATGCCATCAAAAACGTTTGCATTGTCCAAAAACGACAGTGCGGTGTGCAATTTCTGCCCGAGGGATAATTGGCCCTTATTTTTTTAACCAGCGAGAGACAGTTACCGCTGACGTATATTGTAGAATGATCGACGAGTTTTTGGTACCGCAACTGTACCTGTTTCCCGGGTCAAACGATAGAATACAAATTTAGCAAGACGAGGCCACTCCATACACAGAAACTGAGGGGAATTTTTCCCAATAAATTAATCAGCAAGTACGGAGACACACCATGGGCACCTCGGGCACCGGACCTTACACAGTATAATTTTTTTTTTGTGGGGATACCTTAAGTCGAGACGGCGACAATCCTCGAACAATTCAAGCCCTACAAGAAAATATCCGCCGTGAAGTTGCTGCCATTGAAACGACGCTTTGCTCTCGCGTGTTCGCAAATTTAAGAGTCCGATTGCGAGAGCGTCTTGAGAGAAATGGACGGCATTTAGACGATATTGTTTATAAAACATAAAATCCGCATCGTTAAACTCCATTTTGTATAAATAAAATAAGAGAATAACATTGCAGTTTTTTCTTTTATTTAATATTAAACTTGAAAAATTTCCGCTGGACACCTTTATAATTAAAAAATCGCCAGACGTAGTATTTTTATTTCTGCTCTAACAAAAAGAAGCATTATCTCATTCAAATCTCATTCGACCTCCAACAATATTAACTAGCAATTTGCCACGGTACAAATTTTAATTTTAAGAATGTAAAAGAACACCCGGATAAAGGCCGGCTGGATTGCTCAAGAATTGCGGCATAGGTTAAAAAATCATAGTTACAAATTTATGAGTATATATATTTTAAATTTAAATAATTTCGTGGTACCATCGAGGAGGATTACGTTTAATCATAGTAAATTTTTACTACAGTAACTCTTTACCACGGTAACGTTTGCGGGTTGTTCGAATATCAAGTTTACTATTGTCAAAGTTAATCCCGCTCAATAGTATGGTAAGGCGAAATCATGAAATATCTGAGAACGTCGTCGAATTTGATTTATTTACGGCTTTGTTTATTCCCGCGTTCGAAATCTATCACTTTGATGGTGAAAAATCTTCGGTCATGTGCTAATATAAATTCAACATTTTATCACTAATTACTGGTATGCCGGTTTTGATACTAGCGTACAACTAGGTCCTGACGAAGATACGTTAGTATCGAATGACGTTAAAATAAAATACAATTTAAACTTTTTACTCTACTAAAAATTTAAAACGAGTTGGCGGTGAAGGGATAAAGTAGAGGCTCGATTATAGGTGATCGGTGCCCAAGGGCAAAGAGAAATGTTTAAATTTGATTTTGTATGGTTTATTGGGAATTTTTTTAAATTCTGGATAAATTATCTAATCAATTAGGTCGGCAGATCGCGACTCGCGAGCCGCATGCGTCTCTTTTCATAGGCATTTGCGACTCTTCAACTCCAGTTCGTATTTTCATCTGTAATCATTTTTGAGACACGGAATTGTTTGCCTGCAACACATGACACGATAAAAGAAATACAATTTGTCATCCTCGCAATCTTTAGCTATACCTATTAATGTGAACAAATATTTTAATCCACGAATTCAATAAAAAATAAGTTAAGATGTAAATTAACCGTCGATAATTACAACCAATTATTTTAACCAGAGACAAAGGGTTCCAGGTTCGAGTCTCGGTAGCAACTAAAATATATATTCGATAAATTAATTTTATCCGTTTATCTTTCTAAATGATACATATTTTTTTGTTTTTATTTTAAGTTCAAAATCGAACCATTTCTGCTGGTGACCCTGTAGTTAGTTACTTGCCAAAAAGCGATGCGAGGTAACCGTTCTTACTAGTAAACTTTATAAAGTCCAAAAAGTGTTTTATTAGTGTTAAATAATTTAGGTTTTCTTATTTTATAAGTATTTCACTGAGCTACTGAAGCATATAACTTCCATATACGGTGAAATCTCGATCGATCGTTCCTCAAATGATCGTTTTCCCGCATGTCCCAGTCCCGAAATAATTTCATACAAAACACGCTAAAATAGATCGCATTGATCGTTCCTCTACGCTTCATTTTACCGCATTAATCGAATGCTGCATATTTCGTTACACTGACTTGTTTTATAATTACTCGCCTAAGGGAACATTGACGTTCATTGACAAGGGACATTGACATTGAATAGCGAGTTCTGCCACAGTGGTAAAGGGTCGAAAGAGAGGATCTCTGTTTTGCGTCAACAATGATGGAACTGACATGCGCAAGCCAATCGTCATTGGAAAATCGCTGAAGTCTGGGTGTTTTAAGAATACGAAATGTTTAACCGCAAAATATTACGTAAACGAAAAGGCATGAATGACAATAAATATTTTAAATTTGTTTTTAAGGACCTTGACACAGAAATGCGCGTAATACAACGAAATATTTTATTGTTTGCGTGTAACTGTGCAGCTCGCCCAAATGATCTTTGAATTGAAGGAGACAGCAGAAGAAGTGAAGATGTCGATGAAGAGAATCTCTCGCCTGTAGCATTGTTTTCAGAAGCATTATGAATGTAACTTTTTTCGATATTCCCGCATTCATAGTTTATTTTAGTAGGTCCCTTCAAAAACGATGGATAGAGGTTTCACTGTATTCTGTTTGGGTCATATATTTATTTTTGTATAAATATATTAATTATTGATCGAAAAAATGCACTGTACCCCCCTCCCCCTGTCCTTACCTAACCGGCCACCCAACGACCAGTCGATTGGCGTCCTTGAACCGGTACGGTTACAACGTGTACGGAACAGTTAATACTGTTATATAAATCTTATACTATGTGGGAACCTTTGACGGACATAGTAAGTTAAAAATATACAGTCCACATTTTGAAGACGCCAGCCGAATCCGGATCGGTGGTGAGTGCCTATTCCTTCCTGTCCTGAAACTCTTCCGACATCTATGCTTGTACGCGACATATTCTATTCTTCTAAGCATTATTCTACGACTGTATTGTGAATTTGAGTTTTAAATAAAAATTTAGAATTTTATCTCGTTTTTTTATCATTATAAAGGATATAGCCACAGTGTAAATTTATTCTGCAGCTCTATGAAAATGTATAGATTCTGTTTACTTAGTATTTGGATCTTCTTACTAGAAAGCCTTCCAACCCCTAAATCAGGTGAACATAAAATTCCATTAAATATAATAAATATAGCTTTGTCTGTATGAGATATCTGATATTTATTTAATAACAGTGCCTTTGTAGGTAAAAACCCTGTAATTGTGTGTTCTTGGACGTATTCAAATATTCCTAGAATATGAAATTCACTATTAAACTTTATTCGATTCAAAAATCGATTGTGCCGCCCCTTTTCAGGAAGTATTACTAATTACGAGACATGTGCGCTACGGAGGATTATGTGCTAATAGCCACAGCAAATATTGAAAGGAAATTTGCATTTTACTTCTTGTATCCACAAACTTGCAGCCGTCCGAAAACGGAATGTAAACACACACATACACACACACTCACTCACACACACACACACACACACACATGTGAGGTATGATGACTCACGCCTCAAACAGTATTGGCGATAAATATTACATTTGCCGGTACGTTTTCACATTTGCAAAGGTCATAATGAAAGCGGTCAACATTCTCGACAGAATCTCTAAATAAAACAGGTAGATTCTTAGTAAAAGAGATTTTAGAGAGAAGTGAAAGGTATTTCATCTAAGAATAGAAAATAATTGGTCCATGAGAACTTAATTGATGTACAGCATTAGAACGCGAACGGTTCTCCGTAATTCATTATCGCACGATAGCTAACGTAATTCAGAATATACGGAGATGACTAGTTTAATAGTTGTCCGATTAACTAAAATTCAATAATAGAATAAACAATTATCTAACGCCACTATATGGCCTTGTGGCGCAGTAATGTGTACGAGGCCACAATAAATTCTCAGTCAAATATGCAAAATTTGTGCTACTTCTGTCAGCACAAAAATGAATGTCAAAATCTGCACCAATTGCATAAACCAACCGCCAAATCGAAGCCGAATTTGCGAAATTTCGAATCATAACAGACAGACGGTTAAGAGCCCTGTCAAAGGCACACATATTTTTTTGTTTGTAAATTAAGCATTTGTTTAAACTAAGACAGAATTCTCTAGTGAGACGGGCACAGTCCAAACAAATTTTTTTATATGTATAATATAGTTATAAATAATAAATAACCTTCTTATTCATAAATTAACTTATAGACCTTCTTATTCATAAATTTATATTCTTAATTAAGGGAGTGCTTTCTACATTCACAATTCTATGCTTTCAAGATGAGGCTAATAGTTAAATTCTGTCAGAGAAATAATTAATGACATTATTTGCTACGTAAATCACTAGAGAGTAGAAGGATTGAATAGAAAGAAATGACAATAAAATTGTTGATTTTCTCGCATTCCATACAAGTGTCAAAAATAACTCGTATCCATGAGCTTACCCAAGTTGTTTATATTAATATTATGGAATGTGTGTTGTTATTTGAATTAATCTATCGAAGATTATATAATTTATCGAACCCTTATATATAAACGAAATATTTAATTGCGACTTATATAAAAATAACAAAATATTTACTTTGTTTAAGAAAACGTTGTTTTCCCTTAAAATTATTAAATAATAATCCTAATTTATGGAATTTCCTACTAATGTTGTGAATAATTTCAATATTAATTCATACTGTGGATAAAATGTGCGTGAAAATATATATTTTCGGCATTTTATAACAAAAATAATGACAGCGCGGATTCGACGTCGGTCATGGCTGGATAGACCGGTATATTGAAGTTCTATGGATTATTAAAATTATCGTCTTTTATAAGACTAAAAAGATATTACTTAAAAACTAAAACTGTTTTTGCTAGTAGTAATAGTAGCTGAAGCCTCAAAGAAATTAAGTATATATAATATATTATTTAAATTCGTATGTTTTTACTAAAACAAAGTATTTTAAATACGTCAAAACTTGATCCAGCAACTTAAATGGTTAAAATTTTATTAATTTTTAACATTTTGTTAATTTGTCTCAATCTAGATTTATCTCTATAATCTTAACTTCAAGATTGTAAGAAAATATATTTCATTAATGTAAGAATTTTCCATATTCAGGCAATAACGTGGCACGCGGAAAATGTATCTAATGGTCGCGGTCTTTCTTATAGTGCTTCTATCGTCTTAATTATGACAAATAACATTCAGTTTATTAGTTTTATATGAGTGAAAAGGTCCTATCTAAGTAATAGTTAATAGTCAATTTTTCCAGGTTCTTAAGAGAATATTGCGTTGTAAGGATGTTTAGAATTTGTGCGTTGTAAGGGTGTTTCAAGAAATAGTAAAAAAAATAGGTGAAACCCTAGAGTTTTGGAGATTTGGCGATAAAGGTCGGTATACTTTAGATATCAATTGATCAAAATACAAAATCTATCTTATGCACTTACTCTGTTCTTTACGTGAGTTTCGAGAGAAAATTTTTATCCGCGGTCTCACACCTTTATCGGCAATCTTGGTTGTGTATTAATTTAAACATTTCTAATTTATTCGTAAATTTTTTTAGTTTCCTAATAAATAATTTTATGGTGATGAGATCCTTGGTTATGTCCTTGACAGATTTAATCATACGATATGTTTTTACTGACTCGTAAGTCCGGTCCCGCGTAGCACGTGATAACTTATGCGATGAGGCCCGGTCTCGTGTTTAGATGCAAATTATAACATTAAAAATATGGTACAGAGTATTTTTTCAAGCTTAATAATTTTATTATTTGTAAAAAAAAATAGAAGTTGCGTTGTCAGGTGATATACGAGTGATTATATTTTGATAACAATATCATCGATAGATAAAAAAAGAGACACCTCAGAAGGTGTGAGCAAGAAAGCAACGTATGATATTAAAAGACTCAGTACACGTGCTAACACTGATATTTAGGTATAAAGAGGAATGTTGGCAATATATTAAAATAAATAATTCAAGTGTATACCACAACTCAAAATCAATATATTTATCAAGGTATCAAATTTTTTAACAACCTCCCCATCACAATTAGAAAAATTACAGACTATCATAAATTTGCAACTGAAGTAAAAAAAATATGTACACAGACTAACTGAAACATAAATTAACTCGAATATACTCCTTCTCTATACACGAGTCTTACTCTCATAGAGAAGAAATAAATGTTAAAATATATATACATATATATATATATCCACTGATTATTGAAATTGTATTATATTTTTAATATTAATAAAAAAATTAAAAAAAGTGTTTTGAATAATTACAAAAAGTTTTACTTAATATTTTCGTGATCATAGATAGCACTGTTGGTAAACCTTAAAAAAGATGTTATTTCTTAAAAATCGAAATCGGACAAATATGAATATTTTTCATTTATTACTTAAGCTAATCATTAAAATAATAATTGTCTCTTTTTATGCGGTTTATATTTCAAGAAGCATTTTTTTTAAATAACTATTTTAGACCAATTTGATATGTTGAAAGGGTCAAAACCGAAGCACTAGCATTCAAGTTTTAACGCGAGCTTCAGAATTGCATTTCTGGATATCAGGAATTGTATCAAATATCATCGCAAAGTTTAATCACTAATTACTTTGTCAAAAGGGAAAAATCAACATGCGAAGTTGAGGCTAATTTTATTTGTGAAGAATCATCTTCAGGACACAGATCTCATCTAGATCTGACCATCTCTTCTAGTGATGGAAGTGATTGAGAACCAGTTCGCAAATTATGCCCAACATTGTCATATAACGATGATAATTCTTAAGAAAAAAATATGCAAAAAAGATGAACTTTTCTTTATAAAATTTTTATACATAAACTTTTTTATGCGTTTTTCGGTATATTTTAATTTATTGAATTAGTTTCACATAATTTTAGATAATTATGGAACGTATCCTTTATTTTTATACGTGTGTTTAGTCTTTTTTTGTGTGTTTTCCCGTGGAACGTATCTATCGCATAAAAAGAGACTCGAGTGTATATATCAATTATTGTGTAAAAGTTCTAAAATGAGAAAAAAGCATTGATTATCACGAACGACAGCATAAGAGACATCTAACTCGGCCAGCGCACGCTCTGCCACTTAAGTGACGATCGGCATCCGGCACCCCGCACCCTGCGCCGCGCGCATTGCGCCGTCCGCACCTCTACGGACGTACGCACACACGTATTGACAAATTCACGTCAGGTTCTTCGAGAAAATATTTTTTATTGTTGCGTATGGTAAAGACTTATATTATACATTGTAATCATTTTATCTAATATATAAATATATTTTGGAAGAATACCTAAAACATGAACTATGTATTTTGTATGTTTACAAATATATTCATATAGTTAAGAGGCATAAACGATCTCTAATTTTGCGTCCATTTATTCCGTAGGTTCCTTGGTAGACCAGAATGTTGCCTTCTCTTTATTGATTACGCGCCTTTACTGAACAGCCATCCAATTATTATTTAAATAATTTAAATTAAATAAAACTAGTTCTCCAAAAACAGCCAATCGTCCGTCAAATATAATTTGCATCGGACTCAGTAGCGTCACGGCGGTTTTTTCCACACTTTCATATAAGTGTAGAAAAAAACAGTTCGCTTTTGTTCATACAAACGAAAGCGAAATGGCAAAAGTGAAAAAGGAAAGTTGTCACAGCGTCGTTAAATTAACTAATGAATTTTTTTCACTCGTTGCAACGGAAGGCTACGTACAGACGCAACGTACTTGCAACGTACAGAATAAATAAAATGTGTCCTTTCCTCGGCCGAAAGCACCTTGACACCCATTTTGCAACTCGACCGAGGAGTGCGATAAGACTAAGCGTGTAATTTGGGCTTTTGGATCACGTGTTTATGTTCGTATTTAATGCCGCGCGCCATTCTGCTGAATTCAAAATATTTAATTATTAATTCATATTAGAATTACGATGTTTCTTTCGGTTCACAACTGTATTTCACAAAAAAAAAATGGTTAGGTTAGGTTATGGCTTGTTCATCGCGCGAGTGTATTACAAAATACATATTACGTACAAATCGATACAGATGAAACATTTTAACCTTGTGCTGGGCGATGTCCCCCGGTGGATTCGCACCGGTTTGCGCGAACCGGTTGATAAAATTGACAATCTTAAGCCAAACTGTTTCTTACTGAAAATTTAAAATAAAATCACCCATCAATATGTTAAAAATAAGTGTTTTATCGCGTTCAACTCCATTCTTCGAAATCTTTAAGATCTTTCCTTAATATATGTAGTTTGTAGCACGCCGTTAGAAGTCTGTCTAAGGGAAATAAATAATTTACGACATATAACAATATTGTCGGGAACAATAATTAAAATGAATCTCAAGGTGTCAGTGTGGTGCTTTAAAAATATAAATTGTTAACACTAATTTTTGAACTTATGTTCTGTAATATTTCAAATTGATACATCTATTATTCAATTTTTAAAAGCGATCCACTTTACATTACGGAGAATCTCAAATATCTTTTGTCGATAATGAATTCGGTTGCTGTATCGAAATCGGAGAACGCGCTTCCCCAGACAGGAAGAGGTCCAGGATCGAATTCCAGTAGCAACTAAATACTTATCAGATATATAGATTTTTTTCTGTATATCTTTTTAATTGATTAATTTAATTTGTATTAAAAATACCACAGAACTGTGTTATGAAAATGGATCTTCACACCAAAAAATCCTACCCTTATCCTAAATATCCTTAATAAACATGTTGTTGTCACTCCTTTGTATTCAGGACTGTTGCTTTGAGTTGATCGAATTTTTTCGCTAGTAACGACCCCCGCGTAGCAACGAAAAACACGTTTCATTTTTGACGAATAAACTTACAGTAATATGAAGAAATTTACAAAAGTTCTCTGTGCCAAAAAATGCATAGCTGCTTATTTTGACAGGTCTACATATTTATTTTATTAATCGTATTGAATTACGACGAATCGGCAGAGGTAATAAACTCCTCACCGCAATTACGAAAGCCTATGAACCCGTGACATGCAGACCATTAGGTTTTAGTCTGCCAAACCATTTGAGGTGAGTAGAATATGTATCGTAGATCTGGCCACGTATTATTTATTGTACAATACGTACAAACTACGAATATTTATGTACGCCGCAATGAATTTAGCTAGTGGAGAGAAATAAGGGGTGTCGGTGTCTCGTTATGACTTTTTTTATCGGCCATCGAAGATATCACGCGACATAATTTAAATAAATAATAAACGTCTGTGACTAAAAACCATAAACGACTCCTTTCCTCTCCGATGATGTCAACTGAGTTGACATTGCATCTAATTATGTGAATATCTCTGTAAATATAATAAATAAAGAGTTCATGTTACAATATATAAGTATTTACCATACGTAACAATAATAATGTTTTCTCGAAGAACCTGACGAGAATTTGTCAATACGTGTATGCGTACGTGCGTAGTGGTGCGGACGGCGCAGTGCGTGGGGCGCGGGGTGCCGGATGCCGATCGCGTTTTTAGTGGCAGAGCGTACGCTGGCCGAGTTAGACGTGTTTTATGCGTCTTTACTCTGTCGTTCATGATGATCAATATTTTTAACACATTTACACAAAAATTGATATATAATGTAAAATATTCATATTTTTCTGACTTAAAAATCACAAAGGTCTACCACGTACACTGAGTTTACAGCACAGGGACGCGCGTTTTTATTTTAGCACCGGTTTAAGGGATAAACCAAGATAAAGGGGATGAATAGTTTCGTAAATACGAAACTTAACTAACTTACCGTCAGAATGGAACGCCACATATTTGGTTTATCTGATCGTGCCAGGTTTAATTTATATTAATAAAATATTTCAATTGATCGAAATAATCGCGTAACTAAGACTATTTAAAAACGCATACATCTTTGACATGGTTGAGATTAGAGAATTTCTACTTGAACATTTTCTGTTATACTTTGACCCCTTTTGGGAAATGGTCCGCCATCGCTGACTGATATAATTCCTTAACCTTTGAAGAAGACATTGCACGAACAGATAAATGTAAAGATATTAATTTCACCATGTGTGTTATTTATTATTTGTTGTGGGTTGAATAATATGGCTCAGAAGTATGTCGAGTCATTGCGTACCTGTTATTGGAATATTTGCTGTCATGGTGGACCATGTCCAGTATATTGATGCTCATGTTAACCCTCAGCATGTAGGACAGCATGCACGCCGTGAACATCATCACGCCCACGCTCAGCCTCGCGGGGATCGCACCTGTAAAGTAAATATAGTACGGATGAGTCAGGTATCAGGTCAAGGAACGGAGCCTCTCTGCAGTCGGAGGCTCTTGATCCTGCCTCTTGAAGATATTAAATATAGATTATCGTCTTCTTTATTATGGCCCGTGTCCGCGGGACTCCATATACACGTGTTAAGATTTTGATTAAAGTACTGTGTAAATGTGTTAAGGTTTTGTAAATACCATGTGTACAGGGGCATGCACTGCATACAAGCAAAAAAGCTGTGCTTTACTAAAGATTCTGGGCAATAAAAATAAATTATTATCTTATGAAAAGACCCTATAAAATTCTAGCCGTTATTACCCGGATTGGCGTAACCCTTGGCTATATTTTTATCTAGCAGTCAACAGTATGAAAAATTGCGAATTATTTGTATTCAACTTCATTGCCATTCGTCTCCGCATTTTGCTAGAACGCACGCGTCGGTCGCATCTAACATGTTTGTTCAATCCGTATGAGAAACGTACTAAACTATATATTTTCTTACTCCAACCTATTGGGCATCTTAACGCTGCCAAAATTGATTATTCAAACAATTTATGCATAATTCGAAAGAGATTAACCCATACTGAAAACTCTGTGTGAAAACACTTTTACATATTTGTTTCGCTAACTAAACTCTTTTCCACAGTTCAATATTGTATTCAACAGACAAGTTTTATTTTATGTTAATCATCTGTGGAGTGTGACATAGTGTAATACATATTCAAGTTGATATTTTGATAATTTTAGTTAATACATCAGAACATGCAGACATATATTTTAATTAATAGTATAAATTCAATCTGTTTCCGTTTTTATGAATTAGTTTTTAGTTAAGTTTTAGACCATTATCTTTGTAAAACACAGCGGCAAACAAATATGGAATTGCTCAGCAATAATGACGATGATGTGCGCGCCTATTATGACGCAAATTCTTCATAGGATTCGTCGAGATCGGTCAGCAACAGGACGAACATCCGAATTAAGGAAAGAGAACGAGGATAATAAAAATCTTGCAGGCACAGTTAAAATCTCGCAGGGAGAGTAAAATTTTCGTAGCAGAGTTACATTTTTGTGGTGGAAATCGGAAGCAAGTAGCCACGGTTGGCGACCAGCGGCCGGGACCGGCCAGCATCAGGATGAAAAGAAAGCAGAACTAATAACGAGGCTAGAGGCGTCCGATCCAACTGGAACCTAAGCTATCGGTTGCCAGTGGCGCGGATTATCAGAAGGAATGAGCACCGACGCCCATGAAGACGGATCGGCAATGGTAGCCGACCACCACAACGGCGACATACAATGAGTCGTCGAGGGATACAGCATCAAGGGTGGACGTGGCGGCGATTGAACCCCGTCCGTCCTCTTCCGTGACATCGCAGTTCGGATATCGCCCCAGCAGTATCCGACGGAGTAGTTAAGGTAGATTTAAGATTATAATTAAGTAGGCCATAAGTTAGATTGGGAACCTGACCTAAGGTTTTTCTTACAATAAACTGTAAGTATGTGTATAATGATCGCTTATTAATTTACATCCCCGCCACCCTTTCAGTGACCAACGCTGCAATAAAATGTTATAAAGGACGAAAGCGCAACTTCATATCAACGACATTATATAATTTTTGATTGTTGAACCATTTTCTCGATTGTTTTATAGTGAAAAGTAACGTATAATTGATATTGGTCATTCAATTCCCAATTTAATTCTAAATTATTTATCTTAGGCATTTTTTCCGCAGTATTTATCAAACTGTTTGGATTGAAGGATCAGTTAATCTGAATAAGATGTTTCGTTTGGCGTGTTTATTATTTTCCAATAAAAGTAGTATTTGGAAATCTGGATACGATGACTCGAACATTTTTTTATTTCTACAGCTAAACAAGTTCACGAGCAAACCCAGTCGCCTATTACATTACATAATATTTGATCCGACCAGCGGCGTATAGAAATGTTCTTATCTAATGAAAGTACAAATATAATTATTCATCGTAATGAAAAGTAGATAGAAACTGGAATATTTTTCAACGTCTAATTGATATAACTTGTTTTCTTGCGATTCGGGAATTGCCCTTTCGAGGGCATAATGAATCTGCGTATCGTGGTCATTTCATTGAACGCGTGAGTTTATCGGCTAAACATGACGGAGTGTTGGAAAATCATTTGCAGAGTCACACTAAATCAATATTTAGTGGATTTTCTAATAGGATTCAAAATGATCTTATTTCTAACATTAGATCATTGATTTGGAGAAAAATTAGATTAGAAATAGATAAAGCCGATTTTGCTACTGTAATAATAGACGAAACGCCAGATGTCAGCGGCTCGGAGCAATCGTGTTTCATTTTAAGATATTTCAAAGGAATTCATAGGTTTTATTAATGTTAATGCCGATCGAAAAGCTGGGAAATTATCAGAAATCATTTTAAATAAATGAAAATATTTGAATTGTACTAGGAAATTGATAGCACAAACTTACGATGGTGCCGCCGACATATCATCCGCTAAAAATGGTGTTCAAAGAAGAGTTCTAACTCTTTCTGGTCTCTAGAGCAGTATCCTCACGCGATATTTGTATGGTGCAGAGCTTTAAAATATCTTAAAATGAAACACAATTGCTCCGAGCCGCTGACATCTGGCGTTTCGTCTATTATTACAGCAGCAAAATCGGCTTTACCTATTTCTAATCAAATTTTTCTCCAAATCAATGATCTAATGTTAGAAATAAGATCATTTTGAATCCTATTAGAAAATTTATTTAGTGTGACTCTGCAAATGATTTTCCAACACTCCGTCATGTTTATCCGATAAACTCACGCGTTCAATGAAATGACCACGATACGCAGATTCACCAGATTCATTATGCCCTCGAAAGGGCAATTCCCGAATCGCAAGAAAACAAGTTATATCAATTAGACGTTGAAAAGTATTCCGGTTTCTATCTACTTTTCATTACGATGAATAATTATATTTGTACTTTCATTAGATAAGAACATTTCTATACGCCGCTGGTCGGATCAAATATTATGTAATGTAATAGGCGACTGGGTTTGCTCGTGAACTTGTTTAGCTGTAGAAATATAAAAATGTTCGAGTCATCGTATCCAGATTTCCAAATACTACTTTTATTTGAAAATAATAAACACGCCAAACGAAACATCTTATTCAGATTAACTGATCCTTCAATCCAAACAGTTTGATAAATACTGCGGAAAAAATGTCTAAGATAAATAATTTATAATTAAATTGGGAATTGAATGACCAATATCAATTATACGTTAGTTTTCACTATAAAACAATCGAGAAAATGGTTCATCAATCAAAAATTATAAAATGTCGTTGATATGAAGTTGCGCTTTCGTCCTTGCGCCATCAACATATTGTTGCAGCGTTGGTCACTGAGAGGACTGCGGGGATGTAAATTAATAAGCGATCATTATACACATATTTACAGTTTATTGTACATTACTAAAAGAAAAACCTTAGGTCAGGTTCCCAATCTAAGTTATGGCCTACTTAAATATAATCTTAACTTAATCTTAAATCTACCTTAATTACTCCGTCGGATACTGCTGTGGCGATATCCGGACTGCGAAGTCACGGAAGTGGACGGACGGGGTTTGATCGTCGTCGCGTCCACCCTTGACATTGTATGCCGCCATTGTGGTGGTCGGCTACCATTGCCGATCCGTCTTCATGACGTCGGCGCCCATTCCTTCTGATAATCCGCGCCACTGGCAACCGATAGCTTAGGTTCCAGCTGGATCGGACGCCTCTAGTATCGTTATTAGTTCTGCTCTCTTTTCATCCTGATGCTGGCCGATCTCGGCCGCTGGTCGCCAACCGTCCGATGGCTACTCGCTTCCGATTTCCACCACGAAAATTTAACTCTGCTGTTACTATAAATTTTTCTCAGTTTAGGAAGAAGGCAGAATGTGACAAAAGTGAGGTGGGTATGTGTTGCTTAAGTAAAAGAACCCGCGGATCTTATGTTCCACACTGACTAGCTGGTGAAAGGGAAGGACGCAGGTCTTTTACCTTTACAATATATAAGTTTCCGTATAGTTACGTAAACTTTGTCGGTAACAGCATAACCTAAGTTTAAGCCTACCGCACGCCATTGCATGTACATGTGTTAAGATTTTGATTAAAATATCATGTACACGTGTTAAGATTTTGACTTGATAATAAACTCAGATCAATACGATATTTATAGAAAGAGACAAACGCTCAAATACGTGTACACGACGTTCAATTTGACAGCGAGGTAGACACGTGTGGACAAACGTCATCTAGAACTATGGATTCCTAAAATAATTTATTCTAGGCATTAAATTTCTAACATTAATTCCGTTTTAACCGCTGCTGGGTAGATTAAAATTCACACAACTGTCGAGTGGAACATAAATGGGCTGACGTTTGACGTACAACAAGCGTGAAGTGAGGCGCGAAACGTCGTTTCTCCGAGACTTGGTGTTGTACACGATGGACTACGAAAGCCGGGAGTTGTTCTTAAATAATCTCACGAGAGCATAATCCTCGTTTCGGAAATATTATAAAAATCTCATCCATGGACGTCTCTATTAAATCTAAAATCCATCTAAATTCAGTGACAAAATGCACGTACAATATTTTTTTTAATACACGGTGGAACCTCTATATTCGTCATTAATCCGTCCCTGTATAGATTATAGCTATGTAATATAGAAACAGTATTTCCCATAACAAATAACTGAAATTCAATTAAGTCAAAACTTCACCTTTATTGTAATGAGGAGACATGATGATAGAAGCGGAAGAGAAGGAAATTTTTTCGAAAATTTGATAACTGTAAAAATATCAGCTATTTGACGTCGACATATATGTTAAATTTTCAAATTTAATAATATTCCGACCTGGCAACGTAAAAGTAAGCGCTACCTGTCAATTTTGTATGGAGGAAAAATGACGATTTTTACACTCAATTTCAGACACTATGTTCTTGAGTTGAAGCAGATTTATATGGAGCGCCGTACGATATCACTACTGGAAATAATAATTTGGTTGAAGATTCGATCCATGCGTTATTTGATGGTCATTTCCGTGGAGAAATAGACGCCGCGGAATGTCACGTGGTTGTGCGCTGTACTCACGCTAGCTAACTTAAATTCTGACAGTTCTCATTCCATCCCTTTGTCTGTCGGAAACTTGCGACGTGGGCGGCCAAGGAGTTAAGTGGATACATATATTTCAAAGTCAATACGTGAAATCACCATTTATACAATTCCAGGGACAGCAATACAATATGAAGACCCTAGAACATCGACGAACACGTCCTGTCTTAATACTTCTTTTTAAACTACTGCAAGGCCATATTGATTGTCCCAACCAATTGGAATTAATATCTCTCCACGTGCCATCTAGATCAACCCGGCAATCCGTACTCTTCCACATTCCCAGAAGTAGAACATCTTACATACAAAATTCATTCATTTACCGGTCATGCAAATACCATAATGAGAAATTGACAAAAATTGACTTGTTCAACATTAGCCTTACTGCGCTTAAAGGGTTCTTTTTATGAACCACCTTAATCTCAATTTTGACTAATCATTCTACCTACAAACAAGTCTTGTTCTCCCTTTACCGCAACAATAGTTGCAACCTCAACACCCTTTCTCCCTCTTTTTTATCTTTTTATTTATCTTGTGCACCTAAACATACTTATGTACCTAAACATTTCTGTGGATTTTCATAAATAGTATCACATGTTAAATATTTATTATGTTAATTATTATAATAAGTTTATAAACTGTCAAGTTTGACAGAAAATAAAAATAAAGCAATATTGGTTATCGCCGTTCGCTTCTCTATTAGTGCACGTTTATTAGCTCTTATTACAAAAGGGCGGTTTCGTTACACAATAGTATTATTGTTGCTAATAGGTCGGTAGCGATCTATTCCTAAAGTACAGATGTTTATTTGTCACTCGATCAACGCGCTACAATCAGGACGATCTAGTAATGTCACTAAAATTGGCCCTGCCATTATAATAATGATGAAGTAAACAGCGCTCATAATATTCGATGAAATAGAAAAACATGTAACGTACACGAGGCTCAATTACGTCCGTCAGGGTTGTCATCAAATTATTGGTAATCTTCATTTAATTGGCGGTTTGCTAAATACCACCAAGAAGACAACAATAAAACTCCACGGTCCGTTAGATTTTGAATCTTTATTGTGACATGTGTACGTGTGTGCGTGTGTTGATGTATACAGGTATAACGATGTAATGCTAGTAGAGTATGATACAGGAGGAACCCTGGCTCACTGATACGGTTTTTACGAGACTGATCTCTGAGAGTCGGTAAATTCTAATCCATGAGCAAAACGCATGAGGTGGTGATTCATTCAATTCGTCTTTACGCGCACTCGAGTCGCGAATCTCAGAGAGTAATCTCATTCGCATTATTCTTGCAAGCGCGTCAGTGCTACCCCCGTGTAATGCGTTAGGACATCACATTATACATAAGACAGCGTCTTAGTGATCTTCGGTTCGCGCCTCGTTTCAGGAGACCAGCAAGTTAGTCATATATATGAAAGTTAGAAAATAGTAAGTATATTGATGTGACATATATTCCGATACAATATATGTACTTTCGTTTAACCAACGTCTTTAGACAAAATAAATCCATCATTTATACGACGCTGCCATGTATTTATTTGTAATTTTACAGTGCTATTAATAGCGTTTTTAAAGTTTTAAATTTTAACGTAAAATAATACATTACTCATATAAAAAATGTATGGATGTTTTTAAGAACACTTTCTATGACTGAACATGATTAATTTATTGTTTGAAAATCCTTCACGTAATAACTAAAAGAAATAATTATTTTTATTAAATGTTAACGTAGGAAATAGTTCTGCTAATTGTTTTTTGTTTTTCTCAAATCAAAAACCAATCCGTGCACCAAATATAAAGAATAATCATGAAATCAACACGTTAAAAACAGTAAGGTAGTAAAATTCGCGAATTAGTAAAAGAGGAAGTAGACACTTCAATGATTTGCACGCAGTTGTAAGCCTTTCTAATGTTATTTTGTTAAAAAACAGCATATACAAAACGGATTAACCGAAAGGAATTTTCAAGTCAATAAATAGCCAATTATATGACTTGAGTAATTCACTATCTTAAAGACATAACAGAGTAATGTGAGTATGCGGCGAATGGAAAAGAGCGCCATGGGTACAGCGGTGATTATTCGTGGTAGTTTTTATAACTAAGCAATTAAAGTCTTTACTGGCCCACGGATGGAGCTAATTGTAAAATAATATTTCCGTTTATGTTAATCCAATTATTTAATTTATATTTGTTTCCCAGAATTTTTAGAAATGCACATCTTTTTTGCTTGTATGCAATGCACGTCCTTGGTATTTCGCTACGCAAACGTGTAATAATTTTCTGTCACACATTTTTTTTTGTTTTAAATTTTTTTGCATAGACAAAATTCTACCGCATCTTCTTCTGTAACACCTGTTTTCATGCGTTTCTCAGTGATATTAAGCTCTTTTTCTATTTTTAAAAATTCTCGTGATAGATCTACTTCTTTTGCTATATCAATACCCGCATCTTTTTTTGGCATATCCAACTACTTACCTGACCATCGCTTCTTAGCACGCGGGGGACAGTATCACACGCAACAGGTGTTCAAGGTCTACTGCATAATTTTTAGCACACATCTACGTTAAATATTAAACTCTTTCGTGACATTGGTAAGGTTACGTACCTTACCAATGCCACGAAACGTACGTCAACATATATTTTAACACTAAAACATGTTGGCGATTAAATTGCAATACACAGAAAGGGTTATTACTTCTAAAATACAACAATTATTATTGTATGTAGGTAATAAAAGAGCCGTAAAATGGAACTCAATGATATTGGATCACGATTAGTGGAAGGTGAAGCGACGTTCGGAATAAATTCGGAGTTATTTAACAATCGAACAAATGAACCTACTTGCACGTTAACTTATTCATGAGCTCCGAAATCCTTCATCGTATTTTAAAATATACCTATCTAATATATTTATTCAGCGAATGGGCATTCTAGTAAAAGTGCTCACGAAAATTGCGTTAGAAGTAGTAGAGTACAACCAGTCTAAGTTTGCGCATTAAAAAATTTGCGCAGAAACGCATTTGGGGAAGGGGTGTGGCCTAATCTAGTGTGTCACCAATCAGCTCTCATTTTAATTAGTCACCCCTTGTCCTCCAAGGAGTTTGTGCGCTCTGGACGTTTCCGATTGCTTTTTAGTGCAGGTGCACTCAACCTAATCGAAAGTTACGGAATTTTGAATATTTACGTAATGTCTTCATCATCTTCTTTGGGACGCGGACGAGCACTACGAGGGCAAGCGCGTGAAATATTATTCAACGTACATAAGTTCATGTCTAATGAAGCTGCCGATGGGGTTAGTGATTTGAAAAAAAATTCAAAGACTAGTAATATTTTCACAGTTAGATGTAAATGACTATATTTTATTTATTGTGTCATTGTGTTAAAATGTTAACTGAATTTTTAATGTTTTTTTATATAATATTGTTGGAGTTAAATGACTTAATTTTCATAAATCTTTTTATTGTGATATTATTGCGGTTAAATGTAATAAATTAAATTTTCATCGTCATTTATATTATTCTTTATTATTTATAAATTCTTAACATCAAATTTTTATATTAATATTTTTTTAAATTGTGACCTCCGTTAAATTTTGTAAGAAGCCAGTATGAATAAAGAGTTAAAAATATTTGTGATCTGTTATTTTCTTATATATTTATTAAATAATTTGATTATCAAATGAAATTGACTTTTTATTTTTTGTATATCTTACAATAATGCCCACATTTAAAAGTCAATTAAATTCAGAAGATCGATTTTTGGTTTACCTACTGTAACCATTCGGGGTGTTCGCCCTTTTTCTGAAGTTTTACGAATGTCTTCGTATAGATGCTCATGGTCGAAATCTCATACGCAAACTTACATTGGCCGTACTCTACGCATCCAAAATCATCCAGAAATTCTGCTCCAGTCCTCTTCCACACAGTCAGGCCGCTTCTTTCGTCTCATGTTGTCACGATTATCTTTGACGTCCTGACGTCTGATATTCTTTCGCCCTCTTATTGCAGCCTTTGAAATCAAAAATATTTTCGAGGAGCCGAGTATCGATCCCGCTACTATCTTGCTATTGTTCCATTAGATTATGGTGTCAAATTGTCATAAAGGAATATAATCCTGATTTTTTTTGTGTGAACTTAATGTAATCGTTGATATTGGTATTTTTTCGCAAATTTATTTAATATTAATATGGAATTTTATTTGAAAAATAGTTACAACTAGTGATAATTACTCCACCAATTAAAATACTCCAAATGGATTAAATACAAATAAATAAGTAAATTAATGTTTTCAAAAATTCGATTGATAACTCTATTATTTTAAATGAAACATAATGTCTTGTGTCCATGTATGAGATTTCTTTGTGAGATTCATCTCGAAAGCGGGTAAAGATCAGTTCAGAATTCAATGCGGAACGTTTTATGAATCACTATCGCATGTATTTCGCTCCCGGATTAGAGTGACGCATCCAGTACATACGTACCTTTAATTTTTTAATTTGTTTATTTAACGCATATATAAGTAGATGTTCCCTGTCTCCGCAACTAGGCCGAAGTCTGTGCTAAAGGAGACAGGTTCATTTGTTATATCCAACAGTAAATTTTTATTTATTTATTTTCGTAGCATAAAATAATAATAATAATACATATGAAAATAAATGTAATTACTTTACTAGACGTGGTCTATTCTAATTTTAAAAGTTGTAATTGTTAAGATACAGTCAGAAGTTATAAAAATATTTTTGTCTATAATATAGTTGGAGACAAAATGTGAAGGTAGTTAGGTTAGCACAAATAACAAATTAGTTTAATTGTGGTTTCTACCCACATCAAGCAACCACTTGATTATTTTTGGTTTACAATCGTTAATCATTTTAGACCTTCTAAGATTTAGTGACAATTTATTAAATATACGCGGTGCACAAAACAAGAAAGTTCGTTGACCAAATTTGGTATTTATTTTTGGCACTGAAAAGTATCCTAAGGTTTTGCTCCTAGTTTCATTTGGATCAGAACTTGAAAGGATTTAAAGAGTTCTTCAGAGTTATGTCTTAATGGCCTCTTTTTTATCCCTCTGATTACCCATTTGTGAGCCTTAATTAAAAAAAAAACAATATCATTACAGACTCTCAGAGATCAAAGTCTCGTTGAGAGGTCACCGTTGACGCGAGCCATTAACGGCAGATGGGGGGACCCTGCAGGGTCGACAGTTGACATTTTTGTCATTGAACTACAAAAAATAATAGACATACACATCCGCGTGTATGTATATTCGAAAGAGGCAGCCAAAAAATATAAATGCCTTTGTTAAAAGTAGAATAACATAAATTCGAAAAAATAACTGGGAAACCAACTGAACAAACAACTCCATGTCCTCTCCATGTCTTAAATTAGATTCTTGCGTAAATAGTAATGGATATTCTGGTTTTGATGAGTCTTCAGTATTACCTACTCACAATCAAACCTCACTGATCTCAACCCAGATCATTCGACTGAGATAGGAATAGTACAAAATGGTTTACCAGTTAAAATGGTGCAGAAATTATATAGAATGTTACATTTATTCACCGAGAAAATTAAAAACACAAACTGTCTCTTCTAGTTCTTTCCTTTCTCCCCGGTGTTGCTGTGAGAGAAAAAGGCTAGGGGGACCTTCGATGTGGGGCCATTTCTGGGTGGAGATCGTCTCCGCACATGACCTGATTTTGACCTGGAACTCGTCGTGAGTTCATGGTGCGTCTGGCAAACAGGCGTGGAATAATGAGTGATTGCGAAAGGAAATGTTTGAGGGTTTGGAAGGTTGTAACGGATGTAACCTCGAACTCTTCTGGGAGTTCAATAGGACATGGGCGTTGCGCTGGGAGCTACTGAGAGGGGAGGTCCCTACTAGTGTGGGGTATTAATCAGGGTTAACCCGCCTGAAATCCTCCCTAGGCTGCCTCAGAGTGGGTTCCTGTCGGTTGTAGCTTGCTGGTGTCTAGACTAAATCATCTTTATGCTGTCTGAGTTACTTTGTGGGGAGAGGTGCTTTTTTTTACATGCTATCACTGTTAATTTGCTTTTGTCATTTAGTTGCCTTATTAAAATATTATTCATATTTACACTAAATTATTTAATAAAGCGATTTGGCACTGTTTTCGGACAGCGAATGATATTTTTACTAATTAGAACCTGCTTTATTGCGGTGCAGCACGGCTAAGATTAATGTAGAGAAAAAAATGAACAGATATGGAAGCTGTAGGTGATAAAACGGTCCAGGATAAGCGGAGGGTCACCAAATATTCTTGATTCCAACTATTCGAATATCGAATAGTTAATGATAATATATTCGTAAAATTTTTAAGAAAGGTATAATTTACTTCGGATGATAAATACAGAAATATTTCAAATGTTTCTCCAAAAATGTAAGATTCGTGATTAATAACTTGCAGAACTCGAACTCTTCGTGGAGATAAAGAGGAGTCTTTCGATTCTTTCGATAACTGTCAAAATTTTAGATACGTTTGTATTATTTCATATCTCACACCCCACGTTCAAGTTTTTATTTCATTATTCTGTATATAACTTCTCGTTTGTCGGCTCAAGTATTTATGAAAGCTAAATACTAAAGAATAATAGAAAGCCGACTCCATCGTTGACAAAACAATGTATTATAAGTGCTCGTTGTCATAAAACCATAAAGACTTAAAAAAAAGGCGAATGCAAAAAATGTCCGACAAAGACGTTTACATCTTTATTGTCCGACTTCCATATAGCCGATAGCGGTACTTCTGGAGAAAAAAATCATATACCTGAATGAATGAATGAATGCTTGGATATGCTAAAAAACAGGCGAATGTATTTGGGGTTCGAATATTCGAATATTCGAATTGGAGGCTTTAGGCCCTCACCATTCACTATCTCGTTTAGTGATTTCCAGCATGCCTACATCTCTCCATACTACGCTGTATCGTCTGGAGATTCAGAGTTAACTCGGTTAGGATTGAAAGAATGTACTGGATAAAAAATCTTCTCAAAAAATACAGTGGCGTGTTACTTATAATTCATTATAATATCTGGCACATGCGCAGTAAGATACATACGAATCAGTATATTTTTAAAATACCCGATATTTTTTCGTTTTCTTGATTAAATATTACAATAAAAAAATCAGGGTACGATAAACGTCATTAGATTGTCATAAGGGTGTTAATGGGGTGGATTAATCCCAATCCTTGGCTCAACAAACAAGCGGGCTTACATCCACTCGGCTATCAAGCCGAATGTACGACATGTACGATACGATGTACGTCCGTCGTACTCGAATGTTTGATATACGTAAGATTGTTTGATATACATATATAAAATTGAATTTTATACGATTTCGTGACATATTATGACTACTATAATTATTTGACTAATTCCCTACACACATTATTAATACATAAACTAGATTTACGGGCATTCGGACACGACACCACCATATATATTTTTCGAAAATACAGAATACTTATATACAGATATTTATAAAAATAATAATAATGTGTTTATTCCAGCGTGATCAGGTTTTTTTTTAACCCGATTCGCCATAGAGATAATACATATTATGTTATACATTAAGGTTATGAAATAAATATATTTCTGTGAAAAAGAAAACCAAAGAAAATATTAATAAATAAAAAAAATTAAAAAGTAAAAAGTTCACACAAAAAATAAATATTACATATATAACTACTACAGTCACGGCCATTGTATATGTAGCTATTCTGTAGGCGCTGCCATTCTCTGGTCAAGGAACCAGCTTTCCATGAGAGCGCCGCTTGTATCAGAAAGTTGGTGCTGAGCTCCAGCCGCAGCTCGATGTCTCCGAAGCGGAATGAATCCATGTATAAGAATTTATCCATATGTACGAATCCATCTACACGACTTATGAATTTATGATATCCAGTTGATGCTTTAAGAAAACAAACAGAACTAATATCTACTTTAACATCTTAAATAGTACTAATAAAAATAATACAAAAATAAGTCTGAAGGTCGCGACTGTTCAAATTATTTAAGAATTATAGATACATCCGGCCACGACGGTCGTGGGATCTGTGCTCCGATAGATTTGAATTAAATTTGCCTATAAATCACATTTTAATACAAATTTTGACTACAATATGAATGAATATTGTAGTTATTCATGATACCAATTGCTTATTTTTGTAAATCGTATGATTTTGGGCTGTTTTTATATGAAAACAGATTATAATTGTAATATTTAAACATAAAACATGCGTCAACCGATCGATTTTAGAATCTGACAGCGCATGGCGGCCAGCGCATGGCGGCTAGAGCATACGCGACCAACGCATGAAATCCATTCATTCACAAGATTCAACGTGAAATTTGCGAACCCGTGATTTTTTTTGTTGGATTTGGTTCTTATTAAAAGTTAATAATATATTATCATATACATTAGTGAAATTACTGCCTCCTGTGACTCAAGATGCCTAAGGTCAAAAATTATCCATTGACACGCTCTAAGAAACAACACAATTTTAAATGGTTAAAACTTTAAAGTTTTAAATGGTTATAAAAAAATCGCGACGTAAGTTGATAATTTTTACCATTTCCATAACAATTATCTATTTGATTTACTAATATAAATTACATAGTTCAATATACATTTATTATGTAGTGCAGATAAATGATTTTTTATTGGAAATACATATCCTTAAAGATAAATAATTTATCAAAAGAATTATACATGACAGACCTTTCTCATTGATACAAATGTATTTGTTATAGTCATATAAATGAAAAAACACGTATTTTAATATTTTAGACATAAAAATACTGATAACTAAGTAACAATAATAATAATATTATAAATTATTTTCAGGATGTTCCCGAACTGAGCATTGAATGTGTGGACTCGTGTAAACTTCTTAAATTTGAAGGCAAAAGAGTGGTCGACATACACCAATTCTTTTCTCAAATTAATCAAATTTACTCCCTGAAATCGATGTTTGGGGGCACATGAACGAATATTGAATATGTGAAAGAAAATAAAGTTTTATTTCTAAATTCAGTTTAAAGTATAATATGTGTGGATCAAAATTTGTTTTGAATACGTGTAAACAAAATAACAACGAAATTCTGAAGAACGATAATATGCTCTATAAACAACTAATTATTTAACAGTGAATAATAATACTTTAGTCATATTTTCATTTATATTTTAATATTAAATATATATGTAATTTATTAAAACAATAATTAAATATTTAAAAGAAAACAGTTTTTTTTTATTACAACAGGAGTATGATTATCATATAATAATAGCATACATAGTTATCTCTTCACAAATACAGGTGCTTCAAAAGTTATGAATGTTATTTATCAGTATGAATTTACGTCATTTTTTTCCTTATAAATCGGTGCAAAGTTGTAATATTTTATAATCATATGTTTATCGACACAAACAATGGTTTTTATCATAAACATAATTCTTAGGTGAGAACTTTAACAAATTATTTAATTTTCGCTTGATAATTTAAAATAGCAACACATATATATTATAAATGTTGAAGAAATGGCTATTTTCTGATAGTTTTATTACCTAGGAATTTAAGAAAACCAACAATTGTATACTTGTCCTTTTCTGTTGATACCTTTCACTCTAGCAATATTTACGTAAAAAATAACGCACTTTTATGTTTACTTGATATTGTAAAAGAATTAACCATTAGTCTCATCTTGAAAGGGTATGCAAAATGCAAAAATATCTCGAAATTCAAACTGGAAAAATGAAAGTTGCCTCTTAATACAAGATCAATATATATTATATGTAAGAATTTGTTTATTTATTTATTTATTAGATGACATACATATTTTTGTTCTAACATAGGTGAATATATTATAGGGATTTTGACAGTGTATGAACTTATTATAATTAACATAATAAATATTGAACATGTGATACTATTTATGAAAATCCACAGAAATTTTTAGGTACATAAGTATGTTTAGGTGCAGAAGGTAAATAAAAAGATAAAAAAGAGGGAGAAAGGGTGGGGAGGTTGCAACTATTGTTGCGGTAAAGGGAGAACAAGACTTGTTTGTAGGTAGAATGATTAGTCAAAATTGAGATTGAGGTGGTTCATAAAAAGAACCCTTTAAGCGCAGTAAGGCTAATGTTGAACAAGTCAATTTCTGTCAATTTCTCATTATGGTATTTGCATGACCGGTAAATGAATGAATTTTGTATGTAAGATGTTCTACTTCTGGGAATGTGGAAGAGTACGAATTACCGGGTTGATCTAGATGGCACGTGAAGAGATATTAATTCCAATTGGTTGGGACAATCAATATGGCCTTGCAGTAGTTTGAAGAGAAGTATTAGGTCAGCACGTGTTCGTCGATTTTCTAGGGTCTTCACATTGTGGAAGTTTGCTTCATCTAAATAGAAGCCGAATGATAGATTAGATCTAACATTCAGATGTCGAATAAATCTATTTTGTATTCGTTCTAATCTCGCAATATATGTAATCTGCCATGGGTTCCAGATTTGAGAAGCGTACTCTAAGTGACTACGAACGAGTGCGTAATACAGTATTTTATATATAAGGAGTATGGATTTTGGAAGTGTTTGCAGGTTCGATCCGAACGATGAAGGTTCGGCATGAATCCTAGCATTCTATAGGCCTTTGAGGTAATTTGGTCAACGTGATTTATGAAGGTAAGTTTGTTACCGATGATTATTCCTAGGTCTTTAACATCGTTTTTATTTTCTAACTGAGGGCTGTCTATTGTGTAAGTGAAATTAATATTATTCAATTTTCTTGAGAATGTTATTTGAAAACACTTTTTAGCATTCAGGAGGAGTTTGTTCACCTCACAGTAGGCTGCAACGCGGGTGATATAACTTTGAATTTTATGGCAGTCATCTAGGGAGCTCACTTTGGCAAAGATCTTCACATCATCCGCATGAAGAAGAAAGTTGGCAAATTGAAAGCACGTGTATATATCGTTAATATAGATAATGAATAATAATGGACCTAGCAAACTCCCTTGAGGAACTCCGGAAGAGATGCGCGCCCAATCTGATTTGTGTTGGTTTCTGTTGCTGATGTAGGAGATAAGCCATCTTAGTAGGTCTCCGTGGATTCCTATTTTTATCAAAGAACCCACGTTGTTGCGGATTTACATGAGGCTTAATAGCACTGAAAACCTGGCTATAAACAATCTTTTCAAATAGTTTGCTGAATATTGATAGTTTTGATATAGTTCTGTAGTTAGTCACATTATTTTTTTGACCAGATTTAAAGATAGGAGTAATGTATGCATTTTTCCACTGGTCCGGAACAATACCTTCATCGAGAGATTTAGCGAATACTAGAGCAGCACGCTTGTACAAAAAATGGAGGGATTCCATCAGGTCCTGCACTTTTATTCAAGTCTAGTTTGTCAATATGGCTTTGCGGAAGAATTGGGTTTACCGTTATGTGTTGAATGTCAGCCGGGCCAAAGTCGGCTTCGCTATGTATATGCACCCAACATATAACATAATAAACATAAGACACAATTAATACTCGCAGTTTATTGTGTGGGATGGAGTAGACTTCACTACTGATATATATAGCGTTGTTCTGGCTACTTTGCTAGACTGAAGTCTGTGTTAAAGTAGCCAGTTTTTTTTTCGTTCTGTTGTGATGTTATTTAAATCATCGACAGGAATAAAAAGAGAAATAAAAAATGTGTAGTGGGAGTGTTGTAGGACTAGTGAATTATTAGTGTAGGTATTGTATAAATTGTTTTTGAATGTTGAATGTCCATGCTTCTGATTCATCTCTACCTGATTGGATCATATATTTGTGTAATCTTATTGGAATTAAACGATTTCCAGTTGGTACTGAGTGTGTTGTATAGTTTCGGAGCTAAGAACATGTAGAATATTTGATAAAATGTCGTTGTTGCTCTCGGAACTGGTGTGTAGATGTTCGTTGTTTGTCTTGTGCTGTGTTGTGTCCATGATTTATTGCTTGGGGTGAATTGTTGTTAGTATGGAAATATTGAACGAGTCTCGACATAAAGATTTGTCTTATATCTGGGACACTGTACTCTTTAAATATAAGATCTGATGGATATCTAAAGGGACGACCAATTATTACCTTGAGAATTGTCTTTTGTGTTTTTTAAGTCGACTCCAATATTGTTTTTGCTGCTCCTCCCCAAACTAAAATAGCATAATTAATTAAGGAGTAGCAGAGTGCAAAGTGCGCCGATCTTAAGAGTTTGTTGTCAACTATACATCGTATTCCTTTAAAAAAAGTACAATAATAAAATAAAAATATATTTATATACATATGGTACGTCTATAATAGTACAAAGCATGAAAATGAACAGGTATTATTTTTTTCTAATCATTATAGTTGAAAACTTTTGTATGTGTTCGTAGATCGTCTTATTAGCTTTGCCGATCAGGTAAAGATCATTCCATTTTAGTTTGTTTATAGCGTGAATTAGCTTTTCAGAATTTATTTTTCATTTGTACAGGGCTGATTAGTTTTTTTGCAGTTTTAACATCTATTTAATAGACCTACAGGGAAATGATCACTAATAATTATATTATCATTTTCTTAACAATAAACAACTTAAATTATTCATTAATGGTCATAATCGGTTTAGCTGGGTTGTACTGTGTTAAACCGCTTCCCGTTTTTTTATTATTATAAATTATAAAAAAAATATTATTAAGGAGAACATATTCTTATTGTGAAGTTGTAATTATTCAGAACAGACGGTCTGTGATATTTAAAATACTAAATTAATGTATTAATTATAAATATACAATTTCACAATAAGAATGTATTTTCCTTAATAATATATGTTGTATCAATGTGTCCAAAATTTAATAAAAATTAATTGATAATTCTGGCGTCTGCAAATTGGTTTACTCGAAGGTATTTGAGATTCTGTAAAAATAATGTAGATGGCTTTCAAATAATGGAACGACAGGTGTATTAATTTGAAAAAATGTAACATATAGGTTCGAAAATTTGTCACGAAAAATACTGGCGTTATAACACAATTGGTAGTGTACTTCTGTAATCCCGGTGACGCAAAAATAAGATTTTTCGACAAAATTTATTTTATATGTATATATTTATAATTAATACATTAATTTAGTATTTATAAAAAAAATAGTTGAATGGATAAATCTGTGCGCAGCGATCAACGTGCGAACCACTACGATACATCGTGACTGCTGACTAGCAGAATTTCTGTAAATTTAATTGAAATTAGGCAGATATACGTCGCGTCGTACTCGGCAGGCTGTGAACCTAGCGAAGGAAAGAGGGGCAGCTAGCGGTGACCTAGACACGGACACGTTTGTGACGGTTTTTTGATGAACCTTGAAATTAATTAGTAATATTTGCCAAATATTCTAAAGAGATAATTCCGCGACTGAATTTTAAACAGTCAGGTCCAATAATACTGGAAATTTCAGGTACATATATATGTAAATCGTGTTTGACTGCTCATTTGATTCTAACCGGTTTTGTCTCGGTTATCATCTTATTTTAGTGATGAGTCTGCTTATTTGGTTTGCTTATTCCATCTGTACTTCGCTATATTTTGGGTGTACGAGTATATTATATTTTGACGTGTAATATTCTAATTTAAAAACGATGTTTATGTTTGTTGCTGTACATTCGCCCTTGTTCTCACATGACATTTTAGGGTCCCTTATTTTGCGATAAGGGCCCCAAAATGATAATACAGTGAAACGTCTATCCATCGTTTTTGAAAGAATCTATTGAAATTAACTATGAATGCGGGAAAACAGTGAATGCGGAAATATAGAAATAAGTTACACATCTCACATGTAAATGAATGTGTTTAAATAAAAATATAATTAGAAAGCTGCACAGGAACATTTTTTTATAATGTCAAGCGGGAATCAGCAGCAGCATTCTCTCTCTCTCTCTCTCTCTCTCGAATGTTCCGATCAGTATTTACAAGTGCCGTTAATCAAAACCAAACATTTAGCTACAAAGTATCGTGCGTAATTTAAACGATTAATGCGGTAAAATGAGGCACAGAGGAACGATCCATGCGATCTATTTTTGGGTGTTTTGTATGAAATTAGTTCGGGACTGGAAGAAATAAACGATACATGAGGGAAAACGACTATTCGAGGAACGATCGATCGAGATTTAATTGAATCACAAAACAAGGTGAACTACGAACATATAAATAGCATAGCATGTATATATATATAAATAGGCGATTTTTAAATAGCCTTTTAAAAAATTTTTATTAAAAAATTAACTAAACTTTGTACAACACAACGTTGGGTTAATTCGTCAGTATGATTGTTTCGATAGATAAACTAAATAGATTTTTCTCATTGGTGTGCGATCCCTCATCTTTAATCTTTTCTCCCCCACATACCCCTCCCCGCCGTTCGACGGTCCGCCTCTCTACTCGTATAGGTCAACAAGTATTTAGTTGAGAGAAATTCACTACGCACGATGAAATAACCTAACGTGTACGTAGTACAATGTATAGTTTATTAGCCCAGTGGTAAAATAATTCATAAAACACCTCTCCACCCGGAACCGCACGATAAACGTTATATCAACCTCGCGTATTAAACGTCCCAAAACCGTCCTCCTTTAGAGGTTATCTCCTGCCCCAGCTGGCAGCCCCTGCATCATTGCATTAATAATATAATAATATATACAATAAGAATGAACACACGCCATTTTTGCTAATGCGCCCATAAGGCATAAGTAAAAAAATGAAAATGAAAAACTGTGACATATGTAATTGCAATACGTATTTATTTTTAGAACAAATCAACCAGTTATAACAGTTGTTTTTATAAAATGTAGGTGTAGTGCAGTCCCCACATCCAGATGTTGTTACGAGTCCAGCTACCGCATTGCAGATGAGCGGAGAGCAGAGAGCGGAGAGCGGAGAGGCCGTCCATCTAGTTCGCACGCACGCTTGCGGTTGACGAAGACGAATATGCATCCGAGGAGCAGCAGTGAAGCCATGTAATACGTGTACACGTAAATAAAAAACTAATTATAGATATACTTACGAGTACACGTTGTAGCTACCGCAATTATTTATGGTTGTAAAGCCACGTTCGGTGAATAATTTACTTATTTATGAACCCATTCTCTTTAGTGCTGTAGTAACTTTCCACGTATTAAAAAAATAATCGATTACTAGCAGAAAAGTATCAGAATATATGTTTCAATGGTGAAAATTCATTATTATATTGCTTTAACAATGCACCTTCGTCTCATTTTACGGTAACCTTGGCCGTGCAGCAGCCACCGTGGCCGTGAATTATTGTGAATAGTATATATACAAATATCCATATGTAGGCCATTTCAGAATTGTGAATATTGCATATGATTATTTATGTAAATCTAATTGGAGTAAAAACATGATAGCCATATACTTTGCAACTTAGAATGCTCATTCCAAAATAATTTGAAACAGGTTTAATGCACAAGAAAAATATCCACTAAAATTATATATTTATAAAACAAATTTCAGATATCTCATAGAGACAAAGCTGTTTTTTTTATTATATTTAATGGAAAATTATGGAAGTATGGGGTAATTACAGGGCTTACGACCTATCTTCGGCTGGCGGTATTTAGTAACACTGTAGACACTAATTTGAAAAAAATATATAGAAAAAAATATTTTAATAATTTTTATTATGACAAAGTTTACAGTAATTAGCAACATTTGAATATGTCCAAGATCACACAATTAGTGGGTTTTACCTACAAAGGCACTGTTATTAAACAAATATCAGATATCTCATATTTAATGAAAAACATATAGAAATATGGGTTACGATGACCTGTCTTCGGCTGGCTTAAGTGATCACTTTATATAAATATATTTTTACACCATTAATACCATTCTCATCCCATAAATCTCCACATCTATTAAATTTTTGAAAGTTGTATATATGTTAATATGTGGACTCGCTTCGAGTACCACTGCATCATCGTCACCTATGGACCAAATTTAATAATTCATTCTTCCTTGAGAAAACATCTTTGAGATGACATCTCATAGAGACAAAGCTATTTTTTATTGCATTTAATAGAAAATATTTTGAAGTATATCTGATATTTGTTTATATTGTTATACTGTTCCTGTTATACTGTGCCTTTGTAGGTAAATATCCAGTAATTGTGTGTTCTTGGGCATAGTATTTAAGTATCACAGACCATCTGTTCTGAATAATTACAACTTCACAATAAGAATGTGTTCTCCTCAATAATCTACCCGATTCTTGCTACCAGGAATTTTTGAGAGTTTGGGCAATTCATCCGACTTACCCACTCCGCAGTAGTTTAGTTGACACAGATGTTGCTGTTTTAGTCGATGTATTTGGTATAAATGAGTATATTAGATATTATGTATTTGTGAAATATTCAAATGAATGTGTTAAACTCGCATAATTGTCGTATAGTTCTATAAACATTTTTATCAGTGGCGTAACTAAAACAATAGGGCCCCAATGCAAATTGGAAAAGCCCCCTAAATATAAGATATAAGAATATCAGAAGCATCGCTATCCAATATTTTAAAATAATCATTATACAGTATCTACACTAATAATTCACTAGTTCCACAACGTTTTTTTTTAATTTTCTTGAGTTAAATAACACCACAACAGCACGAAAAAAACTGTCTACTTTAACATAGACGGCAGTCTAGCAAAGTAGCCAGAACAGTGCTGCAATTATCAGAGGTGGAGTCTACTCCATCCCACACAATAAACTACGAGTATATACTTAATTCCAATATAATTGCATCTTATGTTTATCATGTTACATTATAATATATTCACCTCTGTTACAACAAAAACATGTCTGTCAATAAAGTCTAATAAATAAATAAATTATTACTACGAGCTTAATCACGCAAAAGAGTTTTCTTCATAAAAATTAAGAAAAAAAAAGTATTCAAGTGTAGGTGCACTCGCAAACGAAAAAAAAATCTTTGCCTTACTTTTTCGACGATTTTAGCTGAGACAACAGTCTGGTACCTAACTCCTTAACATATAATATTAGCGGTGTAGTACGGCGTACATCTATAATGTTTTTTTTTTTCTTGTTTTCATAATACACGTAGGAAATGTATTGCTGTGGAGGATATCAAAAATTACTAAGTCAATTAGGGGAAAATTACCAACACTCGCAAAAGTATCGATATCGAATGTATTGTAAGGTGGTAGGATCTTTCGGGCCCCTGTGCACCGTACTGCGCAGTCACGCCACTCATTTTTGTATCATTTCAGGTAAACCTCGCGGCAATACAGAATATTATTGTGTATGTACTTAATATTTACGTGTGTACATTGTTGTGTCAGCGTTGTCATATATGACATAAATATGGCATATTGACAATTATGAATTCCACTCTTTCAGGTGCCAATGAGAAGAGTGTGTAAGAAAGAGCTATGGCCAACATATGGCGCCGGATAAGAAAATAAGGAAAACAGTAGAAGACTACTATTGGTAGGGCCTGGGTTAAGGACATTAATAATGAGCACGTATTAAGACGCATAAATAAGTCGAGAGAACATCATCGATAACAACTATCGATGAAAGCTGTATACTTCGGACACATCCTCCTCAATGAAAAATATAATATTAGGAGGACATATTCTTATTGTGAAGTTGTAATTATTCAGAACATAGATCTGTGATATTTTAAGTATGAATTAAATATTACTCAAAGGTATTTGAGATTCTGTAAAAATAAGATAGATGGCTCTTTCTAACAATGGAACGATCAAATGAATTAATATCAAAAAGGTAACATATAGGTTTGAAAATTTGTCGCTAAAAATATTGTCGCTGTAGTATAGTTGGATAATGCACCTTCCCCGGTTCGGAAAGTGATACAGGTTCGAATCCCGGTGGCGCAACAACAATATTTTTCGATAAAATTGATTTTATATGTATATCTTTCTAATTAATATATTTAATTCATATTTAAAAATATAATATTTTTCAACTCATTTTGTGTAGATATTGATAGAAAGTAGCAGAGGTGTAGGTAGAAAGAGATTAGTGGTTAATGATTTTATACAGGATAAACAACAACACGGTCGCCAAACTTCGACAGAAAGCGGCACATGGTGAAGAAGTCTTGTTAAAAATTGGGTGCGTACTATATTTTTTTGTGTGCGTTATGTGCGTGCGCACACCCGCACAGTTTAGAGGGAACATTTTTTATGGGTATCGCTAGTGATTGAATTGTTCCTTTCCTATTAGATAACACAAATATTTATTTTTTCTCTATTTTTATTTTTTTATTCCTGTCGAATCTTCATCTTCCTTGAATTAAATAACACCACAACAGCACGAAAAAAAAACTGGCTACTTTAACACAGACGGCAGTCTAGCAAAGTAGTCAGGACAACGCTGCATATATCAGAGGTGGAGTCTACTCCATCCCACACAATAAACTATGAGTATACTTAATTGCAATATAATTATATTTAATGTTTATCATGTTATATTTATATTATATTTACCTCTGTTATAACAAATACATGTATATCAATAAAGTCTAATAAATATTTATATATTACAATATTCATTAAGAAAGTTGGGCAAACATAATACGTAATCTCCGGTGCCCACGGACTTAAAGGAAGGCTGGTGACAATTCTCTGTCTGGTCCGAATTCCCCGTTTCGCTCGTGCTCAGTATCCTGCCGCTGGCCTGGCGCTGACTTGGCGCTGACCTGTCACTGACCTTCCAGAATCAACCCTCCCATCACAGGATCCACTCGTTAGCTCGCCCGATTCCATTCTCCTCGCCGAATCTCACTAACCCACAGTCCAAATTCATCATGTTTTTCGAATCGGCTTATTCGTATCAAAGTCAAACATTATACGCACAGTCGTAATAAAGATAAAACTGATGTCATCATCTCTACTGTTTGTGAAATCGTGTTAATTATTGTAACTCTCATAAAACAGACTAAAATTATGTTCTATTGTATTTCTTATAGCCGAAATAAAATCGTCATGATTAAACCTTTTTCTAACTTTACTGGCCTTTCAAAAAAAATAAAAATATCCCTATCTGTCTATATTATAATATATCGGCCAGGGGTCAGAATGTGCCGGATAAAAACGGAAAATAGTTTTGCGCAAAATAACATACATATGTATCATACCACCCCTGCATAGAATATATTTTTCTGATTCGCCCCGCCTCATCTCGTTTACAGATTATTGTATTTTGTTTTGGTCTCTTCATATATCAAATACAAATTAAATGCATTAATTAGAAATATATACATATAAAATCAATTTTATCGAAAAATATTCTTGTTGCTATCGGGATTCGAACCTGGATCTCTTCCAATCCGGGAAACATGCAATATCCAATTATGCTACACCAACATAGTGGATTGCCGACAAATTTTCGAACCTACATGTTGCACTTTTCAAAATAATACATCTATCGTTACAATATTTGAAGGTTAATAATACATAAGTTGTATCAATCGTCCAAAAATTTTATAAAAATGAATTGTTAATTCTGGCGTCTCCCATCGGTTTACTCAAAGGTATTTGAGATTCCGTAAAAACAAATGTAGATGACTTTCAAATATTGGAACGATAGATGTATTCATTTGAAAAGTGTAACATACAGGTTTGAAAATTTGTCGCCAATCCACTGTGCTGGTATAGCATAATCGGATGATGCACGTTCCCCGGATTGGAAGAGATCCAGGTTCGAATACCGGTAGCAACAACAATATTTTTCGATAAAATTGATTTTATATGCATATCTTTCTAATTTTGAGTACATTTAATTAGTATTTAAAAGATCGTCTGTTCTGAATAATAAGAATGTGTTCTCCTTAATAACCTTCACATATCGACTAAATTCATATTTGTACTCTTTTAACGCATTTTAGTGCAGTTTCATAATGCGTTTTACTCACACACGAACATATTTGTATATTGTAATGTGAGTGTACACTTTTGAACCAAAAATAAATGTAAAATTCCGAATATTATAGACCGTTCCGGTTCGTTAAATTTTCTACTTCTGTTTATGACTGCTATATAAACAAAGACAGACAGACTTTCCCTCTGAATAATGATTCAATATTATTCAGGTGCGTGAATATACAGATCTGCGTGATTCTCTGTTTGCTCTGTACGCAGGTAATCCTGAATATAATACGACACGTCATGCGCTGTCACTATTTGAACACGACCGTAAGAAGTCGGTGCCAGAAATAAAAAGATTTGTTTTTATAAGTATTATACGCTCTCTTTTTACTTCAATATCTGCATATCACGTACGTGCATACATATGTATGTCATTCGCAATTCGCAGTCCGGTGGCAGCGGGTCGTTGTCGACTTTCGTAAACCATTTTCGATGATTCTCGCGGCCTCGCCTCATCGTTGTGTAAAAATGTAATTCGCTATTTTTTAAAATCATTTCTATTCTATTATGCTCATTGAAAATAATAATGGTAAAATAAATATTGTCAATATATTGTAGTATGTTTAATAAAAATAAAAATATTATACGTATGTGTGTCAACAGATGAAATTTTAACGACAGTATAGAATGAGAGCGAATTTAAAATACATTTACTGGAAATATTAATTAGAAAGATATGCATATTGAATCAATTTTATCGAAAAATATTATTGTTGCGCCACCGGGATTCGAACCTGGATCTCTTTCCAAAACGGGGAAGGTGCATTATCTAACTATATACACTACAGCGACAAATTTTCGAACAAAGTAATACATTTATCGTTCCATTATTTGAAAGAGCCATCTACTTTGATTTTATATGTATATCTTTCTAATTAAAACATTTAATTAATATTTTAAATATATGTTCTAAATAATTACAGCTTCACAATAAGGATGTGATCTCCTAATGATATTTATTGCAATTTACATTGAGATCAGATCGATCTAAGGTGTGATGATTAAAATGATGGCCATTTTCAATTCATTACATCGATAGTCCACATTATGAAGGGATATTTCGATTTTAAAATATTATTTTTAATTGTTTCAACATCAAAACAAATAAAAAGAAATTTTAATATAACACTATTTTAATACAAATTAAATGATTGAACTAGAAAGATGCCAAAGATAGAAAAAATGAATTTATCGAAAAAATCTAATTGCTACCTGGAATAATTCGAACCTGAACCTCTCCTTATCCGGGGAGGCGCGTTCACCATCTCGCTACAGCAATCGAATATATTTTCGACAAATTTTGAATTTATATTCTGTAATTTTTCCAATAGATACATCTATTATTAATTTTTTTTTAATTTACTTTATTTTTCGGCGAATCTCAAATAACACGTATAGTCTAAGAGACGTCAGAATTAAATAATTAAAAATTATACAAGATCAAAATTCAACATTATTTATTTAGTAGATAATTTTGGACATTTTTACCACAGTCAATATTATGCAGATAAGAAAACACGAAATGTAATTTGTTATTACAATAGCGACAGCATGGTAAATTATGAGTAATATTAATATTGTGAATAATTCGCGAGAAAAACAATTTTATTAAATAATAGTACGAAGACGACAAGAGAGATCTTAAAGTTTCGTAAACTAACGTTTGGTAGGGTTTCAATTTTTTAAAATAAATTATTTTTGAGACGAGTGCTTTCATACATTTTTAGCAAATATTAGTTTCGTAAGAAATTTCGTACATTTGAAAAAAGTAAGAAATTTTACAAACACACCAAAATGTATTTTTTATGTTTGTTATTTACGTAATATTTGTAGGTTTTATCCAAATTATCTCATCTAACGTTTAATATTTAACTTAGATGTTGTTATTAACCCCTGAAGATGCGGACGGCGACTCGCGAAACGTGTTGTGCGGTTCTATTTTAAACTAACTCGTTTCTTTAACGTTAACTCTTATTCATACTCGGCGATTTCTTTTTTTACAAACGTTAGTGATTCAATGTTAATAAAATATTACGCAGTGTTAATTATTTCAAATCACACATTAAGCATAGCTAAATATTATATTTAATTCATTAATGTTGTATTTCGAATAAGCGGGGACACTGCCTAACACTGTATTTATGTGAATAATAAATATTTCTTAATGACACAGGTATAAAAAATATATTTCACATTTTTATCAGTACTGCTTTATTGATATCAACTCACCCGTTAACTTTCCACACGGCTTCAACTGGAATATTTTCATTTTGTAAAAGTTTATTTTCAATACACTAAAAACTTCGATCAAACTTCTCCTACAAGAGAAATGTAAGTAAACGACCACAGAGTCCCGAAAGTTTTTTGGGCTGCCGCTATTTTTCAAAAGCCGCCTTCACCGTCCACATTCGAAATAAAACGAGATCCTACGCATGCTGAAATATTTTACGCAGAGTCGCGGATTTGGCGGAGTCGAGCGTTATTCGCCAACTCGCGCCTGACCTGACCAGGCGAAACTGTTAAACAGTGGACCAATTCTCCACACGCGAACACTTGTTCGATGGAGGAGGAAAAAACTGTCATTAACAGGGCCGGTTCTAAGTGCGAGCGGAGCGGTGCTCCGCACGGGGTTTCATGAAAGTAACCACTATAATTATATTATTTTTATTTTTTATTATGAATATTGATTCCATTCACGGTGTATCCGCTCGGTTGCAATGCGGTGTTCGACTATTCGGTACTTGTGAAGAGAAAGCATCAAGAGACAAAAAATATGATGAAATTAGGCATAATTCACTTATTTTTTTAATGTTTATATATTACACACAGGGGCGTACAGTGCATACAAGCAAAAAAGTTGTGCATTACTGCAAATTCTGGGAAACAAATATAAATTAAATAATCGGATTAATATTATTTTACAATTAGCGCCATCTGTGTACCAGTAGAGATTTTAATTGCTTGGTTCTAAAAACTACCACGAATAATCACCGCTGCACCCATGGCGCTCTTATGCATTCGCCGCATCGAGCTATTCACATTACTCTGTTATGTCTTTAAGATAGTGAATTACTCAAGTCATATAAATGGCTATTTACTGAATTGAAAATTCCTTTCGGTTGATTTATTTTGTATGGAGTCACTATCTATGTTGTTTTTTAATAGAATAACATTAGAAAGGCTTACAACTGCGTGCAAATCATTGAAGTGCGAATTTTACTGTTTTTAACTTGTTGATTTAATGATTGTTCTTTAAATGCATTTAGGTGCATGGTTTGGTTTTTGATTAGAGGAAAACAAAAAGCAATTGACTGAACTATTTTCTACGTTAACCTTTAATAAAAATAATAATTTCCTTTAGTTATTACGTGAAGGATTTTTAAACAATAAATGAATCATGCTCAGTCATAAAAAGTGTTCTTAAAAACGTCCATGCATGTTTTATAAGGGCAAGAAGGTATTGTTTTAAATACTATTAATAGTACTCTAAAATTATAAATAAATACATGGTAGAGTCGTATAAACGACGAATTTATTTTGTCTAAAGATGTTGGTTAAACGAAAGTACATATATTGTATTACATATGATTGTATAATACCATTGGTAACAGCGTAACCTAAATCTATATCTACTGCACGCCGCTGATTGTACATATTCATGCATCAATGAAAAATGAAAAGTTTTTAAGTTTAAGCAGTAGCGTAACTATAAAAATTGGGCCCCAATGCAAAATGTACGAATTAGAATATTGAGATTAATATTTTATTCATTAAATAGTAAGATTGATTTATTTTCTCCTGTAATATTCACACTTTTATGAAAATATTAATTATTAATGGCATTAATATACTTTACAACGATGGTTTGGTACCTAATCCGACATACTAACGAGGTACTACTGAATAACGTATTGAGAATATTTTTTAATTTGTCCTAGTGCCATTGGGAAAAGTATTGATACCAAATGTATTATCGATAGGCGTGGACCTTTTGGCACCCTGTTCGATGTGGACCTCAATGCACCGCATTGGTTGGACTGGCGCAGTTGCGCCCCTGAGTTTAAGCCCACAGTTCTGCCGACAAACCTTTGATCTGACTCGTCACTAAAATATTTAATCTTCATAATGGCGAATATTTGTCGCAGCTTGATTCTCAGTCATGACCATTTGAAATGGGCGTGACGATTGAATCGATTTAGCGATAGTGTTTCTGTGATTTTTGACCGGTTTCTATCAAGTCATCGGAACACCCAGTTACTCGATATTACGGTTATCGGTTCCGCAGAATCTCGTGCATTTCGAAAGTTGAAACCGGTTCCAAAAGTAACTGGAACCGGTACTGGTGTTTCAGCGAATCGTCAATATCAACCATCGCTAAATTGATTCATAAATGACGTACGTACGTTTTTTCACTTTGCAATGATACGGTGTGAAGTGAGAGACCTGTTGATATTTTGTTTTTCATAATTATCATTATTGTCTGTTGAGGAGGTATCGTTGGTAAAACTATGATAAAAAAGGAAAAAAACTATCAGAAGCGATTTTCAATATTCTCAGGTATCCTGGTTCTAATTTTTTAAAATATCGAATGTCGATTCCAATCTAATTTTCAAAAAATAAATTAAATTCGTAGTAATTACACGCTTACTCATATATAAGTATGTCGAACGTGTTTTTAATATATCTAGATTAAGATTACTTAACTGAATAAATTAAATGAACTACTAAGACTGATCTAATATTTGCGAGGTTTTGATGGTTTTTGAGTTAAAGTATTTAAAAATATAAAGCAAATGAATGTCTACAAGACTAGGCTATCGAAATTATACATATATTGATGAATTTCGCATAAAAACGCGTATAAAATTTGCTCGATGTTTCAATCGCAGATATATCCGATAGATAATTAATTCAAACCCAGGCAAATATGTTTTCAGCCAATAATATGACAGTATTTGGCCATGTGACCTGTGGTTACTGGCCATGTTCAATGTGATCCCAAATGTGACAGTTGTGGTAAAGTGGACTTGTCTGTTTTTGATTCTGGACCTCACATTTGTTAAAAACTGCCGTGAATAATTCTTGGTTACGATTACTCGAGCAGGTTCAAATTATTGAAGGTTAAATTATCAAGGAATAGTTCAAAATTGTTGTTTTACAGGAAATATCGTAATCACTGATAACTAAATAACTACACTTGAGTTGTATCACGTAATAACTAGCTGTGATACAACTCAAAAAATTGTGTGTGGTGTGGTACAAAGTGAAAATAAAAATTATATATTAAAAAATGCAAAGTTATTGTATACAGATACCGTTATATGTATAAGACTAGCAGAAAATCAATAGGTGTGGCCGGATAAAATGGCCGTGAAGCGGCCACTATACCAAATGAGAGAATACATTATTTAAGATTAAGAAGTCTCACAGAGACGAAGCTATTATTTTTAAATATATTTTTTACAATATTTTATGTACTGGTCTAAAATACGAAGTTAAAAATTGGAAAATACTGGATTTTCAGAAGTATTCTAGTATAGGTTAATAATTCGATTGAATTTCCTATACACATAAAAGCCTCCACTTCAGCGACGTCTATACTATTACATGAGAGAGAATATCAAATTTTCAAAAAAATGTCAATAGATGGCGACAGCATAATTGGTAATAAATAAGTGAAATATTCCATCTTGATTTAATATATACAACTTCCAAAAGTTTGATTAGCGTGGGTAAATAGGTGAACGTTACATTGTGTAAAGTGATCACTTAAGCCAGCCGGTGACAGGTCGTAAGCTCTGTAATGCCCGAGACTTCCATACTTCTCATATAAAAATAATTGGTTCGTTTCTGTGAGATATCTTAATCTTGATGACAATCGCATAGGGGATAAAACCCAGTACATAATTAGTTCCTACATAGATTTGGACATACTCAAAATATTGTAATTTATTTTGATTTTTTAAATTAATCCAGGTTATAAAACATATTAATTATAACCCGTTTGGCTTAGTGGTTCTTCGAATAATGTTCTACTTTGCTTGTCCATTTTCTTATTCGTGTAATTTCTTGAGCGTCCCTAATGGCAGTCTAGTATGAACCTTTGATTTTGATAAGCATTCTGAAATTACATAAAACTTCTCCAGTGAAGTCCAATTCCACTCCAGTGCAGTGAAATTTTTTTTTAATGTTATTCTTTTATGAATGTCAGTTTTTGTAGGTGCTCATTTTTGCGTCACCGGGATAACAATATTTTTCGACAAAATTGATTTTGTATGTATATATTTATAATTAATACATTAAATTAGTATTTAAAATATCACAGACCGTCTGTTCTGAATAATTACAACTTCACAATAAGAATGTGTTTTCCTTAATGTAATGTTTTTATTGAATTTATTAAAAAAATATCAATTTTTTGGGTTTTAATAATTTTTCAGAATTAAAATATGCTCTCACGAAACAAATTATATAAATACTTTCATCTTTTAGACTTGATCTGAATTTTGTACATCTTGATCTTACTTAATATACTTTCATCTTTTAGACTTGATCTGAATTTTGTACATCTTGATCTTACTTAATATACTTTCATCTTTTAGACTTGATCTGAATTTTGTCCCGCAGATGAAAAGGCTTGTTCTGATTCAATACTTGCTGGTCGGCAAGTCATCAGATTTTGCAATGTTCAGAATGCAATGCAATGCATCAGAAGTGCAATGTTCAAATATGTATTTACCTCGATTTTTCTCGAGTTCCCAATATGACATTTCTCTCTGAATAACGGTGAAATAATTGCCTATGGTACATTTTGGTTGATTTACCGGTTAACCGGTAAACCGGTAACGCAAGCCCTAGTTACAACCATAATCGACTGAAGTCGAACCAAAACTACTTTCATTATGAGGATCCGAAATCTGTGATTGAATCACCATGCAAAACTTAAATAAATCACCGTGCAATTCTTTCCGAAAAATAACTTGGCTTAAATAAAGATTAAGAATTATTTTTGATGTTTTTAAACTTGAATGTAATACTAAACTGGTTGTTTTAGACTCCCTTACTTTCGATACAAATTTATTTTACAACCATACGTGTACATGTTTGAAAATACGTAAATATATGTTTTAAAAAAATATATATATACCTCGGTTAAATTTTGTTTTAAATAAAAATTTTAATATTTTTAATATTTATTGCAATCTTCAGATTGTGATTATTCATTTTAATATAAATTATGTATAACTTTGTTTTTAACCACCGACCAGTTTCGGAAAAAAAAAATTCCTTCATCAGGATGTCAAATAAACTAACTAATCAAATTGTTATGTTTATAAATTCAATTAGAAAATATATATTTAAAAAAATATATGTTTAAAAAATACAAAATTATTCTAGATTTATTTTATAAATAAAATATTTTTTAATTGAATTTAAAATCATTATAACAATTTGACATATGGATTTAGTTAGTTTATTTAACATTCTGATGAAGAAAAAAGTATTTTCAGAAACCGGTTGATATAAAAGTAGTTAAAAACAAAGTTATAAATAATTTATATTAAAAACTTAAAGGCTTATTGATCGTTATAATGTTCAATGCGAAGCGACTTATGAATCATCAGCCCATATGTTTTGCGCACGGATTAAAATGACGTATCGAGTATACACGTACCTTTAGCGACTCAGAGATCAAATAATGATTGATGCGCGGGCCCTTATACTGTTGTATCACAAAATTAAGGACAAAAATACGTATTATTATATGTAAAGTCTGCCTTAATTATATTCATAAAACAAAACTAACATTATTAAATAATTGAATTTTAAGTCGTTACATTTTCATGATATTGTTTATTTTTTTTTATGCTTTTAAAATGTTTCACAGTGGCAAAATCAGATTTTAAATAATATATTGCATTTACTCAACGTTCTTACAGGGCTTCATTTTTGAAATCGTTTGTACAGCTTTCTTATAGTTAGTTGTTTAATCAAAAATACTAATTTGTCACTAAAAAATATTTTTGATACTTTAATTATGATTATTTTATTGTGAAGTTTTTTTCACTAAGCCGGTTAGAAGTGAAAAATAGTGTCTCCTCTTCTTTGAAGAAAAATTCATGTACTTATTATTTAATTACAATATGAATTAAAATTATATTTATTCTTAACTGAATTTAATTTACTGTTATTATGGCAGGCGAGAGTAAAAATATTTAATGGTGAGTAATAAACATTTTATCCTTAAAAAAATTGGTAATAATGCCAAAAAAAAATTCAACGACAACGAAATAAATCTGAATATTCCATTTGACATCATTCAAAGCAGAATATGAATCTGTCAGATTAATTTAAAATTAATTTTAAACATGTAGAACGTTAATATTGTATTTAATTTTTAGGATAATATATGTAATATAGATAATATATGTAATATTACACGTTAGATATTTTGAGAACTCAAAATTAATATGTATATTTGGGGGTTAGGTCGGTGGTTAAATGAAAGATTGATCGGCGTGTTGATGTTTATTGTGACAGTATGAACGAACAAGGAAGACAGATATTACGCATAGAATGAAGAAATGCAGAAGGTGCACGTGTATTATGAAATGAAGCTAGTCGGCGGTCTCGCTCGGCGCGCGTGGGCCGGCAAAACCTTGCGAAGCGATGAAACAGGAGAGAGCTCGACGTCGAATTATCGAGTCAGACTTGTAGCAGCAGCCGGCAGCGCTATGACGCTAGTGTCGATGATAGCTGAGGTGGCGGTAAATTTGAAATTTGATCCCTACATATATAAGAAGAAGAAGAAAAAATGAGAAGTAATAATACATTTAGTAAGTAATAACTGGGAGAATATTCTGTTGAATTGAATTAAGGCGATTGTGGTATTTAACAATTATTTTATTTATATTAAGATAATTTGTATACTATTGTTGTATATCTCATTAATCAATATTTTTGCACTTACGAAACACGTGTAGTAATATTTTTCTATAGTTTAATCTTAATTTAATTATAATACCTCCGAAAACCGCTCAGTTGAAAAACTGACTACGACAGTATCCAATAAAATTTACACGAGTGAGGAAATAGTCCAAAATTAATTTCTCTGTCGACCATCTTTATTCTCAAAATAGAATCTTCACTTTTTGGCTTGCTCGAATTTTTTATTATAAATTTACTGTTCTACTATCTAATCCATACCCAGATCCAGTCACTCTTACAATGCATTGCATTTGCAGTTAAATTGTCAAATGAGGGCGGATTCACAATCAAATCAGTAATGTTGAAATCTAATAGTTGAAAAGAGTTTAACTAATAAGTTTTTTTTACAGGTTCGCGTGTATTCAGATTTATTAAAAAACTTATTCGAATGAGAAACAAAGTTTATTATCGTGACGTCAGTGTTTAAACTCAGATAATGATAAAAGATAAAAAAAGTCTGATAAAAACGACAGTTCAGAAACTCTAGATACAAAATGTCGAATTTAATTCACGCTGCATTACACGGTTTTTCGTTCTACCGTCGAAAGATCAATGGATAAGATGAAGTTAGCTTTTTGATGAGCTTAGACAATCGATTAAATGTGTACCTTTTTCAATAATTAGATCGATTGATATTTAAACGTTCAATGTTATATAATAGCGCTCAAAATATTGATTTGCATTCGAGTTTCGAAGATTTGACGATGAAGATCGATTAGTTAGATTACTATCCGTCCAAAAAAATAGATAACGAATGATTTAGGACGTTTCTCACTTGTCTTTTATGCTGGGTTGATTGTTTTATACGCACTCTAAGATGTGCTAAAAGACTTTGGGGCATTTTAAGATGATCGTTTTTACAGAAAAAAAAGAATAAAATACGGCTTAATCCCATATTCTTCGTCTGGATTTATTTATTTCAAGACCGGATTTTCGCATTTAATTTTCAATAAGAATGCCTTAACTGTGACGTTCCTCACTTGTCTTTTGCGTTAGGTTGATTGTTATACATGCACTCTAAGATGTGCTAAAAGACTTTGGGGCATTTTAAGATGATCGTTTTTACAGAAAAAAAAGAATAAAATACGGCTTAATCCCATATTCTTCATCTGGATTTATTTATTTCAAGACCGGATTTTTGCATTTAATTTCCAATAAGAATGCCTTAACTGTGACGTTCCTCACTTGTCTTTTGCGTTAGGTTGATTGTTATACACGCACTCTAAGATGTGCTAAAAGACTTTGGGGCATTTTAAGATGATCGTTTTTGCAGAAAAAAAAAATAAAATACGGCTTAATCCCATACCCTTCGTCTGGATTTATTTATTTCAAAACCGAATTTTTGCATTTAGTTTCCAGTAAGAATGCCTTAACTGTGACTGAAAGTATTGTCCTATTTTAAAAATTAAGATTGAAGAATTCGTATGCAGAACACATGTCACAACAATTTACTTACTATTTTCAAACTAAACTAAATAATAAAATGAAAATACGACTAACTTAATAATCTCTTATTGCTTAGCTTAATCCGATGTATTTTAATTTATTGTAATAAATTAGTGGGCCGTTATTTTCTTAATTATTAATGATTTCATTATTGCAACGTTTATTTTACGAAAATAATAGCGAAAATACTAAGGTGACCAACTATTTTTGGTACAAAAGGAGTACGAATGAAGGAAAAAATTTGCATTATGATTTTTTTTAAATGATTTCACCCTAATAATACAGGATTTATATATACCAATACCTGTTTTTGGAGTTCATGCCATGAGTTTATGCCAAGTTTGCGAATATAGCCCTCATGTTATGCATAACATATGGTCATATGGAGCGACTGGTGGAAAAAATATGAACGCGACCATGTTCTCCCCATTCAAGATAAACTTAACAACGTTATAAGTAGATCACTTTTCATAAAAAAAATACTTAAATGTATGAAGATCATAGATAAGAGATAACGATTGTCGATTAGTTAAATATAATAAATTACAAAACACTATAAAAAGCGTTTTTTATACATTAGATTGTCTATTCAAACGGTATTAGATGTTGGAACAAAATCAGCGTATATTTTATATGCGCAATGAATAAAAAAGATTACAATCAGTTGATAACTCTTTCGTAAATCAGTATGGCATAAACATGTTTATCAAAATGTCATATCTGACATAATGTTTTATTTTTTACTGAAAAAATTAGCACTTTGGACTGTATTGGATTCATTCGGATTTGAGACATTGTTCAAAATTCAGAACGAGGAACCTATACCTGAAAAGAAAATGACATCTGAGGACATTGATGGAAATGGCATTTTAGCACAGGCATTGAAAGATCAAGTAATATTTATTAATTTATATTTTATTATATTGGTTATATATTTATTCTATATGTAGCTGCATTCAATATATTTGTTATTTGATAAAATATTTGGTATTGAAATTTACATTAGTAAACATAAGTTATAACATTTTTAAATCTTTGTTTGCAATTTAAATATGCCGATTTTGATAAAGTTGTGGGTAATGTATCGATTTTGAAAAAATTCTAATAAAGTTCCAGGCGCATGCACATATACATTTTTTCTTTCTTTAAAAATATTCCCATGTCATTAAATTTAACCATGATTTAAAGTAACAGGTTGTTACAGATACCCATTTAAGTATTATGTTCTGCACCATGAAAATTACCATAAAACATCCATATATTTTATTTCCGACTCAGGGTCTATCAAGAAAACTAAAGAACACAGAAAGAATAATCAGAAATAGGGTCACAAAATATATAATTTCTGTGCAGGTTTTTTTAATTTTTGAGAACAAGTGAACTAAGTAAAATATGCTTGAATAATTATATTTTGTTGGCTTTTTGAAGTTTTTCAGTCTAATAGTATTTGATAACCATTTTTATGGTGGTGGTGGTGGCGTGACGAAGGTGGTCCAATAATATAGTATTGCAGATTTCTGATATAGAGAGTGTATTTATGTATATTGTGTTATATTTCAGGGTATTGAATATGTTTTTGGCATCATCGGTCATCCGGTCATTGAGTTGTCAATGGCCTTTCAAAGTATTGGACTGAAATATGTAGGCATGAGAAATGAACAGGCGGCATGTTACGCAGCTCAGGCGATGGGATATTTGACAGGTAATATTTTATATTATGTGGACCATGAATATTATAAAAGTTACGGCTATACTTTATTATAATAAAGAAATAATTAATTAGAAATATACCAAACATTCTATTTTGGTTTCGATCAACATATTGTCTCGGTTTCAACTGACACTAAATAGATGTTGAAACATGACAAGTTGTCTGACACATGCATTCCTGCTGATATCGCAGTCCTTTTCTTTTTAGTATTATAGTATACGACTTTAAATTCAACATTTAAGGGAAATAATTATAAATACTTTAGATAGAAACACCTTTAATTGAAGACAGATGAATTCTTGTGATGTAAAACTTGCTTTTTAATTTGTGCTTATTAGGCAAATTTTAAATGGTACATCTTTCATCACTGCTCTTATTTTTATTTTGTTTCATCTGCTTACCTTTATTTATCTTTACACCTAATTACCTTATATTTATACATAATATTAGTTTTTAATATTATTGCCATTTACTTTGTAATTTCAGCGATTGTAATTAAAGTTTATTTTATCGGCATTGTTAATCTTTTTTGTATACTTAACTTTTGTTTTAGTTGTTGATTTTTTATTCATATATACTATATTTCTAATGTAGTGTATGTATGTTGTCAGAATATAATATAATATTTAGTATTATACAAGTTTAATTACAATAATTATACATATGATTATTGTAAAAATATAATTATGTGCATAGAATGTTTCTCAGATTATAGCGTGTAGGTACGTACACAATACTTGCATTAAAAAATTGTATGTGCAATATAATAAAGTTTCGGTTTCAAGTTTGTATGAAACTTCTGAAAATTTGAAATTACGGTACGATTTCAGTTCAAAATGATAATTTTAAATACTAATTAAATGTATTAATTAGAAAAATATACATATAGGGAAGGTGCATTAACCGACTATGCTACAGCACACAGTACTTTTGATGACAAATTTTCGAACCTGTATGTTACACTTTTCAAATTAATACATCTATCTTTCCATTATTTAAAAACATTTACTTTATTTTCCAAAATTTAATGAAAATGAATTGTTAATTCTGGCATCGCCTATCGGACTACTCAAAGGTATTTGAGATTGCATAAAAATAAAGTAGATATAATTATAATATTTTAAATAAAACACAATCACTTTGTTTGAAACCACAAATTTTATTACACGCCAGCCGGTTTCGCTTTTGTCAGGGTGTATTTAAAACTGCTTGAGATAATATATAAGAATCTTGAGCTTGGCGGTTGGCGTGTAATAAAATTTGTGCTTTCATACAAAGTGATTGTGTTTTATTTAATCTAATATGTCAAACCACAAAGTGATTGCTATCTACGAAAAATATAAAAAAAAGAATTATATAATTAACATGAATATCTCTTACATTTTTATGGGTTTCAAATTTACAACTCTCATAATACTAGGAACTTATGAGAGTTGTAAACCTTACACACAATAAATTAAATTTATTTTAAGAACTGAATATATATTTTATTAAATAAAAGATTAACAAAATGTGAGTTCCGGCACTTTTATCTTACAAAAAAAGCATTGCATAGTACTAACCTAGTCTAACCATGTCTTATCAAACTTAAACTTTTAACCTAACCTAACCGTCTCCTAACATTTCTTTTTCTTATAAGACTTGTAGTTTAAAATATAAGTAATATATATATGAATATGAAATACTTACATATTGTAAAATGAAATACAAATAATCACAATGCAATGCTAATGAATAATGTAGGTAAGGTCATGCTAAGTTGCATTATTTTTTAAGTATTTTCTTTACTTTCGGCATATTTGCACGGCTAATCACATATTGTGAATGACTTGAATTATTTGAAAAAGATGACAGCTTTTTATCATATAGATGCTCTGTAATTAGCAAATATGAATATATTTTTATTACCAAAATATCTTTAATCCAAGCGATAAACATTGGAAACAATTGAAGAACAAATGGCGTAATAAACGGTGATAAAGCATCTAATAAAATATCATAGAATTGCGCTTGCATGTGTATAAGGGATAAATGCCATCTTATTTTTTTCTTTCTTTATCATGGATGTTTATTGTGATTTCAGAAAAAAAATGTATATTTTATTTGTTAAATTTGGATGTTCACATAAAATATCTCATCAGCAATTGTTATTTTGAAAAAATTAATTATGAAACTGATATTTTTCTAGGAAAGCCTGCAGTATGCCTGGTAGTTTCCGGCCCTGGTCTCCTACATTGTATAGGAGGAATGGCCAATGCCCAAATTAATTGCTGGCCGCTCATTGTCATTGCTGGATCTACATCTGAAGACCATGAGGGTATCGGAGGCTTTCAAGAATGCCCACAGGTTAGTTACGTCGTCGTTAAAGGTTAATAAATATTCTTATCATTAACTACTTTTATGTTATATAACATAAATATCAGTACCAAGATAACTCAATATCTGACTGCGTTTATTATAGATAATATTTTAAAATATTGTCAAAAAGATTAATACAGTTATTTAGATAAAAACTTTATCACCACTTTGAATAATGTTATCAGTTTATTACTAAAAATGAACCAAAATGTTTAAAAAATAAAAAGAAGCATTTAAAATCAGAATAATAATGTTTTACAAGCCTAGGAATAAATCTAGACGAAATGTCAGAGTATTTATTTTAAGGGCATCTTAAATGGCGTATAATTACTCATGATATTAATACGTAATGTCATCATCATACGTAATGAAAATTAGAAACATTAATTAATTGACAGCATTGTAAAATTTATAACTGAGTTAATCGTTTATTGGGGTCCCTTTATATAAAAAAGTTTTAATTTTATTTATAATTAATAAAAAAAAAATGCCCTAATGTCGCTTATTCCTGGACGAATTGAATTATGTCCATAATTCTTTGTTGAATTTTCGGTTTTATCGCAGAGTACGTTCAGTGGATTTATCACATTAAAAATTTGAAATTCCACCAATGACCTTTAATTCCTTTCTTACCATTCTTGGAGATTGTTCCATTGAGTGTAATTAGTGCCACTCTGTTTTTACTACATATCAAAATTATTTTGATATTTAAAAAAAGTTTTAATAGAGTTTTTTTTTTAAATAGGTTGAAGCAAGTCGTTTGTATTGTAAGTATTCCGCAAGACCGCCGAACGCCGTTCTTATTCCTCAACACGTCGAGAAGGCTGTAAGACTGTCCACCTACGGGCGGCCAGGAGTTTCCTACCTAGATTTTCCAGGAACACTTCTGAGGGTAGATAATAAATTTTTTCATTACAATAACCCTAAAAGAAATTGAACATTAATAACTATAAAAAATAAGTTATGGAACACATGTTAACTCAATGAAAATATTGCACTTTCTAAGATGCCTTTTTTAATTAATCATAGTTCATATGATCAAAAAATAGTTTGGGTGCTTTAATTGTTGTTTTACCGTAAATCATTTTATCATATTTACACCTTTTTAGAGTGTTGTACCGAGTTCTGCAGTCCTACGCATGCACACATCACCACCCCTAGAGCGGTGTTTGCCATCACCGAACCTCGTAACGCAGGCAGCCCACCTTCTGATAAATGCTCAGCGCCCGCTTGTGATTGTTGGAAAAGGAGCCGCATATGGTCGAGCAGAAAATTCTGTGCGGGAATTGATTAACAATACAAACATTCCATTTTTACCAACTCCAATGGGTATGAAATTAATTTTAAAAATATTTTTGATTATGTAATACATATTTCCCGACATTGAATTTTATATGTAAATTCTTTTATTTATTTTATCTAATGAAAATTGTCTTGCCATGCTGAAGACTTTCATTTGTTGTTCATTACAACACCATTAGCATCATTGTCCAAAAGTTTGATGTCGATTGGTGCTGCGGTACTAAAGTCGTTTAAAATTTGTCGTTTTTCGTTTATCGTTTAAATAATTCATCACCAACTCCAAAAAAGTCTTGATGTACTCCAACATCATTATCCAAATTCTGTTAATATTTTGCAATTCTTGCTCTTAAGGGCGCGCTTTCAAAAATAATTCATATTTTCATGTTTTTTTTTTACGAAAATTTGGGTTTTTATTATTAATTTATATCAGAAGTAATGCACTAGATTTGAATTTTTTTTGAGTTACTAATATTGGACCTTTACACTAATATAAAACTAATAAACTGAATATTATTTGCCATAATTAAGTAAATACAACCATTATAAGAAAGACGGTGACCATTAAATACATTTTCCGTGTGCCACAGAATTATCTTAATATGAAAAATTATTGCCTATACGAAATGTATTTTCTTATAATATTGAAGCCAAGATTATGGAGACAAATCGCAATTGAGACAAATTAACAAAATGTAAAACTTAATAGAGTTATAACCATTCAATTTGTAGGATACATTACCAATTTTTATTTACTCGTATGCTTTTAGGCTTCAGCTACTATTTAGAATCAAGTTTGATATCAAAAACGCAATAATTTCTTACTAAATAATATTTATATTCATCCTAATAATGTGTATTTTTATTTTATTTATTAGATTCAGATCACCGACCGTCAGTGGCAGTAATGATGTCTAGTCTGCGCTCTCTTAATTTTCCTTAAAAAATACCGAAAATATGTGTTTTAACTAACATTTTATCAGCGGTATGAATTAATATAGAATTTATTCACAACATTAGTAGTAAATTTCATAAATTAGATGTTTTTTACTGATTTTAAGGGAAAACAAGGTTTTCTTGAACAAAGCAAACATTTTATTTACATTATTTTTATGTATGTCGCAATTAAATATTTTGTTTATATCACTGTTGCATTTTAAACACACGCTGTCTGTTTCATAAATAGTATGTAATTATGAAACAGATATATCAAAAAATGCCAACGTGGCATTTTAAATCAATAATATTAAACTAAATAATAAATTGAAGCTGTCATAATAATTTTAAATTTAGAACATTGATTTTAACAACCATCTAAATATATGTAGATACGTTGTCTGATTTCAAAACATATTCATATATATGAATTAGGTTCTCGATAAATTATTTAATTTTTGATGGATTAATTCAAATGACAACACGTTTTTATTTCATTCCAATATCAATATGGAAAATACTCGAGATACGAGTTGTTTTTGACACTTATATCGAATGCGAGAAAATCAACATTTTTATTGTCATCTCTTTCTATTCACACCTTCCTCTCTCGCATGGATTACGTAATAAATAATGTTATTAATTATTCATCTGATACTTATAAGAACTTAACTATTAGCCTCATCTTGAAAGCATATCTAATTCGTGTATAATTTCTTGAATTTCAAACTGAATAAATGAAAACTCGCCCTTAATAAATAATTTTAAAACACTGCAAAAAAAATTCATGCAAAATTTATAGTTCTTTTTTAATAAAATTGCTATTCATTTTCTCAGGCAAAGGCGTTGTACCCGATGACGCATCACAGTGCGTAGCATCAGCAAGAACGACAGCACTGCTCAAGGCTGATGTTATTCTTCTTCTGGGTGCTAGACTCAACTGGATGTTACATTTTGGAAGAACTCCGAGATTCTCTAAGGATGTTAAAATTATTCAGGTACTATTCATTATGTTATAAATAAAATCTTAAAGTACTCTATTGTACCTTTCTCGTCACAAATCGAAAATTAAATGGAAAATTCATATTCATAAATAATTCATAAAAACATTTCAATGAAGAGATATGCCAGATAGGTTTATTTATACATATTGTACATTGTCAAATATTAGAAAATTGAAATTGTAATATTTTTGGTAAACATTAATATTTGTAGATAGGTAATTATTATTATTAGAATTATCCTGTTCATAACAATAATTTTTCAAATTAAAGCATCAAACCATTTTTATCAATGTCGCAATACATTTGTTATCAAAAAGTATTTGTGGTGTTTAATAAATATGGAACAAGATCTGATTAAAAAAAAGCGACATTAGAACGATATCCTAGAACAGGATTTAAAATTGGATTGATATAAAATACATTAAATAATAATTTTTATTAAATTAAAAAGTTCTGTTGCATACTTTTAAATGTTTATTTGTCTACTTTTTGAATAAAAAATATCAAAATGTTTACATTTATACACATATACGAGGCGCGTTGTTTAAGTAAGTACCGTTACCGGATATTCCCTTGACTCATCACATGCAACATTAGAGACATTCACATACTATGGCCATCTTGTAGTGAGTGGGTGAAATGTTCAAGACAATAGATCAGTCCGCCGACTTTGAGGAACGGTCCATGATTCGTTTCTTGAATGCACGAAGTATGAAATTAGCTGACATTTGTGTTAGCATTTTGATGACGATGATGAATTCAAAGACGGAGTATAGACATGGTTTTCATCCCAGGTGGGATCGTTCTATGACAAAGGTATATATGACAAAAATTGGTGCCCCGTTATGACAAGTGCCTTAATAATTGTGGCGACTATATTGAGAAGTAGTTTAAGATGTGTAGCGTTTGAAGAAAGTAAAATGCATTTTAAAAAAAAAAAAAGTATTTAAAAAATACACCTCGTATAAACACTTAAAACAAAAAATATTTATTTATTTTCAAATTAAAAGTGAATGCAATACGAAAGTGGGTGAGGCCCTCAATATTAATTAAAAATAATAATTAAGTTAAGTTCTGATTAAAAAAAACTTGTCCGTACTTTGATTACACATTTCAATTTCGTTAGGTAAGAAATAAAAATCATCCAAAACAAATAAATAAAAAAATACAATTAATGTCGACTTACATTCATATTATGATGGTTGAAAAATGTTGCTTTAACCAAATTATTTTCTTGTTCAATTGAATTTTTAATCTTGAATATTTTATCAAGTCAATAATTCAAATGAGAAATTGAATTCTATAAATATTTGACCTTTAAAAACTTGAATGATGGCACAGCATTGTGTGCAATGCTCGGTGCAATTAATTTATTCCCGTCACTTGCTGCATCACACACACTACAGACAACATATCTGAAGAATTTGTCAAATAAATTAGGTTTTCAATACTATACATTACTACAGTAAAATCCTGTTTATTCGAAGTTAAGGGGACTGAAAATCAAGAAAAAAGTTCGAATAATGATTTACGATAATGAATATAATTTTTTTTTTTTTTTATATATTAACTTTTTTAATAACAACAACTCGAAGTAATTATATACAACTATATCCACACATTTAAAAATATCAAACAAGTTGTCAAAATAAAACAATATTATTTTTTAAAAAGCACGATTATAATGGACTATCTTTTCGCGCAGTTTTTAATAACGACGTATAGTCAAACTTGTCAATACGCCATTTCTCCACTGAAGTTAGCAACACAAGTTTCCAGTGCTTTTAAAATTTTTGTTTTGTGGTGGTCGCGGTGACATTTGGCACTCACCTGTGACGTCTTGTTCTTTATCTTTTTCACTCTCCGGTTCCTTACTCCTTTCCCCTGTCCTTTTCTGTGACATTTCTTGCCTTTCAATGCTAAAGTTCTTTCTATCATCATGTTTAATATTGTCGACAACCTCATTAATGGGGTCGCGTATTTATGTACGTACAGTGTTTGATACCCATCCTAGGATGAGTAAGACTTCATAGTATGATTTCTGAGAAAAAATGTAATTTAAATAATTACCTACCTACAGTTCAGCAGCATTACAGTGTTCCTATCGTTTTAAAATTTATAAAAATAAATTTCTTATAATAGAAATGGACTTGATTGTTTTTTATTTAAAAAAATATACCTTCAGAATACAATAAAGGTATCTACCTAGTTCATATATTTCGAAGGGAATTGTAAGTGAATGTAATAATAAAAAATTTAATGGAAATTTTCACTAGGTGTAATACACAGAAAGACATATTATATGTATATTCATTATGAGTTTAGATAAAAAAATCTTCACTAGTTGAGATTTGGCCCTTAATGAAGAGAGGATGCTTAGAAAGATATATGAGGTAAGTGTTAATGACACCAGAGACACGACTAGGAAAATCAGATACTGAAAGATGGTCCCGTTGAAGCCTCAACAAATGAGAATGTAATTATGCTTGAAAATGAAGGTTATTTATAACATGTTGATTATTTTTAGGTAGACATATGTCCCGAGGAATTAAACAACAGTATCCTTTGCCAAGTTGCCGTCCATTCTGAAATTTTACCTTTTGTAAATCAACTGAACAAAGAGTTAGCCTCTAACAAATTTAAACTCACAATGAAATCTAATCCCTGGTGGATCACTCTCAATGAGAAACGAGATGCAAATAAAATGTTCATTGAGGTAAATATATTACAAAGTTAACTATCACTTAAAAGTATTAAGACTATTTGTTTATGGTACTTTTAAGTTGTAATATTGTAATGAATAAATCATTTATATTCATGACAAACAATTGTTAATTTTTAGCAACAATCATCGCTGACTGAGCCTCCGCTCAATTATTACACAGTTTTCAAACATGTCCAAAATGAAATTCCAAAGGACAGTATTATAATCAGCGAAGGTGCGAATACTATGGACATTGGGAGGGGCATGTTGCTGAATATACTACCCAGACACAGACTCGATGCTGGGACTTTTGGAACAATGGGGGTATAATATTACAGATTTTAAGGTTAATATACCTACATTATGTAATATAAATATAAAAGATTAATATGTTTAATATTTTAGGTCGGCCTCGGTTTTGCTATTGCTGCAGCATTTTGGTGCAAGGACAATGCGCCTGGAAAGAAAGTAATTTGTGTCGAAGGTGATTCTGCATTTGGATTCTCAGGTATTGATTAATACATATTATCCAGAGTCCATTATTAATTTCACCGTCTCAATATTATAAATATAGTAGATTCAAATATATTTGTTATTTTGTGTTTAAAATCGGTATACTTTCAATTATAGAAATCGTCATCACTCATGTGATTTCAAAAATGGTTGTGTCAAAATAATATATTAGGGATACCAAAAAAGAAGGCAGTTTTTATAAATAAAAAGTGTTTGAGAGCTTCAAAGTGAATAATGTCCTTGCAGTCCCACCACAAACAGACAAAAGGATTTTTTCATTGTGAGGTCGGCTTAACGGTGAGTTCGCTATCTGACCATTCGAAAGTCGTTGCTTTGCGTCCTTGGTACTAGTATAGCACTCATTTTTTGTCTCCAGTTATCAGATATTGTAAAAATGGCGTTTCTGATTCCATTTCCGAAAGTTGTTCACATGTGTCTATTCAATCGCCTAGGTATTCTTGGCTTTGTTTGTGCGGTATCTTTTTCCTTGTCTTCACACCTTGCCGATTTTTTTAAGATCTAGTTGACCACGAGTACCCGAGTTTGTCTGCGATTCTTCCATTAGTTTAATTTGTGTAATGTTTACAGTAGTCACGTTCTATCTTCTTTAACTAGTTGTTGTCCATCTTTCAAAAAGGCGTATCTCAGTTACATTGCCTAAACATATGCTCATAATCCATTCCAACAGTCATATTTGAATTTTATTCCAATAAAGATTTACATAAAAACATTTTGTTAATATTTATGGATTAAGTACACCCCAGTCTAAATCAAAAAATATCTAAGATTTTTTTTCTATCATTTTTCAACAGTTTGTTTTTCTGGTGTAAAATCAACAAATTCGAGATATACCTCTAGTTTGATGAAAGATGGGTGGCAAAGTGTGCGTGCTCTTCAGCATGTCTACATTTTGTTCTCAATTATTGTGCAATTAATTTTAACCCCAGCAGCACACGTCAGATGTTAAGTGCAAGGACAATGGAGGTTGTTGCAGTAAATGGCTAACTTCATTCCACTTGCGAATGAGGTCTCGTAAATTAACTCATTTAAATGTAGAGGACTTATCGTGGTAAATATTCCATACCGAAAAATCATTGATTTTCTCATGTTCAACTGATTTATATTAAAAAATATACAATAGAACCTCGTTAATTTGAATCCCTTTAATTCAAAATTTGGCATAATTCAATAATATAATAATAATTCTAATATTTCACGACCCAAATTATCAATCTCATTTTAAAGTAACTTTACATACTAATTAAATGTATTCATTAGAAAGATATATATAAAAACTCAATTGTATCGAAAAATATTGGTGTTGCGCTACCGATATTCGAACTTGGATCTCTTTACCAATCCGGGGAAGGTGCACTACCAACTATGCTACAACGACAGTATTTTTGGTGACAAATTTTCTAACCTATATGTTACTCTTTTTCAAATTAATACATCTATCGTTTCATTATTTGAAAGCTATCTACATTGTTTTTATGGAATCTCAAATACCTGTGAGTAAACAGATAGCAGACGCCAGAATTAACAATTTATTTTTGTAAAATTTTGGACACATTGATACAACTTATATATTATTAAGGAGAACACATTCTTATTGTGAATTATTCAGAACATAGATCTGTGATATTTTAAATACTAATTAAATGTATTTGATTTTTTTTACATGTTAAATTTTATAATTAATACATTTAATTAGTATTTAAAATATGACAGACCGTCTGTTCTGAATAATTACAACTTCACAATAAGAATGCGTTCTCTTTAATAAAGAAACTTTGTTAATTGAATATGAATATTAGTTTAGATGTGAAGGGTATCCCATTAAGGCGAGTTTTGGAACTGAAGGAGATTCATATTTGGGAACCCCTGAGCCCTGCTCGTGAGTTCTGTATAATAATGGAAATTAATAATAATGTAATCCATTTATTACTTCCAGGAATGGAAATTGAAACAATGTTTCGATACCGTCTCCCGGTAATTATTATAATTGTAAATAATAATGGAATATACGGAGGATTAGATAAAGAGACAATGCAAGAAATTCAAGATTCTGGAGATATTGCCAATGTGTAAGTAAATAAAAATGCTGTTTCTGATATATTATTACTGTTGTCCTAAAATATATATTATTTAAAAGCACGAAACAGCATAACCCAGTATGTATGGGTAAAATATTACATATTTGTAGATCCATCTATTACTATCTCTGAACTATTGATAAATAGATTTTTTTATATAATAAATATATTGTTATAATAAACATAGTAAATAATAAGAACCAATATATTTTTTAGCACGCCGCCGCAATCACTAAGTGTGGATACACACTATGAGAAAATGGTGGAACTCTTTGGAGGTAAAGGACACTTTGTAAAAACAGTTGAGGAATTGTCGGCAGCTTTGGGTCGTAGCTTAGCAGTCAGGGACAAGCCGAGTATTATTAACATGATGATCGATCCATCGGCTGACAGGAAACCCCAAACCTTCAACTGGCTGACAGAGTCCAAATTATAAATGACTAGCGATCCCTATCTGGGATTCAGATTTTGTTTTAATTTAAAATAACGGTTTACAGTGGTGGGGGGAGGAGAGGGGTAAATAATAATGATATATGTATGCAAAATTTGAAAAGATTAGCATTCAATATAATATATTTTTTATTGGGAAGGAGGGGGGATAGTGCCTATATTCTGCGCAGGATTCTAAGCTGCTACAAAATACAAAATTAATTCTAGATTGGTGTAGGGTGTTGTATAGAAAACAGACAGACATTCAGTTTTACCTATATTTATAGATAAATCTTCATTTTTGTATATATGTAATCATGAATATATATTTTTGTATATTTTATAAAGTTGGATGTGTATATAAACAATGTTAAATTAAATATGTACTATACGTGTACATTAATATAGAAGGAAATTTGTACTATAAAAATTGAATAAAAAAACATGATGCTTTTTCAGAAATAGTAATTTATTAAAACCTCTAATATAATTGGATATTAACTGCCTGCAGTGGCATGCAGTAGGTATAGGTATATGTTATGCTGTTACCAATGATATTATATAATATTTATGCACTTTCGTTTAACCAACGCCTTTAAATAAAATGAATACGGCATTTATATGAATAGTAAACTTATACGCGCAATCGCATCCCTATACGAAGGAAGTTCTGCGTGTGTAAGAATCAATGGAGCACTCACACCATGGTTTGACATTACAAAGGGTGTCAAGCAGGGTTGTGTAATGTCTCCATGGCTGTTCAACTTGTATATGGATAAATGTGTGAAAGAACTAAAATGTATGAATGTAGGAGCAAAAATGGGCGATTTGATTGTATGCTGTTTATTGTACGCCGATGATGCAGTACTAATGGCGAATAATGAACAAGAACTACAGAATCTGGTGAGTAGAATGTACGATGTATGCAAGGAAAGCGACCTCATGATGAATGTTAACAAGTCGAAAGTGATGGTATTTGAGAAGGAGGAAAGCAAGACACCATGCAAAATACTTGTAGGTAATGAATGTTTGGAACAAGTAGATGAGTTTGTATATTTGGGAAGTATGTTTGATAGAAACGGAAAGGCTGAGAATGATATCGAAAGGAGGGTGACTGCAGGAAATAAAGTAAACGGTGCTTTGAATGGAATTATATCTAACAGGAATATGTCAACCGAGGCAAGACTAGCGGTGCACAATGGAATCCTGGTACCGACACTGATGTATGGAAGTGAGGCCTGGAGCTGGCAGAAAAGGAACGAAAGTAGACTGAATGCAGTGGAAATGAGATCACTTAGACGTATTTGTGGCAAACCTATTTATGACAGAGTAAAAAATGAAGAAATAAGAAAAGAATGTAAATCTGATGTTAGTATAGTGAGTAAGATTAAGAAAGGATCACTTAGGTGGTTTGGTCATATGGAAAGGATGAATGAGGAGAGAATGGTAAGAAAGATATATGACGCAAGTGTTGATGGAACCAGAAATAGAGGACGTCCGCGGAAGACTTGGCACGACCAGGTAAACCAGATAATGGAGGATGGTTCTGTTAGAAGCCTCAACAATCGGCGAGCTTGTATGACAAGATGTATGAATGTGGATGAGGCGAGAATTGTATGTCAGGACAGAAGAGTGTGGCGCTCTATCCTCTCTGCCTACCCCCACGGAGAAACGGCGTGATGGTAAGTAAGTAAGTAAGTACTATGTATTTATTTGTTATTTTAGAGTACTATTATTAATTTTTTTAAAGTTTAAGTTTTAACATAAAATAATACCTTCTTACCCAGGTAAAAATCAATATAAAAATGTGTGGACGTTTTTAAGAACACGACTGAACATGATTTTTTTTATTATTTGAAAATCCTTCACGTAATAACTAAAGGAAATATAGCTACAATTGACGCATTGTAGCTATGTCAACAACAGTGGCTACAACAGTGGTTGTCACAGTAGTTTTTAGAACTAAGCTATTAAAATTTCTACTGGTATACAGATGGCACTAATTGTAATAAATCCGTTAATATCCGTTCATGTTAATCCATATTATAGATTACTTAATTTATATTTGTTTCCCGGAATTTTTAGTAATGCATAGCTTTTTTGCTTGTATGCACTGCACACCCCTGCCTGCCTGATACGTTCTTAGTAAAAATGCATTGTAATCAGCGGCGTGTAGTCAGTACTTTGAAATGAAATAAGCTGGAATGAAAAATATATATATATCATAATAATTTTAATATTATGCTGACTTTAATACATCATAATATTCTGTCAGATAAATGTGTATTTTTCCTTTATTTCCCAAAATATATAGTTACATACAGCTTATTTTAATGTACTGACTGCACGCGCCTGATAATAATAATAAATATATTTTTTACTGGTCTAACTTAGATCCTGTATTAATATTTGTGTAAAGACCCAATACGTTTAGAACCGTATTTACAAACAATTTTGTATCATTTTTTTGGAGTTTTAGTTTTGATAGGAAAATATATACATATTTATAATGTAGATCTGTGATATTTTAAATACAAATTAAATGTATTAATTAGAAAGATATACATATAAAATTAATTATATCGAAAAACATTGTTGTTACTGGGATTCGAACCCGGATCTTTTCCAAATCCGGTTAATCCAATTAATAATTCATTTTTATTAAATTTTGGACAGATTGATACAACTTATATTACTAAGGAGAACACATTATTATTGTGAAGTTGTAATTATTCAGAACATTGATCTGTGATAATTTAAATACTAATTAAATGTATTATGTAATTAGAAAGATATACATTTAATTTGTATTTAATATATTTATTTATCAATGGTGTGCACTAGGCATCGACTTAGGCTGTGTAAAATAAATTCGCTGCCATAATATATGAAAGAATTTCTTGTTGACTGTACTGTACTATTTTTATGATTTAAAAAGTTCAATCCTGATGGTGAGGCCTGAAATGTGGTTCGGAAATCCAGCTACGATAATAAATAACCCAGAAGAAATTGTATAATTAAATAGCTATTATTTATTGAAACAAATTATATAACACATTACTCCTTACTAGGAAGCTAATATCTCAAGTTTGCTTTGAAGACAATTTATGATATTTTCTGCTCAAGGGCCGGTTGTGTGATGACTAGTAACTTTTTACTATACTATACTATAGTAAAAAAGTTACTAAAGTAAGAAAATTTTGGAAAAACGGATTGTTTGATCATTAGTAAAAAAATATTTACTTCTCGAAAGTACACTCGTAGTAAACTCGTTTTATAGATTATATTAGTTATGGTGGACTTTTCGCAACTGTTCCAAAAGTCATCTGACACATTGATACTTTGAAAGTTGCAGTTTACGACAATGAATCACTCAATATCCCGCTATTTCAGTGACGAGAGTTCGTCCGATGATGATCTTGTTGTTTAATATACATTATTACATGATATGCCTAAGCCCGAAGTGACGCGAAGTTATCACATTTATTAGCCGAATATATGAAATAAAATAAAGGCTGGAAATCACATCTCGCAAACGCATGCGGGTCGCCGACGGCAGACCCATATAAACGGGACCGGACGTCCCTCAACAAAAAAAAGAACCTAGCGGTTCGTTCAAAAGGCGAGTTGCAACCGCAGTGACCTTCAGCCCACGTGTTGTGCAATGAACGGAAAATGACGAGGGCTGAAAATAACGGGATTATTAAGGTTTCCTGAGAAACAATAGCAGATCTCTAAGGGCGCGCATTGTTTCGAGGAGACGCATCCTGCCGAAGGATATAACCGAAGGTCGTAGGGCCATTAAAGCTGGACCCGTTGTACTGGCGAGAATAAGAAATGTACCGCTACGTGTCCGTTAGCGAGCGTTCAGGGTCGAGACGTGACTAGAACAAAAGACGCAGTTTCTTTGTGCAATCTGCTCCTTTAATGCCACGTTGGACGAACCACATGGCTCGAAATGTGATGCAATGCTCGAAAATTGAAAGAAATAACATTCCCGCCAATTCAGACTTTAGTTTAATCACTAGAGTATAGTAAATAATAATTAACGTGAATATGATTTTGAGGCGATGAGTACGAATCTAAATTGTTTAACGAGTATGACAATCGATCACGGTGGGCTTAGTATGAAGTAGGATACTAGTACTTAAATGATATATGTAACTAGATATAAGGTTCTGTTAAGTACAAATAAGAAATTTAAATAAATATAATAATAACGTAATTATAACTGGGCAGGTGAGAAAATTATGTAAAAAGTATAAGTGTAGGTAATGCGGAAACTACTCACGAAACGATGTATGTACTTAGAGGTAATTGGAGATAGTGATAATTCTGATGAATGTGAAATGTTTTTATACTGATTGATGTACTTAGAGGTAATTAGAGATAGTGATAATTCTGATGATCTTAATGTGAAAAATGTATAGAAGATAAGTTAGTAATAGTTTATATATGGTTGTGGACCATTTGAATGAACAGTGTATTATTGGATTTTTATGTGATATAATTAATTACGAAGAAAGTGGGCGGAGCCGAAATTAGGCCTACAAGCGAGGGTGTAGCGGAGATGTCAACGGATGGACCAATGAGGCGTCACCAATCCTGTGAGGACGGACCGACCCCGAGCGGGGAATACGCCCTCGCCACGGTTTCTTTAAAAGGGCCAGGACGCCGTTTTAAAAGAACAGTTACAGTCAGGCAGTCGAAAGTGGACAGTTACAGTCAGGCAGTTGAAATCATCAGTTGAAATGGACAGTTAACAGTTGACGGCAGGCAGTCCAAAGTACGCAGTCGAAAGAACAGTTACAGTCAGGCAGTTGAAATGGAATGTTAACAGTTGACAGTAAGAGTCGAAAGTACGCAGTTGACAGTAAAGAGTTGACAGTAGACAGTTGACAGCAGACAGTTGAAAGTACAGAGTTGGGACATGAGGTCCGGGAGGATGAGAGAAACGGGGTCCGGAAGGGAGTTGTAGAAAGGAAGTCGAAGGCCAGTCAAAAGGAAGTCGAAAGCACGCAGCTACAAAACGAGGTCCGGAGGAGGGAATCGTCAAAGAGACGTTAAGGCAAACACAGTTGGGACCGAAGTCGACGGAGGAAGCAGCCACGGTTCATCGCAACCCACCCAGGAGCAGCCGCCCAGACCGGTTTGCAGTCCTACGGAGCAGACAGCGGACAGCCGCCCATGCCGGATGCCAGCGGCATCACTACGCCGGCCGGAAACAGGATTCCGGAGGAACGTCGCCGAGCAACCCGAGGTAGAATAAGTTTTAGATTAAGTTAGTTATAAGTATTTCCACCTGCCCGCTAATGTAAACATGTGTTTAATAAATGTATAATGTACATCTTTGCGTGTTCATATTCACCTGTATCCTTATCTATAACCATGGTAATAATAGTGAAAGCGTGATATCCGATGGATGATTCGCGAAGCGAATATTCCATAAGAGTGCGGGGTGTCGTTCTGATGAGCGATCAGGAGCATGGTATGGATCATGACTCCTAGACGAACCCCGACTCGAACCGAATGGCGCACAAAGTCGTGGCCCCGGTTGTATCAATTACACATAAGAAAAATGTCACCACCAAAGTGACGGATATCAAACGCCTAGGCGAAAAAATCCATAGACAATGCATAAAATAGAGCATATTTCATGATTATTTGTCACACCTGTAGACATCTCCATCTATGCTTTGGCAATAGTAATTTGACAATCGAATAACCTGCAAGCGATTTTAACCACAGCGTTAGTAAAAAGTAACTAATTATCACACAACCCCGGCCCTAAGTGTCAATCAAGGCATAAATACACAAAAAATATATATATTCATACTGCAAAAGTGGTCTAGATTCGCCAACCATTCAAATAAGGTTTGAGTTTTTAGAGGTCTTACCGAAGAAACTCAAACCTAGAATTATTACTGGCATCATCAATCATTTGTGCACCAACTCCGTTTTCATGACCATCTGGATTATTCAACAGTGACATCATTTTCCTTCAATTTTTCTTGTGTGTCATTGCTTGGAAGATTATTTTGTTGCATTAAATTTTTTACTCCATTTTTCAGTAAAAATCCATCAATTTTAGAAAGTGTATTTATAGACTCTAGACCCTGAAAAAATATTAACAGCTTAATAAAAAAAACATGTACAAAATCAAATATAATATTAAAAGATTTCATTGTATGTACAACTTATGGAAACCATAACTGTTAAATGTTTGATATAACCAAATAAATTTTACAAGAAGATACATTTTAGACAATAAAAAGGTTTGATGAATAAACAGTACAAATATTGTAATTAAATGGTTCTTTGAACGTCAAATGTACAAATATTACAGAGCATGTGACATAATTAAAGAAAGGACTCCTTCCCTATATATGCATTGAAAGATATACAAATATCAAGTACTACAATGGATTTATCCATTGAATAGTAAAAAGAAAATTGGACTAATCTCCATATTTTAATTTTCATAAAAACAAACGTAAGTATATTTTTAGGCATTTATATGAAAAAAATCCTTGTTTAGCTTCTTAATGTTGATTATTATTTCGTAGCAATGGTCTAACCTGATATATTAGCGGGGTACAACTGTATATACTAAATATAATTCATAATCATCAGAAATGATTTTTTAAGTTTCATAATTCCATTCTGGTAGTGGGAGAAGTATCGATACTGACTAAAGTATCGATACTGACCAGTCTAGGATCTTTCAGGCCCTAATGAACCGATGATTGAAATTAGCAATGATCAGGAGTGTCAGATATTTACAGCCGTAACTCCTATTTGTATTATTTGATGCTTTAAAGGTACAGGAAAAGTCTGAAAAATCCCGAATGCTCGAGGATAGCGAGAATTTAAATTTAAAGACTGTCAATATAATAAATAAAAACAAATATTTTTATTACTAATCGGTCAAAAAGGGAAGTAGAAATTGTTAACTAGTGTGTAATTCTTGAAATCATTTTTTTTTTCTTTTTTTAAATTATGGATGTGTATACGGAATACATGTATTTTTATCATTTTCAAACTAAGCTAAATATTTGTTGATCTCCTTAAATATGGCTCAAACCCCTGACCGCTGGATTACTAGGGGAGTATCATAACCACTAGACCAACAAGTATTATTAGACATCTATTATCTATTAAAATGATAATTTTTATACACTAAGCAATTAAAAAATGAAAGAAAAGAAGTTAGGGAAGATTATATCAGAACTCTCTAAAGCGAACAAAATATTAAGTTGTTTCATAAGTCTTTGCGTTTTTTTTTTACATTTGCTCAAATACATATCTTTTAGTAAATAAACAATATTTTTAGTATTCTTTCAGTGTTCATCAACAGTGGTCATGTCGATGGTACTTTTTAGTAATGGGATAATTTTTAACCTCAATTACACTACATTAGCTTTATCAATTTCAACTCGGGCATAATCACAATGCAATAAAACTTAGAAAGTGTCAGGATGTGGTACAAAAAATTTTGTTCTGGGAATTTAGATGTTGAAGCATGTTGAGATGCACCAAGGTAGACCTATTAAGGGTGTAAACCTCGCGCAGTGGGTTTCAATATGCTAATCTTGAATGATTTGCGAAAAGTGCGAATCGTGTGTTGTTACTGGAATTGAGAAGGGTCTCCTTATGTCAACACACAATGTAAGAGGCACTAGTTGAACACCAATTCCTGCATCAAGTGCAAGATTACACCCAAAGAAGATAATGATATGCATTTGGTGAGATATGACGGGCGTAATTCATCATGAATTGTTGAATTACATGCATACAATTATGACAGACTTGTATTGTGCTCAGCTAGATCATTTAAAAGAGGCTCTGACCATAAAAAGACCCTTGTAAATCGAGTAAATGTAATTTTACACCAAGATAACGCTCGTCTGCAGGTTCCAAAGACGATAGAACAAATAAATTAATTTTCTTGAGAATTTTTTCCTCACCCGCCGTATTCTCCGGATATTGCCCTTAGTGATATTCATGTTTTTAGATCCATACAACATTTTTTAAATGGAAAACGATATTTAACGAAAGCGGATATAAAAAGTCCATTATTTTTTAAATCGGGTATTAAAAAATTGATTGAAGAATCGGTAAGAATGGTTGTAGAAAAAGAAGGAGAATATATACTTGATTAGAATTATTACATGTTTTATTTTTGACCCTTATAGAACAACCTGATACAAAGACCGTAGAATTCAAAATGCCTTGAGTTTCTGCTGTATTCATTTGAGATTTTAGATTTCAAAATATCTAATTAGTGCGAGCAAAGACTCTAAACTGCCAAACCTTTGTTTTGATTTGTATGTTAAGAGAAGTTAATAAGATTCACATACTTCCTGTACAGCAACATCGAGAGGTCCTTCAGGCTTAGAAAGTGTATTCAATTCGTCTAGTTCAGACTGACTGGAAAAACAAAATAATTTTAAAGTTTTGTGAAACACAGGGCTAAATAATTTTATTTTAGTACAAGCGCATGATAAATTATTTAATTAATATTCCAGAAGGATAAGTCGCAAGGTCCAATATGATTTTCAGTAACAGATATTAATCCTTACTGACTTCAAATAAATACTTTTAAAAGCTATGATGATATATGAATTGTGTATGCTGATATAAAATATCACATTTGTGGAAAAAATATATCCAGTAAAATTTGGTAATTTAATTAAGAACATGAAACATTGCTACATGATCACAAATTGGATCAAAATTAGAGGGTAAAAATGCACAATCCGAATGCATGACACTTAAATAATAAAATATTATTCAGTAAAAAAACGTTTAATATGAAAAATCTGTTAACGTAAACATAATGTTGGTCCTGATGAAATGCTTTGTGATTTCGTACAATTAATTTAATGAAACCATAAATGCTTCACATTTCGAAATATACCGGACGCCGCGACGTCATCAAATTGTTTGCTGTTTATGGTTTCTTAACTCAATTTTCTATTGACTAGGTCGGCATCTGTCGATAAAAAATAAAGTACAAAGATGCTAAAAAAGATTCAACATTTTTCACAAAGTATAATCTACAGTAAATGGATTTAATTTAGAATGTTCACGTGTCGCGTGTATATCTGTTATTGTAAATATTCATGTTTTAAAATAAATAATGTTTAAAAAAATTACTTCGCATTGTCCTACATAGTCAAAAAACAAGTGACTTGCTTCTTGTTTTTGTTTAATGTTTCTGCCATGAATATACAACAAATATATTACATCGAAAATAAGAATTTTTTAAACTTCTTTAAATATTTCGGTCCCAATGTTTTCGTGTTAATTGATTTCTACTTTATTGTGAAATTTCAATAGTTTTGAACCAACTCTAAACAATTAATATTATTGAGGGGTATCATATTTATTGTACTTACATTAAACCTAAAATTTGGACAATGTTTTTTAATTCATTTTGAATTTCGGTGTGTATAGACTCTGCATCCATCGTTACTAGATACTTTACTTGCTATTTTTTCAGTTTTGATCCGAATCACAAATATTATTCAAGATAAATACTGTATAAGAGATTTAGAAAGTGATTCCTAGCTTTAAAAATATATTCAACTTTAGCAAATCTAGCGGGCAACGGCAAATTTGAGTTACCATAAACAATAAATATCGAAGCACAGTGACATATGACAGAACCTTGTTTTTTTTTTAACTTTTTACCACAGATTTTGTTTTATAATGGTGGTAGCGTTCATATTTTTAAATGTCACTTTCAATACTGATTCTTATTTTTGTCCTTTTGTACGTAAACATGGATTTTTGTTATGCATTTTTATAAGTTTGTTAAAATAAGCATTTTGATAAAATATTTACACACTACTATAATAATAATAAACTTCGCAAATTTTGCAATATATGGATTTTTTGAAAGGTCGCGACCATTAAATATATTTTCAGTGCAACAGAAAGGAGAATTGAAACAAGCATTGAATTTATTAAACGTTCTAAGGATAAATCTGTACTAAAAATATTAAAAACCTATTAAACCTAAACTAATCAAATAATATATTATTATAATTAATTTAACAAACATATTTAAAAAAAACGTGTAACTACAATAATTTTCATAAGAACTGAAGCACTATACATACATGTTTTAAAAACTAAAGATAATAAATTAAAAATTAAATTAAGTCCTACTTTATTATAAAATCTAATTTTGTGTTATTATTGTGCGCAAATTTATTAATTACTTATTTAATATTTACATTAATATCTCGGTGTATTTTTAATAATGCTAGATAGTTAATTTATCCTGATCCAATATATTTCTTAAACAAGTCGTTTAGCCTTTTCAAACTCGAGAAACATTTTTCGCTGAAGCTACGCTAATTGGTAAGATAATAAATATTAAGTAAATACAAATTGTTGGATAAATATCTGCGTCGAGATTAGTGTTAGTTTCTTATAATGTTGTGAATAATTGATTAGGTTAGAATTAAATCGATTGTTTATTTTACAAAATTTCACAATTAGTTTGTCATTATTCATAGCTTCAGCAAAATTAAAATATTTATTTCTAAAAAATTTGTTAACTAATCGGAAAAACGGTCCCTCATATGCATAATAATATTATCTGAAGCAAACCTTTTTGGTGCATCGGGATGACATAAATATTTTGAATCAATATAAAAGTTTTCGCTCGGGAAAAAAAACATTTTGCTATTTTCGAACGGTAAGTACCTAATTACCTTCCTCCTCCCCTCCCTATGAAAGATCCTATATATAAATTACACACTAACAATTTTTTTTAATTTTTACGTAAATAACATAGGTTGGAAGAAGACGGAAAAATGTTAAAAATTATAATTGTAAACGTAAATGTTTGATAAATTAATTATAAATATATATTTTTTAAATAAAAAGGGTGTACTTTCATTTTTACAGTTTGAAATTCAAGAAATTCTACACGAATTACCTATTCTTTCAAGATGAGGCCAATAGTTAAATTCTTAAAGTATCACGTAAATATTTACGGATGTTATTTGTTACGTAAATTTTGCTATACAAGAAAGAGAAAGAGTGCAATTGTCTTGAATGCAATAAAATTGGTAATTTTCTTGCATTCGAGACAAGTGTCAAAAATAACCCGAATGCAACTTTTTTCTTATTAATATTACGGTATGACATAAAATGTGTGTTGTTATTTGAATTAATCCGTTGAAAATGAAATAATTTATTCAAGTACCTAATTGATTTACATGAAATTAGTCAAAAGTACCTTTATAAGTATATTTAGACTGACGCAAAAATCGATGTTCTAAATTAAAAATTATGACAGATGCGTTTTATGGTTTTGTTCAATATTATCGATTTAAAACACCACGTTGCCGTTTTGTGAGCTAGTGTTTAAAAGACAATGGTGTTAAATATAAACAAAATAAACAATTATGACTACATACAAAATAACTCAGTGCTCCGTAACCGGTGTGCCGTGCCGGATACAGGTGTGCCGCCGTCAAATTCAATGTATTTGACATTTTACAATTTTTCATTATGTATCAATTTAATACCTATATATTTTAGCTTTTGGTGTGCCGCGGAATTCTAGGAAGAATTTTGGTGTGTTGTAGGTGAGAAAAGGTTGCAGAGCACTGAATTAATAACTTATATAAAATGTTTACTTTGTTCATGATCGTTGTTTTCCCTTAAAATCAGTATAAAACCGTCTAATTTACGGAATTTGCAACTTATTTTGTGAATAAATGCAATATTACTTCATATTATAGCTAAAATATGGGCGAAAAATATTTTTTTCGCCTCTTTTTAACGAAAATTAAGAGAGCGCGAATTTGACGTCATCATGGCCACTCTAATTGGTGATGTGACGTGAAAAAACACAATAAAAATAAATACGCATGAATAGGATCGATATAAATATTATTTAGTAAGAAATTACTGTGTTTTTGATATAAAACTTGATTTTAAATAGTAACTGAAGCCTCAAAGCATGTAAGTTAATAAATGGTTTATTAACTTACAATTCATTCAATCAATTCAAATGGTTCATTAATTTTTAACATTTTGTTAAATTCTCTAAACTCAGATATATTTAGTATATCCAAAAATTTTCTATAATAAGGCAATTTTGTGGTATGCGGAAAATGAATTTAATGGTCGCAGTCTGTCTTATAATGCTTTTATTGTCTTAATTACGGCAAATAACATTCAATTTATTAGTTTTAAATTAATGTAAATGTCCTATCTAAGTGATAGTTTAAAAAAAGTTAAATATAGTGTATAACTTCTGATATAAATGAATAATAAAAAAATATATTTTCGTAAAAAATGCAAAAATATGAATATATAAATTACTTACTTACTTACTTATCATCACGCCGTTTCTCCGTGGGGGTAGGCAGAGAGGATAGAGCGCCACATTCTTCTGTCCTGACACACAATTCTCGCCTCATCCACATTCATACATCTTGTCAAACAAGCTCGCCGATTGTTAAGGCTTCTAATAGAACCATCCTCCATTTTCTGGTTTATCTGGTCGTGCCAAGTCTTCCGCGGACGTCCTCTATTTCTGGTTCCATCAACACTTGCGTTATATATCTTTCTTACCATTCTCTCCTCATTCATCATTTCCATATGACCAAACCACCTAAGTGATCCTTTCTTAATCTTACTCACCATACTAATATCAGCTTTATATTTTTTCGTTATTTCTTCATTATTTACTCTGTCATAAATAGATTTGCCACAAATACGTCTAAGTGATCTCATTTCCACTGCATTCAGTCTACTTTCGTTCCTTTTCTGGCAGCTCCAGGCCTCACTTCCATACATCAGTGCCGGTACCAGGATTCCATTGTGCACCGCTAGTCTTGCCTCGGTTGACAAATTCCCGTTAGATATAATTCCATTCAAAGCGCCGTTTACTTTAATTCCTGCAGTCACTCTCCTTTCGATATCATTCTCAGCCTTTCCGTTTCTGTCAAACATACTTCCCAAATATACAAACTCATCTACTTGTTCCAAATATTCATTACCTACAAGTATTTTGCATGGTGTCTTGCTTTCCTCCTTCTTGAATACCATCACTTTCGACTTGTTAACATTCATCATGAGGTCGCTTTCCTTGCATACATCGTACATTCTACTCACCAGATTCTGTAGTTCTTGTTCATTATTCGCCATTAGTACTGCATCATCGGCGTACAATAAACAGCATACAATCAAATCGCCCATTTTTGCTCCTACATTCATACATTTTAGTTCTTTCACACATTTATCCATATACAAGTTGAACAGCCATGGAGACATTACACAACCCTGCTTGACACCCTTTGTAATGTCAAACCATGGTGTGAGTGCTCCATTGATTCTTACACACGTAGAACTTCCTTCGTATAGGGATGCGATTGCGCGTATAAGTTTATTATTCACCCCGTAATCAGAGAGTACTTTCCATAACTTTTCTCTTATAACTCTATCATATGCTTTTTGTAGATCTACGAAGGCACAAAAAAGTTTTAGGTTTTTCGCCAAAAACTTTTCCGTCATCACTCGTAGAGAAAAGATCTGATCCATGCATCCTCTTCCACCCACAAATGCCCCTTGCACGTCCCATACTTTTTCTTTCGTCACCATTTTTGCTCTTTCTATTAAAATTCTTCCATACAGTTTACCTACAGAGCTCAGTAGACTAATAGCCCTATAGTTACCACATTCCATTTTCGACCCTTTGCCTTTGTAAAAAGGCATGATAACAGCCCTCCTCCAATCTAACGGGGTGTGGCTCTCTTCCAAACATTGATTGAATAGCGTATGAAGCCACAAGATAACTAATGGGCCACCAGCCTTGATATACTCTGCAGCAACGTTATCATAGTCCACAGCCTTACCATTCTTCATATGTTTTATTGCACACTTTATTTCTTCCATAATTATTGCATTTATATCGTTTTCCTCATTCATACTTACCCCAGAGAGCCTAAATTAAATGTTTATATTTCTCGTGATTAGAATAATCAATGTGTATCCGTGAAATTGCTTCGATAGTCTGGTCCTGGTTTTTTATTGTTAACGTACAAAGTATGTAATTTCAGATTATGTAAAGTAAAACTCCTGGGCAGCAATCCGATGTCTGGAATCTCCTGTCTGCGATTTGCTGATGGTGTCTCCCATGTGCTTCGGGCAGGTCAGTCTCCGACACTTAGCCGATAACAAAACGCGATCTATATCTCGCTCTCACCGCCGATAAATCCGTCATCGAGGGCGTTCCGATTGGCTATGACGCCCGCACGTTTTGTAGAATTACCCACACAAAATGGAATGTGCATACTCCGTATTTTGATCCTGAATTACCAACCGAAACATATATAATGCTTAAATTTAATAAAGTTTTATAACTATACAAGTGTATCTATTAGAACATTGGTTTGCAATCCTTTTTAAGTGAATGGCAATTTTTAATAAGAAGCAAAAATAAAATTCCTGGTCAAATCGCATTCAGAAGCACCTTGCATCTTGCACCGGAGCACCGGAGCACCGGTTCAGAAGCACCTTGCGATAGGGGTCTTAATTTAAAAAGTGATTATGTACCTATAGTAATTATTTGATTTATTTTAAGATAATAAAATTATTTCCGAACTAGAATTTGAAATTGCATAAGCCTCTCGAGCCACAGGTTACCTTATCCATATATTAAAATAACATTTGAAATCAGGAGTATGGGCGATTCAAGTCACAATGTTTTGTTATCAGAAAATCGATATATAACTCGAAATAACTTTTTTTTGCATTAAAATGATTACTTAATCACTTAGATATCAAATAAGAGTTGGAATAATATTTAAAAAAAAACTGAATTTTCTTTTCAATAAATTATAAAGGGTGTCAAGCGGAAAAATTTCAAGATTGAATTGTAATTGCTCGTAAACCATCAGTGTGAAGTAAGTGGGAGGGGTCTTGTTCGACGCGCGTGATTTGCGGATTTGCCAGTCGCAATGAGTCACTGGTCGGGAGCGTACCGCGCGTTCGCGGTTGAGCAATATTTAAAGTGCGGTGATTCATTGGTTCGTGCGCGTCGCGCTTTCTGTACTCATTTTAATATTCGACGAGTAAGTGGTGGGCCGAGCACACAACTTATCCGGTGCTGGGTTCAAAAGTTCAGACAAGAAGGGACAATAGTTAACTAAACTCCTCCGGGACCATTAACGTCAGCAGCGACGACAGAATATGTAACTCAAATTCGACGTGAAATTATACACAATCCGCGTAAATCGATAAGGAAGATTGCAGTCTGTACTGGAATAAAAAAATCAACAGTGCATTTTATTTTGAAAAAGAAAGTACAGTTTCACCCATATAAATTACAAATCGTGCAGTTTTCCAACGAAAATGACTATTCTTTACGTGAAACCTTAGCGAGAACGATGCTGGAACGTTTTGGAACAGCACGAACGCTTGGAAACATATTGTGCTACTTTTTTGTGGGGATACCAGTTATCGAGAGTTTACAGCAACAATCCTCGAACAATTCAGGCCCTACAAGAAAATATCCGCCGTGAAGTTGCTGCCATTGAACCAACGCTTTGCTCTCGCGTATTTGCAAATTTAAGAGTCCGATTGCAAGAATGAGAAATATACGGCATTTGGACGATATTGTTTATAAAACGTAAATTCCGCATCGTTAAACTCCATTTTGTATAAATAAAATATGAGAATAACATTGTAGTTTTTTTTATTATTTAATATTAAACTTGAAAATTTTCCGCTGACAAAAACAATTTTACAAAATGATTCCGAATAAAAAAAAATGTTTGTATTGTTATTGGTCAAATTTCACTTTTGGAAATGAAAAGATGAGCTTGTCTCTTTTAGCACGGACTTTGGTCTAGTTGAGGATTTTACATATCTACCTATTTACACAAAATAAATTACCCAGAATTTGAGTTGTAAAAAATATATTTTGTCTACTCATATACCTACATACTTGAATACGCCTTAAATAAATAATGACAGCGACCTAATGATGTTGTAACATCTATTTCATCAAACACATTTATTAGAAAACAATTACATACCGCTATTGTGTATGTACGTATTTTGAGTAATTGAAATGAACAAAACTAAACACCTATATCGAGTCGAGTTGACAGTTCGACGCGAGCTCCCTCTAGGCTGACAGTCCCGCGGAGTGGCTCGGTGCGTTCTCAGTAAGCGAAGTGAACGCCCGTTTGAACTCTTAGCGTGTTGCCTCTAACATGAGGCGGAATATTGTATGGTAAGTCTTAGTAAGTAAGATCAGTTTAATGTAGAAAATATTATTCTTATAATTTTATATAGATTTTTGAAAACGTAATAAAACTGTGGAAACATAATGGTTATTGATGATTTCAGTTGTAAAAAAAGACAACATATACATTTAGTATTTTTAGACATTCTCTTTAAACTGTACACTACAACTCTTTCTAAGTCAATTTAATATTTTTTTGTTTTACGAAAACATTTTATTGTAAGTTCTGTTAATGTTAATAAACACAAATATCCCATTACAACACCACTGAATTGAATAAAAATAAAATTGAAGATGGGATAACTGATATTTTTCAAATGACCGCAGCCTATACATTTCTTTTCCAAAAATTTCTTTCCGATGGATAGTTCTCGAATCCTTCAAATTTATGGACATATTGCTAGACAAGAAGATATTTTAGAGACGCTTGTTGCTTGTAGAGAAAGATACCTCATCGGTCGGATGGATTAATTGGAAAAAAAACGTAAGCACTTCTCTGGTGACAGCTCTCAGATCTGAAGAATGTCGAGAAAAGTGGAGGGGTTTAGACAAGAGGGCGGGAGTTTAGGAAGTCCATTATTTATGAGGGACCGACGATCTTCAGTTATGAGGGACCGATGTATATGATGGAAATACAACTATGCTAGTTCAAACAATTATAAAAACTGTTTAACTAGGTTTGATTATTAAATATTCATGATTTATTTGCTTTTAAAACGCTCGGTTGTGGTAAAAATCGGACGGTTTTTAAGTTTCATATCAAATTTTTGTCGTTAAAATCCATTTTTTAAATTATTAATTTTGTTTTATTATCCACTTAATGAATTAAATACGTCTACTGGTTTCGAAAAATATCATTTTCTTCTTCAGGATGTCATTAACTAATCAAAAAATATGTTATATTGCTTCTTTAACATAATCTATTTTAAAAAAAATATATATATACATACATATTTTTTAAAAAACAATAGGTACTTATTTAAAAATAAATTTAGTACCTAAGTTAAATTTGATTTAACTTGATACAAAATTATTAGAATAATTTTTAGGAAAAAAAATTATATTGGGACTTGTGGTTAAATTTAGTTGGTTGTTTATAATATTTTGGTTAGTTTTACATGCTTTATTTATTTCTAATGATTCTAAATTATTCCATTTAAGACCATCTGAGCTGTTCAATGTTTACTTTTGAATTCAGGGTTGACGGAATTTCGTCTAAGATGAAATCGGTCAGTATTTCGGAAAATGTGACAGAGGGTTGTGAGATTGTTGTCCGGAAGAAGGAGCGCAAATCGAAGATGTGCTTAGATTATTTCAAAGAATTTTCTGAGAACACCACCCTGCACGGCTTCAAGTATTTGGGAGAAAGCAGGAGTTCTGTCGCTGAAAGGTGAGTAGTATTTGCTTATTATTATGATTACATTGAATGTGATACTGAGTCGTTACCATAAAATATTAGTACGGTGGAGCCCTGCTTTAACACAGTAAGCTACGGTGTTAACAACCGGTTCACTGTTTTTTCCCTTTAAATAGCATCTAGATTTTAATAAGTGAATGGGTGTTCATTAGTTTTAGTTGTTAAACATGTGTAATAAAATATTAAATTAAAAGTAAATTTAAGAAAAACCTTACCAGTGTCCATTGCAGTTGGGATCAACATTGAAGTAGATAATATCTTTGAGCAGGTTGCGATATACAGGGTTGCTTAAAACAAGTGAGAACATCTCGTAACATATGAGTTATTTCAAAACATAATATAAATAATTGTAATTCGTAATGTAAATTTATTTGCACAATACTTATCTAATCAGAAATCATCAAAACACCCCATACGACATAATCTATTGGGTTTAAATCTGGGCTGTTCGGTGGCCACATGCCTGGCTCGATGAAATTAATATTCTCACGACGAAGAAAGTTGATTGTATTTTTGGCTGTGTGAGATGGAGCTCCGTCCTGCTGTAATGTCTAGCTATACTCCAGGATTTATTTTGAAACTCTGATCGTTTTCATAGCACCCCAACGTTTTTCAATTTGCAAATTTTTGATCAGAAATCGGTATTCTGCAGTGATTTTTGTCATTCTGGGCCACACTTTGAAGAAACTAAATATAAATAATGGGAAAATTAATAATAAAGATGGTGACCGGAAATTGTCGAAATAAAACGTAAATTAGTAAACTATTTAAACTATTGTTGATATAGTTAAACTAATTTTGATGTAATTATATCACATTTTACGAAATGCTCTCACTTTTTTGGGTCAGCCTGTGAATTCATGATCAATTTAATACATTATATGTTGCGTACAGCCACAAGAAAACAAGGGTGGTTCGTCGATCTCCGCTCTCTCAACTGGCGATGATGATGATGATGATGTCAGAAGAAATGAAACACAGAAATATGTTTTATTTTATTAATGAGAAACAAACAGTGTAATAACAATAACTGTTAATAGCATAATATATAAAAATAACACCAGTGAAGTTTTTTCGGAATTAAATAATTAGTACATAAGAAACTAAAAAATAGTATCTCAAACAAACTGATAAACAAAAAGACATTACAATAAACCTACACATAATAGTAACTTAAAAATAGTACATCTTAATAAAAAAAAACTGAAATAAGAAACAAAATAGTGTTTTTAAACTGAACTGAAGAGGGAAATGAGATGCAATATATACAATTTATGTTAATAGTTATTGAAAAGTTGGCGCAGTTTAATTATAAAGGTAAGCAATTTGTCGTTGAAAATGTCTTAAGTTATTAAAAGAATTTACGGCATTATATTTTGACGTAGAGCGGATCACAAAACAATTTTTTATGTAATTAGTTCTGCCAAAATTTGGGTAAAAAAGATTATTTGATCGTGTTGGGTGTGTGGGACAGTTTTAAGTTATTTGTTCTAATAAATAGGGCGAGTCAACTAAGTTATTTAAAATTTTATGGAGGTAGGATAAATCTTGTATGTTTCTTCTATTTAAAAGGGAGGGAGGATTATGGAAACACTTACTTTCTGAATGAGATTTAATGTCTAAGCGGGCACGTGAATTTAATATATTAAAAAATTTATATTGAACATTTTCAAGTCGGTCGCTGTAGGTGGAATAATGTGTGTTCCAAATTACCGATCCTAATTCAATTTGATTGCATACAAATGAGAAATATAGAATAATAAGAGTAAAAGGTGATTGGAATGGGTTAGACGTTCTAGCAATGAATCCAAGGAGTCTTTAGGCCTTAGCAATTACCGACTTTACATGCGGGATAAAGAATCTAAGATTACACCTAGATCTTTCACTTGAGTGCAGATGCTGAATTTGTTACTATTAAGTTGATAATTATACGACACATTAGATTTTTTCTTTGAAAATGAGATGATGTGACATTTAGAAATATTTAGAAAAAGTTGATTTTTTTGGCAGTAAATTGAAAAATCTATTAATATCACATGTAACATGAGACAATCAGTGGGTGATTTAATTTCTTTGAAAATTTTGGCGTCGTCTGCAAATAGTGAAATTCGGCATTTAGGAAACATTCCTTAATGTTATTAATATAAATTAAGAATAAAATAGGTCCAAGGTGTGAGCCCTGTGAAACTCCAGATGGGACATGTTGAAATATAGAACTAAACCCTTGGATTACAACTGCCTGACTTCGATTTTTTATATAGGAAGTAAACCATCTGTATAGGTCCCCATGTATATCGAGACATCGCAACTTTCTCAGGGGTATTCGATGATTGATTTTATCAAAAATTTTTGAGAAGTCAGTATACAGTGTTCTTTCTAGGGACATTGCAGCGAAAGAATCGAGAGAGCGTTCCTACTCGCAGTGTATTTCGTTTTATTTAGTTTCATAACAATACATTTAAGTCATTGATATTTGTCTCATCATTCCAGCGAGCAGACAGAAACGGGCGTCAATAAGACGTATTTTATCAAAAAATGACAGCCATTGTTTGCTGAAATCACGTTTTACTGGCGCCCCGCCGATGGTTCACTGAAATTATATTTTTAATAACTGCCTCGTGTCCTTATAAAATCAATTAATTGGTGTGACTTCGGTAACCTCTCAATCCTGTGCGATACATTACAAATGAACGTTTTTCTCCACTTCTGTGTTATAATCATATAGTGTCGTGTGTAGTCTATAAACGAATTATACTGTGAGTATGCGTCCAAGTCTCGGAGACATCTCAAGTCCAGAAGACAACGCTATAGGTTAACTGGATTCGAACTTGCCCCCTAACAAACTTACCGCCATTGGAAAAAGTCAGATTAATTCTCTTCTGTATGCAAGTCCGTTTGTTCGGTTTTATCCTCATTATTTTTATGATTAATATAACATTGTTTTCCAAGAATTTGGTGGGGTATCATGTTAATCCTGAGCGTGGCTGCCTGCGGACACCTGATCTTCAAGATATGGAACAAGTGGCAGCAGAGTCCTGTCATCGTCAGCTTTGCTGATACGTCTACTCCGGTGTGGCAGGTAGAATTATTATATAAACAATTTTTACAACCCATCTTGATTGAGTTAATTTAATTATTTCATTATTTCATCTGACAAATGTATAATTTATTCTCGACGACTTGGTTATTATTATACGAGATTTTGTAAATGTTATGGACCGAGTGAATAATAGGCCATTGTGTATTATGTCAGAGTATTATTCATAATGCCCATAGAAATCACATAAACTGTTTAGTCCTACACTAGTATATAAATTTAAAAATTGTTATTGGAACTTATGGATATGATTTTGTGAAAAGGTGCGTTTTCAATCTCTTTTTAAATGAAGTCTCTGATGCACAGTTCGTTACGATGGAGGGTAAAGAGTTCTACGATTTTAGTACTGCCACTGCAAATTCCCTCTATGAACTTACTAGATTACCTAGCTGTGTATTCGATTTGAAATAATTAACAACTACTTGTTGTAAACTTTATCTGTCTCAATTTATTGAGATTTAAATTATTAAAATATTTTTTTCTATATATTTCTTTCACATTGGTGTCTACAAAGTTACTAAATACCCGTAACAACGTCGTTACATATTACACCTCGCCCGCGAACCTTCTATAAAATATTATTAAAATTTCTGTCGCGCTCACATAGTGCACGGTGCCTCCAATTAAGAGTATTTCACGTTAAAAAAATCTTAACATGGAAGCGGTTGAATAAGGAAATATTTGTCGGTTCTGGTTTTAGATTTCATTCCCTGCAATAACTATCTGCTCCGAGACTAAAGCCCGGCAGTCGGTGTACAACTTCACCGAAATGTTCCACCGGAGCAGCGACAACTTCACGCCTGAGGAGTAAGTCTCGCGTTCTTTTGGAACCGGTTGTTTTACTTCGGGACATTGCATATTGTCTCGTCTGAAGCGGAGATTGGAATTAAAACCATTGGCGCAACTACGCCAATGTAGTCAATAGTGGGGTAGATCGCGAATACCGATATTTTTACCAGCACTGAATATTATCACAGAGCGAAGCAAGGATCGCTGTAAAGCGAAGCAAAGATAATTTTTGGTAGCGAGTGCGTATAAATGCTTTAAACACATTTTATTTTTCATTAATGTGTGAATATTATAGAAAACAATGCACCGGTATTGTTCCTTACTACGGTAATCCAGAAAGTAGACTTTTAGGTTTAAAAAATTAAGAAAATATTATCTTATACAACTTTATATATTTTTAAATACATAGTACGTACATAATACATTGATACATCGTCGGTACACTTTCACCGCCGGTTCGTTTAACCAATTGTGCCCAAAACTGATTATCCACCTTGCTTCGAGCTGTCCTCACCTAAGGTTTTTCCTAAGGTTAAAGAGGTTTAGAGGTGATGACGAATTATTAATAGTCGGTTATATGGACTGGCGGTGGACGACTATACTTGTGTACAGATACGATAAATACTTAAAATTGGGTGACTGAACTTAATGTTATGAAATATTTGAGTAATTTAATTTGTATTAATTTAAAACTTACAGGAAAAAGGATTTCGAAGCGATATCACTTTTATGCGATGATCACGTGCTGACGGAGGGAAATAACTTCACGGATCACGAAAGCTTGGACATGCTCATATCTGTGAGAAACTATCCGTATATTAGTTTGTGACTAAACAATTTCAGACGATAGTTCGTTAAAATCCTTATGGCACATGTCTCCAGATCAGATTTTTACGAGATTTTCTACCCGAGACAATCTCGGAGGTAGGCGTTATGCTGCCATGACAGGAGACAAGGCCCCTTGGAGACAGGGATTATGAATTTGGAGACACCTCTCGACTTTTCTAGTCCATCAAGTCTCGCATTTTTTTCCCGCTTGTTCTCCGTCACATGTCAGTCTATTGATATTCCGTTCAACCGCTGGGTGAATTTGAATTTACCAAGCAGCAGTTAAAATATATACAATATTTTAACTGCTCATGACCCCTCATAATCTCAAACCCATGAACGTCGCGTTTTTATCTCTTTCTACCGTTTTCAAACTGATCTCTGATTTTGTCTCCAGATTAAAATCTCAATATGTATACATATTACTTACTGAAATTCATCTCCACTCAATCTCTGAGATTTATCTCATCGTGTCTCATTTCATGGACACAACCCATTACAGTTATACTGACTTCTTATTATGTATTGTGAGGTGTGTTCTGGCGGACTATCCTCCACCGACCAGTAACAGCGGAGAACATGATATGTAAAAACGTAAATCAGATTCTACCTACTTACCATAATGTCTAGATCCACCTTAATCATCTTCTAAAAAAATAAACTTTACTAAACACCAAAATGTGATATTTCATAATAAAAACAATATTAACAAATTTTACGTTAAATTTTATTGAGAGAATCAAACAAAAGAAAGTAACTAGAATTATTATTTTTTTAAATAAAATAAATTATTTATTTATTTATTTATTTATATATATTTTGACATCCATATTTTTGTAGTTACAGAGGTGGATACATAACATACATAATTCATATTTTAATATGTGGGATGGAGTAGACTTCACCTCTGATATATACAGCGTTGTCCTGGCTACTTTGCTAGACTAAAGTCTGTGTTAAAGTAGCCAGTTTTTTTTTTTTGTTTCGTGCTGTTGTGGTGTTATTTGGAATAAAAAAATAAATCAAATATGAATAAAAAAGTAAGAATAAAATTAAAAAAATAAAAGTATAATAAAATAAAAATATAATAAAAATATGTGTAGTGGGAGTGTTGTAGGACTAGTGAGTTATTAGTAAAAGAATTGTATACATTATAGTAAATTGTTGGATATCCTTGCTTCTGATTCATCTCTACCTGATTGAATCATATATTATGGAGTTACATAATAGTGGCGACGACAATAATACCATTAAATTAAAAGTGCTTCTACCTTGGGCGATTCTTCTTGCGTCTGCCGTAAAAATTATTATCATCTTCTTGCATCCTTGCATTTTAGTCTCCTGGAAGCAGCATCCACCGCCGTTTCCGAGAGCCTGACAATTGGTCAGAACACTCCTTCAACCGGCGGTCCACGCACGAATCTTCTTCTCCCAGGTATACCTGGGTATACACGGTACACCGTGATAAACAGTGTGATGTTCTTGGAATGGTGTGTGTATGTGTGCCGCACCGCCGATGCGGGTAGGTGTGGCTATAAAGACGGCGCGCGTCTCTTTTATCTGCGATACGTCGGCTTAATAATTTGACCTATACTAGTGATATACCTTGTACTAAATTGTAGCTTATTGTAATAAAAGATTAATTGTTACAAAGTCTATTTCTTGGACCTTCACATTTCGAGGTATACACTAAAGACGTACTAAGAAGTAAGTACGTAACAAATAGTTTGCAAGAAGTGATGGAAAGACGGATGATAAAAGAAAGAAAGATAATAAAGAATGATAATAAAGAAGTTAAGAAGGGAAATTTAATCATTTCCTGTAACAATAGAAATTTTTACGATACAATTAGGATTCGAAGTGTCCGAAAATGAGTGCTTGTAAAATCGAAGTATTATTTGGATTTTTACCCTTTTCTCCATGACGCGACGTTCATACGCTACTCCCTAGTGTTGGCTCCACACCTGGATCTTGTATAGGGCTCCATTCTCCCCGCATCTCCTAATACGAGTTCAAAGGACACGGCGGCAGCCGAACGGCTCCCGCGGGCGACACCCCCTCAGCTCGAAGCACCCAGTAGAAATAAAATGTACCTTGCTAGCGCCGGCCCGTGACTCAAAAACCGGTCGCGATCCTAGCGGCCAACATCGAAATTACTACTCGGCGATCCCAGATGGGCGCGAAATTATTAAACCAGGGTGTTTGCTATTTAAATTAGGTACTAACGTTACATTCTTCTTCCGCCAAGAATTCGTAACGTTATAATATAGTTATATCTCTTGAGATGATACCTAACAGCAGAAAGATTCCACAAAAATATTTATAATTTTAAAAATAATAATAATATAGATTTCTCGATACATTTAAATATATATTACAAGGTGATGAATTATTAATGGTTGGATGGTTACAAAATAATTACATAATATTGCTATGTTATTTTAGGTTGCTCCTGTGTTCGATGAAATGATGTGGCTGTGCAAGTGGAAAAGTTCCTTAGAGAACTGCAGCACTCTGTTCAGCCCCATACTGACGGACGAAGGGTTGTGCTTCTCTTTCAACATGCTCAACGCGCAGGAACTATTCCGGATGGAGGAGTAAGTGAAATAAGAAGTTCACGATTGTAACATTATCTGTATACAGAACGCGTAATGTCACATAATTCATGTAGTAAACGGTGAGCTGAAGAATAATATTGCAAAATCTCGAAAATCTAAAATGAGATGATACGCACATAGCGCGTTATTGTCGATAATCATTCAGATTGTTCTGATTTCTAATACTAACAAGGATATCTATGGAATGAGATCGAAATGATAGACACATGCGCGTTCGGGACGAACGGGTCTGAGTGTACGTGTATGTATGGAGAGTATGGCGGACCGCGAGAGAACGGTCTCTTCGCTTCTCGTGTTCCAACAATAGCAGGACATTTGTAATTTATACTGATGTCATCGGAATAAATACAAAATTGTTACAAGCTAACCCATTTATCTTGATTTAAAGTTAGGTCATTATTTCATTGAACTGAAGAATTGATTGTTCATGTCTCGCCGCAGGTTGCACTCTCAGTATAATTACTTGAACCACGACAAGCAGTCGGAAGGGTGGACCCTGGAAGATGGCTACCCTTCCACAGTTCCACTGGACACGTACCCGGTGAGAGGGACGGTAACTACCCATAGCCAATTATTTTTAAATAATTTATATGGTCGGTATACATATACAGGCACGTGTTCACGATCATCTCTCAATGACACTAATCTCTATCATTCTAATCCGCGCGCACAACATAGGGTTAATTATTCATATATCCAGTGACGTCCCTAGGTAAAGTGCCGCCCTTTGGCGAATTTTTAGAATGCCGCCCTTATTATTATTAAAACTGTTATATCCATACTCAATAATTTGTTTATGATATATATTTAATACAAAATATTAGTCAAAATGTAGTTAAATTAGAAAAAAAAACTCACCCACAATCATCGGGTTTTGGCAATTTTGGCGGACAATGTTTCTAAATATTGTTTCTAAATATATATTAATTAGAAAGATATACATATAAAATCAATTATATAGAAAAATATTGTTGTTGCGCTACCGGGATTCGGACCTGGATCTCTTTTCCAATCCGGGAAAGGTACATTACCAACTATGCTAGAGCGACAGTACTTTTAACGACAAATTTTCGAACCCATATGTGACACTTTTCAAATTATTACATCTATTGTTCTATTATTTGAAAGTCAAATATATGATTTATATAAATTTATCTAATGCAGTAAAATTAAAAATATTTTTAATCTCACTTTAATAATTGTTACATGTATTAAAAACAGTTGATTGGATGTTATTTGTCAGGGTTCGGGAACCAGGGCCGGACTCACTATTGTAATGAGAGCTTACAAATACGACCTGGACTACATCTGTCGTGGGCCGGTGCAAGGATTCAAGGTATACATATAAGTTAATGTTTATTCAGAGCCAGGCAGGACACTTGTACTTGCTGTTATGCTGAGAGCAGTGGCGTATCTAGGCCAATACAAAGAATGCGGTGCCAAAAGTTCTACAATGCTAATCACTAATACCACAGAAAGAATTGGATTTATACAATTTAAAAAATTATCGATGTCTATAGTAGTATTCCATTTATATGTTTGGTTGGGAACCAGACCAGTTTTTTTTCTTCTTTTGCAAGTGTATATAAACATATACATGTGTACATGTACCTATATACATGTGTATATAAACGCCTCATTCGTCCGTTTTTTTAGGAGTCAAAAAAACAATTTAGTTATAATTAAATTGATAAATTAATATTTTTGTATCATCATATAGACGATATATACATATATATGGGGGGCTTAATTTCCATTTTGCATTGGAGATCAATTTTATTAGTTACGCTACTGGCTGAGAGCTTAGATCTACACGTTATAGTAATATAAACCTGGCTAACATCTCGCAGGCCAAGGTAATAAAAAATAGCTACAAAATGAATTAAGGAATGTTCATGATGTTGAAAGTAAGTGTATAGAATATAATTTTAATAGAATTTTCACGCGATGTTAGCCTACAATGTTTGACAACTACAGGACGGTCAATGTGCGGCGAGCTAAGCGCCGAAAGTGGTGCCAATTAATATATACTATGAACAATGAAGAATTGCGACCATTGTTTGAATGGTACGTTATCAAAAGTGATTTAAACACGAGGCAGAACTATTTAAATAATCAGAGATTCTTAATCAGAGTCGCGTTCTCAGAGACAGTGTACCATCTCTGAGAACGCGACGATTCGTGCGATGAGACAGGCGCCTGATGCGAGATAGTGAAAAACCGGCGACCGCCCGGACAAGAGTGACACTGTCTATAATGAACGTCTTTCTGGCATTTGTTTAAATACCTCGTGGGAATATTAGGAATAATACCAACAATAAAATGAATAATAGTGTCATTGTTCAAAGCTGGTTCACTGTGATTGGGAAATCATTCTCTCGCCGCAGTGTCCCTAGAGTGAACATCTTTTTGTGTTTCATTTCTTCTGATCTCATCATCATCATCGCCAGTTGAGGGAAGCGGAGATTGGTGAACTGCCCTTGTTTTATTTTGGCTGTACACTCCAGTACGTTTAAATAATGGAATCCCATTATAATGAAGCTATGAATTTATACTGGGTAAAAAAAAACTGGCTACTTTAACACAGACTTTAGTCTAGCAAAGTAGTCAGGACAACGCTGTATATATCAGAGGTGAAGTCTACTCCATCCCACACATTAAACTATGTATTATGTATGTTATGTATCCACCTCTGTAACTACAAAAATATGGATGTCAAAATATATATAAATAAATAAATAAATAAATAAATACTTCAGTAGTCGTCAAACCCGCCCCATTGGTTACAATAGCCAAGTCGTTCTACGAGGGCACATGACTTTATGCAGCTTTGCCGCTATTTTTGCAACCATATTGGTTACCATGAATATAAATTAGAAAATCCCCAAATATATAAAATAAAACTTATTAAATTAGTATTTTTTTAAATTTCTTCCAACATACCTACACCATAGACCATACAATATTGTAGTATATTTTTAATAAAATCACTTTAATGAAGTTACAACTTTGGAACATGGTTATTAAAAAAATAAAATGTATAGTTACCACCAGTAACTATATATTTTCTTCGACACCTATATTTTTTTCTCTATATCTTTTTAAGTGATTTGTCTAATTTGTAATATCTATTATTAAAAAAAATATGTACCATAGTAGGTATAGGTATTAATCAGATTTAAATAAAATCTTTAAAGAAGCTAAAACTTCAAAACCAATTTAAAAATAATAAAACTATTACCTGTTGTCAAACACCACCGATAATACGATTCATATTACAAATAATGTAAATTTTGCATTATTTAGAAAAATCACTGATGATATTAGCGATTGAATACTGTTATCATTATTTTTTGATAATATCAAAATTAAAATATCAAAATAGTATTAAATTGTACTTTTACATCATTACATTAAATCCCTCCTTCGCATAAAAAGCACATTTAGTTCACAGCCTAATATATTAAATTAATTATTACAAAATATAGCACACCATGAGTAAATTAAATTCTATACTAAATATGCATGCATCGCACAGAATTGCGAGGTCGCAGCAGAGGCGTCAATTATCTGATATGATAAGACACATATCAGTGATTTAAAGGTGTAATCATCGGCGTGGCGCCAAAAAACTCGTGAAATAGATTTCGGGAAAACAAAGACTATCATTCTTAGTAAAACGTCGCAGCGGCGTCCTGTCGCTCGCAAATATGATGAGAAATATTATATGAATGTATGTATTGAGTGTTAACTGAAATAAAACAGGGTATTCTGCGGATGAGAAGCCATTCTCGATTTTGCCACCGTAGTGTGCCGATATTGAACATCTTTTGTGTTTAATTTCTTTCGACCTTATAATCATAATTAATATCGCCGGTTGAGAGAAGCTAAGGTCGGCGAACCACCCTTGTTTCCTGTACGGAACAATGCATTTCAGTTGATAATATATTCAGACAATAATAACTAATTATGATGTTTTTAGATAGTCGTGACTCACAGTTCATGATTTTGAACTTAACACGCTCACAGCGCACGCCGGTCGACGCGTTCACATCTCAATATGATCGTCGCTCAAGTGTTAATATTGCTTTGTTCAGCATAGCATCAATCGATTGATGAGCCATTGCGGCATAGTGAGGAATTCAGAGTCCTTGATAATATAATAATTGTGCTGTCCTTGGGATTGCATATGTGCGAGTGTGTGTGTGTGAATGCCGCACCGTCGCACGCGAATGCGTATCTGCCAGGTACGCGCTCTCTCTCTGCGAGTCCATCGGCTTTATTTATCATTTAACTTGTACTAGTGATATACCTTTTATCTAAATTGTATCATACTGTAATAAGCGTATAATTGTCACAAATAGTATTTCTTGGACCTTCATATTTACGAGGTGTGCACTAAAGACGTACTTAGAAGACAAGTACGTGACAATAATAAAAAAATTTAGTACAATATTATCGTATAAGCTCACTGCGTAATTATATTTCAGGTCTTACTTCACACTCCTTCAGAAATCCCTCAAGCGTCTCGGCAGTACTTCAGGGTTCCTCTCAACCAAGAGGTTATCGTGGCCATCAAACCTATCATGATGACTACCTCTGAAGGCCTCAGGAATTATGATCCCAAAAGGTTTGCCAAAGTGTTCAATAACTGCCGATAAATTTCAACCAATGTTTTTTATCCTCGATCCAGTAAAGCGCCAGCTGTATTCAGTGGGATAAATACTAAGGTTCCGAATACGATTCTCCTCCACAATAAAGGATATTTAAAACAGAGAGAGACTCTACATCTTATACTTTTTACCAACGTATATTTTCTATATCTAAGCATTTAAAACAATACGCTATTATTGATAAACAGCATTTTATTTATTTTGAGTCTCTTTCAAGAAAATATGGCAATAAAATAATAAGAAGTTGCAGTGAAATGCTATCTATCATCAGAATTAAAAACAGAAAAAGCACTTAATCTCACAGATAAAAGTGTTAAAACAAGTGTAACAGAAAAATGTTACATACTCGTGTGTTTCGGAAAATACCTCAAATATTTTATCTAGGTACAACGTTACACGATAGCCACATTTTTAGACATTTATTATATTAATATCGCATATATATTATATATATTATTATCGCACGACGACTAACGACATTTAATTACGGCTCACTTAAATATACATACTTAATTCATCAACTGAATAAAAAAAAATCTAATTTTTAGTTAATGAATTTGTTTTGTTTAATTTTGTATTTCAAGGAGGCAATGCTTCTTCCCGTCAGAAAGGTGGCTGAGGTACTATCTGGTCTATTCTCAGAAAAACTGTGAGCTGGAGTGCCTCACCAACTACACCCTGGCATCTTGCGACTGTGTGTCATTATCTATGCCTCGTGAGTAACCGCCCTTTCCACGAAAATTTACAATATTTTGTATCATCGAATGATAAATAATCATTTAGACAAAACAATACAATTATATGATACGTGCATATATAATCTACAATTTTGTTTTATTTTATTCAGGTAACAGTTCAACACGCATATGTTCTGCAGGAAAAGTCAATTGCATGGTAAAAGCTCGAGGTAATATAATTAATATTCCATCAATTTGATCAGGTCTTCATATTGTTAATAGACAGCTGTAGGAGAACTGTCCTATAATGACAGGATAAGCAAAAAGCTCCAATATTCAAGATTCAAAAAGAATATTTTTATTATAAATAATAGGAAACAATGAAATGTTTTACAATTTAAAAAAATGTATAAAATAAAATAATTATTATGATTAAAAAGTTATTAGCATTTTCCAAAAGATCTTGATGTGTCATTTTATCCGAGTTCACCAGCGTAAAATGACATATATGTGTGTCATTTTATCCGAGTTCACTAGCTCAAAATGACATGCATACACAAGGTGTCTCGTAACTAGTTGTACAAACTTCAAGAATAAGTAAAGTAATTTATAACGAAAAATATACGTGATAATTTGTCGATTTTCCCCCTGCCTGGAAAATTATCAACTTTTTATTTTTTTATTTTTCAAAATTCGCATTCAAAAGGTCAAGTATTATATTATACGTTCCATATACGAGAGTTCGATGACCTCAATATGTACTGATCCACTGATCTAGAATTTTCAGGGTGAAAAAATATAAGATAAAAAATGCCGAGATTGACAATATTTAAAAAAGAATTGTAACACGTGATGAAAGATCGTTTATTTATTTTTTCAACTATTATCTTGCGCTCTCGTTTAAAACAAAATATGTAAAAACGTGAAATGAAATAAAAAAGACGTAAATTGTTCTGCGTCAAGCTCTGATTGTGAAAAGGATCGTCTGAAATTTGTGAAAGTATTACGCTTATTAGCCTACAAATTACGTCTATAGTTACTGTCGGACGGTTGTTTAATTTGTGTTGTCAAATCGGGAGCCTATCTGATTGCAAATTAGAAATATTTAAAATTATTAAGGACTAAGGAAGACACGTATGATGAAATTATAAAATAAATTAATAAAACTGTATCGATAAATAATTTTTTTTTGCAAAGGTTACGGGTATACATTTTTGTTATTTTTGGTCCCCACCAGCATATTCGTTATGTGCCCATAAAAAAAATAAGCATTATTTAAGCCATCTTTCCCCTGACTTGGATCGGCTGAACAAATCATTACAAAAGATGCAAACAGCGTCATTATCGTCGTCATAGCATCTGAAATATCGATATTTTTTTCGCCCGAGTAGCAGCTTTACGATCTGCTACTCAACTCTTTACTTCTGCTACATAAGGATTTGTTAATACATGGATCCTTCATCAATGGAATTCTGCGTTCTTCCACTTTCCCAATTTTAACAATTCGTCTTTATCTTATAATTTTAAACGATTATTTATTACATCTAATATTATAAAATTAACTTTCTATGAAATATAAACAATACACAGAATATTTTATTAGAACTAAACATTTACTTGGTAACATTGGTAAAATGACATAGTACGTCATTTTATCCGATCACTTGGCACGTCATTTTATTCTAGTTTATGATATGAAATTTATACTCAAAATTGAGTAAATTTTATTATTGAGAAATGAAAAAATATATGCACTAATACTGCAATTATTGAATTATAATTAAAATGATTATGTATGGTATATTTTTATCTAATGGAGTTAATTGTGGCGCGTAAAAATATGTATTTTTAAAAATACCATCGCACAACGTGCGTGCTATAAGAAACAACTTGGTATAAAATGTTTGAAAACATCGTTTCTTTATAGTAATGCAGTGTTGCCAACTGCCAAGCCTTTAGTTCCTGAGAAATATTCACTACCATTTTTACTACCATTACTACTTATTTTACCTTGGTGTGTCATTTTGGGATAAGTTCCCCTACAGCCGTTTTAAATCTTTAAGAATTAGCTTCATTAGTTCTGTCAGAAATGTTCCAAATGAATGCATGTGAAGTACGCTAATAAAATGAAAATAAAAGCCGCTAATACCGAGTAATAGGCATTGGAGCCTCAACGAAATCTTCTATCTAAGCGCTCTGTGTTGCAGACGACCTGTTGACGCGCGAGATACAGAAGGGACTAGCTCAACAAGGGATGCTGACGTTAGCCCGAGAGTTGGAGGACGTGGCCTCGCAGTGCACCTGTCTGCCAGCCTGCACGGCCATCGCGTACGACACCGAGACGTCTCAGGCGGACTTAAACTGGCAAAAGCTCCTCATAGCGTACAAAGAAAACTTCAGCGAGTTTCATGAGTGGGTTTCTACTATAACTTACTTTATCTGCTATCGTTGCGATAGTAGCTGTGATCTTCCCTAGCACACTCACTTTCACCCTTCACCTTTCTAGGTCAACCCAACTATGTTCAGTTCACAACGTCATTTCCGTTAGATTTGAAACATCTATTTAACCACACAGATCCCCAGTACGATCAGCGCCGGCGCCAGACTTTTTGTCGCCACAGGCAAGACTGTTTTTTCCGTCCTAATAATTTAATTGAAGATGATGTTTTAAATTTTTGTAAAACCATCCCAATAATTTGGGTACTTTCTACATCGGCCGCCCACGTGCCATACACGTTATGGGCAGTATTTTGTTAGACTGGCATTTTGAAACTTGCCCAAGGACTGCTTTTCACCAAAATACGTTCTGGACACTAGTGTTGACTACAAATTACTGCCTTATTAGGAAATAACTATAATGTTATTTATTGGATTTATTTTCTTGAATTGTTTATAGCTGGATTATTTTTATTACACACTATCTATTATTGTTTTGCTACATGGGATTTTATTTTTCAATTTTTATATATTTTTCGGCCGCGCTCTTGATTTGGCCGCTACAGGCAGGCGCCTGCTCCTTCTGTGCGTAACGCCGGCGCTGAGTACGATACTCTTCTATTTACATTGTTAAAGCCAATAAACACATCAAGAGAATATTTAAAGATATATTTTTCGATTTTAAAGTTGGGATTGCAGAACATTTTATTCGCTCACTAGAAATGTTAATTGAAATCGTAAAAAAAAAACATTGAGATTAATATTGTTATTCATCTGTAGGGTTAGTGAGTATGACGTTAATATAAACTATAATGAGGTTAGTGAGTATGACGTTAATATAAACTATAATGGGGTTAGTGAGTATGACGTTAATATAAACTATAATGGGGTTAGTGAGTATGACGTTAATATAAACTATAATAGCTCGTGTACACAAATGCGATTTCTCTTGAAGATTTGTCTCTAATTAATGTTTAAAACTATACACAATTAAATGGAAAGTGAACTATGAATATGGCGAAATATGAATAAAGACGCAATCATTACAAACCTTTACCGACTCATAGATCAGTCTTATATGTGGACACCATTACACTTGCTTGGCTTATGTTTGTACATATGTTTCCAGCGTTAACTTAGCGAGGATGGTGCTGTTCTTCAAGGAATCCCAGTTCATCACTTCTCAGCGCTCCGAGCTGTACGGAGAGACAGACTTCCTCGCCAACTGCGGTGGTCTCCTCGGCCTCTTCCTCGGCTTCTCCTTCCTCAGTCTTGCGGAGGTCGTCTACTTTCTAACACTGAGGTACGCTTTAATAGTCAAAGGTTAAATCAAATTTTAAATTTAAGGTCCTACAATTATTTAATTTGAATAGGAATGACACAATATTTATATGTTTCAATTGGTGTATTTAAATTATATGTTGTTATTGCATGCATCACCTTTTTAATAGTCAAATATGTACAAGTAACTAAGTGTATTAATGCACTAAAGAATTTTACTTAATTTCTTGACTAAGTAAAATAAGTATTTATCTAACATTCATCTATGTTAATGATAAATAAAATAATCTAATATTATATTTTTAAATTAACCAAGTACATGCTTCAACTGAATAATTGTTCTTTAATTATTATTTGAAAGCCATCAGTGTATGCAGGTTCGAATCGCGGTGGCGCAACAATATTTTTCGATAAAATTTATCTTCTAATTGATATATTTAATTTGTATTTTCATTATTAATTGTTATCTTCAGTTTTCCCACCTATTTATTTGTTACACACGCGCATTTACACTTTTACTTCTTTAGAGTAGTTCCAAAGGGCGGTACGCAGTCAGTGGTAAGTCATTTGTTATTTTTTAAGCATACCATTTTATGAGATAAGATTTAACTAACCGGTATGAATCGACTTTTACTGAGATACAAATAATTCGTATCAACCTAAGAATGAAACAAACTTACTTGTAATCGTGTACTTACTTATATCTTGTCTGTTTTTTTACAGAATTGTTTGTAACGTGATGAAAACCATGTCGGACTCGGGAAGGCACCCGAAGGCTGCACCGAGAGGCGGAAATTTTCCAAATTTGATTCATGTGAACGAGGACAAAATATTTAATTAATTTATTTGTATCTTTTCTTCTTATGACAAAATAATAATAATTAATGCACAGTTAATAGAAGTCTTTTTATTTCCACTAAAAATAAATATAGTCTCGATGGAATATATGTATTAAAGGGCTTCCAGAAAATATTGGCTGCTTTTGAGGCCCGGATTCGGCAATCAGTTGTTCTTTACGCTATATATAATTTTTTAAAAAAAACACATAAAAGGTAATATAAGCAGGACCGGCTTAGAAAAGTGCTTTTATTTATTTGTTTCTACACGTAAAACTATTATTGCCCGGATATTATTGAAGTCCATTTAAAATGTACTTATTGAGGAGAACCGGGATTCCAACCTGGATCTCATTCCAAACCGTGGAAGGTGCATTATTCTACTATGCTACAGCAACAGTACTTTGTCATGTATATTATTTCACCACAGTCGATATACTCGTGATTTAAATTACTACGTCTGCAAAAAAAAAACATCTATACCTTGTATAATATACCACCTTTACGATATTTATAGTCGGAATTTAATTACAGAAAAACTAAATATATAACCATTTTAAATATTATCAAGTGTTATAACTCCACGCAAATGTTAATATTACTCACAACTGCACAAATTCGTTAAAATCGCGCGTAGACCGGAAATACATTCTAAAAATAGAATATCTAGGGGCATACGTGCGGTTCCAACAAGACCACACCGAACGAATTATAGGCACGTGCTGTATGAGAATTATCATCTCCGAACTTCTGTTTTAAGGGCCTCGTGTTTTTTTTTTTACCTTTTTTAAATGTTTTTTCCCCCTCTATAAAATAACAGAAAACCGTTGCTAGAACGGCTATAGAAACGACCCCCACTTAGCCCCAGCAGCAGAAAAAATCAACATCTATAATACCTATTGGCGCGCGTCCGAGAATTTATCGAATTACGATCTTTCCCGGTCATTTCTTGTAAAATATATCTGTCGCGATAAAACAATTTCTTTAAAGATTCTAATAGTGATATCTATGTGAATTACTAACTTATTCGGCATATCAGAGTGAAGTTTTATAAAATCTCAACTAAGTGCAACTAAATCTCAACAAAAGCCAATAAGTTCCTTGCCGGATTAGATTATCAAAGAAATATCCATTTAGTTTTACGAACTTGACGCCTCTTCGTGTTATTTCGCGCTTAAATACATCTTCCATTACTTCCTTCTTCGCCTAACTGCTCCGGAAGACCTCGCATCCACCAAGAAGTCCTTCCCTACGCCTGTCATCAGCATCCAAGAAGATCGCCTCAGCCCACCTGACGACCCGAGGTTCCGCGTCTCATAAACTGGAGCACTCATCAACGAGCAAGTTTTGCTCTAACTTGCTCTACCTAAATAAACATCTCGTTTCAACATTTCTGGATAAAAGGAAATACAATTAATTAAACTCATTAGACTTGGTCGACTATGATCTTAATATCCACACAGTGCCTCCACAGTATCAATATAGTAAAATAATCTATTATAAGTGGTAAAAGGAAAAATATGATTACTCTATATATTATAAATTGTCAAAAGAATGTGACGGTTTCTTTAGGCTATAGGTTTCAAGGCTTTCTATTGTACTTTATTTATTACGGTATGTCATCTTAACATGTCTTATTCTTTTGCCACCGCTGTATCAAACTTCTTATTGTCTTTTCTGTGCTAAACTTATAATTGAATATATGTCATTCCGTACTAAACGTACGTAAAACTTTTATTTCAACACCCTGACCTACGAAGCATATCGAGTCGAACCTCGAACTAACCTTGGGTCTAAAGAAAAGTGTTTCATCCACTGAGCTAGCAGGTAGGTCTTGGCGAACCTAACCCAGGTCTTTCACTGCTAATAACCTATGAATATATGTGAAAATATAGGCAACAAGGAATTGTCAAATTGACAAATTCAATATATGCTTGGTCAGCGGTTTTGTGTTTTGTGTGTACATATGTCTATTTAACTTCTTAACAGCTTCTTAAAATATTTCTACTTCATTCTTAGTTCTAGTTTTACTGCGGGCGATGGCCCGGGAATTTATTAATGCACCTTAAACTTTTAAAAATCCATTTTAACAGTCTAAACGATTTTTAAGGTGCATAATGTTATCTCCGGGCGATCGCCCTCTATGAACTCTCTTTATTACATTATTCACATTATATACAATAATTTTCTAAAGTAAGTTATTTCACAAAAACATAAATAACAAATTTCGGACGGCGCCGGGGCGTGGCCTCGTCCGCGGCCCGGCTTCCCCCTCTCCTCGGCGGCCCGCTACGTGCAGCGGTGGCGGGATCCCAGTGGCGTGGGGGTGCCGGGCGAAATATTGCCGTAAATCGGTCAAGATGGACTTTTCGCCCGGCGCTTTTCTTGAGCCGCGATTAGCGCGCTCGGCGGCCGCGTAGCCGTGGGGAACACCAACCGATGAACGAATGCGAATTAGTATTTTTTCCTTTCTTTGACTGTTATGCGTGCACTAAGCGCGGGGCTAGGTCGGTCCTGAATATGATAATGTCTGTACTTATGTTATACTGCTGATCCCTGTGTAATGTCCGGGGCATGTACGTAATAATATTTTAATATTTTATTATACAACATTTTATTATTTTCAAATACTCTACCTTAAAACCTTAAAAAGCTATTTCTTCACTTATATTCGACGTATCGTCCATTTAACCAATTATATCTCAAACCGTACAGTAAAGTCTTGGACAGATTTGAGTGGGAGATTTTAGACCATCAACGCCCTTGTGGGCTTCTTCTTCGTCTTCTTTGAAATAGGCAATCTACCCTTCAAGTGTGATTTGTGCCATTAATCAAGTTAAAACTTTATTTTATAGAAATTTTATAGAAAAAAAATACAATAATATTATAGAAAAAGTCAATACTATTGTCATTCAAAAAATTAGCTATTATATAGATTAAATGTGGCGAGTTAAGGGAAAGAAAATGACACAAGTTAACCGGGAGTTGAAAATTACCATTGACGAGATAACTGTAAAAAAAAACCTGTTATCCGCAATGAACAGGCAGAAAGATGTGGTCAAGGGTTTCCTCCTCGGCACCATACTCACACATTTGGAATATATTAAGTTCGATCTGAATGAATGGCAATGCCCAATTCTCATTCTAGAGATATTTGATATTATTCTTTTGGAGACTTTCCTTTTGGAGAACCAGAGGGTGGGGGGAATAGATCTTTGAATTATTTTAACTTATTTTAAGTAATTTGTACGTTATTTTCCCATACTCAACATCTTACGTCTGTCATATATCGGGATATGGAATTGATGAGGGAAAACTCCGGAAAGTGTGGCCTCCTTGGCCAGTTTATCAGCACATTCACCCTTGAGAGCTTTTACATAAAAATAAAAATTTAAATATAACAATACATTTTTAATTAACATTTCAATGTAACAGTTTAAAGATAACATAAAAAAATAAATAAAAACTAAGTATAATTTACGTACAAATATTTCTTCAGTTCAGGTATGCTCCTGCAACTAAAAATGTCAACGAAATTCAACTTGTTACCAAACTGATACATCCGCGATATTGGCGAGTTAACAGCATAATTATTTCTATGTGTACCTACAAAGAACACTTCATATTGTCTCGTTTGAGTTGGTATTTTATACGAAACTCAGGGCAGTCCAACATGTCATTGATCATTTTATATAGATATACTATATCGCTCACATCTCTTCTCCAGGCTATTCCAGGGTTTTCAAATAAAGTAGACTCTTTAAATATTCGTAATTTATATTTTCTATTGGAATATGCAATTTGAAATTGATAAATCTTAGAAATTTGTGTTGCACTCTTTCGATTTTTATAATATGTGAGCCATAGTAGGGAGACCACAGAGTGGAGTTAAAAGTATAGCTCGAATCTTGCTCCGAGCGATGTTCGTGGGCTGAAAAAGTTCCTGAGTAGATAACGAATTGCAACTTACAGTCAGCTCACAAAAAGATATGTTAAATATTGGAGGTGATTGTGTGAAGAAATAGATTAAGGTATTTATTGCAAATTTATAATTAAATGGTATAATAAAATATTTTCTTAATTTTAGTACTAATTCAGTGGTAGATAATCGTTTGGTGAGCTGCTTTGTTGTTTGCTTTACACGCTTGTACTATTTTTGTAATGGAATGTGAAAATAATAGCTCAATTCATAAAAAATAGAATATGAATAGTTTGAATCATTAGATTGTATTGAACGGTGTTTAAGTGAAGTGAAGTAAATTGGCAATTACCCGCACGAAATATTAATACTTATACAGGGTGTAACGTAAAAATAGAAAGTACTTATACAGGATGTAACAGACCTAATCCACAATATTTTACGTGTGGATACCTGACTAAATTACGTGTCGAAAATGTTCAAGGTATATGTTTGTCAACCTCACTCACCTCATTACAATAATGATAAAAGTGGCTAACTGCTATGTCATCATTCTGAGATAAATAATTTTTTTTTTTCTGCTCACATTAATTTATTGTTTTTATCCTTATCATCATCATTGCTGGTGGGGTCTTGACCTCCTCATCAATTTTCCTCCAGTCCTAAATTTCCAAGATAGATGTGTCTTTGCAGACATTGTATAACCATCTCTGCTTTGACCTTCCCAAGCCCTTAAGCCAATGGCGTAACTACGAAAATTGGGCCACAATGCGAAATGTATAATTACATAAGTCGTATCAATGTGTTCAAAATTTAATAAAAATGAATTGAGATAGGTTTCAAATAATGGAACGATAGATGTATTAATTTAAAAAGTGTAACATATGGGTTGAAAAATTTGTCGTTAAAAGTACTGTCTACTGTGGCATAGTCGGTCATGCACCTTTGCCGGATTGGAAAGAGATCCAGGTTCGAATCCCAGTAGCGACAATAATATTTTTTGATAAAATTGATTTATACTTACGCCACCATTTTAATGATTCGACACTATTTCGTAGTTAGCCAAAATGTTAAAATTATTGTAGAAAATCGAATACATTCAAATGATCATTAATCCGTTTTTCTAATGATAAGGAACGTTGAAAAATAGGTGCACTCTGCCATTTATAAATTCAATTTGGCAAAAATATTAGCTTTCACTCTTGACCACATAATAACCCTGGAAATAAGCAATTGCACAAAACGCGACTCTGTCGTTAAGGACTCGGCAGCTCAGGATAATAAATAAAATTGCGTTTTAAATATCATTTAGAACTAATAGGGATGTATATCGTCAACCATATTTTTCTTATCTACGGGTCGATTATTTTAGTCACGGCGCTTCGAGAATGTGTTCAAGAGGCATTATTGTATGGTTGTGTGTGTCAGTGCCGCACTGCCGGCGTGCACGAGTGCGAGGTTGTAAAGGGCGGCGCGCGGCAGGGCGCGGTCTCTTTGTGTGTCCATCGGCTTAATGCTAGTAATATACCTTGTACCAAATTGTATCGTATTGAAATAAATGTGTAATTGTTACAAAGTCTATTTCTTGGACCTTCACATTAACACTGAAGACGTACTTAGAAGACAAGAGAGAAACAATTATTCTTAAGATTATTTTATTAATTTACAATAAATAATTCATAGATTTGTTTAATGTTTAACTATTTTATGGGAAGGGAATGGAATATTAATCACATCTTCATAATAATAGTAAAAAAATTGACCATTAATGTATTATCTTCGGATGTTGGTTTAAAAATGAAATTAAAAAAAATAAAAATGAAGCCTGGAATTGGCAAAAGAAGAATGAAAGTGGACTGGATGCGGTCACTCAGACGGATATTTGTAAAATAGTGAAGATTAGGTGAAGTAGATATGTTTGTGGCGTATTCGATAGTGTGAGGAGAAGAAGGTAAGAAAGGTATGTGAGGTGAGTGTTAAAGGCAGCAGGAACAGAGGGTGCCCGCGAAATATCCGACAAGACCAGAAAGTGAACGAAGCAAATGGTATGCCAAGATAGAAGAGTGTGGCGAAGAAAGCACTTATACAGGGTGTAACAGACCTAGTTCACAATATTTTACGTCTAGATACCTGACTTAATTACGAGTCGAAAATGTTCAAGGTATATGTGCAAAAATCTACACTGTACGGAAAATATTATTATATAAAATTTTTACAAAATCGTGTTAAGTTTAAAGTCTACGTACTTTGAAAAAAACATTTACGAAATGGTTCAATTATTAATCTACATCTTTACTTCGGGCCCTAAATCATCTAACAAAAAATAGTCTAGTCGCTCGAAATATGATAACGTTTAATTTTTTGTATTCAATATATAATTTGAAATCAACAAAATATTTCAATTAATCGAAATAATAATAATAATTCGTTCATTCCAGCGTGATCGGTTATTTTTTAGGATTCGCCATAAAGATAATATATATATATATATTATATAATACATTTAAGTTATAAAATAATATTTATATTATGAAAAGAAAAGTAAAAAAAATATAAATAAAAAAATAAATACTACATTTCAGTCACGACCATTATTATGATGCTATTTACGTTTTACGTATTACGTTATTATTAGTCGAAGTAATTGCAAATGATATTTTTTTTTAAATGTTTATCCCTTAAACATTTTCGATTCGTAATGTAATCCAATATTGTGGACTAGGTCTGTCACACCCTGTATAATAATCGATATTGTAAAATGTTCGTCTTTTTTTCACGCAAAATACTACATAATATGTTTATAATGTAAAGAACTATTAAATACATTTAAAAAAATGGTTTCATCAAAAAGAAAGGTTAAAATTTTTTTATTAATCACTTATGGGGGGGCTACCGGGTGATTATCGATAAGGTAAACTATTGTTAAAAGTGTATAATTTTGTTCCAATTTCGCCTAAGCACGATTATAACTTTACGTAGTTAATTCAAACACGATTGAATGGTGTTTTTCATTAACTCGACCTATCTTAATTTAAAAAATATGGTTCTTTGACCCAGCTGTTAGGCAATAAATATTTTGTGTCGAGTTAGGAGATTCCTCGAAAAGGAAGAGAGAGAGACAGAGACATGCATAGAGAGACAGTGAGAGAGATCGAGAAAGAGAGGGAGGGAGAAGAAATAAAATGAATGCCAAACAAATAAAGCACAAACAATTCTTCAATAATTACTGAGTAGATTATATTAATCAGAATAATTGTTCAAGAAAGTATTAAGGAAAGTAATACAAAAAGTAGATTAGAAAAAGAATCAGTTTGTGTATCTCAACACTATGTACTAAGAACATCTGAATGTGAAATGATTTTCTATTGTTTTTATCATTTCATTTCATTATTATTAGGAGAACACATTCTTATTGTGAAGTTGTAATTATTCACAACAGACGGTCTGTCATATTTTAAATTTTAGTAACGAACTATCTACATTTTGTCAAGTATAGATATGAAATATAAACATATTGATTAGAAAGATATACGTATAAAATCAATTTTATCGAAAACAATGTGTCCAAAATTAAATAAAAACGAATTGATAATTCTGGCGTCTGCTATCAGATTACTCAAAGGTATTTGAGATTCCGTAAAGATAAAGTAGATGTCTCTTTCAAATAATGGAACGATTAAATGTAATAATATCAAAAAAGTAACATATAGGTTCAAAAATTTGTCGCTAAAAATATCGTAGCATAGTAAGATAATGTACCTTCTTCGGTTTGGAAAGAGATCCAGGTTCGAATCCCGGTGGCGCAACTACAATATTTTTCTATAAAATTGATTTTATACGTATATCTTTCTAATTAATATATTTATATTTCATTTTCTTTGTTTATACTTGACAAAATGTGTATAGTTCGTTACTGCTTACTCTCGTTCAATAGTTCTAAAAACATTGAACTTGGTCACCATATGGCCGCAGGGCCTAGCAATAACTGGCGACGACCATCGAAGTTCAAAAATGAATAATATCAGATATGATTCAAAAAAATATGTTTCAAAATGTAAGTGTTGAAATTTCCGGATCTCGCGGATGTGCTGGAACATTCGATTGATTGAGGCTAAAAAGTCATTTTTAGTAGCCGACTTCCGGAAGGTACTATTTTTTATACACGCGGATTATACTCCCTAAATTGAAATATAACTAAATAAATGACATAATACACTTATTACAAATAAATTGCTATATGAAGATAAATTAGAATACCTATTATTTGAATTTGCTTCATGTAGGTATTCTGACACCTATCGAGAAAATAGGTAAACTCTTTTTCCCAAACCCTGGATACGCCCAAATATGAATATATAAAATAAAACAGGTAAAGAATTTTCCGGTCTATAGATGTCTCTATAAACGCAAAGTTTTTATTTCTGTACAGCGCCTAATGTAGGGTGTTCATAACATTTTCGGAAAATTGAGATAAATAGGTGACGGACGTTTTATTTTTTATACTGGTAGATCCTAGTTTCATAACTTTATTTATCAGTGAAAGTTCTGTGGAAAAAAAATTCGTGATCAATTTTAAATGTGGTTAACAATTGCTGAGTTAAATTCATAATTACATATTATTATTGTATTCGTTTCTGTTTTTACTTTGAGTAATATGTCAGGCCGACGAACTCGGTTTCTTGGAAGCCCACTTGAGATTCCAAGGGTTGGTGTAAACACAAAAGGTTAACCAGCGGGTTCAATGAACCCATTAAAACTATTGGCACTAAAATCTTCCCTTAAAACAAAAAATGTTTATATTAACCGAGAATAAAGGATTATAGATAATAAAAGGCCCGAAGCCATAGCTTACAGATCACTGTGTTTGGGTATCGGCCATGGGAAGTTCTTCTTAAATAAATAAATAATTTTATCTTGCGAAGTGTAATTTTATCTTGCGAAGAATGCACTTTTCCTTTAAATTCGACACTACGCTGGTGCGAGAAATATAATTGGCAATACTAGCTGACTTTCTGTCAATAGTTTGCACATTGTGATCATAGATGGCTACTGTAATTATTTTTAATTTTAATATAAAATATTGATCGTTTCAACATTGGTTGTTTCATTAGATCCCACCCGTTTACGCACTTTTATACTTTGATAGGTAGGCCTGGTAACAAATTTTGAATACGCGTTTTCTTTTTGTGTGGCTTTAAAAACAGAAAACAAAAGCGAAGCTGCTACTGGAATATACAGTTTTTCGGTTCGGACGGACTTACTTACGGCGGCGATATGAAAACATTTTGTATTATATATTTTCGGATTAACGGTCGTGAGAAAGTTTTCGGAGGGTGGCCAGCAGAGTTAAGGACTAGCAGACTACAAGAAGAGCGACATCGGCGTCTACCAGCCCAGGTTCACAAAGGTTTGTGTATTTTGGATTTGCGTAGGTTGAATTACTATTACAAAACCCAGGACTAGCTATCGAAGTATTTACGGCTACGCCACCGATATTCTAACATTCTGAGCTACATTTCACTACATCTGCCGTTATCAATTATTTCTCGTCCCAAAAAAAAAGAATTAATCCATTTAATTTTGCGCATTAAACGTATAAACTTCTGAATGCATTTTGTATTTGTTTCTATGTAAACCCTGATCGCCCTGCAGCCACCATTGGCCGCGTAGCGGCCACAAAAGCCGGCCGCAGGTCTGATAGCTATAGCCAATTGCTTTTCTTAACGTACATCATATTGATACTAAGATTAAACACCGTATTAGCGAAATTGCGTGTCTTATATTCTGTGTCTGTGTCTGTCAACTAAAATAAAGGGGTTTTTTATAGAGCTTTCCCCAAAACAAACCACACGTAACTAAAATCTCGATATAATTAAAATTATTCCACCTTTGTAAGTAGCACTGTGAGCTGTCAGAACGAACAAAAATGACATGAATATAATCGCGGATAGACAACAATAAACACAAAAATTCTATTTTATTAGTATAATGTGCATTAAAGTAAAGACGGAATCGGATGAATGATTTTCTCACTCAACCTAGAACACATTCTGTTCTGATAATGCTTCACTACAAAAAAGTTTTCTCCTTACAAATTTTTTATTTATATTTCCTTAAAATAGTCCACACATAAATAAATTCTTCTCCTTTGTTATGCTTTTGGCAGAGCAGCCGGTCGCTATGATGATGACACCACATCCAAAACCATCTGGCACCATCCGTCCCGAGCTGCAGCATCCTGTCCTTGTGATGTCCTTGAAATTGTATTGATGTGTGTGTGTCAGAGCGCCGCACCGCCGGGATGAGATGTGTACATGTGTGCCAGGTGCGGTCGCTTCATACATGCTTTAGATGCTCCGCATCCCTTGCGTTCTAGAGTCAAAAAGCTTTGGACTTATGTTTTCGTGCTGAAAACAGAGCGCACGGAGCGAGTCGAAATACTAATACATACATTCACAACTTTCAAACGTCTATGAATCGTGTTAATACACAGATACCATAAACAGTGGATTCTATCATTCGTTCTGTATCCACAAAGTTTGAAAATATTCGACTTTTGCGCATGCGTATTCGGCTCTGCCTGTCAATGTCTTCGAATATTATACACGCATTCGTTAACAGCATCCGACGTACAAAAATCGACTTTAATGCTTGTGGGTATAATGCAAAAAATAGCATACGTATTACGAAGCGAGCGGATTGTTTTGAGAAATGTGACGCATTTTTGACAGTTTGGCTTGAATACTTAAAGCCAAATTATTGAAACATTGAATATCCTTTAATTATATGTTATATTTATATATTTGATAGTAGGTATAAACTTGTTATCCAGCATCTCTTCTACAAAAAGTCACCGACCGCTACTGATGTGCGCGTGTGTGCGGGGATAAAAAAAACTTTTCTGCGTTACCGTTTGACTTGATACGAGTTATATTTACCTTGTACCTTAATTGTAATAATATGTAATTGCCACATACGAGACGTACTTATTACGCTAGTACATAACATTGGCGCAGCCGGTTAAAATTTCCTTGATATTGGGCATCAAGGAAATAATAACTAAATTACGGATAAAATTTGTTTCGGGAGAGGAACAAATTGGAGACAAATGGCGGAACGAGCGAGGATCAAAGAAGATCGAGTTTTTATTGTAGCAGTGATCATTAGGAGACTTCTAGGAGTTGGGGCTCTTTGGAAGATCTTTTGGGTGAAGAGGACCGGTGGCGAGAAGGCTCAGGGTGTGTAGTCAGACGGAAGGCGCAAGACGGGCTCCTACGAACCGAGGTAGCCAGAGGATCAGACCAGCGGACCAGGTAAGGCACGGGGATGACTTCCAGGGGCTGAGGCCGAAGGGACCAGTTTCAGCAAACGCAGGCTGAGAGGATCCTGATAGGAGGAGCTAAGCTTAGTATTTGTTTAATCTTTCACCTGTGGGTACTGTTTGTGGGGCAATGGCAAAGAAAATGCCATGTTTTTACAACGAGATCGACGACTGTTAGCTGATGATGAGAAGGGAACAGAATCTAAGAAAAAGGCAATTTTTCTAACCGCTTTGTCCGAAAAACCGTTCATATTGTTGCAAGATTTGTGTGTACCTAAAAAGATAAATGACGTAAAATTAGAATTTTTATCTGATGTACTCGACAAATACTGCGTGAACATTTTTTTCCTTTTATTTATGATCAATCTTTATATAATAAAAATTTAATTAATTATAATTTTGTAAATCTGACTCATTTTATTATTTTTCCTTGAGAATGATTACTAAAGCGGATGGGAAACCGTATGGAAAATTCTATGGATCGAATCCACCTATCTCACGCTTTACCTTGAGCGAACCGGTGAACGTCACATTTTGGCGCCCAACGTGGGGCGATGACAGAATTGGCCTATAAAATTATTCTCAAGGTGGCGCACTATCTGTTGTATTACAATGTTATGATTAATATTTCATGTTTTGTTTTTGAGATGATGCTATGAAGATAATTGGGCTGGGAATGGAACCCGGGCATTCTGAAGATTGAGGCAGATGAAGACAGAAATGGAGATACTATCAGGTCATGTTGAATGTTCCATTTTATCATTTATGAATTGCGTTAGTATTGCGGGAAATTCAGCGTGATAAACTATTAATGATGTTCTGTATTGTTGGGGTTTTAGGGGTTAAAATTTTATTTTCTATTTTTATCTCAATCTGGGACGAAAAATTAATCTTGTAAATTTATTTTCCAATGTTAAAATGTTGTATAACTTATACTACCAACACTGGATAACACATAGAGAATATCACCAAGTGATAAATGACATTGTTGCAAACGGATTATTATCACATTAATTTTTTTTTTTTCATTTCTAGGAGGGGATTTTATTGCAAGGAAAGAAGGTGGATACTTTTCTCTGGGCTCTGCAAGCGACAACATCATCTTGAAACATTTTGTCTTATATTTTCTTATTGCCACCTAGGGGGAAGAGTGGATATTCTGATTAATCCAGTTTATTTTTGATTTTAGAAGTTTATTTTATTTATATAAATCGTTTCGTATAAGAAAAATGTGAATCGTTAATTTCTAGAGAGTGATAATATCAAGTTTGAGAAATAACAATAAATTTTTTAAATTAAATTTTTTTTTTTAAATAATGAACAATCTAGTGGATTGTTTCTTTAATTATTGCTGGTTGCTGAATAATTTTGAATATAATTAATAGGAGCCCTATAAAGTGTTGTGAAACTTTGTGTTACAAAAGCTACATATTTAAAAAAAAAATTACATTCCAGTACCTGTCAGGACGGTGCAGAAGCCAAACACGGGGAAACGAGAATTAGTCTTCTGCAGTTACATCGACTGACCAGTATAGAGGAATTTACATGCAGAAGGTGTTGAAATTTTTGTTTTCAATTGGAAGCTACCTCCACTTCTGGTAACCTTTGAATTTTTCTTTGATCTTGCTATCTATCGCGAATATAGAAGGAGTACAAGTAGGGTTATTTGGAGAATGTGATAAACTGAGGTCACGACTAATTGAGTTAGGGGTAGACGTAGGTAATTTAGACCACACACCGATGATTGTGAAAGCGAGGGAGTTAAATAATAATCTCTTAGATAAGAAAAAAAGTAGATATGAAGAGTTGTGCAGCAATTTGTCACACTCGGATGATCCAACATTAATTAGATCAACCACAACCTATTTTCGTACACCTGACCTACCCGCGTCCTACGATATATCTGAAGTTGCTGCGAATGATGGTAGTAAATATTAATTTAGCAGGAGGCCTGTCTTCGTGGTAGATCTGATGTGTTAGAATTCATTCAAGATGTAGAAGTCATGATGTATGCGCGGAATGTAAGTCAAGAGACTCTTGTTCGGTGCTTTATAGATCTAATCTAATAATGATGAAGCGTAGAAATTATTATGTCCTCATCTTGTAAAAATCAGATTGAACAAATTGGAACCTAATCGTTTTCTCATCGTGCTCTAACTCATGAGTAATCCTTCACGAAAAATTTTATTACCATCACATTCCCATGTCTTGCGATAGCCGTTAACTAAAAAGTACACTTCCGTATCTCGGAGTAGGAAGGGATTTTTACATCCCGTAAACACACAAATACAGCGACATAAATTCATAAAAGAACATGGTACATCGTAACACAGATGCCAAATATATGAAATTATTCTCACCCTTCCTTTCTAAATTTGAAGTCACATTTTGTGATACCTAATATCGGAAAGTGCCATAGACAAAATTGTTCGAAACGTCAACACAGACCAATCTAGTCGCGGGTAGGTACTATAACATAATGTTATAATATATAAACACAAACAGACACATTTTAAAACAACTCAAAATATAATTACCACACGGACAAATACACATAACCTACAAACCCCAAGAGCACATACAATATATGGCCAAAGGAACTATAAATGTTTTGGACCTAACTGTCCCAATAACATGAAACTGAAAAATATAAACTTGAATTCGTAATATGGGTAGAGCTTGTATTGATGCACTCATCCAAACAAATTATTATTGTCACATATTTCTTCAAATTAATTTATTTGCAAATCCAATTTGTAAGTTTTTTTTTTATATACTTGTAATACTAATTTATTAGTATAATTGCTTGTAAACTAAGTCTGTCTCAAAACAGAATTTCTCTAGTAAGACGGGCACAGTCCAACTTCAGTATACATAAGTATTGTAACGTAAAAGAGGGGAGGGGTTATAGTGAGGCGCGTGAAGCGCACCGATTCCATCCCACCCCCGGAAATCCACGCATTCCACCTCGACGAGGTGAACGCGCTTTCCTCAATTATTGCAGCCGAGCGGTGATCGGTACGGACGTCGCCAGTCTTGGCCTTGATGCCGAGGCACTCGGAGTCAGCGTTATCGAGGCTAAACTATTGTGCTGACCCGATAGCCCTCCGCTATCTCCAGTTGGAGATACCCTCCTCCACCGGTCGCCTCCGCTACCTCCGATAGAACGTCCTCCGTATTCAAGCCTCCGTCCGAAGAGGGATAGCCCAGAGTCTTTAGACGTTCTATCCTCCTCATCCGCGCCATCTAGGGTAAACAACGTACCGAGTTCCAAGGAATAGGGTAAACGTCTGCATTCCTAGATGCGCTTCCCTTGGGTTCGTCCGGTATACCAGTTATGATTATAACCAGGGTCCAACGACTCACCCCCACTCCGTCTGTCTTCTCTAGGATATTCTGGGCCTTATATACTCAATTTCTGGGTTCCATCTCTTTCTCACTCAAGGGTAACCCTGAGGGAGATAAGTCCTTTTCCCACTTATTGGTTTAAATGGCCGGTCAGCTTTCTCCTCTGTCGGCGATTTTTATATTATTTAGTATATTACATTTCTAAAATAATAACATCTTCAATAGTCCCACTCGGTGTTAAAAACTATTGTTTCGACAAGGATCGCTAGTAGTAAAACTTTGCAGTTGAGGACGTCCGATAAGTTTTACTGTCCTTTTACGATGATCCATTGTCTATTCCTCGGGTTCAAGAACGTATCCAAAACATCCCTTAATTGACGAACTCGCCGGCGTATGTTCTTACGGCTTAAACTATGGGATGTTGTGTGCGGTCTCGCGCACCGAGTGAAGGTCCCAAGAATTCTCTTTTACCAGTAATTTGGCCGCCAAATCTTGCAGTTCTGTTACAATATTATATAGTTAGGCTAATCCGAATATTCGAACCCCGAATATATTCACCTGTTTTTAAGAATTCGTTATTCGAATACTCTAAAAGTATTCGTAAAGTACATTTATATTATAAGATTTTTAATATTTTTCTAAACGAAACAAAGGTTTACGAACCCTGGAAGTCATATCCAAGCATTCATTCATTCATTCAGGTATACGATTAATTTCTCCAGAAGTATCGCTATCGGCTATATGGAAGTCGAACAATAAAGATGTAAACGCCTTTGTCGGACATCTTTTGCATTTGCCTTTTTTTTAAGTCTTCTGCTTGTCTTTATGGTTTGATGACAACGAGCACTTATAATACATTGTTTTGTCAACGATGGAGTCGGCTTTCTATTATTCTTTAGTATTTAGCTTTCACAAATGCATGAGCCGACAAGCGAGAAGTTATATACAAAATAATGAAAAAAAAACTTGCACGTGGGGTGTGAGATATGAAGTAATATAAACATATCTAAAATTTTGTCAGTTTGTGATGATCCACATATAACCAACTGATAGAAAAAATATGAATTCCGAGAAATTCCTAGAGCAGTTGCTTCAGGGTAGCGGGGCGGGGAAGGGAGACGCGAGGGGCGGGTCGAGAGGTGAAGACGGTCGAGGGTTGAAAAACGAAAGCTGGAAGTTAGTCAGGCCCGAGCGGGCGGGGAGTCGGCTTCAGGGGAGGCGAAGAGGTCGTATGGGTGTCGGTCGGTCGGTTGGAAGCTTTGCGCGGGGAGCGGGGAGGGGATGAGTTTACGCGGCCGCGAGAATTGTTAGAGTTTACCTAATGTGAAAGTGATAATCGATTAACTTACGACGGTCGCGAAAGTGTTGGCGGACAATTTATTCGATCCGGATATTATCGCGGGAGACGTGTGTTAGTGCCCAGAAGGACGTCGGCAGCGAGGACCTGATCGAATCTTGATGAGTTTCTTTTGCATGCCTTTGTTGACTACCATACTATTTTACCGCATTTTTAATATATGTTTTGATTCTTTATGATTACTCAAAATTATAATCGAACGATAACCACTTTGGTTGCTGCAGAGCTCGGTCTTTAATAATATAAATTGCTGTAATCATGGAGTAACAAAGTATCAATGTGTATTTTAACCATTTGTTATATTATATACTGCACGATTAATCCACAAAAGGAACTAACAAGCTACTACCATTGTCGAATGACTTCGGCGATTTTACACACAACAAAATGATGAGCTGCCTTTATTTATCTATGTATTACTTCCTTCGGCCGGAGAGCTGAACTGAATATTCTGATATGTAAGCCTGCTTGGAGGATTTCGAACGTGAGCGAAAGGGTTTAGGTCGACCTTCAGGGCGTCTGGTACCTATGGTGAAGTATAGTTTGGCACTGATATATGGGCGAGTCGCGTTGATTTCGAGACCTATCGCTGAGAGAATTTAGATCCGCCACTATGCCTTGTCGTCACCTACAAGAGGCTACAGGCTAAGGTGACGATTCCGCGGCGGTTTCGGTTCTCTCAACATACGTTATGTGCGCCACAAACTGTATGTAGCTTACGAGCGTATCAGGTGGGTTCCTGTAGGATTTTCCGAACACCCCGTACCTCAGTATAGTTGAGGAGGATGATAGTAGGATCTCTAGAGGTTAATACCCCGAGACAGTGTTCCTGAAATGTGCTACAATTAAGCCGCCACGTCGGCAATCCACACACATACACACGCACCCGCATGCAGTAATAATAATCCTAACTATTTGTTCCTGGCCTTATTCGAGATGCATTGTTCGAGACACCGAGGATCATCCTGCAGATAAATTAAACTATTCTTCTGACACCATTGTCACATGACCTACGTGTTCAGACGCACCCAAGGAATTAAGGGAATTTCCTGATAATCGTACTGTCATGTCACAATCATCACAATTAATTACCTTCAGTGGTGGACGCGGCCCGGATTGGCCACTTTCCTACCGATACTGAATAGCTGTCACAATCATCACAATTAATTACCTTCAGTGGTGGACGCGGCCCGGATTGGCCACTCTCCTACCGATACTGAACAGCAACGTATTGGAGATACAAGGATCTCAGCCATGCATCTTGAATGAGTCATAACAAATGATATTGTTCACTTAGACATTGGCCGAATCAAAATTTTGGATTATCATCATCATCATCTTTAAACTTTTGAACGCGTTGGGTGATCAGGGTTCGAAGTTCAGAATCCGACGTCTACTGCGAATATGCGCCAGACGTACGGATTTTGAATTTGGGGTTAGGGGAGTCGAACGTACGCCACAGTCTGGTGTCTGGGGAACTTATCATGTAACCACGGAACATATTTGTCAAGCGAGGCAGACACTTAGCATGTCGCATGTTGTTTCACATGTCCACATAATTTATGAACAGCTAGGCGACGCCACGAAGCGGCCACAGTCACGAGTACGAGTCTACGACAAGGTTGGTGTCATACGTATAGTTTCACCCCCACTTTACATTTTAGCTCCGAATAATGCGTACATATGTATAATTTCTTCCACACTCTTACATTCTAGCTCTGAATAACACGTACATAATTAATGCTATAACGGGCGCGCTCGAATATCATACCGCTTGACGGGAAGTTTCCCGTTACTTAGTCGTATACCATAAGATAATCGGTATATTTATTTTAATAATTGCTCTATAGGTATTTTTACGGCTATAATATTTGGATATTTGTAAACTTGGGATATTTGATAATTGAAAACGCGGGTTAAAAGAACTAGGGGCATTACGGACATAACATGGGGAATATTCTAAACCACTAGAACGATCACGTTGGCCAAATTTAGATATTAAGCGAATAGACTAGCATTAAGCGTAAAATTAGTATTAAGTAAGGTAGAAAGATAGATCTCCACACTGGCGACCGGGAGAGCTCGCAACCAGGAGGCCTAGAGGTTTGTTATTTATAATAAACCTAATAATATTTAAATAAAAAAGCCGAGGAAAATCGAAATCATTTCAGTGTCGCCGTGACCAGGTAGCCAGTCAGCTAGTTTTTCATTACAAATGTCTGAATCATAGTATCCATTTTATTAATCCTAGAGCCGAAAAATAAGAATATAATTGCACGCATGTAGAATTAAATTTATAGATCCCATTACTGTTTAAAAATACCGCGCGACGTGGTTTAAATAAAAAAAAAAAATAATAGTTGATAGACATTTGTAGATTAGTAAAACACCATATTAAAATATTTATTTCTATGATCGGAATTTAATACTCTATCTTGAATGTATTTCGAAGTCGGACAGAGTGCCCACACGTGTTTGGGTGGTCGCTTGAATCGAAAAAAAATAATTATGAAAGCTTCAATTTATTATTTTGTTTAATATTGTCGGTTTGAAACGTCCCGTTGTCGTCTTGGTGATGTGTTTGTCTCATAATTGTATACTATTCGTAAAGCACACAGCTTTATTTAAAATGCAGCGGTGTGGTATACAGGCGAAATATTTTTTCCGACTTACAAAAAAAAAATATATAGGTAAAATAATAAAAATCGTATTATGATCGGATATAAATAATAAGAAAATAATGAAAAAATTGGAATATAAATGAATGTCCGGATGATTTATTAAATATAAAATTACTTAATTGCGAAAATAAAATATTACCTTGTAACTTAAAAGTATGATGTACTGTATTTGTTGTCCTTGTGGCGAATCGGATCAAAATATAAACAATAATTGAAAGGTGTGCGTATGAGAAAAAAATTATATATGCATTGTAGTATCCTTACACCTAGTATAGTAAAGAAGAACTAATTAATTTCCACCATATACCAACTAACATTAGGTAGAGATATTATAAATGCGTTTGGCGTATATTACTTTGTATATTTAGTACATCAAAGTAGTTCTCATTGATACGGTTGAAATATTAAACTTTACGTTGAATTGTTTGGTCGTCTAACTTGTGCATTTTAGGGCTATGTAGTATCCTTTTATTATTTATGGGCGTGAGATTGTATGTTGGCTAAATCCAAATTCTCTGAATTTTGAAGTGGACGATCTATACTCAAAGCGAGAGAAATATGAGCAGGGCCATTTTTTATTTTTTTTTAACCGAAAGTATACTTTTCTCAAGTGTTTAGAATACGTTCAACAAAAAAATCTTGGCCTGGGAAGGGTCGAAGTAACACTTCGCACGTATAATACGAAATGCGTCTGGCGCGTTATCTCGCAAGGACCGAAATTAGAATTCCACATCTCGATACTATATTAACAGGGGAGATAAACCGTAGGGTCGGCTGTCGGTTATTACTGACTTACTTATTATTATTTATAGATAGGGACGTAGTCATGTAAATAATCCAACGGGGGGTTATTTATCTTCATTTTATTTATTTAAGTATTTTATAATTGCGCTTCGTGGGTTTTCGTAAAAGTATATATGGAAGCATATGCGGGTCAAGCAGGATACCTTATAGAATAGATAGGAACAAGAGAAAAAATTGTAGGAGTGCACAGTATTAATTTTAATGGAAACCTGTACATAAACATAATAAGATACGGTGAGAAAAAAAAAAAAAAATTATTTTAAGTGAAGATTCAGGAAAACTTATAGAATACCTCTAGAGGATTAAGAAGATTCTATGTAGGATGGAGACTAAATTGTCGAATTGTAGTCTAGTTTGCTATGGATTGCAGCCGCGTATAAGAGGATCGATATCTTTCACCGCCTTAGTACAGTATTTGGTAGCCTATATGTGATTTCACTAGTGTGTGGGACGAATGAATGGTTTCGTCGAATGATACGCCGAAATCTTTAATTTTAAGATACGTTAAGAGTGACACTATCCATACTGCAACAGAAAAATAATAGATTCCTTATTTTTTACACTGTGTTAAAGATACGGAAGGAAACCATCGGTACGCTAGATTGTAAATATCTCGCATAAATTAGATTGTGTAAGTTAGTTAAGTTAGATTGTAAATATCTCACCGTCGATAATATGAGTTTGTAAATACCTCACTTCTTATTACTCGGTCGGCAAAAATAGTATGATAAAAATTCTTCATTATGACATTTTCTACGGGAATGGCTTATTACGTATTTTCATACGAGAGATCGTTTACAAGGTTTTAATTACTCATATAGCAAGATGTCTTTGTACTTAGTTTACGCCATCTTTGATATGGATGGAAATAACATATAGGAAACCCATATTATGAAGCAAGTTAGTGGTTTTTAAATGAACTAATTCAGAAAATAAAAACAGACGCTTGACCGAGGGATCAAATGGTTTGATACATCTGACGCATATGTATCATCGCTGGGTTGAGATAATGGGAGACATGTATTTATGCAACATGTGCATTTTAGGAAACAGACCTACCCGACCGGTCAATAAATGTCACGGGTCCTCTACATCTTAGAAGAACCATTAATTATTATATGAATAAGCTGTAACCCATAAACTTTCAACCTAAGATTTTAAACATTCCAAAGAAAACAAAAAAGGGATGGGTTCAGGATGACTTTGGACCAAGTGGAGATAATAAATTATTTGTTTGGGTTCGATTTTTCTATACAATATTTGTGACCTGCGGCGTGCGAATGAAAGCGGACGGGTAATTAAAGCGGAGTTTATTTTAGTATTTACTTATTTATTATTGACAACGCTCTTGTGGGCCTATAAGTAAACAATAATATTTTGTCTGTAGAGTTATGATAATACACCATTTTAAAAAAACGTAGGAATAACTTAAGTACAAACATGTCCCTGGATTATCCTCACAAATAGGTACTTAGTTGTAAAGCGACTTCAATTGACACATCGTGTAACTCTATTGAGAGATTTAATTTAATAAAGATTAATTAAATTATTAGGCAGATTTATCCAAATGTATAAAGGGTGTATATCATGCTTCGATATGCAATGATAGTTAAATATTACCCTGGAACCTTGCGGTTTTCTTTCTTTCAGCATGGCGTTAAGAACCTAGGATATAACAGAAAAAAAATAGGCGTAATATGATTGTATGGTGGGCGACATGTGTTATTCTTTTAGAACACGACAATTCTTGGGATTGCGTACCGGCCGACATGACCGAATGGGGATGAAATTAAAATATAATTGTGTAAACAAATGCAAATCAGAAGTTTGAATTTCCACGATTAAGAATTCATCATAATTACGTTATATTATAATATTATAAGTAATCAATTAAATAAGATTGGATGGGATAGTAAAATGATAGGTAGAGTAAGAACGCTATATAGGATAGAAATATAAGTCTTTCACTTACAAGTCGAGAATATTGTCTTTAGAAATATCATTATGATATACAATAGTTATCTAAGTAGGCGCATTGACTTAAGTGGATCGTATGTGTCCGCATTGGTTACAGAAGAACTTTGACAACGAATCCAACCATCAATAAGCAAGTGACAAATGCCAAAGATATATAAATATATAAGAGAAAAATAGTAATAATAATAGTTAGTTTTAAAATATAGTTAACTTAGTTCTAGTTTAGCTGTTATATACGAGGGCGTAATGGAGGGGATGAACGTATAAGATGAAACTTGGAGATTCACAATTGGAAAGGAACTACGCAACCGCGTCTTGGATCGATTAGCATGGAGCGGCATATCTATTTTAGAGAAAAAAAAAAATTTTCACTACAACTCGAAATACTATATACGTGAGGACGCCAGGCCGTATGGAGTAGGGACGAGTTGAGAGTAGTCAGTTGAGGAGGGGTAGAATCGACCAGATGGGCCAAATGCTGGGGGGTCTTGGTCGGAGGCGCCGATGATCACCGAGTTCTATGGAGAGATGCTTGTAAACGGGAGAGATTAGGTTGACGAAACGAGTAGTGTGTCGCCAGTCTTATCTGTTTAATCACTTGGGGAGGGGATGTGACTTCAAATTGTATTTAATATTAATTACTTATTTTAATTGTATTTATAGGTTAATTAAGTGGATGCACTACAATAAGCCTTATTTATAAATAATAAGATATAGTATAAGTAATTAGTTGAACTAGTTAGAGTTCTAAAATAAATGTAAGTGCTATCGAATACCGACCACCTGGCCAGATTTTGCATAAGTATTGGATTGTTCGGATCGATTATAAGATATTATTAAGCTTTATCAGAGGAATTGATTAGTGATTAGATGGTTTTAGGTGTACTGTGAGTGTACCGCGTATTCCTGCAATTTAGCTACTATTAATAAATGATATGTAATTAAGAAAACAATTAGGATAAGTTTCGGTCTTCCCGATGTTCGACATGAAGAAGTTTTTTTCTAATTTTGGGAAATGTGAGAATTGGAAAAAAAAAATTTTTTTTAGATATAGCCCTAAAAGCTACTGGAAGATATAAGCAAACCTCGCTTATATAATGTAGAAAAATAATACTACTGTAGTGAAAAATGTAATAGGTGTATGAGACCGACTGCCAAACCACTAATTTTAAACATTTTAGTACTTCAATTCAGGAATTTAGGACATAGAGTTTTTTGCGATCGGATACTGTAGGCTTTGTCAGGAGAGAAAAAAAACAACGGAATTTTTACAGGAGGATTGGAAAGCTTCTACAAAAGCAAAGGATCTAACTGGAGCCGCGCCATTAACTGAAGTTGGGAGCGCCGAGTTAAGGGGCGACTTGGAATCCTACGAGAAATTTTGATGAGAGGTCGGGCATTAAGATGCGTGAATGATTTATCCATAAGAAGTACATTAAGACTATGTATAAAGATTATCAGCTCGGATGACTAGTTGAGTTGGAATCACAATGAGTTCACCGGAGATAAATGAGCTATTCGCTGGGGGAGGTAATATTGATGTATACTTTAGGTATATTACTATTTTTTTTTGTTAGATGTGCGGATGCCTTATCTTTAAATACTGCGTTAGGACTAGGTATGAGGATTATCAGCTCGGATGACTAGTTGAAAGGGGATCACAATAAGTTTACCGGAGACAAATGAGCTATTCGCTGGGGGAGGTAATATTAATGTGTACTTTAGGTATATAACTACCTTTAAATTAGATGTGTAGAAGCGTTATCTTTATGGTAGATTCTAAGATAGCTGAGGACTTGTGTAGGGATTATCGGCTCGGATATCTAGTCGAGAGAATTAAGATGGTAACACAGCAAGCGATGGGAGTAATCTCTGGGGGAGGAGACATAGTGTATAGTTCTAACTATAAACGTTGGCCACATTGCAGAGTGAGGGAGAGAGATGATTAGCGCGCCTGGCAGAATCCTACAAGAAACTTGTAAGGGTGGAAGTAGTGGAGATAGTGAAACAAAAACTCTATAGTTGTATACCCGTGGGTGGATCATTGCGAAATTGTATTGAGAAATGTAATTATCGATTCTTTCTAATTCCATTTTCAATATGGGGAGGTCTGTGATGATCCACATATAACCAACTGATAGAAAAAATATGAATTCCGAGAAATTCCTAGAGCAGTTGCTTCAGGGTAGCGGGGCGGGGAAGGGAGACGCGAGGGGCGGGTCGAGAGGTGAAGACGGTCGAGGGTTGAAAAACGAAAGCTGGAAGTTAGTCAGGCCCGAGCGGGCGGGGAGTCGGCTTCAGGGGAGGCGAAGAGGTCGTATGGGTGTCGGTCGGTCGGTTGGAAGCTTTGCGCGGGGAGCGGGGAGGGGATGAGTTTACGCGGCCGCGAGAATTGTTAGAGTTTACCTAATGTGAAAGTGATAATCGATTAACTTACGACGGTCGCGAAAGTGTTGGCGGACAATTTATTCGATCCGGATATTATCGCGGGAGACGTGTGTTAGTGCCCAGAAGGACGTCGGCAGCGAGGACCTGATCGAATCTTGATGAGTTTCTTTTGCATGCCTTTGTTGACTACCATACTATTTTACCGCATTTTTAATATATGTTTTGATTCTTTATGATTACTCAAAATTATAATCGAACGATAACCACTTTGGTTGCTGCAGAGCTCGGTCTTTAATAATATAAATTGCTGTAATCATGGAGTAACAAAGTATCAATGTGTATTTTAACCATTTGTTATATTATATACTGCACGATTAATCCACAAAAGGAACTAACAAGCTACTACCATTGTCGAATGACTTCGGCGATTTTACACACAACAAAATGATGAGCTGCCTTTATTTATCTATGTATTACTTCCTTCGGCCGGAGAGCTGAACTGAATATTCTGATATGTAAGCCTGCTTGGAGGATTTCGAACGTGAGCGAAAGGGTTTAGGTCGACCTTCAGGGCGTCTGGTACCTATGGTGAAGTATAGTTTGGCACTGATATATGGGCGAGTCGCGTTGATTTCGAGACCTATCGCTGAGAGAATTTAGATCCGCCACTATGCCTTGTCGTCACCTACAAGAGGCTACAGGCTAAGGTGACGATTCCGCGGCGGTTTCGGTTCTCTCAACATACGTTATGTGCGCCACAAACTGTATGTAGCTTACGAGCGTATCAGGTGGGTTCCTGTAGGATTTTCCGAACACCCCGTACCTCAGTATAGTTGAGGAGGATGATAGTAGGATCTCTAGAGGTTAATACCCCGAGACAGTGTTCCTGAAATGTGCTACAATTAAGCCGCCACGTCGGCAATCCACACACATACACACGCACCCGCATGCAGTAATAATAATCCTAACTATTTGTTCCTGGCCTTATTCGAGATGCATTGTTCGAGACACCGAGGATCATCCTGCAGATAAATTAAACTATTCTTCTGACACCATTGTCACATGACCTACGTGTTCAGACGCACCCAAGGAATTAAGGGAATTTCCTGATAATCGTACTGTCATGTCACAATCATCACAATTAATTACCTTCAGTGGTGGACGCGGCCCGGATTGGCCACTTTCCTACCGATACTGAATAGCTGTCACAATCATCACAATTAATTACCTTCAGTGGTGGACGCGGCCCGGATTGGCCACTCTCCTACCGATACTGAACAGCAACGTATTGGAGATACAAGGATCTCAGCCATGCATCTTGAATGAGTCATAACAAATGATATTGTTCACTTAGACATTGGCCGAATCAAAATTTTGGATTATCATCATCATCATCTTTAAACTTTTGAACGCGTTGGGTGATCAGGGTTCGAAGTTCAGAATCCGACGTCTACTGCGAATATGCGCCAGACGTACGGATTTTGAATTTGGGGTTAGGGGAGTCGAACGTACGCCACAGTCTGGTGTCTGGGGAACTTATCATGTAACCACGGAACATATTTGTCAAGCGAGGCAGACACTTAGCATGTCGCATGTTGTTTCACATGTCCACATAATTTATGAACAGCTAGGCGACGCCACGAAGCGGCCACAGTCACGAGTACGAGTCTACGACAAGGTTGGTGTCATACGTATAGTTTCACCCCCACTTTACATTTTAGCTCCGAATAATGCGTACATATGTATAATTTCTTCCACACTCTTACATTCTAGCTCTGAATAACACGTACATAATTAATGCTATAACGGGCGCGCTCGAATATCATACCGCTTGACGGGAAGTTTCCCGTTACTTAGTCGTATACCATAAGATAATCGGTATATTTATTTTAATAATTGCTCTATAGGTATTTTTACGGCTATAATATTTGGATATTTGTAAACTTGGGATATTTGATAATTGAAAACGCGGGTTAAAAGAACTAGGGGCATTACGGACATAACATGGGGAATATTCTAAACCACTAGAACGATCACGTTGGCCAAATTTAGATATTAAGCGAATAGACTAGCATTAAGCGTAAAATTAGTATTAAGTAAGGTAGAAAGATAGATCTCCACACTGGCGACCGGGAGAGCTCGCAACCAGGAGGCCTAGAGGTTTGTTATTTATAATAAACCTAATAATATTTAAATATAAGACCAGAAATATCGAAGACATTACAGTGGTGCCGTAGACCAGGAGTAATAAATCATTACAAGTTATCGAGAGAATACTGACTCCTCTTTATCTCCACGAAGAGTTCGAGTTCTGCAAGTTATTAATCACGAATCGTACATTTTTGGAGAAAAATTTGAAACATTTCTGTATTTATCATCCGAAGTAAATTATTCCTTTCTTAAATTTTTTACGAATATATTCGAATATTTGAATATATTATCATTAACTATTCGATTATTCGAATAGTTGGAATTAAGAATATTTGGAGGCTCTAATAGTTACCAACAAATAAATAAATTTGATCAAAATCAAAATTACGGGCAATGCCGGGGAAAAACCGCTATTATATTAATATTCTTAATTAAGATCGTAAGAGATAAAATTGTTTTTGTTATAGAAACGTTTTATAATTAAGTCAAAAACTGTTTGCTCATAAAAATTGACGCGCTTAATTAGTGAGGGAGTTGGAAAGACAAACATAATTAATAATTATTAATTAAGTGATGTATTCCTATGACCCGCAAAAAAATAATGATATTCCCCTTCGCAGGGTTGGCGTTATTTAGTTTCTAATCCATCATTCTTACTGGAAGTTAAAAAGAAATGGAAAATAGTCCAAAATGAAATGGCTCCGATAAAACAGCTCACACCACTATTATATAATCTAATATTAATGCCTACATGGTGTTCCTAAAAAGCGTTAACCGCAGATATGCAAGAAGGAAAACAATAAATAATAACAATAATATGCATTATTTATTTAATGATTTGTAAATTCGGTGCACGTGGATGATGTCCTGCTGAATTTGTTTATTTTATTTAAAAAAGGAGTAACAGTAAGATTCTTCTACGAAAAGTAATATTCTTTAATTGGAAAAAGAGTTTAAACAGCTTAAACATATGTAAACCACTTTTAATACCACAATGAGTTAACCATCCAAAGAAACATAAAATGACTTAATATTAGTTTAAGAAGTTTAATATGTCATTGCAAATTAAGTTAAATGTGTTCTCCAGTATAATTAAACATTTCTCTCATATTTTTTATAATCATTATACCATTGTATCAAATCTTTAACGTCACGTCAAATATCTCAGTTTTAGGTGAGCAGGGCTCACCACATTGTTGCAGAACAGTATCCTGATCGTTCTGGAATATCGCATGTTTGCCGTCCTCTGGTTACACTCGTAACTAGGGATTTGTAGCATAGAAGATTCTTGCAACTTTGCTTCCACATATTGTTTTAAAGGTACCAGATTCAGGAATACACTGAACAGAACAGTACAACTCGCATCATGACGCGAGAATATTAGCAACGAGAATGACCTCATAAACGCTTGGCATTATCTAATACGTGGGCATTACCCAGTGGCGTAACTACAAAAATTTGGCCCCAATGCAGAATGGAAAATAAGTATTATTTTGTTTAGAACTGTGTAGTTTATCCGTTAAAAAATTATACGCTTATCTTCCATAATATTCACATTTTCACTAAAGGAAAACACAAACCGATACCTTAATCTGTAAAGCAGCTAACTCCAATGGCTCAAAAACCATTTTTAATGGCATTATTTTCCTCTTTTATTGTTCAATGGCACAATAAAAGCTAAAAATTCCCATCAATTTTAAAACACGTGAGATCACGTATTTAAAAATAATAAATAAGTATTAAGTGCTGAAAAAACCTTAAATGTTTACCTTACACAAGTGTTGATAGCACCAGAATTAGAGGAAGTCCACGGAAATCATAATGGTTGCACTATATTATCATGAAAAATCACCTAACTCCCAATAATATTTAACAATTTTGGTAAAGAAATTCAGAAAAACTCAAAATATTTCTCGTAAGTACGAGATATACCAAAATATCAATACAATTTCTCAGCCACTCTATTTCTGCATAAACAATCTACCAAACAGTGGTTTGGAATTGTCGTAATTCGTTTAATTACAAAATTAAACAATCCTGAACATTTTGGAAAAATGGAGTTAGGTGTTTTGCAGATTAAGGTATCGGAAGTATTTTTATGCACTTGCAATTTAAAAAATAAAAAGATTGTTTGGTCTTTAATCCTACACAATATTAGGGTACTGCTACTTAATATGTTGATAATATTTTCACATGTTTTCGTGTATAACGATTTTTAAAATTGTATAATTCTATTTCTTGCTATGGTGTTGCTGTTTATCAATCCATATCAACACTGGAGAAGTAACGATGCCAAATGGATTTTGGGCCCCTGTCTAACGTGAGTCCTAATGTACCACGTTGGCTGCGTTGACATAGTTACGCCACTAGCATTACCTATTCATGACTGTGATGTATATTACTGTCGTATGTTATAACTATCTTCGATAAATAGGTCCTGGATTTTCTATTGGTATTAATTGAATATGCCTATTCAAGTGCTAATCCTTTGAATTGAGATGTAATTCACAACCGATGTTCCGTACGGTAAACAAGACTGTAGATTTGCAAGGGGTGATTCGCCGGTTCGCTCTAGTGTCTCGGACGTCGATATCTGCAGCGGCGTGCAGTGGTCCGGAGGGATCCAAAATAGTCGTCCAGTGTAGCAGCCAAAGTCGAGAAAATTCCAGGTTCAATCCAAATGTCGTAGCCAAAGGTCGAGAATCCAGAAAGTCTAGTGTAATAGCAGAGTCGAAGCGGAGATAAATGAAACACAATTTTTCCTTGAAGAGTCTAGCGGTGCAAGATGAGAATGGGAATGAATTCTGCAGCCGCTGGACCATTATTTATTTCAGACAAAAAACCTCTGGGAGCGAGAGGCCCCCGGTTTGGCTGGGATCCAATCGGATAGCGCGGCCAGTCCCTGCGCCACCTCGATTCGGTCCAGCGTCGCCACCCCCTGGCAGCCAGACTCCAAAACTTTGCTCACTTTTTCCGCCGTCCCGTCCGAGCCGGCAGATCTCTTTTTTCTCCGCTAAATCCTCTACCACATTTTTATTTCTAATCTCTCAGATATCGAAAGTATTTTATTTTACAGATCTTAATCCCTCTCGCGATGCCTGATAGATCTCACCTGGGGCGATGGCCCGGGGAATTAATTATTGCACCTTAAACTTAAAAAATCCATTTTAACAATTCAAATGGTTTTTAAGGTGCATAATATTATCTCCGGGCGATTGCCCTTTCCAAACTCTCTTTATTACATCATATTACATATTCATAACATTTTTTTGAACAAGTTATTACAGGAAAATTAAAACATAACTCTCTCGTTGGTGGTGGGTGGAGTCCCGCGGCGGCCCGGTTCCCCCTCATGCGCGTAGGGTTCCCAGTGGCGTGGAGTGACGGGTGAAATGTTTCCGTGAAGCGGGAAAGATGGACCTGAGATTAACATTTCTCGGGTCGCGATTGTAACCGACAACCGACAAGCCGAAAAACATAATACACAATTTTATGGTTTTTTTTTATATCGCCGTTGTAATTTTTTTATTTATTCTTTATTAATTTTCTGCTTTGGTTAATTCTGTTTTAATTATGCACATATTCAAACATCAATCAGTCTTACCTACCGAAGAATATAAAAACGTCTAAACAAAAAGTATATATTTTAGTTCGCATATTAGTTCAATATCGTATTTTTTTAAAATTCTATAGAATAAAAACTAGAATAGTGCTAACATGATTGAAATAAAAGTAAGACACAATAAACATTCCGGTTTACGACCGCTGGTCAGCGGTTAACTGAAAATTTAACTGAAATTATACGTTAGTCTGTTATCTATTTTGAATAAAGTTTAAAATATCAATTAAATATAAAATCAATTTTATCGAAAAATATTATTGTTGCGCCACCGAGATTCGAACCTGAATCTCTTTCCAAACCGGGGAAGGTGCATTATCCAACTATGCTACAGCGACTATATTTTTTGGCGACAAATTTTCGAACCTATACGTTAACTATTTGATATTAATACATTTAATCGTTCCGTTATTTGAAAGAGCCATCTACTTTTTTTTTACTGAATCTCAAATACCTTTGAGTAATCTGATAGCAGACGCCAGAATTATCAATTCGTTTTTATTAAATTTAGGACACATTGATACAACTTTATTATTAGGAGAACACATTCTCATTGCGAAGTTGTAATTATTCAGATCACAGGTCTGTGATATGAATTAAATATTTTTCGTCAAAATTGATTTTATATGTATATCTTTCTAATTAATATTTAAAATATCACAGAATCGTCTGTTCTGAATAATTACAGCTTCACAATAAGAATGTTTTTTCCTAATAAAGTTTAAAATGCTTAGCTAACGTTTATTTGTACTTAACACATAGGGATAGGATATTTTTAATAAATGATATTAACACAACTAAACAATGTGTGTTCAACCCTGTCTCCGGTCAAGTTGATGACAGTTCGGCGTAAGCTCCCTCGAGGCTGACAGACCGCGCGGAGTGGCTCCGCGCTCGGTGCTCAGCGAGCTCAGTGGAGTTCCCGTCTGCACTCTACGCGCATTGTCGCCAACATGAGACGAAGCTCAGCATGGTAAGTCTACTTGCAATATTCGCAGCTGTATTATTTATTGTACACAATCACATAATAACAAAAATAATTTCACCTTGTACTAAAAATGTGAGTATTGTATTCAATAGCTTAGTTTAACAAAAATATGAATGCTGTCGTGCCGCGTACGTGTCATTTTAATTAAATTTAAATTGAAGTAGTTGGATTTCATATTTGATAACACATTTGTACACATGTTGTTTTGTTTTGGAAATCATTTTGGAAATTTGACCTAATCAACATTTAATTTAAAATACGAGTTTATTACGGCGTAATTTGTATAAATTCCATTTCTAATAAAGAAACCGAATATATTTTTAAATAGATTATAGCATTTTCATAAAGGTTAGCTAACCCTACTACGGTAATTTGTTTATTTTGTCGATAAGTAAAAATTGAAAGTAGTTTATCCTGATTCTTTATTTCTTTCTTTCTTCTTCTTCTTCTTCATCTAAAATTCTTTTAAAATTTCCATATATACATAATTAATTTTTTTTAAAAGTTGAAATCCATCTATCAAAAAGCTTAGTTTTTTAATTTATTATTTTTCCCGTTCTCAATAAACTATGAAAAATGTTAATTGAAAGAATCAAATTTTGTGTAAATAACTTTTATAATTGAACGATGACCTGTTTCGATACCACAGTATATACGACAGGACGAACTTACATCAATTTAAATGTTTTTATATAAATTTATCCATTGAAAAAAAAAACCAGATATTGCGTTCAACGCTATAAGCATTAAAACAATATTTTGAAAAATGTATTTAGTGACGTCGATCAGATCGATTATTTTGAATCAGATTATATTTTAAATGCTATCTTTTACTATTTTCAAACTAAGCTAAACGCTTGTACAATGAAAATATGACTTACTCGATGGTCTCCCGGAACGACGCTCGAACCTCCGACCACTAGATCGCTAGGCGAGAATCGTAACCACTGGACCGCAGACACGTCATTATCTAACAAATCACGCCTGACCGGTGACTATTATATTATATTTATATCTTATGTATGTATATTATTCTTGTGAATACGTCAGATGGAATGCAGCATCTCAACAGCTTCCACGACTTACAGGAAAAGTACATTAACTTTTTAAAATCACAAAATCAATCAATGGATAAAATAATGCACAGAACCTTTCAATCACAATCGCAATAGTTTTTAAACTGACTGAAAATTGACAATTTCATGTGGTACAACCTAATTGACATTTTGTATACAGTAAAACATCGTTCCTCGAATATTCGTTTTCCTGCATGTGTCGTTTATTTCTTCCGGTTCCGAATTAATTTCATACAAAGCACGCAAAAATAGATCGCATGGATCGTTCCTCTACGCATCATTTTATCGCATTAATCGTTTAAATTACGCAGCATATTTTGTTACACTGGCTTAACGTTACATTGACGTTAAAGAACGAGTTTTTTTATGCACATTCAATAACTGATACCGAAAAAAATGTCACTTGCAACACGGAAAAAATACCGTTTACTTACGGCAATAATGCAACAGTTAAATACCTTATTATGTATGATACAAAGTTCAATTTAATTTTTTTTTTTGTTTCTGTGCAGCTTTCTAATTAAATTTATATTTAAATACTTTAATTTACATGTGACTTTATTCTGTATTCCCGCTTTCATAGTTTATTTTAGTAGGTCCCTTCAAAAACGATAGGTAGAGGTTTCACTGTATATCTTTCTAGTTGATTAATTTAATAATTCACTATTTAAATAATACAAAAACACTTGATCAGCTGAGCATTATCCTGGAACGTATATTGCATACAGGGTTAGTGATGAGTTGCTGCCGGGAAGCCCTTCCAAGATGAAAACGGTCGGCGGGTCGGAAGGAGCGGCCGAAGATGGTGAGATGGTCACGTTGAAGGCGGAACGCAGATCGAAGATATGCTTCAATTACTTCAAAGAGTTCACTGAGAACACCAGCCTACACGGCTTAAAGTATTTAGGAGAGAGCAAGAGGTCTGCTGTCGAAAAGTGAGTAAACCTTTTGTTTGGGACATATATTTATTTGCACACGTGTTTATTTTGAACGAAAGTAATGCACAGTGCCTTTCCCCTCCCGGCACGCCGCCGACCAGTCGATTGGCGAACTTGAACGAGTGCAGTATACGTAAATCGAAAGAATTACAATATTATACATTTGAGATCTCGCGTCTGTAGAGTGTCGGAACTCGTCGGAACCTAAGAAGAAATAGTGATTAAAATACAGTCCACATTTGGAGGTGCCAGCAGAACTGCATTATGGTGAGTGCCTGTTCCTGAATTCTTCCGGCATCTATGCTTATACGCAACACCTTAAGTATTTTTTATTGACAGATGTGACACTGCATCGATATGCGTCCGGGATACCTTACCGTTTACTTATCAATTGGTTTTCCAGTTTCATGAATTTAAAGGTCCAGCTATAAAACGTGTTAAAAAAATTGAATTCTTCTCAATATCTCGCTAAAATATAAGTTCAGTGTTCTGGGGACTCGCAAATCATCAGTTCATTTTGTAAAATCAAATCAATTTATTTTATATGTATATATTTATAATTAAAACATTAAATTAGTATTTAAAACATCACAGACCGTCTGTTCTGAATAATTACAACTTCACAATAAGAATGTGTTCTCCTTAATAATAAAGTTGTATCAATGTGTCCAAAATTTAATAAAAATGAATTGATAATTCTGGCGTCTGCAAGTCGGTTTACTCAAAGGTATTTGAGATTCCGTAAAAATAATGTAGATGGCTTTCAAATAATGGAACGACAGATGTATTAATTTGAAAAAGTGTAACATACAGGTTCGAAAATTTGTCATGAAAAATACTGCCGCTATAACACAATCCGTAGTGTACTTCCCCGGATTGGAAATAGAGATCCAGGTTCGAATCTCGGTAGCGCAAAAATAATATTTTTAGACAAAATCGATTTTATATGTATATATTTATAATTAACACATTAAATTAGTATTTAAAAATCAATTCAGTTGTTGAACTTTTTGTTCCTTGTTCGCCTTCGATGAATATCTTAAATGTAATTCCACCTCGATACAGGATCATCTTTGTGAAGGAGCATTACCAATAACTTTTAAAATATATGTAAGGAGAATTTTTATTTAATTAATTATTTATCTATGGTTGAATGGAAATTAAAAAAAAACTAATTTACTTCATTAAAATTCTTAGTTCAGAACTATCGTTGGAACTCAATAAAATGATTTATTAAGAATGTTCCTAAATTTTACATTTTACAGAAGTGTAGATCATGCAATGTAAAGAAATTAAGAAAGGAATTCTTAACGGAGTTACCACTCGAGTTACATTCATTGATGAAATTAAAAGGATCTATTATATTTATAATTTATTATATTCATTATTTATAGTATATTTACACTGGGGTCTAGATTTGTCTAATCATTTTAATCGTCTAGTAGATTTGTCGTGCGTTTTTTGATTTGCGTTGTATCAAACACGTATTGATTTGACAACTAATAAAGGACTCAGAATGTTGGGATTTGTTTCGCGGACTGCAAAAAACCTTCAGACCTGTACACATATAAAGTCCTCTACACTTCTCTGGTCAGACCTCAGGTAGAATATAATTCAGTCATATGGTCTCCACACTTCATTGCACACTCGACGGCGGTTGAAAGAATCCAGAGAAAGTTTCAAAGATTTATTAATTTTAAATTAAATATACGCTCTGAGGATATCAATTAAGATTATCTCCTTAGTTGTCTGAAATTGTTAAACTTATCAGTGAGACGTACGATGGACATGAATGTATCCCCCAGATTGTTGGTCTGCTTGACTTTCACGCACCGTTGAAGTAATCGAGACACAATTAATTGTTTTATTACAGTGGTAATGTCAAAACTCATGCACTAGCTAACTCCGCAGTCCTCAGAGTGCATTATTTGGGGAATGAATATGCGAAGGTAGTCGACATTTTTGCTGTTAATTTTAATTGTTTATAGAACTACGCTATTACAAGTTTTTGTGTCACAACTCAATGGTGACGGATAAATTGCTACTTCACATTTTATATTTATGTTTAATTTTGATTATGCTGACATGCTGACACTATGATGTAAACATTATGATGTATTCTGTTGTAATGTTCTGTTATTTTACAAATTCTGTTAATGCCTGAATAGGGCAGGGCGTGTATAATAATAATAAATAAATAAGGCTGAAAATCTGATCTGCTTTAAATCTTGTTATAGATTAAATAAACGGGGTCGGTTGGATCACCAAAGCTACGTTACAAATAGAGCCTCCAAATATTCGTGATTCCAACTATTTGAATATCGAATAGTTAATGATAATATATTCGTAAAATTTTTAAGAAAGGAATGATACTTCGGTTGATAAATACAGAAATGTTTCAAATATTTCTCCAAAAATATAAGATTCGTGATTAATAACATGCAGAACTCGAACTCTTCGTGGAGATAAAGAAGAGTCAGTATTTTTTCGATAACTGACAAAATTTTAGATATGTTTATATTATTTCATATCTCACACCCCACGTGCAAGTTTTTTTTTCATTATTTTGTATATAACTTCTCGATTGTCGGCTCAAGTATTTATGAAAGCTAAATACTAAAGAATAATAGAAAGCCGATTCCATCGTTGACAAAACAATGTATTATAAGTGCTCGTTGTCATAAAACCATAAAGATAAGCAGAAGACTTAAAAAAAAGGCAAATGCAAAAGATGTCCGACAAAGGCGTTTACATCTTTATTGTCCAATTTCCATATAGCCGATAGCGGTACTTCTGGAGAAAAAAACCGTATACCTATAATGAATGAATGAATGCTTGCATATGACTTCCATGGTTCGTAAACCTTTGTTTCGTTTAGAAAAATATTTAAAATATTATAATATAAATATGAGCGAATACTTTTTAAAGTAGTCGAATAACGAATACTTAAAAACAGGCGAATATATTCGGGGTTAGAATATTCGTTACAAGTTACAAACTGTTTTGTGTTTGGTAACATTGCTGGCGTTGAATAAATAACAAAAAAAATACGTTTGAAGAAGTTGGAGAATAAATAACAAAGCAAAAATTAATATTGTTAATATACAAAGCTGTAGGATTTTTATAATATTTAAGAACTTTACGCAATGCCCAACTGGTTTTTTTAAAATAAAAACTAAAATACTTCCGACAATTTTTTATAGTTAGAATTTTTAATTTATTAAGATTAAGACGTCTCACAGAGACGACGCTATTATTTTTATATGATAAAGTACGGAAGTTTTGGGCATTACAGGGCTTACGACCTGTCATCGGCTGGCTTTGGTGATCACATTACACAATGCAACGTTCACCTATTTACCCACGCTACTACTACATACATAAAGTTTTTGGAAGTTGTATATATTAAACCAAGATGGAACATTTCACTTATTTATTACCAATTATGGTGTCGCCATCTATTGACATTTTTTGAAAATTTGATATTCTTTCTCGATAGATGTCGCTGATGCTGAGACTTATTTTGTAGTGGAGGCAATATCCTTTATGTGTATAGGAAATTCAATCGAATTATTAACCTATACTAGAATACGTCTGAAAATGCAGTATTTTTCAATTTTTAACTTTATATTTTAGACCAGTATATTTTATTACAATATTTTGAGTATGTCCAAATCTTTGTAGGAACTAATTACTGGGTTTTATCCCCTGGGCGATTGTCATCAAGATTAAAATGTCTCACAGAGACAAAACCCAGGATAAAACCCGGTAATTAGTTCTTACAAAGATTTGGACATACTCAAAATATCACAATTTATCGTTTGAGAGTTTATATTTTGATATTGTTTTTTTTTTTATATGCTTAATTTTATATGTAATTTATTAGAATACTTCTCAATATTGATACCTGGATTAATACCTTTTTTTACCATGAAATTATTTGGTTGAAATATAAGTATAATACCCTTGCACCGGTTTGTTACGGCTGCAATGGGATGATGTTTTCTCGGACTGCTGGCTGGCGATTCTCATTGTGTGCGGGAATTCAGGCAGCCGAGAAAATTCTATGTAACAACAGAGCTTACAATATATATTAGATGTGTTCCGATCCGCGACTCTGCTGCGAGAGAGCGCGCGCCCGAGCGCGGCGATCTTTTATCCCTTCCACGCTCCCAATCTTGCCAACGTGCGCGCGTCACGCATTTGCTACATCACGATACGTTACAATAAGACTTTATTAACATTTGATGAAGTGTTCGTAGGATCTTCTGTGAAGATGTGATTCGATTTGCGTTATTTCGATGCGCGTCGCACTTAGCGCGTAACCCTGACGCAAATCGAAACTTAAATATATATTGTGTATTTTTGACAGTAAATCGATCAATCAACAATACAATATAAACAAATTCACGATGGTTTTCTATTAGTCAGACAATATGCAAGTTTATCTAAGTCTATCTTAGCTCCTAGATTATTCTGAGGTGATTTCGTAAACCTGTGGCGCACAAAATTTAAGCAATTCTATATTTTAATTTGTTTACATGTGCTATATTCGTATAAATAATTATGTACATAAAAACAAATTAAATCTATTTATTAGAATACATTCTTATTGCGAAGTTGTAATTATTCGGAACAGATGGTCTGTGATATTTTAAATATGAATTAAATTAATTAATTAGAAAGATATACATACAAAATAAATTTTATCGAAAAATATTGTTGTTGTTATTAATATCAAAAAGGTAACATATAGGTTCAAAAATTTGTCGCTAAAAATATTGTCGCTGTAGCATAGTCGGATAATCCATCTTCCCCGGTTAGGAAAGAGATCCAGGTTCAAATCCCGGTGGCCCAACAACAGTATTTTTTAGATAAAATTGATTTTATATGTATATCTTTCTAATTAATATATTTATATAATTCATATTTAAATCTATTTAACTTAAATTCAAATATTTTTAAACGCTTTATATCACGCACGTGCACATTTTAAAACAATCCCTAGTGAACGAAAATTGTGTTCTCGTTATTATTACCTTATACACAGGATGAAGATAATATTTTGCAGCTTTTCAAACATCTATTTTCAGCAAATTATCGAGTTCATGGACAAAGGCAACCGGCAACCGGCCGATCGTGTTTACATTAATTAATGTTGGATTTAAATAAACCGGAACTGAGTAATTTAATTTGCACGTGATTTGTCATTATAACATATTTCTATAATTATCGTTGACACGGGCTTATCTGTTACAAAAAATATTTGATTGTATATCTAAACATTATATTTCCCATGCAATATAGCAGTCGGTGGTGCATTTATCGAGTTGCGACTGCGAGGGGCGCCGCTTTCCATGGGGCCACGAATCATTGAGAAAGGGGAAGTAAAACTAATAATAACAAAAAAAGCGTAAAGAAAAAAGGAAATAATTAAAAAAATAAGACTTAAAAACGTTGTTTTAGCTTTAAAAATACTGGCATATTCGATTGTGCTCGGCTGCCGTCGTGTATTCATGACTTAGTTTACGTTCGGTCTTTCGTAGTTCACATTAATAATAATAAAATTTGATAATTTGTATAGCGCTATTTTCGTAAAAATTTTCACCTCAAGGGCGCTTTACACTTAAACTGTTTATAGTTACATTATCCTTGTTTTTAAAATTAAAAATTGTTATTTTCACTTATGGAAATGGTTTTTTGAAAAGGTGCGTTTTTAGTTTCTTCTTAAATAAAGTCTAAGATGTACTGTTTCTTAAGACGGAGGGCAAAGAGTTCCACGCTTTTGGGCGTGCCGCTGCAAATGGCCGGTCTTTAAATTTAGATTTCTGGCAATGGTTGGTCGGTTCTACAATCCTTCCTGCAGAATTTGACGTATATAAATGTCAATATATGAGGCAGGGGCCCGTCTCACCAGTGAGGGCCCCTGCCCCATATATCCGCCCCTGACGACAGCATAATTTGCATGACAGATGAAGCAGGATGACTTGACATACTATATATGTATGTAAATACTCATACATGATTGTAAAATATTCCGAGATGTTTCTTCCAATGTTCATTATACAAAAGTGGTCATACTAATTTTATATATTGTAAGCATATACATTTTAATCAATTATATAGGAAATTAAGCAATTTCCTTAAGACTCCAAAATATATGCGCAATAATTTATATCTAAAATTAACCTTTCCTCTCCGATGATGTTAACATTATCTCTAATTATGTGAATATCTCTGTAAATATATTAAATACGGAGTTCATATTATTCATCTGTAATATAATTATGTATTGGATAAAATAGTTACAATATATTAGTATTTACCATACGTAACAATAAAAAATGAATTTGTCAACACGTATATGTGAACTTGCGGATTGGTGCGGACGCCACAGTGCGCGAGACGCAGGGTGCCGGATGCCGATCGTTACTTAGTTGACAGAGCGTGCGCCGGCCGAGTTAGATATGTCTTATGCTGTTGTTCGTGATGATCAATGTTTTTTTCTCATTTTTAGCACTTTTACACAATAATTGATGTAAATATTCAGTTACATATATATGTCAGCTAATGATTAATATAAGTAATGCATGTTTTTACCGACATATCCGACATAAAAATGGAAAAAGTCTACATGTACATCGATTTTACAGAACCGTAACGGAAAGCACCGTAAGGGAAAGGTTAAGTCAGCAAAAAAAAATTATACTAGGTTTTACAAATATATTGGAACCCCATTTTTACATTCCTTTATTTGGTTTTTAATATGTATAATATTATATAATAAACTCAGACATATTTACCATTTTGTTTTAACAATTGTGATAATAAGGTTACATGATAAAAGTTATCGATAAAAAATATTTTAAAAGTTATCCCTCGTCAATTTTTAGTTAACACGATTAGTTTATTGGGATATTTGAGGGAACATGAATATTTATGGAGTGAAGTAGTAAATAACTGCAGTAATATTTCTTGTTACTGCAGAGTGGTGATGGTAAACCGTTAAGTGGCTGTGATAGTGTCGATGATTAGTAACTGAGATTTAACGATGATTACTAAGATTTAACTAACTTTCTAGTGTACCGGTCATTATTTGGAGAATTATGTTAATCAGTTATCAATCATCATTACAAACGAACACAATCACAATCACAATAACAGGTGAAATAACGGTTTAAATATCGATTTTATCATCACTACTGCAGAGGTTCGTCGAATTGTAGAGGCAGCAAGATGATCAAAAGGAGAAGCTCTAGTTGACATGCTAGCTACGTGAAGAGTTCTTGGAATCTCAGATGGAGAAATTGACAGAAGAGGACCTGCAAGCCCCCATTCAATACAAAGTTGTGAAGATGAAAATGTGGGGGGAAGTACAGGGAGAAAAGAAAGAAAAACTAGTTTTGTCCCTAAGCAATATTACTGAGGGTGTAAATATTGCACCCTCAGCAAAGCAATATTATTGAGGGTGTAACTTGCGGATGAGATCATTTGAATTAAAGAGATATCCCGTGGACTCATTATGATTTCCTCTGTGAGTTTAGGTACTATTTATATGTATTAGTATACACGATATACATATTAAATCAATTTTATAGAAAAATATTGTAGTTGCGCTACCGGGATTCGAACCTGGATCTCTTTCCAAACAGCGGGAGGTGCATTATTCAACTATGCTACAGCGACATTATTTTTGACGACCAATTTTCGTACCTATATGTTACACTTTTTCAAATTAATACATCTATCGTTCCATTATTTGAAAGCCAATTACTTTATTTTTACGGAATCTCAAATATCTTTGTTTAACTTTTAATACATTCCCGTCTTTCTAATTATTACATTTAATTAGTATTTAAAATATCAAAGGCCGTCTGTTCTGAATAATTACAACTTCATAATAAGGATATGTTCTCCTAATACTATTTATGTTTTAAAAACATCGGAGATTGACAAAAGTATACTGCGTCTAATTAAGTCATCTTTATATTTTCGTATTTTTTATATGGAAAACCAATTTCTTTATTGTTTTTGCTTTTTTGTTTTTACTCTTCATAGTCTTTTAACATATTTGTTGGAGTTGCTTGGCAACCGTTTTAGCGCCATCGGCTTCATTGGCTTGGGGTTCGTTTAAATTGATTTATTTCGTTTTTTCTGTTTTTATAATTATAAAAACATAGTTTTTTTTTCTTGCTTTAATTATTTGTACCATTTGTGGTAATTATTTTTTAAATTTATTGTCTTTTTAATCTGTTTTAAACGATTTTCGTAGTTTTTCTTTTTTTTCACTAGAAATTTCTTTTTGTTGTTTACCTTGGCAACCACCAACAACGGAATGGGGGCAACTGAAAAGTTGTCCCCGGCCCCATCTGACATATCCGATCCAAGAAAACGGAGAGATGCGTGTCCGGGTGATACGACATCATCAAAAAAACCCAGAGAGTCTGTAATGAATTCTTACAAATCAACTGACTGTGGTCCATATACAGTTCATGTACAGAAGATTAGCGGAGATGACAAATCCTCACCCATCCATCCCATACATTTCGGAAATTTTTTGTTTTGAAACAAAATTAAAAATATTTCTCCCGGGGGAGTCAAATCTGGGGGGATTATTTTGCAGAAAGCATTATTTGAAGAAAACTGGATCGCTCTTGCGATGGTATTTTTGAGATACATATATGATGTTACCTTTTCTTAATTAATTAATTTTTTTTTCTTTTCCTTGATGCGCAAAAAAGTATTTTATGAATTAATTGAATTCTGTTCGTAATTCCGTTCTTTGGTTTTCTAGTTATTCGATTATGAATTCAACAATTCATGAATATGATCGATTTTAGATATTAAACTCGTGCATATTTATAGTGCTATCCTGAAATAAATATATAATGTTATTCGTCACAGTTGTGACATCCGTTGAAGACGGTTATTTTCGACTATCTCCTTATAAAATATTAACGAATTTCGATCGTCGGTTTTCGGAAAGACTTAATTTTGGTTTAAGGGGACTGTGATGTATTCTCTAGTGTCTCTGAGGGCTATGAGATTAATAGCGCAGTATCAATCGGTGAAAGGGGTAAACAAGCCATAATCGGAGGACTTTAGAAGAAAACATTTAATGGGACCGTATATTTCAGTAAGAGTTGAAAGGAGAGAAAGAAACATTATAATAATTTACCAATATCTATTTTTTATATTTTTAACGAAATTGGATATGTGATTGATCAGAAGAGTTTTGGTATAAAAATGACAAACCGCTTCCATATTCTCGGCTCGTCATTCGTGTTCAAGTTAAGTAACTATTCACTCTGGTTAGCCAGAAATATGTATTTAAACAGTGATGAGGCGAGACAGACAAACACTGAATAATTTATGCATTATGAATTCAAGGTTGTGACAAGTCGGAGTGATGTTGGCGAGCTCAAGTTTGTCAGAAAAGTTAAGGCTGGATGGACGGCTAGTTGGAGCGTCGCAGCTCACGGCTGGCGTTATACGGTGATAGTTTGGGGCTATTCCATCAGGTGCTACAGTGTGTCCAGCGTCCAGTGACATAATAATAGTAATAATACATAATAAATTTTCACATACGCTTCGAATGATCATATTATTTACATTAATATCATCAAGAAATATTTCACACTTCTGGAACATGTCGAATTACTACTCGTATTAAATATGATATAAATAAATAAATATTTCCACGCAAAGGGGATTGAGCGCTGGTGTTGAAGGACACAATATTAGCTATGCTTAGCGAAAATTAACATGAATCCCGTGAACACAAAAACAGACACTTTAAATTTAAATAAAATTTAAATTTAAAGTGTCTGTTCAATTTAAAGACTATAAATCAGCAAATGAATTTTGCTACTCCTCTCTGACCATTAATCAGTACTCAGCAGTAATTCCGGCTTACCAGGTTACTCGCATGGGTCTGGTTAAGGGTATCCCAGTCGATATGTCAGATAATGACATCATCGAACAAATCAATGTTCCGGATCATTTCGGAAAACCATCTAAAGTCCGACGATTAAATTACAAAGATACAAAATCTGGTACTGTTCAGTGGCTTCCATCTCAATCAGTCGTGATAACATTTGAAGGGCAAAATCTTCCAAAGTATGTATATTTACATTATAATTCTCTTCCCGTAGAACAGTATGTTTTTCCAACAATACAATGTTTCCGATGCTGTAGATTTGGTCATACGAAAACTGCATGCAGATCCAATCCCCGCTGTTTTAAGTGCGGCGATGCACACCTGGGCGAAGAATGTCCCAAAATAAACATAATACCTTCTTGCCTCAATTGTTCTGGTCAGCACAACGCCACTAACATCATCTGTCCTGAATTTACCAGACAAAAAAATATTAAGCATATTATGGCGTCTGAAAACCTTTCCTATTTTGAGGCATCAAAATCCTTTTCTCCTGCAAAATCTTCCTTTGCGGAAAAAACTTCTACGTCATCTCCGACTAAATTTTCTGCATCTCCTCTCTTCTCGCAAGTACTTGCGGAAAAAAATAACCATGTCTCTATGAAACCATCTTCACAAAAGAAAACTAGTTTCACTTTCCGTACCCCAAAAACATATCAGCCTTCTTATCTATCAAATGACCAATCCACATTAAATTCTATATATATTTCTCCCAATGGTAATTCCGAATCTAATGATAACTCCAATGGAGTTGCTTTCCTGTCAAATAATGATTCTCTTTCTTTTAATAATAATAATTCTTCTGATATTATTAAAACTTTATTAACTCTTTTAATTAATATTATATCTCAAAATAAAATACCGTCCAACGCTGCCGAAATAATTTCAAATATATCAAACTCTCTCCCAAATAATGGCAGTTCTTCTTCAGTGGAACACGAGAAGCGCTGTTTCTAATCGAATTAATCTTCTTTATTTATTACAAAACTATTCAATTTCTATTGCTTCCATCTCAGAGACATGGTTTAAGCCGTCTCTCCGTTTTCATGTGAAAGGATATTCATGTGTTAGGTGTGATCGGTCAGATGGAGGAGGAGGTTCTGCCATCCTAATCAAAAATGGTATCCCATTTCAATCAATTCCCGTTTCTCCTCCGGATCATAATGTACAAATATGTGCGATACGTTATGACAATATTACAATAGTTTCCACATACTGTAATCCATCTTCTGTTTTTAATCTTAATTGGTGGAATAACTTTATATCTTCTTTACCTTCACCGATCATTATAATGGGTGACTTCAATGCACATTCTACCGTTTGGGGTTGTTCTTCTGATGATAAATCTGGTAAAAGAATAATAGATTTATTAGATTCTGCAAATTTATGTTTACTTAATGATGGTTCTCCCACAATAGTACCACTCCCCTCCCAAAATCCTAGTGCAGTTGACCTCTCCATCTGTTCTAGTAATGTAGCATCGTTGCTATCATGGGACATTGTTCCCGATTGTTGTGGTAGCGATCACTTTCCAATAATTTTATCTTTTCAAACCCCTCAAGTCAGTAGAGCTACTCCGAGACCTAAATATCGACTGCAATCTAAAAAAGCTGACTTACTTAGCTACGCGATAGAACTTGACAGTGCTATGTCTTCTTCCTTTCATCCGTCAGATAATTGCATTCAGTCTTACAATAAAATGGTAGACACTCTTAAAAACATATCTCAAAAACATATCCCTTTTACTATTTCCAATTTACATAAACCTCATCCTGCACCTTGGTGGGATCTCGATTGTACTCTCGCTGTAGGAAAAAGGAAAAAAGCCACTAAAATTTACTGTAAAAATATGACTTTAAAAAATTATCTTGAATTCAAAAAAATCTCTGCTCAAACCAGACAGCTTCTAAGAAATAAAAAAAGGGCAGGATGGACTTCATTTTGTGAGGCCTTATCTCCAGATACTACTTTAACCACTGTTTGGAAAATGATTCGAAGATGTAGATCTTCATACAATCCTCCTATCCAACTTGCTCCCACTTCTTCTTGGTTGAATAATTTCATGGACAAATTAGCTCCCTCTTTTTGTCCATCAGATCAAGAACTCCCTCAGCCATCTAATCTCACTAATTCTCATCCTCTTGAAGGCCCCTTTGTTATTTCTGAATTAAAATTTGTTCTTCAAAATTTAAATGATTCTTCTCCTGGACCAGATGACATTCCGTATTCTTTAATAAAACTAGCTAATTTAAAATTCCATACAATAATCCTTAATATTTTCAATGAAATCTTTTCCACGGGTTTGATCCCTGACAGTTGGAAATCTCAATATATTATTCCAATTCTCAAACCAAATAAAGATCCATCAAATGGATCCTCATATCGTCCTATTGCTTTATCATCGTGTCTTTGTAAAATAATGGAGCATCTAATTAAAAATAGGTTAGACTGGTTTGTAGAACATAATCATCTACTTTCAAAATCACAATTCGGTTTTCGGAAAGGCAAAAGCACTCTGGATAATTTGTCTATTTTTACTACGGATATTAATTTGTCATTTTCTAGAAAATAATATTTAATGGCTGTTTTTTTAGATATCATCGGCGCATACGACAATATTCATATTCCAATACTTGTGGATAAACTCCGCAAGATGAACATTCCTGAAAAGATTATTATTTTTATAAAAAATCTTCTTTGTTGTAGAACCATCCATGTATTCGTGCAGGGATGCGTAGTTGGTACTAGAGTTGTATGGAAAGGTCTCGGACAAGGATCAGTTTTAAGTCCAATACTTTTTAATTTATATATATCAGATTTAGAAGCTGTTATTACTAAACACTCTAGAATTATTTCGTTTGCCGATGATATAACTATTTATATTTCAGAAAAAACAATTTCTTTGGCTTTAATTCAAATTGAGAAAGCCCTGAATGACTTAAGCTTATGGCTTGCATATAACGGTTTGCGCTTGTGCCCAGAAAAGAGCAAAATTGTTGTTTTTTCCAAAAAAAAGATAACCCCAAATTTCATTGTACATTTCGAAAACCAACCCCTTGAAATAAGCTCGTCGGTAAAATTTCTTGGATTAAATTTCCAATCGTCTTTATCTTGGTTTAACCATATTTCTGAAATTTTAACGAAATGTAATAAAAACTTCAATGTTATCAAAGCAACAGCGGGAATTTGGTGGGGTTCTCATCCTACAGTTCTAAGATTAATGTACAATGCACTTGTCAGATCTCATCTTGATTACGCCTCTTTTCTTTTGGATCCATTGCCAAAGTATTTAGCAAAAAAGCTTAATCAAATCCAATATAAATGTCTTAGGCTGATATCTGGATGCATGAAATCGACACCAATTAACGTTCTTCAGGTAGAAAATGTCGAACCACCTTTAGAAATAAGACGCCAACTTCAGTTTGACAAATTTTTTGTCAACCGTCTTAGTATGCTTTCTCATCCATTAACACCAAAGTTACAACTTTTGCATAGTTACTGTCACAACAAACCCTTTTGGCGAAACAAAAAACATCCCTTACTTGTGATGAGTTACCATTCGTTATCTTACTACGCCCTAAAAATTTATCGAAGTCATTCAATTCCACTGAACCTGATCCCATATGAAAGCATTATTTTAGAAAATAATATCTGCCTTGATTTGGGTTTATCAAAACAATTTTGTTCATCACAAAATGCTTCAATTGTTCGCAAAGAATTTAATCGGATAACTAACGAAAGATGGCCTGGATTTTCTTATATTTATACAGATGGTTCTAAAACTCAGTCTCCTGTTTCAGCTGGAGCAGCATTCCTTTGTGTTAACCCATATTCAACCGAAGTCTTTAAACTCCCAGATGATACGTCTAGTTTTGCTGCTGAATCGATAGCAATTCTTGAAGCCCTTCAGTTTGTTAACTTACATGGGCTTGATAAAGTAACCATTTTTACAGATTCACTCAGTTGTCTTAAATTATTAATATCTTCTCCCTTTAAATCAAACCTGTCACATATTTTCGTCAAAATAAAATTTCTGCTTTATAGCTTGTTTTTCAAAAATTCGAATATTATTTTAGCGTGGATTCCCAGTCATGTTGGTATAATTGGTAATGAAACCACTCATTCTCTGGCAAAGGAAGCATGTAAAGTAGGGAATCTTAAACATGATCGTCTAATTGCGTCAGATATGATTACAGTTCTAAAAAGAAAAAGTCGGGAAACTTGGAGTTCTCAGTGGAATGAATCAAAATTAGTTAAAGGTACATTTTTTGGCCATATTCATCCAAGTATTCTCCCTAAGCCGTGGTATGTAGGTTCACTTTTAAGTAGGGATAAGATTGTAACTATATGTCGCCTAAGATCTAATCACTGTTGTTCTACAGCTCATCTCTTTAAAATTAATTGTAATAATTCACCGATATGCGAGTGTGGTATAGGTGTTGGAGATCTCAACCACATATTTTTTGAATGCCCAATAATGGTCGATAGGGAAAATTTAATAACAAATCTAATCAAACAATTTGCAACTTTGCCATTAAACATACAATCTGTCCTTTATTCACCAACAAATCATGTCATATTATCTTTATGTAAATATTTAAAACTTAATTTTATGAATCTTTAATAAATTTAAGTGTATTTTTAACTATATTTAAAATAATGTAAATATCAATAAATTTGATGTAATGTTTTGGTTGTTTCACAATGAGAGAAATGTGAACGTATAATTTATATACCCTCACAATTTTCTTGATTATCTTAATATAAGGGAATCTCAATTGCAATGATGATTATTTTGTTTAAGTTTTTATTTATTACTTCCTTTGGTGATTTTTATAATTTGTTAATATATTACAAATATACTTTATGTTTATTAATATTGTGAATGTATACTTTCATACATTCACAATATTGTCTCGATGTTAAAAATATTATTATATTACAATTAAGAGAACTGTTTTTGTACTTTTATCTTTGAAAATAGTAATGTAAAGTTTTGTTAAAATAATTTTAGTTGTTTTTTTCTGTTTTGGTCTATCATGTTTGGTTATGTTATATTGTTCAAATTAAGAGAAATGTGAAAGTATAATATATATTTACGCAATTTTCTTAATAAATTCAATTAATACTTTATATGAATTGAAATATTACATTGTTTTTTTATTTTAGTTATATAATTTTTTTTTAATCAATCCTTCACTTATACTTCAGTTATAATTGGTATATTTTTATTTTACAATATAAATGTTCTTCTTCTTACTATACTATGTAATGTATGTTAATGAATGTGTTAATTATTTTTCAAAAATCAAATACTGTTAATAATATTTATTAATAATATTACCATGGTTATTTATTTATGTTAATTATTTATATATTTAAAAAATTGTATTATTTCATTTGTATATACTTGTAATGGCTAATTACGCCTAATTGGCGAAGGCCATAATAAAGAGAAAAAATAAAAAAACGTATTTGTTCCCGTGGGGGAGCAACGGGCAGGCTAGTTTAATATTATAATCCTGAAACGGTTTCAGTGGCGCGTCTCTGCGCAGATATTTCTTTCCTCGCGGATTTCGCTTAAGCTTGAACCACCCATACATAGCGAGATGTTCGTGTTCGCGATCGGCTGTTGAAAATTGTTATTGGCCTATTCCATTTTATTTATTATCCCACCGTGGAACGAACGCATCCGGCTTTACTCGGAAAATATTTATTTATTATGCACGATATTATATATTATTCAATTATTGTACAAAATATTATATTAGTGATAGACATATTAACATTTTTAAAATACGAAAAATTATTTGTCGTGTTTAAAAATAGGAAATTATTATTGCAATATTATAGTGAAATATAGTATCATAAATATAGGATATAGGTGCAAGTTATGTACATCAAATTATTATTGTATTTTAATAATAATAATGTGTTTATTCCAGTGGTTCGCTATAAAGATAATACATTGTAACGCTGTGACCTTCATCCGCTTATGGAATCCAGCGCACAACGCCACCAGCTAAACTCAGTCTGTGGGTACCTAAGGGTTGGTGTCAGAATGCCTATCTCAGATGTGTGGGGGAGGTCTCAGACAATAATAACACTATAGTCACATTATTTACACTTTATTCACATAACAGGGAAAAAATGTCTTTGTCAGAGGGATTCCGATCTTTCCGTGGCCGGACCAAAGCATCATCTCGTCTTCTGGAGGTTTCCAGTGGATCAATCTTGACGTCAAAGCGTAGACAGTGCTCGCCTCGCTTCCATACTTGCTCGCAGCCTCCCGCTCGTACCCGCGGAGAGTCCTTCCTTCATAGACATTCACGGACAGAACAAGGCCCAAATATCTCTTGTTCTTGCCGTGAATGTAAAATTCAATCTTGTTGGTCGCCATTTCTCGATCTTTACACCAATACTCAGATCTCGGCGGAGCGCCGCACGGCGTCCGCCGCGACACACCCACTCTCCCCGAGCGCTCGTTACTAAGTCTCCCTCTTTCCTCCGTGATTTGCGAAATATTATTTACGTTATGAAAAGAAAATAAATAGAAAATTCACACATATGTATAAATATAAACCAAACATAAATACTTCAGTCACGGCCATAATTGTATCTGTAGCTATCCTGTAATCGTTGCCATTCTCTGGTCACCTTTCCATGAGAGCGCCGTTTGCACTAGAGAGTTGGTGCTGAACTCCAGCTGCAGCTTTACGCCAGCTGTCTCAAAAGCAGAACGAATCCATATACACGGCCTTCGGCAAACATTGTAGATGCGCTGCAATAACGCACCAATCCGAAGAGTATTCTGTATGAGTTTGTTGTATTGAATTCGGAGACGGTAGGCGACAGGTAGAATTATATGTAGGTGGTGGAAATATTGGAAGATGCTCACTTACTTTTTCGGTCTGCCCGATGCTGGATCAATTGTCTCTTCTTTCCAACCCCAGGACATGCGGCGCAGAATGTGTAAACACTATTAACATTCGCGTGAAGAATTGTTTGTATATTTTAGCGGAATCAAATGTATATTTATTTATTAATATTAGCGGTAGTGAAACGGATTGAAGCGACGGCAGATAAGCCCGTATACAGGGCACACTGCACCTAAGCACCTAAGTACCTAAGCATCTAAGCACACACTGGGCTCGTTGCAGTTCGAGAGTTGATTACAGCGACCTCTTTTCTTCTTCCTCGTGCTCAAGGGACAGGTTAGGAAAAAAAAAAGAAGGAGATACTAGGTTTAAATTTTGATAATCGCGCATAGACGATGTGCGTGTATGAGTGCGTTAAACGGCGCTAACAGTTTTATTATTTTATTCATGAATAATTTTTCAACGAAAATAATAATAATACATATGTCAAAATCTTTAATACTTAAAATGTTTGTAGATATATGAAAATTTTGTTAGATACCACCATAAATTCAATAAATTTATGGGTCTATAGAAATAAATGCCTAACAAATATATTCACAAAAATCGTAATTTCAGTTCATAAATCTAAGATTAAACTTTATTTAATGATGAATTATCCCGGTAGCAACTAAAAATATAATATTTTTTTTAAGGAGAACACATTCTTATTGTGAAGCTGTAATTATTCAGAACAGACGGTCTGTGATATTTTTAAAACTAATTAAATGTATCAATTAGAAAGATATACACATACAATCAATTGCATTAACCGATTATGCTACACCACACAGGACTTTGACGATAAATTTTGGAACCCATAAGTTACACTTTTCAAATTAATACATCTATCATTCCATTATATGAAAGCCAACTACTCCATTTCTACGGAATCTCAAATATCTTTATTTAACTTTGAGTTAAATACGTTTCCCGAGTAGGAAGAGATCCAGGTTCAAATTCTGGTAGCGCAACAACAGTATTTTTCGATAAAATTGATTTTACATGTATATCTTTCTAATTAATACATTTAATTTGAATTTGAAATATTTTTCTGTACACCTTTCTAGTATAATATTATTGCAATGGGTGTCAAAAACAATATAAAAATATTTACAAATCTAAATCCCGAGCCTGCAAAGTCTTTAATAATATAAAATTGTATCTATAGTTAACTATGTTTAGATCGCTGTGAGTTATTTATACGTCAACCGGTTTCGATACTAACGTATCTTCGTCAGTCCTGACACAGTGATTTAAACAAAGTAAAATATGGATACAATTTTAAATTATGTCTAACCACAAAGTTAACGCTACAGATATGAACGATATCTTAAATAATAATTTATTTTCGAGGCATTCACATGACTCATTAATATTCATATTTATTAGATCTTTGGGTAAAAATTAGTAATAAATCCTAGAAATATTTTTTCAATACATTGTTAATATAATAAGGTTTCATACACAAAAACGTCGATAAAATGGAAAATATTTTTGTATGGTCCCCATTTAAAAATTTAAATTTTTATAATAATGAATATTTTTTCAGAATTTGGTGGAGCATCATGTTAATCCTGAGCGTGGCTGCCTGCGGACACCTGATCTACAAGATATGGAACAAGTGGCAGCAGAGTCCTGTCATCGTCAGCTTCGCTGAAACGTCTACCCCGGTGTGGCAGGTAATATCATCACAATAATATATCATATTTTAAAATATTTAATATTAAGGAAAACACATTCTTATTGTGAAGTTGTAATTATTCAGAACATAGGTCTGTGATATTTTAAATACTAAATTAATGTATTAATTATAAATATATACATATAAAATCAATTTTGTCGAAAAATATTGTTTTAGCGTCACCGGGATGAATAATGTTCTGAATAATTACAACTTCACAATAAGAATGTGTTTTCCTTAATAATATATGTTGTATCAACGTGTCCAAAATTTAATAAAAATGAATTGATAATTCTGGCGTCTGCGAGTCGGTTTACTCAAAGGTATTTGAGATTCTGTAAAAATAATGTAGATGGCTTTCAAATAATGGAACGACAGGTGTATTAATTTGAAAAATGTAACATATAGGTTCGAAAATTTGTCAAGAAAAATACTGGCGTTATAGCACAAAGGTAGTGCACTTGCCCGGATTGGAAATGAAGATCCAGGTTCGAATCCCGGTGACGCTAAAACAATATTTTTCGACAAAATTAATTTTGTATGTATATATTTATAATTAATACATTAATTTAGTATTTAAAATATTTAAACTCGAGTGCAATTTCTCAACAAGAAAGTACACGGTTGAACTGTTTAATATTGTTTGGTTTCGTTTCGCAGGTTCCTTTCCCTGCAATAACTATCTGCTCCGAGACTAAAGCTCGACAGTCGGTGTACAACTTCACTGAAATGTTCCACCGGAGCAGCGACAACTTCACGGCTGAGGAGTAAGACTTGTGTATTATTTGAACCGGCTGTCTTGTTTCGGTCTTCCTATTAATAGAAGTGGAATATGTACTCCGCATCTGCCTGTTATCAGGCGGTGTATTTAGCGCACTTGGAGTGGTTGTGTTAGCTATCGTGGTGACTGAAATGGAGCCGATTTGATTTAACCAGCGCGGTAAGGACCGCATCCAATGTGAGCTATCTTGTGTCCATCATATCATATCTTACATGCTGTGTTCTACATGCTATGTCATCCACCGTGTCATACATGCTGTGTCATCCACCGCGTCTTACATGCTGTGTTCTACATGCTGCGTCATCCACGTCCTACATTCCGTGTCTTGTATGCAGGGGTGGGCTGGAGAGGGCTCGGATGGGCTCGCGCGAGCTTTTTGTTAAATTTGGCTTAGCTTGTTAAATTAAGTAAAAACAATATTCTCAACAACAATCAGTACCTAACTGCAACTTCTGTAGATGGTTTAAATGTATTATGAAACATAAAACTTTGTTGCCTTTTAAAATTTCTCGTAATATATATTTAATTTGGGTGCATAATAAAAGAGACTACTTAAAACACTACTTAAAAACACCATATATATTGTTTACAGATATTCGTAGATATTCAATGCAACTTTTTTATGAACGATTATCCTTCACGTGCACATTTTATGCAATAACTCGTTTTGCGCTCAGTACCGTACTATCCTTTACGGGCTTCGAGAGAAATCTCACCCCACCTATCCTCCTCATGCTGCACGTGCCATTAGAACTTAGAACTTCGGGAAAGGTATGACGCCCCAGATGGGAAAACCGAGACGTAGATGGATAGATATTCTTAAGACGGACAAGTGCCCAGCAGGCTGGACCATAAACGTTCAACGCAAATTTTTTGTGAACGATGCTTTGAGCGATTATCCTTCATACTTCACATGTGCACTTTTTTTTTTCCTTTACCGTAATTGTGCACAGTTCTGAGAAGGACAGTTCTTAATATTTATCACTTGATACCATCATTTACTGAGGAGAACTTCAATTTCATTTCAGTATTCTGTTTTGAAATATGGAATTGGAGCGTAAAAAATAGTATTCTGCATCAATCCTAGAACTCTTCACTGTTGCAATCTAAGGTAGGAAAGTACATCTATCAGCTACTGATATGAATTATTTCACAGTATATAGCGTATTGTTACATAATATAAGTATATTATGTAACATATTCGATTGATTTAATAATTATTGCGTGTAATTGTATAAGAGTGATAAAAATATCCTTCCCGGAACATCGCGAATAGCCCTGAGATTAAGCGAGCTCCTTGTTAACGTATTGGCAGCCCACCGCCACTCACGTGTCATGACGTGCCTTCCACGTTGTATCCTCTATGGTATGCTTCCACGCTGTGACCACCGAGCCATAGCCTCCGAGCCACGCCAGAATAAGGCATAATAATATACAGAAGAGTATACCAGACAGAGAGTATTATTTAATTATGTTATATTATTTACAGACGAAAGGATTTCGAAGCCATATCGCTTTTGTGCGATAATCACTTGCTGACGGAGGGAAATAACTTCACGGACCACAAAAGCTTGGACATGCTCATATCCGTAAGTTTTATCTGCATCATTGAAAGTCAACACGACCAACATCATATGGGATACTGAATACACTAGTATTATCACTCAAAACCTTAAAAAATAACTAAACTGTATTTTAACATTCAAAAGTAATAAGGAATGCCGTATTTCCTCGATTGTAAGACGCACCCTTATTTTTATAAACCAATAATAAAAAATAAAAAAATATGTAAACTTTATTACAACAGATAATATCATACAATCACAATAAAAAGCATTTAAAAATAGGCATATTATATATGTACTATCAGTATCAGAGTTTGAAATTTCTTCAGATTCAGTGTCCGATTATTCCGAATCCCTTTTCGACTCAGTTCTACTAATAATCAATGATGATTCATCACGACTGAGGAATTTCACAGTGATTGTAAGACGTCATTAAAATGGGAAAAAACGTGCGTCTTATAATCGAGGAAATACGATATATACTCTATAACGATATATATAATTATACAGGTTTATAATATATGTATATGTGTTAGCGCCATTTAACGCATTAATACACGCACATCGTCTATGCGCGATTATCAAAATTTAAACCTAGTATCTCCTTCTCTTTCTTATCCTAACCTGTCCCTTGAGCACGAGGAAGAAGGAAAGAGGTCACTGCCTCGCTGGGGATAATGATCTAGAGGCGATGGAAATTGATATTGCTGTCGACACACTAAACGATTTCAGACAGAAACTTTTTCCAGTCCACTATAAAGCCGATGTTGAGCATAAGGAGAAACTGTTTACTCCCTTTCAAGCCGAGACCATTCCGTTCTTTCTGAAGAAGCTGGAAGCCATTGCAGAAGCCAACAAAGGATATTTAGCCCTTGACAAGTTGACCTGGGCAGACTTATGGTTTGTGGGTATTGTGGATTACCTGAACCTTATCACTCGCCAAGACATCCGTTAAATCCGAATCTCAAGACTGTCAAGGATAATGTTCTCGCCATTCCTGCGATCCAGGCTTGATATGAAAAGTCTCCGAAATGCGACTTTTAAAAACATGATTACTGCACACGCATACTGCATAAATACTGTATACGGGCTAATCTGCCGTCGCTTCAATTCGCTTTACTACCTACCGCTAATATTAATTAATAAATATATATATAATTCCGCTAATACGTAAAAACAATCTTTATTACGCGAGTGTTAACAGTGTTTACATATTCTGCGCCGCATGTCTTGTTGTTGGAAAGAAGAGACAATTGATCCAGCATCAGGCATACCGAAGAAGTAAGTGCCTCCTATCTTCCATTATTTCCAACATAATGTGACAAATATTTTCTCGCGTACATTAAAATAATATTTCCAAAATGAATCCTTATTATTCGAGATGTTTTTATACATTTAATTTTTTTCACCGGATCTATCATTAACACTAAATTTATGAAACAAATTTATAAAAACACGACCCAGGTTTGTTTAGAAGATTTCCTTTTCATCTGCAGGGTGTAACAGACCTAGTCCACAACATTTTATGAGCAGATAACCGACTAAATTACTAATAGAAAATATTCAAGGAATATGTAGAAATTCTGCACCGTTATAGAAAATATTATTGTTTGAAATTATTACAAAATCGTGTTCAGTTTTAAGTCTACGTACTGCGAAATAAATATTTGCGAAATTTATTTATTATAACTTTATATCTTTGCTTCAGGTCCTAAAATATGTAACAAAAAATAGTCCGACAGCTCGAAATTTAATGAACTTTAATTTTTTGTATTTGGAATCAATAAGACATTTAAATTAATCGAAATAATCACATAATTTCGTTTTTTTGTCAATGATTTTATATACATCGATAGGTAGGCCTGGTATAAATTATTATTAATTATGGTATTAATATGTGTATTCTATTTGTGTGGATTTAAAAACAGAAACAAAAACGAAGCTGCTACTGGAAAGAGACAGTTTTTCGGTTCGGACGGACTTATTTACGGCGGTGATATAAGAACATTTTTTATTATATATGTTCGGATTATCGGTTGTGAGAAAGTTTTCGGAGGCTGGCCAGCAGAGTTGAGGACCACCAGACTACAAAGAGAGCGAAACATTTTGTTCGGTAAAATTTTTCCATAGCCAACACATTGTTTGTTTATATAGATTTCGTATAAAAATGGCATTGACGTCTATAAATAATACGTCTAATATAAATATACGCCTTATATGACGCATATGAAGCAATTATAAATGCTACTAATGATAAAGAGGTGATCATTTCCCACGATGAGTTATATTTTATGTTAGATTTTAACTCTGACATGGTTGAGATTAGGCACATATTCCTTGAACATTTTTGACTCGTAATTTAGTCAGGTATTCACCTATAAATAGTCGGTGAACTAGGTCGGTTACATCCTGTATAGTATTTTACAATTACAAATAAAAATTAAAAATATCTATTAGTTTTTTATTTTTCCAGTTTGAACTGAACATTTTTTTCTTTTATAGAAATTATGGAGAAATGTGGTGATGTTCTTATTTATAAGAAAATATGCCGACAAATATACGTAAATCACACAAATATACATATTTATACATTCTGTCTGGATTGTGCGACATGGTCATTAACAAATAATTTGGACAAAATACGAACTACAAGGACTACATATAAGTCTTAAATTTGTCGTGGAATAAACTCCTCCGCAAGAAAAAGTAACCAAATATTTTTTGGAAAGATATATATGAATATCTTTCTAATTGATTCGTCTAATCAGTTCTTTGATATAAATAATTAAACGAAATACTTTGTTTAAACCACTATTTATTGATTATTCTATATGTTTCGATACCTACGGTATCTTTTTCAGGAAATAGTGTATACTGAAATTAAACATACAAACATAGATAAAAATAAAACTTTAAAGTGGTGAATAAGTAAGAACTAATATGAAAACAAATTTTAAAGGTGGATTTTTACAAAGAGGATTTGGTTATTTATAATATTTATTTATTTCTAAAATTTCAAATTTATCTAACTGTAAACCCTTAGTATTTGTGTATATAATTTCTAAATCCTTGTTATAAATAGTTCGTTTTCAAAAGGTGACTGGAAAATTCTGAATAGTTGTTCTGAATAGAATTTGTTTTATAAAATTTCCAAAAAAATAATGATTTTTAATGAATGTGGTATGTTTTTTGTAATATAAATTAAATTAATCAACTAGAAAGATATCATATTAAATAAAATAACAACCACTTTGTATGAAACCACGAAATTTATTATACGTCAACCGGTTTCGCTCATTTCGAGCCTCATCAGGACGTATTTAAAACTAATCATAAATACAAAAAGAGTGCACTTAGTGCATTAAGAGGGAAATACAGTATAAAATTACGCGTGAAAGAGAGATACATATACAGTTAGACAGAACATTAAGGGAGACAGAATATAAAATTATATGCGAAAGAGAGAGACAGAATACATGTACAGATAGACGGAACATTAAGGGAGGGGAAAATACAGTGTTGACGGTTGTTGGTTTCATACAAAGTGATTGTTATTTTATTTAATATAATGTGTCAAACTACAAGGTGATTATTTTCTACGAAAATATAGATAGATATCCTTACAGAAAAAAATAATTTATCGAAAAAATATTTAGTTACTATCGGAATTCGAACCAGCACCTCTTCCTACCCGAAGAAACGTGTTACTATTCCACCACAGCAACCGATTACGATAAATTTTTATAATTGATACATTTATTATTTCATTTTTAAAAGCAATCAACTTTATATTCCGGATTGGAAGAAGTTCAGGTTCGAATATAGATTTTTTAGTTGATTTATTAAATTTGTATTATAAATACTACAACTTCAGAACAAAAATGTGTTCTCCTTAAAAATATTTTTTTGTAAACTGTATTATTTATCCCAGGATTGCAACATTACTTATCGTGTTCGTTCAGGTCGCTCCCAAGTTCGAGGAAATGATGTGGCATTGCAAGTGGAAAACCTCCATAGAGAACTGCAGCACTCTGTTCAGCCCCATATTGACGGACGAAGGGTTGTGCTTCTCTTTCAACATGCTCAACGCGCAGGAACTATTCCGGAAAGACGCGTAAGTAATATAAGGGTGTAGATTAATTCATATTACGATATTTTTAGAACATCGCTAAATTTAATGGTGCCTCGCTAATTAAGTTTTATAGGACAAAGACTAAGAGTAGGAATTCCACCCGTCAGGAGCTTTGAGATTATTTTATTTTTTCCTATCCCTTTTTCTTAAAATAATTAGATATGATTTAAATAATAAATAATTCTATTCATTTGATAAATAAATCACAAGCCTCTTACATATTTTAAACGTACTACACTTATTTTGATAACTTTGTTCTTTCTTTTCTTTCTTTCTTAAGTCTTTTTAATGCAGCTATGATAATTATTGGATGGGTGACAGTGATTTGAAAGAGATTCTCTAATACTGCATTGATTTGTTTTATAAAAGTATACTGTTCATCTTGAAGTCTGTCGCGGATATGCAGTAGCACCTGGAATATAAATCATTGGAATTTGACCAGTAATTTGCTAGCTCTTAAGCTAGCGTACGACAATTCTGTTGTAATGGCGAGACGTTGTGGAAATACAGTCTTTTAATAGGGACGCTCGAAATTTGTTAGGTTATAGCAGTCACGTTGTTATAGTGACATCTGTCAAAATTATTGTTAATTGTTTAATAGTGTACGGTAAATCACCATGGAAGGTTATAGCGTTGAACAACGTGTGCAAATCATCAAATTTTATTAATAGTGACTTTGATAATAACGACTTTGATATATGTAATTATATATTGATATATATATTGATGATATTTGATATATATATATAACTCGAAACGTTCCGCGCAATACGTGATTTTTCTCCTCGCCACAACCGTCCTGCCGCGTCGACTATTCGACGTTTGGTGGCAAAATTCGAGTCAAATAAGGTACGTCACTGAAACACAAGATCTCCTAAAAATATGGCTGCTGTGCATGAGAAAGTACGAGAAAACCTAAGGCAGTCAATTTTTCGTCATTCACAAGAACTTGGTCTTCTGTGATTTCAATTTGGCGAATTTTGCGTCGGGACTTGGGTCTGCACCCGTGCAAAATCCAACTAACCCAAGAACTTAAGATAAACGACCATAGACAACGCCGTGTATTCGCTGATTGGGCTCTGGAGCAGTTGAAAGTTGACCAAAAAAATCATCCTTAGTGACGAGGTCCATTTTTGGATGAATGGATATATGAACAAGCAAAATTATCGGATACCAATCCATACGAGATACACCAGTACCAAATGCATCCCGAGAAAATAACTACTTGGTGCGTATTTTGGTCTGACGAAATCATCGGTCCGTATTTCTTCCAAAACAAAACTGGCGTTGCCATAACCGTCAACGGCGAGCGCTACAGATCGATGATAAGCAACTTCTTGTAGTCTAAACTGGATGATATGAACATCGACAACATGTGGTTCCAACAGGATGGCGCTACGTACCACACAGCACAAGCCACGATGGACATTCTGCACGAGCGATTTGAGGGCATGGTTATTTCGCACGGCGGTGGCGTGATCGAGCGATTTAACGCCTTTAGACTTCTTCCTTTTGGGCTATCTTAAATCACAAGTCTTTGTGAATAAACCGCAAACAATTGACGCCCTCAAAGTCAACATAAAATACGTCATCCAGTAAATTCAGCCAGATTTACGCGACAAAGTCATTGAAAATTGAACCTCCCGAATACGTGCCACCGAGCAAAGCCGCGGCGGATATTTGAACGACGTTATATTTCACACTTAATTCCATAAAATATACTTTTAAATGAAAAAAAAAATTAAGTGGATATCTTACACACAACCTGTTTTATTTACATTTTAAAATCGAGCGTCCTTATCGAAAGACTGTGCACTATGACGAATAGATATCTCTATAGCCCTCGCCATTACGACAGAACCGTCGTACTACAGATAGTCGTAGGTGTACGTTAATTTTTCAAGTAAGCCGAGAATTGATTGTTCATGTCTCGCCCCAGGTTGCACTCCCAGTATAATTACTTGAACCACGACAAGCAGTCAGAAGGGTGGACCCTGGACGGAGGCTACCCAACCACAGTTCCCCTGGACACGTACCCCGTGAGAGGGACGGTAACTGCCCATGTCCACTTATTTTTAAAATATCCAAAAAGTTCATTATTATCTTATTAATTATTAAGGAGAACACATTTTCATTGTGAAGTTGTAATTATTCAGAACATAAGTTTGTGATATGTTTTTAAATATATTAATTAGAAATATGTTTTGAATAATTACAACTTCATTATCCTTAATAATATATAAGTTGTATCAATGTGTCTAAAATTTAATAAAAATGAATTGTTAATTCTGGCGTCTGCTTTCAGTTAACTATCAGATTCCGTAAAAACAAAGTATTAATTTGAAAAATGTAACATATGTACTGTCATCTGTAGCATAGTCGGATAGTGCACCTTCTCCGGATTGGAAAGAAATCCAGCTCCGAATCCCAGTAGCAACAATAATATACTGTTCGATAAAATTGATTATATATGTATATCTTTCTAATTAATACATTTAATTTGATTTATAATCTCATATATTTTATAAATATTTATTTTTCATAGTAAAAATATACACTGATAACGCGGCAATCAAGTTCGCAGTTAAATTCATTAGGTAATCGAAAACGGAAGTGAGAATTTTATATGTCGTCCTTCCTACCAGATATTGTTAATTAAATATTTTTATTTATTTTATCTTTATTATTTACTAGTTCACAGCCCACACTCTCGAGACCTGACGATGCATCCAAATGATTACATTTAATGAGGTCGTTTTGTTCGTCAAAATTATATAACCAGTGCAGTGGCATCGTCGCGCCAATGCGGTCAGTGGGGCCCTGAATTAAGCACTTTCGAATAATGATTTTTAAATATAAATAAATTATTTTTAAGACCAACTGCAGAAAGAAATGGAATTATAAAATTTAAAAATTACAAAAACATAATATCGATGTACATCATGTACATAAGGGACGAGACCATCGTAGCTTAGCGAAAATAAGCATAATCGAATCATCATTTTTTCACGCAATATTTCACGCAACTTCCTAAAAACTACAGACTACCAAATATATAGACATGAACTAACGCAAATTCCTTGTTTCAATATTTGCATTTTGGTTTCACTCGCGTGACCATTTAGATACCACTTACGCAATAAAATAGCTCCGCGACTTTTTTTAAATATATCGAACGAAAATTTAAACGCTGACAATATAATACGCATTAATGTAAAAAGTGCGTCTTGTTTACACAAAGATTTGCGTAAATGTGTCATAAACTATCGAATTTATGTCTCCACAAATAATGTTTGTAGAAAGCCCCTCGACCCGCGAATAGTGTATATGTACATTTTATTTCATGTCTATTCATTTACTGGTCTGTGCTAAAAACATTTTTTTTTTCATGAGTCAAGAGACGAATTTTGTTCGTTCTATTTAATGGATAGATCCACGTAGTACATCATATTTCATAGTATGTACCTACATATGGAATTGTTTTTTTCATTGTACATTTGTGGCTCGGTAGTTTTTTTTAGTTACGCCACTGAATCTGCGATTAAAAAAATAATGTATTTTACTTTAATTGTTAAAAATGTCCAACCGCAAAGTTTCTGAAAATGCATTATTAATTAATATCTGATTTGCGAAAATTACAATTTTTATCAGGGATCGGGCACCAAGGCTGGACTTACTATTCTAATGAGAGCTTACAACTACGACCTGGACTACATCTGTCGTGGGCCGGTGCAAGGATTCAAGGTACAACATGATTATGGAATTTCAATATTTCTTGAGGCTGGTTCATGACCAGGTTCTACGTGATATAATAGGTGTTTAGTGCTGTCTCGTCAAGTCATCTAATGTATTATTAGTAGTGATGGTAAACCGTTACGTGGCTGTGATTGTGTCAATGATTGGTAACTGAGATTTAACCATGATTAGTAACTGAGATTTAACGATGATTGGTAACTGAGATTTAATGATTATTGATAACTGAAATTTAACGATGATTGGTAACTAAGATTTAACTGTGTGAGACTTACTTTCTACCATATACCAGAATTGCGTTAATTAGTTATCAATCATCGTTAAAATCGAACAAAATCACAGTCACAATAACAGGCAAAATAACGGTTAAATAACGATTTTTCCATCACTAATTATTAGGTGCCGGATTAAAAATCCTTTACGGGTTGTTAATACATCAAATTTTCTATTGTCAAAGCATAGATGGAGACGTCTATCGGTGCAACAAATAATCATGAAATATGCTTTATTATTTTTTTTTCGCCTAGGCATTCGAAATCTGTCACTTTGGTGGTGAAATTTTTTCGTATTATGTGCTAATGTATGTTAAATAACGAGATCAACATCGGACGACCTCTCATCACTGAAATAGCAGGATATTGAAAGATTGATTGTCGTATACTACAACATTCAAAGTATCAATGTGCCGTGACTTTTGGATCAGCTGTGAAAAGTTCGCCATATTTAACAATCGACTCTCGTTTTTACTATCAGATATCGTAGTTAGAGTAAAATGAGTTTACTACGGGATGTACTTTCAAGAAGTAAATATTTTTTTACTAACGATCAAACAACCCATTTTCGCAAAAAAAAAAAATAATTATTTACTATTGTAAAAAGTTACTACTGATTACACAACCGGGCCTTGACGTCTTACATTCTGTTAAGAGTTACAATACCTAGACTATACATGTCGTGGGTCAATGTATTTTAAAACTGAATTAAGTTTGTAACTGTTATTTAAAACATATATTTATAACTAGGAAATGCCTGTCTAAATGTATACATGTCTTCTTCTCTTTTTGGCATCAAATGTTTATTTATTAGTAACTATATAATACATATAAAAATGTTTATTTATTAGTAACTATATAATACATATAAAAATCTGTTTGGACTGTACCCTAGAGAAATTATGTGTCGAGACGGGCATAGTTTACAAGCAATTGTTCAATTAATTAGAATTACAAGTAGATAGAATTACATTTATTAACATTTAAAAGGTGAACATGAAGAACAATTTTAAAGTGGACTTAATTTTTGGATTACTTTGTAGCAATAATTAATATAGGTATAAGTCAATATGTTTGGGTGAGTGCACCAATACTGGCTCTACCCATATTACGAATCCAAGTTTTAATATAAAGTTTCATGATTTAAGTCTTTTAGCATTCTATTAAACAGTTTAGGTCCAAAATATTTGTAGTTGCTTTAACCAAATGTAGTATGTGCTCTTTGGGTTTGAAGGTTATTTGTATTTGTTTGTGTGGAAATTATGTTTTGTGTTGTTTTAAAATGTGTCTGTTTGTATTTATATATGTATTTGAGAGTAATATATAGCGTATATTTGTCTAATATCAAAGACATTGAATTTATCAAAAATTTCGTCAGTGCTCGTTGTGATTGGGGATTTGAGGATAACTTTTAATATAATTTTTTGAGCTGCTATTATTGGATTAATTGCAGACATAGTCGCTCCACCCCAAGCAATTATACCATGCTCTATGATTGATGAATGATGATGTTACTTATATTATATAACAAACAACACGCAATATACCGTAAAACAATTTATTTCAATAGCTAATACCTGCTTACCTGCCAGGCGCGGTCACATCATACATGGTTTGGATGCTCCGCATTCCTTGTGTTCTAGAGTCAAAAAGGTTGGACTATTTGTTTCTAACCGAGAACAGCACTGCTGCAAATAAATTCGTCCTATCCTTTAGAGACCGGTCGTAACACGCATTAAGACATGGCGCGCGCACGGATCCTGTACCTTCATTTTCAACTATCTAACATATATAAATCGCGTAAACACACATAAACCAGTATCAGTGGATTCTATCTTTCGTTCCGTATCCACAAAGTTTAAAAGTTTTCGATTTTCGCGCATGCGCATTCAGTTCCGCCTGTTAAGGTCTTCGAATACTGTATACGCATTCGTTCGCAGTATCCAACGTACAAAAAACGACTTTAATGCCTATGGGTATAATGCACAGAATAGCATACATATTACGAAGCGAGCGGATTGTTTTGAGGAATATGTTTGTGTGACGCATTTTTGACAATTTGGCTTGAATACTTGAAACTGAGTTATTTAAACATTGAATATCCTTCGATTATATGTAAAATTTGTAAATTTGATAGTAGGGATAAACTTATTATCCAGTATCCTTTCTACAAAAAGTCACCGACCGCCACTGTTACCTACCTAAGATTGCAAGAAAGAAGAGTTCCAAGATTGACGCAGAAATAGGTACAATTCTTTTCGCTCCAATTCCATGTTTCAAAACAGAACACCGGATTGAAACTGAAGTTCTCCTTAGTAAATGATGGTACAACGTAATTAATATTAGGAATTTTCCTTCTCAAAACTGTGTACCGCAAGGTAAAAGGGAAAAAAATTGTGCACGTATGAAGTATGAAGGATAATCGCCCAAAGCATCGTCCACAAAAATTTTGCGTTGAATATTTATGGTCCAACATGTTGGGCACTTGTCCGTCTTAACAATATCTGTCCATCTACGTCTCGATCTTTCCATCTCGGGCGTCATACCTTTCCCGAAGTTCTAAGTTCTAATGGCGCGTACAGAATAAGGAGGATGGGTAAGATGAGATATCTCTCGAAGGCCGTAAAGGACAGTACGGTACCGAGCGCAAAAAGAGCTATTGTATGATTCATTATCTCATGTATATTTCACTCGCAGCAGAATGATTCAACCGGGATATACCGACCTTTACTGATAAGCAAGATGATAAATCAGTGTCTCATCTGTGGGCCCACACTATTAATCTCCTCCACGCTATCACGCATTAGGTCGTAAATCTGTGGGCCCACACTATTAATCTCCTCCACGCTATCACGCATTAGGTCGTAAATCTGTGGGCCCACACTATTAATCTCCTCCACGCTATCACGCATTAGGTCGTAAATCTGCGCAATACTTTATTTTATAATACTTGACAAAGCTTCACACCCACATATGTAGATCAATCGATGTATATATTATTACGATGCGGTCTGGCTCCTACGGATAGGACGCCAGGGCGCTGCCACCGGCTAGACAGTGGTTGCATGAGACATGAGGGTTTAGTTGGAAATAGAGTCCTAGGCACTTACCTTCGGCCGACGACCCTTCTTTCACCTGTGGTAAATTTGTAGTGTTGTGTAGTTCGGACTAGGAATGAATGCTAATTAATAAAAGAGTTTGATTTTACAACTGGTTTGTTTAATTTAACATAAAAGGATTTTATAAAATAATCTCTCCAACCGGGCATAATGTGCCCCAAACAAGAAGTAGATTACAATGACGACGGCAAGCCCCTCGGATCCGGAGTTAACTGTATGAACCTAATCCTGGCGATGCTCTGAAGTACAAATTGACTAGGCAGTTAAACTCTGAGACCCTCGTCCATGGTGGTAAATCGGTCATTCCACTTGACTGTGATCAAATAATACTAATTAATGCGTCCTTCCGATCCGCCTCGACGCAGGTTCTTGGCCGTCAGGCTGGATGTACCCGGTGTTCGATAGCAGAGAACAACTCGTCGCTCCATCCCGAATGTAGCCTAAAATTCGCCGCACATCTCAACTCTTCGTGATGCCAATCTCCATACTAGCGGATGCTTCTACCCTATGCCAAGAAAGTTTGTATTGTATTTCTGCATAGGAAGAGAGTACAATGCACTTAGTTACTTCAATATTATACAGACGTGCAATAGAATCCCAAAAATATTATCCATACTCTTTCCTTTGATCGAGTACGTCTCAAACTACGAATGGCGACCGATCGACCTACTTATCTCTCTTGCGGTGTTTACATTTGTAAATATGGCGAGTTATCAAAATTCCATGTCGAGGGATGGTACTAGGTGCACAATGCTTTTGTACATTTTAATATCGTTAATGAAGCGATGAATTAGGTTTCACATTATTGTTTAAACATTATTTATGTAATCATAGCGCAAACTGAACAGGTGACAATATTGCAGGTCCTACTCCACACCCCGTCTGAAATTCCTCGAGTGTCTAAGCAGTACTTCAGGGTCCCGCTCAACCAGGAGGTGATCGTAGCCATCAAGCCCAACATGATGACCACCTCTGAAGGCCTCAAAGATTATGACCCCAAAAGGTTTGACTTTCAATATGAACATTTATGCAGTGAATTCTCAGCAATAATCTTTTTATAGTACACACTCAGCGGCGTGCACTAGGCATGGACTTAGGTTGTGCTGCTAATATCGATGGTGTAAAAGCGATAGGTATTATCATTAGAGGGACTCATCACATGCAACGTGAGAGACATTCACAATATATGGCCATCTTATAGTGAGTGGTTGAAATGTTCAAGATAATAGATCAGCCGGACGACTGTGAGATACGGTCCGTAGTTTGTTTCTCGAATGCACGAAACATGAAACCGGCTGGCCACATGCCTGGCTCGATGAAATTAATATTCTCACGACGAAGAAAGTTGATTGTATTTCTGGCTGTGTGAGATGTAGCTCCGTCCTGCTGTAATGTCTAGCTATACTCCAGGCTTTCTTTTGAAACTCTTTGATCATTTTCCTAGCACCCCAACGTTTTTCAATTCGCAAATTTTTGATCGGAATACGGTCTTCTGCAGTGATTTTTGTCATTCTGGGCAACAATTTGAAAAACCAAATAAACACAATCAGAAAATTAATAATCAAAGATGGCGATCGATAATTATCGAAATAAAACGTAAAATAGGTAAATAGGTAAGTAAGTAAATAAGTAAACTATTTGAGCTATTGTTGATATAGTTAAACTAATTTTAAATATTAATTATATGTATTAAATGGAAAGATATACATATGACTTTCAAATAATGGCGACGATAGATGTATTATTTTGAAAAGTGTAACATGTGGGTTCGAAAACTTGTCGTCAAAAGTACTGTCTGCTGTAGCATGATCGGTTGGAAAGAGTGTTCGAATCTCGGTAGCAACAACAGTATTTTTAGATAAAATTGATTTTATATGCGTATCTTTCTAATAAATACAAATGTTTAATGGCCGTTGGGTTTCAGTAAATAGTAATGGTTGTGTGTTGCAAGGCGGCAATGCTTCTTCCCGTCAGAGAGAAGACTGATGTACTTCAAGGTCTACACCCAGCAGAACTGCGACCTGGAGTGCCTCACTAATTACACCTTGGCTTCTTGCGGTTGTGTCTCTATCTCCATGCCTCGTGAGTAATGCATTAGTAACATGTTAATTTTTTAATGTACCGTATCGGGCCGAATATAACGCGACATCAATAATTTAATAAAAATGACGTTCGCGTTGTATTCAAGACCTAACCACTATAAAGAAAACTTTTGTCATTGCAGTATTGGTACGAGTACTTTTCTCGTAGTATATAACATAACATATATAACATCCCTTTTACATGAGCTACATTGGCTCCGATTCCCTGAAAGAGTTGAATTTAAATTGTGCTGGTTGATGTACAGGGCGACACATAACATGGCGCCTCTTCAAGAACTTTGCATCCCGCACAATTTGAATGGTAGACGTAAACTCTCAGGTCAGCCTCTACTTCAGCTGTAGGAAGGGTTGTATAACCGACCAACCGTTACTAGAAGTCTAAATTTAGTGAACGGGGATTTGCGGTGGCAGGCCCAAAAGCGTGGAACTCTCTGCCCTCCGTCATAAGAAACAGCGCATCAGAGACTTTATTTAAGAAGAAACTAAAAACGCACCTTTTCAAAAAATCATTTCCATAAGTGAAAATAACAATTTTTAATTTTAAAAAATAGAAGTAATTGTAGAACTATAAATAGTTTACGTGTAAAGCGCCCTTCAAGTGAAATTTTTACGAAAATGGCGCTATACAAATTATCCAATATTATTATTAATATTATTATTAAAATATATGTATTGTATATAATACATACATGTATGTTAAAATGTTATACATATTAATATTTATATTTTTTTCCCAAAAAAATGTTTTTTTCTTAAAATAATGGGCTAAAATTTTAACGGTTATATTCGAGACTGCGTTATATTCGGGCCAATACGGTATAATCTATAACGTGGTTGTTGGAGTCCCAAAAATATCATCACGAAAAATATAGTCACTACATTCACTGACCTATTTGTTCACCTAACATTCACTGACCTATTTGTTGACCTAAAACACCCCTAAAATATTGACCTAATTTGTCATCTGACAAGCAATTACTTAAATTATTTAAAGAATTGAAATCTAAAAAATCGCTGTGTTACAGTGAGAATTTTTTTTTTTTGTAAACTTTTTAATAAATAAAACATTAAATGTATTATTAGCAATCGTTAAATACATTTTATTTCTTAAAAAAATTATAATGTTGCTTTCTTGAACAAATCATATTATCCTAAATGGGGTTCAATGACATGTCGCGTTATACCGGGTTAAGGCGTGTTTCAACGGCGCTCCACTGAATTAGTTTTAATTGCCTTTTAATAGACTTGTGGTAGATTTTATAGTTCTTATCAACAATTTGTACCACCCCTGCAACAACAAGACATATCCGTTTTGAACAGATCTGTGATAAAAATACTACTAAACAAAGTAATCTTCTCTGCAACAACTCTGTATATCATCCAAGATAGCCGACGTCTATCAACATTTACAAAAATTGATATACAGTGGTGTTCAGTATTCGCAATTATTTTTTTGATCAGTGAACATACATAATTCATATATATATATATATATATATATATATATTGTGACGTCGCCATGCGTTGGGAGCCAAAATGTGTCGTTCAACGACGTGACGTCCACCGGTTCGCTCAAGGTAAAGCGTGAGATACGTGGATACGAATAATAATATAATGAGTCAGATTTACTACATTAAAATTAGTTAAGCTTTATCATATAATGATTGATCATAAATAGAAGAACAAAAATGTTAACGTCGACAAAGTATTAAAGCATAAAATAATATTACGAAAGATTTAAACAAATTATCTTCATCGAAATAGCAACAAGGCATTAAAATTTGGTCTGAGATGTGTGAATAAAAATCATAAATTTCGACCTCTTCAAAATTATACAACTGGGAATTAACTTCACAACAGTAAAACACAAAGAACCTTTGCTCTACAGGAGTAATCCACAATTTAAATTAAGTTTTTAATGGTTTGAGTCACCATGTCGTATTCATTTGATAACTCCTTCCACCGGAAACGTCACACTCTGACTCATGAATAATCCTTCGTGAAAATTTTTATTGTCATCACATTCCCGTGTCTTGTGATGACCGTTAACCCAAAAATACACCTCCGTATCATGTAGGTTGGAATAGGAAGGGATTTTTGCATCCTGTAAACATACAAATACAATGACATAAACTCATAAAAAAAACATGGCACAGCGTAACACAGATGCCTAATATATCAATATATATTATTTTCACCCTTCCTTTGTAAAACTGAAGTCACATTTTGTGATATTTAATTGCACGAGCTGTTTGCTGCGCTTGCTCCGGTCCGTTACCGGAAAGTGCCATAGACAAAATTCCTTTCAGCGGTGCAGTGCTGCCATTGTTCTAAACGTCAACACAAACCAATTTACTCCCAGGTAGATATTTTAATATAATGTCATAATATATCCAAGCGTTTGAAATAAAATTATTATTGTTAAAACGTAGTATTATTGTCACCGGTTTTGTTTGTCCTATTACTTGACCCAATTCCCGACCAGTACCCCTTCATCTGGCAGCTCGATCAGTCCTATTAGTTTTGCAAAATTAATCGAGAGTTGGAGTAAAATTTCATTATGATTAGTGGGACGCACTCAACATAGTATTTCTGTGTATGTACGTTGTTGAACATTGGACATTGGTCGTGCCGTTCGAATTTCAGGAGAAGCGAAGAACGGCGTCATCATCAGTTAACTCGAGCTGTCCTCCTTACACCCTGATCCGCTATTACTGAAGGATTTTCTATTTCCAATTCCTTATTCCTTTCCCTGTTTCATACATGTACTCATCCCATTTCCTCTTACCATTCCATACCGTTCCGAATCCATTACACTCAATGTGATAGGCGACTCACGGCATCGGTCACAGTGTTGTTGCATATATGATTCATATACACTGTTCTGTAACCTTTATTAAAACATTTAATAATAAAACACAACTGTTTATATACAAACTCATTTTATATATTGTGACATCGTATTTTACACGTCCACCGATTCGCTCAGGGTACAGCACGAAGTGCGTGGTTCTGATGCACAGAATTCACCATATCGCCTGCCACTCACATTAGCTAGCATTCTCAGGGAAAATAATAAGATTAGTTCAAGTTTTTATAATAACAAAATTTAATAATCTATCAGATATGAAAACGCATGAATAGTAAAGTAAAATGTAATAAGAAACATGTCATTTGAATGTGATTACAAGCAAAGATTAACTGACAATTTTGCCTTAATATAATAATGGAATTTCTTAGTACCGTACAAACATCAAAATCAACTAATTATTATTTGAAAGTAATAGTGAGATACAACACTTCGATTCACTGAATGTGAAAATCTTCAGCTTTTACATTACCTGATGAGTTTGTAAGGTTAAATTATAGCAAAAAATCATATTAAATAAATGTGATTAACAAGATTAGCAAGTTATTAATTAAAATTTAAAAGGTGAGGAAAAAAAGACAAGACTACAATGCTTCGAATATTAACAATTCATATATAAATTTGTTTTACAACCATTGAAGCGTGAGACATTTCGTTCATTCAGCAGTGATCCCCAGTCTCCGTCCAGATTTGATGTTCCGAGGCACCCGTAAATACTTGTATCTCCTTCCCATTAACACGTCAGGAAGGCTGGGTCTTCCTCTTCCATTTTAACTCGCATGGAATCCTTTGCGTTCTCCTCTGTCATAAAACAAATTCAGCTGTCAAATTATGAAGCGGAGGATACCAAATCGTATCCCTTCCAGCTTTGTTCATGAGGAATCCTTCATGAATTTAAAAGTATTATCATTATATGACACCACTCTTCTGTCATATAATGAAAGGAAAAAGAAAGGATGCGTCCATCCTGGAATTATAAAAACTATTAGCAAATAAATCTTACAAAATGGTGCAAGAAAACACAGATGCCTAATATATTCAATTATTCTCACCCTTCCTTAATTCTATACGAAGTCACATCTTCGTTATTTTAGCATCAGAACAACTTCTCGTGCTCGTCAATACCTGTCAAAAGAAAAAACGGTATCGAGAATTTTTTTCTTACGCGGTGCAGTGTTGCCAATCGGTAAACCCCCAACATATCTCGTGCGCGGTAGGTACCAAATATAACATAATAATATGTATTAATGTAAAATATTTAGCCAAATATTTATGATGCTTTTAATATTAGAAATATTATCTATTTATCTAAAAACTGAAATTTTATTCTTTAGGCAATAGTTCAACTCGCATCTGTTCTGCGGGAAATGTCAACTGCATGGCCAAAGCTCAAGGTAATATAATATTTTTTAAATACCGTAATAACTATATATATCGTATTTTCTACAATCAATTTTATTATGTATGGGAATTACGTAACCGTTACAACATTCTTTCTAAACAATACACCCACACCGCTGAAAATACTTCAAGGCTAGTCGAGTGACAATATTCACGTATTAAATGTGAATTTTTAAATATATTACTTAAAAATATTCCTCGCAATAGTTGAGGACTTTAATAGATGTCTTTGTTGTTTTCTATCGATAGACAGAAATATAATTTTTTCAAGTGAGGATCGTCAGACACAAGAAATCGTTTTTGTGTTAAGTATTATTACTTTTACTAATTGTAACATACCATTTTAAATTTAGCAATATTTGAATATGTCTAAGAACACACAATTACTGGATTTTTACCCACAAAGGTACTGTTATCAAATAAATATCAGATATCTCGTAGAGACGAAGCTATTTTTATTAAATTTAATCGAAAATATATAGAAAAGTATGGGAACCTTTCTTCGACTGGCTTAAGTGATCACTTTATATAAATATAACGTTCACCATTCTCACCCATCAATCTCCACATCTATCAAATTTTTGAAAGTTGTATATATGCGCAATTTTTTTTTTGACGTTTCAAATGTATGACTTTATTTCGACTCGGCATTGTAATAAACAGCTGTTGATTTTCGCGCGTTTTTTATGTCATGTATCGAGATTCAGATTTCACAGCTTACAATAGTCATAGATATTTTATATTTTCCCGCACAAGATAAAATTGATGATTTCACTCCGGAATTTGGTTAATTAAGGTGAAATCATACATTATACTTAGAAAAATTTTCTGTACGTTTTTTTGGATTTTTATAGGTTATGTCTAGAACGACACAATGATGATTTTTTAAAAGCGTAATTGAATTAATTATTATTTCGCAGTTGTACACGTGACTTAAATACGCCCGTCTTACTACAGACCGGTCGAAGGAGTTTGTTCTTTTACGCGTCTGTTATTCAATATTTAGATTGAACAGTTCTGGTGATAGATAAACCTGTAACTTACTTACCATCACGCCGTTTCCGGGGTAGACAGAGAGGATAGAGCGCCACACTCTTCTGTCCTGACACATAATTCTCGCCTCAACCACATTCATACATCTTCTCATACAAGCTCGATGAGTGATGGATTATTATTCTTTTCCTTTATTTTTCTTCTTCTTTTCCTGTCAAATCACTTTTCATGGTTTTATCAATGAGTATTAACAAAATGTTTGTTTTTATTAAAACCTGGAGAGATGGGTTGATGGTTGTCAGCTATGTCAGCTCTGTTTTTTACAATTTTAGGATGCCGAGAATAGTGGTGTTTTTTTTTTACGTGGTTAGTAATCTTACCTAACGCTTCTCAAAGATTAACAGGCCTTTGACCCTTTTGGGTTGTTAGTTGTGTACGTCGGGTCTATTTTTTACAATTTTGGGATACCGAGAAGTGGTATTTTTTTTAGGTGCACGGGGTGAGTCTGTGTAGCTCCTGCACAATTTCTTCACCACCCCTTAGGTTGTTGGCTATGTACGTCGGTTCTGTTTCTTCCAATTCTGGGATACCGAGAAAAGTGTTTTTTTTTTTTTGTTGGGTGAGATTGAAAACAGAGTACTGCGTCTCTGCAGGATACGTCTGCTACCGTGCGGTAGCTGTGCGGGCATGCTAGTTTTATATTAAATTCATAACTGTAATTGAAGCGTGATTGAGGCAGTTGAAATAAATAAAAAAATTGAAAATATGAATAATTAATTTCAAATTTCTATTTTCCTTAGCAAAATATTTAAATATATGAAAACATTTTTAATTATCTGGAATTATATGTAAATTCATACGAGAACAATATTTTTATAAATTAGATCCCACTCTTTTTTAATATATTTATAATCTTCAAAGATGTTGGTATTCAAGAATATAATTTTTTTTCATACTGATCTGTTAATGGATGAAACTATCTAGCACTTAATATTAATCATATTTCCGTGTCCCGTCTCGCAGACGATCTGCTGACGCGCGAAATTCAGGAGGGGCTGGCCCAGCACGGGAAGCCGCACTCGGCCCGCGGGCTGGAGGAGGTGGCCGCGCAGTGCATCTGCCTGCCGGCCTGCACGGCCATCACCTACGACGCCGAGACCTCTCAGGCGGACTTCAACTGGCAGAAGCTCTTCATAGCGTACAAGGCCAACTTCAGCGAGCTTCCAGAGTGAGTTTCTCTTCTACATTACATTAACCTACTAATGACTAACGTGCAGGGGCATACACTGTATGCAAACATAAAAACTGTGCATTGCTGAAGAATATCATATGAAATTACGCTATACAATTCTAGCCGTTATTACCCGGATTGCTCGTATTTAGGAAAATTGACAATCATTTGTGTACCACTTCAAGGCAATAATAATAATAATAAAAATAATAATAATAATGTGTTTATTCCAGCGAGATTACGTTTTTTTTTAACACAATTCGCCATAAATATAATATACATTATATTGTACTTTAAAGTTATGAAATAAATATAATGCTATGAAAAAGAAAATCAAGGAAAATATATAAAAAGTTCACACACATATATAAATATAAACAAAATGTAAATACTTCAGTCACGGCTATTGTTGTATATGTAGCTATTCTGTAAGCGTCGCCATTCTCTGATCAAGGAACCAGCTTTCCATGAGAGCGCCGCTTGCACCAGAGAGTTGATGCTGAGCTCCAACCGTAGTTTTACGCTCGCAACTCGATGTCTCAGAAGCGGAACGAATCCATGTATACGATACAATCCGAACAGTATTCTATACGAGTTGTTGTACTTAATTCGGCGACGGTTATATATCACTTGCTTGTATTTCGACCAGAGCAGAGCTCGCAGGTATCGCAATGCTGGCAGACAATTTGCCAGTACGTACGGGTCTAATTTGTGTTTTTTTCAATCCCATAAGAATAATACTGAACTAAACATTTTCTTACTAAACCGATGTTCATGTTTGTAGATATTTTTCAAACAATTTATGCTTATTTCTGTTGTCTTCGAAGGAGATTAATACTTACTGAAAACTACGTTTAATGACACCTTGTACATATTTGATTTGCTTAACAGACTAGGTGTTCGTCAATTTATTATCTGTCAAACGAGCGAGTTTGCATTTTTTGGGATATTTACTAATACTAAAAGAAATGTTGAAATAAATTTATTTTTGTTTTGAGTTTTAGCTATGGTAATTGGTAAAGCTGCTTATTTAAATATACATTATATTTAAATAAGCAGCTTAATGAATCATTTTAAATCCGTTGTCCAAAGTATAAATCGTAGATAATATTTTAAGCGAAATCAAAAGCAGAATACGGTACAGAGCAATAAAAGAACTTGCCTTTTTTTAAAGTAAGTAATTTCAAATTTAAATTGATCGGAATGTTCTAAAAATTATAAAAAAAAAATTGTATCTATCGTGTACTTAGTTAGCATTGTCGGTAACAGCATAACCTAAGTTTGTGCCTATTGCACGCCACTGTTAACCTGGAGCTACGGCAATAGCTACGCCATTCTTATGTTCTTTTCATCCTCACCCTACCTTGATTGTATTTTTTTTCCCCAAACTTGTTAGTTTTGTTTCTAATTTCTCTTGCATTATCTACACTAGGCGCTAGACAATAAGTTGGAACCAATCCTTATATGATCATGTTACACACAATTCATATACGAATACATACTTGAATACGCTACGAATGCAGAATCCATATTTGTCGCCAATAAGAAAAAAATACCAAAGATTTGTTTGTTTATTTATTTTAATATTTAATTCAATATTTTGAGTATGTCCAAATCTTTGTAGAAACAAATTACTGGATTTTATCGCCTGATGATTATTATGATGTCTCACAGAGACGAAGCTATTATTTTTATATGCGAAGTATGGAAGTCTTGGGCATTACAGGGCTTACGACCTGTCAATGGATGGCGACAGCGTAATTGGTAATAAATAAGTGATCTTGATTTAATATATACAACTTCTAAAACTTTGATATATGTGATAGCGTGGGTAAATAGGTGAACGTTACATTGTGTAAAGTGATCACTTAAGCCAGCCGATGACAGGTCGTAAGCCCCGTAATGCCCAAGACTTCCATACTTCTCTGACGTCTTAATATTTAATTCATTGAGTTCCATCAAATCTAATGGAATCGCATGTGCAATAGCCAAGGTTCATATAATGAGAGAGAAAACTCACAGTTTCATACATTATATTTTCATATATCTTCTTATTGGCAAGAAATCAATTAGGTTGTCGACGTTTATCCAAGACGCAAACCATTCGGACCCTAAATTGCAATTTGTCGCCAAATGTTACTTGTCGCAGAAATGGTATAAAATTTAGGAATAATATAGACTGTTTAATGTCAGTTATCTTTGTAATCAGGCGAAATAATCTAATCTGTCTGCAGATAGCACTAGTACATATGTGCAGGATGCCGGAACGCTAAAATGTGTCTGATTGGGTTTTGGTTAAGTTGTACTGTGATAGACCGCTTCCCCATTTTTGAGAATATTAAATTATAATTGTATTTTCAATATTGAAAAATAGGCTTTACGGAAACACCGACCGTGGCCGCGCACAAAATAAAAGATGAGTAACATTGCGATTGTGCGTTTCCAGCGTCAACATGGCGAGAACGGTGCTGTTCTTCAAGGAATCCCAGTTCATCACTTCCCGGCGCTCCGAGCTATACGGACAGACAGACTTCCTCGCCAACTGCGGTGGTCTCCTCGGCCTCTTCCTCGGCTTCTCCTTCCTCAGTCTTGTGGAGATCATCTACTTTCTAACACTGAGGTACACTTTAATTGAAGTGTATAATTTGTATATTAAATAAAATTTAGTATTTCTTATTAGAACCTAAAAAAATATTAATTTGTTGATTGTATTAATTAATGGACTGCGATAAAAATCGAGTACTTTTTTTTAAAGAAAAATGCATTATTATTGCGAAGAGCAAGTTGTTTCTCAGAATATGATTCCGTGTTATTTTAATACAAATTAAATTTATCAATTAGAAAGATCCTTCCTATTATTACACCACGTGGTGTAGCATAATCGGTTAATGCATTTCCCCGCATAGGAAGAGATCCAGGTTCGAATCCCGGTAGCAACGACACTATTTTTCGAATCATTGATTTTAAATGTACACCTTTCTAATTAATACATTTAATTTGTATTAATCTAATTAGTTTTAAATATCGTTCAACTACGAGTATGTTATAAAATTTCAACTTAATAATAAAATATTTTAATTGATATTAGCTAACTGCGAAACTATTAGGGACATTCGTCTATTATTAATATTTTAATCTATACGGAAAAAAAAGGTATTGGGAAATTTACAATTTTTTTAATTTCTCTCGTCTTATTTATTATACCTTATTATCTTTCATGTTGGAGTGATATACTTATTTATTAATTTATTAAACTCTTATTCCAGAGTGTTGTGCAACGTGAGGAGACAGATATCATCCACCAGGTCGTACTTGAAGAGTACCCCGAATATTGCGGAGAGAAATGGAACTTCCTTAAAAATGACTAACGATAACGGGCACAAAACTTCCAAAGAATAATTTTCGTCCTTTTGCCTTATCTACTTTAATAATGAATGTATATTTAAAGTGTCTGCATATCAGTGATCTCTTATTATCTTAAACTTTTAATGTGGGATTGAATGTAAATAATTATTTTTAAGCATACTTAATAAAAGTTCTTTATACTCTGTAATGGTGAAAGCATTTAAGGCTTTTATTATTCTCTTCCATGTGTCCATCCCTCTGTAAGGCTTATAAAAGGGTGCGTAAGGGGTTTGGTAGTGGTACCCAAAAAGGTGAAAGATGATGTCAGAACCTGGGATCAAAATGTTCTCTCCGCTCTTGTAGAATTTTTGCAAATATAGAACAAGTTTGTAGGATTCTCACAAAAATATATCCGGCAGCTCCTATCTGTTACTATAATACATATAATATAATATACATATTTATATATATAACGTTTTTCATGGGTAATATTATTCACAATTTGAGATATAAATCAATCCTTGTAGATTAGCAAAACGCAACGAAGATCAAGTGCGTATATACATGCGTATGCGCGGTCGCTTCATACATGCTTTGGATGCTCCGCATCCTTTGTGTTCTAGAGTCAAAAAGTTCTAGCCGGAAACAGCACTACTGGAAATAAATTCATCCTGTCCTTTAGAGACCAGATATAATACTCGTACACACAATGACACGGAGCGCGCACGGAGCGTATCGAAATACATATACATTATTAACTTTCTAACATTTATGAATCACAGATACCAGCATCGGTGGATCCTATCATTCGTTCCGTATCCACGAAGTTTGAAAGTATCCGACTTTTGCGCATGCGTATTCAGATTCGCCTGTGAAGGTCTTTGAATACTGTATACGCATTCGTTAACAGCATACAACGTACAAAAACGACTTTAATGCGTATTGGTATAATGCACAGAATAGCATATGTAATATATTACGAAGCGAGCGGATTGTTTTGAGAAATTTGTTTGTATAACGTATTTTTGACAATTTAAACTGAATTATTGAAACATTGAATATCCAAAAATTTTAAAATTTTTGTGTTTCTATCATTTTCGAATAAAAACATATTCTGGATACTAGAAAACCGACAGCATCCCTTCTAAAAAAAATTCACCGACCGCCACTGATATTTATATATTAATAATCTGCCATAATGTGACCATCCCGCCTTCCTTGGTGTCTTTCTTCCATAATCTTGATATATTGGTAAATCTTCTTGCACTTCACTTCTGTTACCAAGATGATCTGGAAATAATGGAAGAAAGATAGTGAACCTAAATACTCATACTGAACCCCTAAGAGTTTGGAAATTTGTCAACATGTTTTTCACTAAGCGAGTATAATTTTCAGCTTTGTATTTCCTGAAAAGGTTATTATTTGTTGAAATAAATGATGACCAGATAGAAGACTTCACATCATTCATAGAATTTATGAATGCGGAATCACTTATAAACTCGCTGATCTGAGGTCCATCAAAAATCCCAGCCTTTAACTTTTCTGCTTTTTTCAGGGAAATTTTTAAATAAATATATTCAAAACATGAACTATTTTTATCCAACGTTTTGGGTTCATTTTGAAGCAGGATTGTCATCTATCTCCTAAAATCTATCTACGATGCCAATCTAACGGGTAAAATTCCTACCTCACTATATGACTTCTAAATGAAATCTTTAAAAAGGGTGGCGATGTTTGAGCAGCGAGATGGAGTGTCAGTAAACTTAATTAATTATTTTATATGTCTATATGTAGCGAATGGTGCTTCATTGGCTGGAATTAGTGATTTCATTGGTGCCACACGATGCTTTGAATGTCATCTGAGCATGAGATGCCATGAGGAAGCTGCGATTTGCAGACATTGCGTAGTAGTTGGATGTTCGGATGAGACGTGCTAAATGCGCGACTTGCACAGGAAACAGGCTGACCACCCGACTGGGGATCGGGCGGTCATTAAAGTCTCTGTAAAGACGACGATTGATTAAAAATACAAACAAAAATTCAACAAATCACATGGTTTGGTGGCCCTACTCCTTGTGTTGGAACGCGGTGACGCGCCATGTGCAGGGATTCTCCGTAACACCGGACCATTGTTTGTGAAAGACTTCTCTGACCAATACCGGACCTGTGCTTCCTTCATGTTTGATGGTATTGAGATAACTTTTATGTCTGTGTCCTTTAAGATTAGTGACCCGATGGGCTCTCACATCCTGAGTATATATTACCTCCACCCCCCGTGATTCCCCAGCGGGAAAGGTTTGGGGTTTCTCTGCGTAACGTTTATACGGTTTAAGCGAAAGGGAACCTGGTCATGAAAGTGAGTGACTCGCCGACTGACCTGACTCTCGGAAGGACCCAAATTTATGGAATAAATTACTCTCTAGCCTTCACAGTAAATATAGACGTACCTACCGTAGGTATGATTTTATCATACTTCTGTCTAGTACGGTCCTTCCGATGCCTTTCGATATATCAAAGTACATAACGATTGTCAGCGTATTATTTCAAGAGGCAGCAGCGATATAATACGTTGACAATCGTCAATTTTTTAATAAAGAACCGATCTAGTGTGAAGTTCCTACTCGTAATTTTAACAACCTGTAAGAATCCATAAGGGGACATCACTGAAAATACAAAGTGTTTGACTGCCGACCTTTTTCAAACGAACTGTTAACAGCAGTGGTGTAATTAAAAAATGGTGCCCCGATGCTAAATGTAAGGGTATTTTATTTGTATTGTACGAGTATGTAAGATACGAAAATATTAAGTGATTTTATCTTTTAAATTAAAAGAACAAAGTTAGTCCCTTTTCTTCTATACACATGTATTCAAACATTCTTGAACAAAACAAGAGTGCGTTTTAGGGTATTTAAGAGAAGGGAAAAACTCGTGTTTTGATTCGTGACGATGGTCTGGTCCACGATAAGTTAGTGGGTTAATACTGAGTCATCGATAATATTTTCATAATACAGATAGAAATATTTTATTATGACTTATAATTCAATTTCTCGCTGTTGTGAATTAAATTTTTTTAGTCCGTATTAGCTCTGGGAAAGTATCTATACTTGCAAAAGTATTTTCATCTAATGTAAGCGTGCATGTTTGGAGTCCCTGTGGGCCTTAATGCACCGCATTGGCGTAACCGCGCCACTGCTTAAGGGATTACATATTTTTCCTTCTTAGTTATTCTAATTTTATAGTTGATAAACTAATTATGTATGTAATTATGATAGGCAGATATTAAAATACGAAATGTACTTACAACATATGTGTGATAAATCTTAAGATTACCACCAGATTCCCTTGGGGTTCTATCCTCTGATTACTGCCTAATTACCTGGGTTCCAATTCTTTCTAAATGAAACTCAGTCTATTCTAGTAACAAAATTATACGTTTATTACAACACGTTATACAGTAATATAAATTGTACATTTAAAGATAGACTAATTATTCAGAAGAAGCTGTGATGGAAGAGAGCTGCTCCCCCAGAGACGGCCTCTTATACGGTTCGTCACCCACCACTCGTCTACTCACTTTCGTGACACACCCACACACACTTACATTTAAAAAGTGACAGTTCTCATAATATGATAAATAAAAATAATAATTATTAAAAAATTACACTAACCCCCTAGTAATAATCGTATTGCGTGTGTATGTGACTTCTGAAGGCAGGGTATGCTCTGGGGAGTGTTCAAACTCTACATAAATAGTAAACCATAGATTCTTCTTTAACACTTATTTATACACAAATGGTAGGTAACGTTGATGGTAATTTAAAAAAAATTATAATTATAATAGCTTTACATATTAATATCTAATTGCTAAACTGTTTACATAGAAGTTAAATGGCGATCGATAACGCGCACGAAACAAGTCGAATTAAAACCAACCCATTCAGCCATAGAGATGGCTTCACTTGTCAATTACAAACATGACAGCAGTTGACGGGCGCTCCCCGCCGCCAGGGACGGACGCCCGACACGCGCTTTCGAGAACAATGGGAGGGAGACATAAAAACGACCATCGTTGTGATATTTGAAATATTTATCAGAAAAAATACAGGTGAATGTTCTCAAAACAATTAAATTAATTTTTCATTAGAAATTTTTTAAATAATTAAAGATTTTTCAACTCCGTTTCTGCTTATTCCCGTAACATTATGCCTGGAACCTCTAACTGTGCGTATAGACGGATGAGACTTGTCTCGAGATTCGTCTCGAAAGTCGCGTAAACGACATTACAGAGTTAAGCGTGAAGCTAGCTGTCGTGCGTTGTATTTTGTATTTTCCGCATAGAAAAATGACCGAATTGGTAGGTACACGAGCTAAGGATCATTCCAGCGTGTATTTTGTGCGCAGAGTAGAATGACGTAACTAGTACATACTGACTTTGACCGACTCTTGGAGATTAAACCCTCATTCATGGACACACATCATAAGATTATGGATTCGATTGGCTCGAGTTACTCGGGTAATAGATTCAATCAGGTAGAGATGAATCGGAAGCATGGATATCCAACAATTTAATATAATTTATACAATTCTTTCACTAATAATCCACTAGTCCTACAACACTCCCACTCCATATATTTTTATTTTATTTTTACTTTTTTATTCATATTTGTAATTCTCTTTTTATTCCAAATAACACCACAACAGCACGAAAAAAAACTGGCTACTTTAACACAGACTTCAGTCTAGCAAAGTAGCCAGGACAACGCTGTATATATCAGAGGTGAAGTCTACTCCATCCCACACAATAAACTATGTATTATGTACTTTTAAAATTAGCAATATTAACTTGGTGGTTAAGATTCATATTTTTTATTTATTATCTTAGTTTAATATAGACCATATAGACCAGCATTTTACACAAATAATAGTATAGGAAATTTACTCATAAATTCTAAGGACAAGGATGATAAATTTAACAATTCTGGCGTCTATAAACTTAGTTGTAAGGATTGTGCTGCATTTTATGTTGGTAAAACGGGTAGAAATTTTAATATAAGAGTAAAGGAGCATTTGAGATGTTTGAACAATAGTGGGTTTTCAGAATTTGCTAATCATTTGATAGAAAATAGTCATGGTTTTGATAAAAAAAATTGGGATTGTCAATTTTGCATATAAACGGTGTAGGTCACAAATTAAATAATTTGGAATCGTTGGAGATAAATAAAGCATGTAAAAGTAATCAGGAAATTCTAAACAGCCAACTAAATTTAACTACGAGTCCTATTCTAAAATTTTTTCCTAAAAATTATTCGACTAAATTTGTATTGAGCAGCAATTTGAGTTAGGTACTAAATTTACTTTTTAAATAATAGTTGTTTTTAAAAATTTAAAAATAGATTCTGGATAAATAGAAAAACAATGCTATATTTTTAGTTAGTTTTGACATATCCTGAAGAAGGAAAAGGTGTTTTCCGAAACCGGTAGATGTTTTTTAAAATCAATTGTGGTTATTAAACTAAGATAATAAATAAAAAATATGTATTATGTATTTTTATTATGTATCCACCTCTGTTAGTACAAAAATATGGATGTCAAAATATATATAAATAAATAAATAATACAGAATTGAGCTTTCTATCGAATTTTATATGCAGAGTAAATTTACCAACTGAAGCCAGTCGATCTATAACTCCATATCTTCGAGATGAGACAGCAAAGTCAACCGCCAGAACCTGTTCACAGAGATGTACGATCGTCAGATTTGGCTGGCCCGTGAACATTTTTTTAAGCTTAACAAGACCGGGTGAAGGCCCGCACTAGATCTGTCCCTGTCCACAGCCGCCCCTGCACCAGGCAGTAGACTGCCCTCTAGGGAAAGGGTGGGAACAATACTAATATATTAGTCATATTAAAACGTTAGATGTTAAAATAGTTAATTTTCCTGTTAATCTGCGACACGAATTAGGGTGTGCCCAACACCGGGAATTACTCACGATCGAGGCGATCACTTGCGCTAGTATTATTTGTTCGGCGAAATCCCCCGCTCGTGGTTCGTTTTAATTACATTTTGTTTATTAAGCATTTCATAATTAAGCAATTATCATAAACTCATCACTTCTGACGTTATCACATTCAGATCCGGTGTTGCAACCTCTCTTGTAAACATTTTATTTGAGTAATTTTATGTATCGTATTATATTATATTTTTCGAAATAATTACATTTAGAAGAAAAAATAAAATTTATTTATTTTTATGTAGCATAAATAGTTCATATGAAAAAATAAAGGTAATTTCTTTACTAAACGTGGTCTGTTCTAAAGCAATTACCTGTACAGTTTTTAAAATTAGTAATTGTTTAGAGGTAAGTAAGTATAATTTTAAGTAAGTTATAAAGAGTTATGTGAAAAAAGTACAATCTAAAGTTATAAAATATTATTGGAAAAAATTATAAAAATATTATTGTCTGTAATATACAATAGTTGGAGACAAAAATGTATCGGTAGTTAGGTTGGCACAAATAACAAATTAGATTCATTTTGCTTTCTGCCCACGTCAAGCAAACTTTGTTATTTTTGGTTTGAAGTCGTTAATCATTTTAGACCCTTTAAGGTCTAGTAGAATTAAATATTCACGGAGCACAAAATAAGAAAGTTCGTTGAGCGAATTTGGTATTCCATTTTGGCACTGATAAGAATCCTAAGACTTTGCTCCTAGTTTCCTTTGGATCGGATCGTGGAAGTAAAATTTTTTTTTTTTTTAAATAGTTTTAATATTGCTCTGGTAAATAGTTGTCTTATATCCAAAACTTGGAAGGATTTAAAGAGTTCTTCAGAGTTATGTCCAAATGGCCTCTTGTATTATATAATAGATACAACAGAAATGAACCACATTGTCATCTATTTGAAAAATTTACCTTAGAACAAATATCCATTTAATTCGTGTATTACAAAGAACATTGACACTTCAATCTAATTTTTTTTTGTTGTATCAATTCATTTTCAAATTTCACCACAAGTGATACAAGAAGGAAATTTCAGGATTTTATAGAGTAACTTTGGGTCAGCCCATTCTATGACGTTATCTACTTTTTAAAATCTAATTGATTTGTAATTCTATTATGCACACAGTCCTCCTGCCCTGCAATGTTGTGGTTAATAAAATATAATTTATAGTATAGTATATAGTATTCATAACTTTTCATTGATATGTCTTTATTAATTTACATTTTCATTTCAATTAATTCAGATTGGTTGGTTGAACTTATCCCTACTTTCAAGCCAACGGCGTAACTACGTCAATGCAGTCAATGCTGGGCATTGAGGCCCACGTTAGCTGGGGGCCCAAAAGGTCCGCGTTCTCGAAGATGGATTTACTATAAGTCTATTCGCCCAGGGCTCCTTAAATTATTAGAGGCAACGGGACCCTAACATAAATTGAAATGAATTTGGGAGGTCCAAAAATTCGGTTAAAGTACGTAGGTACTTTCAATAAAATATGACCATCAATCAAATTATCAAAATCAATCACACAAATTATGACACCGGAAGAAATATTTACAATGCTCGAATAAGCCACATCCTGTTATTCTGCAACACCTAGAATATAAATTGTCCAAGCGTTAAAACCCAGTGAACCCAGTTTATCCGGAACTTGGATGGTGTCATGTTTGGTGTTTGATATTTATAATGTAATTAAAGTTGATAAAATCTTCTATTTTCCATTATTCCGTGATCTTAAATGCGGAGTTATTTATTTTATTACTTATAAATGGCCTGTTCCTACCATATTCGCAATCTACATAACACTAACGCTAGTGATTTGTCTTCCATAGGCGCAATGCCAATAATTTAAATTATATGAGCTAACACGGAGATCCAGTATATTCAGAACTTTGATAGTGTCATGTTTGGCATTTGATATTTATAATGTACTTAAAATAGCTAAAATTTTCTATTTTCCATTGTTCCGTGACCTTAAATGCGAAGATATTTATTTTATTACTTATAAATGGCATGCGCCTGCGATATTCGTAATCTACATAACGCTAACGTTAACAATTTATCTTTCACTGTCGCATTGTCTTTAACGTAACGTATTAGTGGGGTACTACTGTATGCATAGATAATTTCCGTAATATACACACGTTAGAAATACATTTCAAATATTAGATTGGAGACAGATGCGTCTTGACTCTCATTCGTGGTTAGCGTTGGAAATCTTTCCGGGAGGTCTCCAAATATGCACTTTTTATTGCTACAGTTTATTTGAAAATTAAGAAAAAATAGTTTTGAAACATGAAATGGATTATTAAAACAATTCTAAATTATATTAATGAAATTATGTAATGCGTTTATTCTATAATTGCACGTATGCTCGTCTCGACTCACATTTTTCTAGTGAGACAGGCACAGTCCAATCACAATTTATTATATATATGTATCATACGCCAACTACGCCAACTTTTCAATAACTTTTCAATAACATAAATTGTATATATTGCATCCCATTTCCCTCCCCTCCTTACCCTTTCCTCTTTTTATGTTCAGTTTAAAATCACTCTTTTGTTTTTTTGTTTCAGTTTATTAATATTATTATTTTTTTAATATATACTGTTTTTTGGTTTATTATGTACTACGTATTTAATTTCCGAAGAAACTTCACTGGTGTTATTTTTATATATTATGTAATTATCAGTTATTATTGTTACACTGTTTCTCCAAAATAAAAATAAAATCCTAAAAATAAGTAAATGAATGTTAAGGTACTTCGACAATTTAAAACAAATAATTACTTTACGAGATGGCGGCATTGCACATAAAATGTCTACGCGTATTTTTAAAACAATATTTAGTGATGGTAAACCATTACGTGGCTGAGATTTAACGATGATTGGTAACTAAGATTTAACTGTCGGAAACTTATTTTCTAGTGTACACGTTATTGATCGAAGAATTGCGTTAATTGGTTATCGATCATCGTTACAATCGAACAAAATCACTGTCACAATAACGGTTAAAGTAACGATTTTACCATCACTACAATATATAATAAGAACTACAATGTGCGCCACCACCACCATGATAGAACAGCTCTGTTATACTCGTACATACAACAGTTTGATTTGTATTTAAATAAGTAAGAACAATTTACATTGAAATCTGGCTGAGGATGAGGGGCGATGGGACGCTATCGCCCATACAAATATTGGCATATGTACAAAACACATTATGACGTTATATCTGGTACCTATCGCGCGCGATATATGATAGGAGTTGACATTTACCAAATGGCAACACTGCACCGCGTAAGGAAAATTTCTCTGCGGTATTTTGGTTTTTTGACGACTTGCGAGCGCGAAGGAGCTGCTCCTGATATAATCACGAAGATGTGATTTCATATTGAATTAAGAAAGGGATGTGAAGCATCTCTTCCTCACACGATGCCAGCGAGGTGTTATGTAGATGACAACACTATTTCTTCATGAAGGATTACTTACGAACAAAGCAGGGCGGGGATACGATTTGGCTTCCTCTGCTTCTTTTATTCTCAATTTTACTTATTTTACAACAAAAGAGGACTCAAGGATTCTTTGCGACTTCTAAAGGAAGCCGACTACCCAGCCTTCTTGACGTTTTGACAAGTAAGGAGACGCGAGTATTTTTTACGGGTGCCTCGGAACCTCAAGACTAAACGAAGTCGGTGGATTGCTCATGAAGAACGAAGACATCTGGTGGTAAAATTATTGTAAAGTAAATTTCGATGTGAATTTTTAATATCTAATGTAACGTAGTGTTTATTCTCACCTTTTAATTTCAAATGCGAACTTGCTAGTTTTGTTAAAGACGATTTGATGAAAGTCCATTATTTTTCATTAGTCAATCAATCTTTATTTGTGATCACATTTATATGACAATTTTTGCTATATTTTACCTGACCTGTAATATAATTTCTGAGTTGAAGATCTTAATATCTAGGGTATCATAGCGCTTTATCTCACCATTCATTCTAAAGGATAACTTGTTAATTTTGATATTGGCACGTTGATGAGAACTCTATTATTTTGTTAAGGAAAGATTTTGCCGGTCAATCTTTATTTATAATCACATTCAGTGACCTAATTTCTTACTATATTCTACCCTGTAAATTCACATGTTTACATATCTATGCAAAACCGTTAATGTTATAAATTTAGAAACTAATTTTATTATTTTCCCTGAGAATGGTAGCTAGGTTTTTCTTCTATTTTTCTTTTGTGTTTAATAATTGTAGATTTTGCGTTTGTGTAGAATTGTGTGTGGAATCAACAAAAGAAGTCGCAAACTTCTACAACGGTTACGGGAAAGGGTGGGTCTTCCCCTTCTAGCGCCTCTTTATTAACCGTTTTAGTGCTAAGCAATTTTGGCAAAAATAAATGAAAATTGCTATACACATATTGATTAATTTAGAGGAAAAAATAATGGTGTCAAATAAAACACTCTAACTTAGACAAATATCAATCAATTTTATTAATTATTTTTGCATTATAAAGATAAAATGTTTATTGTTTATTAATGTTTATTAAACATAAAGTGATATCAATATTATTGTATTTTATTTCTTTTAGAAAATAAAAAATCAAAAAAAAATAGCTCAACAATTATGTTTTGCAAATACACGTACAACATTGTGTTTCTTCTGTTTCTGTAGATGAAGAGGAGGTAGAAGACTCACTTTCAATCCTCAATCTTTTTCTTCGATGCGTTATAATACTGCTATCATCACTATTTGTATCTGTCGTTTCACTCCCCGTAGAATCACTAGGAATCGAATCAACGTTCGAAATAATAGCACGTGACATGGTTATTTTTTTAAAAATATATAAAAAAACGATAAAAGTTATTTTTAAATGTATAAGAATGCACTCTCATTACAAATTACGCGCGAGGTTAGCGTACGTGCACTCCCGCGGAGCACCGAAAACACACTGAAACTCGCAGCGCTTTTGCGCTGCGCCTCAATTTGCAATTACAAACGATCGCAGCGCTTTTGCGCCGCGTAGCATTCTAACGGTTAAGGGATGTATGCGATCTGCTGTGACTCCGCTGTCCGGTCGGTATGGATGGATGGAATAAGAAATGATTTACCAAGAGTAAAGCAATAAAAAATTATTTAAAAAGTGAACATTTTTAAAAATTTCGCATTTTGTTTTTTTTGTTCCTCAATATATTTTAGCACAGTCGGTGCTTACATATGTTTTTTGCAGTTTGAGTGCGTGAAAAGTGTACTAAACTGCAAGGAATTTAAGGTAATACAGCAGCAACAAAAGGAACTGGTTTTCGGCTGCAACTTTGGCTTCGAAGCTGGAACTTAAAACGCTCGCCGTTCTTGACAGAATGGCAAAAATATTTCAGTTGAATTATGATTGAGATGAAAGTGGTTCCAATTGACACCCAGTGATGATCCGATAACGAGGAACGTGTTGGTTCCAACAAGCGTGTAACGCAAAAAATCATTTGTCAAACGACATTCCCATGTTTTTGATCACTTAAACTGTTAACCTTTCGGTTTTAATTGTAAAACAATGTTAAAAACCGAAAGGAAAAAGAATGTTTGGAATAATTTGACAGGTAAACAAAACTTGATTTGTAGCAATCAATCGGAAGTAATAATATATTACGAAAGTAACGTAAAGGGGTTAAAAAAAATACAAATGGCTATATCAAAATATATCGATTGAAAGATAAAATTAATTTTTAATTTACTAATAATAATAATGACGTGTAATACAATCGTACATAATATTTTACGATTCCTCGCATATATTTTTAGTTTATAGTGCAGACTGACATCTATTGGATTATTAAGTAAACGCATTCTTCTAAACCCAATTAACAATGTATAAAATAACCGCTTCAATATTTTTCACTCTACTGTCTTTCTAAACCCTTTAAAAAGGTTTTGTTTCAAATCTTTTGTTTATTTTTTTAATAATGTTGTACCTATTTACCGTGAAAAAAAATCCACGCCAGTACGTACACACTTATATTAGAAACATTTGCGGAATATTTATTTTTATACTGACATCTGTGAGCGAAGCAACGAAACATGTTAATGTTTTAATTGAACAAATGTTTGATGTTCTGAAATGTTTATTCAATTTTTCGATGAATGTCTGAATTTTCTAATGTTTGAGTTATCAGCTAACATTTCAATGTCACATGTGACTATATAAGTTGCCCTTTCGGTATAAACACGGACCTTCGGCAATGCTCTCAACTCGTGATCAGTGAAATAGACAGAGCCTATTAGTAAAGGGTAAATTGATATATTACATTTATATAGTAAGTATATACGCGATCACGCTACTTAATTTACATTATATAAAGGAACACAGTAATTGAATTTTTAATGACGTTTTATGTATTTTTTTATGATGTCATTATTCGTATATGACATTCAAATTCATCTTAATTTCCTTGTAAAGTGCATTTTAGAATTGGAATCTTTAGATACATTTTCTTTAAATAATCAGAATAGTTTATGGTTACTTTGTCAACATGATAGCACCCAGTAGGGCAGATTAAGGAAGTCAAAAAATGTATTATTCAAGACAATGTATAATATTATAATAGCAGATAAAAACATTAAACAGATTAATTCATTCTTTAAATAATTTTAGGATGTACTCAAAATACGTCCAACATAAATGTTTATAATCTAAGAATTATAATAATAATAATTAGTTAGATAGATAAATGTAATAATAATCAGTTAATAAGATTGCAAAAATAATAACGACGAAGAACTGGCTTAGGATAATTTTGATAATAAGTAGGTATTGGATTACAGTCAATTAAAATATTTTATCTATGAGTCATTATTTTACATTTATCGTCCGACATGTTTCCATCACACAAGCATCATTGTACAAACAAACATTCCAATTTTCCAATCGTTTGCGGTGTGGTATCACGTTTTGATTTAGATCATTTAACGTTCGTCAATTGCAACGAACTCAGTCTTAATAAAGTTGGATTGTGTCGAAATATAAAAAATACAACATTATACGAATGTAAAGATCTATGTTCTCAGTTTATTTTTGAGTGTTCGGATAGCGATCATATTTTTTAAATGTTATTTATTGGACTGTCCGTTAGTGATCCTGTAATGGGTGTTATCGGTTCGCCGAGTAATCACATCATCCGAAGAATTATTATTAATAATCGAAAAAAATATTTTTAAAGACGTAACAAAATGTTTGTAAACCGCTTATTTTTTATTGGGAATGATATTTGGCATTCGACTTTATTATAACAATATTAATATATACAATATTAATTCTTATTGGAAATATATTAATGAATTATTCATCTAATACATGACACATTCTAAGAATATTATCTCAAAAGTGGATTCTATAACACGTGTATTTCAAATGTGTAATCATAGGCGTGTATAATATAATACTATCTGGGGCGGCCCTAGGGTGGTACGATCAAACCGGGTGACATCTTAGAGAGGGCGCTGAAATTTCGGGAGCGCAATGTTGATTTTAGCTGGAGATCTCGCACCGCCTAGAAAATTGGTAGGTGACCCACCCAAAAAAGGTAAAAATATCATTTCGGGGTCCACATTTATCCAACGAGAAGTCGGCGGGATTTTAAACTTCCACAGACATATCTGGCAGGAACATAAAATAGTTTATACTATAAAGGTTTCAAAATGTTCAATGAACTCCCAGGGAATGTGAAGGAAGCAACTAGTCTTGCTAAGTATAGTAGGTAGGTTAAGTACACAATATGGAGGTATTAGTTGTATCTAAGTTCAATAACAGATCACTTTTCATGTGTTTTTTATTTTCTTTAGTATTTTATAATTTCTTTTACTAATGCTAATTGATATAGAATATAATTTTTTTTATGTTTTCTAAAATTTTGCTTAATAATAGTTGTAAGAATATTATAAAGTTTACAACTAAATAACAATATACATACATAATAATACCTATTAGGTACTAAATACATGTTTGATTTTCATATATTCGGACGGATTTTCAGTCAGATGGCTGGAGGTTAAAATATCCGAATTTCACCCGAACCCTTAGATTATTTGTCACTAGGTTTATTGTGATATTTAGTTCTATAATCTATAGCGATCTGCTACATCAAAAAGGGTTTCGCCGTTTCACAAAGGTCATGTTTGAACAAAAGGTGTATCGAGTATGGAACTGAAATTTATTCAGGATTCATGAAATTAACTGAAACACCGTTTCACACCCCGCTAGTTGAACCTCCGAAGGGGTCAAGTCAACGAACTAAATCTCATAATGTGTTATACTGTATCTTGTTAAATTTTTTCTTTAAGTAAACATTTAACAGGGTGCAGGTACAAATGATTAACACCGCGGCCACGGGGTGCAGGAGATGGCGAAGGTTCATCAGCGCCGGCCACGACGATTCCGATATCTCGGGCCATTCCGGCCGACGGCGCTTATCTCTTTGCGATAATGTGATTGACGATTGATAATTGTGGAATTGGAGCGGTGCCGCGTGCCGCCGGGCACGTAGGTACCCTGAGCACGCACCGAGGGCTGACCACTGACCGCTCGTGCAAAATCTTATCAACACGAGCACTAAAATTTGACTAAAATCAATCCAATCCGAAGAATCCAGCATGATCCGAAAAATACTCAATTTGTACTATAACTACAAATTAATTTTTAATTTTATCAGTACCAAATTCTCAAAATGTCCATTAAATTTCATATCTAGTCCAGACTTACTTACTTATAAATCAATAAAATTATGTATTAAACGCAAAACAAAACAACCAAAAAACATCACAATTCGTTTGAGAGTCCCAAACGACAGGGAACTAAGAATATCAAAAAAATATATATATAATTATTGACATTCAAAACTGGGTTGTTTTTGGCACAGGTTCTGTAAAGGTTCGATTAATTTTAATTTACTGTCGAATATCACCGTTAGATATTCTCCCTCACTGAAAACCTCGCCCATTTTTTCTGGTGAGATATGTTGTACGTTTAAATGTTTATTTTTAGAAAATCATTTTTTGTGAAACAGTGAATTCCGAGCAGACTCTAAGGGTGAGGTCAGTAGGGCCCGAGCGTGTGCACATTGTAACTCACGTCACAACGGTGCCGGCCAATCGGTACAGTGAACTTTGGTATGCAGAACGTCAACATGCATTGTTTATGTTTCAGTGAAGTTGGTGCGAACTACGCTGTAATCAATAAGGACTGTACGATTATGTGTTGGTAGGTATAGTTTTGTCACTCGAATTATATAATTATCAGTACATTTTTTTATGTTGAAAGGATCACAATTTTATAATTATTTTTTGGGAAAAAAATCTCACCGATCGTAGGTAAAGGGAAGAGCGGATGGGATAGTTTTTGAGGTGTTTGTGAATATAAACAAAAGTAATTTCGTATTATTGCAATTTATTCAATATTCTTTTTCTTCGCATTTTATAGCACAGAATTCAAAAAAAACTTCCGTGCAATACGTCCATCGATCACATAATAAATAATTAGGCTTCAGTGGTTTCAATTTATCTTGAAATAACAAAGAAAAGCTCCTTTTCTTAATCACAGGTACAATGACAACAATAACTCTTGTATAAAATAACACCTAATCTATATCACATGAGGCCTATCCTATTAAAGCTGGCAGTTCATCTCCGAGTCCTTAACAGCTAACTAATCTTATTAAAGCCTGAGATCTCTCCACGTCACTTCGTCTCGTAGTCTTCTCGAAGACACCGACAATAAACATTAGGAAAAACTTCAACGTACAATAAACTCTGTCTTTATAAAGTATGGAAGACGCGGAAACTGTCACTACCAGGGGCGCCACAGCGGCTCGGGGCGGCAGGAGGCGGTGGAGCAGTCCAGCGGGTAGGGCTCCGGCGAGCGGGGCTCCAGCTCCGGCTCCGGCGAGCTGGCGGGCGTGGGCGGCAGGCGCTCCGGGGACGCGGGAGGCTCCGAGTCCAGGCGGTTGAGGCGGTGGCCCAGGTGGGTCATGAGGCGGGTGCCCAGAGCCACGTCCACGCCGGGGGTCGAGGCCAGGCATCGGGACACCTCGGCCGCGGCGTGCGTGAAGCCGGCCCGGAAGCGGTCGGCCCCGCGCAGGCCTCGCAGGTGACGCACCGTCAGCTCCAGGATGTCGGCCTTCTCCAGCTTGGCCACGTTCTCCCCCTCGGCCTGCAGGGCGGACACCATCAGCTCCTTGAGCTCGTCCAGGCAGCGGTTGATGCGAGCTCGGCGCTTCCTCTCCAGCATGGGCTTCATCACCTTCCGGTACTGGTAGGTGCGCGACACCGGTCGCACTCCCTCCGGCCCGAAGGCGGAGTTGTTTTCGTACGCAATTTCGTAAGACATCGTGAACCAAATATTGAACAGTGAAAATTGTAAAGAGCTCGTGGCGACTCGTGGCACGTGTGGCGCGCGCTCCGCCGTGAGACGGAATGAAGCCGGCTGACGTAAGTGCCGCTTATATAGGGGCGGGCCGTGGGAACCGCGGCGGCCGGCGGGTTCCCAGGGGCCGCGGCCACCTGTGGCCGCAGCTGCCGCGCGCCCGGCCCGGCTCCGCGCGCGGCTCCTCGCTCCCCTCTCCCCTCGCCGCTCGGTGTCCCAGCACGCTTATGTAAGGCCGGCATTCCGTCACCCACCACTAATTACCTACTCTGCCTACTCTAATCTGTCCCGCTTTGATTTGTTCCGATTGATGGCTATTAGCACGCGGACGGTAGTGTGACAGTAGCGCCTACCGTATTATACCGATGTCTTCTGGCAGCTTTACCTAATTACCCATTTCATTTGAAATGCAATCATCACACCTGTGATACCTAACGAGACACCTAGATACTACTCGGAAAGTTGCCTGGTTGGAGTTACTTATTTATAAAGCGGAGATTAATGTATTCTATATACTTATGTATGTTGGCTGTCATTAATTATTTATCGAGCGAATTTAACTTTTATAGTATAATATCATGGCGTGCAAAGTATAAAACTAATTATATTTATTTTAAAACAAAATGGTATTCTAAATACTAAATTAATGTATTAATTATAAATATATACATATAAAATCAATTTTGTCGAAAAATATTGTTTTTGCGTCACCGAGATTCGAACTTGGATCTCTATTTCCAATCCGGGGAAGTGCACTACCATTGTGCTATAACGCCAGTATTTTTCTTGACAAATTTTCGAACCTATATGTTACATTTTTCAAATTAATACACCTGATCCAGGTTCGAATCCCGGTGACGCAAAAACAATATTTTTCGACAAAATTGATTTTATATGTATATATTTATAATTAATACATTAATTTAGTATTTAAAATATCACAGACCCTATGTTCTGAATAATTACAACTTCACAATAAGAGTGTGTTTTCCTTAATAAAATGGTATTCGACTAAAGTTACAGTTTCAAATAAATAATATATAATATACAAAAGTGTTATGTGTGAAGTGGTAGTTCGCTTTGTACATAGCTGCTGATCATACCATCAGTATGAGTGTCAAAAATAGCTCGCATGTACAGTCTCATTAATAAATTATATATTGTCGTTTAAAATAATCCATCGAAAATTAAATAATTTACATCTCTCGTATTATCGTTTACGATCTGTACTCGGTATTGGAACATGCGTATTGAATGACGAAGATATAAATATTGATGTTAATTTTTCAGATTCAAATGGTAATATAAAGGTCTCGCGGGCGTGCGGAGTGCGGAGACGCGGACCGTCGAGATACGCGCTGCATCAGCAATCGGCGGCGCGGCCCGGCGGTCCGTTGGCGCGCGTCGCACACGCGCTGCTCGGCGCCGAGCCTGCTCTCGCGCTCGCGTCGGCTGATTCACCAGTTCAGCACCGGCCACCAGCCTCCGCCTCGCCAGTCAAGTTTGCACTCGAGTGTCGATCGAACACAATCGCGCATGATGTCACTGCGCGGAACCACCGCACGCGCTGACCGCTCAAACTCAAACATCCGAAACGATCGGGATATAGTTAATTGGAATATATAACGACTCTCCGAGTACACACCTCACCGTACAACAATTGACAAAGTGTAATATACCCACAGTTAGGTACTCTTATAGATCCGCAATATTCCATATTCATACAATACCCTACACGTACTTAAGATAACCGATTGAGTTGTTTTGAAACAATTCGACGGATAAGAATCAAGGTTACTTTCGTTCTTCATTACCAATCTGTAACATAACATATAGTCTAGTTAAATAATTTTTCGAAATATCGATTTTATTTTATTGAGGGATTTTGACAGTGTAAACATATTTTAACAAACATAATAATATTATCTTTGTTTTATTAACCACTGAATTGAGTTTAAATACATCTACCGGTTTCGAAAAATACCATTTTCTTCTTCAGGACGTCATAACTAACTAAAAACATATATTATTGTTTCTTCACCAGAATCTATTTTTAAAAAGACAACAATTATTTAATAATAAACTCAAATTGTTACTTAATACAAATTTAGTCGAATAATTTATAGGAAAAAATTTTAGAATGGGACTCGTAATTAAATTTAGTTGGTTGTTTATAATCTTTTGATTAGTTTTACACGCTTTATTTATCTCCGACGATTCCAAATTATTTCATTTGTGACCAACACCGTTTATATGCAAAATTGACAATCCCAATTTTTTATCAAAACCGTGACCATTTTCTATCAAATGGTTAGAAAATTCTGAAAACCCACTATTGTAAACATAATAACTATTTAAAATATGATACCAATAATGAAAATCCACAAAAATATTTAGATACACTGGTTGATACATTAGATGTAGAAAATAAATAAAAAGAGGAAAAAAGGACGGGGAGGTTGTAACTATTGTTGCGGTAAAGGTACAGCAAGATGTGTTTATAGGTAGAATGATTGGCTAAAATTGTGATTGTGGTGGTTCAGAAGAAGCGTAGTAAGGCTAATGTTGAAAAAGTCAATTTTTCATTATGGTATTTGCATGACCGGTGAATGAATGAATTTTGTATGTAAGATGTTCTACTTCAATGATACTCAACCTTCTTTTCTTCGGGTCACATACATATATTTGTAAAGCTACGCGGGCCGCAACACTATACTGGTATGACAAAAAATATCATGAAACCCCACCACCCCCGTTTTTTTGGAAAACCATTTGAGATTTTAAAAATAATAAACCAAAACAGAATAATAATAGTACATATCATTTATCATCATACGGTTCGTTAAAAATTACAATAGTGAAAAAAATAAAACTCAAAAGTAACATGTGTCCAAGCTTTTATTTTGAAATTAGTGTGATTTTTGACATTGGGATAAATTTTCAACAATTTTAGACGAATCATGTTCCTGATAATAAATGTGTTGAGGGCCGCACAAAAAAGCTTGCGGGCCGCAGGTTGAGTATGTCTGTTCTACTTCTAGGAATATGGAAGAGTGCAGATTGCCGGGTCGATCTAGATGGTACGTAGAGAGATATGGCCTTGCAGTATTTTGAAGAGAAGTATTTGATCATCACGTGTTCTTCGATGTTCTAGGGTTTTCATTTTGTGGAAATTCTAAAATTTTCATGTGTGTTCGTTCATTCACATATTTTGGGCCTTTTTATTTTATATATAAATTAATCGGAAATATTTAATTTTATTGCAATATTTTAATTATCATTTCAATAAATTTGTTTTCTTCCTACTCAACACGTAAATAGTAATACAATCATAAATTAGTGTATATAAATTTGACATAGTTATATTTATGGTATAAAAACTAAAATATATTTTCGTTTGATATATTTTTTGGTCTAGCGTTTTTCGCGCCACGACGCCGATGGCGTCCGTCACGCGTCGCAGTGGCACACTCGTGCCGGCCGATTCCCGTACCGACCCACACTCGGCGGTAGGTACCGGGTACTGTGCACTCCGCGCACGAGATGACTCCTGACTCCGGCCGCCCGCGCCTACCGGTACCGTCTACAGCCACCGCTCGGGGCGTGTTAGACAAACACGGAGGTATACAGTAGACGCGGTGAGGTGGCCGTGCCATTTCTCGACTCCAGTCTCCAGATACACACACACACACTATACTAGCTAACGGTGTGGTTTTAATAGTGTTATTCGTATCAACTCTATTTGCATTTAGAAATATTTCTTTATTTTGTTCTTTTCACTAATCTCTGAGGTCTCTTCCGTCAACCGTCACGTCCAGTCGCATTCAGCTTCTAATATGGGTCCTCTATTATGGCACTTTTTGCCCAGCATATCGTCATTTCAATTTTGTTATTCGGCGAACTACTTTGGCACTAAGATCTTCATTTTTTATTCCAACACATCAAAAACTGTAGATAGTATTTTATAAAAAACTATACCTAGGTACCCTTTAAACTTCTGGACGAGAACTGATTGTCAGATTGTATTACAAGTGTACATTTATAGTATTAATCAATATTATATTTAAAAATATGAATGTAATAAATAATTAACGAGACACCTTCGTGTGACGAAACACGATCTATCGAATTTATAATATGGTAATAAAAAATATTATATTTATCGGTAAACCAAATCGTCTCCTTTATTCGTCCGTAATAAATATTTATGTTTTTTACCTACTTATTAAATTGAGTGAAGTAATGAATCAAGATCACGGAACCGTCGCGCAAAAGGGCATTTTATACATATGCGTCTCGAGAAACGGAGCGCGGCAAGAGAGCCCGGTGTTTGGTTCGGAGGTGTGAATTTAACTGTCGGTGCGATTCAACTGTCGTTAATATCTGCAGTCGGGTTAGCGACCTTACGTAAATGTATACGCGACATAATTTCTTATTTTATTGATATTATTTCTACAGAGAATCTAGATAACGATTAATAGATGTGTCGTGTAATTTATTTACACTTCATATGAATTCGACCATTAAATCCGTAATCCTCGATAGTTGACAGGTATCTGTCTACTGTCCACTCGGATGCTACTTGACAGGTAACACAGGTGTGGTCCCGAAATTGACTTTAATATCAAACGACATTTAATTTATCGTCAAACTGTATAAAGTCAATAAACCTAGCGTTAATCTGGCCGCGAGCGGCGCCTATGTTTATATTTCCAAAGTTCTGAGTATTTATTCTGAGTCAAATTTGTTTATACAGGTGATCACGCTTTTCCGCGTACTCGGTGAGATTCCACCCGACAGTAAATAAAATCGGGTACAGGGAAGAATCCTTTCATTATTTACTTGTCTACATTTCAACCTGGTCATTCGAACATGCCAATAGTAACGGATTCATCGATAAAATAGTCGTAACAAATCCAGGCACAATTAAATATTACAAAGTATTTTAGTCTTCCGTAGATACGAGAAACGTGCTGTAAATAATTACATAATTACAAGTCATATCGGCACTTAGTACAGAAGACTATACCGGCTCCATCAGTATCCATACCATGGAAATCACTCCTCAATGTCGCCAGTCATCAGACGTACATTCACAGTAATTGATAGGTTCTTACCTATTACTATTTTAGCCAACTAATTGTTTTGTGATTCGCTCTACATCAAAATATAATACCGTAAATTCTTCTAATAACGATAAATTGCTTTCCTTTAAAATTAAGCTACGCCAACTTTTAAATAACTATTGGCATAAATTGTATATAAATGCGTATATATATATATTTACATTTAAAATATATATATCTTGTACCCCCTCCTAACCCTTTCCACTTTATATGTTCAGTGTAAAAACACATAATTTTAATACATACTATTCTTTAGTTTGTATTATACTCTTCCTTGTTTAATTCCGAAGAATCTTCCATTGGTATTATTTTTATATATCATATCATATTATTGTACTGTTTGTTTCTCAGAAAAATAAAAAATAATATTAATTTAAAATTAAATTTAACTAATCAATATCGATAAACATCTTGCAGCATTAAAAATGTATTTCTCAATACATATTATTTTCATTTTTTATAAATAAATATGTAATGAAAATATTCACTCGAAGCTATACAAATCGCGATGGTCAGGGTTTAATATTTATTGAAAGCGTTATATACGTGAAAAAAAAATGAGAAATCAAATCCGATAAAAAAGGGGACAGTAAAAAATGTCTCTACGTATTAGGGCAGCACAATCGGGGGGAGGTAGGTCCCCGATACGGCGCGCCGGTATGCGGGCCGGCGGGCCGGCGGGCCGGCGGGCGCGGGGCAAGGGTGTTCCTCGCTTGATATTTCTCTACTTGCACCTGCCACTTTTCCCACGGAGCGCAGGAAGCGACCGAGTGAGATGGCACGAGCAGATTACATGCGTGCCGCTACACGCCCATTCAGCACACTGGCAGGGCGCACCAACACACGCGCGCGCGCGCGCACGACCCATTACTACAATTACGGAGCGTTGCACTCAATTTGTAATCACACCACTTTGTTCCTTGCAGATGAAGTATTAGTTACCTGCCTACCGGCTCGGACGCGGCCCGAGCCCCGGCGCGTCGCGGTGTTGCCCCTAGCGCCTTCTCGCCGATACGCTCTAGTGCGATCGTCGCATGATCGGACCGATAGGCTGCCGAAGATTCAACAATTCTGACTAGTTAATACTAATTCAATATTGAGATATTTTATTAACATCTTTCTTAATTGCAAGAAATATACAGTCGAGACATGCAGCTCGAAGCTTCCTAGGAAATTATTATCTGCTGTAATATCATATATATATTCCATTATTTTAGCACTTAAAGAATCAAATAGGCAACAACAAAGACTCTAAAACAATTTACGACACTCCTATCAAATAAAATGTACATACAAGACATTAATTTAATTAACGAATATACATTTTTCATAATGTATCCTTAATATTTGTACATTTCAGCTAGGTATATAAAATAATATTATCTTAAAACTCTATTTATTTCATTATTAATGAGAACACATTCTCATTGTGAAGTTGTAATTATTCAGAACATTGTGATATTTTAAATACTAATTAAATGTATTAATCCGGAAAAGGTGCACTGGAAAGAGATCCAGGTTCGAATCCCGATAGCAACAACAATATTTTTCGATAAAATTGATTTTATATGCGTATCTTTCTAATTAATACATTTAATTCGTATTATATATATTTAATTATCTATATAATACGTAATAGTGTTTGGACTGTACTCGTGCTAGAAAAATATGCGTTTAGATGGGGATTGGTTCGTATCTAGATATTGTCGTTTTATAATAGAATATTGTATTTTGATTATAACTCTTTAAAAAAAAACATTGGTATGATATTAAAGTTAATGCGCACGAAATAATAGCTGTCTGTGTTCAAGTGCATGATTTGAAGTCTGTAATCCAATTGCTGCGGTAGCAATATTCCTGTGTCGGTGTAACATAAATAAAAATGTATAAATGATTCTTCTCAGCCGATTAAAGATCGTTTATCTTAAGTTGGTCACACGACCGAAGTAAAAATTTCCAAGTTTTACCAAATCGGCTGTCAGTACCTGTGAATCGTGTTGAAGGAAGTTGACCCGAATTTAAACATAACAACAATAACTATTCAAAGTTATTTGTGGAATTCCATGATTATTTTGTAAATTGAATTAAAACACTGTTTTATTCCACTATATTTTATTGTATTAATTAAACGTTAGAACGTTTTTGGGAACATTTTCCAATTATCAATAATATAATTCAACTAAAATAAGAAACATACAATGTATGCGAGAAAAATTGCAACAGTTTTATTAAATTCCTGTAATGATAAAAAATTTAACCATGCCTTCTATACAAAAAACAATATTAAAAAATATATCTTGCATAAATACCCCAAGAAGAAAAAAGCGGAGTCTACATATTGAGTTGCAAAGATTGTGACGTATTTTATATTAGACAAAGCGGAAGAAGAATAAGTAAAAGATTGGAAGAATATCTCTTTCTGGATCTCTTTCCAAACCGGGGAAAGTATATTATCCAACTATACTACAGGTTCGAATCCCGGTAGCGCAACAACAATATTTTTCGATAAAACTGATTTTATACGTACATCTTTCTAATTAATACATTTAATTAGTATTTTAATATAATTTTGCTTTGCCTGATAAAATTCAAATGATTTTTTTCTTTGAATCTAAGTTTATAAATATATTTTTATAGAGAACGCATTTTTTATGTGAATTTGCATTTTTAGAACATAGTTCTGTGGTATTTTAATACAAATTAAATATATGTTTATGATAAACGACTACATACATTACAGTTAGGTGTGTAATAAAAAAGTTTGCACATATTGAAATCGCATTTCAGTCGATACTGCAATAAGCAACTACACATTAGTGATGAGAAAAAATGCTACTTTCGACTCACTGGTGTGATTATGATTGATATTCGATAATATCAGTGATTGAAAACTGTGACTGTGCGCCGCGCGATATCACAATACATGAAATAAATTAAAAAACAATTTTTAGCGTGTTTACTTATATTATTCTAACTTCATTTGCATAAAAACATATTTTAGCATATATATAATTTATAATAAATTTAATACCACCACAAAGGTAATGAAAATCTTTTAAAAAATGTGTTGATTTTTTGGGTCAAATTCTCAGCATTTCGGGGTCAAATGGGTAAACTTTTTTGGCAAAATCTAGTAGATGGCGTTTATTACGAATCATAACATCATTCCTTCGTGAATATTTTCGTTTCATATGCACATTCGCCGAAACACGGTTCACAACTAAAGATAAATAAATTTAATGAATATATAAATCACGAATTACGATATTCCCAGATATTAAATCACTGATGGTGAGTCCAACTCAAAATATCAGTGATCGACGCGCGGTTCGTGATTTTAAGCTCATCACTACTACACATACAGTACAAAGCGTCTTCAATAATAATTTGAGAGTTGGATAAAAAATGTTTTCCGCGCCGAAACCTTCTCGCCCGTCGACTCACACACGTGGTGCAATAAAAGCTCATTTACAAAAAGGATATTCCTCACAATAGGGATTTCACAAAAAGATTGAACCCATGAAGGGTCTCGCGACTCCTCCCTCTTATTTGAAAGGCCATCTTTTAATATAATGGTTTTTTTCTACAGAAGCTCCTCGGATCCTCGCCGTTTTCACGTTCCCACGGTTCTCCCCGTGGAAATGTATTCATTATAACATAATGCGCGCACTAAAAGCGCACGGCACATGGCCTCCGGCGCGCTCGGCGCCGTCCACACCCCGCCGAGCCGCCGCCGGCACCCTCCGCCGTCTCGCTCCGTCCCGCCGTCGGCCGCGCCCGTCCGAACGGGACGGCCGCTCGGCGTCCGGAGGCGCCGCATTAGTATTCGGCGCGTCTCGCGTCGCGTTCGGACGGACGGATCTTCGGTCGAGCGTGAGTTTTGAGGCGACAATCTAAAAGGAAGGGAAATTAAATATTATTTTTGGCGAGCCGGTAACATAATACTCGGCGCGCGGGAGGCGACAGGCGGCCGATGTTTATTTGTTAAACCTTTGAGAAAACATTTTGTAGCCAGGTAGTGGCTGGCTTTCCGGTCAACCGGTTAAAATCTGAACATGTCGATACATCTTAAATATTATCTAGTTATTCATTTATAATTGGTGTTCGATAATGCACGAGCCACAATAAATAAAAACGCACGTTCGAAGGAAACTACAATAAATGGTAAAAATATTTAAACAAGTATACACAATTAGTGGATATTTACCTACAAAGGCACTGTTATTAAACACATATCAGATGTCTCATAGAGACAAAGCTATTTTTTATTATAATTAATGGAAAATATATGGAAGTATGGGGTAATATTGTTAATACAATATACTGGTCAAAATAAGAAAATATATATAAAATTGAAAAATATTAATTTTTCAAGCGTATTCTAGTACAATATGTTTAAAAAACATTTTACAGATTAAGAATATTGCTTTAAAATAATTTTTTAAAAAATCAAAAAATTTGTTCCATAGATGGCGATGGTGTAGTGGTACTCGAAGCGAGCCCACATACTAACATATATACATCTTTAAAAAAATTGATAAATGTAGATATTTTGGGGTGAGAATTGGTGAACGTTATATACATATAAAGTGATTACTTAAGTCAGTCGAAGATAGGTCGTAAGCCCTGTAATTACCCCATACGTCCACGTATGTGAAAACATCACAAAAAACTAATTTTTAATTCGACGTTATTAAAATTATGAACCATTTCAATCATTCATCAATCTATTTCGTGTTTTATAAATCCTGTCACTGATATTTTATCAACTTTTTCATCAGGCTGTTTCAATCCATCTTTGAATATATTTCATCCCTCCTTCTCTGAAAGTATAAAGAGTGGACTATACCTAACTAAATAAATGTTTTTTGTTTATTTATTACCGTCTACTATTTTTAATTTGTAAATAGTAATGATTGATATATTGATATATTTTATTATAAATTGTCATTTTTTGTAAATAAAATTGGAGCCAGGATTCGTTAATATTGCTTTAACTTTAATCAGGATTAACGAACAATAATACCAACATTGAAAATGACAATCATATACCAAAACATTCACAGACTGGACACAGTTTTTATGCATCGGAAATTAATATGGTAAGAACTTCTTAAAAATGTGTATAATAAATACTTATTGATTACACTTAGTAGAAGAAAGACAGAGCATATTTTCAACGTGGATGTTTATTTGTTGACTTTTTCCCAATAGCGTTTAAAATTCGCATTCGCATACAAATTCAAACATTACTTTCGTCAAAAATATCACAAAGAAGGTAACGAGAGCTCCACTCCCCCATCCGGCTGCGAACAACATCAAATATCAATACATCCTTACATAATCAAATGTATTCAAAATATTTATTTACTTACTTTAATCTTTCTCGTGACACAAAAATAATACAGCAGTACTTTTTTCTAATGTACTGCATTTTATCAGTGTTTTAAATAATATTCAACGGCTACGTCTCGGGAACCTACCCACCACGTTTTATCCGAGATAGCTGTCAAGATACGGACATTATTTGTTTAATAATTCAAATCAATATAAAATAATATGTTTCTAATACTAATTAAACTATTAACTTTTAGAATTGTATTCTGAAAAAATTGTAACTTCACAATAATAATGTGTTCTCTTTATAAATAATATGTTTTCATTTAGCCATCGGGCTAACCAGACACTGGTGGTCGGGGATCAGGATCAGGCAAAAGGTCGGATCTAGAAGAATTTAGACTTTCCTCTCCTTCAAATATTTTATTATTTCACCCCACAATAATCTCAATAACCTGATTGAGGCACACACTCAATTCTTTTTTTTTTTAAATTAACAGATAATTATTGAATTTTTGTTTTATGTTATTTATTCCTATGTAGAAAATAGTGCTGTGATATTTAAAAAAAATTAAAAGAATCAATTAAAAAGATGTATAGAAATAATCTATCGAATTTTTCGAATCTAAATGTTCCGGAAATGTCGAATCTAAATGTTCTAAATGAATCTAAAAATCTAATGTTCCGGGTTCGTATCCCGGTTTCCACCGGGATACGAACCCGGATAATCCGGAACATTAGATTTTTTCTGTACATCTTTCTAATTGATTCATCTAATTTGTATTATTAAAACAACATGATGTATGGAAGTGAGGCCTGGAGCTGGCAGAAAAGGAACGAAAGTAGACTGAATGCAGTGGAAATGAGATCACTTAGATGTATTTGTGGCAAATCTATTTATGACAGAGTAAAGAATGAAGAAATAAGGAAAGAATGTAAAGCTGATGTTAGTATAGTGAATAAGATTAAGAAAGGATCACTTAGGTGGTTTGGTCATATGGAAAGGATGAATAAGGAGAGAATGGTAAGAAAGATATATGACGCAAGTGTTGATGGAACCAGAAATAGAGGACGTCCGCGGAAGACTTGGCACGATCAGGTAAACCAGATAATGGAGGATGGTTCTGTTAGAAGCCTCAACAATCGGCGAGCTTGTATGACAAGATGTATGAATGTGGATGAGGCGAGAATTGTGTGTCAGGACAGAAGAGTGTGGCGCTCTATCCTCTCTGCCTACCCCCACGGGGAAACAACGTGATGGTAAGTAAGTAAGTAAGTAAGTAAAACAACATAACATATATACCTGTATTATATATGTATACATATGAAATACCTGCTTTAAAAAAATGGATTGATTATCTCGGTGTCATTACTCTAATTACAATTATTATAAAGTTGATAGCTATTTAAAAATGGAATAAAATATGTAATCGTTAAATAGATATTTCTAAAAGTTGTATTTACCTATTTATGAAAAATCATATAAGACAGAAACACGATGTGAGTAATTTATTTTTCAATGTCCAAATTGTGATTGAATGAAAATTGATCGATAAAATAATTCGCGTTGGATTATCGACCAAAGTTTATAGTTTTAATTAGTGTTCACAATAAATTAAAATATTACAATTTTATAATTATACTACATAGCGGGCATTTATGAAATAATCTGGTCCATAATAATAGGACGCGCGCACGATACAAATACAGGTACCTCATATTGTGTACGCGTGTATTGGAAACGTTACCTTTGTAATATTTTAATTGACTAGGCTTTGTAAAGATTTTTTTTCCGACTTCTGCGTTGTGTAGATATTTGCAATCCTCGACATGAAATCCACAAAGTAGAGTCCGGACCATTCAGAGCCTATGAAAGTATTAAACGATAATAAACACTTTGTTAAAAGTCATACAGAATGTTCAGCGAATCGAAGAAATATATTTTCTTTATGGAATGCTGAAAGATTTTATTTTCTCAAGAATGTCTCTTGTGTGGAATTATTGGGCATGAAGTTCTCCAAGAATGGGTTTTAAGAATCATTTGTTAATATTTTATTGCGTTTTTGAAAATATAACAGCTTACTAGATTTATATAAAATACAAATGTTTTTTAATTCGTTCCACACTTATTACATTATCTGCTTGAATTAAATAAAATCTAATTAAATGTTATGGTAAACTATCATAATACGTTTTTGATAAATGATTAGAATGCGATTAATTTTTTTTATCGTATTTTTATATATATATATATATATATATATATATATAAATTTATTAAATAATGTAACAACATAAACGGTATTATCTATCTTTGAATTTATCTCCTTTTTAAAAAAACTGTCTTATTTAAATTCACCATAACTATCAGACTAGGAGCAAAACTAACGAACATATTATTTTTAAATTTGTCCAAATTAGGAATAGGACAGAGACATGCATCGCACATTGCTCCTAAACCAGCTGCCAATATCAATTAAATTAGCAACAAATACAAATGTTTACAAAAAAGAAGTTTTAAAATGGATTAAAGGTCTTCAAAATAATTAAATTATGTATTTGACATCTTTCCCTATTTATAATCTGATCAATTTCCCAACATTTTTATATATTGTTAATTTTTATATTGTATTATTATATATGTAGTATATTTTTTTAATCTTTTTTGATTTGATCATGATAAATGTTGAAAACCACCCCCATAATTCAAGATCTTTCTTATTTGGGGGTGCATAACTCTACTATTGTTTTTTTTATTTTCGAATATATAAATAAACGTAAACTAAAATCTTTATTAAAAACACAAAAAAAAAGTTATTGAATGCATTATAATTATTAAGATATTTTTTTCTAATATTTTGTTTTGTATTCAATATTCGATACTCAAAGCGTTAGTGTATTCGTCCCTGCTCCAGTTGACAATAGGGTTGAGCTCAGAAGCTAAGAAAAGCTCGCATTACGAAGCACACAAAGCCTTCGAGCTACAATAGAAATACCTCTGTAACAATCGGGCACGCAGCCCGAGCTGGATTCTACCGACCGCGACTACCGAGCGACGAGCAGCCTTGGCCCCGGGCCATTCACGTGTTCCGCTCGCGCCGCGGCCGAGTTCCAAAACGGCCTTCGCGGTGGGCTATAAACCACCCCAAATAAAAAGGGTATAGAGGTCATTTTCCTTCTAAGCCTCGTTTGATCTGTGAAACCAATGTACTCACCGTCAGGTAGAATGAAAAACAAATCTTCACGCTCCTTCGCCACCGAATTGCTCCCTCTCGCTGCTGCCCCAGATATTAAATAATTAAGTTAATGATGCAATTCCCAAATAAAGATATCAGATTGTATATTTATTGTGTTTGTGACTAATATGCAGTGAGGAATAACACGTGTGAATAGAGAGCATCAAAAAAGAGAGGAACATATTATGAAGGAAGATACATTAGGTAGGGTAGAAAGGGATAGTTCGGTATCTCTCATAGATCACGTGATTTGATCATATTATTTTGTGTAAAAAATCACTCGTAGTGATTTGTAGCAACGGTGAAATAGGTTGTGTACAAAAGAAAATATGATATATCAGTTATTGTTTTAATTTCGATAATAATAAATTGTTTGGAAGACATGGATCATAAATATAAAAAATTAAAGCGAACAATCACATCGATACAAAGTTTCTACGAACAATATTCACAAATATCACGGGCCTCAATCAGATACAACTCCTATTACTAAGTCATTTTTAATACTTAAAGCTTTCTCGAGTGTCCCGGAACTGCGAATTCCGCTCCGGAAACACGCGTGAGCAATTTCAGGCATTTCTCTAAACTAATCGTACTAACTAAATCACAGGTTACTTCTCTTAAAACTATCCAACATCTAATCATCGAGTCTTGAATATAAAGTAAATATCTATTCCTAATCCTAAATATTTTAGTCGACCGATCTAATACTAATAAAGTTCATCGTAGATCTTGGAAGACGTAATCACGTTCGCACTTGTCCTATTCTCGGGCGTAAACAAAGGCGAATAATGTGGATATCACAAAACGGAAGCTCAGCGTGCGAGGGGTGAGGAGCGCTCAGGCCTGCACCCAGCGGTCGTGCGTCAGGAACGGTTGCTGCTGGGCCGCCTGCTGGCACTCCGTGTAGCAGTGGTGGGCGGGAGACACGTCGCCGTCCGGCCTCACGGAGGTCCAGAAGTAGGTCCCGGCCTCGGTCCTGGCGAAGTGGACGGGGACGCAGGCTCCTCTGGTCACCGGAGTCAGGTTCCAGTGACCGTCCTCGTCGGCCACGAAGATGGCGGAGTTCGGCTGGCACGCGCTGATTTCGTTCAGAATGGAAGACTCCAGATCCTCGTTGGCCGAGTTGTCTCCGCATTCGGTGCACTCTCGGCTCTGGTAATCCGAGTCGAAGGATGCGCGTCTCCTCTTCTCGACGGCGTTCTTCCTCAGCATCCTCAGCAGAGGTTTCAGAATGGACTTGATTCTGTGTGACTTGGTAGCCTTCTGCGTGTTGTAAGTGTTATCGTTCATCGAGTTATTCGACGACACGATGAATTCGTTAGCGGCGTACGTCGACATGGCGATCGATAGGTTGAGAGCGCGGGGTGAGCAGCAGCGGACAGCTAGCGGGTCGCGGTGGCGGCTGAGTGTGCTCCGAGAGCGCGGCCGCGGCCTTATAAGGGAGCGCGCTGCCCCCACCCCCGCGCCGCGCTCGGGGGTGGCTCCGATGCGACCCGGTATCGTTTAATTTCACCCGCGCGCGGTTTTATATTTCAACTCGTACGATAGTCCGCGAATAAAATCTAATGTGTGCTTATTGTTTGTCGACTTCCAGATACCTTACATTCACATTGTCTGAACCAGCGAGTGTGTCTAGCCTTAAGGTTAATTTGAAATTATGATCATTTGTGATAAAATACGGAAAATAGAACACATTTTGCCGCACGATTAATGCGGTAGAAAACAGGTGAACTCGAAGGCAAGTGGAATGGTGTACAACAATAGAGGTGCAGTACTGTGGGGTGTGCGAGCTGGGGAGAAGCCTCCCCGCGAACAGTGACGCCGGGGTGAGCTCCCCCTGTGATATCTGTATTAAGTGGGGAGATGACCTCGGATACAGATTTATCAATGAATTCGCAAATTGTATTTCATGCCGTGGCTTTAATAAACTACTTGTCAATATATGCGTACGATTAATTTTATTTTCTGGAATTAATGGTATTTTTATTCTTCTTTTATAACGAGAAAAGAGACTGCATCCCTTTTACATGAGCTACATTAGCTGCGATTCCTTGAAAGAGCTAATTTAAATTGTGCTAGTTGATGTACAAGGCGATACACAATATGGCACTTCTGTATCTTCAAGAACTTCGTATCCCAGGTCACTGTCAGGTCAACCTCTACTTCAGCTGCAGGAAGGGTTGTAGAACCGACCGACCGTTGCCAGAAGTCTAAATTTAGTGAACGGGCATTTGTGGCGGCAGGCCCAAAAGCGTGGAACTCTTTGCCCTCCGTCATAAGAAACTGCATCGAAGACTTTATTTAAGAAGAAACTAAAACCGTTTCAAAAAGTCATTTTCATAAGTGAAAATAACAATTTATAATTTTAAAAACAAAAATAATTGTACAACTATTTTTTTTTATTTAAACTTATCTTACACTTGTACATATATTGCATATAAATAACATAATTAATTATAATATTTATTTTTTACACAAAATTACCCAACTAAATAGAGAAATTAATTCTCGTGTTTGATTTGGGGAGTATTTAAGTTTTAAAATAATATAAAGGTAGTTATAGAAGTAAAATATAAATACATAATTAAATTATTGAGCACATATACATAAATATAATCAAATTAGAACTTGTAATTGCTGTCGAAGTTTTCTAATATTTGTTTGATTTACGATTTTTTCCTGTTTTGATTTTATATGGGAGGGCATTAAAACTTTGAATACCTTGATAGGCGTAATGGTGTCGAGAGGCATATCTGTAAAGCGCCCTTAAGGTGAAAGTTTTTACGAAAATGGCGCTGTACAAATTATCCATTATTATTATTTATTAGCGGCTCTCAACTATGACCGCGAGAAAAATTAATTTTAATAAAAAATATTTTTGAGAGACAAAAAATCGACCTGAATTCTGAACTCCCCGAAGAAACATTTCATAGCCTTCAATCTCATCCTCGCCAAACAGCGAGAGTTCTCCTTAGCATCGAGATAAGTTGTACAAAAAAACCTCGCCACAAGTGGTAGGCAGGTGTGCCCCACACGTGTGCGCCCCGCGCCTCGGAGAGGGACGCCCGCGCGCGCCCGAGGGGGACGGAGATACGTTCTGCTTCTTGCCCGAGTAGGGTAACTTATGTATTATTTCGCTCTTCATTTTAATACACAAGAGGGTTGGATCGTGGGAATCGCCGCGCGGCCCGGGTTCCCAGGGCTGATAGGAAAGTTTTTTTAGTGGGCGAGTTTCACGGCAGATGGCCGGCGAAGGGAGGCGAGGGAAGGCGCGCAGCGGCCGGGGAGGTGAATCACGATTGACGGCGCAGGTACATCGGCGACACGGCGTACTTCGCGTATAACAGGATAACAGGTCTATTGTTAATGTATGCCCCGGCGACAGGTAGCCGACTGACCTCTTCGTCAACTCTCACCACAGCTCACCCCGCAATAAATCTGTTACACTCTACTCACCGAATACTGATTTAGAGCCTATTGCGTCTCTTAGTAATATAAATCGCAGTTATTATAGTTCATAAAAAAATGTTAACTTCCGTGTTATCTAATTGCATCTTGCTTTACTCTTTACATATACAGTGGAAACCCGATTTTATGTAAAATCGGGGTTCCACTGTATATGTAAAATGAAATTTCACTGTATATGTGGGAAAAACATGAATTCCATGCATGTGCATGGAATTCATGTTTTTCCTCCATTTGCGTGTTATTTTAGTACATTAAAAACCCTATTTTACGTTTGACTTTCCCGCAATTAACGTCTAAAATTTATTGAAATCAGTTCGTTTTTCCCCATAGAGCTAAAAGTGCGTCATATATACGCATTTTTTATTCTCATACGTATTTTGTACGTTTCGTTGTTTTTTATAATCTGGAATCAGAATGAAAATTGCGGAGCAGATAGTACAGACAATATTGATAGCTGAGAAATAATTGATGAATAAGCTTTTCAGACATACTTAGATGTTGACTCCAACATTGGACGTAGTGGAAATTGATGAAATAGTGAACAGTCGTGTAAACGAAAACTTGACAGAAGAAGAATCTTCCTACGAAGAAGAAGTGTCTGCTCATCTCATAATGCCAGTTCCTACAAAGGATTTTTTTTAATACCCCCAATTTACATTTTTTTTGGTTGGTCCCTTCAAAAACTTAAAATCAGGATTCCACTGTATATTATATACATTGAACAATGCATTTGCTTTAAGTTTTAAAATGTATTTATCTAATCTAATGACATCTTCTTTAACCTACACATATATATATATATATGCAGTTTCTTTACTACTAAACCGTAAAAACACTACTATAATACAATAAAATACTAGTGTAGCAGGCAGGGTTCCCAAATATATGTCTTATTTTGCTGAATTGTTCGTCCGATTATAATAACACGTTGTGCTATGAATCAAGTAAATTATTATTATTATTATTATTAGTTTTACGGCTCACAAGTAATAAAAGTAAGAGGGATAGTTTCACAACAATAACAGTAATAATTACCATGTCCCGAGCGGTACCACATTGTTTGTCTATGTTTCGGCACGTTTGTGTGGAGTTTGCATCCTTCCAACATTTGTACGGCTTTTGACGTCCGATCTTAAATTCTCTAGTGGTTGGAAGTTGGAATGGAAAGCTTCGATTCACGCGGATTATAAAAATGACGAAAACTGCAATAATATTGACCTTTTTACTCACAGACACAGACTTGAATCGTCAGAACCGTCAGGGAGCTTTTAAGGCTTCACTTGTATGTATATATGTGTGTATCCCTCATGGCTGTGAATGTAATCTTGTAGAGTGTAGGTACATATCTCGAAGTTCCGGCAGGTAGGTACAGTATTTATAGTGTTTATGTTGAACACGTGGTTCTTATTATGTTATTCGTTTAACTATCTACCATTTACATAATAAATAAAATATATAGTTGACCTAGTTTTCACTTTTCCTCATACACCAAATTAATAGCAAATTGCCCCCGATAGACATTTCAAAATTTTTCTCATATTTTCAAAATTATTAAAATTCAAAAAGTGAACATTTAATTTTAGGTAATACAAGTTAAATGAATTAATTAAAAAGATTTAAAAGAAAAAATTGGTTACTATAGTGACACGAAGCCGGAACCTATCCGGCAAAATTCGCTACCATTTCGCTACATCAACCGATTACGTTTTCGACAAATTTTTGAAACTTATATTCTCTGATACATCTAATCCTTACTTATCAATCAAAGGCAAATCGTATTAATCTAGAACAAGAAATTAAACAAATACCCGTGTACAGTATTTACATACTCGCTAGAATGACATTGAAATTCTTCATTATCAAGAACAATTGGCTTTTTTTTGACATCATATTTCGAATACCTGAAGACTGTGGGATGAAGGACTCGCCATAATAAGTGGCGATTATTAGGGGTACTACTACACATTCATAAATGTATATAAATCGAAATTAATGTATTAAATACAAAAAAATGTACGTACCTACGTAATAATTTTGTTTTCCTAAATAAAATTTATTCAATTTCTTGGAACATTACATATACGTAACTATAAACAATCATAATATTTTACAAACATGTAGATATAAGGAAATGTTAATATTTTTAAATATACATTTTTAATATTAATATTAATTTTATTTTATGAAACTAGGCAAAGGCAAGATATGATATACAAGTTGCTCCATATTTGAAAAAAACACCTGACTTAGAAATTGTTTACGCCTATTACACCCTCTCCAGTGAATAATACTAATTACATCCCCTACTTGCAGCGCGCACCCTCGCAGCAATTCCCCTTCACACGATCCCCAATATAATACATTAATATCACCCTCCCCCTCGATACAGCCTCCGGTTTAGATCCTCCCGCAGGTTCAAACATTCCAACAGGTCAATTTTATCTCGTTTAAAGCTGTTTTCGGCTACTGAGTCGATACATAACGAACCGTGCAGTGACGCCCCGGGAGGAGAATATTCTGGAAGACAGGTTTTCTCAGGTTCGCTCCTGTCCGTGCAAGTTCAGTCAGCGGGGGGATGATTGCGTACCTCGGACAACGTGTCTGTTGTGTGTTGTTCGGTTGCGTCATTTTACTTTTATCTCGCGTGAAAGACTTTGTATTCTTTGTATCCGTTCACATTGTTTCGGAATATTTTTGTTGGTTTTACTCGAACGCATGTTCGAGATTGAAAGATATTTTCATAGAAATTATTCACACCTGGTATCGGTTTAATGTTTAAATGCGACATCGTTCACAAATAGCGAGGCCGCAAGGTCTGATAATACTCGTTTGCCTATTCAATACATCAAATATGGCGCGCATCGCTCGCCGAAACCATTCATCTGAGAGTTTATACGCATATCGAATCGACTTTAAAAAGCGTCCAAATCTGAAAGAAAAAGGCGAAAAACTACAAATTTTCTGCCATTCGAAACGGTGTCAATCCGTCACGCTACCTTCTCGAAGCGGGCCCGTATTCCACCCGTGCTCCGTACAGTCCCGAGCTCGGAACTAATCGGGCCGGGACTGTTATTGTGTACCGACCTCTTTCAACATTTCAATGAACACAAATGGTGCAGTTTACTCGAAAGTAATCTGAAATATTTTCGACAATAAAAATGGGTTTCCATAAAATACGACACGTCATCTTTGGAATTTTTCACAAAAGATTTCGGGTGATTCAGCGGTGGAACAATTAAGCCCCGGCCGCCCCGCACCCTCGCTACTCCCCACCGGCAACGATATCTCGAACCGTTCGACCGAGAGAATTTTTTTTGCTAAAAGGCGTTTGTGTCGATCGAGGGGTAAGAAGACAGTATAATGAAACGAAAACATATATAATGTAAACTTTGTCATTTGATGTTCGTCTCGAGTCAAGAAAATATCAAATTCCACACAAAAAGTGTGAAACATTTGAATGCAAAATATGTTAAACATGTTAATAATAATAATAATAAATTGATTTTTCCATGACGTACTTATATGTAATTATCCATTAAATAAAATTACAAAAGGATCGCTCAGGTGGTTTGGTCTATAATATAATAGTCCTGTGTGAAGCATCAATAATCGACGAGCTTGTATGAGAAGATGAACGAATGTCAGGACAGAATAGTGTGGCACTGTATCCTCTCTACCTACCCCCGCGGGGAAACTGCGTGATGGTAAGTTAGTTAGTAATTTAGTGTAATGGATACAAATCCATTACACTAAATTGATTATAATAACAATGGACATATAAAATACACAGAAGTGAGTAAGCGTATCTAACTAAACACAATACAGATTATCGTACTTAACCGTTACCATACCGTGATATAAAATACTCGTACTCAGTCATGCTGTCAACTCGTGTTACCGTAAGAAATTATAGTTCTATTAGCGTTTAAAATGTGAAAAACACTTTTGAAAAAAATGATTAATGCCATAAATTTACTATAAATACTATGCATTAAATATATACAATATTATAATTTGGAGCATTCATCAAGTCTTCTATAGGAGGTTGCATTATATTATATAATACAACCTTCCTTTTTATCTTTCTTTAATTAATGAGAAAGAGACACCATTATATTCGTATGTTTGTTCTTTTTTTACTGTGAAATTAATACGTGGTTTCTTTCTGTCTCCACACAAATGGTACTTTTTTCAATGTATTAATTTTACAAGGGATTGAATTGAAAGATAATTATTTTTGTAGAATTCGCCTTACATACTTGACTTTTCATTTCTAAGCGTAAATATTTTCCTTCAATTTAACTAAAATATGAATTGAATGTTGCGTGTATTTACCGAAATATTTACAGGATTAATTAGAGCGGTAGACAGGTGTTACTGCATGGTTTGGGAAGGGTTAATACAGTAGTCCAAAATAATAATATTTCTATTGATGAAATTAAAGATTGATGAGTTTTAATTCGTAATAAGTGAATGAAAATGAATTAATCAAATTAAATTCTATTAATGCAAGGAAGGCAACAGATTCTCGAGATAATATAAAGTAAAGTAAGATCATTATTAAGGAAAACACATTCTTATTGTGAAGTTGTAATTATTCAGAACATAGGTCTGTGATATTTTAAATACTAATATCCCGGTGACGCTAAAACAATATTTTTCGACAAAATTGATTTTATATGTATATATTTATAATTAATACATTTATTTAGTATTTAAAGTAAGATCAATTCTAAAACTTATATTGATTTCTTAACACATAAATATTGATCTTGATAAACTTCCGTGCTTATTTTAAATACAATAGGAATATATTTGTTTTTCACGTATTTTTGGACAATGCAGATATAATGTGTTTACCTGTACATTTAAAAGGCGAGCAGTAATGCTTGCGGGTTAGCAAGATATCTGCAACGGTTTCCAGCCGCATTGTCCGCCCTGACAAGGGAGGTTGCAGCAACACGTGTCCGAGACGCTGAAAGGTCCGTAAAAATAACAATAACATCCCGAAGCAGTTATTGTGCGCATTGTTAGCCGAGATAAATTAAGGATATCTCGGGTCGATCTTGAAACTAAGAAACTATTAAGATTTTGGGTATTTCAATGGGCAGCCCCTTTTACATAGTCCGACGGACTTCTTGTAAATATATTCGTCGGTAATTATTATTGTTAAAGATAAATAAAACATCGACACTGGCAACATTCAACGGGCGCAGGCGGCGCGAAGAAATCATTTAAACTGTAATGACAAATGGCACGGATATTATATTTGAACGTAGTTATGCAGAAAGCAGTCTATAAATTTGAAAAATATTTGAATGTTGTATATTCGTAGTAAGGTCATCAGAAAATTTTATTGATCGCAAAAACCCTGTTTAAATATTTCTTATAATAATACACCAAAATTTGTAAAATTTATTCTTAAATCTTCTTAAAAATCATACAAAATTTGGTTTATGCAATCTGCGGCATGGTCAATATTTTTATATAAAGTGTACTTAACCTTTACCATACCACGCTAAAAATACCCTACGTAGCCACGCTGTCAACTCGTGTTACTGCAAGAAATTAGAGTTTTTTTTAACACTTTAAATGGGAATAAAATGCTTTTACATGCTTAAATGGCTTTAAAATAGTTAATGTCACAGTTACTATAAATATAATAAGAAATAATAATTAAATATTTTCATTTTATTCTCAAACATTATTCTTGTAACGCATTCGTCAAAAGACCCATCTAACGTGATCTTCATCTATATCTCTCATCATTTAAATGATCTTTTTCACGGGGTACAAGTGGTATTTTTAACTTAGATAGCATGCGACGCATCAATTTTATATAGCATTGAATTCAAAAATGATTCTTTTTATTATGATTCGCTTTACATAATTGGTTTTCCACTACTCATTTCTTAGTGCAAATTATTTTTTTAGGACTAGGTAAAATGTAAGTTTTACATTGTGCATATTTATAGAAATATGATTTTATTGGCTCGATAGACCTATGTTACTGCATGGCTAGGGAAGGGTTAACTAGAATTTCTGCGAAACGTATCGAAATAAAACATGTATTTCGTAATATTTTTAACACAATTATTATACAGATTTTAGTGTATCGTAATATTCCGTCAGATACATATTTAATTCAAACATAGAATTACGTATAGCTTACTTCAATGTACTGACGGCGCGCGTCTAATTGATATATACACCTTCATAATATAATATTTATCATTTTAAAGATAGAGAACATTCATTTAATTTAATTTTGCACACTTTCCACAAAGGTGCTTTTATCTCAATTATAGTGTTTTATGGCTGGCTGCTTCCTGCATTTGATCAGTATATAAACCGTAATGAAATATGCAAACATCACAATATCCAAAATATAACAAAATTCCGATCTATCTTAAGGTGCTTGTACAGGGTAGGTACATGGATGAAACTTCGTAAAAAATAGCACATAGCGTGTGCGGAGGGATCTGTTATTTTGCATATTGTAAAGGGTGTTTTTTTTCAGAGATATACAACTATAAAAATCGTGGTAGTGGCCATGGTATTAGTTTTATTGAAAAGATAATAAATAGAAGAAATAAATATTAAATGAAATATATATATCCTACTAATAATTCTAAAATGTATTATATTTTCTAATAAAAAAGCATATTTTTTTTATACCATTAGTGTTTAAATATGATTTCACGCGTATGGGCGCCGCGGCTGGCTCATATAAAGCGCAATCTTGGAGTTCAATTTTCGACCACGTTTTGGAGCAGTTGGGACCATACATCGGCAATAACGCGACGAATTTTGGCTTCCAAGTAGTCTATTGTCTCTGGTTTATCGGTGTAGACTAGCGACTTCACATATCCCCACAGAAAATAATCCAAAGGTGTTAAATCACACGATCTTAGAGGCCTAAACGCAGGTCCATTACGCGAAATTATGCGCTCATCGAATGTTTCCTTCAATAAATTGATTATGGCGCGTTCTGTGTGGCATGTTTCACCGTCTTGTTGAAACCACAGCTCTTCTACATTAATGTCATTCAATTTGAGAACGAAAAAATCAGTAATCATGGATCTATTGGTCTGCGCGATGACGAATCGACTCACTCGGGTCCTCCTCAATACTACGCTCCACTGCAGCGACAGCTTCTTCGGTGCGCACTGTACGACATCTCTGCGGGTGCGTATTATCAATGCGTGGTACAAAACGATCCATGTTTAGATCATTTCAATCCGATAGACGTAGCGCACGGTAAGTTTCGCGAAGAGAAAAACGATTTTCGAAATAAATTTACACATATTTCAAGCGTTGTTTTGGCGTAAATCTATTCATAACAAAACAAACTGAGCACAAATCAGCTGTCAGCTGTCAAATTGGCTGTCTCTGGATAATGTGTTGCCGATTTGAAAAACACACCTCTAAAAAAACACCGTGTACACTGTACACGCACCCTTCCGCGTGTAATAGCGGAGAAAGTCCGTGATGTGTCGTGTGGCAACCTCTGTTGGCAAATAATTTCATAAATTATATTTTTATTCTCTTCGTTTATTTCATTTTATTACTCTGGGTGCTGACTGCTGACTTGCCGACTTTAAACAGTCGCCTGTAATAAACTACACCATGTTAATGTTTATTATGTAAGAGAACTTGCATTCATTTAAAAAATCAACTAAAATAAAGTACCAAAAAAATTATTGCATATCAATTTCTCTATAAAATACACACTCGCAAGTTCCTACTTACGTAAGTGTGAGGTCGATGAGCAATGTTCCGTATTAAAAAATAATGTGACGGACAATTATTGATTCATGTAATGTTATAATATCAATAATACGTCGATAACACACACGGACACGGACGGACATGAGGCATACATGTAACTATGTAAGATTAATAATGTGTTTTTTAATTTATTAAATATTTTATTACATTCACGATACATATATCAAATAAAGAGTGTAGATAACATTATTTATCCATTCAAATAGTTATAGATCACATATTATGTAATTGTACTTGTTTACTGTTTATATTGTATATTAATTTACTTTTTTTAAAAGTGTTCGTGTTTACATAAAAACATATTAAAGACGTGCCTGTATAAGACGATATGAGATACGCGCAATAAATCGATTGTGTTGTGTATTACGCAAGCATTTGGTACGAAATAATATTATTATTGAGATGGTTTTCTGCGTGAGCGCTTTATGGCGCTTTCTCATCCTGACGTGTCGCTGTAATAATAATAATAATACTAATAATAATAATAATAATAATAATTATTATTATCAAACTTTTAAGTTTATTTTTAAATAAAGCCTCTGATGAACTGTCACTTATGACGGAGAGTAAAGAATTTCACCCTTTCGGGCCTACCACAACAAATGCATCTGACAATGGCTGATCGGTTCTACAACCCTTTCTGCGGCTGAAGAGACTGATCTGATGCGGGACTCTTGAAGACACACCATGTTATGTTTAATTTTTATTTATACATTAGACAATATAAAAATAACGGTAGAGTTATGCACCCCCAAATAAGAAAGATCTTGAATTATGGGGGTGGCTTTCAACATTTATATAATACAAAATCAATATCAACTAGATGTAAGAATTTGTTTATAACTAATAAAAAAAATACATACATACATCTATAATAATACAATGTGAAAATTAACAATATATAAAAAATGTTGGGAAATTGATCAGATTAGAACTAGGGAAAGATGTCAAATAAATAATTATTTAATAATTTTGAAGACCTTTTAATCCATTTTATAACTTTTTTTTAACACATTTATATTTGCCACTACTTTAGTTGATTTTGGCAGTTATATGCATGCATTATAGGCGCGGTCGTTTCATACATGCATTGCAGCGCGGTCGCTTCATGCATGCTTTGGATGTTCCGCATCCCTTGTGTTCTAGAGTCAAAAAGCTTGGACTTATTGTTTCTAGCCGAAAACTGCACTGCTACATATAAATTCATCCTGTCCTTTAGAGACCAGTCATAACGCACACTACGACACGGCGCGCGTACGGAGCGAGTCGAAATACATATACATTCTCAACAGCATACATATACATACCAGCAACAGTGGATTCTATCATTCGTTCCGTATCCACAAACCTTGAAAGTATTCGACTTTTTCAACGTTTTCGAATACTGTATAGGTATTGACTTGAATATTTGAAACATTGAATATCCTTTGATTATATATTATATTTGATAGTAGATATGGACTTGTTTTCCAACATCCCTTTTACAAAGAGTCACCGACCTTCACTGACGTATTGCCTTGTTCATCACTCAGCACAATTTAAATTCGGAGATAATATTGTTCTCATAAAGGGATATTAAGTGCGAGATTTTTGACGTTCCATATATTATATCACCATTCAGAATAGATTGTAATCTATCCAGCTGAAATTTTAGCAGGCCAGCATAAATACTATCGTATTATAGTAGTCCGCAAGTGACCAATATTATAATCGCATATAATGGCAATTTAAAAGTGAGCACACACTCTAAATATACTTTCTGTAATTGATTCTATATGTTAAGACGTGCATTTCTGGAGTATTTCATAATTTAAATTCATTTGAACCATGTGAAATCACATTAAAATTGTATATTATTTAATATTTAATTAAGGAAAACACATTTTTGTTGTGAAGTTACATTTTCAGAACACAGTCCTGTAGTTTTTAATACAAATTAAATTAATCAACTAGACAGATATACAGAAAAAGTCCATCTATCGAAAAAATATTTAGTTATTTATTAAAATGTATATTTCAGTAGAACTAAATATTTTTTCAGTATGCATATCTTTTTAGTTGATTAATTTAATTTGTTATATTTAATAAAGATAATATTAACCTTAACACGCCAAGCTATAAGTGTATTAACGCGCACTTTTGGGTCTTGCAAACTTGCAGGGATTAAAGTTATATTTTTAAATCATTTTGCCATCTGTGAACGACAGGTCCCAGGTTTTGATAGATAAGTCAAGACCGTTAGAGCCTAGTCTTACCCTTATGTGATGTCTTCCGTTTCAAATGCAGTTGGCAGTTGAAAGGTTAATTAATAAATATTAATTGGACAACAATTTTTTGAAATATTTAGACATTTTATACAGATTTTTGGTATAAATAAAATAAAAACGAATATTTAGAAATCTTATTCTTATAGGAGATATTACGAAGAAATATACGAGTTATGAGTACATATATATTTTCCTTTATTTGTTGTGTTACAAGTTTTGTTTTATAATTACATTCAGACAAATATGTATATAAGTACATATTGAACAGTAAAAAAAACCTCAGCGTAGCAAGGTAGGCCACTTACGATGAATATCTTTTAAACACAATGTGTAATTTGTAAAGCTGGTTGTACTGAATCGTGATATGTCGTCATTTTCGACTTATTATTGAACGTTGAGACAGTTTAACAATCTTTACAGGCCAGATGTACGACCTCAAATAATGATTATGATAAATATGCACACATTTTTTCTTTAACCCCCTCTTATACATATCAGGTATCGTAATTAACAAATAGACAATTTGTTAGTAATGATACTACACGTAGAAGAGGTCGATTAAGACAATTGTTTTATATATTCTTCACGCATATTTTTATGTGTAATATACAAATAGTTTCACAGTACTGACGACAGAAAACAATTTAGAGTTTTAAATAATTTGATATTAATATTGTGATACTTATTTTTAAGATGCGCTCGAGCAACAGGTTGGTGGATGGGAAGTCAACCAATAGTTACTGTCGGGACGACGTTGATACCTAACTCGGTCTGATACAAATAATATATAATTTGTATAGCACAATTTTCGTAAAAAAAACTTTCACCTCAAGGGGCCATACATTATTTCGCCAAATTGTCGATGTAAAAAATATTTTGTTTTATTGGGAGATTTCTTTTTTAAAGACCTACATTCAAATTTAAAAAAATCGCATTATTTACTAAAATGTGGGTTTTTATTATTCATTTATATCAGAAGTTATACACTAGATTTGACGTTTTTTTTTAAACTTTTACTTAGATATGACCTTTACACTCGTTTAAAACTTATAAACTAAATGTTATTTGCCATAATTGAGACAATACAAGCATTATAAGAAAGACCACAACCATTTGACGCATTTTCTACGTGCAACAAAATTGTGTTAATTTGGTAAATTATTACATAAACGAAATATATTTTCTTATAATCTTAAAGCCAAGATTACAGAGAAAAATCTGCATTGAACCAAACTAGCAAAATATTAAAAATTAATAGAGTTATAAACCATTCAATTTGCAGTACATATGATCAATTTTCGTTGTTTTTAAAATACTTTGCTTTAGTGAAAACATACGTTTTTAAATAATGGATTATATTTACTTACATGGTTTGAGGCTTCAGCTACTGTTTAAAATCAAGTTTGATATCAAAAACGCAATAATTTCTTACTAAATAATATTTATATCTATCCTAATAATCTGTATTTTTTATTTTCTTTATTACCTTCAGATCGCCTATCGACATCGGCCTTAATGACGTCTATTTAGTTCGCGCTCTCGTTATTTTCGGTATAAAATGTCGAAAATATACATTTTACCCACGGTATCAATTAATATTGAATTTATACACAACGTTAGTAGCAAATTTAATAAATTAAATGTCTTTTATTGATTTTAAGGGAAAACAATATATTCTTGAAAAAAAGTAAACATTTTATGTACCGACGTTATTTTTATGAAAGTTGGAATTAAATATTTCGTTTATATATAACACTGTTGCATTTTAAATAATGCTGTCTGTTTCATAAATAGTATATAATTATTAAACGTACAATATCGCCAGAACGGCAACGGGGCGTTTTAAATAGATAATATTAAACATAATAATAAATTAAAGCTGTCATAAAACTTTTAAATTTAGAACATTGATTTAAGCGATCATCTAAATACATGTAGGTACTTATTCTGATTTTAAAACGTTAATATATATTAATTAGGTACTTTAATAAATTATATATTTTTCGATTGATTAATTCAAATGACAACACATATCTTTATTTCTATCCATATATTAATATGAAAAACTTGGATAAGGTTCTAGATACGAGTTTATATTTGACACTTGTATCGAATGCGAGAAAATCAACAATTTTATTGTCATCTCTTTCTATTCAAACCTTCCTCTCTCGCATGATTTACGTAACAAATAACGTTATTAATTATTCTTCTGATAATTGAAATAATTTAACAACTAGTGTCATCTTGAAAGCATATTTAATTCGTATAAAATTTTCCGAATTTCAAACTGAAAAAAATGAAAGCTCGCCCTTAAATTCTTTGTATACAGCTTCTTGCCATATTATAAAATCATATAATTCAGTCGACCTATTTCTAAACTATTCATGACATAATTCGATAATTTTTTTCATTGATACTCAAATGAAAATTAAAAAAATCTAAATCTACTCTATTAACTATTGCTAATTTCAAGTCAAAGGCAGCAATATAACTTTACCAGTGCGAAAACAGGATACAAGCAAGCATGAAGAGGACAATAATGATATGTCCAAGATTCTAACAAATCGCACACATATCACATATCCAGATGACGTGTAATTTTTTTTGGCGGTACAAAATACAAGAGTTACAAGTCCTTTCTGATAATGTTTGTAGAGCGCTGGTGACATGTTCGAACCTGTCGAGTTGTCGGTTGTCTTCTCGTATAGTTTATACATATTGAATTAATTTATGAACAGTCAAATTTAGCTCTTTTTTATTTAAATTGATCATTCAAAATCGGTGTTATTTGCAAAATCAATCCCTTTAGCCTGCCGCCATTACAATGCAACTAATAGCAGTCTGCTACTCAATAATTTAAATGGTCACTAGTATGAAAACTAGCTTATTTTTGAAATAAGGTGTTATATTTATTTTGTATTTTAAACCAGATTATAGGGATTATCATTTATGATAAGAAGTGCATCAGTTTTTTACATTTTTCTCTAAATAAAATATATGGACTTCTTCAATATTTGCAAAATTACTTTGTGGCCTCATTTTATATTAACAGTTATACAAAATACTTTGTTTAAACCACTATTTATTAATTATTCTACATGTTTTGAGGTATCCATAGGTACCTGGTTTCATCTTACCTGGTAACATGGTATAGAGGACCATAGGTATATGGATCTTCAGGAAACAATGTATAATGAAATTAAAAAAATTATGACAGAGTAAAGAATGAAGAAATAAGGAAAGAATGTAAAGCTGTTAGTATAGTGAGTAAGATTAAGAAAGGATCACTTAGGTGGTTTGGTCATATGGAAAGGATGAATGAGGAGAGAATGGTAAGAAAGATATATGACGCAAGTGTTGATGGAACCGCGGAAGACTTGGCACGACCAGGTAAACCAGATAATGGAGGATGGTTCTGTTAGAAGCCTCAACAATCGGCGAGCTCGTATGACAAGATGTATGAATGTGGATGAGGCGAGAATTGTGTGTCAGGACAGAAGAGTGTGGCGCTCTATCCTCTCTGTCTACCCCCACGAGGAAACGGCGTGATGGTAAGTAAGTAAATAAGTAAAAAAAAACAAATCCCCTTTTGGATACAAACCATTCCTTTGATATTAATAAGGGTTTATATATTATACATACAAATGCTAGAGGTTTACAATTAAATAAATTTGAAATCTTAGAAATAAGAAAAAGTGTTAATAGCAAGCTTAATATTATAAATAACCAAATACTCTTTTCAAATAGTCGTATTTTAAATTTGTTTTCATATTAATTCTTACTTATTCACCAATTTATATTTTTGTTTTTATCTATGCTTGTATGTTTTAATTTGAGTGTACATTATTTCCTAAAGATATCGAAACATGCAGAATAATTAATAAATAGTGGTTTAAACAAAGAATTTAGTATAATTATTAATAAAAAATATGGAAGTTGCTGATTTTGCAATTAATACCGTTAGTTAAAATATGTAATACTTTATCAATATAATATCAGTTTGGAATAAAGTTCGTTAATTATATCAGTGGTTTCGGTTTTCAGGTCGGCATTCAACTAAAATTCTCGCCAAGTGCGGAACACATGTGCGGGTTGTGACTGGTGCCCGCGGTTGGCAATTGGTACCCCATGACAAATAACAAAAACCGAGTGCAACCATAACCGGAATAATATGAGCCAAACGATCTTTAAGGTCTTACAGATATTCCAATATTCAATTAGTGCACTTAGTATATTAACATAGTATACTTAGCCTCGGGAGTGTGAAACGACCTCTGTCATGTGGCAACTATGTGACGAAATGTGCCGTACCAAGTACCTCATCGAAGATCATCGATTTCCGATGGTTGTTGGAAATGACTAGTGATGAGAAAAAATGGTATTCTTTACCCACTGGTGTGATTGTGATTGGTATTCGATAATAGCATTGATTGGAAACTGTGACATTACATTACTAATACGCGTGCATCGCACGATATCACAATACACGAAATAAATTAATTAAAAACATAATTTTAAGCGTATTTACTTATATTATTCAAATTTAATTTACGTAAAAAACATATTCTGGCATGTATAATATATACCATATTTAATATCATCAAAAAGAGAAGGAAAACCCTTAAAAAATTATAGTTTATTTTTTGGGTCAAATGCGTTAAACATCGAATTATAACATCATCCCTTTGAATATTTTCAATTCATGTTCATGTTCATGAATATTTTCATGTTCATGTTCATGAATATTTTCATGTTCATGTTCATGAATATTTTCATTTCACTTGCTCATGCGCCGAATCATAATCAATAAATTAAATAAAATAACGAATCACGAATCTCGATATTCCCAGATATTCAATCACTGATAGTGAGCGCGACTTAAAAATATTAGTGATTGATTCACGGTTCGTAATTTTGAGCTCATTATTAGAAATGACAGTAGTGCAATGCCTTTTCCTACGCATAGTCATAATTTTCAAGTGGGACAAATTCAAGAGATAAATAAATAATTATAATAAGATAAGTGACATGCAGATTGGCAACGATTTGGCTCGCCTCCATCATGCCGCAATCCCCGCTGAGGCGTGAAAAAGACAGAGTGCAGAATTATACAAGAAAAATATTATTTTACGAATAAATAAAAACCATTTACATTTACGTTACATTTTTTTATATAATTGTGCTCTTCTCTCTCAATCTTTCCTCTCAAAATTGTGTTCCTACGACAAACAAACAAGGTACTTACGCGTTCTTTGTTGAAAATAACGGAGTCTGCACCAATACAGTAATCAATGCAATAAGGTGCAATAAGATAGTATAAAAGTTAAGATAATTATAAATGGCGTTAGTGTTCAGCAAGTTTAAATAAAAATAATTTATAAACATATCGACATGAAGAAGAATTCATTATTAATTGAACTGTTATCATCCGATCACACCGTGGAATGCAGTGACAGAACGAGGTCGGATCCTGCGAGTGATTTTTACGACTTTTTCGTCGAATTTAAAACGTTCATTGTTCTCCTTCTAATCAGATTTAATTTACCTCGCATACTGTTTCCATAAAAAGCTCAGAGCGATCGTCCCACATTCGGGATGCGCCGCGCCACCTCGCGCCTCGCGCCTCGCGCCTCGCGCCTCGCGCCCCGCGCGCTCCCTCCGCCCCTCGCCCGGCAGGCGGCCCGCGCCGAGCGGCGCGCACGCTCCGGGCGCGCGCTAGAAGCGAGCCGCGCATGCGCCACACGGCCGCCGCCGGGCTGCTATATAGGCGGGCGTCGGGCCGAGCTTTTCACTTTCCGTCTGGCGGCGCGCGCGCACGGTGAGCGGCGGAGCCACGATTTTGACGTTAGCCGTTCGCGATTTTTCTCGTTCTTTCGTCTCCGAAAATGTGCTCGGGAAAGAAAACCTTCGAGCCATCATCCCCTGTTAAGTACGTCCGGGGGATGGCAGAGAGCGAAGCTCTACCGGACGCGAGATCACCTAATCAATATCAGGTTTGTTTTTTCGTGCATTGAAATATTTTGTATTATCTTCGCTACATTACTATTCTACATACTTTTTTATTTTTACATTTTATTAAAGTTGAATGCATTAAACAATTAAGTGGTATAATTTAATCAATTATACATACACAAAACACAATGTTTTGATATTGCGATCTAATATTTTAAACTATACAGTGTGAATCCTGTCTTGGTTGTGATATTACCATAAATTAACGATTCTTTTTATATTTTTGTTTCAGTTGTCCAAACCGAAACTGTCCAGGAACATCACCCCTAGCGTGAAGATAAACCTCAACAGATACTGGTCAAAGTTCGGCGATATGATGAGCCCCGTGACCCGCGCCCGTTCCGCTGTTCCTCTCGAGAGAACCTTGTCCGAGGAGAGAACCCGGGAGACGATCACGCGGAGAGAAGACGTAACCGAAGCCGGCGACGGTGACAGCCACGCCGCACAGTGGAGGTTCGAGGTCTTGGGAGGCTTGTCAGAGGCTGACGAGAACTTGATAAATGAAATCCGAGAGATCTGCGACACGAGCATGATCTATCAATATATAAATTGTAAGTGTTATTAAAATGTAATTTCTTGCGCCCTTAAAATGTAAATAATGGTATTATGTGTGCGTAGAGTACCTTTTTGTGTATATTATTCTACGCTATCGCAGTCTTCCATTTAGTTGTTAAGCCTATTCGATTATTCATTTTTGTTTTTAATGTTTGTTATTATCGTACGTGTGTTGTTCTGTTCGGGACTTGAACTCAATAATCTTCAACGTCTTCCAATATACGTTTAAGTAAAATCATTTATTATTGATTTGTCACTATGTTCATACATTGACAGTTTATTTAGTAATTTTACTTCAGTGTTCAACGCTGTTGATTTTACTGTATTTTTTATTTTAAAGAAATGTGTACGTGTATATAAAGTGAAACATTTATCTGATCCACATTTTCATTGCTGAAAAGAACCCTTTGGTAAAGTAGCACGCTGTATATTATCTATTTGGTTGAAGCTTTAAAATATTGCACGATATGTATTAAGAATGCACAAATAAATCTAAGTTCAAAATCAAAACACAATTGTAATTAACTTTTTAGTGTCCTTCCGCCGTCTGGCAAAGGTATCCTCGATAATATGTATATTTGCGAGATTTATCAAATGTATTCGGTTATTCAAGAACGTTCATAATTTTGTTATAAATCATATCTACGCCATCATGATATATATATATATATATATATATATATATATATATATATATATATATATATATATATATATCACTTTGATTGTAAACGGTATCTGTGATAATGTTGAATTTTAATATGATTGTATTTTCGATTGGTAGGTTAGGTTAGGTTAGGTTAGGTAGCTAGATGCGGTGGTCGGAGATGATTACTAAAACAGTCGTTGATCGTTCTAAAACACCGCAGTGAAACCGTGATTTTTAAAAGCTTTATTACATTTAAGTTTAATTTGTTAATACAATAATGTTTAGTTAATAGTAATATAGATCGATTGAGTCGAGACGAAGGCCGAATGTGCCAATGTAGATTTAGTTTTCTCCATCTTATGAATATTTTTATACTATTTGTTTCTTCCAATTGCGAGCTTTAATTAGATAATATGATAGAATATTACAAGTTAACTTTATAGATTTATGTATTGTAATTTTTATGCATTTAAGAACTTAACAAACATTATATTTTATGATTATTATGGATGACATAGCTCACCGAATTTTTTTTACTCATGTTTTAAAAAAAATATAAAACGAGGATTATTTTTATGTATGTCATTAAACAGAATTAATTATTTCTGAAACACATTTGTTGTTCTGTTCGTGTTCTTAATATCTACATTAATTTACTTTTAAGTTTTGTATCATTTTATATAACTCTATTTTTTTAAAAGAGCGGGTAAAAAAGTAATTGTGTTAATCTGTATTATAATTGTGTGTAAAATTTGATTAATTTACTTTAAGATATCTGTATCGAAGTTAGATTGCATTAATGTGATAAAATGACTTAAGTATGTATAGTAAATTTAAACAATAAAATACTGTGTGCTTTTATAAATTATTTTATTTTCGATACCGTCGAATGAACCCTTCAACCCTCAGACTTGATATTACCCCTTCAGCAGACCCTCCCTTCCTCCGCTCTACCCCGCTACGAGCATATGGGGTGACTGGTATTCTGACCACGACAAATGGTCGTTTGCTTGAATACTTTTTCGGGCTTACAAATATTTAATAAGTTACAAAATATTTAAACTTTCGTAAAACACGACCCTAGTGAGTTCTATTATATATTTTTAATATTTAATGCAAACATATTGTGGTTCATTTTAATTAACAGTTTATTAACTTTGTTTTATAAACCACTAAAATATTATAAATTACTAAATTAAACCAAAAAAATATTCCAATAATTTTGAATCAATCTGTTCATCTTTAACCATCGTAAAAATTTAAGTTAGGTAGTATTTTTATTTTCAAATTGAATTTGAAAACGTAAGAAGATTTTGAAATTTTTTTCATCCTGAAGAAGGAGTAGATATTTTTCCGAAACCGGTTGAATACAATAAACTCACAGTTAATAAACTATTTAGTAATATTATATGAATAATTGTGTAACTGGAATTTATGAATGTAGGAGCGAAAATGGGCGATTTGATTGTATGCTGTTTATAGTACGCCGATGATGCAGTACTAATGGCGAATAATGAACAAGAACTACAGAGTCTAGTGAGTAGAATGTACGAAGTATGCAAGGAAAGTGACCTTATTATGAATGTCAACAAGTCGACAGTGATTGTATTCGAGAAGGAGGAAAGCAAGATACCGTGCTGAATACTTGTAGGTAATGAATGTTTGGAACAAGTAGATGAGTTTGTGTATTTGGGAAGTATGTTCGATAGAAACGGAAAGGCTGAGAATGATATCGAAAGGAGGGTGACTGCAGAGAATAAAGTGAACGGCGCTTTGAATGAAATTTTTTATAGCTAATGGGAACTTGTCAACTGAAGAAAAACTAGCGGTTCACAATGAAGTGGTACCGACACTGATGTATGGAAGTGAGGCCTGGAGCTGACAGAAGAGGAACGAAAGTAGACTGAATACGGTGGAAATGAGATCACTTAGGCGTATATGTGGCAGGTCCATTTATGACAGAGTAAAAAACGAAGAAATAAGTAAAGAATGTGAAATTGATTTTAGTACAGTGAGTAAGATTAAGAAAGGATCACTTAGGTGGTTTTATCATATAAAATGGATGAATGAGGAGAGAATGGTAATAAATATACATTACGCTAGTGTTGATGGCATCAGAAGTAGAGGACGCCGGCGAAAGACTTGGAGCGACCAGGTAAACCAGATACTAAAAAATGATCCTGTTAGAAGCCTCAACAATCGTCGAGCTTGTATCGAAAAGATGTATGAATGTGGATGAGACGAGAATCGTGTGTCAGGACAGAAGAGTGTGGCACTCTGTTCTCTTTGCCTATCCCCGCTGGGAAACGGCGTGGTGGTGGAATGTTCTGTAAATTAACAAGTGATAAAAAAATGAAATTAATCAAAAAAGACAATTAATTTTTTAACCTTTTACTTTGACAACGCTGAAATAGTCAATAATATTGTAATTGTAATTATATAAAAAGTAAATAAGTGCAAAGTTTAGCAGCAGCAGAGTCAAGACTAACGGTACATAATGTTTTGAAGCCTGGAGCTGGCAAAAGAGGAACAAAAGAATACTGAATACGGTGGAAATGACGCTACTCAGGCCAAATCAATTTATGATAGAGTAAATAATGAAAAAATGAGATGTGAACTGGGTATAATGAACAGGATTAAGAAAGGTGTTAGAGTGGAAAAATGAATAAGCAAAGAAGACTTAGATAGGCAAAAAAGATGTGCGATGCGAGATACCAGAAATAGAGGACATCCGCGGAAGGTAAACCAGATATTGGAAGATGGTCCTGTTAGAAATCTCAATAATCGATGACCTTGTATGAGAAGATGTATGAATGCGGATGAGGTGATAATTATGTCAGGACAGAAGAGTATGGCTCTATATCCTCTCTGCTTACCCCCGCGGAGAATCGACGTAATAGGGTAAAGCAAGCAAAGAGTGCACACTTAATAAACTTTTTATTTTAATCAATTTTAAAATGACAATAATGCAACATTTTCAGACACAATATAACATGTTTTTAATGAGTGAGCAATGCTAAAAGTGCCTAAAAATAAGCATTTAAAAAAAAAATTCTTTGCGTACACTTACCTAGTATACTAGTACACTTACCTAGTATACTTACCTAGTATACTTACCTAGTACACTTACCTGGTATGCTATTACACTTACCTAGTATACTAATACACTTAACTAGTACACTTACCTAGTATACTAGTACACCTACCTAGTATACTAGTACACTTACCTAGTATACTAGTATACTTAACTAGTACACTTACCTAGTATACTAGTGCACTTACCTAGTATGCTAGTACACTTACCTAGTATACTAGTGCACTTACCTAGTATGCTAGTACACTTACCTAGTATATATACTAGGTAAGTGTACGCGCACAACCATTTCTTCGTACGAGGAACAGTAGGTACGCGTACATTACAATTTTAATTATTCACACAAAAATCACGATTAACAGCTACAAAACCAATGTGCATTAATCGTGTCACCACGCTCCACACCTTGAACATTGGATCCAATCCACTGCAGGTGGCTCAGCGTACACTTTTTGACTAGCTTCATCATCTGAGCCCTTTGGTGTCCCGTCAGTTCTTGGTTTCTTACCTGCTTTCTTTTTTTTTTGCTAGTAATTTTTCTACTGTAATTTCTCCTTCTTACCTTCTAATTGTTTTTTCTTATAAGGAGTACTCGTAAGTACTTCAGAACGTTTCCTTTTTATGTTTTGTTTTCTCTGTATTGAAGATTTTGGTAGTGGGAAAATTTCAAGTGGTAGAAAACGGGATGTGTAAGTTATTTTACGACAATATAAGTGTTACAATAGGGGCAGTATCAGTATCTTATGTACAAATGTTTTCATAAAGGCCTACTCTTTGTTTTGGCATCAATTTGACGACATAACCTAATTATTTATAAAATGACATCCGACGATAAATACGCTTGAATAGTAGTTAAATGATCATTAAATAAGATAAAATAATACTTACTCTCGCTATAGTAGTCTTAGTTTTGTAATTGATTGATTTTTAGATCATAATCACCTAAAAACATTAAATGTTTTTTAAAAGGATGTATGCTCGCGTACGTGATGCCGAGTGGCAGTTCACGTCATAGACAATCGATTAAGATCGCAGTGTTACCAACTTTAACATTGCATTTAGAATAAATATCGATGTGTACTGATTGGTTGTGCTCACGTTTCGCTTGCTTTACCCTAAGTTAGTCAGTTAATTTTATACAAAAGTAAAATATAGATGTGTCATATTTAAACATCAGAGTATTATTATAAGAAAATGTTCTATGACTAAAGAGATAATAAGGAATAATAATATATATAATGAAGGAAAAAACCTAGATCTAAAAATCTTGGGGCATTTTCTGAGAACGCGTGACGGAAGGATCCAAAGATAGTCTTCAGAGAAAAAACCCTATTCCAGAAGATCTAATGAACAACCAGGAAAAATCTGTATGAATTTGATTTTTGAAGATTGCGTTTTTAATCTATATTTATATAAAATCTCTGGTGCACTGTACCCTATGACCAGTGGCGTACAGTAGGTATAGTTTTAGGTTATGCTGTTACCGATGATATTATACAATCATATATAATATATGTAATACAATATATGTACTTCCGTTTAACCAACGTATTTGGACAAAATAAATCTGTTGTTTATACGACCCTACCATGTATTTATTTATAATTTTAGAATACTGTTATATGGACGATTTTAAGAACACTTTCTATGACTGAACATGATTAATTTATTGTTTGAAAATACTTCACGTAATAACTAAAGGAAATAATACTTTTTTTTAAAGGTTAACGTAGGAAATAGTTCAGTCAATTGCTTTTTGTTTTCCTCTAATCAAAAACCAATCCGTGCACCAAATTTAAAGAACAATCATTAAATCAACACGTTAAAAACAGTAAGATAGTAAAATTTGCTAAATAGTAAAAGAGGAAGTAGACACTTTAATGATTTGCACGCAGTTGTAACCCTTTCTAATGTTATTCTGTTAATAAAAAACTTAGATAACGACCCCATATAAAACAGAACTGAGTAATATAAATAGCACGATGCGGCAAATAAAAAGAGCGCCATGAGTACAGCTGTGAGTCGCGGTGAGTTTTTAGAACTAAGCAATTAAATTCTCTACTGGTACACAGATGATAATCCAATTTTTTAATACATTTTTGTTTCCCAGAATTTTTAGTTATGCACAGCTTTTTTGCTTGTATACACTACACGCCCCTGCTTATGACGGAGGTCAAAGAGTTCCACGCTTTTGGGCCCGCCAACGCAAATGTCCGTTCACAAATTTAGACATCTGATGAGCGATGACCGTCATTTTTTATCAAAGGTCAATTTCTATCCGAAAAAGTTCGCTTTGAAGCGGTTGACGTCAAAAGGTAACTCATCAGAGATTATATCATAGATATTAATATTTTTTTACTTTAATAGACATAATTTCTATCCACAGAACTACAACTGCTCTAATAATGTATAAATTAATGAATAGTTACAAAACATTAAACATAGATAGATATTCTGGTTCCTACAAAATGTCACACAAGAAATAGCAAAATAATTCATCAATTGTTTTCTGTTTATAACTTTACGACTCAACCTTATTATTATAAAGCCTTTTTCTCGAGGGGGTAGGCAAAGAGGAAAGAGCGCCACACTCTTCTGTCCTGACACACAATTCTCGCCTAATCCACATTCATACTTCGTTAATTATTGAGACTTCTAACTGGAACATCTTCCAGTATCTGGTTTACCTGGTCGTGCCAAGTCTTCCGCGCACGTCTATTTCTGGTGCCATCAACAGTTGGGTCATATCGACCCTTCAGAATAACAAGGTTCCATCTGACACTGACACTGTTTTGAGATAATGAGCTCAAAATTGTTGATTGAACTTCAACATATATTCATATATATTTTGTTTTGAGTATGCAAATATGATCAGTTTTAAGGTCTTAACTAATTTTCAATCAATGACCACTGTGAGACGAGGGAAATTAAAAATAAAATAAACCATTGTAAATTAAGAATAATGATCCATAAATTGAAATAAATAACTGATACAGTTGGAACTTTCAGCTCTTGCTATGTTAAATAGAGTTGGTGTGTATGGAAAAAATAAAGAATGCATTTGGAACCTTTTTCACTCAATAAATCAAATTAGCCCAAAATGTTAGTTGGAACCTTATTATTCTAAGGGGTCGATATATCTTTTTTACTATTCTCTCCTCATTCATCCGCTACATATGATAAAACCACCATAGCGTCGTATTTAATATTATTCACTAAACATTTTACGACTCACAACAGAGTTTATTGACTAGGCCGGCATCTGTCACTTCTTTCGTTTAACGTGAAACAATATTTCAATCCCCGTGGTTTCAAGTTATTCGATCACAAACAGAGGCGTAGCTAGGGTATTTTGGGCCCGGGGACGAACTATCCAAATGGCGCCCTTTCCCCCCTCCATTGAAGATATGAGAAGAATATTTAGTTCTACGCAGTTGACTAATTAGATATCCCGTTTTGGCGCCCACTCCCCTAAACCTCCTTAGCTACACCTCTGATATCAAAGTATATACAACGGTATCGTTAGACTACTTTCCTCCTATGATACCGGTGTCGAACAAGTAATGATATTTTGTAACAAAAAAATGGTTCATCTTTAAAGACCTCTAACAAATATTTTCATTCATTTGTTAATAAATAATTATTGTAACCAACAACAAATAATTTTCGCATCACATTGTTTGCCCACACGGAGGAGTTTAAACAGGTTCTTTCAACTGAATGGACCCAAATCTAGCGCACAATAAAATTTGCCCGGTATGTATGTTCTCGGCCACTCGGGTACCTGCCGATTTCAATTGATTCTGTGCCTAAATCTGAAAAGAGGCTTTTAATATGTTGGCTTTACGTCTTCACCCCGAGTGTTGCGGTATGTGGGATTGCTTACAGAGATGCGTAGGACGTCCCGTGTTCACGAAATGGAAAAATACTGTTTGTCACTTTGGTCGTATTGTGTTCTTAATTCAAATCTAAACATTTTCACGGCTATATTGTTGTTCAACGGTCTCCATAGATCAATCGCTATTATAAGTGAGTATGTATGCGGCTATCTAAAAAATCTTTGAAATTGCCAATATAAACTTTTGACATTTAAAATTACAATCGTTTAGTGTTTTGTGATATTTCGTAAGAACAGTCGTCGTTAGACAAATATAAAAATTTTAATTATCAGTTCGTATTATAATTTTGTTTTTAACATTTGCCTAATATAAATGTAAAGCGATAAATACTTACTTAATAAAACATGGAGGAATTAAAATTTCTAAATATCCATTAAGTTTTCTAAACATTCTGCCGTGGTGATTGTAATCCCTACATGATATTTTATAAATGTTGCGTGCTAGTTAACTGCTAAATTAACTATAGTAAGTAAATAAATAATGATGGATAATTTGTATAACGCCATTTTCGTAAAAACTTTCACCTCAAGGGCGCTTTACACATCAACTGTTAATAGTTTTACAATTTTTTTTTTTTTTTTAATTAATAATCGTTATTTTTACTAATGGAAATGATTTTTTGAAAAGGTGCGTTTTTAGTTTTTTCTTAAATAAAGTCTCTGATGCACTGTTCCTTATAACGGAAGGCAAAGAGTTCCACGCTTTTGGGCCTGCAACCGCAAATGCCCGCTCACTAAATTTAGACTTCTGGCAACGGTCGGTCTGTTCTACAACCCTTCCTGCAGCTAAAGTAGAGGCTGACCTGAGAGTTTGACGTCTACCATTCAAATTATTTGGGATACAAAGTTCTTGAAGATACAGAGGCGCCATGTTGTGTCGCCTTGTACATCAACCAGCACAATTACAACTAATTACATATATTCCTTTTTTATGTTATGTGATAAAGAGATCTACCTAAAAATATAATTTTTGAGTTCAAAACATGAGTTGAAATTTTTAACGAAAATGGCTCTATAAAAATTATCTAATGTTTTTATTATTAAGAAGAGTATCGATCCCTTAGAATAACAAGGTTACAACTAACATTTTGGGCTATTTTGAGATATTACAGGAAAAAAGTTTCAAATGCATTATTCTTTATTTCTTCCATACGCACCAACTCTATTTCACGGATATTAATTAAAGAAAATAGCGAGAGCTCAATGTTCCAACTGTATCAGTTATTTATTGCAATTTGTAGATCATTATTGTGAATTTACAATGTTTTATTTTAATTTGAATTTCCCCCATCTCACAGTGGTCATTGATAATATTGAAAATAGGTTAAGACCTTAAAACTGATTATATTTGCACACTCAAAAAAAAAAAGTACATGAATATATGTTGAAGTACAATCAACACTTTTGAGCTCATTATCTCAAAACAGCGTCATTGTCAGATGGAACCTTGTTATTCTGAGGAGTCGTCATGTCAAAACGAATCGAACGAATAGCACCAATAGAATCGTAATAAAAAAACTATTTTTACGATTAAACCCTTTGCCATACAACCACATATATATATATATATATATATTTGATATAAGGTTTCCGTGTGCTCTAGTGAATGGAACTGGCGTCTCTTCTAGGTTAGATCACGTTTTTTGTAGATACCTAGACCGACGTTTCGGCACGATAAACGTGCCATTGTCAAGGCGTTGCCCCAAAAATTACGGTACAATCACGTAATATTCTTACCGAATTATAAAAGCATTCTTAGATTTTAACATATCGTGAAATTTAATGTATTTATTTCCCAAAATACACATACACCTAGTACATATAACACATTATATTGTATTTCAAACAAAACAAAAAGTGTTCAATGAAAATAGGATTCAGTCTAGTAATGTTAAAGGCATTCAAAATACAGACTTTAATTATCAGAAGTGTAATGTACAAGTCAGATAAACGTAATTTGTATTTGTACTCACACGTATATATTTTTGTAATATAACTACATTTCCCACAATATAGGTGTACAGCAATCGCAGCTGTACAAGCTAACTGTAACAACCTCCTTATAAAACCAGAAAGGCGCGATAAAAAAATATCGCCCGATGGAACGACAACACAAGGGAATAATTTGTATTTTAATTACGATACGTTATTACACCATCATTATGCAAAATGGGTACGGTCACAGAAACCGGCCAGTGAGGCTTTTTAATTTCCCACCCTGTGTTCAGGCTCTGCATTCTTGCCTTTCAGTATATATATATATTATGTTAACATTTCGAGAATATTTATGCAAAGTTAATTATGTCTTTAAGGTGTATTGCCGATAAATTAATACAATATTTAAGTAGCAATAATAGCGTTACTTTAAATATACGAACTTATAAATATTTTTAATGAGATTAAGAAACAATATGAGACAGTCGTTTCTCGCACCTAGACTAGACTCGCGAGCTTTTCTATTTTAATTTGTTTTTATTGAGGAAACTTATGGTGTAATTTAAACTGCAGTATGCTCATTTGAACAGAATAGGAAATATGCCTTATGTTTTAGAGTCATAACCAATATTGGAATTATTATATCAGAGCATATATATATATATATATTTACATATGTACTATATTAAAAATAAATCTATAAATAAAGAGTATATAAACATTAAGAGAGAAGGAGCAGAACTGGATTTAAGTGTAGAAAAAAAAATCTGAATGAATCGTATTCATATTAAATAAAATAACAGTCACTTTGTATGAAACCACGAAATTTATTACACGTCAACCGGTTTCGCTTATCTCAAGCTTCATCAGGACGTATTTGAAATTAATCATAAATACAAAAAGAGTGCACCTATATATATATATATAAAGAGATATAGAATATATAATTACATGTGAAAGAGAGAGAGACAATGAGAAATTTATTTTACCAAATTTAATATTTATTTTTCCTATTAATATTATATTCTAATTTAACATAGGAATCACATAAACAAATTAATTTGTCAGTTAAATAAATCGAAAAATTAACTTTAAGGGCGAGTTTTCATTTTTCCAGTTTGAATTAGACATGCTTTCAAGATGCTTGCAGTTCAATTACTATAAGTATCAGATAAATAATTAATGACGTTATTTATTACATAAATCGTGCGAGAGAGGAAGGTTTGAATAGAAAGAGACGACAATAAAATTGTTGATTTTCTCGCATTCGATATAAGTTTTAAATATGACTCGTGTCGGGAGTATTTTCCACCTTTTTTCATATTGATATATTAAATCATACGAAATGAAAATATGTGTTGTCATTTGAATTAATCAATCGAAAATTAAATCATTTATTGGGTACCTAATTCAAATGTATGCATATATTTTGAAATCAGACAAAGTACCTACATATGTATATTTAGATGATTGCTTAAATCAATGTTCGAAATATAAAAATATTATGACAGCTTAAATTTATTATTTTGTTTAACATTATCGATTTAAAACGTCACGTTGTCGTTTTGGTGATATGTCTGTTTAATAGTTATATATTATTTGTAAAAGAGACAGCTATAAACGAAATATTTAATTGCGACGTACATAAAATGTTTACTTTGTTCAAAAAAAGGTTGTTTTCCTTTAAAATCAGTAAAAAAACATCTAATTTATGAAATTTGCTACTAATATTGTGAATAAATTCAATATAAATTCATAATGTGGGTAAAATATGTGTGAAAACATATATTTTGCGAAAATACGAAAATAATGACAGCGCGGATTCCACCGGCCGGAATGCGCGGCGTACTGAAAGTTCGATGGACAATTAGAATGATCGTATTGTATATGACTGAAAATGTATTATTTAAAAAATGATTATTGCGTTTTTGATATAAAACTTGGTTTTAAACAGTAGCTGAAGCCTCAAATCGTGTGAGTAAATAGAATACATTATTTATAAACGAATCCATTTAGTCTCGACACATTAAAATATCATTAGTTTTAAGACTGAATAGTTACTTTGATAATAAGCAATCAAAATATATGAAAATCGTCAGAACACTGATAAATAATATTGTCCCTTTTCATATCATGCAAATAAAATTGTATATATGTCCCCCCATTATAATTATAAATACAATTATTAAGAGAACACACTCATAATAAGAATATGTTCTCCTAATAATAAAGTTGTATCAATGTGTCCAAAATTTAATAAAAATTAATTAATAATTCTGGCATCTGCTATCAGATTACGTAAAGATATTTGAGATTCTGTAAAAATCTGAATGGTAAATGGCTCTTTCAAATAATGCAACGATTAAATATATTAATATCAAAAAAAAGGTTCGAACAGGTTCGTACAGGTTCGAAAATTTATCGCTAAAAATATTGTCGCTGTAGGATAGTTGAATGGCTGGATGTACCTACCTCTTCATTAAATAATTCAAAGAGTTGTGGAGCTATAATAATTTCAATTACAAAATAAAGTTATTAGGAGAACACATTCTTATTGTGAAGTTGTAATTATTCAAAACAGACGGTCGGTGATAAAATTGATGGCTTTCAAATAATGGAACGATAGATGTATTAATTTGAAAAAGTGTAACATACAGGTTCGAAAATTTGTCGTCAAAAATATTGTCGCTGTAGCATAGTTGGATAATGCACCTTCCCCGGTTTGGAAAAAGATCCAGGTTCGGATCCCGGTGACGCAACAACAACAAATACTATGTGTTTGTGAGAACGGGTTTTAAACACTGATAATAATATAATTTGATTCCACTGTCACCTCATGTTTGCAAATCAACGTGAACGTGATACCGAATTCATTCTACATGTTTTGATTATTTCAGGAACACAAAATAAATAGAAAACTACTGATATATTTTTCAATGAAAAAATTATTATTTGTCTTTTAAGATTTTACAATTTATACACAATAAAAAGTATTTGTAATGCTGGGAAATTATTTGTTGAAAAAACTTCATTATTTTGGATTCTTGGATAGAATTAATTAAAAAGATAAGCAATGAAACACGACTTATAACAAAAATATGATCAATATATCTATTTTAATAATATTCACTACAATAAATTAAGGAAATATAATCAGTACCCATCAGGTGCGGTCGCTTTATACATGCTTTGGATGCTCCGCATCCCTTATTTTCTAGAGTCAAAAAGATATAGACTTTTTGTTTCTAACCGAAAACTGCAAATAAATTCGTCCTGAGCGAGTCGAAATACTTATACATTCTCAATAACACATATATTAATACCAGCAACAATGGATTCTTGCATTCATTCCGTATCCACAAAGTTTGAAAGTATTCGACTTTTGTGCATGCGCATTCAGTTCCGTCTATCAATGCCTTCAAATACTGTATACGTATTCGTTAACAGCATCCAACGTACAAAAAACGACTTTAATGCTTATGGGTATAATGCACAAAATAGCATACATATTACGAAGCCGGCGGATAACGGTGACTTTTCGTAAAAGGGATGCTGGAAAACAAGTTTATATCTACTATCAAATATAACATATAATCGAATGATAATCAATATTTAAATAATTCGACTTCAAGTATTCAAGCCAAACTGTCAAAACAAATAACTCAAAACAATGCGATTGCTTCGTAATTCTTTCAAACTTTGTGGATACTGAACGTAAATATAAATATATATAAAATAAATTTTATCGAAAAATATTGTTGCTGCGCCACCGTGATTCGAACCTGAATCTCTTTCCTAAACGGGGAAGGTGCATTATCCATGTATTAATATCAAAAAGGTAACATATAGGTTTGAAAATTTGTCGCCAAAAATATTGCCGCTGTAGCATAATGGATACTTACTGTTTTTTTATTAAGAATGTACCTACTGCATAATCTTATTTTGGATATTTGAATAATAATTTGAGTAGCTTGTTGGTATAGTGGTCAAGACGCTGGCCTAGTGATCTAGTGGTCGGGGGTTCGCGCCTCGTTCCAGGACACCAGCAAGTTAATCCTATTTTCATGGCACAAGCATTTAGCTTAGTTTGAAAATAGTAAGAATATTGATGTGACACGTATTCCGTGTGCGCATCTCTATTTAAAAAAAAATGTATATATGTATATTTTAAGAACACTATATATGTATTTATAGTTTTAAGTGATTAGAGATCCAGACAAAAAAAAAACGTTCACTAAAATTTGCGCTTTTCCCAGATTATTTCCTTATGATTTGTTTGTATAATTTGTTTTTTATTTTGTTCAAATTTTCATTCTCTTTTACGAGACATAGAAAAATCTTTATATTATTATTAATAGAATCGGCGATAACTTTGTAGAGTTTCATCACAATGGATGGATATAAATGAAACTACGTTATAACTCTACTCGAGTTTATTAGCACTACTCGAAACAGTAACTCTCATCGACACGTGAAGTGTCAAAGAGTAATCTTTATTTAATTGTTTTCTGTACAAATTTAATGTAAAACTTAATAAACATATTTGACCGGCAGCGGCACGCGCAGCCACACCTAAGCCCCCCGATTGTTGACCAAAGCAACGGTCGGCCCGCCCACGCGACCATAGTTGCGCGGTGTGTCATTCCGAAGAAGATTTATCATTATTAAACACGCCGTAATGAAACATTTCGATATTCATTTTATTTCAAATATAAATATGTCCAAGAATACACGACTATTGGATTTTCACCTACAAAAGGCACTGTTATTGAACAAATAATATATATCTCATAAAAGCGAAGCAATTTTTTATTATATTTAATGGAATACATAAAATTGAAAAATATTGATTTTTCAGACGTATTCTAGTCTAGTGTATCTCATTGTGACATATATGCTGTTTCAGGAAAATTAATTTTCAAATTTAGTTCACAGATGGCGATAGTGTAGTGGCATTCGAAGTGTTTCCACATATTAACATATATACACATTTCAAAAATTTGATAGATACGGAATTTGATTAATGGTTGAGAATGGTGAACGTTATGTTTATATAAATTGATCACTTAAGCTAGCTGAAGACAGGTCGTAAGCTCTGAAATTACCCATTCTTCCGTATATTTTCCATTAAATATAGTAAAAAATAGCTTCGTCTCTGAGATTTCTATTATTTGTTTAATAAATTTGTTCAGTTAAGAGGAAAATTTCAGCGCGATAATGATAACGACACTCGACATTATAATAAAATCTTGAAACACCGAATCTACATACAGAGTTTCGCCGGTAATAATATATAGCATTACAAAATAATTTTCATGTGGAAACCATTAAAAAAGTTGTGCGTTGTCGTTAAACATCTCGCTCGCATTATCTTAATAATTGGTCCCCGCTGGCGTGCGTGTGTGCGCGCGTGTGCGTGTGCGTGGCCGTGTGCGCGGTGCGCGCCGTGGGAGCGCGTCCGGCGCGCGGGTTCCCACGCTCCCGGCCGGGCGGCACCTGCCGGCGTGTGCCCGTACCGGCATACCTGTGCGTGCATGTACTCCGCGCACCTACCTGCCTCCGCGGCGCGCACGCGGCGAGGAGCGAGGAGAGAGGGGTCACACCGAGCTCGGGATAATTGTTAGTTTCCATTCTTCAGGAATTATAAGATTTAATGCACCTAAACGACACATGTACTAGTGTGCATTGTAAAATAAATTTGAGAAAATGTCATTTCAGTATGAATCCAGTTATAAGTGTGAATTATCTGTGTACCCACACAACGAAGAATAAACAATGTAGATTTGTTTGTAGCACAGTCGACAGAATTAAACCTGCAAATATTTCCAAAATTCGAAAATCGAAGAACACGTGCTGATCGAATACTTCTCTTCAAACTGCTGCTTGGCCATATTGACTGTCTCAGCCGATTAGAATTAATATCTCTTCACGTTCCATCTAGATCGACTCGGCAATCCGCACTCTTCCATATTCCTAGAAGTAGAACATCTTACATATAAAATTAATTCATTCATAGGTCATGCAAATACCATAATGAGAAATTTACTTTTTCAACATTGGCCTTACTACGCTTAAAGGGTTTCTTTTACGAACCACCACAATCTCAATTTTGGCCAATCATTCTACCTATAAACACATCTTGCTCTCCCTTAACCGCAACAATAGTAGCAACCTCCCCACCCGTTCTCCCTCTTTTTTTCTTATTATTTATCTTCTGCACCTAAACATACTTGTGTATCTAAACATTTCTGTGGATTACATAAACAGTATCACATGTTAAATATTTATCATGTTACTTATGATAAGTTTACACTGTCAAAATCTCTCAATGAAATAAAAAAAAACGTATGATTGAATAGAGGGCGGTAAAGAAAATACACGAACAGAGAGCATCCGCAAAAAAGCTTGTATGATCAGCTCGGGCAGATATTGGAGGAAGAGAGAAAGAAACGACGTGACGGTAAGTTAAGCCCGAGGACATCCAAGCATTCGCACAACATTTCAAATGCTTTCAGATTGTAAATATTATGCTGTTTTATTTACAAAGTTGTGTACATCTAGCATGGTAGTTGATGATTCAAGAATTCTCCATAAATCGGTAGCAGTCGGCGATCCTCGCGGCCAGCACGGACGGAGCAGGGCCACGTGTCGTCACGTGTCGCCACTTGCGCGGACACGCTTCACGTTTTTGCGTTTGAATAACGATTGTATTGTTTACCTACTGCAATTTTATACCTGTGTAACGTGCCCGTCAAAATGCTAATAATATCGCTGATTTTTCGCACCACATCGCGAAGGCTCGTGTTGAGGTCAAAAGGTCGTGTGAAACCTTAACGTTTTACGTCGTTGCGGTTGGGTGCTGGCAATAAACGCAATATTACTTATATATATATACACTTAGAACCGGTTGTGTGGTCAGTGGCAACTTTTTACTAACGCCCGTAGTAAAAATCCTTTGCGGGTTGTTGATACATCAAATTTACTACTGTCAAAGATCTATAGGCGCGACAATTAATCACGATGTTGCGTACAAGCATAGATGCCAGAAGAATTCAGAGTACGGAAGGTGTTTGGTACTCAACCGCAATCCGGATTCTGCTGGCGCCTCCAAAATGTGGACTGTATGTTTTAATCACTATTTCGTCAAAGGTTCCTATAGACGACGTCGAATTCCGACACTGCATAGACGCTAAATCTCAAGTGAGTATAATACTGTAATCGTTTAGATAAACGTCTACCGCACGCGTTCAAGGTCGCCAATCGACTGATCGGCGGCGTGCCGAGAGGGGAAGAGAATGGAGGTATGTATTATTTTCGTTCAAAATAAATATGGATTTACACAAATAAATACATGTCCCAAACACATGAAATATGATTTATTTTATGCATTGTCTATGGATTTTTTCACCTAGGCGTTTGAAATCTCTCATTTTGATGGTGAAATTTTTTCGTATTATGTGCTAATGTATGTTAAATAACGAGATCATCAACAGTCGAACTCTCATCAATAAAAAAGCGGGATATTAAATGATTAATTGTCGTATACCGCAACATAAAAAGTGTCAATGTGTCAGATGACCAGCTGTGAAAAGTCCGCCATATTTAACTATCGATTCTTGTTTTTAGTATCGAATATCGGACAGTAAAATGAGTTTACTACGGGATGTACTTTCGAGAAGTAAATATTTTTTTACTAACGATCAAACAACCCGTTTTCGAAAAAAATTTTACTACCGTGAAAAGTTACTACTCATCACACAACCAGCCCTTAGTACTTAATGATAAACCAGACCCAGAGGGGTGCACTGCATACAAGTAAAAAAGCTGTGCATTACTAAAAATTCTGGGAAACAAATATAAATTAAATATTTGGATTAACATAAACGGAAACATGTGTACCAGTAGAGACTTTAATTGCTTAGTTCTAAAAACTACCACGACAACTCAACGCCGTACCCATGGCGCCCTTATGCATTCGCCGCCTTGAGCTATTCATATTACTCTGTTCTATCTTTAAGCTAGTGAATTACTCGTGTCATATAATTGGTTATTTACCGAATTGAAATTCCTTTCGGTTGATTCATTTTGTAAAGAGTCGTTACCCATGCTGTTTTTTTAACAGAATAACATTAGAAAGGGTTACAATTGCGTGCAAATCATTGAAGTGTCTACTTCCTCTTTTACTAATTTGCGAATTTTACTATCTTACTGTTTTCAACGTGTTGATTTCATGGCCGTTCTTTGCGTTCGAGGTGCATTTGGTGCATGAATATTATTTCGTTTTATTATTTCGTGAAGGATTTTCAAACAATAAAAGAATCATGTTCAGTCATAAAAAGCGTTCTTAAAAATGTCCATACATTTTTTATATTGATTTTTATATGGGTAAAAAGGTATTTTACGTTAAAACTTAAACTTTAAAAACACTATTAATAGTATTCTAAAATTACAAATATATACATGGTAGGGTCGTATAAACGACGGATTTATTTTGTCTAAAGACGTTGGTTAAACGAAAGTACATATATTGTATTACAAATATTACATATGATTGTATAATACCATTGGTAACAGCATAACCTAAATCTATACCTACTGTACGCCATTGACTATTCCATACAATTGCGTATATACTAATGTAATGTATCTATCGACAGACGTGAATTAAAATAATTTTAGGGGCTTAATGTTGTTGATCAGTTGGGAGTCAAAATTTTATAAACCCTGTATAAAGCATTTACGGGCCCACATCACCAACTTTCAAATATTATTTTTCGACAAACTTTTTTATATTTACCCCACTGAAAATAATTTATTTTTTATTTTATATTAATTAGAAATTTACAGATCAAATTTTAATGTGGTTCTAAGTATTATGTTTTAATCTACTACTTAGTTCTTTCTTTTCAAAATAATGTCCGGTAAGTTATTTATTGGATATTTAAGATGTAACTTGAATACTATACAATAATTAACATGTTTTACGGTTTAAATTATTTTCTGTAATTACAGTTACCTTGACAACGTTGCTTGAATTTTAATATTGTAAAATTTTTCGAATACCTCCCTGTAATTGACACTCGTTATTTTCAACCTTACATAGTAGTTTATTAAATTATACTTTTTCTTTTGATATTTTATATATTATATTATATATTAAATATTAAACGATCTGATTATCTGATTATACGATCTAGATCTGATTATATTAAATGCAGGAAGTTAATCAATTAAATACGAAATGTTTCAATGCTGATTAGTGTAACCATGGCGACACATACATTGTGGACAATAGTTTGGTGTCGTACTTTTATATGTTATATGTTTTTAAAAATATAAATATAATTTAAAAACTAATTAAATTTATCAATTAGAAAGATATACATATATAATCAATTTTATCGAAAATTATATTGTCGTATTGCTACCGGTATTCAAACCAGGGTCTCTATCCAATCCGGGAAAGGTGCATTATCCAACTATGCTACAGCAGACAGTACCTTTGTCAATATTTCTAATCAATTACATTAACACACAGGGCCGGTTGTGTAATCAGCAGTAACTTTTTATTACAGTAAAAAAGTTACTAAAGTAAAAAAAAATTGCGAAAACGGGTTGTTTGATCATTAGTAAAAAAATATTTACTACTCTTAATTACATCCCGTTTTCCTCTCCGAAATTCGATACAAAAAACGAGAATCGAAAGTTAAATCGCGGACATTTCACAGCTGTTCCAAATCTGACACATTGATTCTTTGCAAGTTGCAGTATAAGACAATTAATCATTCAATATCCCCCTATTTTAGTGATGACAGTTCGTCCCATGATGATCTCGCTGTTTAATACATAATACGAAAAAAAATCACTATCAAAGTGACAGATTTCGAATGCCCAGGCGATAAAATCCATAGGTAACGCATTAAATAAATCGTATATCATGATTATTTGTCGCGCCTATAGACATCTCCATCTATGCTTGGGCAGTAGTAAATTTGATGTATCAACAACCCGCAAAGGATTTTTACTACGGGCGTTAGTAAGAAGTTACTACTGATCACACAACCGGCCCAAAGTTCAAGTCTAACATTTCCTGCTTCTATTTTCTTGGATTCCCTTAAAACAGATAAACGCGAATCAATCACCATTCGTTGATTTCATTTCAAAGGAATTTGAGCTCACTTGAAAAGCATTTCTTCTACTACTACTACTAAGAGACCGCTAGCCTTATTAATTTATATTCCGTACACGAAAATAACACGCTTTAACTAATGTTTCATTTATTGTGTCGTTTAATATTAGATTTAAAAAATTTACAAATGTTCAACAATAAGTAAGCAAGATCGATATCAAAAACTGTACAATTTTTCTAAACTTTTAAATAAATTTCTTAAATAATATTTACACGTTTCTTGATAAATAATTCAAAGTTAATTTCTACAGAATCTAGAAGATTAAAAGAATCAGAAGTGAATCAGTATTTTAGTGTATCTCTTGATCATCTATGACGATATCTTCATTTTCTTCCATTGGTTGAAACTGAAATGAAATGGTTCACTTTAACATATCAAAGATTTAAGCAAACTTTTATCATCTGGTTAAAAAAATAACGTGGTATCTGTTATTTTAGTATACCAATTATTGTTGATATATAATACTTCATCTCGCACGTAAACACTATAACATTTTATCAATATACTTTTATCTGATCTTATCTCACTTTCAATAATTACATTTTCCTTTCTTTTCTGAAGTTCTCCGTGTAATTTGTTCTTCATTTCAGTTCTTCATGCGAAATTCTAAGCAAGCTCTCTAAAGACTGACGTGAAATTATAAATTAAGTAAAGTATATTATATTTTATTAAAATAAATTCTAATTCCATTTTAACGTCAGAATTTCTGAATATTTCGACTGATCTATTTCAGTCGTCACTTTCTTCGTTTAAATAATTTACTTAATTTCCCTTGTTGTATTTTCATTTTAGTTATTATATTTTTAAATTATAAGTCAGTCAATGCTTTTAATTAGCCATGCACGTGCAATTATATATATATATACACATATTTATTAACTTGGAATACTTTAACAATCTCTACATATATTACAAGAAGCTTTCCTTAAAATTCGAGGACGGCTGAAACAATTTTGAAGCGATTATCTCCAATACATAGAAAATTATTTTATTTTGGAAAGATTTAAAGTTGTATATCACCAGGACGCTGAGGAGTGAAAAAATATATTACGAAGAAAGAAAAATCTAGCGGCTAAACTAACTATAAGAAATTTAAGTTATGTCACAAATAAATATGTATTTTTTAAATTGTGCTTCACCGTTAAAGTTCATGGACCACCTTTTCAATACTATATATTTTTGATATTTAGACAGAGATGGCATATTTAAAATGAACTCCATCGTTTAAGTTCATGGACCACCTCTTCAATATTATATATTTTTGATATTTAGACAGAAATGGCATATTTAAAATGAACTCCATCGTTTAAGTTCATGGACCACCTTTTCAATATTATATATTTTTGATATTTAGACAGAGATGGCATATTTAAAATGAACTCCATCGTTTAATTGCAAACTATAACAAAGTTAAAATGACAATCTTGCACTAATAAAACGAAAATCCCGTAGAAGAGCTGTATGAATCGGGAAAAATCCAATCAACAAATATTGTCTGGAAAATCACCAGGTACAATTGCGCAAATATTTCAATTGGGTTAAGAGAAATAGTATAGCGAGTAGCGCGGCACTCACGTCTGGCAGCGGAGCTCTGGCAGCGGGCTGGCGGGTGGCCGAGGCGGCCAGCAGCCTCCTCTTCTCCTCCATCAAGCCCTCCCTGTACTGGTAGATGTAGTCCCGGACGTTGGGCAAGCCGGTCATCACGGAGGCCGACAGGGCGGAGCGGAACAGCAGCATATCCGTCGCCTCGTACCTGCGAGCGACCGCCGCTATATACTCTTATCTCAATTAATATCACTAATTGTGAGTTGTTACATGTGTGTGTATGTGTCGCGCGGCGAGCAGAACTAGTGGGACGTCTGTGTGTATAGGTAAGAATAAAGCTCATTGGGCGAGCTCTCTTGCTTCTGGACGTGACTCCGACTTTTCTTTTCCCTTTAAGGGGTAATTTATTATGTTTTTTACCTTTAGTGTTATTTTTACGTGCACTGTAAAATGTTTTTTTTTTCCATTTTCATACATATGTAAAAATAAATAAATAAAATGTTAATAAATTCTCTCGGGTATGAGCGCTGAAGTGAGTGGTGTTGGTTTTGGCGTCCGTGCCACGCCTCCGTCTTGTGCAGCTCTGAGACGTAGCACGGTCGCCTTTGTAGTATTAAAAAATGCCAACCTGACAATAAGGTCACGACTCGGGTATTCCCCCAGTAAAAGAAATCGTAAAATACCTCTCCCACAGTACCGGAACTCCACGATAAATGTTCTGTCAACCAATGATATAACGGCCCCCTCGCGTAGTAAACGTCCCTAAACCGTCCTCCTTTAGAGGTTATCTCCTGCTCCAGCTAGCAGCCCTTGCATCACTGCAGCAATAAATAATAATACATCCAATAATAATAAACACACCCTACTTTTACTAATGCGCCCATAAGGCAATACATATTGATGGAAGAGCAAGGAGTCCAAACGGACCCGCCTCTCTGAATGAAACGATACAAAAATCAAAGTCTAACCTGGCGGCGAATGAGAAAGACCGACGTGCTAGCGTTTGCTCACAGAACGGTCCTGGCTAAGTGGTGGGTCCTATCTTTAAATGTACTATTTCCTTGTAATTAATATTATTCTGTAATATTGCTCGGATAAATTCGTGTCAGTTGTCACCTGACAGCGGCATTTGATTCGACCACCACGGCACACCCGAGAATACTGAAGCCGGTCTATAACGGACGGCCGCTGGACATTACACTAATGAATGAGACAAGTATTGAGCACTTGATCATGTACAAAGATTTTTACGTACTCGCTGTACCGCTCTCGATATCATCTTTCCAGTTTGCTATTTGCATAAATAATGTAATCTTAATCCGTATTCCGCGCTAGCGACTAGCGAACGGCTAAACTTCGATTCGTAATGAACGCTTCATTCGGAGTATGTCGGCACCACTCGGTTGGCCTACTCCCAAAGCAGGTCGAAATCGCTAATACAGTTCGACGAATCGTTATTGTACTACACTTCGATGAAGTGTCGGCAGTGCGAAACGATGACCGAAGTGTGCAGTGTGACACTTCGCAAAGCGCACGCTTCAATAAACCCCATCCTCGCTTTTATCAATGTTACCAAGAAACAATAAAGCCATTCCCACCCTTACGTGCCCGACCGCCCAAATAGCCGACAGTATTAAATTTTAGTTAAATTTGCTCTTCCCGAAGCCAGCCGTGATACAACTCAAAAAATTGTGTGAGTAGTACAAAGTGAAAATTATATATTTAAAACTAATATATATATATATATGTTACCCCACGAAGTAACAGCCAAATCAATAAATGATATTAAAATAATTACAATTTTGAAACTAAGTCAGAATATCCCCAGGTGGTATGGAAACAAAATCAACCTGTGACTTTCGAAAACCCATTTATTCTAATATATTAACGGGCAAGATATCTACATTTAGTAGAACGCAGTGTACTCAAATCGTAAATTATGTCGATGTAAAACTATCACCGTGAAAGATCTCTCAGCAGGATGGTTCAGCCGCAGCACTCCTGGACTTATGGCGTTAGACTCATATTAACTGTAAATATTTATATTATAAACATGTATGTTCAGTTTGTCTTGTAAAAAAATAAATCTATCGCGTTAATTATTCTACCCGTACGCGCGCTAATCGATTGTCGATTCAACAAATTATTCGATATTTGCAGTCAAACCCGGCGTCGGTGTCGCAAACCGCCGGTGTGGAAAACCATTTAATATATATACATTCAGTAAATAATTCTCCATAATATGGCCGTGAATACATTTTTTTCTGTGTGAAATAATAATAAAGAAGTTTCTCGTCGGAGAACAGCGAGTGCTGTGGGGCACGGTTACTAAGTAGCAGTAAAACATGACAACTTATGGCGAATGTGACTGACCGATACAGGAGCTTTTGCTGAAAGAATGGATCTGGGTAAGTGGAGGGTCACCATTCACTGTGTTCTCGGGAGGAACGAGTGGATGCCAGTGGTGTAGTGGGGCCAGGGCGCCGCCCCGCCACTTTTTTGACGTGCAACTTACTTTACAAGTGTATTAAATCAAATATTATGATACAAAATATAGGACCGAAGCATTTTCAAAATGTGAAAGTCATTATGAGGAAATTTATAGCTTTTTTATTAAGAATTGGATCATTAAGGTGCTCGGTGGTATTCCATCGTTTCAACCATTGACCACATGCAATTGAAGACAGATGAAATATGTGAACTCAACTTAAATAAACAGTCATCCCTAAATTTACATGTCATAGCTCGATAGTTTTTTTTTTTTACATATACATGGTTTTGCGTTTACAAGCTAATTTATAGCTGGAAAAAATCATTTCTTTTAACCTCAAACATATTCAATTTTAATTTTATGTGGGAATACGAGTACATGGAAGAAAAAAAATGGGGGCGGGGTTTGAAATCAAATATCGACATCCACGCAGATGTTTAGATTCCCTTAATAATAACGTATTTCGGATAAAAAATTAGATCCAATTTTATGCAACCTACTGTATAACTTAATTTTAAATAATTATTGCAACGAAGCAGCCATGCTATGTTGACATATACACATGGCAATATGTACTGAAAAATCGGCGTGTGTTAAAAGGATGTTAAATAGAATGAAACGGTGGGTCGAGTGCCTTACCACTGGTTAGTCTTCTCGTCGTAGCACTCCACGTGCGGGGTGGTGGTGACGCCGTTGAAGCCGCCGATAGCGAAGATCATATCGTCGATAACCTCGATGGCGAAGTTGCTCCTCTGGTTGTACATGTCGGGCACGGGCGTCCACAGGCCGGTGGCAGGCTCCAACACCTCCCCGGAGGCCATGCGCGACATACCGTTGAACCCACCTATTACGTATACCTAAAAATGAACAATAATCTGATAAGTGGTAGAGATATTTTATTTATTTAGATGCATACAACATATAAGCATTGTACAGCTACAAAAAAAATATATTTTACATAAATTTTAAAATGCATTGCCCAACTGGGCACAATCCTGTTTTAGGGCAAATCGGTAAACAAGTTACATTTCACAAAATCAAACATCTCATTGAAGGCAAAACACAATCAACTAGAATACGTAATATACAAGGCAAATAATATACAAGGCAAATAAACGCGAAAATATAAAAAAGAAAGAAAAAATACCAATATGTAATAGAATGTAAGAACATATAAGATAAAGGGAAATATGCAAGATAAAAATGCAGTTATAAGAATTATTTCATTATATAAAACAGTTTATTGTCAGTACCTGTTCTTCCTGATTTCAACAATCAATTTGAAACATCCCTTTTAAAAGCCTTAATGTCAGTTAAAGTTCTTATATTATTTTTAATTGATTGTACAACTGGGAGCTTGAAAGGTGAATAATCTTTAGATCAAAAATTGTTTTCATTCTTGGAACTATTTTAAGATTATTTACTCTTGTGGGATAACATCTTTGAGTCCTCACAGATGGAGCTCTTATTTTCCTATGAAAGCTAGTTTGTATATTAATAATTCATAGTTTTATAATCGAAATCCTATATTTCGGAATGGAATGATATAGAAATGGAACGGAATGAAAATGTATAAATGTCAATTTAAATTGAAAGACTTCTGTCAAACTGTACAGTGTTTATTTCGACTGCTCACAAATTCTATATATGTATCAATACGTACACTTTTTTAAAATAATAATTAAATATGATTTGTTATACGTTTTATATTGTGGTAATAGCTTGTTAATCTAGTGGTCAAGATGCCAGCCTAGTGATCTAGTTGTCGGAGGTTCGCGTCTCGTTTCAGGAGACCAGCAAGTTACTCCTATTTTCACAGCACAAGCGTGTAGCACAGTTTGAAAATAGTAAGAATATTAATGTGACGTGCATTCTGCGTGCGCATCTCGTATTTAAAAAAAATAAATCTTAATATGTACAATATAATTTCTAAATAAAGGCCAAGTCACAACACGCATTTGAAAATTTAGTTTACGTTTAAAAATTAAATTATTATACCGGGCTGCCTTACTGGCGGGTGAGACCGTTCACTGTATATATATATATGTAGTTCTATTACAATTATAATAAAAATATACTGCTACGCGCCAGGCCTGTTTAAGTATGTGATTTATTTTTGAAAGGCTCATTAATTTTTAAAGGACTTTTCCTGTATTATAATAATCTTATTAAAAAAAATATAGAGGCTGACAAGTCTGCGTGACACACTGGTGGTATTCGATATGTTGTTGTTGATTTCGCAAAACCTGGGTCGTGCATTCCACCGGACTTTAATGTTTGTGTAATAATTCCATTAAAATGGCTTCATTTCATCACGACCAGAACCTCGCAGACAATAATCAACTACGATGAGTATTTTAATGACTTCCATCAGACGCAAAGAGTTAGTTTGAGTAGGATTTCCCAGGACCGATTTAATAAGCTCATGGCTCCTATTTCAGTGCCACTTTTACGCCACACAGTTATCATTTTTTGTAATGCTACAAAGAAAGCTGTTTGACAGCGCTTCGCACACAGTGACAGAGCGATACCGCGCAGCCTTTTATACAAATTTTCCTCTCATTGTACCTGACCTTTGTTTTATTTTTATTATAATAATATAAACAACATATGTAATAATAAATTACATAAATTTCAATTGTACTTTTATATACTTAGAGAATATTGTAATTTTCAAACTCTTAAAATGATATACCATGCATTGGTTGAATCAATATTACAATACGGAATACTAGGTTGGGGCGGAACTTGTCCCATACTTCTCATACCAATAATTATAACTCGAAAGATAATAATAAAAATATTTTCTAAAAAGGCTAGGGATTACCAAACCAAACAAGTTTTTAAAGATTTTCTTGTATTGAATTTATCTTCTATATATAAAAAAAATTTGTCTTATTTCATTTTTTAAAAAGGATAAAATAAAAATTTACCATAACTATCAGACTAGGAGCATGTTGTTTAAAAAATGTTTAAATTAGGAATAGGACAGAGACACGCATCACACATTGCTTCTAAAATGTATAACCAACTGCCAACATAAATGTTTACAAAAAAAAAGTTATAAAATGAATTAAAGGTCTTCAGAATTATTAAACTATGTATTTGACATCTTACCCTATTTATAATCTGATCAATTTCCCAACATTTTTATGTTGTATTATTCTAGATGTACAGGGTGCCCCAAAAAAAGTGAGAACATCACATAACACGTGAGTTATTTCAAAACATAATACAATTAATTAAAATTCTTAATGTAATTTTTTTTGCACAATATTTAGCTAATCAGAAATTATCAAAACACCTCATATTGCATCATCTACTGGGTTTAAATCTGGGCTGTTCGGTGGCCACACGCTTGACTCGATGAAATTAACATTCTCACAACGAAGAATTCTGGCTGTGTGAGATGGAGCTCCGTCCTGCTGTAATGTCCAGTTATGCTTTAATGTCTAGCTATACTCCAGGTTTTGTTTTGAAATTCTTTGATCATTTTCCCAGGACCCCAACGTTTTCCAATTCGCAAATTTTTGATCAGAATACAGTCTTCTGCAGTGATTTTTGTCATTCTGGGCAACAATTTGAAAAAACCAAATATAAACAATGGAAAAATTAATAATCAAAGATGGCGACCGGAAATTGTCGAAATAAAACGTAATATAGGTGAATACGTAAGTAAGTAAATAAGTAAACTATTTAAGCTCTTGTCGATATAATAAGACTAATTTTGATTTAATTACATTATCTTGTTGATCTTTTTTTCATTTGTTGTAAACAAATTGTTACATCCAGTATTATATAAATGTTGAAAACGAGTAACATTATACAAATAATAATTAAATCATAGTAACCTAGAAACCACGAGAGCAACTAAAGATTAGGATCACGGGGCCGTACCTTTCCGTGGTAGGCGACGCAGGACACCCCGGAGCGGCGGCAGTTCATGGGAGCGATGCCGGTCCAGCGGTTGGCCGCCGGCTCGTACACCTCCACGCTGTTCATGCAGTCCTGCCCGTTGAAGCCGCCGGTTATGTAGATCTTGCCTGCAAATTACACCGCCGAAGCGAGCTTCACACAAGAAATACTAATTGCGGGTTAAGTCGCGCCACCGACACAACTGTAAAAGGTAGCGATTCGCTAACTTCCCGGCGATGGGGCGGTGTCGGCAATGAAAGTCACGCCACTGCAAAATATAAACTTTCTGATGGAGACTTATGGGAATGGGCATGTACAGTATACAGGCATACACGACAACCGTGGCGATCGATTTCTCCATCGAGCTGGTGATTAATTGGCACTGCAATAGCCGGGAAATTGGCCGTCGCTTTTGCTCAGGTAACACTTTTCAAGATGACATAAATTAGTTCATAATTCTAAATTTTATGTAAATCTTTACATATCGATGCCTTAAAGTGTAAAATTGCTAAATTAACTTTTGATAAAAAATGACCTAATAATGCCATTTTACTCCCACCATTCAAAAATCTGACATTAAATAGATCATATAGTTATTCTAAAAAAGCGTCACACGAAAATTTGAGTAACTCCCGAGTCGCTAAACGTAAAATATGGTGTAATTATGGGGCTTACGACCTGTCTTCGACTAGCTTTAGTGATCACTTTATATATATATATTCAACTTTAAAAATTTGATAAATGTGGAGATTGATGTGTATATATATAACGTTCACCAATTCTCACCCCACAATCTCCACATTTATCAAAATGTTTAAAGTTGTATATATGTTAGTACGTGGACTCGCTTCGAGTACCACTACACCGTCGCCATCTATGGACCAAATTCTATAATTAACTTTTCTTTGAAACAGCATATATGTCAATTCAATGAGAATATTACCCATATTTCTATATATTTTCCATTAAAATATAATAAAAATAGCTTTGCTAAAATATAATAAAAATATAAAATCTCTATGAGATATCTGATATTTATTTAATAACAGTGCCTTTGTAGGTAAAAATCCAGTAATTGTGTGTTCTTGGACATATTCTAATATTACTAAATGTAATGTTGCAAAAATGTGTAACTCCACCGTTTCGTTCGCAGACTTGTCAGAACTTGTGCGTGTTATAATTTATGGAAGCTTATTTATACAATTTCTCATAAAATATTCCCCTTTAATCGTGTAGAGGATTTAGCAATTTTTCATGTTACAATTAATTTTAAACTGTTTCTAAAAAAACTATTTAATCCTTTAAGTTTTATTCATATAATTCCCAAAAACTATAATATACCCATTCTAGATATAAAAATATATATTTATAGTATTAGAATTATGTTTTAATGCAACTGCATTTTATGAATATTTCAAATCGCTTTAAATGTTATGAATAAGACAGATTTATTTTTAATATTACTTATATATAAATATGCAGACTTAAACCTATTACAGAAGAATATTTAATATTATTTTGCAGAAGTAAAAATATGTAAAAATTAGATACAAAGATAATAATACGTTTTTTAAGCTTCCACAAAATGATCTAAGGTTAATTATAAATATTCCAATTGAAAAAACAGATTATTTTCAAGGCACAGAGAATCGTAATATAGACAAAAATAATATAAGCAAGGAAGTCTGTTAAAAATTACGACTTAAATATGAAAAATTCCAAAGAAAATAGTTTTTTTTATTATATGACTTCAGTTGACTTTATTTTCCGATGTGTTTCTTTATTAATTGTTTTTATTAAATTAAATTGTTTGTATTTTGTACATATTGTATTAAATTTATCATACATATATATAAACTTAATTTCATTTTAAAAAACAAAATAAGTATTTCATTAAACAGTTTTAAATAAATTAATAATAATGTATATTTTTATACAGATAATAATATATCATTATATACGTATAAAAAAATAAATAGTTAAATTAAATTCATGGACTCGATTTCCAGGAATTGAAAAAAATCAAGAATACAGAATCCCTAGTTGTACTAAATAACGCCCGGGATTAACATCCAGTTCGCGCTATAAAATCAGAATAGACAATTACGATACTCAGTCAAGAGCACATCGACCGAGAAAAAGTGAGACTCGTCATTGGAGCTTGCAAACACTTCTCCAATATCAAGATCCAATTTCTACCTTCGTATTGGCTAATCAGATTTGGTTACATATTTATAATGTTTATAAAAGTTTACTGTTTTCGACCCACGACAATTGGTGCAAAGATATACTGCAGCAGATATGGCATTTCTATACTAAATAATACACGGTGAAATCACTGTCGTGATGTTGTTGCAAACGTCACTTTCACCCTTACTCAAGCCTTAAACCAATACATATTACGGGTGGAATAATTCATGCGATGATATCAAGTTACGACAAACACATTTTACACATCTCGGCATACTTTTTTAGAAGGTTACTGTTCATCCCTTAAATTCACCACAAGTATTTTAGCGACAATCTATATTAAACTATTGATGTTTCACAGTCATGATCTCAACTTTAGATTACGAATGCGAATGGTGAGATGCTCTCGTTCTCGGTATTATTTTATGGAATGGGAGCATGGACACTTACCGGAGAAACGACACGGCGACTTAAAGCATTTGAGATGTGGGATCTACAGATGAATTCTCAAAATAAACTGCATGGAAAGGAAAAAGGAAAAGAAAAATGCCCAGCGGAAAATTTTCAAGTTTAATATTACTTAAAAAAAAAAACTACAATGTTCTCATATTTTATTTAACGTTAACATTTATTAACGTTTTATAAAAAATAATTCTCAAGATACTCTTGTAATCGGACTCTTAAATTTGGTTCAATGACAGCAAATTCACAGCGGATATTTTCTTGTAGGGCCTGAATTGTTTGAGGATTGTTGCTGTAAACACTCCACAAAAAAAAGTCGAACGGTGTAATGTCCAGTGACCGAGGTACCCAGGGTATGTCTCCGTACTTGCTGATTAATTTATCGGGAAAAATTCCCTCAGCTTCTCCATTTAAACTCTAGTTGTGTGCGGAGTGGCCCCGTTTTGCTGAAATTGTGTTATTTTGTTGAACCCGGGAAACGGGTGCAGTTGCGGTACCAAAAACTCGTCGATCATTCGGCAATACACGTCAGCGATGACTGTCTCTCGCTGGTTAAAAAAATAAGGGCCAATTATCCTTCGGGCAGAAATTGTACACCACTGTCGTTTTTAAACAATGCAAACGTTTTTGATGGCGTTCTCTTGGGTTGTCGGGGCACCAGTATCTCATATTCTGTTTATAAACATAGCCATCGATCTGAAAATGTATTTCGTCAGTAAACAATATGTTTTCAAGCGTTCGTGCTGTTCCAAAACGTACCAGAATCGTTCTCGTTAAGGTTTTATGTAAAAAATATTTATTTTCGTTGAGAAACTGTAGTTTATTTTTCAAAATAACGTGCACTGTTGATTTTTTATTCCAGTACAGGCTGCAATCTTCCTTATCGATTTATGAGGATTGTGCATAATTTCATATCGAACTTAGCCACATGTTCTGGCGTCGCTGCTGACATTGACGGTCCCGGAAGAGCTTGGTTAACCATTGTCCCTTCTTGTCTGAACTTTTTAACCCAACCCCAGATAAATTGCGTGCTCGGCCCATCACTTACTCATCGAATATTAAAGTAGGTATATAAAGCGCGACACGCACGAACCAATGAATCACCGCACTTAAAATATTGTTCAACCACGAAGACGTGGTGGGCTCCCGACCAGGGACTCATTGCGTCTGGTAAATCATCAAATCACCAAATCGAATAATACCCCACTCACTTACCTCACTCTGATAGTTTACGAGCAATTACAATTTAATCTTTAAATTTTTTCGCTAGACACCCTATACAATCAAATATAATATATGTACCTTCGTTTAACCTACTGGTTTATACGACCGTACCATGTATTTATTTGTAATTTTAGAGTATTATAATTAGTGTTCTTTTTTGTTTAAGTTTTAACGTGAAATAATACCTTCTTCCCATATAAAAAACATATGGACATTTTTAAGAACACTTTCTATGACAACATGATTAATTTATTTTTTGAAAATCCTTCACGTAATAACTAAGGGAAATAATTATTTTTATTACTTTTACTACTAAAAGTAATCAGGAAATTTTAAACAGCCAACTAAATTTAACTACGAGTCATATTCTAAAATTTTTTCCTAAAAATTATTCGACTAAATTTGTATTGAGCAGTAATTTGAGTTAGGTACTAAATTTATTTTTTTAAATAATTGTTGTTTTTTAAAAAATTTAAAAATAGATTCTGGTGAAGAAACAATACTATATTTTTAGTTAGTTATGACATCCTGAAGAAGGAAAAGTGTTTTCCGAAACCGGTAGATGTTTTTTAAACTCAATTGTGGTTAATAAAACTAAGATAATAAATAAAAAATAATTATTTTTATTGTAAGTTAACGTAGGAGATAGTTCTGCCAATTGCTTTTTGTTTTTCCCAAATAAAAAACCAATCCATGCACCAAATTTAAAGAACAATCATTAAATCAACAGGTTAAAAACAGTTAGATTGTAAAATTCGCGAATTAGTAAAAGAGGAAGTACACTTCAATGATTTGCACGCAGTTGTAAGCCTTTCTAATGTTATTCCGTTAAAAAATAGCATAGGTAACGACTCCTTACAAAACGAATCAACCGAAAGGAATATCTATTCAGTAAATAGTCATTTATATGACATGAGTAATTCACTAGCTCGAAGACAGAATAGAGTAATGTGAATAGCACGATGCGGCGAATACACAATAGCGCCATGGATATAGCGGTGAGTTATCGTGGTAGTTTTCAGAACTAAGCAATTAAAAGTGCATCAGCACTATCCACTTCAACACTGTGTGACAAACATGTTAACAGATGAATTGGAAAGTATTCTGACCGTCGAGGGTGCAGGCGCAGGCGTCCGACCTCTGGGCGTTCATGCTGGCCACCACGGACCACTGGTTGGTGCGGCGGCAGTACCGCTCCGCGCTGCGCTGGCGGTGGTGGCCGTCGTAGCCGCCCATGGCGTACAGCGCCTCCCCCACCACGGCCACGGACACGTAGCAGCGTCGGGCATTCATCGGCGCCACCTGCGGCAATCACTTTAATTTAATTTTAAAAATATTTTCACTTCTTCCAATATTCAAAATTACTTTGTGACCTCATTTTCAACAAAATACTTTGTTTAAACCACTATTTATTGATTATTCTACATGTGTCGACACCGATGGTTATCTTCTTCAGGAAACAATGTATACTAAAATTATACAATGGTGAATAAGTAAGAACTAATATGAAAACAAATTTAAAAGGTGACTATTTGCAAAGGAGGATTTGGTTATTTATAATATTTAGCTTACTATTAACACTTTTTCTTATTTCTAAAATTTCAAATTAATCTTCATTATATATCCCTAGTATTTATATGTATAATTTTTAAACCCTTGTTAATATCATAAGAATGGCTTGTTTCCAAAAAGTGGTTGGAAAATTCTGAATTTTAATTTTTACTCACTTCCATTAGCCCACATCGCCATAGAAACTTAAAAATCAAACCTTAATATAAATACTAAGTGATTAAGTCTGTTGAGTAGAATATACAATGTATGCAAGGGAAGCGATCTTATTATAAATGTCAACTAGTCGAAAGTGATGGTATTCGAGAAAAGGGAAAGCTAGACACCGTGCTAAATATTTGTAAGTAATGAATGTTTGGAACAAGTTAATAAGTTTGTGTATTTGGGACTAACGGTACACAATTAAGTCCTGGAACCGACACTGATGCATGGAATTTAGGTCTTGAGCTGGCTGAATAGACTCAACGCAGTTTAAATGAAATCACTTAGGCGTATATGTGGCAGATCCGTTTGTGACAGAGTAAATAATGAAGAAATAGGAAAATAATGTAATGCTGATCACAGTATAGTGAGTAAGATTAAGAAAGGATCACGTAGGTGGTTCGGTCATATGACCATGAATGAGGAGAGAATAGTGAGAAAGAGACATGATGCAAGTGTTGATGTCACCAAAAATAGAGGACGTCCACGGAAGACTTGGCACTACCAGGTAAACCAGATATTGTAAGATGGTCCTTTCAGAAGTCACAATAATCGGCGATCTCGTATAAGAAGATTTATGAATGTGGATAAGGCGAGAATTGTGTGTCAGGACAGAAGAGTGTGGCGCTCTATCCTCCTCCCGGCTACCCCCACCGGGAAAACAGCGTGATGATGAGTAAGTAAATAAAAAAATTAAAAACTATTATTGGGTAGCATAACTCATATTTACCAAGGAATGAAAATATATTTTTTCATGTAATATATCAGTGTCATTATATTGCCATAATATTATAGTTAAAAAATATCCTTCTGTTAGAGTTTAACCGACGATTTCAGACATTCATTTAATACTTCTATTAATACCTTTGTTGCTCTCGTTAAAATCAATCGATATCAGAAAATCCTGGTCACATCTTGACCCGCGCCTTTGCTTTGCTGATAGGAACTGACACGAGAGTAACTACTCCCATAACAGTTTCGGGTAAGGGTGGATCTTTTCTACTAATACTATTATGAGTTGCTTCCGAGAAATGTAACCATCACTTCTGAGATTTATTGCCAAAAATTCTGTCGCCTTTAGGTCGCAATTCCAGAAAAATGACTGGGTAGACGGCGTCAAGTAATTTTTTAGCGTGATAATGCCCGTCTTAATGCAATTGTAAACAATACAGGTGAATCATATGATTGATTAGATTATGCAATTTGATTTGACATTATATACATCGCATTTTATAAGCGTCGACTGTAGAGGGCTCTCTATAAATTGACAAAATTGGTGTATAACTAGAATTTTTGAGAAATATAAAAATAATATTTTATCGAATATTACATTATTAACAGTATCAAAAAACGCGTGGGACATTTTCTTCTATTGTAAGTATATCAATATTCTTGTTTTCCTATTCTCAAGTATTTAATTGACTGTGCTGTGAAAATAGGACTAACTTGATGGTCTCCCGAATGAGTTTCGAACCGTCGACCATTTGATCACTAGGCGGCTTACCACTAGACCAACCATGTGTAAGAATGTTTGAGATCAAGGATTTTATGTAATATTTTGTCAAAATAATTGTTTTTACTATACATATTTATGTACACGGTAATTTTTGGCGCCCCTTTAAAGGAACGTAGAATTCCACCGTTAATACAGGCCACCTATTCCTGAAAGAGGTTCTGTCTTTTTAAACAAACTATATTTCAATTAAATGAATCAATTAGAAAAATATACAGAAATAATATTTGATTTGTGCCGAGAATTGAACTTTGACTTTTCCTACCCGGCGAAACGCGTTACCATTTTCGCAATATCAACCGAGGACATTTTTGATAAATTTTCAATCTATATTCTGTAGTATTTTCCAATCAATACATACAATATTCCATTTTTAATTGTCTTATGCCTAATTATGTTTTTCGACGATGCCTCTGCATCTTCAAGAGCTTTATATCCCAGACAATTTGAATGGTAGACGTCAAACTCTCAGGTCAGCCTCTACTACAGCCGCAGGAAGTGAACGGGCATTTGCGGCGGCAAGCACAAAAGAAACAGTGCATCAGAGACTTTATCTAAGAAGAAACTAAAAACGCACCTGTTCAAAAATCATTTTCACAAGTGAAAATATTAATTTTTAATTTTAAAAACAAAGATATTGTAACTTTAAACAGTTTGTGTAAAGCGCCCTTGAGGTGAAAGTTTTTACGAAAATGGCGCTGTACAAATTATCCATTATTATTATTATTATGATTCTAATTGATTCATTTGTGTTAAAAAATACCACAGAACTGTGTACTGAATTTGCAACTTCACAACGATATCAAATTTTTTCTTTTCATCACATTTTCATTTTTTAGTATCATCGTTAGACATAAGAAAAGTTGTAAACGTGAAGTCATATGATTCAATAACCTCTTTCCAAGATTTGCTGACGGCATCAAAGCAGCGGCACGAGTTGAAATAATCGCTCCCGTCGAAGCCGCCGATGACGTAGATGCAGTTTCCGATGACGGCGGTGCCGTGGTAAGCGCGCGGCCCGGCCGGATCCACCTCCTCGACCTGCAATCATTTCCACTGAATCTGACGCAACCAGCTGATTCATCTGATATCTAGCGAATTTCTATAGTAATATAATAAGTTACGTGCAACACTGACGTCGAGTTGATCCCGCTTTTCCACTAAGGACCTGGCCGGTATTTCATATTACACATGACTTAGAATAAACTAGCTACATTCAAAATATAACCATTAAACCTTTTACAAATATATACATTTACTACAATGTGATTACCGGTGGCGTAACTGTGCCACTGTGCGGTGCATTGGGGGCCACGTTAGATGGGGGACCAAAAAGGTCGCGTTCTCCAATCTATGCACATTGATATTATTGCTAGTGTAGATACCTTTCCCAGCTTTGACAGCAGTCCACAGCAAGAAATGGAATTATAAAATATATAAAACCTCACGTGTAAAACGAGGGAAAAGGAAGCGAGTACTTTTTAAATTACAAATGTATATAAATGTCTAAAAATGTTTATTTAATGGACGTGTAAATATTGTATGAAATTAATTTTATTTTCCCTATTTACTGGATTAACCATGCACTCGTATATATACAATACATTTAGGGGCTCTTTTTTCTATTTTCCATTTAGGACCAATTTTTGTAGTTACGTCACTGGTGACCACCCATCGTAGCCAGCGGATACTACAGTGGATGTGAATTGTGTATTGACAATAAACTATGAAATACATATCTGTATATCTAAGTAATAGTTTAAAAAAAAAGTATAATCTATTTCATAACTTCTGATATAAATGAATAATAAAAATACACATTTTCGTAAAAATGCGAAAACATGCACTATTAACACTCCCCCAATATAATAACCCCAAAAATCTTATTTTTAGACTATTTAATATATATAAATGATATTGAGCTGGTATTCATTGTAATCCCCATAAATATCCCAAAGAATGCAACGTGCAAAAAACATAGAACAATGTACAGAAAGACTGTAAAAAGTAGAGAAAATTATGTTTTTCCCCTTATTAGGTAACGGCAGACATGACGCACGTATTTGGATGAGTCGCGTCTTAGATCTCTTCGCTGACTTAGGACATGCACGTACGCGGTGTGTTCGCGAACGCGACACGTCCGACTGTGTCAATTTGCTCCCGACGGCCGGGCGCTTACTACGGTTTCTTATAAAATGACGAATTTTGTATCTTGTTCGCATTGTCTAAGAAATTTAATTAAAAATATGATAGAACATGCTCAAATCATCATACTTCATTAAAATGAAAATTTGAATGGGGTCGCTTTGTACCCCGCTCCAGCCCTCGATCCTATTTTCGATCTTCCGGTACCGGAAGGTTAATAGTGGTGAATGCTTGCCAGTGAAACCAGTGAATTGCTCCATCATCAGTGGATCATACTGGAAACAAGTCATCTGGGCGCATCCTCGTCAGAGAAGTATCCGCACAATCGAGATCAGGTGTGAAGGTATCGAGGCATACCTTAATCCAGCGATCAGCCCTGGTGTCGTAGGTCTCCATGAAGGCGGTGGGCGAGCCGCCGCTCCAGCCGCCGATGGCGAAAAGCACTTCGTGAGGGACCCTGGGCCGGGCCAGCTGAGGCGTGGCCACTTCGCCGTCGCGCTGGCCGATGGTCTCCAGGTCATACATGAACTTCAGCGTCTCTATGATGATGGGACGGGATGCCTCATTCCCCGCCACGTAGGGGTGATTTTTCACCTTTTCCAGAAATACCTGAAAATATTACACTAAAGCTGGAATAAAAATGTGTCTTCACAGTTATACATATAAAATAGAATCAATCACGCATCATTCGTGCATTGTACTAAATATTTTAAAAATCCTTGTAGTTTTCTGAGCTATTCTGCCGTGTGTCGCCGTTCTCTCTGCCCGATATTGTAGGGTCCACAGTCAGGGCAGCAGGGTTGAATAAGAGTTCTCTTCAAACAATAGGTGTAAACACAATCATTATATAGAATATTGAGAGTTCTGTAAATAGGCAAGAAACCTATAATAATAAGCTTTAATAAGTCGTTGGTTACACTTTAAACATACGAGGGTAAGTCAAAAATTATCTATATTTTTCGTTCTACCATTTATTTTCACAGACTTTATCGAATCCAAGATCTTCGTAGACGATTTGATGGGTAGAACCATGACGATACCTCACGGTAACTAGCTTATTCACTAGAACCACCTCTTGACCTTGCTGAATCTTGTCGTTCGTGGTGGAGGTTTACGGGTGTTCTGTTCCTTATTGGTGCATCATACTCGTCCGGCCACATTAAACTTCTCGATCTTCAAAAAAACACTTTTGTGATAAAGCGCCGTCCCCGTATTGTGATGATTTTCAGCCTCTTTCACACTCTTCGACTAGAGAAATCGGATCCACTGCTCGTGGTTCGTCCTTGGTGCAAACTGCTAGCAGAGCGGACAAATTTACACTAGCTGGAAGGCAAAAAATGCTATCGGGATCAAATTTCGCACACGTGATTGCAGTCGTACTAACTCTAAGCACGCGTGCCCAGAAAGCAGAATGACAACCTCGAAGGTGTATAAATAATTTTTGACTCTCTCTCGTGCATATCTTTAACACGACCAAGGGGCAAAATTGTATTGCTACTTCGAATACTACTAATTGAATTATAACGCGTCGGCACTGATTACCTGCGTGTCCAGCAGCCCCAACCTGATGTTGGCCATGAGCCCCACGAGGTGGTTGCGGCGCGCCGGCGGGTCGTGCTGCACCCAGCGCAGCGCCGCGTCCCACACGGCTTCCTCGCTGCGCGCGTTCAGCTCGTCTTCCGCCAGCAGCGCGCGCACCTCCTCGGCGGGCAGCTTCACGAACTGCATACACGTCGTGCCCACCTCCACGAAGTGGCGGAGCGCGTGCCGCCTGGCGTCACGCTCCAACTCGCGACAAAAATACTGCCTGTGCACAAAATAAATATAACTTAACTAATTCCGTGACTGTAAATTCCAAAAATTATATAACAATTGACAAAGTTAATTAATCATTTCAAGTATTGAGAAAAATGATTACAAAGAAGAGGTAGATTCTTTATTTATTACTATTATAAGTTATAAGTATGTACTCGTATATTAAAAAGAACACAAAAAATATATATAAATATGTAAGGATACAAATACATAATAATTCTCAATTACTACATAACTAGTTTTGTCGGGAGGTGCATAAGTATGATTGCTTAGGATATATATTTATTTGTGTAAATACATATTTATTCTGAACAGCCTTCCCCCCCATTCCCTTCCTCTCCCGGCACACCGCCGATCAGTCAATTGGTAACCTTGAACGAGTGCGGTTATACGTTTAACTAAACGATTACAATATTATACTAATTTGAAACTTCGCGTCTGTTCAGTGTCGGAACTCAACGTTGTCTAAAGGAACTTAAGACGAAATAGTGTTTAAAAGATACAGTCCACATTTTAGAGGTGCCAGCAGAATCCGAATTATGGTGAGTGCCAAACTCCTTCCGTATTCTGAATTCTTCCGGCATCTATGCTTGTACGCAACAATGGTCATCAAATAAAACTATTATTTTGTGCGTACCCTGTGACGAGTAAAGCAGCAGAAATGGCGCCACAATTATTCATTAAAGTATTTTTTTATACATCAAACAAACATTTTTTTACTACACTTCAAATACATAAATGTTAGATTAATTTGAACGGTAGTTTAGTGCAGCAGCTAGAGCTGGAGTCACCGTTACCTTTAAAATACAGTAATTGAACAATGGGCGTGTGTGTGGGGGTATAAAGGGTGGCGCACCAGGCGCGCGCTCTCTCTTTGCTAGTCCACCGGCTTTATCGTTTATCTATACTAGTGATATACCTTGTATATAAACGTGTAATTGTCACAAGGAGTTTAACTTGGACCCCCTACATTTACGAGGTGTACACTAAAGACGTACTTAGAAGACAAGTAAGTAACAATTAATATAGCCTGAAAATAAATAGGATTTACTTAGAATACTTAAATACTACATTATTTTTCTATTACTATATTTTCAAATTAACATATTTTACACCTCTATATATTGTCAAAAGAAAATATAAAGAAACTACGTACAGTGTGGGTTATTTAGAGTTTATAATTTTAAAAGTGCTTTTTCTTAGTTGATGAAGTCTAAATGGGGATGTGCTGTACTAATTTTTTGACTTTGAGGATACGAATCGAACATTTAAACAGGAAAATTAAATCTTTAATAATTAAGTACGAATATACGCATACTAATAGATCAAACCTAAATCGTTATAACACAGATTTGTAAGGTGTATTGTATTTTTTGTATTGTAGCGCATCTATATTTTGCGTGAATTTATATTATAAAGTTCATCATTAATATAATAAAGTGTGCAATAAAACATATGAAGAATGGTAAGGCTGTGGGGTATGATAACGTTGCTGCAGAGTATATCAAGGCTGGTGGATCATTAGTTATCTTGTGGTTTCATACGCTCTTCAATCAATGTTTGGAGGAGAGCCGCACCCCGTTAGATTGGCAGAGGGCTGTCTTTATGCCTCTTTATAAAGACAAAGGGTCGAAAATGGAATGTGGTAACTATAAGGCTGTTAGTCTACTGAGCTCTGTCGGTAAACTGTATGGAAGAATTTTAATCTCTACAGTAAACTGGCCAAACCATTGCCATCGGTACTTCAATCATGACTGACTTCTAACAATCTTTCGACTGTCAAATCGCATGTCTGAGATATTGAAGTTTTCGAATATTTATTGTTTTAAATACTTTTTTATTTTATTTATTCGAACCATAACATCTTCATCCGTAACTCTGTCCACCAAGCTCATTTAAAGCATTCTTTTGTAGATTCACATCTCAAATGTTTCATATCGCCTTATCATTTCTTCGGTAAGTGTCCATGCTTCCATTCCGTAAAATAATGTCGAGAACAAGTAGAATCTGACCATTTTCATTCGTAATCTACGGTTGAGGTCATGACTGCAGAACATGCGGATAAAGGTTGCACGGGCTTGCTTAATGCGGCATTTGATTTCAACAGAAGGATCCCATCATTCATATTTATTGCAACCCAGAAATATAAAACTTTGTATCTTTTTCAATTTATTTCCAGCAATATAAAGGTTTTCATTGTCGTCTGCGTTATGTTCTAACCCAAAAGTCTCTCATATTTGGTTCATCAAAAGTTGTAAATCTTGAATGTCACTCGCCAGGAGTACCGCATCATCTGCATTACGCAGATTGTTCAGAATCTTTCCATTTATAATAATTCTTTGAGTAGCTTCATTGAAGAGGTGAGACGAGAACAAATAGCATCTGACCATTATCATGAGACGAGAACAAATAGAATCTGACCATTATCATCAAGGTTCAGATATCAAGACTGCAAGATGTTTTATATTTAATAACTAATATTTATACATTATAAATATATATATTTTTTAAATCTACTCATAAACTTATTTGAATTTTGTCGAATGTCAAAACTAATGGTAGAAAAGTAGGAAAGTTTCACAACGCGCAAACAATGATGGGTGATGAATGTTTAGAACAACTAGAGGAGTTTGTGTATTTAGGAAGTATAACCTGAAGCGGAAAGGTTAGGAAATATATCAAAAAAAGGGTGACTGCAGGGAATAAAGTGTGACGTTGCGCTTTGAACCCAGTAATTTATAATGGAAACTCGTCAGCCGAGGCGAGACTAGCGGTAATAATGTCCTAGCCACTTTTGTATGGAAGGAAACGGGAACAAAAGTAGACCGAATGCCATAAAAATGGTGTATACACGGCAAATCCATTAATGATGGTAAATAAATGGTAAAAAATGATTAAATTAGGAATGAATGTAAAGTTGATCTTAGCATAGAAAAAAGGATTAAAAATTAATCGCGTAGACGGTTTGTTCATGTAGAGCGAAAGAGTGAAGAGAAAAGATAATTTGAAATTAGTATAGATATCTACATATACAGGGTGTGCCGTTAGAATCCAGACAAAATTGTAATTTAAGTTCCCGCTACATTTGAATTCGGGGTTAGTTGCTAGTTGGCGCTAAAGTTAGCTTAATATGTCAGTAAGACTCTCATAACCTCAAAATGGCCGAGCCTGTCAACCCAAGCACGAAGTATAATAGAAGAGCGGTGATTATAGAAAGCTTTCGTACCGGAAGAAATCCCACCGAAACTATTAAATTCAAGATGGACAGCATGGGACGCCCACCGAGGACGTCCCTGCGGTGGGCAAGACCAAGTTTCCGGCCAATATTCACGTCCTAAGCATCGTCTCAATTGATGGTGATGTCATGCCGTCGCACTTCTTCCAGAAGGGCGAAACTGTCACGAAGGAGGTTTGTTTAGAGGTCTTAAGGACAATGGTAAAACTGTGGATGGAGACTGTGGCCTCTGGGAGACCGTATATCTATCAACAAGATGGATCACTCGCTCACACGAGCCATTTAGTACAAAATTGGCTCTCTGATAACGTTGACAAGGACTTTTGGCTTCCTAACAGTCCCTCCCTAAACCCTCTGGACTACTAAGGGTGAGGCGCAGTTGAGAGACAAACTGACAAGTCTAGTCACTCTAGCGTCAACTCCCTTCGGGTTGCGATGAGTTGAAAATAGCGTGTTCGCGCTTTAGGGCGTGGATCGAGGAGGTAGCTATATAAAATGAAAGTTCCAAGCAAGGATTCTTTAAATGAGATATAACAGCATATTTTAGTATCTTTGTATATTGGCTTAAATAAACAACTTTTTGGAATAACGTTTTTTTCCGGATTCTAAAGGCGCACCATGTATGTCGCAAGTGTTTATGACACCGATTAGATGACGTTCGCGGAAGACTAACATGAACATGGTCCTGTTAGAAACATCTATAATTGAGATGATAAATTAATGTAGATAAGGCAAGAATTCATCATCAGGACAGAAGAACGTGGCGCCCTATGCTCTACCTACCCCCGCGGACAAACGTGATGGTAAGTAAGTTAGGACTGTTGGAAGTTGGAACAAGGTTCGGTAAAGTTGAACAATTAACTTTAAACCCGAATTAAGCCAAGCGGGTTTGATTGGTGATGCAGACGTTTTTCGAATTAATGTATTTAAAATGTAAGATTAAAACCTTATTTCAATGAAAAAAAAAATTGTAAACTACATATTAACTCAACGCAACTAAATCGACCGTAACCAATCATTTCAATTACATACATAACCTATTGGTTTTCTTCTGCCACAACCCAATTCAAACAAAATCATCCTTTCTCCACCCAGTTCTACTCTCTCATCTTTCACATTCACATCACATTTTATTACTTATTACAACCGACTTAATACTGTGTTTTAACATTTGTGAATCTCTGTTATTGATTTATACGAGTATATTATACGATATGTTTTGATATTGTACACTTTGTATAAGCCACGTTAATTGTAGTTTCACAATAAAAGTATTAAGATTTTTTTATCTCACGAGTCGCCGCAACGACTGGAGGCAATGTATTATATACAAAGCAATTAATAGTTAATAACACAATAATTTAATAATTTTTCTACTCATTTCTTTAAACCAATTAAATATTTCTTTAGCAATATTTAAATATATCCAAGAACACACAATTACTGGATTTTAACCTACAAAGGCACTGTTATTAAACAAATAATCGATATCTCATAGAGACGAAGCTATTTTTTTATTATATTTAATATAAAATATATGGAAGTATGGGTAATTACAGGGCTTACGACCTGTCTTCGGCTGGCTTAAACGATCACTTTATATAAATATAACGTTCACCATTCTCACCCGTCAATCTCCATATTTATCAAATTTTTGAAAGTTGTGTATATGTTAATATAGTCCACATATTAACATAAATACAATATCCAAAAATTTGAATATTGACAGGTCGTAAGCCCTGAAATTACCGATACTTTCATATATTTGCCATTAAATATAATAAAAAAAATAGATTCGTCTCTATGAGATATCTATTATCTGTTTAAACATTACATTGTTTTTTACACCAAACAAACTTTGAAATGGAATACCTCGCGAACAGCATGGTGCTCAAGCAGTTGTCGGGCCTGAGAGCAACTCGGAGATAGTCGCAGCACAGCTGCAGGACGTCCAGGAAGCAGAGGTAGTCCGCGGCAGCCAGCAGCCCATGCACGTTGGCCTGGGTGATGGTCACCTTGCGCACATAGGCGTATTCGATCAGCAGCTGCAGCATCTCCGAGCTGACCCCCTCGATGGTGGCGTCGCTCTTCTCGCGGGAGTGGAGGGTGGTCGTGAACAGCGCGCTGGAACACATTTGTTTCATTTCATTTTAAAGCAAATAATGTACTCATTGCGCATTATTTAGATGTGACGAGTTAGATCTAATGGGTATTGACTATGTATTTAGATGTGACGAGTTAGATCTAATGGGTGTTGACTATGTATTTAGATGTGACGAGTTAGGTCTAATGGGTGTTGACTATGTATTTAGATGTGAAGAGTTAGATCTAATGGGTGTTGACTATGTATTTAGATGTGACGAGTAAGATCTAACGAGTAAGCTCGAGGGCGCCGAGCCTCGCTCGAGGGCGCCGAGCAAGCTGGGGCGCCGAGCATGTCGGGGCGATGGAAAATGGCAGCTAATTCTCCAGTGTCACATTAATTATTGCTTATTAGGTGCCGTTAAAAAAAGCTGACAGAAAAACTCACCTGTGCTGTAATTTTATTAATAATTGGGAAATGAGCTAAGAAATCAATGAAGATTCGGAAATTGGAATATTTATAATATGGTACGCACAGAAAATAGGGGCTGGACGCCGAGAGGATGGCCCGGTGCACCGGGAAGGCGACGCCGTCCTCCGAGCGCACCACGGCGTCGCACAGCAGCCGGTCCTGGCGCAGCCGCTGCAACGCCTGCAGGGACTGCACGGCCATGCAGCCCGCGCCCGCGCTCACCTGGTCCTCCGGGGGCTCCCCGCCCGGCCTCTGCGCGCTCTCCTCCTGCTGCTCCCCGTCCTCCGGCTCGCTCATCGCCGCGGCCCGCCGCCTGCAAGCACACGGCTACACCTGAAGACGCACACTGACCCGCTACACTAAAATGTATTTATTAGAACTATATAAAGAATTTCATGTTTCATAATCCTAGTTATTTAAACGTTAACTGTACAACTCCGTCAAAAATATCTACAAGCCACACATTACTATGTAATACATTTATTCATACTATTACCAAGATATTTGATCCTACACATATTCAAATGTATAGATAGCCATTAATATTTTCCCAATCACACATCAGCATCCTTACTATTTTTTTATTAATAAGATTAAAAAAACTACCAACTTACTGGGAACCCAGTAAGAACGACAATCGAACCCTCTAATACTTGATTTTTTAACATTAATTAATGAACATTTTTATTAATAATATATTTTGTATGAATGTAGAAGTCAAAATGAGTGATTTGATTGTATACCGATGATGCAGTATTAATGGCGAATATTGAACAAGAATTACAGAGTTTAGTGAGTAGAATGTACGGTGTACGCAAGGAAAGCGACCTTATTATGAATGTTAACAAGTCGAAAGTGATGGTATTCGAGAAGGAGGAAAGCGAGACACCGCGCTAAATACTTGGAGGTAATGAATGTTTGGAACAAGTTGACGAGTTTGTGTATTTGGGAAGTATGTTTGATAGAAAATGATATGGAAAGGGGGGTAACTGCGGGGATCAAAGTGAACTGCACTTTGAATTGAATAATGTATAATGGGGACGTTTTAACTGAGGCAAGACTGACGGTACACAATGCAATCCTGATACCGATACTGATGTATGAAAGTGAAGCCTGAAGCTAGAAACAGAGAAATGAAAATATATTCAATGTAGTGGAAATTAGATAACTTAGGCGTATATCTGGCAAATCTATTTATGAAGAATGTAAAGGTGATATTAGCATAGTGAATAAGATTTAGAAAGGATCGCTTATATGGTACGGATGAATCAGGAGAGAATAGAATAAGAAAATATATAACGCAAGTGTTGAGGACTTGACACGACCAGGTAAACCAAATACTGGAAGATGGTCCTATTAGAAGCCTCAATTATCGACAATCTTGCATGAGATGTCATTGTGTATCAATATAGAAGAGTGTGGCGCTCTATCCTATATTCTTACTTATATTACGTGTATTTTAAAGTAAGAGTAATAGTAGTGTAGTGTTGGTGTAGACCAGGAAGAATTTTTTAATTATATTTTCATAGAAAGCAATTTTTTTATTATATTTTCGCATTTGACTTCCAATTGGACAATTTAAAAGCCTTCGAAATAAAAAAAGCAGTAAATGGCTAATTCTTAATAATCAAATTAATTTATCCATTAACCCCATATTAGGTATGTTTACTTAAAAATCAATTTAATATCCATCAACACTGCATATTCCCCTCCCTTAATGTTCCGTCTAACTGTATATGTATTCTGTCTCTCTCTTTGACATGTAATTTTATATTCTATCTCACTCTTTATGTACAATATATATAAGTGCACTCTTTTTGTATTTATTGTTAGTTTTAAATACGTACTAACGAAGCTTGAGCTGTGTAATAAAATTCGTCAACACATACGAAGTGATTCTATTTTATTTAATCTAATTCTTTTATTCACTCCAAAAGTGGGTTATTTTTATCTTTGCACAGATATATAATTATTATAACTTAATTATTTGAAAGCTGGCGGAATACAGGAATATATTATATCCATCACCAAGTCAAATTGTACAAATAATTAATATAAATTATAAATACACTTGTACACATTTTGACTTTGGTCTTCATTCTAAATTCTAAGCGATCGATTCGGATCCATCTCAAGTATTTTATCTCTGTATTTCAGTTAGTCGTACAGATTTGGGTACACGTATTGAATCACAACGTCAACAATTATGTTGTATATATATATATGTCAAAACATGGCAACACACACAGTGTGCCCAGTAACGTAATGGCAATCTGAGAATTTGGCGTCCGACGGCCCACGTGTCCCGGCTTTTGTTAATTAAAACAGTGATTTATGAAAGCCGGCGTTGCTCCAGTGAGACGAGACTTCTCGGTAGTCGCAGTCAGCGATAGTCGTGGGAACGTCCGCGGGGAATAATGTGTCCGAGGAATCGTCCTCGAGTGGCACATGGCAACTTGTGCAAAACTTCAAAAACCAACTTGAAGCGTTCAAAATGAAGGCTTCGTTCGAAGTATGTTGGTAACGATGGTGAAATTCAATGAATTATTAAGAGAACACATTCTTCTTATAGTGAAGTTGTAATTATTCAGAACGGACGGTCTGTGATATCTTAAATATGAATTAAATATATTAATTAGAAAGATATACATATAAAATCAATTTTTATCGAAAAATATTGTTGCTGCACCACCGGGATTTGATCAAAATAAGGTAGATGGCTCTTTCAAATAATAAAACGACTAAATGTATTAATATCAAAAAAGGTAACATATAGGTTCGAAAATTTGTCGCTAAAAATATTGTCGCCGTAGCACAGTTGGATAATGCACCTTCCTCGATTTGGAAAGAGTTCCTGGTTCGAATCTCGTTGGCGCGACAACAATATTTTTGGATAATAATTTATTTTATATGTATATCTTTCTAATTAATATATTTAATTCATGTTTTCAATGAATTATGGTTAAGTCGTTATTGAACTATACATCAATGAAGTATCTGAAGTGCGCAATGTGATACTTTGCGAATCACACGCTTCAATGAACTCTAGTAGTACTTCGCGAAGTTTCGTTCTCAATTGTGTACTTCGCTGAGTGAGAGCTTCGTCGCAGGCAACTGAGTAATTTGCTAGTGTGTTTGAAGTATTGAACTATTGAAGCGTCAGCGCGATTTAAAAGTGCGAGTATAACGAAGTAGTTCACTGAAGTACTTCGTACAGTGTGAACCCATCACTAATAGCTACCACACCGGGAGTAGTCCTGAGCCGTCTGTCGTCTAGTGATGGTAAACCGTTACGTGACTGTGATTGTGCCAGTGATTGGTAACAGATTTAACAATGATTGATAACTAAGATTTAACTGTTTGATGTTTACTTTTTTGTGTATCAATCAATACTTGAAGAATTAGGTTAATCAATCATCGTTACAATCGAACACAATCACAGTCACAATCACGGTTAAAATAACGGTTTAAATAACGATTTTACCATCACTACTGTCGAGCCGTCATTGTTTTGAATCGCTTTTCCATAATATTTTGAATTCGTATACTTTATTTTGCGGTAATTAAATCCGTTTTAAAAGCCAGGTCGTGTTCAAAGAGCAGGATAGAGGAGACATATTATTAATTACTTACGTCCTTACATCGTGCCCGAGTTCCTATCACCGTGATATCCGAATACGAGTTTTCTATATATTCCACTCAATTTGCATACTATTTTTGAATTGAAGCGCTGTTAACAAAGCTTGTCATAAGATAATAAAATATGAAATCAATAAAATACTGGCTTAAACGACTACAAATGAGATCGAACCACCCACCTTGAGTGGGCGTTCTTAGCTCTCAACTACATAACCTATACAAGCATATAAGCAGGGGCGTGTAGTAGGTATAGATTTAGGTTATGCTGTTACCAATGGTATTATATATACAATCATATGTAACACAGTATACGTACTTTCGTTTAACCAATGTCTTTAGACAAAATAATAATGTGAAATAATACCTTCTTACCCATATAATAATAATAATTTATTTTTTGATTCATTGTACAGTACAGTGTGTTATTATATTGTTATAATCAGATAACATTGCAGTAAAGTGAAACATGCATTTCGGTACCCTGCCTGCTACACTAGTATTTTACTGTATTATAGCAGACAGTGCCCTTCCGGTATAGTAATAAACAAAGTGTAGTGTTCAATATACTAATAAATATACATAAAGAGTAAATCAAGATGCGATTAGATAGCATATAAATACAATGTTCAATGTATATAAAATGTAAAAAAATATTATGTAAAGAGTAAAACAGGATGCAATAATAGAATATGAATATAATGTAAAACATAAAATAAATGCAATGTTCCATTTATAAAAAAATAAAAAACTAAGTAAAGTAAGAGTAAATAAGTAAATAACATACAAACTTATGTAAAATTGTAATGCTAAATATAAAACGATTGAAAAAAGTTCAGTTGAATGGCATACTATACTAGCACAACTACACAAGAAAAATGTAACATTCAATACATAGACACTGTTGTTGTTCAATAACTAGCAATAATGAAAAGTCAATAAAAAGTTATTAACGAAGTTAGGATATTTGATAACACATCACCCCTAAATAATTAAGTAAATAAAATATTCCACTGAAAAAATGTTAAGCACTAATTAAAAATTGTTAAAATTAAGTTGTGTTAAAACTTTCTGGTTTAAAAAGTGAGTGTTCTGGCGCTGTCTAGCGGAATTCGTTCAAAGTTAAATATAAAAATAATAACAGTAAGCAAATCAATGTACAAAAAAAAAAAAATATATATATATATATATATAAACAGTTAAAATATAATATATAATATAAAACAGTTAAATATAAATGTAAAAATCAATATAAAAATGTTTGAACGTTTTTAAAAACACATTTTATGACTGAACATGATTCTTTTATTGTTTGAAAATCCTTCACCTAATAACTAACCGAAATAATAATCATGCACCAAATGCACCTCGAACAGTCATGAAATCAATACTTTAAAAACATTAAGATAGTAAAATTCACGAATTAGTGAAAGAGGAAATAGACACTTCAATGATTTGCACGCAGTTGTAACCCTTTCTAATGTTATTCTGTTAAAAAACAGCATACAAAACGGATCAACCGAAAGTAATTTTCAATTCAGTAAATAACCAATTATATGACTCAAGTAATTCACTAGCTTAAATATAGAACAGAGTAATATGAATAGGTCAAGGCGCGCGAATGCATAAGAGCGCCATGGGTGCAGCGGTGAGTTGCCATGGTAGTTTTTAGAACTAAGCAATTAAAGTCTCTACTGGTACACAGACGGCTCTAATTGTAAAATAATGTTTCCGTTAATGTTAATCTAACATTTAATTTATATTAAAGTTTTTGCTTGTACGCACTGTACGCTCCTTCATACATACAAGGGTGTAATATATTATGTATCGATTAAAATATTAAATAGCTTGGTGGTTAACTCTTGCTGGATACCTGGGGCAACCGGGACTATCTCCGTTTTAAAGAGATATAAATCAATAAATATAAATTAACATTTTCCCTGCTACATATCAAACCGACTCCACCATTATCTTATTCTCTGTTGCATTGTGCAGACATCTCAAAAGTTCTGATTTTACCGATATTGGTGCGAAACAACTTCGAGTTTATCTATTGTATAGTAGGTATATTATTTTATTTCAAAAGTGATTTTCCACCGTGTTTAAAATGAAAAGTGTTCAAGCAATGCATATTTTCGATGCTTAAATATGGCTGCAAATCATGGACTCTTAACAAAAGAAAAGTTCAATATAGAAGAAATGAAAAGACGTATATTGACGAAGAGATAGAAGAAGAAACGTACGGATAAGAGAACACATGAGAGTATTTAGAGCTAACTAACTTATCATCATGCCGTTTCCCCGCGGGGGTTGGCAGAAAAGGTACACATTTATACATGTTATCATACATATTAATACTTCAAACAGAAAGGAGACTTCTATAAGAGCAGTACATACATACAGCAATACATAATAGAATACGCTAAGAAAATAAAATGGCAAAAAGTACGCCACATTGCTCCGAGAAAAGACAATTGTTAGACGAATGCAGTCATTCAATGGTACCCGAGGGGAATAGACCGATAGACCGCTTCATAATGCACCAAACTGAATTCTAGAATATAATACGTGATAGTGAATAACAATACGAAAGGAGTGCGGGAGAATAATTCGGTGAGGCGTTCATCCAACATTAAATACGAGGCTTGTCCGTAAAATAAGTTCCACGGACTGCCGCTGGCGCTAGGATCGTTTCTATGCGCGACCAGACAGCAGAGGCAGGTTATTTGGTTCCCCCACTACAATTCCTCACCAAGCCAGCGTCGCTGCGACGTTTAGTCTAGGCCCAGCAGCCGTCAACGATGGAGCTTCCTCTTGCGTCTCCCGCCAGCTGCGAGTTGCGGTCTGTTATTCGTTTCCTGGCCGCTAAGAAGAAATCGGCGAAGGAAATTCACAAAGAACTTTGTGAAGTGTATGGAGAAGAGTGTATGAGCTCCGGGATGGTGCGCAGATGGGTCAGGGAATTTAAAAATGGCCGAACGGACGTCCACGACGAAGCCCGTGCAGGGCGGCCATCGGTTTCCGACGAAACAATTGCCAGAGTCGAAGCGGCAATGCTCGAAGATCGACGGATTACAGTTAGGGAGCTGTGCGAACAGATTCCGGAGGCCAGCAAAACCACAATCGACAAGATTTTGACTGAACATTTAGGCTATTCAAAGGTCTGCGCAAGATGGGTACCAAAAATGCTCACTGCAGATCACCAGCGGCAGCGGGTTGAAGCGGCCCAAGAATTTCTCGCTTTTCACGGAACAACCGAAGAGGAATTTCTGGACTCTATTGTTACTGGCGACGAGACCTGGGTACACTACACCACACCGGAAACAAAGGAGCAATTGAAGCAGTGGAAGCACCCTTCTTCGCCAAGAGCAAAGAAGTTCAAACAAATCCTGTCTGCCGGAAAAATTATGGCTAGCGTTTTTTGGGATCGAAAGGGCATATTGTTGTGCGAGTTTATGCCTCGCGGGACAACAATCAATGCTGAACGGTACTGTGAGACCTTGAAAAATCTTAGACGTGCAATTCAGAACAAGAGAAGAGGAATGCTGACCAAAGGAGTGCGTTTTCACCATGACAATGCCCGACCGCACACCGCCTATCGAACTACAGCCCTCATCGAAAAATTTGGATGGAAAATGGTGTCTCACCCACCCTACAGTCCAGACTTAGCACCAAGTGACTTCCATCTCTTCCCCGAGTTGAAGAAAAACCTTGGCGGAACCCAATTCAAGACAGATGAAGAGGTATAAAATGCGGTTGTTAGTTTTCTACGCGGACAGGCGGCAGAGTTCTATGACTGTGGTTTAAAGAAGTGGGTGCCTCGAATGCAGAAGTGCATAGAACGCAACGGCGATTATGTAGAAAAATAAAAGAAGGACTGAACTTTCCAAAAATATACTTTTCTTTAAAATTAAACCAGTTTTTTTATGTGAAAAAAATTCGTGGAACTTATTTTACGGACACGCCTCGTAGAAGATGGTAGATTATATCGATGATATTATATAAGGAATCCAGCGGAAAAAATTCAAGATTAAATTGTTATTGCTCGTAAACCATCATGGTGAGATAAGTAGGAGGGGTATTTTTCGACGCGCGTGATTTGCTGATTTGCCAGTCGCAATGAGTCACTAGTCGGGAGCGCACCGCGCGTTCGCAGTTGAGCAATATTTAAAGTGCGGTGATTCATTGATTCGTGCGCGTTGCGCTTTTTGTACTCACTTTAATATTTGACGAGTAAGTGATGGGCCGAGCACGCAACTTATCTGGTGTTGGGTTCAAATGTTCAGACAAGATATGTCAATGGTTAAACAAACTTCTCCGGGACCGTCAACGTCAGCAGCGACGCCAGAACATGTGAAATTATGCGCAATCCGCGTAAATCGATAAGGAAGATTGCAGCCTTTACTGGAATAAAAAAATCAACTGTGCACGTTATTTTTAAAAATAAACTACCCATACAAATCGTGCAGTTTCTCAACGAAAATGACTATTCTTTACGCGAAACCTTAGGTGAGTACGATGCTGGGACGTTTTGGAATAGCACGAACGCTTGAAAACATATTGTTTACCGACGATGCACATTTACATATCGATGTCTATGTTAATAAACAGAACATGAGATACTAGTGCCCCGACAATCCAAGGGAACGCCATCAAAAACATTTGCATTGTCCAAAAACGACAGTGTGGTATGCAATTTCTGCCCGAGGGATAATCGGCCCTTATTTTTTTAACCAGCGATAGACAGTCACCGCTGACGTGTATTGCCGAATAATCGATGAGATTTTGGTACCGCAACTGCAGCCGTTTCCCGGGTTCAACAACAGAACACAATTTCAGCAAAACGGGGCCACTCTACACACATCTAGAGTTTTAATGGAGATGCGGATGGGAATTTTTCCCAATAAATTAATCAGCAAGTACGAAGATATACCCTGGGCACCTCGGTCACCGGACCTTACACCGTGCGACTTTTTTTGTGGGAATACCGTAAGTCGAGAGTTTACAGCAACAATCCTCGAACAATTCAGACCCTACGAGAAAATATCCGCGTCAAGTTGCTGCCATTGAACCGATCTTCGCTCTCGCGTGCACGCAAATTTAAGAGTCCGATTACAAGAGTGGAGAGAAATGGACGGCATTTAGACTATATTGTTTATAAATCATTTGTAAAAATAAAATATGAGAATAACATTGCAGTTTTTTTTTAAATTTAATATTAAACTTGAAATTTTTCCGCTGGACACCCTTTATTAAAAATTTCTAACATTTTAGAGAATTTAATATCACAACCCTTTTTCTAATTTAAACAGTGTTTTATCTGTAAATAGTTTAATTCAATCCTTTATTTATAAATTTAAAATCAAAAAGATGTCGGAACATGTTTTTTATTAAAAAGTTTTTTATTTTTAATTTTATTTTTATTTTTATTAAAGGATTTTGACAGTGAAAACATATTGTAATAAACATAATAATTATTTATCATGCAATACTAATAAAGAAAATCCACAAAAAATATTTGGATACGAAGTATGTTTAGATAAAAGAAGGAGAAGGGTGGGGAGGTTGCAACTAACTTTGCGGTAAAGGGAGAGCAACATGAGTTTTTATAGGTATAGTGAATGGCCAAAGTTTAGATTGTGTTGGTTCATAAGAAGAAACCTTTGAGCTTAGTAAAGCTAATGTTGAACAAGTCAATTTCTGTAAATTTCTGACCGGTGAATGAATGAATTTTGTATGTAAGATGTTCTACTTCCGGGAATGTCGAAGAGTACGGATTGCCGGGTTGATCTAGATGGTACATGGAGATATATTAACTCCAATTGGCTGGGACAATCAATGTGGCCTTGCAGTAGTTTGAAGAGAAGTATTAGGTCAGCACGTGTTCGTCGACGTTCTAGGGTCTTCTTGTTAGGGTTTTTTTTGTTAATACGAAAAATTATAAATAAACGCATGGCCGCATAATCAAGTTAAACATTTAATTATATGTATATATGTGGAAATTAATCAATTAATAATAAAAAATAAACTTATACATTCAACGTTCATCTCGTAAGTGTTTTCACTACCGCCAGTATAAAATGGAGAAAGTCTCGCATTTATCTGAATTAATTTGAGACCCTTATAATTTTAACATATTTTGTTACAGATATAAAATGCACAATAATAAAATGCCGATGTTACCTTGTTGTATTTTGGTTGTGTTCCTACTGATAAATGACACTGCGATTTATTCGCGACTCGACATATACTCGCACTAAATTAATTTCACAACTACGCTACTGGTCAAAATAAATCAACAGACATGTGATTTTGTAACACGATATAATTTTTTTCAATGTTTACAAATTGCCAAAAAAAAACAATGGTTATGTAAAATGCTTTTATAAAAATGTCCTAACAATTGATAAACGCCAATTGTCGGGAAAAACGATATTGTGAAGTCAAATTTTGATTTTGGAATTATTTCAAAATATTTTATTTGTACGGGTAGATACTTGACCCTTACCAAACAAAAAAATCAACTCTGCTTAATTATTCAACAAATTCTTCTTCCAAATCCATCTATTAACCACTTATATCCACCTTCGAGTTCACTCTTCATTCCTATTAGTGATGAGCTAAACCGTTATTTTAATCGTTATTGTGACTGTGATTGTGAAACTTAATTAGTAACTGATTATTTGCAATTCGGTGAGCAATCACTGATAAACTGAAAACTAAACCTCTAACAGTTAAATATCAGTTACCGATCACCGTTATAAAAGAAATACAAAAAGTACAATCACAGTCACAATAACGTTTCGTTCATCACTAATTCCTATCCACTCATGATTCTGTCCATTTATTTTTGAATAAAGACCATTGGCTTATTGATTCCTTACTATCCTCCGCATCTAGCTGCTTCCTACGATCTTTATTATGTTATCGGCCCGGCGACCTGGGGAACGACCACGGACCACTATTCTAGCACTTTTTTACACCAGTGGTTGATCCAGCCCATTACCATTTCGGCTATGTTTCTCAGCGAACTACATCTTCTACTTATGTTAATTTTTCTAATTATTTATTTATTAAATATCAAAATATTATATTATTGCGTGAATTATTCAATATCATTGTTGAAATAACAGGGGGTTGAATTAATTCTCGCCGTTCTAAAAAAATAAAGAAATAATCGTAATCTTAATATTTTTTACTGCTGTTTTTTTTGTTTTAGTGTTTCTCGCTCTGCGCAAGCTCCACGTGGCACTTTCAACCGCTCAAATTCTTCAAAACGGCGAGATTTTTGACTTGCGACATGTCAAACTTTGTACCATCAAAACAAAACTTACGGGAAGCCTTGCTTTTCTGTTTCCACCTCAAGAAAACTGCTGCTGCTGCTCATCTAATGCTTGTGGAGGCTTATGGGGAGCACGCCTTGTCTGCTAGAACATGTCGGGGGTGGTTTCAAGCATTCATGGGTCAAAATCAATGCTCTGCATTTGGTGGGATCAACAAGGTGTCATTTTCTTTGAGCTTCTCAAAGCAGGTGAAACAGTTACAGCAGAGCGCTACAAGGAACAACTAATCAAGTTAAAGGCAGCGATTGAAGAAAAACGACCAGAATATGCAAGCAGACATGAGTCGATTCTTATTCACCATGACAACGCAAGGCCCCATGTGGCTAAAGTGGTCAAATACCAGCTAAATTCTTTTGGTTGGGAAGTTTTACCCCACCCGCCCTACTCCCCTGACGTCGCCTCATCAGATTACCGTCTTTTTCGCTCTATGCAGCATGGTCTATCTGGCGAACTCTTCCGTAGTTACCATGAAGTTCAATTATGGGTAACGAATTGGATTGCTTCAAAAGAAAAGGTTTTTTTTACAGAGGCATCAGGCTTTTACCTGAAAGATGGGCAAAAGTAATTGAAAAAGAAGGGCAATATTTTGAATAAAACTTTACTTTTAAAAAAAACTTTTTTTTTCTGTTTTATTATTATAGGAAAACGGCGAGAATTAATTCAACCCTCTAATAATTAAATTCATCATCTAACCTGTAAAATAATAAAATAAATCTTAAATTAAAAATTGTAATAATTGTTTAAAAATTAAACGCACAATATAAATTCCAAAGATTTTTTGAGTATTTAGACCTAAGTAATTGAAAAAATCAGTCTACCTAAATGTAATCCTTAATGATATTTGGATATGTTAGTGTAAGAAAAAATACACGAGTGGTTTTAAAAAATCCGCTAGATGGCAGTACAGATTACCAAATTTACAAATATAATGAATATTAATATTAATTTTCTTTACAAATCCACCAAATAATAATATAGATTAAATAGATGTCACTGATTAAGATATCGTATTCACTTAAGATTTTAAGATATTTTTTTACCTGACAATATTATTTCATTTCTTTAAGTTCACTTCGTGTTTCATGTATACGTTTTGTAATAAAATTCTGACGATTCATATCAATTTAAGGTACCTTCAGGTGTACATATGTATATATTGTATATCATTTTACTATTATTTTGTTTACTGCACGGTGCATTGTTCAAATAATATTATGAACATTATTATTTGTGAAGTTGTAATTTTTTTCAGAACATTGTTCTGTGATATTTTATACGAATTAAATGCGTCAATTAGAAAGATATATAATAATAAATAATAATTTTTTAAAAATTCGTAAATTAAGTTTATCTGTATGTAAATATATTTTTCTAGTTGATGTATTTAATTGTATTAAATATAATAAGGGATTTCCCTATCTTTTAGTTTGTCAACCTTAACCTTTCTCGATTTGAGGAGAGCTACGGGTTAGAACCTTTATTTTAATAGTTTTGTCTAATCTTATTATTTATGCTTTCTGTAAGCGGATGTGCATTGAAACGATTATTTCATATCTTCTAATTTATTGCTTTGTTTACTCGGTAGAGAACCCGAATTTAAATTATCTTTTATATTATTTAATTTGAGAAATATCTCCACAATTATCTGTATAAACTAAAACACAACCCTTCAGAGATCAGGTCGTATCTAACATCCAAACGATAAAGAACTGAAAGTCTATTCGTTTCAATGCATCTCCATGTATATATATATATACATCAATAAACGAATTATTTACAAGTACCGAGTCGTCATTTTAAGACCTCCCAAGGAAGGAACATAAAAATAGATTCTACGGAAACCATGACCGCGAAGCACCCACCGACTGCCGATTGTTTTTATGCTAGTAATAATAAATTGTAGATCATTGTTAGAAATGATTGTAGGATGTGGTTGAAGACGCAGGAATGTCACGGCAAAACTTTTAAATATTTTATGTATCTAACATATTAATATATATAAACATGTAAATTATATATCCATATAACACGCATTGAGAAATAATCCTCATTGCCTATAGTCTCACTACTAGTTTTTTAATGTATATGATAAAATTATATTATATTTAAAACATATAATATCACAAGAGACATTTGGTGTGTGATTCGGGCGTGAAGTAGGCTAATAGACATTGTCATAAATACGAGTAATCATTTATTTAGAATTTGATGAGCTTCTTGAATAAATTTTTGTATATAGTTCATAATTTTTAAACATTTTTTTTCAATCTTATTTGATTTGAATGTTGCGAATTCAACTTAGAAATCTTTGACCTAAAAACATATATATATATACTATTTCTCTATTTATTAAAACGTTTTCACTGTACGATAATTTGAATTGTAGTACATATAATATCTTATTAAATACAATGTATTTATGAATTGCAATTATTTTATTTAAAACAATGATGTGTGATTAATTAAATACCTAATATTTAATAGTTAATAAGTTTTACTCAAAATGAAATATGTCTGCGTGATATGTAATCAATTAATTGAAACATTATAGCAACAGCAATAGCAATAATATATAGTCGGCGCATCTGTTTGCTCCAATGTGAGACTTTTCAATTTCCGGTCAGTTTTGTGTGACTCCGAACGGCCGTCGGCGAATATTCTTCCAAGAATCTGATCCTCTTAAAATCTGAAAGGAATTCAAGAAAGAAATCAACTAAATATTATTCTGCTAGAGTTTTCACAGTTTTATTGCATTTATGAGTTTTGACTCGCTTAGATACAATATACAAATATATTATATACAATTGACAAAATTGGCAAAATTAACTTTGTGGTTAACATTAATTTTATGTCGGTAAAACGGGTCAAAATTTTAATACAAGAGTAGAGGAGCATTTAATATTGAACAATAGTGATTTTTCAGAATTTTCTAATCATTTGATAGAAAATGGTCATGGTTTTGATAAAAAATTGGAATTGTCAATTTTGCATGCAAACGGTGTTGGTCATAAATTAAATAATTTGAAATCGTTGGAAATAAATAAAGCGTGTAAAACTAATCAAAAAATTATAAACAACCAACTAAATTTAACTACAAGTCCCATACTTTATCATCAAGTAACAATTTGAGTTGGGTACTAAATTTATTTTTAATTTTTTGTTTTCTTTTTAAAATAATTATTGTTTTTTAAAAATAGATTGTGTTAAAGAAATAATAACAAATGTTTTTAATTAGTTATTGACATCCTGAAGAAGAAAATGATATTTTTCAAAACCGGTTGATGTATTTTAACTCAATAAGTGGTTAATAAAACAAAATAATATATTTTTTCTAATAAAAACTAGATAACATTTGATTTTGAATAAAACATTTCCTTTGAGACTTTTTTCTTTAAATTGGAAAATTCTGTAAATTATGATAAACTAATCAAACGCCTTCCAATACCCTTCAAATATCGTTTCGGTAGAACGATTTCTCAATAAAAAGGCAAACCTATTTCGGAAACTGTCGCAACCAACTCCAGGCATAATTAAAGTAACATAAACTGAGTAAAGGAAGACTGAAAAATTATATATTATAAGTATATGTATATTACCTAATTATGCATATATGTATTCAAAACACTGGCCAATGTAGTAGCCTCCTTTATAACAGATTACTTTTAATGGCTACATAAATCAATCAAACTTTTATTATCAAAATAATACTCAAATTTGAAATATAAAATCTTGACAACATTAAGTAAGCGGTAAAAGCAATGTCTAGTTTATTTTAAACAATAACTTCTTTAAACGTGTCCATTAGTACATTTAAATCTCATTTAAAACTGTCGGTGAGTAGGTGCGTTATTTACTGACAGTAATAATCAGGTACTGACATTTTTAAAAGGAATTTATGGAGTTTTTGTTTCTTTCAACAGAATGGGCCCAAACAACGCGCGCAGAATATTTAGCTTTAAATTAGTTGTGAAATATTATTTTATATTTAATTCTGAATCTTATATTTAAACATGAATTAATTCCATTGACATTAATTGTATAAAAGTACATGCGCTAGAGTGCCATCTTTGTTTATTTAGGTCGTCGGTCAGCGGTTTTCTGCCGGCAACTCTCTAATATGTTAATATGATCAGTGCACCAAGTTGAGTAAAGCTACAAATTTTTCTTGAAATCCGACAATAATGATTAGCTATCTACATTATATTCTGTGATTCCGCACGTGTCAGGTAGTAATGAAATTATATAACATTAAATCACAATAGATATTTGTAAATAAAACAGACATACATTAAATCATAATAGATATTTGTAAATAAAACAGACATACATTAAATCACAATAGATATTTGTAAATAAAACAGACATACATTAAATCACAATAGATATTTGTAAATAAAACAGACATACATTAAATCACAATAGATATATGTAAATAAAACAGACATACAATCTTTTACAACAAATTAGAATGTGGAAGATCGTCGATCGTCATATTTTTTAATTACCAGAATTTTTAGACTGCTAAATAGGAAGAAAAAATGTATAATTAATATAAAAAATATTATGAAAAATAATAATATGGATAGGAAGCAATATTCCTTTTAATTTTGGATCATGGTGTGCGAATAATATTTTTTTGTGTGATTTTAATGAAAAATGGTATTTGTGAGCTAGGCGAGAAATTATTATTTCCATTTCAGTATATGGCTGCTGATAAGAAGGGTTGAACACATTTTTATTTTTATTTTATTGAGGGATATTTAACATATGATACTAATAATGAAAATCTACAAAAATATTCAGATACATTGGTATGTTTAGATGCAGAAAATAAATTAAAAGGTAAAAAGAGAGAGAAAGGTTGGGAAGGTTGCAACTATTGTTGCGGTAAAGGGAGAGCAAGATGTGTTTATAGGTAGAATGATTGGCCAAAATTGAGATTGTGGTAGTTCATAAGAAGAACCCTTTGAGCGTAGTAAGGCTAATGTTGAAAAAGTAAATTTCTCATTATGGTATTTGCATGACCTGTGAATGAATGAATTTTGAATGTAAGATGTTCTACTGCTGGGAAAGTGCAAGAGTGCGGATTGCCGGGTCGATCTAGATGGTACGTGGAGAGATATTGATTCTAATTGACTGGGACAGACAATATGGCCTTGCAGTGGTTTGAAGAGAAGTATTTGGTCAGCACGTGTTCTTTGATGTTCTAGGGTTTTAACACAAACGTTATGGAATGTTGCATACTCTCTCCGCAATGAAAAATTATATATTTTACAATACATCATGCAGGGGAAAATTGAAGGCAAAATTGTAACCTCAAAATGTGGTTCAATATTCAAAATGTTGGATAAATCAATCTAGCGCAACGTGTCTCCAACATTCAATAGAAGGCGGTACATAAAGAAGAGATGTTGTTAAAAATTGTGTGCGCGCTATATTTTTTCATGTGCGCTATAATACCATGTCATGTGCGCGAGCACACCCGCACACCTTAGAGGAAAACATTGGTAGGTAGGTATATTTAAATATCTACTTAAATTATTCTTAGATTTTTTTTAAACAATTATTTCGTCATTACTGACGTATATATAGATGCCCCAAAAAAATTCCGTAATACGCGAGTTGTTTATATTTTAAAACATAATATAATTAATTATAATTCTTAATGTAATTTTTTTGCACAATATTTAGCTAAACAGAAATCATCAAAACACCCCCATATTGCATCATCTGCTGGGTTTAAATCTGAGCTGTTCGGTGGCCACATGCCTGGCTCGATGAAATTAACATTCTCACGACGAAGAAAGATGATTGTATTTCTGCCTGTGTGAGGTGGAGCTCCGTCCTGCTGTAGTGTCCAGTTATGCTGTAATGTCTAGCTATACCCCAGGTTTTGTTTTGAAATTCTTTGATCATTTTCCCAGGACCCCAACGTTTTCCAATTCCCAAATTTTTGATCAGAATACGGTCTTCTGCAGTGATTTTTGTCATTCTGGGCAATAATTTGAAAAAACCAAATATAAATAATGGGAAAATTAATAATCAAAAATGGCCTCCGGAAATTGTCGAAATAAAACATAATATAGGTAAATAGGTAAGTAAGTAAATTAGTATACTATTGATATAGTTAAACTAATTTTGATGTAATTATATCACATTTAACGAAATGTTCTCACTTTTTTTGAGCCACCCTGTATATATATATATATATATATATATATATATATATATATATATATATATATATATATATAAATATGACACAATTTTGATTTTTTGCTACGAAAGATGCACTCAGTTGGTCTCCTTTACATTTAAGAGTGAGTGACGAATGAGAGGTAGGCGAAATGCAAATATTATAATTAAGGGATAAGTTTATCGCGCGGCCGTGACGCTCACCCCCCTCCGGTGGCAGCGAGCCTCAGTCCGGCCCTGCCGATAAACACAAACGCGGGATAACCATAAAATCAACGTTAAGATATGCGATAAGAACGACTTAATGGCCGGGGGCGCGGGGCGAGGCTCGAGGGAGGGGGGCGGGCAGCAGCCGAGCCAGGCAGCACCTGCCCGAGGTTCCCACAGTCCGGAGCGGATGTGACGTATTATGGGGGCCCACCACTGAAAGCCATCAGACGCATGACACTCGGGTTGCAGCCACTAGGTTGTTTTTCTTTTTTATAAGTAGTTTCAAGAATTTATGTAGATGTAGGTGCCGGCGGACGCGTGTGTCGGTGCCGGCGGGCGCGAGTGTTGGTGCCGGCGGGCGCGCGTGTTGGTGCCGGCGGGCGCGTGTGTTGGTGCCCCGTACGCGGTAACTCGAGTGTGCTCGTGATCAACACGATCCGCGCAGGGGCGGTCCGCCGCCCGCCGCCCGCCGTGGGCGCGACTGCCCAGCCGGATTTACAATTAATCTTAATCATAATTGTGTCACCGCTTTTGCGTATTTGTGCGAGGCTACCGAACTACGGCGCGAATCGACCGATTAATAATAAGCCAAATTATATCGGGAGACCGACCGTCCGGATCGACTGCCAAATTGTCAACAAGATTATATAATATAATACTTTTACTGGGTCAATTATGAGAAACAAATAAGTCGAATGGTCATTAACATGAACGTATATTTACAGATTTATTACAGTTAGCGCGATTAGAAACTTTAATGGCTTAGTTCTAAAAACTACCACGACAACTTACCGCTGTAGCCGTAGCGCTCTTGTTGACGTAGCTACAATGCGTCGATTGTAACTATTCCCATTATTCTCTTTTATGTTTATGCTAGTGTTAAAACTTAAACTTTAAAAACACTATTGATAGTTCTCTAAATTAACAAATAAATACATGGTAGGGTCGTATAAATGACGGATTCATTTTGTCTAAAGGCGTTGGTTAAACGAAAGTTCATAATCCTATGTACAACATATATTATACACGATTGTATAATATCATTTTATGGTAACAGTATAACTTAAATGTGTACCTACTGCACGCCGCTGCATATAGCATATGTATGCATTTGAATTAACTCATATAATGTATTGTACAAACAAAAGTTGTCGTAATATGATATTAATAAATTTAAAATGACTACTAGTTACCATTATACACATTAAGGAAATTTAAAAATATATCTATAATTCAAGAAAATAATCATTTATGAGTGTAGCAGTTCGGATGCGAGTACCTATTTAGTTGTAGAGCTTTTGTGCTATTTGATACAGATTTATCGTGATTACTCAGGTTGTTTGGTTATATAGAATGAATGAATGGGGACAGAATTGTGAGAAAAAGATTTTCAGCGTATTCTTTAATATCTTGCATCAATGTAAAAATCCATAGTATAAGTATTAATAATACATTTCATTTATATTCAAGCCTGTTGGCCACTTCCTACCTCGCTAGATACATTTAAAGTACCTGTTCTGAGGTAGGTAGCCATATGGTTCCATAAGGTAGAACATAAGTTGGAAGTAAGGTAATAAATTTAATTAAATGGTAAAAAACAGAGAAATCAAAACAGAGACACGTAGAGAATAAGTAAAAATTTCGATTGATATATGGAGCGAGTGTTGATGGCACCAGAACTAAAGGACGTCCGTGGAAGACTCGGCACGACCAAGTAAACCAGATGCTGGAGAATGGTCCTGTTAGAAGACACAATATTCGGCGAACTTGTATGAGAAGATGTATGAACGAGGATCAGAATAATAAGGAAAATATATGACACTAGAGTTGATAGCACCAAAAATAGAGAATGTCCCCAGAAAATGTCGCACAGCACATAGTATTTTTTTCTCAATGGTGTCTAAAAATACTCTAAGTACCCTTAAAAACGTTCTTAAATATCACAGTCTACTCGTGAACTTTCCTATAAAATATTTACCGCTATTTTAAACATATTATTTCTAACTTTAACGTCTGAGTGAGCCTTCATAAAAATATATTTTATGTTAAAAAATACGGTTGAATCCAAAATAAAAGTCTTAAACGAAATGAAAAAAATAGTATTTGTTTCCGTGCAAGATATTAAATAATAGTCTACTCGCCAACCGCCCGAAACCTTCTGACGAAGCCTCCGATAAGACATACTCATCCTCATTTTCAGCCATTTTTTATCCACTGCTGAATGAAGGCCTCCCCAATTGTCCCCCGAATGACGCGGCCTGCCCATTTCTTTGCGTATTAATTTGTTTCAACTACTTTTGTCTGTTCTGTGACAAAACATGTTATATGATTAAAAAATACGAAATGACAGCATCAAATAAATGTAATAAATAGTGAGTCACCGCGCAACAGGCTTGAATAATACAATTATTATTAAATAATTGATTGCGAAGCCGCTCCGGCCCTGGGTGGACCGGCGCGCTAATGGAGAAGTAGTAGTTTGTTCATTCATCCCGCCCCCCGCGCCCCGCCCGCGCCCCCCGCGGCCCCAGCGCACCGTGGGAACGCGAGATCGGCTCGTGTCCCACACGGGCCACATTAACCACTTGTGGCTCGCAGCAGCAGCATGGTAGTCTTAATAATAATAATAATAATAACAATATAAGACGGCTTTCTACGTACTTATATATTTTTTACAAGTTTTTAACCAACGCTGTGTAATTAATATTATTCGTCTTCTTTCACGCACCACGCACTTACAGAAGGGAGAGGTAATTTTTTTCAATAAGAAAATAAATTCACCTCCGTTTTCAATTTTAAATATTTTTACTAATGCATGTACCTATCTATATTTAACACTTTAATAAATTTTTGTATTAACCGTGTTGATTATTTTGTCGTCGACCGTCTTCGATACGGCCGTATTCTCGCCGAGACGAACGTTGGTCGACTAAAAAAGATGTGTAACTATAATAGAATCTTAGAATAAATTTTTGCAAGTTTCTTAAATTTATTTGGACATTTTTTTAACGGGCAGTTTATCATCAGCTCAATAGATAGCTCCAGTATGACATTAACGTTCAATGTAACAAAAAAATTAAGACAAATATCTATCGAAGAAAGAGAACTATTAATACGCACATTAAATACTTTGTTCCTTGGAACGAATTATTTGTGAAATAAAATAATACAAAAATTTTTATTGAACAATGATAATAAATATTTATTTAATATTCTTTTTTTATTATTGTAATGCATAAACAATTCGTATTAAGGAACAGAGTATTTATTTTAATGCACTATTAAATTTGAGCCCTCAATGAATCAAAGCCTGAAAAAATAACTACCTCTGTATCGTATTTTTTTATTGAGACGTCTTTTCGTCACAATCAGCTTAAATAAATCATTTTACTGCGTCAATATTTGCAAAATTACTATGTGGCCTCATTTTATATTAATAATTATACCAAATACTTTGTTTAATCCACTATTTATTAATTATTCTACATGTTTCGATACCTATAGTTTCTTCTTCAGGAAACAATGTATACTGAAATTAAAAAAATACAAGCATAGATAAAAAAAAACTATAAAAAGGTGAATAAGTAAGAACTAATATGAAAATAAATTTAAAATGTGATTATTTGCAAAGAGGATTTGGTTATTTATAATATTAAGCTTGCTATTAACACTTATCCTTATTTCTATTTAGTATTTGTATGTATAATTTCTAAGCCCTTATTAATATTAAATGAATGGTTTGTTTCCAAACGGTGATTGGAAAATTCTGAATAGTTATTATTATTTAGACATCTCAAATGCTTCTTAATTCTAATATCAAAATTTCTGCTAATTTTACCTATATAAAAATAATTGCAATCATTACAAATTAATTTGTAGACCCCCGATTTTTTTTAAATATCGTCCTTATCCTCGTTATTTAATGTATAATTCTTTAATTTGTCATTGGTGTAAAAAGCTGGTCATATCATTTTATTTAAAAAAAAGTAAAATGAATAATAAATTGCGTCATAAAAATGGCAGTTCATTAAATGAGATATTTTAAAGATACAATTGCACGGCTAGGGTCCCGCGCCGCTGGCAGACCATTGTGTGATACAATCCGGTGTATCGGACGTGGCATATCTTTAGTGTTAGTGGTGTTTGTCATGATAAAATGTGACGATAAGTAGGAGAATGCGCGTGCCTCGCTGCTGCCCTCTTCGCTCCGCCCCTCGCTCCCGCCGCTCGCTACTCACCTACTGCTACAATAGTCTTCGAGCTGCCAACCTCCAGACAATAGGAGCCACCGTCCCTACGCTCGCCGGCACAAAGCTGGCGATTGTCGCTCGAGTCTTTTATGCACTCCTTGCGCGGAATCACAATAGAATAGATGTGATATTGGACACACGTGGCCTTTTATATTCCGCAGCCTCCGTGAGAAGAAAGTAATTCAATCGATTTGTAATCACAAAAGACCCAAGTATTTTTTTTTTCTACAGATACATAAATATTTAACGAAAGTTTAGTGTTGCACTCGACCGTGAAAATAAGCTCCATCCTCCGTCATTCTAATTCTGCCGACCGAATCCTTATATCGGCACTTCTGCTAAAATACAACGTGAAAGTTGTCTTCGCGTATTAACATTTAATATAAATGCAGACGTCTACGTACATAGGTACATAATATCGCCAGAGTCGAACGCTTCGAGAGGCGTATCGCCAGTGGCGTATATAAAAAGGTAGTCAGGCCGCCTGTAAAAGTACACGGCGCCTCTGTATCTTCAAGAACTTTGCATCCCAGACAATTTGAATCAAGTCAGCCTCTACCTCAGCTACAGGAAGGATTATAGAACCGACAAACCGTTGCCAGAAGTCTAAATTTAGTGAACGAGCGTTTGCGGTGGCAGGCCCAAAAGCGTGCAACTCTCTGTCCTTCGTCATAAGAAACAGTACAATAGAGACATTATTTAAGAACCCCACCTTTTAAAAAAGTCATTTTCATTAGTGAAAATAACAATTTTTAATTTTAAAAAACAAGGATAATTGTAGAACTATTTACTTATTTTATTTATTGATAACAAACAGTTTATCTGTAATGCCCCCTTGAGGTGAAAGTTTTTAAAACAAAACAGTAAACTAATTTTACTCTCCGATATCCGATGGTAAAATTGTCAATCGATAGTTAAAAATGGCGGACTCTTCACAGCTGTTTCAAAAGTCATCCGTCACGTTACAGTATACTACAATGAATCATTAAATATATTGGTATTTTATCGATGAGAGTTCGTTAGACGACCATCTCGCTGTTGTTTAATTCATATTACCGAAAATTTTTCGCCAGCAAATAGACAGATTTCGAACGCCGGGGTGAATAAAGCCGCAAAATTGTACGTATTGACAATGGTACGTATTGAAAATAAATAAAAATTTTGGATATTTGAGGGTTATTCGTTATGACACACTATTAGGCGAGATTGTTTTTGTCTATAGTAAATTTTTAAAATTTACTTTTGATCACCCAACCCTCCCTAAGGACAGTACTACGTGGTTTTATTAATTAAATATTAAGAATAAGGTTACTAAAAAATTCATGAAAAAATACTGAAGTGTTTCGCAACTGTAAAAATAAATCGTATCTTCTCTTTACGACGATTGTTGCTGTACGGCGATAGTCTAGTCCCTAGTACGATGTAAATAGCGAGGTCTATTTCTGTATTTTAAAAATCTAGAGTCCGTCGGGTTGTATCACCGATGGGCAACGCATCGATACGAAAAGTACCGCGGGGCGCGGACTACTGTCGCACTAGCGTAGCTACGCCACTGCATATCACTACCGGTATTTCTGCGTGACGATGGCCGCCACGTGTGCGCGTGCTGAGCGGTGCGGGTCCGGCCGGGAGCTGTCGGCCCGAGGCGGCGGGAGACGGAGGCTCCGCGCGCTCGCTGCGTCGCGAACCGCGGCTATTAATATGCACGCGATAATGGGAAAATTAAAATAACGGCCCTGGCAGGCTGACATTCACTCTTCAATGTTTTAAATTATCGGCTCAAAAGTGGTACGATAGGCGGTGACAGCGGTCCAGGGTCCGCCAGGTAATGGAAGGGCGGCAATCAAACAAGTATTCCATACATCGTGACATCGATGTTATCAACGGAGTTCCGCCAGCATTTGAAGAGTTACAGGAAGCGGTCTCAGTATATGCACGGAAGATTTTAGAATCTTTGTAAATTTTATTTTTATCATAATATTCGAATATATTCATATGAATAATACCCTTAGAATTAGAAAAGTAAGTAAGTAAAGGAACGTCGACAAGGCTGTTATGTCCCTCTCTGCTGATATGAAAGTTTGGCTATACAATGAGATAACCTGATCCATCAGACGATATCTTTTTATTTTGGACAGCTACAATAAACAGATGTCGTTCCTTTGGATTCCTGCACATAAGGGAATTCATGGAAATGAATGTGCTGATAAACTGGCCAACACTCTTTCCGGAGTTTTCCCTTATCAATACCATATCCCGATGCATGACAGACTTAATATGATAAAAAAACGTACGAATCCTATTTGGACTGCACAATGGATGGATCCAAATAATTATAAGGGTAATAGGCTTAAAATAATTCAAAGATCTATTCCCCGCACTCCCTGGTTCTCCAAAAGAACAATATCAAATATCTGCGGAATGAGAATTGGGCATTACCAGGTAGCCTCACATTCAGATTGCACTTAATAGATTCCCCAATGTGTGAGTGTGGTGCCGAGGAGGAAACCCTCGATCATATCTTTTTTGCCTGTTCATTGCGGATAACAGGTTTTTTTTACAGTAATCTCGTCGACGGTAATTTTCAACTCCCGGTTAACTTGCGTCAGCTTTCCCTTAACTCGCCACATTTATTCTATATAATGGGAAATTTTTTGAACGACAATGGTACTGACTTGTAATAAGAAAAGTATAAACGCAGGCAATACCAAAAAACATTATACAATTTATTACAATAGAGATGCAAAAATGTATGAGGAGACGTATTGAAACGAATAGACTTTTAGTTCTTCCTCGTTTGGATGTTCAGATACGACCTAACTACGGAATGGTTGTGCTATGATTTATAGAGACAATTCTGAAGATAATACTCCCATGAAATAATATAGAATATTATTTATAATCCGAGTTCTTTACACCGAATAAACAAAGTGATAAAATTGATGAAATAAAATTAAATAATGATTTATAACTTCATAACTTTCTTCAAATCAAGAAAAGCCAAAAGTTGATAACTCAAATGTGGCCTTGAAGTGTTGGTACATACATAACATTAAATTTGTATGAGTAATATCTATACATAATACGTAACAAAATAAGTTGTTATTAAGGAGAACACATTCTCATTGTGAAGTTGTAATTATTCAGAACAGACGGTCTGTGATATTTTAAATATGAATTAAATATATTAATTAGAAAGATACACATATAAAATCAATTTTATCGAAAAATATTGTTGTTGCGCTACCGAAATTCGAACCTGGATCACTTTCCAATCCGGGGAATGTGCATTATCCAACTGTGCTACAGCGACAGTACTCAAAAATTTGTAGCGAATCCCGGTATTTTGGATAATATTGATTGTATATGAATGTGTTTCTGATTAATTCGTTTAATTAGTATTTAAAATAATTTTCGTAATATTATTTTATTCATTTATGAGTAATCTAAAAAATAATACATACTTATAAAAAAAAAAAGTTTTTTTTACATTTTACACTGCTTAAAGAGGGGAAAATGAAGAGGAAACGGAAAATAAAAATACATAATTTGCTTATTATATTAAAAAGTATATATTAAATACTTGTGAAGTCCAGAATCGAAAGCAGACTTGTCCACTTTTCCTGTTTTCGAGTAAAATGCAAAAAAAACATAGCACCACAACTGTCACATTTGGAATCATATTTAAAATAACCAAATACTGTCGTCTTATTGGCTGAAAACATATTTGTCTGGGTTTGATTTAATTATCTACATGGACATACCTGTAATTAAAGAAGCAAGCGAATATAATTGCAAATACTAAATTAATGTATTAATTATAAATATATACATATAAAATCAATTTTATCGAAAAAAATATTGTTTTTGCGTCACCGGGATTCGAACCTGAATCTCTATTTCCAATCCGGGGAAGTACACTACCAATCGTGTTATAACGCCAGTATTTTTCGTGACAAATTTTCGAACCTATATGTTACACTTTTTCAAATTAATACATCTGTCGTTCCATTATTTGAAAGCCATCTACATTGTTTTTACGGAATCTCAAATACCTTTGTGTAAACCGACTGCAGACGTCAGAATTATCAATTCATTTTTATTAAATTTTGGACACATTGATACAACTTATATTATTAAGGAAAACACATTTTTATTGTGAATCGAATCACAATAAGAATGTGTTTTCCTTAATGAATATAATTGCATTTTTATTCGAATTTCGGTGATATTTGTCAAATTTCGATAGACTAGTCTTGTAGACATTAATTTACTGTTTTTGTGCACACCTGACTCAAAATCCATAAAAATTTGACGTATCTAATTTTATTAAGGAGAACACATTCTTATTGTGAAGTTGTAATTATTCAGAACAGACGGTCTGTAATAAAAACATTACCGACCTATGTTCTGAATGATTACTGATTAAAAGTATTAATTTATTCAAATAATGGAATGATAGATGTATTCATTTGAAAAGTGTAACATGTAGATTCGAAAATTTGTCGACAATGCACTGTGGTGCTATATGTAACATGATCGGTTAATGCACGTTCCACGGATTCGAAGAGATACAGGTTCGAATCCCAGTAGCGCAACAATTGATTTAATATGTATGTCTTTCTAATTAATACATTTAATTTGTATTAAATACTAAAATCGATGAATAGATTAAATACCATACGAAATTATAACAATTTGAAAAACTGAGGTAAAAAAAATTATTGTTATTTTAGAATTTAGTTAATTTGTATTTAAAATTAACAAAATTGTCGTAGACAGTAAGTAGTAATATTATTTTGCAAAATCGAATCTTTATGAATAAAATCACTCCACTAGGCATAACTTGAATCGAAGTGGATTACTTATTTGACATTTTATACAATTTTTAAAAATCAGATATCTACTAAATAAGTTATATCTTATTAGAAAATTAGTAAGGTACAAGGTATGTATATTGAACTTTGAGGAATAAAATTAGGTAGTGTTTAATATGTAGTGATGTTAATCGACGATAAGACAGGTTATATATAACATATCAGAAGGTTATGTGTGAGGGTCCTAGAGCCCCCCAAGTGTCAACGCACTGTGGTGCTATAGCATAATCGGTTAGTGCACGTTCCCCGGATTAGAAGAGATCCAGATTCAACAATGTTTTTCGACAAAATAGATTTTATATGTATATCTTTCTTATTAATACATTTAATTTGTATATTGGATTTTGATTCTATACTTCACACTTGTGGGTTACCTGTCACCCTTTTTTTAAATATGTATTTAATTATATTTTATTTTTAAATTAACTTACATGAACTTTTGCATAGACAATATTATTTAAATAACTTTAGTCTTTATCTCACGTACCTATATTATTCTCGAACAATAAGTAGATACGAAGAAATGTGTCTAGTATTTACTATATATATATACATATGTTTCATGTGAGTAAATAAACATTACCTATAATTAATATATTTAATTTAGTTGTTGTTATGTACTTTTCTTCTATGTACGTCTTCAGTGTACAACTCGTAATGTGAAGGTCCAAGAAATAGACTTTGTAACAATTATATATTTATTACAATACGATACAATTTAGTACAAGGTATATCACTAGTATAGGTCAAACGATTAAGCCGATGAACATGCACAGAAAGAGACCGCGCCCTGCCGCACGCCGCCCTTTATAGCCTCGCACACACGCACGCCGGCGGCGCGACATTGACATACACAACCATACAATCCCAAGGACATCCTGAGCTCCTGAGACAATTAATTATTTATTTATTAATTCTCCGAAACCGGTCACATATTTTTTTCAATAAATCTAAAAATAACACAAATGAAAACAAATTGTAGGTGCCTATATGCTATTGTATATATGATATTAATCCCTGACGTAGAACTAACAATATACAGGGTGGCTCAAAAAAAGTGAGAACTTCTCGTAAGACATAAAAAAATCATCAAAACACCTGGATTTAAATCTGGGCTGGGCGCCCGGTGGCTCGATGAAATTAACATTCTCACGACGAAGAAAGTTGATTGTGTTTCTGGCTGTGTGAGATGGAGTTCCGTCCTGCTGTAATGTCTAGCTATACTCCAGGCTTTGTTTTGAAACTATTTGATCATTTTCCTAGCACCCCAACGGTTTTCAATTTGCAAATTTTTGATCAGAATACGGTCTTCCGAAGTAATTTTTGTTATTCTGGGTAACAATTTGAAAAAACCAAATATAAACAATGGGAAAATTAATAATCAAAGATGGCGACCGAAAATTGTCGAAATAAAACGTAATACAGGTAAATAGATAAGTACGTAAATTAGTAAACTATTTAAGCTATTGTTGATATAGTTAAACTAATTTTCATGTGATGTTTGATCACATTATTATGTATACAATATTGGCGCGGTATAACTGATTTTGTCTATAAAATATGATTAATTCAATTAAATTATCAGTTATCTATTAATTTTTTTATACTTACGACGTAATATACTTACAGTTATCGCAGGTACTGCTAACAGTTCTATAATAATAAGTCACATAAGATAGCAGGTACCTTTATATATAAGATAAATAATTAATATAAGGATGTAACCTTGATAAATATATTGATTTTGAGTTGCGGTATATTTTAGTTTTGGGATATCAATTTGATCTCTATATCTTGTAGATCGGAATTCGCTTTTAAGATTTAATTGATTTTTAATTTTGAAAATTTGAATTTTTTTTGTATATGTCTATTATTTTTGGTACTTTAAAATCTGTGAAAAGTTGTATACTTGGATAATCTTTTTTTTTTAGAATAGTTTTTATTATCATTTTTTGAGTGATTTCTAATTGTGACATTGAAGTTTTATATGCACCTCCCCATCCAATAATACCGTATTGCAAATGTGACTGTACAAACGCGTAATATATTATTTTCAGGTATGTATGTGATAAGATGTTTCAGAGTCTAAAAAATATGTAGGCAGTTTACCTTATTTTGTTTGTGAGATTAGTAATATGTCCTTTCCATTGTGTTATAAAAACTTTGTTTACTTTTCCTATATGCTTTCAGCTTTACTTATTTTAATGTTGATTAATTGGTCAAATAACTACAAACCTATAACGATTGCAATGAAATGCAAAAACAGAGTTCTCGCTACATCTCATTACTCAACTTATTTATAATTCGCATTATCTTATTATTTTAATAAAATAAATACACGTATAAAAATAAAAATAAATGTTATCATTTTCAAAATTTTATTAAACATAATAAAAATGCATTAAAACTACTACAATTTTATAAAATAACGTTAATATATTTAGTTATCATAAATAGTACTTACCCAGGTACATTTCAACAAGTTAACAATCTACCAAAGGCAATTTTAACATTTATTTTTCATAACCTTCACTAAACCTCAATAAAACATTTAATTATATTTATAAATCTGACTTTCATCAACTGCCAGTTAATTTTTTTAAATGATTTTAAAACAAGATGTACGTTTCTTGAAAGGGAGTAATTTTATATTTACAATTAAAATGGAGAGAATATTGGACAAATACTGGAAATACAATTAATACTCTTATGAAAGATAAAACTTTCTAATTGTTGAATAAGATTTGAAATATTAATCTGATCGATGGCAAGATAAACCGCTGTACCTAGGTATTAAAATAATTTCCTTAAAGTAATTAAAGCTCGGGTTGAGGAAGACTGACGTCATCACCGCGGAGTGCTCCTGATGTCTGCTCTGATCACCACGGTCTCCACATATTTTCTTCGTCGACTTGATCTCGGCATTGCTGTTGCTGCCTATTGTATTCGCGATATTTGTATCTCAAGTAATACGCTTCGGCCGCGCTGACGTCTCTGTCATCGAACGAGACGGCGCTGTCATCTGCGATGTCGTCCGCGTCTCTGGGCCGATTGAGACGATCGATTGCGGGTTTATCGAGAGTTTGCCGTTCGAGAGAGACCGCACCTTCCTCGCGATCCGGATTGTTTATAGGAGTCCGGATCATTACTTTTTTTGGATGAATATTTTTGTAATCCGCTTGTTGCTTGATCGCCTTGAAACAGCCCTCGACGTATTTCGGAAAATTGTATTTTTGAATTTCAGCTTCGCCGTATTTCTCCGTCGCGACGGATACAGACGTTAAATTGATCGCTTCGTCGCCGGTACCGGGGGGCGGAACTCGTTTCACCACGCGGGCATTAGATTCTCGAGAGTAAACGCTCGAGTTGCTCACGTTCTTCGACAGCTTCAACTGAACGGTGTCATCCTTGTGCGAATGGTTCTGGTCTCCCGCGTGCCTCGCTCGCTTCTGTTGAGAATCTGGGGAGTCGGGCTCTCTGTGCTGCCGCTCTAGAATGTGTTCGCGAATTTTTTGCATGATTAGATTTTTAGATTCGGAATTCGGACCATTTCTAATATCGTATCGCTCTTTGACCTCCGGGGGTCGATATCTCTCGATGTGCGAGTTCAAATTGTTCGCGGGGAACTGTCGAGGTGCGCACTCGCTGTTCACGGTCATCAGCAATCCGGGCATCCCTTCTTCATCTGAACTTCTCGCGCCGACGGGGCGAGGGTTGTACGGAGCCACCTCGCACGTGAGGGACTGCTCCACGGGGACACCGGAGGAGTCTCCCTTCCGCCCCGGATGAGTCCTGTCGCACTCCTCCATCGGAGATGCGACGGAGCGAGTTCGCGACCGCTCGGCGTAATAGTTCGGCGAGTAATCCTCGCCGCCGGTGCAGGGGCTGAGGGAAGAGTCCGACGGGACGGGAGAGGCCAGCGCCGGGAACCCGATCGGTCCGTCGTTCATCTGAGAACTGAGGTGCCTGACGAGCTGCCGGGTGATGGTGGAGTCCACTCCCGGCGAGGAGAGAATGAAGTGATAAGCCTCCGAAGCGCAGTGGCCGAAACCAGCCTGGAAGCGCTCGGCCTCCGCCCTGGGGTCCCTGGGCGCCCTCTGCTTGCTCAAATGGCGGACTGTCAGTTCCAAGATGTCGGCCTTTTCCAGCTTACTAATGTTCTCTCTTTCCACCTGAGTACAACGATACTTATTAAAGAAACGAACATTTTTAATATAAAATAATTATTTTCAGTTTATAATATCTACATGCGGTAGATCTAATATTAAAATCAACCGTGTGGCTTCATAATTTAGTTGGCACGACGATAAAAAACAATGTATTTAATTTCTTATATGAGAAAGAGAGGGCATACCTCCAGGGCACCCACCATGAGGTCCTTGAGCTCGTCCAGGCAGCGGTTGATCCTGGCTCGCCTCCTTCTCTCGAGCAGGGGTTTCGTGACCTTCCTGTAGCGGGCCGTGCGGGACACGCTCCCGGGGGAGCCCTGTCCGCCCACGGTAGCCATCGCTGCTGCCGCCTCGGCGATCGGTGACCACCCTCGGGCTGGACCGGCACTGACACTACCTACCGGCGGGCTAACCTGAAAAGTTGACAAGGTTTACGAATTTATAACTTAACGAGTAAACTTTCAGTGAATCTACTCCCGCGAGTTGATCCGCAAACCGTGAAGCTAGAAAAGGGGTTGATCACATCGGGGTAGTTGTACAAAGGTTGGAACGTAACAAAATGTCTGTATTTTGGCAATGCGGGTCAAGTATAATTAAAATTAATGCACGGCGATAAAGAAATACGTCTGCACATTATAATTTTCATAAAATCAAATAAAGTATAACGTTTTAATAGTAAGTTCTTGATGTCGCATTGAAAAAATAGTATATATAATTGATTAAAAATTTTAAACCATTCCGTTATCGTCTCAATTCCATAGTAAATTTTTCTTATCAACAATCTGTAATAGAAACTGTATTGTATTCAGGCCATATTTATGTGTACAATAATTTAAAAGCCAATAAGGTCAAAAAAACTAAATATTCTATCGAGTCACCAAAAATAACACGTTAAGGTTTCAATTCCCTCGCACGGCACATTGTGTTGCTGCTGCATTATGCTGCTGCTGCACTTCAGCTGACGCGGCCATTCGCTGGGAAAATATTCTTTCAAAGCGGTGATGAGTTTGCAATTTAAAATAAACAACTCATTTTTTCATAAATCGTTTTAGACGCCCGCAGGTCAATTACCTTTCGAATTCAATCACGCAACTATTATTTATATTTTACGACTAAAACGCACACAACAATACAGGTAATTGAGATTACGATTAAAATTTGAAAAATTTAATATTTAAACATTTTGAAAACTGATTTTTATGTATCGCGGAGAATATAGATCTATATTTATTATTAGTACCTACGACTGTACAGCAATATTAATGAAAGGTCGATAAGTACACTTGTATGCTAAAAGATTAGCTCGGTTTGTATTAATTGTACCAACGCACTGTCGCTACACGATCAGAAAAAAAAACAAATAATAAAAGTATTAAATAATAAACTCACATAAATTGTTAACACTATCCAATGCACACGCGATCGCGACGTTAGAACACGACTTGGAAGCCGCTATCGCCACTCTATCGAGTTCCTAACGCGGCAACCGGTCTCGCACTACTGTCAGTGTCCACTGGCCGCCTTCCGCCGCTGCCTCTCGCCTGTCGCGCCCGAGTGCCTGCTCCCTGCTGCTGCTCCGCGCTCCCTGCTGCCTGCTCCCTGCTGCCCGCTGCCCGCTCGCGTCGCTTCGCGGCCCCGGCCCGCCTTAACCCCGTGGAGGCGACAACCTTAACGTCTCACTTTTTGCATTTATTGAAAATTTCTGTTTTGAGTAAAAAAAGTGTATGCATTAACATCATCATTTTTTACTTCTATTTTAGATACATACGGTTAATAAATAATTTTTTTATGATATATCTAACCGGTAGACTTGAGTTATTAATTATCGCGCTGATTTTGCCCTAAATTTATTTATGTTTCATGAAGCTAGAATTGAGATAAAAAGCAAAATAAATAACTGTTTCTAATGTGTAAGATACGATATTTGTGTTTTTTAAGGTTTTTAAATTATAATTTTATAGTATTTGTAACGATTTTTTAATTATTTAATTAATATACTCAGCACGATTCTGATATAAAACGCTGAAAACTATTTGCAGTAAAAATAAGTTAAGCGTATATTAACCGTTTGAATGCTACGCGTCGCAAAAGCGCTGCGATCGTTTGTATCGAAAATTGCTTGGCACTAAAACGGTTAAAACTATATTTAAAAATATACAATATTTACTAAGCATTTAATATTTATTTATTTTAAGGAAAGAGAATAAAAAAATATTATTTTCCGGTGAGGCTTTAGAATTTACAAGAGTATATGGTTAAATAAATCTTAAAAATTTAATGCTAAACGGGATTACAATTATCGATTGTGCTCGATTACGCTCCAGTTAAAATATAATTAAAGAAGCTATCTTATTTAGATACGAGATACAAACAGTACAATATCTGACCTAATACATGATATATACAAATAAGAAATGAAGTTACTTCGGCATTGAACAAAGAAGAGCCTCACACAAACTAAGAAATAGTATATAAAAATAAACATAATAAACTAAAGAATGGTACCTATATATTAACAAACTGATAAACAAAATGTCTTTTAACACTAACATAAAAATTATCTAAAAAATATTACGTATCAATTGGTAAGAGTGAGAAAGGGATGCATTAAAATAAAATCTTTGAACGATAAAATTCGTATATGTATATATATATAATAAATTGGCACAATTTATTTTTAAAAGGAAGCAATTTATCGTCAATAATGTCTAAGTTATTAGAGAAATTTATGAAATTATAGCGGGTTAGAATTTTTTTTTTTTTAAATAATTTGGTCTGCCAAAATTTGGGTCAAATATATTATTATGTTTCTTCGATTCAACAGAGAAATCCAAATAATATTTAAATAATTAAATTAGGCAAAATTATTTATTGTATAATACATTACTAAAATAAAGACTAAAAAGTTGGATTTCCTTCCCGCTCATACAACAAATTGATTAGAGACGAACTACTTTCAAACATACGATTTTAGAATCACTAATATTTACGAGTTACAGTTCAGAAACAAAATTTATAGAAAAGAGAATTTCTGTGTGTACAGGATATTGGAGTGGACAATTCAAGATGATCGAAAACATTCTGAGGGATTTAAAAGAATTTATGGACCTAGTCTAGTCTCTATTAAATTTTGAACACGTCAGAATATTGTACGCGCTTATGTGAATTGTCAGAATTTTCTTCTTGTGACGTAACTGTTCAACGGACGCTATCGTGACTTTATTCACTACGGCCCGTTGCAGCTTTACAGTACACTGGTCAGATATTGCTTCATGTTCTTCTTCTTTCAAGGCCACGAGTTCCAGCAATCTCTTCTGTATTATGAGGTGCAAGATCTCATACTTCTCTGGATGTCTCATTACATATCCGAGATATTGAAGTTTTCGGATTTTTATTGTTTTATGTAATTATTTATTTTTCTTTATTCATCCGAACCACAACATCTTCATTCTTAACTTTATCTATCCATTCTTCTGTAGATCCACATCTCAACTGCTTCAAGTCGCCTTATCGTTTCTTCGGCTAGTTTCAATGCTTCCATTCCATAAAATAATATCGAGAACACACAGCATCTGATCGTAGTCTAAGGTTGAAATGATGACTGCAGAACATGCGGATAAAGGTTGCACGAGCTTGCTCAATGCGGCATTTGATTTCAACAAAAGGATCCCATCATTCATATTTATTGCAACCCAGATATATAAAACTTTGTATCTTTTCCAATTTATTTCCAGAAATATAAAGAGTTTCTTTGTCATCTGTATTATATTCGCTAATGAGCATGTATTTTGTTTTCATCGTATTAAGTTCTAACTCAAAAGAATCACATGTGTTCACTATTTGGTTTACTCCCTAGAAGTACCATATCATCTGCATAACACAGATTGTTAAGAATCTTTCCATTTATAATAATTCCTTGAGAAAGTTTTTGAAGAGCTTCATTGAATATTTCTTCGGAATATAACTTGAACACCATAGGTGAGAGAGAGAGAATGCATACCTGTCGCACGTCTCTCTTTATTTCTATTTCGTCTGTCAGACATTGTTTTAACCTTACTGCTGTTTTCTGGTTCCAATAAAGATTTACTATTATTCTTACGTCTTTATCGTCAATCCCAGAAGCTTCTCTGTCAAAGGTTGACCGATGAACGCTAAAATGGTGAAATACTGGAGTGACATCCAAAACCGAGGACGGTGGAGCAGCCAGACAGGCCTGTATTCCGTAATACACAGAAACAGTGAAAGAAGAAAAGGGGTGTCTGGAATATTATTCGCTTACAATTGTTCGCCGCATATTAAAAAAAAAAATTTTTTTCGTCAAATGTGACTTAATTTATAATGGCAATTGTTGTTATTTTAATTTAGAACAAATTATTAGAATAATTGTTAATGAGAGGTCTCATTAACAATTATTACTTATATTATATATATATTATATAATAAGTATATAATTTATTATATAATAAGTATATAATATATATATATATTATATATATATTATATACTTATTATTACTCGTAGGTACGAGTAATAATTTTACTCAATCTGCTTTCCGTTACTTTCTGGAATCCCGTGGACTATATCGATTAAATTAATGGTTAGTTGATGCAATCCGACTTGGAACAAGAGAAGAATATTAGAAAATGGATCTGGCCTACCTTGATCTCGATCCTGGGTTGAACGTCAAATTTTCACCTCCAGTTGACTTGCACTTTTGTAGTGAAGAACGGATATATCATGCACTTCCGGAGACGTTTAGAACACCGCTTTTACGTGGTTCTAGCGTTACGCACGGTGCTACCCTCGAACGTTAAAAGAAACACAGATGTTGACCGTTTAGTGGCGAAATGCAATCTGTTCCCATGTCGGCAAAATCGCTACGTCATTTGTTGGCCAAAGCGCGACAGGTATATTGGGAGGACAAAATGCACAGGTACTTGCGTCAACAGTTTTATTATTAGAAAAAAATTAGATAAACTAATTAATTTAGATTTAGTTTTTTTTTTCATTAGAGTTTTATTTCGTATACCATACTGTGGTACTAACATTATTTATAAATTAAAATATACATATATACATAAGTAATATTGTGTAATAAAAAAAATATTACACGATTATCAAAAAAAAAATTTTTTTCAAAATATAACAATTGTCGCCGGAGAGAATTATGGGCGAACAATTGTGAGCGAATAATGTTTCTAGACCCAAAATAGATATTTGGATACATTTTGCACGGTGTCTGGTGTATATTTGACTATGTATGGGAATTGGTATTGTAGGTCTCTGAAATGAGATTGTTATTGTAAGAGAGAAATAGAGAATATTTACTGCTTATATATGTTTCTGGCATCAATAAACACCGATTTATTGTAAGTAGTCTTTCATTGTAGTCTTGCTTTGAGGGTAAGTCTTGGGAAGAGGTCAATACTCGTGCACAGGATGGTCTGAACAAGGCGAAAAAATGGTTTGATACGAACCTCCTATCACTTAATACAAAAAAATCAAAATATATATGTTTCTGTATTAACGAAAGAACAACACCACATCAAAGTCCTACACTCGTCGTTCATGACTGCAAAGCAAACAAGACCACGGCGTCCGCATGCCAATGTGAAAAACTGACAAGAGTCAAAATTATTCGACATCTGGGAGTACTGATCGATGATCATCTTAACTGGAAAGAACATGTATCGAATCTAGCAAAACGCATAAGAAAACTAATTTACTTTTTTAAAGGAATTCGATGTATAGTTGATTGCAAACTCTTGAGATCGGTGTACTTTGTACTGTGCTACTCTTTAATTAATTATGCTATTTTAATTTGGGGAGGAGCAGCAAAAACAATATTGGAGTCGGCTAAAAAAGCACAAAAAACAATTCTCAAGGTAATAATTGGTCGTCCCTTTAGATATCCATCAGACCTTATATTTAAAGAGTACAATGTCCTTGATATAAGACAAATCTTTATGTTGAGACTCGTTCAATACTTCCATACTAATAACAACTCTCCCCAAGCAATAAATCATGGACACAACACTAGACAAACAACAAACATCTACACACCAGTTCCGAGAGCAACAACGACATTTTATCAAAGATTCTACATGTTCCTAGCTCCGAAACTATACAATACACTCAGTACCAACTGGAAATCGTACAATTACTATAAGATTACACAAATATGGACCCAATATATGATTCAATCAGGTAGAGATGAATCAGAAGCATGGATATCCAACAATTTACTATAATGTATACAATTCTTTTACTAATAACTCACTAGTCCTACAACACTCCCACTCCACATATTTTTATTATATTTTTATTTTATTATACTTTTATTTTTTTAATTTTATCCTTACTTTTTTATTCGTATTTGATTTATTTTTTTATTCCAAATAACACCACAACAGCACGAAAAAAAAAAAAAACTGGCTACTTTAACACAGACTTTAGTCTAGCAAAGTAGCCAGGACAACGCTGTATATATCAGAGGTGAAGTCTACTCCATCCCACACATTAAACTATGTATTATGTATGTTATGTATCCACCTCTGTAACTACAAAAATATGGATGTCAAAATATATATAAATAAATAAATAAAATAAATTGTTCATTCTGCTTTAGCCATACACTCGCACGTGCACGCTCTGCATTATAATTCAAACGAACAGGTATTACTAGGTGTAGGTAGGAATTTACTTGGGGGGTACTAGGACTCTCACACATAACCTTCTGATATCTTATAACTTGTCTTATCGTCCATTAACATCACTACATATTAAACACTACTAAATTTCATTCCTCAAAGTTCAATATACATAGATTGTACCTTACTAATTTTCTAATAAGATATAACTTATTTAGTAGATATCTGATTTTTAAAAAATATATAAAGTTGTGCCTAGTGGAGTAATTTTATTCATAAAGTTTCGATTTTGCAAACTAATATTACTACTTACTGTCTATGACAATTTTGTTAATTTTAAATACAAATTAACTAAATTCTAAAATAACAATAATTTTTTTTAACCTCAGTTTTTCAAATTGTTATAATTTCGTTTGGCATTTAATCTATTTATCGATTTTAGTATTTAATACAAATTAAATGTATTAATTAGAAAGACACACATAAAATCAATTTTATAGAAAAATATTGTTGTTGCTACCGGGAAACGTGCATTAACCGATTATGCTATAGCACCACAGTACATTGATGACAAATTTTCTAACCTACATGTTACACTTTTCAAATTAATACATCTATCGTTCCATTATTTGAAAGCAATTATCTTTCTTTTTTCGGAATCTCAGATACCTTTGAGTTATTCGATAGGAGAGGCCAGAATTGACAATTCATTTTTATTAAATTTTGGACACATTGATACAATTGAATCCGGGTTGGAAGAGATCCAGTTTCGAATCCCGGTAGCAACGATAATAATATTTTTCTAATTAATACATTTAATTAGTATTTAAAATATCACAGACCGTCTGTTCTAAATAATTACAACTTCACAATAAGAATGTGTTCTTCTTAATAATGATTTTAGATTGTCTCACAGTGTTGAAAGGTTAAGCGACTTGACGTGTCTGTACATCCCGTATTAGTTCCTCGTAGTATCTTCCTTGTTTAGGTGACTGGCGTCTCTGTTTCTCTCGTAATACTTCCACGTTCAGGGGATCCTAGCGTCTCTTTTCTTCGGTGATACTACCATGTTTAGGGGCGTTTCTAAGAACGCCTCCACGACGAGACCGCCCCGGACCACGAGGTTTAAAAATGTTATATTATTATGCTTTATATGTTAGAGACTCTACGGAAAATTTTATTTATGCCAGTTTTATCAACGGTTTGAATACTGAATTGTCTGCTATTTTATGAGGATCGAACCCGGGATATTACACATAATATAATTTGAAAGTTGTAAACTGTATATCTGGGATCTTTAACACCAACGGGGGTAAATGCGAAGCAGAAATTGAAAGCAGGGACGCCATGAAATGGTCTTCTATGACAATCTCATTAAGACCTAGCATAACAACAAGAGACAACCAAATGGGATTCAAAAAGAATCTACTGACAATGCGATCTTTGTCGTAAAGCAAATTGTGGACTATTTTAAAAGTCGAAAAACTACGATATACGCGTGCTTTCTAGATTTGAGCAAAGCCTTTGATCGTGTCAGATACGGCAAATTATGGACGAAACTGCGCGTGCGAAATGTTTCCCAACCAGTCGTAGATATACATGACAGGTGGCACAGGCAGCGAGAGAACTCAGTGCGGTGGGAAGGCGCGGACTCCGAGCCGTTTTACAGGGCGGGTGCATGTCGCCAATTCTCTTCAATATGTAAATGGACGAATTGAGCAAACGACTATCTGATGCAAAAATTGGCTGCCACATGGGCGGGACAAATGTGAACCACATTAGTTATGCCGATGATATGGTTACACTAGCGCCATCTATAAAAGGGATAAGAAAGTTTTTACAGATATGTGAAACATATGCCAGTGAACACAATAATTCATACAATGCCTGCAAATCGGTCATAGTGGCGTTCAAATATGGAAAAGGGCCAGATAATATCGCTCCAGTGTGGCTAGACGGGACGAAATTGAGCGTTCAAAATAAGGTCAAATACCTTGGCCATATATTCAATGAATATGAACAAGACGATGATGATATAAAACGGCAGAGGTGACAGTTGAGCGTTCGTGCAAATATGCTGTCACAACCGATACAGTAAGGAGGTGAAGAGCATGCTGTTTAAATCGTTCTTCACCAGCATGTATACCTGCAAGCTCTGGTCGAAATACAACCGTCTCCAAATTCAGTATAACTCATACAGAATACTGTTTGGATTGGCGCGCTATAGCTGCGCATCTACAATGTTTGCCGAAGGCCGTACATGGATTCGTTCCGCTTCTGAGACATCAAGTTGCGGGCGTAAAGCTGCGACTGGAGCTCAGCACCAACTCTCTGGTGCAAGCGGCGCTCTCATGGAAAGCTGGTTCCCTGACCAGAGAATGGCAACGCTTACAGAATAGCTACATATACAACAATAACCGTGACTGAAGTATTTATATATGTAATATTTATATTTTATGTGTATATGTGTGTGAACTTTTTACTTTTTATTTACTTTTTTTTATTTTTTTATATTTTTCCTGGTTTTCTTTTTCATAGCATTATATTTATTTCATAACTTTAATGTATAACATAATATGTATTATCTCTGTGGCGAATCGGGTTAAAAAAAAACCTGATCAAGCCGGAATAAACACATTATTATTATTATTATAACCAAGAACACAAAAATGAGATTGTTCAGAAACTTTATCTTCCTAATTTTTTTGTGAAAACGTGTGAAAACGTGTGAAAACTATCTAAAATATTTTTGAATAGGTAACGAATTTGAGGAGCTGGCTGTAAGAACACGGTATCCTTATACATGAAAAGTTGCGATAATTAAAGATAATGGGGTACCATCATTGTGTAAAGTTGGTGTCTATCAGCGAAGATCGAAAAGTTTCTACAGGAGACATGTATTGGAGGATTGGAAGGAAGAAAAGGAAAGAAAAGACAGAAGATCCATCACTCAGAACCTCCCTGCCTGGTGGATGCACGTGCACGACAAGTGGGAGAGTATGCGGTTCGAGAATTGGACTTCTCAGCCACACTCGGAATCACAATCGTTAATCATGTCAGACGTCATCCTCGTAACGAGGGACCACCGAAGATTGGAGGACTGAATCGAACTGAAAAGTAAGTTTGGCGTTTTGTGGATATCATATTTTTTACCGCTAGCCCTTCATTTATTATTTCCGTTCCGGTACGGGGTACAACATAACCCCAAAAATCTTATTTTTAGAACTATTTATAAAATATGAATGATATGGAGCTGATATTCATTGTAATCCTCATAAATATCCCAAAGAATGCAACGCGCAAAAAATATATAACAATAATGTATAGTAAGTCAATCGGAACCATTTTATCAGGTAATTCTCACAGCTCACGGCTGCACGTGTACGGTATGTTCGCGATCGCGCACATCCAGTTACGTCATTCTGCTTACGTAGCTTGCGTAGCGTTGCTTACGTAGGGTTTTTTATAAAATGACAAATTTAGTAGTAGTTTGTTCGCATAGTATAAGAAATTTAATTAAAAATACGATGTGAATATGCTCAAACCATTATACTTTATTAAAACGCAAATTTGAATGGGGTCACTTTGTACCCCGCTCCGGCCTTCTGTCCTATTTTTGATCTTCCGATACCCGAAGGTTAAAGAGTTAAAACTGATTTAGCCGCTTGACGCCCCCAATTGCACGGCGCCTCGTGCGCCGTCCGTATCGCCCGCGCGAGCGGTGCGGCCCTGTCGATGCAGAGACCATTGATTAATTTATGCACAGTAAATAAATACAGAGGTATTAGGCGCCTACAGAGTTTTAGAAAATATAAGAGATAATACGCTAGCCGTCTCTCGAAAGGAATTAACAATGATTAATTTAAATACATATATTAGCATTACTGAATCAACGTATTTTGATTTACTGTTTGTTTGCTGTTTATAATTTATTGTTTGTTAGCTGTGTGTGATTTATTGCTTGATGAATTGTTTACTGTTTACTACACTGTCGGATCTCCAGCTGCAAGTTATAGTCGCACCGCACTCGATAATTTTGTACTAAAAACATCATTTACGGGAATAACGCAAAATCTTAAAATACCGATATTATTTGTGAGATCATTATATTATTTCCAAATCTTAACGTTAAATCCAATAATGTTGATCAACTTGAATATTCAATTTGCACTGACAATGCAGATCTAGGATGTAGAGATTATTGCTTTCAAGATCTCGCAAATGAAAAGTTTCCGAACTCTTTTCAGTTATAAATCTATTCGATTACTACTGAAGACGGAAAGATAAAGCATTTTATAGCATTTACTGCCATCTCGACATTTTTTAAAAAAGTTCATTAAAATGCTTTTACGAAACTTTTGGTGATTTCAAAAGTGTTTCATTAAAACTACTGTAGACAGAAGAAGGTACAATAAAAAATAATAAAAATTATAATGTAATTATTTTAAGAAAGGTTAGCGTAAGATACAATAGAGGTTTTAAATTAATATGTGAAATTAGGAATATTTTTAAAAATAATTGTTATCATGCATTTGTATTTGAACTCATTTTTTATGGACTAATCAATCATTAATTAATTAATTGGTTTTAGAATATTGTATTCACAGCTAAAGGCAATTTCCAAAACTAATAAAGTGGTTCGCCAAAAAGGCGAATTATATTATATATCCATATATCATACATAAGGGACAGAATATCTTAAATAAATAAATATAAAATAAAAGCAATAATTAACAATTTTGAGACATCTGTGTGTGAAGAAATAAAGCGTTTACAATAATAATAAAAACGATTAAAATAATGATTTAGTAAGAAACCATCAGATGATATACAGATGAATCATCTGATGGGCGTAATACATTATCTTATTATTATATTTTTTGTGTCACTTTATTAAAATTTAAAAATATTTTGACGTTTTATTAAGTGAGACATCTTTTATCTTCAATCTCAGAAGTTTATGGAGCGGAATGTTTAATTTATTTAGAGTAAACTTGTGCAGATGGCGTTAATGTTGTATTAAAAAAGTTATATACATTTTTTGCAGTGATGTTTTTAAATATTTTAAAGTTTAAATATTCTGCTTATAATAGTTTTCTTCTAAAATTGATAATGGCCTAATGCAACACACAATTAACAGTTAACTAAATTAATCAATTAAATAAGGTTTTTTTACATAAAATTAGACGGTTCGTATAAAAAATGTACGTGGAACATAATAGAATGTATACTAGAATAAAATAATAAATAGATATATATTTTAATGTAAATGAATAAACGTATTCAAATTAAATTATATTTCTAAATAAAAAAAATTGAAAACGTGTCATCTCCGAGCAAGAATCATTTCAATTTTGATGTTACGGGCGTTGGTAGATTGTTGTATTACAAAGGAAAATAGTAATTACAAGATACGATAGATGGCGTTAATCATTAGTTTTCTCAAAATATTACCGTGCATACAGACATTTTATTGTACATTGTTAAATTACAAAAATAATAATCACTTAATTGCTGTACTGTCAGTACAATGTTTCAATAACTAAAACAATTGTGTGTTATCTGTTTTTACTATTTTTGTTATGTTCGTCAGCAGTGGTGTAACTACAAAAATTGGGCCCCTATGCAGAATGGATAATGGACCCACTAAAGTAGTATTTTATATAAGATGTATGTGTCCATTATTACGAAAGTGGTTGTTACAACGTTCAACGGTATTCCGCTAGTGTTTATTTTGATAATAGAGTAAGTCATGCCATCCTCAAATATCTCCTTATAACCTACATGCAAAATTTGTATGTCGAAATAAATTAGACTAAATAAATTTTGAAACATTGTGTTGTGCGATATAAAATATTTTTTAATCAATTCAAACGCAAGCCCTTAAATATCTCGAAACGAAAGTGTAATGTCTCTTCATGTATCGAATGCATGACGCGCGCATGTTGGTATGATTGGCGCGAGTGGAAGGGATAAAAGATCGCCGCGCTCTTGCACGCGTTCTCTCGCACCAGAGCCGTGGCTCGAAACGCATGTCTTATATTGTTACTACATCGGGTTATCTAGTGCTATCTCAATTCCGCACATAAAGGAACTTAGGAAAATATCGTCTTATAACCGGTAATAAACAGGTGCAAATGATATTACAGAAAGAAACATGACTTAGACCACTATCATAATAATGGCCACATATGAATATAATTACTGCGTACTTTATCCATCATATATTACAGAAACAATAAAGTTTGTCTCTTGTTTCTTAAAATCTTGGCACTTTTACGAAAAAAGTAAGTTTTTAGGCATTTGTATAGAACTTACCCTTAAAATTTGAAAAATCTGCAATTTTAATACAGTATCGTACAGTAGGTATAGATTTAGGTTATGCTATTACCAATGATATTATACAATCATATATAATATATGTAATGCAATCTATGTACTTTCGTTTAACCAACGTTTTTGCACAAAATAAATCTGTCGTTTATACGACCCTATTATGTATTTATTTATAATTTTAGAGTACTGTTATATGGACGATTAACGACGAGAACACTTTCTATGACTAAACATGATTAATTTATTGTTCGAAAATCCTTCACGTAATAACTAAAGAAAATAATTATTTTTATTAAAGGTTAACGTAGGAAATAGTTCTGCCAATTGCATTTTGTTTTTCCCAAATCAAAAACCAATCCATGCACCAAATTTAAAGAACAATTATGAAATCAACACGTTAACGACAGTAAGATAGTAAAATTAACGTACTAGTAAGAGAGAAAGTAGGCACTTCAATGATTTTCACCCAGTTGTAAGCCTTCCTAATGTTATTCTGTTAAAAAAGAGTATAGGTAACGACTCCATACAAAACGGATTAACCGAAAGGAATTTTCAATTCAGTATGTAGCCATTTATATGACTCGAGTAATTCACTAGCTTGAAGACAGAACAGAGTGATGTGAATAGCTCGATGCGGCGAATACATAAGAGCGCCATGGGTACGGTGGTGAGTTATCGTGGTTTTTTTAAAACTAAGCAATTAAAGTCTCTACAGGTACACAGATGGCGCTAATTGTGAAATAGTATTTTCGTTTATGTTAATCCGATTATTTAATTTATAATTGTTTCCCAGAATTTTTAGTAATGCACAGTTTTTTTTTTGCTTGTATGCACTGCACGCCCCTGGTTAAAGACCTAATCAATTAATTGATAATATATTCATTGGTGCGATTTTTTAAATTTTATAATTCCATTTCTTGCTGTTGTGGATTTTAAAAATTGTCAGTCCATATTATCACTAGGAAAGATGTCGATACTCACAGATATATCGATGCCAAATAAATTGTAGAATGCGAACTTTTTGGGTCCTTAACTAACGCCGGTCCCAATGCACCGAATTGATTGCATTTGTGTAGTTATGCCACTGACCCTAAAATGTGGGAAAAAGCCCTTATATACGTATAGTATATAAGATATAAAAACAATAATTACTTCGTGGTAAATAATAGTGAAATAAAATATGACTATGCACCATATGCACCCGCAATTGCACTCTTTCTTTTCTTCTACCTTAACCGACATATTACAATATATATATATATATATATATATATATATATATATATATATTGCTAGGTATTAGTGTATACATCGATACATTTTTCCCGCGTTTTCCTTACGTACGTGAGAAATTATTTTTTAAAGTTTATAATTCCATATCTGCTGTTGTAGATTAAAAAAATTATTAGTCCATATTAGCGATGAAAAAATAATTGACACAAAATTTTAACGTATCATAGCGCGCGTACTGACATTTGGGGCCTTATATAATGTGGGCCCCAATGGACCAGGATTACACTACTGTTCATCGATGAAGCGGTAACGTAAGATCTGAATGAGAATTTTCTGTTTAGTCATCTCGGTCAATGTTCAACATTAAAATAATCCAAATTATCCAACTACGCTATAGCTACAGTTCTTTTGACGACAAATTTTCGAACCCGTATGTCACACTTTTCAAATGAATACATTTATCGTTCCACTGTTTGAAAGCCGTCTACTTTGTTTTTACGGAATCTCAAATACCTTTGAGTAAATCGATAACAGACGCCAGAATTAACAATTAATTTTTATTAAATTTTGGATTTATATTTATATATTATTAAGGAGAACACATTCTTATTGTGAAGTTGTAATTATTCAGAATTAAATTAATTAATTAAATGTATTCATTAGAAAGATATGCATATAAATTGTTGTTATTCTTCTTCCCCGGTTTGGAAAGAGATCTAGGTTCGAATACCAAATGTAGTGCAACAACAATATTTTTTGATAAAATTGATTTTATATGCATATCTTTCTAATGAATACATTTAATTAATTAATTTAATTCTGAATAATTACAACTATACAATAAGAATGTGTTCCTTCTCTTCCTACCGGGAACTAAATATTTTTTCATATATAGATTTTTTTCTGCATATCTTTCTAGTTGATTAATTTAATTTGTATAAAATATCTTCTTTACATTAAACTCAATTTACATTACATTACATTACAATTACATACATTAAATTCAAATTAAATAACAAAACGTATGTTCTGAGACCAAAACTTCGATCGATGTCTTAAAATATTGGAATTGAACTGTTGATATTATTATATGGCAACAGTTACCCGATTATTTGGATTCGGTTGAACCTGGGATACAATCGAATATCTCGATTTCATAGCAAAGAATGAGATGTCTATATATTTAAAAAAATATTTTAATAAACACGTTGTTATACTGTTTATTAATTGAGGATATTATATGCAAACGTGGTTCATAACCTAAAATATGTTTTACGCCAAAATACAAAGTACCGCATGGTGCAAGATTTATTTGTACGATTGCATAATAATTTTCATATCTAAGCATATATAATAAGCCGATAAAAACACATATTGTTTCTTTTATAAATAAAAAAGGTAAGATATTTAAGTTTAACGTTTGAATCAAGCCGATATTAAAAGTAACAGGTGGAATAAGCAATGTTTGTAACCAATTTCTTAGGATCAATCCATTTTTGCAAGCTCCTATTGGCTAAAATTGAAATGAGCAATCAATGCAGATTTGAAACTGTTATTTTCTTTTTTTCATATTTTAACACGATTTTAAATATGTATTATATATACAGATTACATGGTTATATTACATTTCAACAAACTTTTTTTTTCATCGCAGTTGAACTTCGGAGTTGTGTCAGTTATGCAGGATGAATATTATGTTCCAGGCTGATTTTGTTTGGCCGCCATTGTGACTTGCCAAATATTTGTTAGTTCAAATTTGACAGTCATAAAGAATAATTGATTACAATTTATTATTTAGCATTTAACGCTTCAACAACGTGTTAAAGTCATTACAACATTTTATCTAACCATTAATGGTGATCGCTTTCGTCACATATTGGAAAACTTCTTGATGGCTAAATTGGATCAATTGAGCCTGCAACATATGTGATTTCAAAAGAACAGTGTCATCTATCACATAGCCCGAGCTATTTTTCCCGGCCGCATAATGTCAAAAAGTGGTGATATCGACCGCCTGATTTGAGGGCTCCCGACTATTTTCTGCGGATAGGTCTACAATAAATAAAAACCAAATTAAAAAATTGGCCTATTACATAAAATTCACCCTGTAAAATATTACTAGACGTCCAGAAAGTCAAAGAAAATAGACGGGAAGACGTACAATAATTATGAATACTTCTTGAGACATTTAAATGAAGTTTCTAGAACTAAAAGGCTTCCGGATGAGATAATGCATGATGGGTACTTTTCTGTTTCTTTGTGTTCGTCTTTAATTTCTTCAATTTCAGTCCCTAGACCACTATAAAAAACATTTTCAAATAACAATATTATGATTTTATGCCCGGATATACAGGGTTCTAGCACACTGGATAGAAAACACTCTACTAATACTGCTGAATGACTGCGTTCGTCAGACGATTATCCATCCTCCGAGCGATAAGGCCTGACCATTACCATTTTAAGTACAAAAATAGTGTAGAAAAGCGCCTGTTGCGTACATGCGTAGATGTCGGAAGAATATTAGGACAGGAAGGAATAAGCACTCACTACCAATCCAGATTCTGCTGTCATCTCCAAAATGTGGACTTAATATTTTTCACTCACTATTTCATCAAGGCTCCAACACAAAGTATTGACATAGTATTAACTATTCCGTACTCGCTGTAACCGTAATGGTTCAAGGTCGCCGATGTTCCGGGAAAGGGAAGTGTGGGGGGAAGGCACAGTGCGTTATTTACGTTCAATAATTAATATATTTATTTATACACTAATAAATATATACATAATACAAACAGCGTCATGGACGAAATTTTTTTTACGAAAATGGCGCTATATAAATTGTCAAATATTATTATTTTATACGAAAGAAAAGTTTGTTGTCACACAACTTAAGATATAAACGAAGGTAGAATATACGAAATGTTTTGATCTTTTCAGGGCTGAATTTTTTAACAACATTTTTAAATGCATAAAATTTAAATACCAGTTATGCTGTTATATTAAATTCTCGAATAAATACTGATCGTAAATGAATTATTTTACTATTATTGGCAATTTAAAATAATTACTCATACAGGGCCGGCGCGAGAAATTCTGGAGCCAAGAGAATATTTGAGTTGCCGAATCAATTTTATTTCCTCTGTCTTTCACAACGAGATAATCACAATAAGAACAAACCTGTACGTTGATACTAGTAACAATAAAATAAATTCTTAAAATATTGATGTGTAATAAATATTTATTATTTCTAAATGGCAATTAAATGTAGTATGTATAATATTAATTAATTATTTATTTTTGTCTCTTTCAGATTCATTGACATATAGGTATGCAGAATTTGTTGAAGAAAGAAGTAATCATATTTCCAAGGATTATTAGAGGGATATTTTTTTTTATTAAATTTCCCAATATATTCTATTCAAGGGCCAAGTTAAATGTTTATAATTATGCAAAATATAGGACCAAATCTCATCATTTATACTTTGTTAATTTAAGTTGGAAGTTTGTTACAATTGATTGCCCCCAATATTAAACGATACATTAAATTTTATAACTTATTAGTTAAGAAGTATATCAACTATTATGATTTATTTTTGGATTTATAATTTTTTATGTATAATCTGCAAATTTTCAACATAATTACAAATTAACATCAAGCTACCGCGTTAATATAAAATGAAACATTTTGGGTTTGGTTGTTTTAATTCAGTCGATTATTATAGTTTTATGAAATGTAAAAAAAAAATGGTTTTGTTTGATGCTTAAGGCGGCTTTGGATTTGATGATGAAGGATATGGAACAACAATAATCGTATATTAGCAGATAAGCAATCGGCTACCGCCGATTGTTTACAGCTAGGCCCTGCCGGCAGCTATTGCAGCCATTTCGCGGCCATCGGTAACCGCTGCACGGTCAGGATTACATCGGCCAACGCCGATTGTTTGCTGCTAGGCTCTGCGGGTGGTTATTATAGCCGCTTCGCGGTCATTGGTGAACGCTGTGTGGTCAGGGTTTCATCGCTATCACCAATTGTTTGCTCCAAGGTATTATTTTGAAGATTTTATTTGAGTTTAAGGAATATTTATGTTTTGAAAAGTTGTGGAAGTTTACAAAAGTGTACTGCATCTTACAAGTCTTTTTTATCACACAGTCTTCTTCTTTACCTAGAGAATCCGATTTTATGAATAATTGATTTTTTTATGAATATTAATGGCCTGCACCTAGATATTTGCAAACTACATAACACTGGCATTGGTGATTTGTCTTTCACAGTCATTTGTATTGTTTATAATTTCAATTAAAAGAACTATAGATTCTTTTGTATCACATTGTTTTCTACCAAACCAGTTATTATGTGATATAATTACATCAAAATTAGTTATCAACAATAGCTCAAATAGTTTACTAATTTACTTACTTATTTACCTATATTACGTTGTATTTCGATAATTTACGGTCGCCACCTTTGATTATTAATTTTCTCATTGTTTATGTTTGTTTTTTTTCAAATTGTTGCCCAGAATGAGAAAAATCACTGCAGAAGACCGTATTCTGATCAAAAATTTGCGAATTGAAAAACGTTGGGGTGCTAGGAAAATGATCAAAGAGTTTCAAAACAAAAGCCTGGAGTATAGCTAGACATTACAGCATAACTGGACATTACAGCAGGACGGAGCTCCATCTCACACAGCCAGAATTCTTCGTTGTGAGAATGTTAATTTCATCGAGTCAAGCGTGTGGCCACCGAACAGCCTAGATTTAAACCCAGTAGATGATGCAATATGGGGTGTTTTGATGATTTCTGATTAGCTAAATATTGTGCAAAAAAAATTACATTAAGAATTTTAATGAATTATATTATGTTTTGAAATAACTCATGCATTACGAGATATTCTCACTTTTTTTGGGCCATCCTGTACATACTCAACACTATCTTTGCAGGGTACATTTGCACCCATGGGGTAGCAACGGACAGGCTAGTATTTTATTATTAAATCAAGAACCAATAACTTCTCAGCTGTAAACCACGCACAGCTGGTCAAAATCATTTTTTAGAGGTTTCTTTTTCAATACATATTACTTTAATTCGAATATATATTCGATTCATAAAAGACTAATGGATCCATTATTGATTTTAAGGAAGTTGTAGATAAACAAATTAAATGAATCAATTAGAAAAATATACAGAAAAAATCTATCTATCAAAAAAATATTTGGTTGCTACCAGCATTGAAGGTATCGGGACTAAATTTGGACAGTCCTCTCTGAAACACTCGAATGTATACTCAAAATCTATATATTCTATTTTAAATATGAATTAAATATATTAGTTAGAAAGATATACATATAAAATCAATTTTATCAAAAAATATTGTTGTTGCGCCAACGGGATTCGAACCTGGATCTCTTTCCAAACCGGGGAATGTGCATTGTCCAACTATGCTACAGCGATGATATTTTTAGCGACAAATTTTCGAACCCATATGTTACCTTTTTAAGCTTATTTTACGGAATCTCAAATACCTTTGAGTAACTGATAGCAGACGCCAGAATTATCAATTCATTTTTATTAAATTTAGGACACATTGATACTAACTTTTGTCATATGGTAAAATTTATTTTATATGTATATCTTTCTAATTAATATATTTAATTCATATTTAAAATATCACAGACCTACGTTCTGAATAATTACAACTTCACAATAAGAATGTGTTATCTTAATGTATTCTATTGATATTAATCTAATAAAACCATCTTCTGGACTAGTTTGATGTTCTCTATTTTGGTCATCAATCAACATTCGCGTTACATCTTTCTTAATTTCTTACCACCCTGTTCCCATTCATTAATACCACATGACCAAACCATATAAGCGATGCATTCTTAATCTTGTCTTGTAGCTATTCCTCCTGGGTTGATCTCCTAAGTTATTAAGAAGTACTAAGACGCATGAATAAGCCAAAAGAGAACAAACAACAACTATCAAACGAAGGAAATTTGCATACTTTGGGCACGTTCTCCGCAATGAGAAATATGATCTCTTACAACTTATTATGCAGGGGAAGATAGAAGGCACCAGAGGAGGCGTTAATTGAAAGAGATTATCTCAGAAAGGTGGTTGGACGTCCAAAATGCCGGTGATCTTACAGAATAAATCAGCATACTGCAACATGGTTGCGAACCAGCGTCAAAACACCTGGACCCAGCCCTGGTTAATAAAATCGAACAAATTATTTTAAACTATTATGTATACATTTATACTTTTAATTGCGATAATTAATTTAACATCTATATTACATTACGCCCAATAACAGACCATTCGTAAGCAATTTTATAAATCGGAAATACGAGCGTTTACAACTAAATGGTCAATTCAAGTTTAATTACAAGCGAAGTTGTGATTCTTAATAATTGTTACAATTATAATAAAATGAATATAATTATAACAGATAATTAAACTATAGTAAATAATTATGTCACAGAAAAAAATTGCGTAAAAGACGAACCTTTATATAATAAAACAAATCTGACACGATTGATATAGTAAGTCCTCAACATGCGAACTTTCAAAGATACCTCCGTGTATAATTTTATTTTAGTTCGTGCCTGTGCCGCAGGACTCACGCTATCAATAATGTTTACAGTAGTCACGTGCGATCTTTAACAGGTGTATGTACTGTGCAGTGTAGCTACATTTTATCCAATTACTGTGCGATTAATTTAAAGCCCAGAACCGCGCGATGTCGAACATTAGTGATTATTACCTGAAGTAAAATGTGAACAAATTCAATTCGAGAACGAACTTTCAGAACGGAGCTCGTTCGTATGCAGAATATAATGTGAATGTAGTTCAGCTGGGAGAGTACTTTACCGACAATGAACATGTCGAGAATTCATGTCTCCGTTGAAGATTTTTATTAAAATTTTAGTTTTTACGAGCAGGTTAGCATATCTTGTGAGGGGAAAACGATAAACATATTTTCCAGGAAATATTAGTTAAGTATGTTCGATTTTTGCTACTCACTCGTCGTACATCAGTCACTTAGCATACCGCGGGGCGACTGAAGCGAACGGGATGCAGCACCGAAGGCACATTTGTTCATGATTTAGTTACCTTTGTTCGTGATTTCATAAGGTACCTTTGTGCCATTGCATTCGTAGTGTAACATATTCTCCTCCATTTCATCCGTGCACCCTTCGCGGAGTTATGCGATTATTTCAGGGAATCAGCTTCAGATCTCTAGCCGACGCGCCTCGGGATTTCTCTGGATTCTTTTCTGCTTGCGAAGCGCAACATCCCAAATGGACCAGGTGTGGCCAGTAAATTACCAGCAACACGACTGCGCACACTTAGTGTCGGAGCACCACGCTCCTCGGGGTGGACCGTGTAACGAGACTTTACAACTTTCTTAAGAGGAAGATTTACAGCATTCTTAAATTATCAGCTGCGAGTTGAGGAGTTACGTAGGAGTATTTTGACACGTGAATGAAGAAATTAAGAATTGCTCATTTTTCAGGCGATATATAATAAATTTCGATATAATCATAAGAATTCGTGCGTATTATCCGACTATACTACAGCGACAGTACTTTTGACGATACATTTTCGAACTCGTATGTTACACTTTTCAAATTAATACATCGATCGTTCCATTTAAGTGTAAAATATAGGTTCGAAAATTTGTCGTCAAAAGTTCTGTCGCTGTAGCGTAGTTGGATAATGCACCTTTCCGGGTTTGGAAAGAGATCCAGGTTTAAATTTCGGTAGTGCAACCACAATATTTTTCGATAAAATTTATTTTATATGCGTATCTTTTTAATTAATGCATTAAATTAATATTTAAAATATCACAGACTAAATAATTACAACTTCACAATAATAATGTGTTCTCCTTAATAATGAACTATAAGTGTTATTATTATATATTTTATACTATTACTATACTGTATCAAAATCGTAATTTATATATCGGATTGGGGCCGATTACGCTGCAATAAATCAATAATTGAAATTATTATTAGATATTACAGGAATTGACAAAAAAAATTAATCCATTATTATTTTTTAATGTGTTTATTATAAAGGTATTCACTTTATTATAAAGGTATTCACTAAAATCTTTCTTCTACTTCTCGGTCCTCGTGTTTAACAGACGATGGCCATCATTACTTTATTCCATGCGCCCCGGAAAAGCTCTACAACCTAACTTAACCTAACCTGGCCAAAGCATTGCGTCAGGTTTTTCAGTCATGATATTTTTTCCACCATTCTTTCCCTGCATTATGAGGTGTGATGTCTTAGCTTGGAAATTCGGGATTTTTATTAATTACATTTTTTTTTTCTTTGTTTAACTGAACATCTTCATTCAACTGTCCATTCTTCTATACATCCACATCTCAAATGCTTCAAGCCATCTCATCATTTCTTCGGTAAGTGTCCAGCTTCCCAAGAACACGTGGCATCTGACTATTCGCATTTGTAATCTATTTATTGAAAACATATAGTTACCGGGATCTCCTGATATCGAAAAAAGTATTTTGAAATCTCTTATGAGTTAATTAATTGTCACTAGTACTTCTGTCAAGGTATTCTGTCAAGCAATTATTGTAATATATTTTTTTTTACTATTTTACTTACGTTAGTTTTAAATTACGAAGTTTGAACTAAGCGAAACCGGTTGCCGATTAATAAAATGTGTGGTTTTATACAAAATCTTCTTTTTTTTTAATCCAATTATTGTAACTTTCACGCCCCGTGGATTGGGTCTTTATATTAATTATAGCCCGTATTTACGATAGAGATTATTATGAGATTTACAACTCGAGACAATCTGTGAGATATTTCGTTCCCGTGAGATGCTTTGGAAACAACTCTCGGCCTTCGTATTCACCGTGTCTTAGAGATTCGCCGTCTCGCGCCTTACTTCAAGCTCGTATGTCAAATATCTCTGTCAGCGCCGGCGTGAGACTTTTTGCCGCCACATGCAAGATTGTTTTTTTCCACCCTAGTAACTTAAGTGGAGATGGGGGGTATTTTGTCAGGCCGGCATTTTGAAACTTTCCCAAAGGCGGCTTTTTACCAAAAGACGTTCTGGCCACTAGTGTTGACTACAAATTACTGCTTTATTAAGAAATAACTATAATATTATTAATTCGATTTGCTTTATTACACAATATCATCGTTCTGCGTCTTAGGATTTTGTTTTTAAATTTTTGTATATTTTTCGGCCGCCCCCTTGATTTGGCCGCCACAGGCAGGCGCCTGCTCCGCCTGTGCGTAACGCCGGCGCTGGTCTCTATCCTCATGTTCGTCATTTAATTGATTTTAGTAGCAGTTTAAACTCGATAAATGTTTCTAGGTAATTTAATGCTTTATGTTAATGTTTATTGACTTATATCTAACATATTTTATATTTAATGACTTATATCTAACATATTTGGTGTTTACGTGATAAGAATGTACACCTGTGCAATGTTTTGAGTTTTTGTATCTTTTTATCAAATCTCAAGCTGATCTCTGAGTTTATGTCCAGAACAAAATCTCATCACGTGTACATGGTATTGAGATGTATCTCAATTAAAACTCTGACAGTCTAATTCTGTGGATATGGACTTTAAAATACTCTAGGTTCATATAAACAGATTGGACGGGTCTAATAAAAAAACACATTATCCTTTTTAATAAGTCTTTTTTTAAAATTAACAATTCCAGGTCTTTTGGATGACACCCCACAGGCTGTATCCCAACAAACAATAGACAACGCGGTTGTAGTTTTGGCCAGAGAGCGCAATTAATACTTGTCCCAATAAATAACTCACGTGTCCGATGGAGTTTTGACACTTGGATGATTTTGGGTCGGCGCTGGCAGTGGCGCGGCCGGGCGGGGCCAACGCGCTGTTTGCATTACCTACGGGCCCTACAACCAAAATATGATTTATCTTTTTGTTTCAAGTCAGAAATGAAAAACATTTTTGTTAATGAAAACTAATATAAGATTGCTGCTTAATTATCACCCGTTTTTTAAAAATTATATTGTAACATAACTAAAACAAATTCGGATTCGGTCGACCTTGGTCTTGATTGTTATCTGAGAGATTGTGCAGGACCTATCCGGTCAATTTCTACACCTTACCGAGTTTTCTAATATGACAAAAAATCGTGAACTGATTGATGTTGAAGTTCTCAGCAAGTGTCCAAGTAATTCATCTTTCGTCTTCTTCAACGGCCGCCAGAAAGGTCTGGTCATCAAAATCCAAAGATCAAACTTTTCCCGGTATCATCAGCGTTGAAATGAACAAACCACTCTCGGCATGCCCTTTCGGTAATCGTTCTTTCGTTAAACGATCGTTAAGATCGCGAAATGACTCACCAACCTGGTACAGAGCCGGTACTGATGCACAGTTTTTTTTTGTTTGTATGCAGTGCATGGTATTGAGACAATCACAGCTAAATCTTTTTGTGTCTTCTTCGATTCTTTAGATTCTTCGGCCAGGATATTCTTTGTCTTCCAGCGTCTGTTCTGCTAGCAATCTTGCCTCGAATTTTTTTGGATGTTTAGTCCGTACACTAGTCGTAAAATTCTAGTCATGTTTTAATGGCTGAGAAGTTGGTGTAAGAGAAATTTTTTAATATTAAATATGCCCATGACACAACCCTCACTGCTGCAGATAAGCAGGAAATAAAACACCTCCTCGCTAGAATATAAAAAGAGCGTCTAAAGCAGCGGAGTAACTACGCCAATACAGCCAACGCGGAGCATCAGGGCTCACATTAGAGAGGGGTCCAAAAGGTTTACGCACCACAAAACTTCTGCAATTGATTTTTTTCTATATGGACTAATAGAAATTAAATACTAAATTAATGTATTAATTATAAATATATACGTTTTTGCGTTACCGAGATTGGAACCTGGATCTCTATTTCCAATCCGGGGAAGTACACTACCAATTGTGTTATAACAAAATAGATTTTATATGTTTATATTTATAATTAATACATTAATTTAGTATTTAAAATATCACAGACCGTCTGTTCTGAATAATTACAACTTCACAATAAGAATGTGTTATCTTTAATAATATAAATTAAACTATAAAATGCAGAAAATCTTTTTTCTTTTGTATTATGAAAAAAATTAAAATATTATCGGTGTACCTGTACAATAGTACTCGGCTAATACGTATGGTCATGTAAGGTTAGGAAAAATACAATGCGTACTATAGCTCAACCGTAAAAAATAGAACGTACTTCTGTTCATACCTATGAAAATAATAATTTTCATTCTGAGTTCATCAAAAAGCTAAATAGTCATTAAAAGCTTAATAAATAGTTGAGCCCGTAGCGATGTTCAGCGTTTATTGTATTTTATGCAAAATGACCAATTGATGTGAGGCGGACTGACAGTGCCATCTTACGACGGTTAACCGAGGCGCAGTAACACGTGTCATACCGAGTCACAGCGACCTTGCAGTAACCACCGTCAGAGGGTCGCGGAGTGCGGGTCCCGGCGGAAACGAGAAGCGAAATCTCGCGACTGCTCCAGCTAACAGCTCTCATATTGTCTAGCTTTGTATTGCGAAATAACTATACACCGTGTAACTAAACTTGTTAGTCTACCACCTTATCGTATTTCGTGCTTGTTCAATGGCAGCAAATAAAACATTTGAACAAGACCTCAGATACGTCACTTATTGTCTTTAAGTAAACACAGTAAATTAAAACTTTTGTGTAAATGTCAATTAACGAATTAGGATTGATCATGCCGAAGCCGACTGGAATGCACAAGCCATCGCGAATGACACCGACGTGATATTTACCAATATTTATAGTCAAATCTCAGAGACCCGAGGGTTAAGCCTCTAACGTGTAACCGCGCCTTTTTAAAGAGTATCAATTTTTATCTGCGATCACGTCGTGAGATCAATGTTATTTCAAAACTTAAATCAGAAGAAAATTTGACTCCTATATTATAATTTGCCGACGTTTGTTTTTTCATCTCACCGATGTGGTATTACAAAAAATCCCTCTCGTGATTCCTCTGCGCAACATCTGCCAGGCAGATGAATTAGATAAGTTAATCGGTCCTCCTGCGCGGAAGTTGTATAGATGTACAATTAACATCCTGATCGAGACAAATATATTTTTCGCCGAGATTATTTTATTTCGTTTACCAGATGTTTCCTATACCTACCTGGTACCTATCGCTACGGCTACGGCCTGCACCCCGGCAGTGGGGTAAACAGGCAGCCTCGGCTGGACCGGATTCTGTCCCAAACTATCTGACGAGAATAGGCGCTGTACCTGACGAGCCTCGCAGCCAACTCATTATGGACACAGCGATTAGTTATTGGTACTCATTAAAACCTGCATCCATCACTACTAAAAGAACTGATCATTACAGCTGTATGTACAAAATGGAAACAAAACTTTATAATATGATAAATGAAATTATATTTCTGTGATATTAACGTAACATTTTCAAATCGGCGTGAAGTCTTTCATAATTCAAATTGCAGCATAACTCCGTTAATGTTCTTCTAACGTTTTAAATTAATTAATTATTATAAGATCGCTACATTGTACACGGTAGTAATATTCTAAACTGACATAAAATGATGCCATATAGCGTTCAAAATAAGGTCAAATACCAAGACAATGATGACACAGAACGATAGAGGAGACAGTTGAGCGTTCGCGCAAATATGCTGTCACGGCGTTTCTACCGATGCAGTAAGGAGGTGAAGAGGATCCAGTTTAAATCTTTCTTCACCAGCGTGTATATCAGCGAGCTCTGGTCGAAATACAAGCGAGTGACGTACAACCGTCTCCGAATTCGGTACGACAACTCATACAGAATACTGTTCGGATTGGCGCGTTATTGCAGCGCATCTACAATGTTTGCCGAAGGCCGTATACGTGAATTCGTTCCGCTTCTGAGACATCGAGTTGCTGGAGTAGTGCTGCGGCTGGCCGTGACTGAAATGTAGTATCCATATTTTGTTTATATTTATATATGTATTTTTTGCTTTTCTTTTCATAACATAAATAATATTTCGTAACTTAAATGTATTATCTTTATGGTGAATCGGGTCTTCATAAAAAAAATATTCTGACATAATAAATAAATAATGAAAAAGTAAACAAATTCAAATATTTGAAGAGGGTACCCGCGAGTTTCTTGACCTTGAATCATAATAATTGTTACATCACCGCGTTGCATCCACGTTCATGGGACTTCGTTATAAAATGTTTTTAGGAGTTCGGTCCCTAATATTAATAATGCATTAATTTCAGCGGGATCGGTTTTTCTTATAAAGACCCGATTCACCATAAATATAATACATATAATTAGAATACATTTAAGTAACAAAATAATATTTGTTACGAAAAGAAAAACAAAAAAAAAAAGACAAAAAAGTTCACACATAATACTAATAAACACTACATTTCAGTCACGGCTATTATTGTATTTGTAACTATTCTGTGGTCGTTGTCATTCTCTGGTCAAGGAGCCGCTTGCACTAGAGAGTTGGTGCTGAGCTCCAGACGCAGTTTTACGCTCGCAACTCGATGTCTCAGAAACGGAACGAATCCATGTACATGGCCTTCGGCAAACATTGTAGATGCGCTACAATAACGCGCCAATCCGAACAGTATTCTGTATGAGTTGTTGTACTGAATTCGGAGACGGTTGTGCGTCACTTGCTTGTATTTCGACCAGAGCTCGCAGGTATACATGCTGGTGAAGAACGATTTAAACAGAATCCTCTTCACCTCTTTACTACATCGGTAGAAATGACATGACAGCATATTCGCACGAACGCTCAACTGTCTCCTCTGTCATTCTATGTCATAAAGTCTATCGTATATTTTTATTAATAAGCGTATATCGTGTCACATCAAATATTCCTACTATTTTCAAACTAAACTGAATGCTTGTATGAAAATGGTTTCACGGAACAAGGGTCGAACCACCGACCGTTATATTACTAGGCGGGTGTCTTAACCTCTAGACTGTAGACGGACATGCGCGTCAATTCATTTAAGATTTGTAGCAGTTCAGGTTTTACCGCGTGGAAATATTTTATACCGCACAGTAAGTTAACAAAATAAAGGGAACATTACTTTCTGCCCGGCGATACCCGAGAAGTAATGATATATTAATGTGGAATTGGCCGAGGAAGTAAACATTTCATTCGTTGCTCTGATTATTTAATTAGTTTTCTACTGTAGACACCAGTGGCGGTCGGTGACTTTTTGCAGCAGGGATGTTGGATAATAAGTTCATACCTACTGTCAAATATACAACTCTACTAGCCCTAGACTAGCCCACGAACACACATAATTCTCTATTTTCATTTACAGCGTTAGAACACGTTGGTGAAGCATTATTTTTTATTTAAATGATGAATTAATTTAAATAAAAAAATAATGCTTAAATGATGATAATCGAAAAATATTCAATGTTTCAATGATTCAGCTTCAAGTATTCAAGCCAAACTGTCAAAAATGCGTCACACAAACAAATTTCTCAAAATATATATTATTTATTCTCTAATATATATTATGCTATTCTGTGCATTATACCCATAAGCATTAAAGTTGTTTTTTGTACGTTGGATGCTGTTAACGAATGCGTATACAGTATTCGATGACCTTGACAGGCGAAACTGAATGCGCTTCCGCGAAAGTCGAAATATCAGAGCAACGAATGAAATGTTGTTTCAAACTTTGTGGATACAAAACGAATAATAGAATCCACTGTTGCTGGTATATGAAGAATAGAAGTTTGAAAGTTGAGAATGAATATGTAGCAGATAATAAACCAATGAAGTGAGATGAAAGCTGTACCTGGCGCATAGAGCAGGTGGTCATTTGGAAAGAATGAATGAGGAGAGGGTGTTAGAGAAATTTCCTTATCCCGGTATAGATTCCTTTCAACTTTCAGACCATACTTGTCACTACTTACCTCTCATAAACGCGGCAGTCAGTGCTAATTTGGCCGCCGTGTTGTAAACCTTTGAGAAATACTTTCCAAAGTGGCCGACGGTACTTCCTACATCAATTTTGAGTGTCCTAAAAGGTGACTCCTAGCATCCGTCGAGGGATTCTTCATTACTGAGCGTGGAGAGAGAGAGGCGGGACCTCAAAAAGTGACTGGTAGTCTCTGAGTACTGTGTCATCGTGTTTCCTTCTCCACATTTCTTTTATACAGTCCACATGAGTACCCCTAACAGAGGGTGGTACGAAATATATACATGACGTGAAATACTTAACTCTTTAAAAATCTCAAGAATCGACGAACTCGAGATGTGCGAGTATGATTATGGTTTAGGCCTGAACTGTGTGTCCAAGAAAATTGCGGCGCTCTACGCTCTCTGCCTTTACCCACGGGGAAACGGCACGGTGGTAAGTTAAGCAGACATAATCAATAATATTTTATGGGTGGATATCTAATCTTGTACAGTTACGGAGAATAATATTGTATGAGATTTTTACAAAATCGACCCATTATTATTCTTTAACCTTACTTTGAACCGAAATAATCGCATTACTACGACTTTTTTTAAACGCTTATACATATGACACGGTTGAGATTTGGGATATACAGCTTGAATATTTACGATACGTATCTACCACTAAAATATTGTGCTATTCATGTATTACACCCAGTATAATAAGAAAAATAGCCTTAAAATGATTATATTGAAATAAAATGATATAATGTGAAAAAGCAGTGGCGTAACTATGCTAATGCAGTGCATTGGGGCCCGCGTTAGATGGTGGCCTAAAAATATCGCGTAGTAGAATCCATTGAAATGTTATTTTTATGAGTAACGATACCTTTCCCAGCGTTAATAGTAATCCATAATCGTATTATCGATTATACAGTAAGCCCCGGCTAATACGTTGGATTGGAGTCGTAAAGTAAAGTATTTTTTAAATTGCCTTGCAAAGTGTAAATATTATATGAGATAAAAGATTAATTTTGTTCTTAATATTTAATAGATAAACCACGCAGTACAAATATTCGTACATCTTACACACGATACATATTCAGGGGGCCCTTATTTCCATTCTGCATTGGAGTTCAATTTTCGTAGTTACGCCACTGTGAAGAAGTAAAGATTGGTAGAGCAGATATGAAATGAAGTGTGGGCGGTAGTAAGTCGGAAGTGTCGAGTCCTAAGAGAGTGAATCTTACTAAACAGTAACACAATAGTTTTTTTTCAATGTCCCTTTTTTTAAATGGCATTCCCAGTTGAGACAGCTCACTTGACATCGCGTCGTCTTGTCACAGCAGAGACGAAAATATGTAAAACATTTTATTCACGCGTTTAAAGTGGACCGGGCTTAACCATTTTTTTTCTGCCAAATATTTGATATTTCACTTAAAACGCAAATGAGAAACTATTGTGTCGCTGGATTAGCAGATCGGATGAACGAAGCATTGTGCCGGCCCGTCAACATCAACATTGACACGAGCCGAACGTCAACATCAACAGTCGTCATTGACGGCGCTGATAATAGGACCCACGCTGCTTTTACTTTTAAATTCTACCGAGACTAGGAAGGGTTCGGTCAACAAATAAGCATTTATTTCAGGCACTTTGAGTGCTAAGGTACTGCATGCACAGATATAGGGTTACCATCTATTCAAATTCACCAGATGGGACGTACGGGGACCAGGTGTGTTCCCTAATAAAATTATTGAGTGATTCGGTCACTCTTAACTCTCTTAATATTTTAAATACTAAATTAATGTATTAATTATAAATATATACATATAAAATCAATTTTGTCGAAAAATATTGTTTTTGCGTCACCGGGATTCGAACCTGGATCTCTATTTCCAATCCGGGGAAGTGCACTACCTTTGTGCTATAACGCCTTAATAATCTCCTTAATAATCTCTTAATATTGCTTTATTTATTTTATTTGTAACTATATAATAAAATGTAAAAATCTGTTTGGACTGTGCCCGTCTCACTAGAGAAATTCTGTGAATGTTAAATGTGATTATCATCCACCCGCTCTCTGGACTACTTTCTTCCACTTTTATTAGCACCCTGCTGGTGCCTGTTGCCTTTTATTTGCTGTTGCTTCTCCAAGCTATCTTCTCTTCTCGCAAAATACTCAAAAACTTGAAAGTTTCTTCTCAGGCAAATGGTTGAGATCTGTCCTTGATCTTCAGAATGTAGACATTCGTGCGTTTCGCCGTCCATGGTATGCGCAACATCTCAAAGGCATCAATCATCTTCTTTACCTTAGCTTCAAGGTCTAAGATTACACACCATATAAAAATATAAAATACACCAGTGACTGTACTTTGTATTTTGTCTGGGCATAGAATCGTTTAATTTCTAGCTCGCAATGTGATACTGATAGTTAGAGAGGAAAGAACGCCATACTATTCTGTTCTGGCATATGTACCACTCTTGGCTCGTCCACTTTCGTCTTCCCATGCTCGGTCGGCGATTGTTGAAGCTTGTGACAGGGCCATCCTCCAATATATAGTTAATCTGATCATTCTGTTTCCATCAACTTTGTATATTTTTTTATTATCTTCTGCTCGATTATGCGTTCCACATGTCCACATTAACTCCGCCTAGTACGCTACAAATATACTACAGAAGTTTCTGATTTTTTTATTCTTCGCTTTATCGTACAAAGATTTAAACATATGCCCCTGAGCGACAGCATTTCCACTACATTCAGTCTTCTTTCGTTGTTCGTTTGAATATGTTTCAACATTTAGTTTATACAATTGTGACATAATCTCAATGACAATTTAATTAAGTACAAATTAGTGTTATTGTTCCCGACCATGCCAAGTGCGTTAGGGTGAAGTTTGTCCCGGGCGACGTCTATTGGCACAAGTCACGTCGATAAGAACACAGGCGGAATATACGTCGGTCAGCCTGCATGACAGCTGACCGATAAATTAGCGAGCTCCAATACTTTGTAATATTGTAAACCGTTGTGCAATAAACTCAGTGTTTCCCTGCTCACGCATCTTCAGTGTTCAAGGGCATCCCAACTATGAAACCAAGGTGAATAATATTAACATGAACACGAATAATGGGCCGGCATGGAGACAGTTCGTCACTTTCTCAGTCTTTATTCAGATTTAACACATATCAAATAACTCCAAAACTTTTAAAATGTCTTGATTTGAATTTTATAAGATCGCACACGACTACATACAAGACGATGTGCTGACAATTCGATGTGATTGCCAATTTTAGATAAACTAGTGGCATTATTTAATATAATGAATAAAACAAGAATATCTTTTTAAAAAAATTTATTTTGAATCTTTATGTCATTTGTTAATTATGTATTATATATAAAATTATTAATAATGTGACAAAATAATGTTTTAATATAGGCTCGGTAATCTACCCTTTACACAAATGTTCTTATAGAGTCGGATGACGTTCAATATGTAAATTATGTAATATGTATATATGCAGATATTGTGTGATTAGTAGTAACTTAGTAGTACTATAGTAACTTTCCCCGCGGGGGGTAGGCAGAGAGGATAGAGCGCCACAATCTTCTGTCCTGACACACAATTCTCGCCTCATCCACATTCATATATCTTCTCATACAAGCTCGCCGATTGTTGAGGCTTCTAACAAAACCATCCTCCATTATCTGGTTTACCTGGTCGTACCAAGTCTTCCGCGGACGTATTCTATTTCTGGTGCCATCAAAACTTGTGTCATATATCTTTCTTACCATTTTTTCCTCATTCATCATCGTTTCATGTGACCAAAACCACCTAAGTTATCCTTTCTTAATCTTACTCACTATACTAACATCAGCTTTACATTTTTTCCTTATTTCTTCATTCTTTACTCTGTCATAAATAGATTTGCCACATATACGCCTAAGTGATCTCATTTTCACTGCATTTAGTCTATTTTCGTTCCTCTTTTGCCAGCCTCAGGCCTCACTTCCATACATCAGTGTCGGTACCAGGACTCCATTGTGTACCGTTAGTTTTACCTTGATTCCTGTTAGATATAATTCCATTCAAAGCGCCCTATTATTCCCTATTATATTCCCTGCAGTCACCCTCCTTTCGATATCATTCTCAGCCTTTCCGTTTCTATCGAACATACTTCCCAAATACACAAACTCGTCTACTTGTTCCAAACCTTCATTACCTATAAGTATTTAGCACGGTGTCTTGCTTTCCTCCTTCTCAAATACAATCCCTTTCAACTTGTTAACATTCATCATGAGGTCGCCTTCTTTGCATACATCGTACGTTCTACTCACCAGATTCTGTAGTTCTTGTTCATTATTCGCCATTAGTACTGCATCATCGGCGTACAATAAACAGCATACAATCAAATCGCCTATTTTTGCTCCTACATTCATACATTTTTACTAACGCTCGTAGTTAAAATAATTTGCGGGTTGTTGAAACATCAAATTTACTACTGTCAAAGCATAGATAGAGATGTCTATAAGCGTGACAAATAATCATGAAATATGCTTTATTTTATGCATTATCTATGGATTTTTTGATATTATGTGCAATAATGTATATTAAACAATGAGATCATGGAAGGATGAACTCTCATCACTAAAATAGCGGGATATTGAATGTTTCATTGTCGGATATCTTTCAAAGTATCAATGTATCAGATGACATTTGGAACAGCTGTGAAAAGTGCGCCATATTTAGCTATCGATTTCGTATTTACTATCAGATACGCAGAGTAAAATGAGTTTACTACAGGATGTACTTTCGAGAAGTAAATATTTTTTACTAACAATCAAATAATCTGTTTTCACAATTTTTTTAACTTTAGTAACTTTTATTATTATAGTAAAAAGTTACTAAATAAATGCATACTTTTAGAAGATATAAAAGATTTTCTGTAAAGATAAATATGTAGAACTCATTAAATATTGTAATGATTATAGTCAACTGTCAATAATACGCGAATATTCTAAACTAAAAGGATGATATTGTCAATTTAGTGTTATTTTGACTTATAAAGCAGCTAAAATGGCAGAGAATACGAGACAACTTAACGTCCTGTCACCAGTTTTCAGAGACAACACACGAGACAATCCCGCCGACGTCGGTAGTGTGGTAACCCTACTACGCACAGGACTCTACAGTTAATTTATTTTTAGGACACACATGTAGATACACAGAAATGTAAAAAAAGATTATTGTACATTATTTAGTATAGTATAGTGTTAATTATGATTTTAAACACCTAACAGCGGGATAGTGTTAGTCATCACTTGTCACATATTGTCACATATTGAACATTTAATTATTAAAATGAAAACTGATAAATATCTTTTATAATGTGGAAAACGTGGCGAAATAGGGGTTGATCTAGTTTATGACACTTTTATAAGTAAAACAAAATAAAATTGCACTACAGAACCACCGCCATTCTACTGGCTACAACAAAATATAACAAATAACAGATATCTCATCATATAGTATGGGGTAATTATACATGGTTTACGACCTGTCTTCGGCTGGCATAAGTGATCACTTTATGTATATAAAACGTTCACTATTCTGACCCATCACTCTCCACATGTATCAAATTTTTTAAAGTTGTATATATGTTAATATATGTATGTGTGTTCTTGGACATATTCAAATATTTCTAAAAACATATTTTTTTAAATAAGATTGTCGACCATTATTATAATTATACGAGCTAACCCGTGGACTCCTTTATGTCTATAAATTTAGTAAAAATAAAATATCTAAATAATATAATTACCTGAATTTTGAAAATATTTCAACTGAGAATGTAATTTTAAATGTGTCCTTTTTAGTGTTCATTATTTAATATATTTTTATAGAGTGAGCAAAAACAATCAAGGAGACTTTCGTTTCTTTGATCCTGTGATCTTAAATTCAAAGTCTGTCTGTGTGTATCTAATTCCTGTGAATATAAAACTCACCAAGTGCAATTTTGGGTAAAATTGAGCGTTTTATACCTAACTATTCATTTTTCATTAGCCAGGGAAAAATTATCAATTCATCATTTTGAATCAATTTAAATTAAAGTGAATATTTGTAAGTTGCAATTTCAGAACACATTATAGTTCTGTGGTATTTTTAATACAAATTAAATTAATCAACTAGAAAAATAAACAGAAAAAAATCTGTTTGTCGGACAAATATTTGGATGCTTTTAAAAATGGAATAATAGATGTATTAATTATAAATAATCATCTATATATAAATATCTATATAGAAGAGTGTCTGTTGATTTGTTCGTTTGCTTATTTTTTATACAAAACTTCAGTTTTATTCCGAGCTTGATGAAATTTTGCACATTTGATTTCAAAAATAATAGGAAATTCACTGTCTACATGAGATTTAGAAAAATCACCCTAATCCTCCTTTCACACCCCTTAAAGCAGAATTTTAGTACTTTTTGATGAAATTTTGCACACTTAACGTTAAAAATAAAAGTAAAATTACTGTATGCATCTGATTACGAAAAAAAAACTACCCCCATCTCTCTAAATGAAGCCTCTTTACTCATCTAGTACTGATAACTTGCCCAAAATTAGGAATCGGTTTATTTATTTTTTCTAAATTGTATTGGCTATTTTTGTAAATTATATTGGCAATTTTTGTAAATTCAAAAAAAGAGAGAGGAAAATTACTGTCTACGTCTAATTTCGAAAAAAGAGTACCTCCATCCACCTCAATGAAGTCTCTTCACCCTGCGTAAAGCCCAGGTAACGTGGTGTACTTTAGCTAGTAGAATATAAGTTCAATATTTGTTGAAAATTTAATCGCTTGATTTAGCGAAATTGGTTAACGAGCTTCTTCGGATAGAGCGGATAGTCCATCCCGATAGCGGCCAAATATTTTTTCAATAAATATTTGTATAAATTCTGAGTTACACATTGCTAATATTTATACTTGACCTTATACTGTATGGTGGTTTGAATATACAAACCTTATTATTTCAGAAGTATAAAGATGTCACTTAGTGAGTTTTAACCTCTAAAGGAATGATAATATAAAAGATTGTGAGTAGCAGTGGCGTGCAGTCGGTACTTTTAAATGAACTGTACTTATAAATTATGGATATCCTAACATTTTATTCAGATTTTAATATATTCTATTATTGATTTGATTTAAGCCGAAAAATCGGCGTTTATTTACTAAATAACTTTCTAAAAACATTAAGTCAAAAATTGAAAAATACTGCATTTTCAGACGTATTCTAGTATATATTAATAATTCGAATGAATTTCCTTCACACATAAAGGATATTGCCTCCACTTCAAATTAAGTCTCAGCTTCAGCGACATCTATACTATTACATGAGAAAGAATATCAAATTTATAAAAAAAAATGTCAATAGATGGCGACAGCATAATTGGTAATAAATAAGTGAAATGTTCCATCTTGGTTTAATATATACAACTTTCAAAATTTGATAGATGTGATAGCGTGGGTAAATAGGTGAACGTTACATTGTGTAAAGTGATCGCTTAAGCCAGCCGATGACTGCCCAAGACTTCCACACTTCTCATATAAAAATAATAGCTTCGTCTCTGTGAGACATCTTAATATTGTTAAAGTAATTAATATACTAGCAAGTATAAGTAGCAAGTTAAATATAATATGTTATTTATATGCAAGCCTGTCAGCAGCTTCTTACATCGCTAGGTATATATAAAATACCTCTTTTGAGATAGCTAGCCATTATTTTCAATTAACTATTTATATATTCCATGTTTTTAATATTCCAGAAAACTGATATGTGCATAAGTAAGAAGTGAGGTAGGACTAATTTAAACAAATTAAATAGTAAAAAACAGAAAAATCAAAAAGGAGACAAGTAGAGAATTAGTAAAAGGAACAAAGTAAAAATTTTGATATAGACTAAAAACATGTAAGAAGTAAGGAACAGTGTATAAAGAACATTACAGTAAGAGCATATTAAAGAAACGTAGTAAAAATAATAACTGGTTAAAATAAGTAGACATGAGAAACAGTTTTTTTATTTCAACTTTATTAAATGTATACATTATAATTTTATTTTTTGCTTAACTGCATTACAGGTTTACGGCAAGGATAACCTTTTACATAGTTATTATTGAAGTTTCATAAAAAAATATTTTTATGAAACCACCAAGAAGAACACAAAAATATTGAAAGTAGCAATTCTGAAGAAGAGCAAAAAGAACTTTCTAAAATCTAGTTTAGACACTATAACGGAAATTATGGACCAATTTATTGAAAATGACACGGATTTTGAAAGGAGCTCAAAGGCAAGACGGGGTGTCACGGATGCCTTATCCATTTGTCGACAACTTCTTACACAGCGCAAACGAAAAACGCAAATGAAATTAGACACATTTTTGATAAAAAGACAGAAAATTGGAAATGCGGAAGAATCTGAATGATCTCAAACGATGACTTGGAATCTCTTTGATTTTTTTTTTTTTTCGCATCGAATGTTTGTTACTTGGCGCACTTTAAAAGGCTGGTTTAAAATGAATAATACCGGGTGTATGTTTATTTATGTTTCTATATTTGTAAGAAATAAGTTTTTGTTGTATTGTTGTAAAAAAAACATATTTAATAAACTTAATTGACAAAATACATATTCATTACTTAAATTTTCTCCTAACCCTAATATTTACACGGTGACACAACTTCGTTTAACGCTGTTTCCTATAACGCTCTACTTTGCTGGAACGCATCCCCCGCATCAAACGGGGTATTACTGTATTCATAAACTGCACTCGATGACGCGTTTCAGATACATTTTTTTGTAATTTTGTATTGCTTGCTGAGAAACAGTTAACAAATCAATGTGTGATTATCGACTTAAATACTTTTTACTTGGTAAAATTAGTAAAATCTGCGTTAGAAAGTAGCTAATAAACTAGCTGGAGCTAAAATAATCGATTTGCTAAACTAATTTACAAACGCAGTCGATTCGATCAAATCGAGTCTAAATAATTTCTAATAATTATATTCCATTACAGGGGCAGGGGGCGGGGGTAGGGGGAGGTAAAGGTGCTCGCGAGGCGCATCCTTCAGCTTCAAATATTCCAAATTGAAACCGTTAGAGTCGGATCATAGCCCGAGAAGTAAACGGTTCATAGATGTATTGGTAAATAGTGAGCCGGCGAGCGGGCCTAATAACAGCGGGCGCGGAGCAGCAGTCAAATTGCGGGGTTAACTCAATAAATCCTACGTGCAACCTGTAATTTCCTTCAAAAATAATTCATCGCTTTTTAATACAAACCTGTGGGCAAATACGAGGAAGCAAACGTTTTCAGTAATTCAATTCCACAAACGTGAAGTTGGCCGCGAGTCGTGCTGCTTCTGATGTTTTTACGAAAGATCACGTAAATCAAACATGACGTTTTATTGCCGGCTACGTGTGTAATTTCGGAAAGGAAAATTAAAATAAACTTGATTGATTGCAACATCTAGCCATTCCAACAGTCGCACTGTCGTTTTTATTACGTTTTTCCGGTTGAGATAAATTAATGCCCGCGCTCGGTACGCGAGCGCGCTCGGAATCGGACCTTTTGTCGAGAATGTTAGTAAATCGTGCACGAGAGAAAATAATCGTCTTTCTTCTAATACAATCGTCGCTTTCATCCCTTTATCCTAGGGGGGTCGGGGGCCCAAGATCTCAGTAATCGTTGATTAACCGAGATCCAATCTGTCTTCATACAGTCGTTGTTGCTGTCTATCAGTGGCGGTCGGTGATTTTTGTGATAATAAGTTTATACCTACAATCAAATATAACATACATTCGAAGGATATTCGATAATTCAGCTGCAAGTATTCAAACCAAACTGTCAAAAATGCGTCACACAAACAAAATCCTCAAAACAATCCGCTCGTTTCGTAATATGTATGCTATTTTTTTTGTACGTTGGATGCTGTTAATTAACGCGTATACAGTATTCGAAGACCTTAACAGGCGGAATTCGAATGAATGGTAGAATCTACTGTTGCTGGTATCTGTTAATTTACGCGATTTATAGATGTTCAAAAGTTGAGAATGTATATGTATTTCGCTTCGTACGCACGTCGTGTCGTAGTGTGTGTCGAATTTATTTGCAGCAGTACTGTTTTCGACTAGAAACAAAAAGTATAAAGTTTTTTTACACTAGAACACAAGAATAGATGAGGAGCATCCAAAGCGTGTATGAAGCGCCCGCGCCTGCTGTCTATCCCAGTCTAGTCTGTGTCCCTAGACCCACCGGCTACCTAACCTCTTCTTTAAGTATAAGGATGAAGATTAACACAGCAAAAATGGAGGTAATGTTTGTATTTACCAACACACCAGGAGTACTGCCGAACGGTGCAGCGCAAGTCGACAAATTAAAATGTTTCGGAGTGCAATTCTGTAGCGACGGGCAACAGAAAGGTGAATTAGATGATTGTTTTCCCTTTGTATTATAATAAAAATCTGAGTTGAATGGCAAGATCAAACCGATTGTTTTTAAGGCTCACACAATATATGGACTAGTATTTTTTGGAATCATCTCAAGATGCGAGGAGCGCTGGGTTCTGAAAGACAAATTTTATTTTGAACCATCTCGAGTGCGGGTATAACATTTTATTTGCGTTGAATATTATTCAGTAAAATGCCATAGAAATAGCGCATTATAATTTAAAGCAATGATTAAAAATTTTGATATACTTTACATACATACCCATACACGAGCCGTTTATTTCCAAATACTTTCCAGTAATCACCCAGTAATCACGAAAAATGTTTAAAAATGCAATACTAATTTAATGAAATTAATTAATTAATCTCTATTTCCAATACGGGGAAGGTGCATTACCAAATATGCTACATCGCCAGTACCTTTCGTGACAAATTTTCGAACCTATATGTTACACTTTTTCAAATTGATACGACTGTCGTCCCATTATTTGAAAACCAAACAATATTTTTTGATAAAATTGATTTTATATGTTTATCTTTATAATTAATACATTAAATTAGTATTCAAAACATCACAACTATCATCATAATTACAACTTCATAATAAGAATGTGTTCTTCTTAAAAAAAATCTAATTTCTTCATATAGATATTTTGAAGATACGGTGTAGGTAGTGATGGTAAAATCGATATTTAAACCGTTATTTTTACTGTTATTGTGACTGTGATTGTGTTCGATTGTAACGATGATTGATAACTGATTAACGCAATTCTTCGAGCAATGACTGGTACACTAGAAAGTAAGCCTCTGACAGTTAAATCTCAGTTACCAATCATCGACACAATCACAGTCACGTAACGGTTTACCATCACTAGGTGTAGGTACGCATCTATACTACAGGAATGCAAAAAAAAAATCAGAAATGTATTGTCAATTTTGAGAAATTATGAAATTTATTAATTTTTTCGAGCGATTTACCAGCCTTTACCATCTATAGAGGTAAACTCAACACGTGTATTTTAGAGGTGTTGGTCACTTACATCCTCTTCTATGGTACAAATCAGTGATACACCACTAGAAACTATTGCTCAGTTACATTATTAAGCCGTTTGAAAGTTACTTATTCAATTATAGATCGTTTTGATACGAAATTTATATTTTTTCTATTACTTATATTATTATTTATCATAAAGTATTTAGACCAATCACGTATTATTTTATACACAAATATATTTTTTCATAATTTCATTTGAATAATTTTTGATTATAAAAGGGGTTTGCAAATAAACGACTCATACATTCTTTACATAATAAGATTTTAATACAAAATTAAAATTATTTTAGAGATAGCTGTTCCACCCTGTTGGACCTCGTAAGAAGTTAAATAAATGATTATTAATAAAGAGCTTAAGGACGTTCCCAAAAAGCAGTCGTACTCAATCTTCAAGAAGATTCCCCCGTACATAAACTACTATGAACTACTACGAATAGAATAAAAAATAGTTGAGGTACAGTGTACTTTTTCGCTTCCGCTCACATGCGCAGAAGTTCAAAAATCTCTCACTATTCCAATTATAAAAGGAAACGTCAAAACCATTCAAAAGTAGCTCACTTTTAATATTTTTATAACAAAACGAACACCGCTTGTTTTAGTTATTTTTACAGAAAGATATTTGTTAAATTTTCAATGAATGATTCTCAGTTTTCCAAAACAATGGTAAGAAAATTACTATCGCTATTCAATTAAACGTGCGCTACAACATCGATCGGGGTGTGGTTCGTATGTTAAATATGCTCATTTTAATAGGCAATATTTACAAATTTACTACCGCAAGGATTATTGAAAAATATTTCTACGTATAAAAGACACTTATAAGTATGTGTGTTCAAAGTTTCAAAAGGATTGTAAGAAAAGTGATTTTTTTGGGAACGTCCTTAACATACTTAAAAACTCCTATCTTTGCATTTTATCACGCTGTTTGGGTTTCCACCAGAGAGATTTTTTATTTTATTTATTTAACTAAAATAATTTTTTAATTGTTTTGTATGTGTTTTCTTTAGAACCGGAAAAAAATATTCTACGAATGTGACACATTGTAGTTTATAATTTAAAGTAATTTTTTTAAGTATTTATGTCGCGGATATTTTATAAGAAAATACATTAAATATCATATTTAACACCTTGGATAAAATCATATTTAATGTAAACACTCGCTTAAGAATATCATAAATAATAGTTTAATTTCGATTGGAGTCGATTTCTACAAACAATATGTACAGCATTCGATCATGGTGTAATTTTACTTCATAAACAATGGAAAATGGAACAGTGTGTCTATAAATTATATGTACGTTACTTACTTGATAATTTTATGTAATAATTTGGATGATATCGCAGTTTTCTTCATTCAACTATAATCAAGATGATAATTAAAGAAAATTAAGGGACTTTGGTTGGTTTAATTGAATGTAAGTCCGTGTATTGTTTTCACGTGGGGCGTATGTCGCATGTTCACGCGGGGCTAGGGGATGGGGAATGGGGCATGAAGGTTGAGAGGGGATTGGCCCTTGGCAGTGTAACGATGTAACGAATGACTTGCTATATTTGTCGTCATAACGCGGGTAATGACGGGGATAAATAAAATTTACAACGAACCGTCACCAATAACAATTAGTTCCGTAACATTGCGTTAACGATACGAATGTTCACCGAGCTGTCGGAGAGGACACTCGGTGAGTCCATCTGATGGTGGGGTGGGCGTGGCTTGAAAGTTATCCACATGGAGTCCTATTTCATCCCTAGCAGTTCCGCGCATGACGATAAGAAGACACTCGGTGAGTCCACTTGAAGGCGGGGTGGGCGTGGCTTGAAAGTTATCCACATGGAGTCCTATCTCATCCCTAGCAGTTCCGCGCATGACGATAAGAAGACACTCGGTGTGTCCATCTGAAGGTGGGGTGGGCGTGGCTTGAAAGTTATCCACATGGAGTCCTATCTCATCCCTAGCAGTTCCGCGCATGACGATAAAAAGACACTCGGTGTGTCCATCTGAAGGTGGGGTGGGCGTGGCTAGAACGTCAGCCACATGGAGTCCTATCTCATCCCTAGCAGTTCCGCGCATGACGAAAAGAAGACACTCGGTGTATCCATCTGAAAGTGGGATGGGCGTGGCTTGAACGTTATCCACATGGAGTCCTATCTCATCCCTAGCAGTTCCGCGCATGACGATAAGAAGACACTCGGTGTGTCCATCTGAAGGTGGGGTGGGCGTGGCTAGAACGTCAGCCACATGGAGTCCTATCTCATCCCTAGCAGTTCCGCGCATGACGAAAAGAAGACACTCGGTGTATCCATCTGAAAGTGGGATGGGCGTGGCTTGAACGTTATCCACATAGAGTCCTATCTCATCCCTAGCAGTTCCGCGCATGACGATAAGAAGACACTCGGTGTGTCCATCTGAAGGTGGGGTGGGCGTGGCTAGAACGTCAGCCACATGGAGTCCTATCTCATCCCTAGCAGTTCCGCGCATGACGAAAAGAAGACACTCGGTGTATCCATCTGAAAGTGGGATGGGCGTGGCTTGAACGTTATCCACATGGAGTCCTATCTCATCCCTAGCAGTTCCGCGCATGACGATAAGAAGACACTCGGTGTGTCCATCTGAAGGTGGGGTGGGCGTGGCTAGAACGTCAGCCACATGGAGTCCTATCTCATCCCTAGCAGTTCCGCGCATGACGAAAAGAAGACACTCGGTGAGTTCACTTGAAGGTGGGGTGGGCGTGGCTTGAACGTTAGCCACATGGAGTCCGATCTCACTCCTTGCAGCTCCGCGCATGACGATAAGAAGACACTCGGTTAGTCCACACGAAGATGGAGTGGGTGTGGCTAGAACGTTAGCAGCATGGAGTTCTATTTCACTACTAGCAGTTCCGCGCATGACGACAAGAGGCGCTGTCGTCGAGAAGACACTCGGTGAGTCCACTTGAAGGTGGGACGAGCATACTTACCGCCTGAGAGTTCCGCGCATGATCGCTTAGAGCCAGATGTTTGATCAGTAGTAAAATTTTACCATAGTAACTTTTTAAGTTACTTTAACTAAAATAGCGGGATATTGAACGAGTCACTGTAGTATACTGTAACTTTCAAAGTATCAATGTGACAGATGACATTTGAAATCGCTGTGAATAATCCGCCATTTTTAACTAACCGTTTTTACCATCCGATATTAGAGGGTAAAATTAATTAACTATTGAATATAATTTCGATGAGTATATATTTTTTACCAACGATAGAACAACCCATAATCGCATTTTTTTTTACTAAAGTAACTTTTTTTACTACAGTAAAAATTTACCATTCATCAAACAACCGGGCCTTAAATGTCTGGGTGTCTTCCGAACTATAAATTTGCCTTTCTCCTTCTTTATATTGTGTCCCTGAATATTTGATTGCTAAACTTGTATTCATATTGAATATCTCAGATTTCAATATATTTATAATAACTTTTGTATAAAATCATTATCATGTTATCATGCCAATGTCATGTCAAATTATCATGAAGAACTGTGATTCATTCATGATTCACGCATACGATACATTCTAGAATTTTCTGGGCTATTCTCACTATTCTGGAATTGCTTGTGCTTTGATGATAAACCTTTTAATGTGATCTGAAATGTCGCCTAGAAACGTCGGAGACACACAGCAGAATAGCCCAGAAATGACGTGAAATCCTGAGAACAGTAGTATTTTTGCTTCGATATGGGTTATTTTCGGGTTTTTATTTTTGTTATATGATACATGATTTATAAATAAATTGTTACTTCAATTAATTGTATTGTTCATTTTTTGGAATATACAGGGTGGACTAAAAAAAGTGAGAACATTTTATAAAATGTGATATAATTACATCAAAATTAGTTTACCTATATCAACAGTAGCTTAAATAGTTTACTAATTTACTTACTTACCTATTTATCTATATTACGTTTTATTTCGACAATTTCCGGTCGCCATTTTTGATTATTAATTTTCCCCTTGTTTATATTTGATTTTTTCAAATTGTTACCCTGAATGACAAAAATCACTGTAGAAGACCATATTTTGGATAAAATTTGAAAAATTCGGGGTGCTAATAAAGTGATTAAAGAGTTTCAAAACAAAGCCTGAAGTATAGCTAGACATTACAGCATAATTGAACATTACAGCAGGATGGAGCTCCATCTCACACAGCCAGAAATACAACCAATTTTCTTCGTCGTGAGAATGTTAATTTCATCGAGCCAGCCATGTGGCCACCGAACAGCCCAGATTTAAACCCAGTAAATTATGCAATATGGGGGTATTTTGATGATTTCTGATTAACTAAATATTGTGAAAAAAAATTGCATTAAGAATTATAATTAATTATAATATGTTTTGAAATAACTCATGTGTTACGAGATGTTCTAACTTTTTTTGGGCCACTCTGTATATTTTACTATTAGTATGACAGTAGAAATTTCGCAAACAATTTAAGCAGAAGTTAATAACTAATAGATTATAATTAAAAAAACGTATTTCTTTTTATATTTAAAATCATTTTGTAAACCGAACGATAAATTCCGTAATTAAAATTACATTATTCGTCATGTTTTGCATATTCTTATAAATGATAAATTGATTTTTTAAATTATTGCAGTCGTTTAACTATTGCACTCGTGATACTCGATTTATATTTATACGTGGCATAGTTTTAAGTATAGCATATACGGAAAAAATTGTGCGGCAAATAAATAGTAAAACGAAATCAAAAAGTTATATCAGAAAAGGTCGTAACTAATCATAGGATTTGAACAAGTGTATTTTAGGAATGTTTACAACATATATAGTAGAACTCATTGATTCTAGAGATTTTTTAGAAAACTGAAAGAGTCTGAACACATAATCCGAAGATTTAATTTACCCTAAAACGCAAATATTGAAATGTGGTTGAAAAATATACTTTCTATTATCATAATCTCAATTTTTTGTCAAATTAAGATATGGCGGGCACATCAAATAAATGTAATCATCACATATCTGTAACCCTCCTGTCAACTGTGCACAAGTCAAGGGAATCGTACCTAAGTTTAGTTCTGTTTCAGTTTAGAAAGAATCTGCTCTTCTTTACAACTCTAGAAAGGTAAGTAATACTTCAGTAATTCTATAAAAATCATTTAAAACTAGTTATGTCTCTCGCCTGTAAAATACACAATACTTAGATATGTCGTGTTGCTGCTTTGATGACGACATATAACTTACGTTTCTTATGGGCATATTTAAATCGTTTGTCAATGTATTTATTGCGTATTGTATGTATTGTATTTATTGTATATTTGCAAGCGGTGGATTTATAATATTTTTATTAGGAGAACACATTCGTATTGTGAAGTTGTAATTTTTCAGAACATAGATCTGTGACATTTTAAATACTAATTAAATGCATTAATGTCATAATATAAAATAAATTTTATCAAAAAATATTGTTGAAATAATAAAAATATATAGCTAATTCTGGCGTCTGCTAACGGTTTACTCAAAAGTATTTAAGACTCCGTTAAAACAAAGTAGATGGCTTTCAAATAATGGAACGATAGATGTATTTATTTGAAAAAGTGTAACATATAGGTTCGAAAATTTGTCGTGAAAAATAATGTCGCTGTAGCATAGTATGATAATGTACTCTCCCCGGTTTGGAAAGAGATCCAGGTTCCAATCTCGGTGGCGCAATATTTTTCGATGAAATTGATTTTATACCTTTCTAATTAATACATTTATATTTTATAAAATTATAGTCCACATTTTAAAATATAATTCTCCTATTGTACGATATATTTTTCCTACCTTGCCGTATGAGCAACCTGATGAGAAATGTTTCCTCTAAGCTATGCGTATGTACGCGTGCACATTTTTTTGCTATCATAACGCACATAAAAATAATGGCGCTAATAAATTTTCAAAATATGCCTAAAACTTATTATTAATACTATTCTTATATAAGTATAAACTGAAATAAATATTGTCTCGAATTGGTAAGGTATTATTAATCATGTAATATACTCGCATTTTTTTTTATGATCTGTCCTATCGTATAATATACGTAGATATAATATATTTATATATAAGATAAACAAAGGAAATATTTAAATAAAATTTAGGTTTATACGAGTTATAATTTAAATTCGCGATAGCTAACGTTAACCAAAAAATAATAACAGGTACCTATCTAATTATAAAACAAATTCTCTTCCGGTGAACAAAATAAATTGTTAGGTTATTGTGAAGTTGTAATTATTCAAAACACAGGTCTGTGATATTTTAAATATGAATTTAATGTATTAATTAGAAATATATACATATAAAATCAATTTTATCGAAAAATATTTTGTTAATAATTAATAAGCCCAAAAATGGCTCTTTCAAATAATGGAACGATTAAATGTATTAATATCAAAAAGGTATTATAAATGTAGCATAGTTGGATAACGCACCATCCTCGGTTTGGAAAGAGATTCAGGTTCGAATCCCGGTAGCAACAACAATATTTTTCGATAAAATTGGTTTTATATGTACATCATTCTAATTAATACATTTAATTCATATTTAAAATAAATTGTATTTATTTCGTATGGAGAGAAATTATAGAAATACATAATCAAATCGCGTTAAAGCTATTCCATTTTTCAAGTATTACATCTTTGCTTGAAAAATTCTAATTTCATTTCAGTTTGTTTTTCAATCTTGTTTCCTCTGTGTTAAATAAAAATGGCAATGCATTCATATATGTAATAAAAAAAAAACGTTCAATACGATTTAAATCAATTGTTTTTTCATTCAAGCCTTTTAAAGTATTAACCTTAATTACAGCCACTGTAAGAATGCGTATGAGATTTCACCATACGTATCTGGACGAAGACTTTCGTAAAATTTCAGAAAAAGGGTAAACTGAAAGGCGATCTTTTGATTTTAATTAACTTTTTTTTTTGTACAAGATTAATAGATACACGAATTAAAATGTCGGTTTTGTTTAAAAAAAAATTTTTTTCCTCAAAATATAAAAATGTAATAGTAATGTTAGAAGAAGATTAATTAATAGGATGGTTACGTCGCCCTGAAGCGCTCGGCAGCGGTGCGCAGTGAAGCGGGCACAATGGTGATTCGTTGTTAAGCAACTGTTCTTTAAAAAAAACCTAAAGTATTTAATTTCCTCGCAATTGTTGTACAAACAAACATTTCCCAATTGCTGTAGCAGAAATCCTGGTATTGTGGAAGAGCGCCGATTAATGTTTCTGTGTTTGTTCTTGTTGGCTGTTCCCTCATCTGTCGCCTTCTTTATCAGACTCTCGTAGTGCCATTTCCTTAACTATCAACTCGGACAACTCTTGTTATTGCTGTAAGATGTTTATTTAACTCTCTGATAGATTCTCGTAGTCCCTGTGGGCCATTCCCTTAACTATCAACTCGAACAACTCTCCTTTTTGCTGTAGGATGTTCATTTAACTTTCTGATAAACTCTCGTAGTCCCTGTAGGCCATTCTCTTAACCATCAACTCGGATAACTCTCGTTATTCCTGTAGGATGTTCATTTAACTCTCTGGTAGATTCTCGTTGTTCCCGTCTGACATCCTTTGACGTGCTCTCATTTTTTCTGTAGACCCTTCTGTCAACTGTAGTTCTCTCTATATGTACCATCGATCATCGTTATTATCGGCAGAGGGGACGATACGTTTCTTCGCAAGATTATAAAAAAATATATAAATTAGGCGTCATCGAGGTATCATTCAGATAGGTGGGCATGAGTTCTCTTCCGGCCACCTAGGGTGTTACACGAAATTAAATAAATAAATATATTAAAGATTAACCTTTACCATACCGTGATATAAAATACTCCCAGGCAGTCATGCTGTCAACTCATGTTACCGTAAGAAATTTGAGTTCTATTAGCCTTTAAAATGTGAAAAAATGGTTAATGCCATAAATTTACTTTAAGTATTTATTAAGCATTAAATAAAATAAAAAAATGTAATATTATAATTCGGAGCATTCATCAAGTTTTGTATAGGAGGTTGCATTATATAATACAAGTTTCCTTTTTATCTATCTTCCTTTAATTAATGACAATTAATTATATTCGTACGTTTGCAATTGTTTTCACTTTGAAATTAATGTGTGATTTCTTTCTGTCTTGCCACAAATGGTATTTTTGTCAACGTATTAATTTTAAATCGGAAATAATTATTTTTATAGGATTCGCCTTACATAATTGATTTATCACTATTAATTTCTGAGCGTAAATATTAACTAAAATATGAAGTATATGTTGTGTATATTTACCGAAATATTACAGATTTAATCAAAACGGTAGACCTGTGTCACTGCATGGTTTGGGAAGGGTTAATAAGAAAAAAATTAACATTATGTCACTTGCCAAGTGCTGTGTTTGAGCGTTGTCCTAGTAAATAAGCTAGGCAATCCTATTTTCACAGCACAAGCACGCTCAGCTCAGTTAGAAAATAGTTAGAATATTATGTGACGTAAATTAAAAAATGAAACAAAAATAGATACAATTCAATCAAAAGTATTCAAAAAATTTATCTGCTAACTACACCACAGTATTACAGTCTGTATAAAATTGATGATTTTTATAACCTATTTTTGAAACAAGGTTTTTGCACCTCGTTAAAAGAGATTTTAATTTTCCAATACAGAAACGGTTTACCCACCAAAAAAGAAACAATTCGTAGAAACACATTTCTGTGTAATGTTTAATTTAAATTGTTATATTTAATGATAGTAGAGAATACTATTCGACTGGCGACCAAAACGATAAGCAACAATTGCAAAATATTAAACAAAAAGAAATTAAATTTAACAGAAAAAGTAACTGAACACAATTTGATTATAGCGAAAACAAAAAAAAACGTATTGAAATCTTAAGTATTTCTGAATAAATTTGGTTAAAAACTGCGTTTAAAATTGGTGTCATTATATTTACACGGAGAGATTGTTTTTAGGAATGAGTTCCAAGAATGAGACAAAACTCTTTATCTATTTTTTTTATGTCTATGTAGTTTCATTGCACATTTTAAAAAGATAATTGTTTGGACAATGAACACTGGACAGCTATATTATTATACTAAAAATAAAAATCAATAATGATGGAAAATCATTCGATAACTGATAACTTTTAGAATTTTAATTTATTTTTTAAATCAAATAATATACCTACTATAAAATAGAAAAATAATTAACTTTTATTGACACAATAACTGCACGTATTTAGACAATTTAATTGACGGCATATTGTTAGTTTTATAGTGTTTATTTATAACTGTTACATTTCTGAAACAAAACTATTTTTTATATTAAAAAATGCTATTTTTAATCAGGTTGTTATACAAAACGAATTAAAAATCAAAATAAAGATAGTAAGTATTAAGTATAATCCTAAGAATATTACACATTGGAAAACATTAAACATTAAAAATCGGTTTCATGAAAAAATATCTTCGTTCCTACAAAATGCTATGTGATTTTATACATTTATTTTCTTTTAGCATTATATTAATAATTATTAGGAGAACGCATTCTTATTGTGAAGTTGTAATTATTCAGAACAGAGGTCGTCATATCAAATAATGGAACATTTACATGTATTAATATCAAAAAGGTAACATGTAGGTTCGAAAATTTGTCGCTAAAAATATCGTCGCTGTAGCATGGTTGGATAACGCACCTTCCCCGGTTTGGAAAGAGATTCAGGTTCGAATCCCGGTGGTGCAATAACAATATTTTTCGATAAAATTGATTTTTTATGTATATCTTTATAATTAATATATTTAAAATATTAAAAATTATTTACTGTTTATGACTCAACTATCTAATACTTTTAAAATTAGCAATATTAACTTGGTGGTTAAGATTCATATTTTTTATTTATTATCTTAGTTTTATTAACCACAATTGAGTTTAAAAAACATCTACCGGTTTCGGAAAACACTTTTCCTTCTTCAGGATGTCATGACATGTTAGTTATGACATCCTGAAGAAGGAAAAGTGTTTTCCGAAACCGGTAGATGTTTTTTAAACTCAATTGTGGTTAATAAAACTAAGATAATAAATAAAAAATATACTCAACTATCTGACTAGGAAGATGTCTGATAATAATCAAGTATACCACTTGCTTCACACCATCCTTACCATTTTAAACATTTTCTGGATTATCTATGGGCCCCGTCGTCACCGAATTGCTCACTGTTTATGATTTTGTGACTTAACTTTCTATTTTAATACAAATTAAATGCATCAATTAGAAAAATGTAGATATAGATTTTTCGATAAATTGAGATTATCTGTATCTTTCTGATTGATATGCAAGTAATGTAATGTCTAGCCATACTCCAGACTTTGTTTTGGAACTCTTTTCGAAATACGCACTTCTGCAGTGATTTTTGTCATTCTGGGCAACAATTTGAAAAAAACCAAAAATAATCTATCACGTTTTACGAAATGTTCTCACTTTTTTTGGGCCACCCTGTATATATATATATATATATATATATATATACAGGGTGGCCCAAAAAAAGTGAGAACATTTCGTACACATATATATATATATATATATATATATATATATTTAAGGTTTTTACGGGAAAAGGTAGCGAATTATTTTTGGGAGGAACCCGCGTCAAATAGCCCTGAGACACACTTACCGACGTTACTTAAGGTATATAGAGTGTCAGTTTCCTATTCTGAGAATGTCTTGCTGTGATTTGCATCGTCAGAATCCGACTACGCGACAACATTTGGATAACTATTATCGATATATGCGTCAATAAATATTTATGTGAATTAAAAACAAAAAATAAGCCAACCAAAAAGAAGTGGATGACTAGAAAAAATGGTTTCGTAAATACTGTGATATAGATAAAATAATACTACATATTGTGTTATACATACTTGTAACGAAAGTGAGGATCTTCAATGTGAGACGTCATTTTGATTTAAAATTTTAATTTATTTCTTCATTATTTACTAAATTACTTCGTGGCCTCGTTTTAATTTTGATTTTCTACGCTTTTATTTTTTAATTTCAGTATACACTGTTTTCTGAAGAAGATACCATAGGTATCGACACATGTAGTATAATCAATAGATAGCGGTTTAAACAAAGTATTTAGTCTAATTATTCGTGCAAAGATTTTCTTAAAAATTCTGCACATCCTGTAAAAAGATGTTCGCCACCGTTGATGTGATATAATTCAGCGTGGAAGCTTGTATTACAACTGTTAAAATAGATTTTAATTTTGATTTAAATGTGAATGTACATATTACATTACAGTAAAGTATTGTAGATTGTTTAAGCTTTTACCATTTTTGCATATTTGCCCTTTTTGTTGCATATTTGCCCATTTTGATGCATATTTGCACATTTTGATGCATATTTGCACATTTTGATGCATATTTGCCCATTTTGATGCATGTTTGCCCATTTTGATGCATATTTGCCCATTTTGATGCATATTTGCCCATTTTGATGCATGTTTGCCCATTTTGTTGCATATTTGCCCATTTTGATGCATATTTGCCCATTTTGATGCATATTTGCCCATTTTGATGCATATTTGCCCATTTAGTTGCATATTTGCCCATTTTGATGCATATTTGCATATTTTGATGCACATTTGCCCATTTTGATGCATATTTGCCCATTTTGATGCATATTTGTTCATTTCCATAATTAAATAAATAGGTAAATAAAAATTTTTAAAAACAACATTTTTAGACAACAATTATGTATCCCTAAACAAGAAAGATAAATTATGAAGATATTTTTTAATAGTGCAAAATGAAATTTAATAACAAAATAATATTTTAAATACTAAATTAATAATAAAATAATATTTTATTAAAAATGAAGATAAATTGATTAAATTAGAACTTAGGAAAAAATAAATGTCCAATGCATTATTTATTTATGTATATTGAAGACTTTTTTATATACATTTATATTTCCTGCTAATTTAATTGTTTATGGCAACACAGTTGATTATACAGTCTAGGAGTATAACTAACTTTTCCTTTTTAAAACTACGTGTTTTGCTTCTAATCTGATAACTGAGCTAGATTTTTATTTTGTCGTATTTATAAAAATGAAATAACACTATTTTTTAATACAGAGAAGATAAATTTAAAGCAGGAAATTTTTTAAAAACTAGATTGGTTGGGTAATCTCCATTTTGATATAACTTACAGCTGGGCACACATCGTGATGAACTATTTACTAAATTTTATGAATTATTTAAGATCAACCCTTTGGAATATTGAAATTTATATAAATAAGTCGTGTGCAGTAATAATAGCCTCTGGTAGAGGACTACCCTGGGGAGACTGCGCCGTGCGGTGCAACATTTCCTCTGATTTAAGGCAAGAAACATAGCAAAGAACGGAATAACAGCCGGGCTGACAAGCGTGCCAAATGGCAGTCCGATGAATGAAACGTACGTGTTGAATTCGAGCGCTTTTGTAAAAGTTTAATGTTCAAAAGATTCCAGAATACTCTTGCGCATGCGCCAGATAAATAACAAACCCGCGATCGGGTGGTCCTATACAATTTTACAGGCATTTTAAAACTACGACAAAGGGAAATTTGGATTCATCCGTGGATAGGTCCTCGTGTAATCAGCGCTTATGTCAGTGTATGAAATAATACTTATATCTGATGTGAAAATAATTATATTCTGGTGTACTTAGGAACGTATGTCTCTCTATAACTTAAAGTATAAAGTGGTTTAACCTAACCTAACCTCAATATTTTCTTAAATTAAATACATGTAAGTAAACAATTGCGACTACCCCTGAAACAACTCTATGTGTGTATGTCTTCTGAGGCATCGAATCTCGAATGTCATATTAAACAACCGTATTCAATAAATAAAAATATTATTACATACAATTTCTAAGTGAGCTTCCCCGCAACAAAATAGTATATCATCCAAGATGGCCGACGTATCGTCTATTAATCAACATTTTTAAATATCGATATACAGTTTTATTGAAGGAGGTGTCTCAATTATTTGACTATATACCTATAAATTGGCAGCGACGTCATCCAGCAGGTTCGTACCGGTTTGCGCGTACCGGTTGTTAACTTTAGCTACGGTTCGCCGATCCGGTTGTTAAAACCTACCATATTAAGAAAAAATCAAAATTAAAAACTAACTGTAGATTTATACCCCAAGAATTCGCAACCACATATAACTAAAGCCACGTGTTGTGGCCTTAGTTAAAGTTGCAATTTATCATACTCAAAATACGTCCAGTTAATAGTCTGTTTATTTTTAATATACAGATAATTGATGTACTTATATAAAAGAATTGCAAACCGGTTGTTAAAAATTTGGATGGAACCACTATACGAGTGTCAGAGATGTTCTAAGGAGTTACGTCATAAGCCGGGGGGTGTTCAGGAGCGATTCGCACCAATGGGGACCAACCAACCAACCCTTTTCAGGAAAAAAACATGCAATTTAAATCGCATACGTATGGATATAATATGAAGATACCTTATCTCTGAAAGAGTATATTTTTTGTACATTATGTATATATTAGAACCAATTCGTCAACCGTATTTATAACCCTAATATTCTTAAATATCAATGAAAATAGTTTACATGGTTTAGTTTAATAACCGCACACTTTATTGTGATAGAATTGACGACAAAACTAATTTTCTTTATTTTGCCATGCGATACGAACCTACGGACGGATATAAAGAAATTATACGGGTAGGATAATGAAATAAAATTACAGATCCAATATAAAATGCGTGTCAAATTATTAGAACAGTTTCCACGATTTTCCGAAAACAAAATATGTGTTTCTCTGACCTATCAGATTTTCTCAATTTTTTTAAGATTCTAATCGTAAATATACGCGTTTAGGACTTTGGCGTTCCGTAAACGTTAGTATATGTCAGTTGATAGTTTTAAACCCCAAACGCATCGCGTTAATTCAAAGAAAAAGTTTACAAAATTTGGTTGAATTTACTATTATTTTTGTTACTATCTTAACGACTGTTGACTAACTGTTTGTTTTTTTTAAATAAATAAATACATAAAATATAAAGTACAGCATAAGTATGTCAACGAATGACAGCTCGCTCCGTGCGCAATTCTGCACTATCCTATAGCGAGACGAGTCTCATTCACGTACACGCACCATAACAGCTGAAAGTTGTTACATGTTTATTTAACGATTTGGATGAATATATGCGAAATGTATAAATTAATTTTCACAGAAAGAAATGAATGATTCAAATGGTTTAATCTATTATTATTAACGATAATTTATAATTCCTCCTAAAGTAAACTCCACCTACCGCCTATTGTTTGCTTATTTCCCTTTATTTATGAGCAGAATTAGAGTTACCCAGTTAGCGGCTGCACATCTGTCTTTTATGAATTCTCCGTCACAAACTCCACAATACACACGCAAGCCGGGCTCGGTGCCCCCCCATTATTATTTAACTTTTTGCCATAACTCAGATGATAGATGACGGGTTTCCGAAGCGTGGAAATCGGGAAAAGTAAAATACTACGGCTGTCACTTCCCAGCCGCACGCCGTCAACCGCCGGTCCTCGAGCCCGATTTTTATTTTATTCTTATTGTGAATTATTTGTGGAAGCCTTAGCCAGATCTGTCCTGTCCCGCGTACAAGTAAACTTTGTGATTTAGAACTTAAGGCAGATCCTTGGTGCACCTGTGACCGAGCGAATCAAACGCCGAATCATATTCTCTGACAATGCGAAATATTGACGGATGCAAGAGAGGATATGATTGAAGGTTCGGTGGGAGTGGATCGGGTGTCCATTTTGAACTCCGATCCCCTCACCTGCAAAAGGAATCTGGAATTGTTCAGGACCTTGTGAGAGTTTGGGTTTCTAGGTGGGAATTACTTAGGGGTACTGGGATTCCTGGAACTCCTAACGTCAAAATTTTCTCATTTAGTCATTTTATTATTCTTTTTGTTATTTGCAGTATTATATTTGTTGATTTTTTTTCATTTTTACTTTTTATTTTTTTTTGTCATTTTTTAACTAGCAATACCAATATTAGTGGTTTTCTTTGTTTGTTTCTCCTGTCATTGTGTATGAATGGCCGGCGATGGTGCTCTGATGACAAGACTTTTTTCCTTTTTCGGGAGCGTGTTTTTCCTTTTTTTTTGGGCTCTCCGACTACAGCTCCATTTACTATGTTGTCTCCCTACTCTACTATAGCTTATGCCCGAAAAGATGTAACTCTGTGAGATTTTTATTTGCCATTTTTTAATTCAACTGCAGATTTGTATGTTAGTATTTCGTATGTACTATGTTTTCTGTATTCAATGATTCTGTCTACACATTGTTATTTTTCCTCAAATGTCGCGTTGGGAGCTTCTTAAAGAATAAATTGTGTATTTATTCATTTTTTTCATAGTGGGGATGGTGATGAGGGTAACCCTATTGCCAATCCCGTATACTGTTCTTGTAGTAGAATGGATTCCTTTCGCTTATGGTCGGTTTGCTAAACTGTAATATTCTGATCCCTCGAAGGGACTGCTGGCTTCATGCTGCATTGTCTAACAATGTCAAACTTCTTATCAATCTATGTATTTTGTATTTCTTTGTTCATCACTGAATTCTTGTGTCTGACCAATAATTTAAATACTTTTATTTTGTAAATTGAGTTAAAACAATGTTTTATTTCACTATACTTTTTATTGTGTTAAAGTTAGAACGTTTTCGGGAACATCTTCCCAATATCAATATTATAATTCAACTAAAATTAAAAACAGTTCCAGACAGTAATATATTGTGTGTTTGGAGTTAACGGAGCTGGGGATGTAATGGACGGTATTTGAATATTTATTATGTTTTATTGTTATTTTTATTATTAAGTATTCCTAAATTTTCTAGAATGTCTAACTTTCGTCCTTTGGTGCAACTATGTATAAGTTGTAAATTACTATTATCAAATTAATGGCCCCTCCATTCTTGCGTGCTCAGCCATTTCGGAGTTAAGACTGAAGTTTTTCATAGCTTTCTTGTGTTCTTTCAATCTTTTTCTTATTCTTCTTCCGCTTTATCCAATACAGAATACGTCACAATCCTTACAACTCAACTTACAGACTCCGCTTTTTTCTTCTTGAAGTATTTTTGATTTATTATTCAAAATACATTTCTAACGTTTAATACTATAAAAAGCATAGTAGAATGAAACGGTGTTTTAACTCAATTTTCAAAATAATTATGAAATTCCACAAAATTTCACCAAAAACCTTTGAACAATTACTTTTATTTTTATTTGAAGTATTTTATTGTTTATATATTATTCCTCTGTATATTAATTTAAATAAACAAAAGCAGAACATGCACTGAAAGTACGATTAATGACTTTTTGCTGGTCGACATGCCGTATTACATGCTGCACTATACCACGGTATGGTTTCCATGTAGAGTAAAAATGCCATCCTGTCGGTGAATAACCAAAACCGATATGGGAGCGTTCATTGTCCAGAAAGGTAACCAGCCACAACCTTTCCACCTTGAACCACCATCTCCTTATCATTTTCGCGCCAAGTGATGTGGGTGAAGTACTGAAGGACACGCGATTGTTCAATATGTAATTATATTCAATGTCTGTTGCAGTGACGTAACTAAAGAATTTGGGCGCCAATGCCAAATGAAAAAAGGCCCGAGTTAAAATATAAGAATATTAAATGCTGAACACTTCGTCAAAGTTCTACTCCCCTAAGGAAGTAGGAAATCATTACTGCTATTTGAACACAAGAAGCAGCTACTATAAATGACTGTGATCTGTAATAGAATTAGTCCTTCAACCAGGAGAGGTGTGTTCTTCCTTCACCACATTTCTCTCAACAAGAAAAAAATAAATTGGTCTCGTATCTTTTATAATATTCACACATCATTACATGTTTTTCAATATAAGATTTAATTTTCTGATAATTATGCCGGTACTAGAAATTATCGAATACATTCATTATAGCAATACTTTCATCATTTTTAGTAGAAAAAAATGTATAATATTTTGTAAGAATGAAGAATGACAATTTGCAAGAACCAATATTAATCGACTAAGAAGAAACAGTATTAACAATAGAGGGAGAGTTAAATTTAATTCTGAAAAATGCAGACAAACAGAAGTTTTTACTTTTCAAAAACACAAAAAATCAAACCATTTATCTTGAAAGGCTCTATAATGCGCCACGCACAGTGAAACTTACTTCAACGGATAACGAAAGAACATTGTCGGAGTCTACACCAAACTTAGATCGGCATTCTCGGTGTTTGCACCAAACTTAGATCGGCATTGGGGGATAAGTCTCTAGCTAGTCAAATAAAATATGATATTTATAACGAATTCGGTTTCTTATTTATCATATTAATATTTTCTGTCATTAAAAGAAAGAAGAATTTACATTTTACCCTTATTTATTATCGTCTCGAAATCGGAAATAAAATTATTAACATGGAAAATGAATTATTTTTACAGATCTTATAATGTATCTACTGTTTTAATTAATTATCAATAGGTCGCTAATAATCCTGACAGATAGTCTATTCTATAGAATTCTATGATTACTCTAATAAAGTATTCAAATATATCGTATCAGATATCGTTATAATATATGAATATTTTTGTAAATAAATATTCATATATTATACTTTATAGTTTCGTTTTTATCTATGCTTGTATTTTTAATTTTAGTATACATTGTTTCATGCTTCTTGAAAAAGATACCATAAGTATCGAAACATGATAATTTATCAATAAACAAAGTGTTTATGTTGTATTGAATAAAATAACAAGAACTTTGTATGGAACCACGACGTGGTTTAAACAAAGTGTTTGTGTTGTATTAAATAAAATAACAAGAACTTTGCATGAAACCACGAAGTGGTTTAAACAAAGTGTTTGTGTTGTATTAAATAAAATAACAGGAACTTTGTATGAAACCACAAAATTTCGTGGTTTCATGCAAGGTTATTATTATTATTTTATTTAATATAATATGTCAAACCACAAAGTGATGGCATTTTACGAAAAAATTGAATATTTTTGTGTTTAGGCTTTAATTTTTATACTAATTAGTAGTTTTTATATGATATACTCGTATAATTTACTGTACTCATAAAAAACTTTTCCATAGCCAAATTGTGCGGTGTTTTGGATCTTTATATAATAATAAATCTTTTAAAAATGTAAATGTCGAATTTTTTTAAATATAATGATTTTGGACCCGAACCCGACCCATTTCTAAAATGTAGGGTTTTCAGAAACCCTAGTCTGCGAAAGTCTCGGTGTGTCAACAAGCTTGAATAAGAAAATGTATGAATGTGGATTTGGCAAGATAGAAAAGTGTAGTGAGACACGGTGCTATGAGAACTTAATTGGTTAGTTAGTTAATTTTGATACAAAAAAGGTTGTCATTTCCTGTTTGAATGTAAATATTATACATATTATTCACAAAGCGTCGATTGGAAGCCATGTAGGTATCCCTGTACATACGGGGCTAATAATATGGAGCAAAGAGGGATGCGAGATGTACCGCGACTACCTACTGCCCGCTAACCTTCAGAGGGAGCGCGTTAATCTTTTGTCAAACGTAACCGTCGCAGTTAGATAGGGCCGTGAAAATTGGAATGAGTTCCGGCCCGCTGCGAATAGTGAAAAAATCGACCGGTGAGCGATCCGTGAGCCCTTCCCTGCCCTTCTCCGCCCTTCCTCGCAGGACTGCCGGCTGGTGGCTCCACAATATTATAACACCCAAATACGGAATATGTACCCTAATTTCTTAGTGCTTTCCTTGAGCAAAAGTCATTTTTGAATTTGAACTAGGCAGAGCTGTCAAGGGCCAGTGTAAAGCTAATAAAATGGCCTAATTTGTTAAAGGTGACTCAGGCATATTTTTTAAACAACCTTTTTCGAGAATATGACAATATTTTCAATACTAATTAAATTAAGAAGATATACAATATATAAGAAAAATATTGTTGTCGTTGTTGCTAATGGAACGATAGATGTATTAATTTGAAAAAGTGTAACATATAGGTTTGAAAATTTGTCGTCAAAAATAATGTCGCTGTAGCATAGTTGGATAATGAACATCCCCGGTTTGGAAAAAGAGATCCAGGTTCGAATCTCGGTGACGCAACAATAAAATTGATTTTATATGTATATCTTTCTAATTAATACATTTAATTAGTATTTAAAATATCACAGACCAATGTTCTGAATAATTACAACTTCACAATAAGAATGTGTTCTCTGATTCCTTTTAAATAAGTTTATTCAGCACATAATTAATTACTAATTAAAAGATTTCCATTTTCTTTAGTCTTTCATATCCCGGATACTCGCAAGTTCTTTCATAACACTTGTCCTTAGTTTATTTTATTTTTTATAACACAAGTCTTAAGGTTGAGAATAATGAGAATATTGTTATTGTTCCGAGCACGCACTTTCATTAGGTATTAAAAATTCCCGTTTATTCTTTATTTATTATGATTGAATAATGCACCGTGTGTCCTTACGTTCCGTACGTTTGTATTGTTATTTTTATATACGTAACTATTCATTCCATACCATCAAATAACAATATAGAATTAATTTATTTTATAAATTGTTGTTTATAATTGTTTCATTGCTATCTAAATAAAAAACGTGTGTTATATATAGTAATTCAGAAATAAATACTAAATTAACATAACACTCATAAATTAAGCACTTTATAAAGTATATAAGTGTCAAAGAAATTGTTTTCCGTTTTCTCGTAGTTAATTATTTTTAATGAAAATACATTTTTGTTGTTAAGTTGTAATTTCAGAACATAGTTCTGTGGTATTTTTGATTCAAATAAAAAGCAACCAAGTATCTATCACCTGTCTAATATTTGTAGTAAAAAATGATCTAAATATATTAATTACAAATGTTGTATTGACAATTTTAAATTAATATTCATTTTATACTTCTTTATCATCAGATTCATCATCATTTAAACCACCAAATAATCTCCGAATTCAGTACAATAACCAACTCTCTGGTGCAAGCGGCGCTCTCACGGAAAGCTGGTTCCCTGACCAGAGAATGGCCTACAGAACGCCTACAGAATAGCTACATATACAATGGCCTTGACTAAAGTGAACTTTTTACTGTTTATTAACTTTTTAAAAAAAATATATTTATTAATCCTTGGTTTTCTTTTTCATAGCATTATATTTATTTATGTATTATCTCTATGGCGAATCGGTTTAAAATAAACCTGATCACGCTGGAATAAACACATTATTATTATTATTTATCCGAAGTTTAGAGTAAATATAGTATTATGATTATTGGGTGAATGTGTTTCGCGTTTTGATCACCCTGCACCCCGGCAAGTGAAACTAAAATGGCGACTCAAATCTTATAACAAATAAATGATTAACAATTAATTCGGTTCGTCATTCGTCATCGCTACACTCGCATTAGGAGCGTCGCGCGTCGGCCGGACTTGCATGTATTCTGCGGACTCAATTTACGTAAGCGAGCGACGTATTTGTGTTTTGGCAAGAATACCGTACTAAATTGGGAGTTACAATTTTCAACTTTATGCGTTAAGTGAACAAGTTTTTATTTTTGAAATATTTAATTATGCAGCAGTAGCGGTCGGTGACTTTTTGTACAAGAGATCTTGGATAATAGTAACAAAATTAGGGTAGAGGATTGCAATAGGGCGGAGTCAGGAGGGGTCGGAAGGAGGGTCGTGTTTGGGAGGTTTAGATAGAATTTGCGGGCTAGGTCGGTGAAGTAGTCAATGAGGGTGGGGATGTTGGTATCGGAATGGATGATGGTGTTGCAGGGCGAACCAAGGTGATTTTGTGATTTGGCGGAGGATTTTGTTTTCCAGGGAGTTTAGGTAACGGAGGTTACCCGTTCCCCAGACATAGGAAATGATGGGGCGAATGAGGGCTTTGTATATGAGGAGTTTGTTGGAAAGGGAGAGGGGGCTGAAGGGATTGAGGAGTGGGATGAGGGAACCGTAGGCTTTGTTAGCTTTAAGGTGGGTATTTTGAATGTGGGTAAACCATGTGAAATTACGTTGAAACGTTATTCCAAGGAATTTGAAAAAAAAAAAGAATTAACAAAAAAGCAAAACTCAAAAAAAACTAACAAAAAACAAAAAAAAAATCTTATACATATATACACCAAACCAGTCCATATACCCGCTCACGGGATCCCTAAATTTCACCACAGTTTATGGCACTCGAGATATCGGAGACAAGAGGTGGAAACCTCATCACTCCATTCATCATCATTCCCTAGATAATAGTAGGTACATACTATAATTCGATATATTCAATAATTCGACTTCAAGTATTCAAAAGATAAACTGTCAAAAATGCGTCGCACTAACAAATTCCTCAAAACAATCCGCTCGCTTAGTGATATGTATGCTATTCTGTGCATTACATCCATCATAAGCATTAAAGTCGTTTTTTGTACGTTGGATGGTGTTAACGGATGCGTATACAGTGTTCGAAGACCTTGACAGGCGGAACTGAATGCGAACGCAGGAAAGTACTGTAAATACTTTCAAACTTTGTGGATACGGAAAAAATGATCCACTGACAAAAGAATCCACTGTTGCTCGTATCTGTGTGTCTACGCGATTCATAGATGTTCGAAAGTAGAGAATGTATATGTATTTAGATTCACGTGTGTTACGACTGGTCTCTAAAGGACAGTACGAATTTATTTGCAACAGTGCAGTTTTCGGCTAGAAACAAAGAGTCTAAAGCTTTTTGAATCTAGAATACAAGGGATGCGGAGCATCCAAATCATTTATGAAGCGACCGCGTCTATTATATAGGTATGTTTATAGCCCCACCCGTTCAATAATGAACCTGAAAGAAGACGAAAAATAGGTACACCAAAAATGACATGGCATGGCAATATAAACAAAGGCTTGTTCATTCTTGGCGTCAGTAATTAGTAATACAGAGACAGATGAAGATGCCTTTTTGAAAAGCCCAGTCTGTATTTGTATACCAGATTGTAGAGTCAGAGATAACGATGATATTTACACAATATATTTAAAACAAATAAAATGAATTAATTAGAAAGATATATAGAAAACTTAAAAACAGTCAAAAGTCACGGCATTCGAGAAGGAGAAAGCAAGACACCGTGTAAAATACTTGTAGGTAATGAATGTTTGGAACAAGTAGATTAGTTTGTGTATTCGGGAAGTATGTTTGATAGGAACGGAAGGACAGAGAAAGATATCGAAAGTAAGGTGACTGCAGGGAATAAAGTGAACGGCGCTTTGAATGGAATTATAGCTAATGGGAACTTGTCAACTGAGGCAACACTAGCGGTTCACAATAGGGTCCTGGTACCGACACTGAAGAAGAACGAAAATAGACTGAATGCAGTGGAAATGAGATCACTTAGGCGTATCCATTTATGACAGAGTAAATAATTAAGAAATAAGGAAATAATGTAAAGCTAATCTTAGTATAGTGAGTAAGATTAATAAAGAATCACTTAGGTGGTTTGGTCATATGGAACGGATGAATGAGGAGAAAATTGTAAGAAAGATATATAACGCAAATGTTAATGGCACCGGAAGAAGAGGACGTCCGCGGAAGACTTGACACAATCAGGTAAACAAGATATTGGAATATGGTCATGTTAGAAGGCTCAATAATCGGCGAGCTTGTATGAGAAGATGTATAAATGAGGATGAGGCGACAATTGTGTGTCTGGACAGAAGAGTGTGGCGCTCTATCCTCTCTGACTATTCTTGCGGGGAAACGGCGTGATGGAAAAACTCGATCTATCGAAAAAAAATTCGAATACCTACGGGAGACAAATCCAAAACTTTTCATTGTCGTGGAAATGCGTTTCTATTATGCTACGTAAACATTTAGGATTGGATAAATTGTAAACTGAATCGTTTTTGTAAATGATATAGGTATATAAAAATTAATTAAGACCACATATATAAGTCTCAAATTTGTCATTAATTTTTAAGGTTAATGTAGCGAAATTGCAACCAATTTCCCCAGCAATCCCTTGAATTGCGGACAATTATTTTTTCTATAAATATATTTCTTCTGTATACCTTTCTAATTAAATCGTGTAATTTATTGTAAATATCATAGAATTACGTTCTAAAAATTGTGTATTCAATAAAAAAATGTACTATGTTTTAAATTTTGCCGGCCCTAGTTTATAATATTGTATGCAGAGCCCTCGCAATATAGTGAAGACCCGCCCATTTATCAGATTAACACGATATCGAACTAATTCATTACAGTTCATACATTTCTGAATACCTATGTGTATGTATATTATGTATACATAGCTAAATATACAACGGTCTAAATGCAAAAGTGAAATATTGCAACCATAGTCTTGCATATTTTTCACGAAAAGTGCAGTTCTGGCTCCACGAAATGGGGAGAAATTACGCCCAAGAACTTTTAAAGGTCCAAACCTGAGAATAAAACTGCTACAACAGTATATTGAATTACTTAATTACATCTCTTAATTAACTATTTATATATATATTTTTTGTTCATTGATCATTTCACTTTGCATACCGGAGGAACACTGTCTGTTATAATACAGTAAATTACTAGTGTAGCAGGCAGGGTACCCAAATATATGTTTTACTTTCTTACTGATATGTTGTATTTACTTTGCCAAATTTTATATGCATACCCTCGGTACATTTGTCTGATATTAGAAATATTACGCAACACTCATAGTAATTAACTAGGTGAAAATGTATACTTAATGAAGATTAATTTGGAAGAGTAATACGTCAGACCGTTAGACATTATTTATCAATATAAGTACATAATACATGTAAAAAGCGAACCTAATAAATATATTATTAAATGTAAATAGCTTGATCAAAAAATACGCGGAATTTTCGTTTTTCTCATGTTTTTTTCATATATTCATCAATATTAATTTTGTCCCCATCAGATACATATAAAAGTTCTTGTGTCAGCGTTTTTTCCAATCTTCGAAGCACTTCTGGAAAGCAATTTTTTTTAGCTCCTTTAGTGATTCTGTCTTTATCTTCTGAATGTTGGAAAAACGTCGTCCTTTCATGGGTTTTTTTCTTCATTGGGAATATGAAGAAGTTGCAACGGGGCATGTCCGGGGCATAACGAGACTGAAGCATCATAATGGTGTTGTTTTTAGCCAGAAATTGGTTGGGAGTATCGTGATGCAATTGTCACGAGTTGTTTCGCCAAAAATCCGGACGTTTTCTTCAGACTGCTTCACGTAAATGGCGTGGAACTTCAGGTAGTTACTCCTTGTCGACCTAGTAGCAAAATGTACACTATACCGTTAAAATCGAAGAAAATATTGAGCAAAGCCCTTACATTCGATCAAACTTGGGGAGCTTTTTACGGTCTCGGTCATGGCAGAAAGCATGCATTGGGACGATTGAGTTTTAATTTTGATGTCATATCCGTACACTCATATTTTATCATCAGTTATAACCCGTTTGAGAAGTTCTGGACTGTTGTCTAATTAATAATTCTAAGCAATGTCTATTCGACACTGCTTTTGATCGAAATTCAACAACTTCTGAACAAATTTTGCTGCCACAAGTCTAACGCCCAAAACATTTAAAAAAATTGCTTGACATTAGCTAAATGATTTGCAACTTCTTTGATAGTGTTTCGGCGATTGCCCATAATCATTTTCTTCACTTTTTCGACGTTGTCATTCGTTGTTGATACTCTGGGACGTCCAGGGAGCTCGTCATCTTCAACGTCTTCATGGCCTTCTTGGAAACGTTTGTACTACTGTAAATATTTGTTTTATTCATAGGAGACGACTCACCAAAAACACTATTTAATATTTTGAATTCATTTTATTCTGCACTATATTTCATTTATAATCTAAAGTTTTATGGAAATTCTTTATTCCGTTTCTTCTATAAGTAAAAAAAATCTTTTCAACGCCAACAATAAAGTAAGCATTCAAAATGGCTACCAATTTCAAAATATATCAGGAACAAGTGTATTGATGCATCAACAATAAAAAAATATTAATACAAACTATATGTATTATTATACATATAAGATCAATTAATCGTAAAAAAAATTTGTTGCCACCGGGATTCGAACCTGGATCTCTTCCTATCCGGGGAAATGCATTAACCAAATATGCTTCACTAACAACGACAAATTTATAAACTTTTATGTTGCACATTCAAATTGAAACATCTATCGTTCCATTATTTGAAAGGCATCTTCTTTTGAATAAAATCTGATAGGAGACGGCAGAATTAAAATCAATTTTATTAAATTTTGAAAACATTAATACAACTTATATGTTTTTAAGGAGAACACAATTTTATTATGAAGTTGCAATTTTTCAGATCATAGGTCTGTGATATTTTAACAAAAATAAAAAATTTAAAAATAAAGAAGATGTCTTTCAAATAATGAAACGATAGATGTATTAATTTGAAACGTGCAACATATAACTAAATGTGTAACAATAAGTTACTATTATGCTGTAGCATAATCGGTCAATGCATTTCCCCGGATAGGAAGAGATCTAGGTTCGAATCCTGGTAGCAACAAAAATATTTTTTCGATTAATTGATCTTATATGTATGCCTTTCTAATTAATACATTTAATTTGTATTAAAAATATCACAAACGTATGTTCTGAATAATTGAAACCTCACAATAAGAATGTGTTCTCCTTAAAAACAAAAAGATTGTGTCAATTGGTCTTATACAAACCGCGGAATTCAAAAATTCCGCGTATTTTTATATAAATGGTAGTAGTAAATAGTAGGTAAATAATAATTTCAATATCGCTCGTACGAGTATTTATCTACTCATATATCAAGCTCGCCGATCACTAGTCAAAACTATCAAAGAAATAATTGTATTTATTATTGTATTAAAATCAAAATATGTATGTTTCTGTGCTAACGAAAGAACAACGTCACATCAAAGTCCTACACTCATCGTACATGACTGCAAAGCAAACAAGAACACGGCTTCCGCACGCCAATGTGAAAAATTATTCGACATCTGGGAGTACTGATCGATGATCATCTTCGCTGAAAAGAACACACATCGAACCTAACTAAACGCATAAGAAAACTAATTTACTTTTTTAAAGGAATACGTATATATATACAGTTGATTACAAACTCTTAAGATCGGTGTACTTTGTACTGTGCTACTCCTTAATTAATTATGCTATTTCAGTTTGGGAGGAGCAGCAAAAACAATATTGGAGTCGGTTAAAAAAGCACAAAAAACAATTCTCAAGGTAATAATTGGTCATCCCTTTAGATATCCATCAGATGTTATATTTAAAGAGTACAATGTCCTAGATATAAGACAAATCTTTATGTTGAGACTCGTTCAATATTTTCACACTAACAACAACTCTCCTCAAGCAATAAATCATGGACACAACACAAGACAAACAACAAACATCTAAACACCAGTTCCGAGAGCAACAACGACATTTTATCAAAGATTCTACATATTCCTAGCTCTGAAACTATACAATACACTCAGTACCAACTGGACCCAATATATGATTCAATCATATAGAGATGAATCAGAAGCATGGATATCCAACAATTTAATATAATTTATACAATTCTTTCACTAATAATTCACTAGTCCTGCAACACTCCCACTCCATATATTTTTATTATACTTTTTTATACATATTTGTAATTCTCTTTTTATTCCAAATAATACCACAACAGCACGAAAAAAAACTGACTACTTTAACACAGACTTCAGTCTAGCAAAGTAGCCAGGACAACGCTGTATATATCAGAGGTGAAGTCTACTCCATCCCACACAATAAATTATGTATTATGTATCCACCTCTGTTAGTACAAAAATATGGATGTCAAAATATATATAAGTAAATAAATAAATGTAAGTATAAGGACTATATTCATCGACTGTTACAGGACCCAACCTCCTTACTCCGCAATGTACCCTAAGTTGTCACCAGCAATTGTAAATATTCATTCAGTTTCATGCTTTACATCAGTGCTAAATGGTTAGCGTAGTCTGTGGGGGAGAGATCATACTCCTCGGGGGAATCAGCAGAGGGAACAGAAATCCTATTTTTATTTCAGTCAGGGCCGGATCTAGGCACTGGGCTAAGGTTCTGTATCGCCCATAACTCGGGCGAGGCAGAATCAATAATTATAAAATGTTGTGAATTATAGAACTAAATAATGAATCATATTTTCTATTGAATTTTTTTGTACATAAACGTATTTTTACATTTAAGTTTAAACAAAATACTTCATTGTAATCTTTGATTACATCAGCTCATATGAAAAAGAACAGTATTCTCATGTATTTACTTACATGTTTAACTATTTATATAATAACTAGATATAAAACATCAATAACGAAAGATAAATAATATCTTTAATAATTTATTTAAAAATTCAGCGAAAATGCGATACCAAAAAATTGTAATATTCGCTAATTTTATTTTCAAATTCAAGGGTACGAATTTTTATATTAAAAGTATGCAATCTACGTATTTACTATATCGATCAATAATGTTCCACATTCTAAATTATTGTGACAGATTCGAAGTTAGCATTATAAAAAAAAAAAGATTGAAATATTGTAAGTTATCATTTCCTTGATATGAGACATGCGCGTACTCGGATGCACGAAACTCCGCAGGTATGTAAGGCTATTATAATACTTTCAAAATCAATATGCTTATAATTATATATCACAATAATTCAAATTGCGCAAAATAATATACATAATACCCAAATATAATATCATACTAGACACTCAATATATCATATGAGTTTATTTAAATGCATACATACTGATATATCTACAGTTTAATATAAAAATGTTATTCTTCAGAAAATATACAATATAAAATATATTAAACTTAATAAGATATATATAGTTTCTAAGGGCATCTATAGTACTTGGGTATCATGGTCTGGGAGAGTAATAAACTGATATATACTCGTACGTGAGATTTTCTAATGTCTCGCTTCGCGTCGCTAACATAGCATAAATTAAATCTAGTTTTGATTAAGTGATGCGGTCATCTTCTTTTAAACAGGTAATCAACCCTTCGAGAGTGATTTGTGCCATTAATCAAGTTAAAACATTATTTTATATAAAAAAGTACAATCATATTATAGAACAAGTCAATACCATTACCGTCCAAAAAATTTGCTATTATATAGATTAAATGTGGCGAGTTAAGGGAAAGAAGATGACACAAGTTAGCTGGGAGTTGAAAATTACTATTGACGAAATTACTGTAAAAAACCTGTGATCCGCAATGGACAGGCAGAAAAAATATGGTCAAGGGTTTCCTCCTCGGCACCACACTCACACATTGGGGAATCTATCAAGATCAATCTGAATAAATGTGAGGCTACCTGGCAGACGCAGTCATCATTTAGTCGAAATTTTAGAAGGGTTTCAATTAATTAATCATTTATTTAAATGGTATATGTACATAGTATTTTTAATATTAAATAATTATAATAATAATTATAAAAAAAAATCTGTTATACGAGGCGTGAAAGTCTCTCCCTGAGATTTCGCTTCTCGTTTATAGGATAGAATAGTTACGTATGATAATTAATAATGACGAATTATTAGTTATTAAGGAAAACACACCTTTATAGTGAAGTTGTAATTATTCAGAATATAGATCTGGGATATTTTAAATACTAATTAAATGTATTAATTAGAAAGATATACATATAAAATCAATTTTATCGAAAAAATTTGTTGTTGCGCTACCGGGATTCGAACCTGGATCTCTTTCCAAACCGGGGAAGGTGCATTATCCAGCTATCCTACGATTTATTCAAAGGTCTTTAAGATGGCTTTCAAATAATGGAACGATAGATATATTCATTTGAAAAGTGTAACGTTTGGGTTCGAAAATTAGTCGTCAAAAGTATTGTCGCTGTAGCATAGTTGGATAATTCACCATACCCGGTTTGGTAAGAGATCCAGGTTCGAATCCCGGTAGCGCAACAACAATATTTTTCTATAAAATTGATTTTTTATATGTATGTATTTCTAATTAATACATTTAATTAATTTAATTTATAGAGCTATAGATTTGTTTGTAAACTTAATTATTAAGCTGTTAAACATGTGTTTTTGTATCTGTATATTTTGTGTGTTGCGCCGAAATAAACTTATTAATGTAAATGAATCCTAGCAGCACTTAGTTCACGAGTAGGTTAATGAAATATTAAGCTGTGTACAGAGATTGCGCGGGAAAAGGGAAAGAGATGAATGCACGAGACGCGACAGTGTTCGCTCTCCGAGACCTCGCCTCTCGTCGCCGAACGCGGTGTAAACCGAATGCAGTTGTGACTCGGTGACAGCGGTCGGTAAGTTTGTCGAACTCTCTTCTCGTGAAACGCCACCCATCTGGCCGATTCATTAGTCCGCTCCCGGTCCGCAGCTCGCCTTTCTCCCGCGCCGACTTGGCCGGTTTAATATTACGGACACAAAGGGCCGCGGCCGCCCGCGAGTGCCGCGCGACGTATCTAATGTGCATTCATAATCCCACTGCGCTCTGTTTCACTCGCCTTTGGCAAATTAAACTCCTTTACTCCGGCCGTGTATCGCTCTTTGGTACACTTTTAGACTCTCGAGCAAAGGCAAATGTTTATTATTCGGCGCAAAGACCGACTGCCGTACGGCACTTAAATCGCGCTCTGCCGTTTAGCCACGCCACCCCGGGGGACGCCGGAGCTAGATCGCCGCGAGAGACGTTCGTCCGGCCGAGCGGTGAAAGCTGCTCCGGGACTGGAGTGCTCACTTCGGCCGGGAGAGCCGCTCGCGAACCGAATCTAACAAATGTGGTACCTAGCGCACAAAATGTGCGTACACAAAAAAATACACCGTGCACACAATTTTAATAAGACACCGCTTTGAATCTAATTCTCAACACTAGTACTGGAAATATGACGAAGAAAGGAAGGCGCTTGCTTTTCGTCTGTCAGATGCTGGTTCATTTGTTTATTCCTTCTCCACCACAAGAACAAGCGTCGCGGGGTGTCTACAATGCAACATAGCGATTATTATATGTAAGCGGGATTAAGGTAATATTATTAACTAAAAAGTGGAGTGAAGCGACGGTAGTGTTTCTTGCTGCTGTTAATAGATTTTTAATTACTGCGACATCTTCTATTTGCTTAAACATAGGTTAAGAACATGCTTAAAGATAGGTTAAGAAAGAAAGGGACGGAGATACGCAGGTTAAATTTCGATAAATCGAGAATTGAATGTATGCATGACTGAGGCAACAAGTCAAACGCCAAAAAACTTAATAGAAACGGCGCTAACAACTAGTATTAGAATGTCTTTATTGTGTTATAACTGGTCAACTATTCAACTAGGAAGACAGAATCAAGAGTGTGAAATAAAGACGCGTATCCTCAAATCATAATATGTACTACAATTTTTAAAGACTAAAGCTTGCAATCGTTCCGTGCTTCCGTATCCAAGTATGCATCTAAATACGAAGCCGAGACGTGAATCCTCGCCGTAAATGTCATGTTTAAATTAAAAGTTTTTAATGACTTTGTGTGATTGATTAGGTATGTAATCAAAAGGATGTATAAGGTGAAAATCAAGGGCCCTATACCTCCTTGCTTCTCCAGTATATATATAAAAAGTTATCACCATAGAGGCTGGTATTTATGTGAGTGTTTGTTTTCAGATTGAATTTACGCTTGTTTGTGATATTACACAAAATTCAGGTTAATTGTAGTTCACTGAAGGCGGTGCCGAGGTGCGTGCGAGTAGATGTATCCTAGAGGCTGACCAGGAGAAGAATGGTTGTTCTATGGCTTCTTGGACTGGTTCGATCGCGTAGTATTGTTGTCTACAATTTGGCGGGTACCAGTCGGACTGTATGGCGCGAGCGATACCACCACAACTTTCCCAAAAGGTAATAGAAAAGTCTATACTTGGAATATCTCCAAAGAAATCGAGTACATATCGTACAAATTTGCTAGAAGACTAAAATAATGTATGCTCAAATAGCAATGGATCGGACACCTGTTGAAGAGATGATGGCTAGTGTGGACAAAGAAATTCAGGACGAATGGAATGGAATAGAGGAAGAAGTGTTGCGATTTTTGGGGAAACTCAATATCTAGCAGTAATGCTTATAGCCACCCAACGCGATGATGATGTCTGGTTGAGTGGCTACATCTATAGGAACATCAAAAAGAAAGTTTGTACAACTCCATAATCACACATGTTTTATTAATACAAATTAAATGCATAAATTAGAAAGATATAAAATCAATTTATAGAAAAAAACATATTTGTTGCTACCGGAATTCGAACCTGGATCTTTTCTAATCATTAAACTATTATGCTACACCAACATAGTAGCTGAAGCCTCAAAGCATATGAGTAAATACAATATAAATATTATTTAAAAACGTATGTTTTCACTAAAACAAATTATTTTTAAAACGCCGAAAATTGATCATATGTCCTGCAAATTGAATGTTTTATAACTCGTATATTAATTTTTAGCATTTTGCTAATTTGGTTCAATACAGATTTGTCTCCATAATCTTGGCTTCAAGATTATAATAAAATATATGTCGTATATGCTAGAATTTTCTATATTAAGGCAATTTTGTGGCACGCGTAAAATAAATCTAATGGTCGCCGTCTTTCTTACAACGCTTGTATTTTCTTAATTATGGCAAATAACATTCAATTTATTAGTTTTAAATTAGTTTAAAAGTTCTGCCTGAGTAATAATATTAAAGTAAATTATCAAACCCAGTGTATAATTTCTGATGTAAATGAATATTAAGAATCCACATTTTCGTAAAAAACACGAAAATATGAATTATTTTTGAAATCGCGCCCTTAACCGATTATGTTACACCAACATGGTAAGTTGATGACAAATTTTCGAACTTATTTGTCGCACTTTCAAATTAATATATCTGTCGTTCCATTATTTGAAAGCCATTTTTTTTTTTATGTTTACGGAATCTCAAACATGTCGGAGACGCCAGAATTAATTAATAATTCATTTTTATTAAATTTTGCAAACATTAATACAACTTATATAAATAATAAAACGACAGATGTATCAATTTGAAAGTGCAACATTTAAGTTCGAAAATTTGTCGTCAACTTACTATGTTGGTGTAGCATAATCGGTGAATGGATTTCCCCGGATAGGAAAAGATCCAACAAGTAGCAACAAAAATATATCTTTCTGATTTACACATTTTAATTATATTAAAAATATTATAGATCTGTGTTCTGAAAAATTACAACTTAACAATAAGAATGTGTTCTACTTAAAAATGAGTTGTTTTTATTTTACTAGTTTAATTTACTTGAGACGCGTTTCGCCTTGCAAGGGCATTATCAATCCCTTGCCGTTGTGTGTTTTATTTTCCCATGTTTCTAATTTCTAATTCAAAGAATATTTTTTTGTATTACCTATATTATATTATTAATAATACTTTATTTGACCTAAGTATAAGCTAATATAAATGTAGGTTTAATTGAATAGAAAAATATACAGAACTGCCACATGAAATCTTAGAACTTCGTATTTTTGCCAGATGCGTTTTGTCTTCAGTATATTTCAATTGGGGCCAATATGAATCTGTCCATCTTCATAGTTATACTCTGTATACAGATATACAAATTCTTATTTTGTATGGTAATATCTTTCTTAATTTCTCTCCTAGCGCAAAAATTTGACTTTAAAATCGCACAAAAGATTTAATTGTACACACAGTGATACAAAAATTAGAGAAAATATAACATTATACCTAATCCGTCTTCCTTACACATTAGAACTCGATCTGACTATTTTATAGGTTTATTTAAAAGTCGTATACTGTCCTGAATTAACAATTTCTTATTAAGAGAACACATTCTTATTGTGAAGTTGTAATTTTTCGGAACAGACGGTCTGTGATATCTTTAATGTGAATTAAATATATTAATTTGAAAGATGTACATATAAAATCAATTTGATGGAAAAATATTGTTGTTGCGTCACCGGGATTCGAACCTGGATCTCTTTCCAAACCGGGGAAGGTGCATTATCCAACTATGCTATAGTGAAGATATTTTTAGCGACAAATTTTCGAACCTACAGTAATACAGAAAAATCTATTTAGCATAAAAATATTTGGTTGCTACGAGGATTTGAACATGTACCTCTTCTTATCTCGGGAAATGTGCCACCATTCCACTACAGCAATAGATCACGTTTTTCGACAAATTTAGAACTTATATTCTTACAATTGATATATTTATTATTCCATTTATAAAAGCAATCAACTTTATATTGCGATGAATCTCAAATACCTAGGTAATACTCACTAGGAAACACCAAAATTAAATCAATCCATTTTTATTCATTTTGGATAAACTTTTATTAAACTTATATATTTTTATTGTGAAGTTGCCATTTCAGAATATAGCTCTGTGTTTTTTTTGCTCAAATTAAATTATTCAATATTGTACCGAAAAATTCATTTACTGTAAAAATATTTTTAGTTGCTACCGGGATTCGAACCTGGACTATGACATATTCATATTTTAATAAAATTTGTTTGTGTCCATACACAATTGTTACAAATATGCGGATTTTCAAAATCTAACGCACGTTGTATTTTGAGTACACAGTTTAAAAAATTTTCTTCGATGATGAAGAGGGGCATTATTTCCATCTATCTATCATCATGATTTTCACAAATTTTGATGAAAACCTTCTGAAAAGATGTAGCAATGATACTCCGTGTTATCTAGATCTCGCGTAATTGGATTTTTTAAATGCGAAAAGTCAAAGTAAGGTTTATTTATGGTGCAAATCAATTTAAGAATTAAATACATGAAATTATTCACGATGTTATTAACATAAATCCATTTATCGAATAAACATTGAATTTATAACTGTCCGAAGTATGTATACATTTTTTGAGACACCCGGTAGAGTACATATTATGGTATGCGAACACATTTAGTTTTAATTTATAAACATTAAAATACAACGAATATGGATTGTAATAAATTGCAAAATCATGTGGGTAGGTAAATAATAACGTGTGATCTTATTAATTATACTAATTTGTGATGTTTGAAAATATAAGCAGTAAGTATAAATTAGCTGGATTTGTATGAACGAAATTATTAATTAAAAACGTTTTTGGCGAAAGCAGAATTGGACGGTAACGGGAGATTATTAATTATATATACTAAAGATGTAAATTACAGCCAACTTTCACTGTCTTCCATCGAGGAAAACCCCTGAAACAGTGTAATTAGAGCTGGTTGATTTTGGGGATAAATACTCACCGATGTAGATCTCCCGGCGTTCTATTCGTGTGCGGTCTTTTTCAATCTCAAAGAGATGTCGACCACCATTCAGGAGGTATTCTTCGGGACCCATTTAATAGGTCAACATATAAAGCCGCTGCCGCTAACACTGGCGACAATAAAAGAGAATGGGCGTTGATACATATTTTACAATGTAGCTTTCGTCGCCGTCACAAAAGACACACGATGATGTATGACCGTTGAATTAGACAGCTCTTTTTCAGGTCTGCCCTGCCATTGTGGCCCCTTTGTGCGGCAGGTCCCACAGCCCCCAGCCCGCCCGGCCCGGGTCCCAGCGGGCCTAGCCTGGGTGGCTTTCTCGCGGAGCTCGTCCTCGCGAAGGATGTCTCTGTTCGTCCAAAATACTCTGACTCGCGGATAGCGAAATTACAGATATGCGCCAAGCACGATTATTTCAGGGATACGTTTCTACTTCGGTTCTGAAAAAATATTTAATAAACTGTATTATAAAAACATTCAACCTTTGTTTAGTAAAATGAAGAATTATTGTAAGCGGATGATGCAGTATTAAATGGCGAATAATGAAAAATGTATGCAAGGAAAGCGCCCCTATCATGAATGTCAACAAGTTCAAAGTAGATGAGTTTGTGTATATTTGATTGAGATTGAGAAAGATATCGAAAGGAGGGTGACTGCAGGGAACAAAGTGAACGGCGTTTTAAAAAGAACTATAGTTAATGAGAACTTGTCAACCGATGGAAAAGTAGTGGACCACAATGGAGTTCTCATACCGACACTGATGTATAGAAGAGAGGTCTGGAGCTGGTAGAAGAGGTACGAAAATTGGCTGAATGCAGTGGAAATTAGATGTATATGTGGCAAATTCATTTATAAGAGAGTAAATAATAAAGTAATAAGGAAAAAATGTAAAGCTCATCTTAGTATAGTGAGTAAAATTAAAAAAGGATCACTTAGGCGGTTTGGTCGTATGGAACGGATGAATGAGGAGAGAATGGTAAGAAATATATATGACGTAAATGTTGATGGCATCAGAAATAGAAGACGTCCGGGGAAGACTTGACACGACCAGGTAAGGCAAATACTGGAAGATTATTATGAGTGGTGAGAATATATATATATATATATATACAACGTTCACCAATTTTCACTTAAAGACAGGTCATAAGAACTGTAATTACCGCCTACTTCCATATATTTTCCATTAAATATAATAAAAAATAGCTTTGTCTCCATGAAATATCTGATATTTGTTTGAAATTATTGTAGCTATACTCTAAAACCCTAGACCAGCGATGGCAAACCTTATTCCAAAAGTGGATTTGCCCAATTGTAAAAAAAATCTTCATGACCGATAAATAAAAATTCAAAATATGTATTTTGTTTCAAAATGGCATCTTACATTGAAGGTCCGTGTTACAACACCTCCGCTACAAATAACACAAAATGTATTATTTTTTTTTTATATATCACCGTATTTACGACACCATTCTTCCTGATTCAGTCATCCACTTTCTCTTGGTTAACTCATTTAATATTTTTTTATCCACATACATATTTATGATTGTATAACGATAATAATTATTCAAATCACGTCGCGTAATCTGTTCGGATACCGATAATGCTAATCACAACAAGACAATGTAAAATTGCAATCCCTTCTACCTAACCAAATCCACTGCATCATATTTAACTTTCGTAGTTTATATATAATGTACGTATATTCATATTCCATATCATGTTTTTGCGGTAGCAGGCGACCAGCGATTAGCATAAAAAAGTATATTATTCGCAATCTACTTAAATTCAATAGGTTTTTCAAAGAAAATTCTAACTTTGCCCATAAAAATGGTCCCAGATGTTGTAAATTCGACATCACTGCCCTATATAACAGTTTGAAGACATTTATTGGAGATATTATATTTGCTTATGTTAGCTAGTAGTCGGTAACTCGATTTGATTGTATTCGGAAGTACTTTTTCTACTCTCGAATTTACCTATTTAACAGAGATTTTTTCTGATCTTGACTCTTAAAAAATAGAGTCGTTATTGCACAAGACTGTGTGATTCATAGATATTATTTAAATATTACTAATCAATAATTCACACATCATCACTCAAGAATCACAACTATTAACTGACAGCAACTATTAAGCTGTAGAGCAATCAACAATCCTTTTGATCTTTGTGGAAAAATTATTCTAATCAATATAAAACACGATTAAGGAATATAATATAATAAAATATACGTAAATTAATGCTATTACAGTAATATATACAAGATTTAATGCTAAAAGCCTTACGGTAACTGTGGGCAAAACTTTTAAAATTGGATCGAAACTGGTACAGAAAAAAACGCTTCTGAAAAACTTTTCAATGAATATTGAAGCCAGTAACGTATTTGGAAATTTGAACACATAAAGAATGCATGAACACATAAAGAAAACAGAGAATCTAAATTCCGCGTGCAAACTGCATTTAGTTTGATAAACTTTTCAATGAATATTGGAGCCAGTAACGTATTTGGAAACGAAACATTGAACACATAAAGAATGCATGAACACATAAAGAAAGCAGAGAATCTAAATTCCGCGTGCAAACTGCATTTAGTTTGATAAACTTTTCAATGAATGTTGGAGCCAGTAACATATTTGGAAACGAAACATTGAACACATAAAGAAAGCAGAGAATCTAAATTCCGCGTGCAAACTGCATTTAGTTTGATAAACTTTTCAATGAATATTGGAGCTAGTAATGTATTTGGAAACGAAACATTGAACACATAAAGAATGCATGAACACATAAAGAAAGCAGAGAATCTAAATTCCGCGTGCAGAGTGGATTTAGTTTGTTAAACTTTTCAATGAATATTGCAGCTAGTAACGTATTTGGAAACGAAACTTTGTACATATAAAGAAAGCAGGGAATCTAAATTCCGCGTTCGGGACTAACTGTTATTTCAGTGATATTTAAGAAATGTAATTGCTTAATATTTCTTTATTTATTCTTTACATTATATTTTAAATCAATAAACATATTTATTAAGAAACCATACATTTCCCTTTTTCTTAACAACATAATAAAACAAAATTGTATATTACTCTGTCAATTTTTTTCATTGTTATTTTAAGAGCTTTTTTCTTATTTTTTACAATTCGTATAATTTAGGTAGTACAATACTTTGAATCTTTCATCCACTTATCAACTAGTTGTAACTTGTTTTTTGTAATATAACAGCTTCACCTAACCAGAAAAATACCCCAGTCCATAGAATAAGAATACCTATATTATCAGTACATTTTAATTCCCATTTAAAATACTGCATACTTTATTACTAAAATCCGTGCCAATGATTGATTGGTGTAATATTTTAATTGAAAAAATATTTAATTTTTATTTTGACTTTGTACTTCACACACACAATTTTTGAGTTAATATCAGTATTGAGTGTAGAAACCGCAATCAGAAGATAAGACTTCCATTCACCGTTGTTTATCTATTTGTACTCTTCTTGTTGTCTTCTTCGTCCTAAAGTCAGCGGTAGGCTGCCAATACGTTAACAAGGGGCCCACTTTATCTCAGAGCTATTCGCGGTGTTCAAGAGAAGGGACGGATTTTTTTATAACTCTTATACAATTATACATAGTAATTATTAAAGCGATCGAATGTTACTTAATATAGCTACTTATATTATGTAACAATACGCAATATATCGTAAAATAATTATTATCAATAGCTGAAAAATGTACTTACCTACCTTAGATTGCAAGAGTGAAGAGTTCCAAGATCGACGCAGATATATTTTCACTCCAATTCTATGTTTCAAAACAGAACATTGGATCGAAACTGAAGTTCTCCTTAGTAAATGATGGTACAAAGTTAAAAATATTAGGAACTTTCCTTTCCAAAACTGTGCACAATTACGGTAAAGGGAAAAAAATGTGCTCGTGTGAAGTATAAAAGATAATAGTTCACAAAAATATTGCGTTCAACATCTAACAACATCTGGAAGGAATATAGACCAAAAAACAGCTGGGCCTCTTTTGCTATGCACCCGAAAGAAATCTATTTTACAAAAAATTTCAAAAAGCAACAAAGTCTTTGTTTCATAATATATATAAGCAATCTACAGAATTTGTAGTTAGGCAGGTACTGATTTGATCTAAGAATATTGTTTTTATCTTAATTTAACAAGGGGTTCGCCGGCGTAATTCAAATTTAACAAGGCGAGGCCCCTTCGAGCCCCCTTCAACCCACTCCTACCTAAAGTTCTACCCAAAACAATTTTCTTTTCTGTGAGCTCATGCACAACATTGCCAAAAAACTTCTTTTTTTTTGGCAATGTTGTGCATGTATTTTGTGTAGTACCACCATAGATAGAGTTTGTCGTGGTTTTATTTCTTGCAGAATTGAGGCATTTTTCATATTTCTAAGTTGTCTATTTTACGGTTGTCGCTATTTTAGATATTCCTGACATTAAGATATCATATAATTTTTAAAAAAATTCTTCGTTGAAAGCTTTTGTTGTCGATACACCAAGAAAATGTACTTATTTGAAATATTAGGCATGTACTATCTATTAGAGGCATTTAAAAAAATCGACACTCAGTGAAGCAGTTAATAGTTTTACAAGGCTGGTGATATATGTACGCGTTGAATAGAAGAGCGCATCATTCTTTGTTCCAGCTTCCTGAAGCTTCTGCTCCCCGGCAATACGCACCGAGTGTAAACAAGCGAGCGGGGATCGCCTCACTGCGATAATAGCGAGCGGACAATAGGATTGCAAAGTGATTAGGAGATGTCCCTTATAGCTTGTCGAGGTCATTATTCGAAACAATGTCGCACGTAATACAAATGGTAGCTCGGAACGACACCCCCCGCGACCGAGAGACGTTAGCTGTCGACGGCAGTCGGACATTGTTCCGCGGAAACAGGCACGGTCCCAGCGGGCCTATTGTGCGCCCCGGGCCCCGGGACGGAGGCTCTGCCTGCCGAGGGTACCGTGTAAAAACTGGCAACTGTAAAACAATTAAGCGTGTCTCAGAATGTGATTCTCAGATGAAATATGGTGAAATTGTTTCGAAGAAGTGCGTAACTTTCGGTATTTGTGACTAAATATTTTAAATGATCTAATAAGTAGTGCTAACAAGATAAATTACGGCCCGCCATAAATATGTTCACATGGTTTGACATGTTTATGTACACAGAAACAATGTAGCCTGGAATGAGGATCCTTCAGCCTCGCTTACTGGCAGGACTCCCATTGTTTTCAGATTCAATTGTTATTGACCTGTCATTTATTAATAATGTCATACTTAACGCGTTAGTTATCGTTTTAATTTTGTTTTCAATGCGAATATTGTAATACAATATGATTTCTTGTCGTACTGACTAAGAAAAATATATTTAAGAACTAATTGAAAAAATACGTGATATGTAGATTATAATATACCATACCCAGTTGTTGAGAATGCTTTGAAAGTAATGAGGTTGATTTAAATAGAAATGAATTTTGTTTCGACATAGATGTAGAGTGAAATTCCAATGTTAAGTTTTGAAGGAAATAACAAAAAAAAAATGTACACAAAGGGAAAATGTAAATTGGGGGTATTTAAAAAACAGATTAAATATATTTTTTATTGAAAGATCAAATGTTTTTTGCTGGGTGTTTTTTTGTTGTTTAAATAGTTCTTTCAATATTATAAATCATATTAAAAGTTTCTGGTGGTTCATTACTAATACTACTAAAATACGCTTTGAGGCCTTCAATATGCCTCATGTTTTTTGTAGGAACTGGGTTAACGGGATGAGCAGACACTTCTTCTCTTAGGAAGGTTATTCTTCTGTCAAGTTTTCGTTTACACAATTGTCTACTAATTCGTCAGTTTCCACTACGTCCGATGATATTACTTTGGAGTCAATGTCTAAGTCTGCAAGGGTTATTCATAAATTCGTTCTGTTTTTTATACTTTCTTCTACGCAATTTTCTTTCTGATTCCAGCTTGTAAAAAACAATAAAAAAAAACAAAACATAAAAATTATTTAGGTATGAAAATGGAAAATGCGTATATACGACAAGTAAACGACCAACACACTCTTGACTCTATGGCGAATATCGAACTGGCCGAACAAATTTCAATAAATTTTTGGAAAATAGGGTTTTTAATATAAGTACTATAATAAAATAACACGGGAATGCAGAAATAACACGCAAATTGAGGGACTAAGTGAATTCCAGGCATGTAAAATCGGGGTTCTACTGTATTTAATATAAAGTTTCAAGAGGAGCTTGGGTGAGATTATCTCAACAATATAAAAACACTGCCCTTACTCGCTGATAATTTAAAAAAAAATCAATTGGATATACTGACTTATATTATTAAATTAAATTATAGTATGTATGTTTTAAAATCTATTTGGGTGGGATATTCTCATCAAAGTAAAATTACTTCGCTTCTCCGTGTTATTTTTTGCACAATTATATTATGTATAATTATATATATTAAACGTTATCATACAAGTGATAATATAATATATTCATATCAAATGATATTTTACACCCATGTTAATGCAAATATTGTTACACTCGTTAAAAAGTTGGAAGTTTACAAATTATATTAATCAACTAGAAAAATGTGCAGAAAAAATCTATTTATCAAAAAAATATTTATTTTCTGTATCGATCAGAAACATCTAGTTGAATTTGAATTAAGAATACAATAAAATGATGTTCTGAAAAACTGCAACTTCAAACATTAATGTGATCTCTTTAAAAAAATAATAATCCCGTTTTAGTTAGGGTCTTAGACTCCTGTTGATACTTCTGGCTGATAGGCAATAATGTACCACGTTGGGTGGCTAGTAACCGAGTCATCGATTTGTTAATCGATGTTCCGCTTTAAGACGTAAATAGTGACTAACAACTGTCAAATAATCAACTCACTAATACAAATGTCATTGTTGATAATGCTAAAATCAAATAAAGGCATTTGACAACTGGAACAGCCTGAGCTGTCGGGCCGAGGAGGGACAGATCCTCGGGCCGGTCGCGGTCGCCTCCACGCACGAGCGTCTGAATTTTGGTATAATAGAATGACTCGGATTCTCGTGGGAAACTCCGAGGCTCGCGATAGAGCTGTTACAGTGATAAAATCAATCTAAAATCTCTCCACAGAACGATTCTCAGTCGCGTTGCTGGTCGATGCATTCCGACACTGATCGGCTTCACGGTGACCGGCAATACTGAATGAGGTCTGTCTTCATAAAAATAATCACGGATGTTACAAAAAAACTGTTATTTATTTAAATAAAACCCGTTAGAAAATATTTTACTCAAATCAACGTATGCAGGTATATCCAAACTAGTTGCAATCGGTGAGGTGTCAGTGGCAGTCGATGACTTTCTGTAGAAGGGAAGCTGGATAATGAGTTTATAACTACTATCAAATATACAAATATAACATATAATCGAAAGATATTCAATGTCGAATATTTAATCAGCTGTCAAAAATGCGTTACACAAACAAATTCCTCAAAACAATCCGCTCACTTCGTAATATGTACGCTATTCTGTGCATTATACACATAAGCATTAAAGTCGTTTTTTTGTACGTTGGATGCTGTTAACGAATGCGTATACAGTATTCGAAGATCTTGACAAGCGGAACTGAATGCGTATGCGGGAAAGTCGAATACTTTCAAACTTTGTGAGTACGGAACGAATAATAGAATCCACTATTACTGGTATCTGTGTATTTACGCGATTCGTAAATGTTTGAAAGTTGAGAATGTGTATGTATTTCGACTCGCTTCGTGCGCGCGCCGTGTCGCAGTGTGTGTTAGACTGGTCTCAAAAGGACAAGGTAAATTTATTGCCAGCAAGAGATGCGGAGTGTAAGGTATGTGTGTGTGTGATTGTGTTATTCTAGTCCTGCAATACATATGAAGATCGTTTTAAAAATGATCTTACAAATGAACACTCAGCGACGGATACCCAGAATTCATCACTATCAAGATCAGTGGCGTAATTACGGCCACGTTGGATAGGAGCCCAATATGTCTATATCTTACAATATTTTTTGTATCGATCATCGTTAATATGGACAAAAAAAATTAAATCTATCACAGTGAGGAAAGAGTTATAAAATTAAAAAATCATTTCTCACATGTGTAACGAAAACATCGAATACCTATCTACATAGCAGTACTCCGATAATATGTCGAGCTAGGAACTATACCTACAAACTTATATTGATGTAAAACAAAAAAGTGATTTTATCAGTTTCAAAACACATTTGATATTTTTCCATGAAAGCGTGTGTTTACGCGCCTTGTTACTTCGATTGGCACCACTGGGTTTCCTAGTATAATAATGTACATGTGTGTGTGTGCGAGTATTGCCACCCTCTTTTCGGAAAGCTAAGAAGACGGTAACCGACAGGCGTCACTTTTATTACATCCCATGCTTCGACCAGTCCAGCGGTCCAAATAAACCACCAGAGTAGACAACCCACCTAAAAGAACACCAACATCGGACATGAAAGACAGCAAAATTAAAAAGGTTAGTGCGGTTCATATATCATATGTGTGCTTTTTGTTAATCGGAAAACCGGAAACCAGCTATCGAAGACATTTACATAAACAGCGTGAATGACAAATATTATGTTCTTGCTATTTGCTGGATAAAAACCGCGTATAAATTAATATTCTTATATTTTATACACAATATATTGATTATACAGAGGGGTTTTTTATTATTTTTTTGGTTGCGGTACTTATTAAGATAATACTTTATTCTTCTTAAAGGAAATTCCCTTGTCACTGTAAATATTTGCTTCTTGGTGGCTGGTTCATGAATGTTTTCCTCGGCCGTACTATTCTTCTTCTGCCTTCTAGCTTTTCTTCTTTCAACTGTCACTACAGACTACAGAGTCATGTTGTACCGGAGGATAGGATCCAAACGCGTCCATCGCTGTCGTCCTCGAGATAAATCTACTTTCTCCTTTTTTTCCAAAACATGGTCATTTTGTTTCCTGGCCGTCAAATTAATCTCCATCATTCTACTCCAGCGCTACGTTTTGAAGGGTTCCAGATTTCTCTTTAATAAAGTGCTATGCTCCAAGTAATTTACCAATATTTATATATATGTATATTACGAGGGCCAAGTAAAAAATAAGGTTCCCTACGCTGTACACTCGCCACGCGAGATGCTAGGCGAAATCCGGCAACACTGCCTTGATTGTTGGTCTCTTAACTACATCCCCACTACCGGGAGCAAACGCTGCGACGCTCAGTAAAGGCCTGACAGCCATCCGCTATGGAACCCGCCTTCGCCGTTACCGCCAGGTGTGAAATCCGTTCGGTGATTCGATTTTTAAACGCGAAGAAGCTTGAACCTGTTGAAATTCATCGACAGTTAGAAGTTTATGGCATAGCTTGCATTAGCGTCCAACACTTCCGCAAATGGTGCAAAAGGACGCACAGACGTCCACGACGAGCAAAGGAGTGGGAGGCCATCGGTGTCGGACGAAGTCGTGGCGAAGATTGAGCGCATTCTCCTCGAAGATCGGAGAGTAACGCTTCGGGAGCTTGCTGTCCAGGTTCCTGAGGTTTGTGAAAAAACCATCGACAACATTTTGACCGATAAACTTGGTTATCGCAAGGTGTGCGCGCGGTGGGTCCCACACGTGCTTTCAGAAACCCACAAAGACAATCGTGTCAAGTGTGCCGAGGGGTTTCTTCGAGAATGCGCCGAGAATACCGAAGAATTCTTGGACTCCATTATTACGGGAGATGAAACGTGGTGTCACTACGTCACTCCAGAAACAAAATAACAGTCCAAACAATGGCGCCATCCTGAATCGCCTAGGCCGAAAAAGTTTAAGCAGACGCTTTCCGCAGGGAAAGTGATGGCTACGGTGTTTTGGGACCGAAAAGGCGTCTTGCTGACCGAGTTTATGCCTAAAGGGACCACCATCAATTCGGACAGGTACTGCGAGACATTGACAAAACTCAAAAGAGCCATCCAAAATCGCCGGAGAGGAAGGCTGACCAAGGGCGTTAGGCTGCACCACGACAACGCTCGCCCGCATGTCTCTCGACAGACCACCGCCCTACTGGACAAATTCGGCTGGAAATTGCTTGACCATGCCCCCTACAGCCCTGATCTTGCTCCCAGCGACTTCCACTTGTTTCCGAAATTGAAGCAACACTTGGGTGGACAACGCTTCAATACAGATGGAGAGGTAAAAGAAGCGGTCACCAAGTTCATCGGCGGCCTAGCGGCGGAATTCTTCGAAGCGGGTTTTCAGAAGTGGATAACTCGTCAGGAAAAATGCATAGAAAAATCAGGAGACTATGTAGAAAAATAGAATAAAGTACAAGCTTTCAGATGGTTTACTTATTTATTGCAATAAAAAATACCTTATACCTGAAAAAAATGTAGGAACCTTATTTTTTACTTGCCCTCGTACTATTATACTAGCTGGCTGTTCCTTGCGAATAATTGTTTTACTATTGCCATTTTGTCCATATTTGCCTTCGCTTCTGGTATAATGCTACTGAAAGTTCTATATGTGTTCAAGAGTTTTATAATTACCAATATTTATAATACATTCTCTTCTACTATAGTAACTACATCAGCAAATCTCAATTTCATTGATAAGAAAAATGTTTATTGATAAGGTGTTTTACACCAAAGATGAACTACCATAATGATCAAATGTATTATCTTACTTACCATCATGCCGTTTCACCGCAGGTGTGTCCTGACGCATGATTCTCGCTTCAACCACATTTATACTTCTTCTCATACAAGCTCGTCAATTATTGAGGCTTCTAACAGGACCATCTTCCAGTATCTGGTTTACCTGGTCATGCCAAGTCTTCCGCGAACGTCCTTCATTTCTGGTGCCATTAACACGCGTTATATACCTTTCTTATTATTCTCTCGTCATTTATCCGTTCCATATGACCAAACTACCTAAGCGCTCCTTTTTTAATCTTATTCATTATGCTGGATAATATTAACTTTACATTATCTTACTTACTCTATTATAAACACATGTATTGAAAAAATTGTCATTTTACATTATAAATATTTTATTTGTATGGAATAGAGTAATAGATATACGCAATATACATATTTTAGCAGTCCAATCGTATATGTTGCCTATGAATATTAAAAAAAACTAAATATAAAATATTCAGATTACCCGCATTGTCAGGTAAATGCGCGATACTCACTACTGATTCACCATTTAGGTTAGTGTGATATTCTTGGGATTGTGTGTGTATGTGTGTATGAGTGCCACACTGCCGGTGCGTGTATATATGGACTATAAAGACGGCGTGCGAGAGTGCGCGCGTCTCTCTCTTTGCAGGCGGTCCATCTGCTTAGTTGTTTGACATACGAGTGATGTATCTTATACGAAATTATAGCTTATTGTAATAAAAGATTAATTATTACATAATCTATTTATTGGACCTTTATGTACGAGGTGTACACTGAAGACGTACGAGAAATCAGTACGTTACAGTTAGGTTAATAAGTTTTTAGTTTAAAATTTTAATAGTATTTAGTTTAACCAGCCTACTATTGCGCATCTTGCACTATTTATAGGAGAGCCCCCTCCCATCACTTCGGTTCCTAGTACGAATCTTGCTTTTATAAATAAATAAAAAACCTAGCTCTGTGTCTTACGTTATATATATTTTTGTACGCAAATTTAATGTAACTGATACATCGCAAGTATTATTTTTCTTTAAAATACGAATTAGATGGGTATGTGATCTTTTTGTTCTGAAGGTACGAATTACATGAATATGTGACCTTTGTGTTCCTAAGGTACGAATTAGATGGATATGTGATATTTTTGTTCTAAAGGTACGAATTACATGGATATGTAATCTCTTTGTTCTGAAGGTGCGAATTAGATGGATATGTGATATTTTTGTTCTGAAGGTACGAATAAGATTAATATGTGACCTTTTTGTTCCGAAAGTACGAATTAGATGGATATGTGATATTTTTGTTCTGAATGTACGAATCACATGGATATGTGATATTTTTGTTCTGAAGGTACGAATTAGATGAATATGTGACCATTTTGTTCTGAAAGTACGAATTAGATGGATATGTGATCTCTTTATTCGGAAGGTACGCATTAGATGGACATGTAATATTTTTTTTATTATTATTTAGGTACGAATTATATGGATCTCTCTTTTCTGAAGATACGAATTAGATGGATATGTGATATTTTTGTTCTGAAGGTACTAATTAAATTAATATGTGACATTTTTGTTCAGAAGGTATGAATTAGATGAATATCTGATATTTTTGTTCTGAAGGTACGAATTGGATGGATATGCAATATTTTTGTTCTGAAGGTAAATTTTTCAATAAGAGAAACGAACTAGTTTATTTTTACTGACAGAAATTTCAATATTATTAAATTGCTTTTCGATTGTAGAACTTCATATATTATTATGATGTGTGTACTTACTTTTAACTGAAATTTGTGCATGTGTTTTTATATATAAAACTGTATCCACTATTTTATTATAATATACACATCATAAACAATTATTTTCATACGATCATATTTTTGGAAATAACTTCCGGATATAACTATATGGAATTCTTAAAATTTAAAAAAATTAAATCATAATTTTAAAGAAAATTCCAAACATCCTTTTTACCTATCCTGTGCTGCGTTAATCCTGATTTTTAAATACAAAAATTTTGTTAGTGTACATTTAAAATCAGTGGCGTAGCTAAACAAAATGCAAAATTGGCCCATTTAATAACTATTGTATCGATATACGAATATTAGAACATACTGAGTGGTTTATTATTTAAATAGATAATAACAAAATAGGTGCTTGTTATTTTGAAAAAGAAACTACAGTTTCATCCATACAAACTGCAAATCGTGCAGTTTCTATACGAAAATGACTATTCTTTGCGTGAAACCTTAGCAAGAACGATGCTGGAACGTTTTGGAACAGCACGAATACTTAGAAACATTGTTTACTGACGAAGTACATTTTTACATCGATAGCTATGTTAATAAACAGAACATGAGATACCGGTGCCCCGACAACTCAAAGGAACGCCATCAAAAACGTTTGCATTGTCCAAAAAACGACAGTGTGGTGTTCAAATTCTGCCTGAGGGATAATTGGCCCTTATTTTTTTAACCAGTGAGAGACAGACACTGCTGACGTGTATTGCTGAATGATCGACGAGTTTTTGGTACCGCAACTGCAGCCGTTTCCCGGGTTCAACAACAGAACACAATTTCAGCAAGACGGAGCTACTCCACACACAGTTAGAGTTTCAATGGAGAAGCTGAGGGGAATTTTTCACAATAAATTAATCTGCAAGTACGGAGACATATCCTGGCCACCTCGTTCACCGGACCTTTCACCGTGCAACTTTTTTTTTGTGGGGATACTTCAAGTCGAGAGTTTCAGGCCCTACAAGATAATATCCGCAGTGAAGTTGCTGCCATTAAACCGATGCTTTGCTCTCGCGTGTTCGTAAATTTAAGAGTCCAATCGCAAGAGTGTCTTGAGAGAAATGGATGGTATTGTTTATAAAACGTAAAATCTTCATCGTTAAACTCCATTTTGTGTAAATAAAATATGATAATAACATTGTAGTTTTTATTTTACTTAATATTAAACTTGAAAATTTTTCGCTGAACAGCCTTTACCTACTTTTCCTTAGCACCCCTTTTTTAATAATTTTTTAAATACAATAATTAAAATAACGTTTGTGTTTATTTATCTTCGCTACTTGACCTTGAATATTGATGCGTGAAAGTTCTGAAGTCATTCCAGCATCGTTATCCTCGTCAGTCATATCAGTGATGCTTAGTGACGAGAATAAAATTGTGAATTTTTTTATAATTCACACCATGCGTTTTAAATCATGTTCAATTTTTTATTTGTAATTTCTTGCATCATATGAAGTAGCATTGTTTTAATATAATATTAATAAGTAATCAATTAATTAATAGATTTTACGTTAGGTGTATTGAATTCACAGCATAGAAGAGCTCCCAATTGTATGCTGAACCTGATAAGAAAATTTTATTTGGCAAACTCTAGTTTACACCTAGTTTTGGTAATAATAGGGTATAACAAAGTTCGTAGTAGCTTTGTAGCCCTTTTTAAATACTCAGTTAATCTACAGAGTGTATAATACTTACCAATATTGTGATTGTTTCCAAATTTTCCAAAATGATTTTGACATCAGATGATTCTGGATATGGGAGGGGGAGAAGATGTGGGAAAGGATAACAGACCCTGGAAACACGGGGTTAAAGGATAAGGTATCCTGATACTGAGGTAATGATGAGAAATTAATTATTAACTGATTTTCTCGCAAGTTAATTAATTGCAAACGAGGGTCCAAGTCATCATCTGTCATTTTGTCAAAAACAATGATTTCAGTTATACAATATTTAGAAAGCATTATTTTGTGACTCTCTTTATGTTCAAATAAATGGAGAAAAATAAGGTAATAGAGAAAATAATATTTACAATTCATAAGGCATTTTAATAGTTGTATTAATATATTTCGTATTAAATATCTAAACAAATTAAAAATTACACACTATTTAATTGAACTAAAGATTTTTAACATTATTTACAATCGCGTATACTTTCACATATGTATAATTTTTTGTACATTGTTAAGGATTTTATAAATGATCGTATATTTTAGGAAGGTATCAGGTGCTTTTAATAAGGCACTGATACCATTTGTAAAATTACATAAGAAATGGATTATTAAAATAAGACTATTAAACAGAATGAACCTCATCTCTTGAAATAAAAATTGTAGTTTATGGAATGTTAATGAGAATACATTTAGTAAAACAACTTTTAAGTCAAAACTTGTGCGCAGCTATCGATCTTTATTTTGTGAATTATTCTTAAAATATTTCTAGTATTTATTTCAATTCACCGCAGACATACGAAATAATGAATTACTACATTCTGTAATAGCTAAGAGAATTTGGTTGATCTCTTTCTTCACTTGTGCATGAACAAATATGTACGCAGTGACAAAGTTAAACACAATTAATATAATTTTCAGATTTAGATATTATTAACCATCATAACAAAAAGATATTTACTATAACATTTCCCTTAGAAACTAAACATAAATATACAATTGATAATCAAATATTATTTCATAGTTCTAACACAGCTTTGAAGTCTTATCACTACGGTTAAAGATGTGATGTCTGTAGTACTGAATTACAATTGACATTCAACGAAATTTGCAATCGATTCTCACCGGGTAGACTCTCACAAATAATCAAATCATAATAACCGTGATTGTGAAGACACTACAGTATCATCGACCATAACCTGTGTTCGCCCTTAAAAGACAAGTAAATACTTTATTTACATAAATATGTAATATTGTTTTTATTAACATAAATAACTGTTAAATTTCTAGATAATTAGGTAATACCCAAATGACCACTGGGAATATCAGAGAGAAGAGATGATTTTAAATATTATCTAGCTAGATTTTCATATCTCGAATATTTATTTAAATATACGTTTTGGTTTAGGGTGCACACGCATGTTATGTTTTCAGTTTACTGTCACTTGTGTATCAAATGCCACCGTGCTATTAATTCGCTAGAACAGATGAGATCTCCCTCGGCAGCCTCAGCCAGCTACACTAGTGCACTGGTGCACTGGTGCAATAGTGCACTGGCGCATTAGTGCACTCTGCTCATCTCCATCCCCCCCAGTTGGCCGATGTACGGGTAGCCGGACTTGGCCTCGCCGGGAGAATGCGCGTGGGAGACGTACTGTGTCGGGTTCATCGACAAGAAGGATCTGCGGACAAACACATATACACTTTTGAGTCAAATTGAATGGAAAAGAAATGTGTAGATTTTACAACTCGATACAGTTTTTTCTTTTTATCTTAAAGTTTTGCAATATTAATAATAGCAATGTGCGATGCTCCGGTTGCGGGTGTTGGTAAACAGCATCGCGAGCCCTACGAAGAAATCATCTAATTGAACTAATCATTTTTATGAAAACATGAAGGCTTTGATTGCGGAAATTTTATTCAATTTTGTTTTACTCTTAAAATTACCTCGGTATCTACAACTCGCTAAAGCCTAACATGCATTCAAAAATATTGTACAACTAATAGCTGAAAAACTCGTCTAAGGAAGATCGAAAATAACATTAATTAGGTACTTAAAATTATTAAATTATTTTAAAAATACACCTAATAGGTATAATAATAATAATGAATATTTGTATAGCGCCATTTTAATAAAAACTTTCACCTCAAGGGCGCTTTACACATAAACTGTTTATAGATCTATAATTTACTTTTGTTTTTAAAATTAAAAATTGTTATTTTCACTTGTGGATCAACCAGCATAATTTAAATTCAACTCTTTCAGGGAATCGGAGCCAAAATAGCTGTTGTAAAAGAGATGTTATATGAGAGAATTTGGAATCATCGAGATAATTTATGATCCGCATGCATTAAACACAATTAATATGATATCTATTCGAAGGTGTTGCGTTAAGTATTGAAAAAAAGCTCACGTCTTGATTTACGACAATTTTTACCAAAATGCAATACTGCAACACAGTCGCATTATCTGGTGGTAAACAATAGCCGCGTGTTCAGACCCGCATCTCTGCGGTTCAGTCAGATGGGATAGAACCGAGCGTGTCCCGATATCAGCTGACAGTCCGAGCCAGGTACTTGATAACACACAGAGGCTGTCGGAAGCGGAGGCGCAGGCCTGTATACACCGATTATTTGGTTAATTATCACGCTACCGACTTGGAAACCATTCATTACCGACCGCACCGCCGCGCCGCGCGCCCTCGTTCCCCTCCCCCTGCCTCACACGCATACACACGGCAAAAGAAACATTCGTACAATGTTGCATCGATACAGGAAACTGAATATTTGCCCAAAAGCTATGACGTTTACTAAAGAGGAAAGCAAAAGAATCACGGTGGAATCGTATTCGTGATTTCATGAAAGTTTAGCAATATTAATTTATCAATGTACACTTTGAAATAGTACTAAATCGGTGACCGCCACTCGGAATGCATCTCCGACTTTTGGCGGCAAAAGTGGTCATATCCTCATCAATCAACCCACGCTAGACACTGTTAATACTTGTATTTCATTAAGTTATAACATGAAATATATGACAGAGGGTTTTGAATCAAATTTTCTGTCGGCTATTTATATAATTCTATTATACTTTCAAAATTGTCTTTTCACTATCAGAATATTGAAACAAAGTTAATAGATTAACTTCTATCAATTGAAAATATTTTTATTAAGGAGAACACATTCTTATTGTGAAGTTGTAATTATTCAGTACAGACGGTATTTTAAATACTAATTAAAAGTATTCATTAAAAAGATATACATATAAAATTAATTTTATCGAAAAATATTGCTGTTGCGCTCTCTTTTCCCATCCAATATCGTTCCATTATTTAATAAAAATGAATTATTAATTCTGGCGTCTACTATCGGTTTACTCAAAGGTATTTGAGGTTCCGTAAAAACAAAGTCTTTCAAATAATGGAACAAATGTATTAATTTAAAAAGTGTAACATATAGGTTCGAAAATTTGTCGTTAAAAGTACTGTCGCTGTAGCATAGTTGATAACGCACCTTCCGCAGGTTCGAATCCCGGTAGCGTAACAACAATATTTTTCGATAAAATTGATTTTATATGTATATCTTTATAATTAATACATTTAATTAGTATTTGAAAACATTTTTGATCCGCAATACTTTTACTTATATGCTATATAGAATCGGTATAGACAGCTTGTGAAATAACCATATATTTTCCATTGACGGCGTTCTGAATACGTACTGACCATATTTTTTCATCAATTACTGGAATAAATCGCAGCGTTTGATGTTTGGCCGAAACCCAATATATTTACAGTAGATTAAAATAATTTGACGTTTCAAAGTGATTCCTCACTTTTTCGTATCCATTTTAATCTGCACAAGTATCAATTGCCTCCGCAATGGTGGTTACTAAAAACGATCTCCGCGAAGGCCGCAATTACAGCTAAATATAAATATTAAACATCACGCATAACCGGATTCCGCTCTGTTTATTAAATTGTTGGTGGTGTTTAGCATTTAATTGATTAGCGGCTGACTGACTTAATAAAAGGAAAAAACAAAACGGTCGCCCCCAGCGCCGCGGCCTCGGCCCTGCCTCCGCCACTCCATCGACGGCCGACGGCCGACGTCCGACGTACCTACTGTAATTTATGTGTTGTATCAACCATTCTAAACACACACACAGCTCGCATGCAGAGGATGCTGCACGCTAGATGCACGATTCTGGACACTACGCAGTATACGTTCTGGTCCAAGAAACTATGATTTTACTGTATCCTGGTCTAGAAAACTATGGTTTTACGGCGTCCTGATCCAGGAAACTATGGTTTTACGGCGTCCTGGTCCAGGAAACTACGGTTTTACGACGTCTTGATCCAGGAAACTATAGTTTTACGGCGTCCTAGTCCAGGAAAATATAGTTTTACGGCGTCCTAGTCCAGGAAACTATAGTTTTACGGCGTCCTGGTCCAGGAAACTATGGTTTTACGATGTCTTGATCCAGGAAACTATAGTTTTACGGCGTCCTGGTCCAGGAAACTATAGTTTTACGGCGTCCAGGTCCAGGAAACTATGGTTTTACAGCGGCCTGCAGCTCACATCCGGTATTTATACAAGAGTGTAATGAACCGCGCAAAATGAATAACAATGTGGCTATGGTAGGTATGCAAGAACAGAGCGATGCAGCGTTACTCGTATATTTAAATAAAAGCCACGTACGCGAGAATGATTTACGATCAAATATTTAATCATAGAAAACAGTATATCTAACGTAGTGTAATGTGTGTAATTTAATTGCAACACCAAACATTTCGGTAATAGACCGCTGTGAAGCCACCGACTCCCCAAATTGAACAATTATTATTGGACGTAAAAAACCCCCGTGGAAACTAGATTATCCGCCTCCACCGGCGGTGTAATCACATATCGGCCACTAATTGTAGTTATCAATTTAAGGCTTTAATCATATTGCGTCCGAAAGAAATGCGGCGTTAATCCCGGTCTACGAGAAATCGACTTACCTACTATTTAAATTGCTTCGCACGTAGATTATTATTTTAGACTGCTTTTCTGGCTGAATTTCGATCCAAAGTAAGTTATTCAGTTCGAGACGTTTTCAGTTTCTGATTGCATTTGTATGTGAGCATTTTTCAATTCTCTAATTTTCAGATGGAAATTATAGTTTAAAACGTGGTTGAGAGACTCCAGTTGCTACCCTTGTCAAATCAACAAGATGACGTTTTCAAACAGTAATTGAACATACTTTTATTATTACATAATAAAGGGTGTTTTTTTAGAGGTATAGAACTTTGAAATTAAATAAAACTCATAAGAATCGCGGTAACGACCGTGGTATTGGCTCAATTGAAAAGATAATTTTATACCATTAGTGTTTAAATATCATTTCACGCGTATGAACGCCGCGGCTGGCTCGAATAAAGCGCAATCTGGAAGTCAAATTTTCGACTACTTTTTGGAGCAACTGGGGACGTATATCGGCAATAACGCGACGAATGTTGGCTTTTAAGTCGTCTATCGTCTGTAGTTTATCGGCGTAGACTGGCGACTTTACATACCTCCACAGAAAATAATCCAAAAGTGCTAAATCACACGGAGGCCAATTTGCAGGTCCATTACGCGAAATTATGCGCTCATCGAATGTTTCCGTAAATAGTACCAAAGTACGCTATGTGGCATGTTGTACGGTCTTGTTCAAACCACAGCTCTTACATATTAATACCATTCAATTGGAGAACGAAAAAGTCGGAAATCCTTGATCTCTATAACGCTCTTTATTGACTGTAACGTTCTGATCTACATCATTTTTGAAGAAACAACAGCTTCTTCGGTGCGCACTGTACGACGTCTCTGCGGATGCGTATTATCAATTAAAGTATCGTAGTGCGAAAACGATCCATGGCTATTTGAATTACTTGCTCGAACGGACGATTATATCGACAGTAAAATGGACGTAGCGCACGAATCACGATTTTCGAAATAAATTTGCACAAATTGCAAATGTTGTTCTAGCGTAAATCTATTCATGATAACATGGCAAACCAAACTGAACACAAATCAGCTATCAAATTGGCTCTTGCTGGAAAAAGCGTTGTCAATTCGAAAAACAAACCTCTAAAAAAACACCTTTACCATATGTACCTACAAATTGGTACGTATTTAGATTAAAAAATATTTTAAGCTATTCTTGTAATAACTTTAGTATAGTGTGGTCTAGCTACAAATATGTAATAAATATTATTAGACTACTTTATGAAGGAGTTGTTTCATACTAGCTCTGTAGATATTATAATACAGTAAAGACAAGAAGCATGGCTACAATACCTATACTTCATACAAAATTGGCCGCAGACTACTAAATATATAGTCATGATCTAACGCGAGCACCCGCGTGATCATTTTGGCACCACTTACGCAATCAAATAGCTCCGCGACTTTTTTTAAAAATACGACTCGATTGGAATGAAAATTCAATATGCATTAATTTAAAAAGTACGTCTTGTTTAGACAAAGATTTAATTTTCGATGAGTAAATACTTTTACTGTGGCATAAATGTGTCATAAACTATCGTATTTATGTTTCCACCAAGAATGTTTGTAGAATGCCCCTCGACCCGCAACTGATGTTCGAAACCCTTCTCCTATATGTACACATTATTTCATGTCTATTCATTTACCGGTTTGTGAAAATTGTCAGAAAACAGGAATATTTACAAAATATTTGAATAAAATGTCTATAAGTGAGAGCGAAAATGGAAAACTTGTAAGGGGAAGGAATGCTGGAGACACTCACCCGTAGTTGTCGGGCCAGGCCACTTCGGGCAGCTTGCCGGGGGCGGGCGGGTTGGCGGGGCGCGGCGGCCAGCCCGAGGGCGCGTGCTCGCCGCCCAGGCCGTAGTAGGAGGGCGGACTGCTGCTGAGGGCGGGCTCGGCGTACGGCGGCGCGTACCCCGACTGCGGCGCCAGCTGCTGCTGGGGGCAGGAGTAGCCCTGGGGCGGCCAGCAGCCCTGCGAGCCGAAGGGCGCGGGGCCGGGGGCGGGGGCGGGCGCCGGCTCCAGCCCCTGCCCGGGGAAAGAGGGCGGCAGCGACATGGGATTGAAGGCGCTCAGCTGCTGCGAGTTGAGCTGCTTGCGGAGGCGCGCGCGGCGATTGGAGAACCACACCTGAACAAAATATCAACTATGTAATACCTATCAGCCATTAGATGCTTTCGTTTGTATTTGTTTTTAAATATGAACAAGTAAATGAAAATATTTTCAATTAAATGTATATAACTTGTACTGATTTTTCTGCGCTCATGGGATCTCAAGTTTACAAGTTAAATATTTAGCCGTACAAATATTTTTGTAGTTAGTTAATATGTTCAGTTATGATGGTTAAATCGTTATTGTGACTGTGATTTTATTCGATTGTAAGATGATCGGTAACTGATTGTTCGTAGTTCTTAGAGCAATGACTGGTACATTATAAAGTAAACCTCCAACAGTTAAATTTCAATAAAAATTCAATTAATCAACTAGAAAGATATACAGAAATAATCAATTAATCGAAAAAATATTTAGATGCTACAGGGATTCGAACCTGGACCTCTTTTTAGCCGGAATACCAAATATTACAGAACTATATTCTGAAATTGCAACTTCACAACAAAAATGTGTTCTCTTTAAAAAAAGTTAAATCTTAGTTATCAATTATTGTCTAATCTTAGCTATTAATCATCGTCACAATCACAGTAATATCACTAATGTTTAGTGGGTTATCTTCAGGAATAGTATTCCGAGTAGTTTAAGTTGGAGATACGCGATAATGTTCTCCATCAGGAATAGTATTCCGAGTAGTTTAAGTTGGAGATATGCGATAATGTTCTCCATCAGGAATAGTATTCCGAGTAGTTTAAGTTGGAGATATGCGATAATGTTCTCCGTCAGGAATAGTATTCCGAGTAGTTTAAGTTGGAGATATGCGATAATGTTCTCCATTAGGAATAGTATTCCGAGTAGTTTAAGTTGGAGATACGCGATAATGTTCTCTATCAGGAATAGTATTTCGAGCAGTTTATGTTGGAGATATGCGATAATGTTCTCCATCAGGAATAGTATTCCGAGTAGTTTAAGTTGGAGATATGCGATAATGTTCTCCATCAGGAATAGTATTCCGAGTAGTTTAAGTTGGAGATATGCGATAATGTTCTCCATTAGGAATAGTATTCCGAGTAGTTTAAGTTGGAGATATGCGATAATGTTCTCCATCAGGAATAGTATTCCGAGTAGTTTAAGTTGGAGATATGCGATAATGTTCTCCATTAGGAATAGTATTCCGAGTAGTTTAAGTTGGAGATACGCGATAATGTTCTCTATCAGGAATAGTATTTCGAGCAGTTTATGTTGGAGATATGCGATAATGTTCTCCATCAGGAATAGTATTCCGAGTAGTTTAAGTTGGAGATATGCGATAATGTTCTCCATCAGGAATAGTATTCCGAGTAGTTTAAGTTGGAGATATGCGATAATGTTCTCCATTAGGAATAGTATTCCGAGTAGTTTAAGTTGGAGATACGCGATAATGATGTTTGTTTTTAAACTTTTCTTGAAAGTGTTTAATAGAATCGTCGATATTAATTAGCGAATATGCTCGCAACAGCCGAGTTCTCAACTACCGGCTCAATAGCCAACCGTTGTATCATATATTGTCGAATCACCAATCACATCACGCTTCATTCTCTTCTCGTTTTTATTTTCCAAACTTATCTGACGACGAATTTTAGAGATGTCGCGTGTTAATTGTTTTAATTATAATTACTGAACAAAATGTAAACAGATTATTAATTAAATAATATAACCGATTCAATTGCAAGGGTAACATTGAGAAAAAAAGTAGACACCGCTAATATTGGCAGACAAGAGATGGTATCAAAGCCGTGTCCACTTCCCAAAAGCCATAATTCGTGACATTAACTGTAGATGAGTTAAATGATGTTTCATTATCCAGTAGCTAAAGTCGATCATATCTTTCTCCTTCCCGGGGCTACGAACGAAACCATCCTCAGTGCTCCCTGTGTCTGGATAACTACTCGGGCCCAGTGTTTCGGTTAGGTTTCGATTCAACTGCATCAAAGTCACATTACGTATACAATACCACCAGCGAGATCAGATAACGCGTTGAATATTTCAATAAATATTAATATGCATGTACATATTTATATAGAAACACTTTAAATACACTAGGGAGCATTTATCACAGATGTCTTATCGCTAGGAGCATTATTTTAATGCGATGACAAGAAATGGTAAATATTAAATCAAGTAATTCGTTGTTATTCGAATTACTCAATACATAAATGAATACGTCTCTATAAGTTAACTTTAATCCACCAGGTATTTTTCTTGTATAAGTTGTACTAAAATTTTAACTCAGCGAGATAACACTAAAATAACGTTATTTGGCTTACGGCTCAGATAATTATCATAATTATAGAGAAAAAGTATAATGAAATACAACACACTAATATTTTATAAAATGTATACATTCAGTCTTTTCCTACGGACTAACTCCGCAGATGTCCTCAAATATGAAAATATATAGAAGGTATATTCGTTTATTTTACGTATGTAATGATATAACTGAAATAACATGACATGCATTAAAAATATACTATAATACATTAAGCTTACACAAAGGTAAAGAATAATAAAACGAATCATTGTTTTACCTGAACTCTGGCCTCTGTAAGTTTGGTCTTCTGCGCCAGCTCCTCTCTAGTGTAGACGTCAGGATACTGAGTTCTAGTGAAGGCCCTCTCCAGGGCGTCCAGCTGGTCTCCGCTAAACGTGGTCCTGGAGCGCCGTTGCTTCCGCTTCAAGGTGATACCCGGCTCCGACTCGGTGTCTGACTCATCGCAAGATGATGTCCCTAAAATAGAAGTGGCTTCGTTAATGAGAAATCCAAAGATATATATAGTTTAAAACGTGGTGGATGAAGTAGTAGTAGAAGCAGTAGCAACCATTAAATAAAAAATATTATGAAGTTGAAGTTTTAATACTTCACCTGTCGATGAGAGTTACTGTTTCTCTCGAAACTAGGGTAGTGCTAATAAAATCGAGTAGATTAATAACATTGTTTCATTTATATCCATCCATAATGATGAAACTACAAAGTTAACGTCGATTCTATTAATAATACAATATAATGATTTTTACACGGATATTTATATTTTCATGTGACTAACTTTCCCGTCTCTCGAAGCAAATGTCAAACCTCCGACCGCTTGACGTCGCTAGATAGCATTACCACTAGACCAAAAGCAATAAAATTGATTAAGAATGTAGTAAAGATGTGATGAGAAGACGGCGGTAATTACATAAAACTAAGTGCGACAATAGAAATACAATTGTCAGGATTTACCTAAAAACCTCGAGATGCTCGGGGATTTACATTCAAATGTAAGCAACGGATATCAGATAAATAAACTAAAAGTAGAATCTTTCACAAAAATTTACTTACATTTTCAGTATTAGATACACTCACAATGATAATGAAATAAATCAATAAAATAAGAGATGATAATAATAATTATTATCACGTACCTGTATTATAACTTTGCTTCGCAGTAATAATTCCGAAAACTGTCTATATGAGTCGATTCCATTCTCGGATACAATCATATTCATCGATATATTATTTTTAAAAATACCAAGGATACAAATTGTATTTAATCCAAAAGGTCTTGGTATCCCGGGGAAGCCGTAAGGACTGTAAGGAGAAGAATAAAGCTCTCCTGTGGCGTCCACGACGAAATATTCCGTTGCTGCTGCTACTGGTTGCTGCCTTTTCCATTATATGGAGATCAATCAGATCATTTCATCTAAATATACCCCATCACTCTATTATAAAGCGATTAGAACTCAAAAAATTATTCACAAAAATCTACAATATTTATGTTTTCGGATACATACTAGTTGCAAAGTTGGCAATCTCCATATTATTGTATTAAAATTTTATTTTATTTTGTATTCACTAAGAAGACTTAGCACTACCAGGTTAACTAGATACTGGAAGATAGTCCAGTTAGAAGCTTCAATAATTCCCAAGCTTGTATTAAATTGTGAGGACAGAACTGTGTGACGCTCTATTCTATATGCCTACTCCCGCGGGGAAACGGCGTGATGGTAAGTTAGTATTATTGTGAATGATAATCTCTATACAAGTTAAATGTATTCATTAGATAAATTTACATATAAAATCAATTTTATCGAAAAATATTGTTGTTGCTACCGGAATTCGAGGCTGAATCTCTTCCAATCCGGGGAACGTTCATCAACCGATTATTCTATACTTAATACATTGCATTGAAGACAAATTTTCGAACTTATTTGTTACACTTTTCAAATTGATACACCTATCGTTCCATTATTTGAAAGTCATCTTCCTTATTTATTTTTTTTACATATTAATACATTTAATTAATATTTAAAATTTCACAGACCTATGTTCTTGATAACTGTATTCTTCTTAATGATAATCTCCGTAATCTGGTTCTAAATACAAAATATATACCTACAATACCTTCTTCCAAGAACAAGCTAGTTTCTATACCGGCAGCCATATAAATTTCAGAGCAACTACTACTGGATGAATTCTAACATATGATTTTGCAACTAACGCCAATTTTTGAATGACCTATAAATAAAGATAAATTTGACTATCCATAAATTAACGCAATACGTAAAAATTACTGAAATAAGAGAAGACAACTGCATTAAAAGTTATAAAAAAATAATAATGGAGATTGCGGACCTTGCAACTAATACTTACCCTCATTTACTATACCATCTTTAAAATGTTCATACTATATAAAAAAAATATTGTTCTATATCGAATATCGAAGTTTGTAGGTACAAATATATTAAGATTATTAATATCATTTTTTATACACGGTGTAACATTACTTTATGGGCTAAATTAAGAGTCGAAAATGTTCATGCGATATGTGCCTAATCTCAACCATGTCAGAGATATAAGCGTTTCAAACAAATCGTAATTAAGTATTTCGATTAATTGAAATATTTTATTGATTCCAAATTATGTATTGAATACAAAAAATTAAAGGTCATCGATTTTCGAACACCAAGACTATTTTTGTTAGATGATTTAAGGTCTGAAGCAAATATATAGATTACTAATTTAAAAATTTCGCAAATATTTATTTCGAAGTATGTAGACTTCAAGCTTAACACGATTTTATACAAATTTCAAACATTAATATTTTCCGTAACAGTGCAGAATTTGCACAAATTCCTTGAACATTTTCGACTCGTAATTTAGTCAGGTATCCATCCATCAAATATTGTGGTCTAGGTCTGTTACACTCTGCATAACACTAATAATATTTTTATTGCACTTCACAAATCACAAAAACACAAATTATACATCCATGGTCGCAGTTTTTTTCCTTATCTACGATAGAACTATCAAATACGACTTGAATGTTTTTTCGTATATTTCAAGAATGTCTTTAAATAGGTTAATACGTAAGAACACTGTTTGTACAATTCCAGGGTGAGCAATGCAGAATGCACCAACAGAAAAGTAATCGGCGATAGCCAATCAAAACCCAATATGTATCTTCACACAGTGTTTGTCGGGTATATTTTAATTTTTGAACAAGCTAGAGTTGGTATTTTCGAACACGAGTATGATTTTATAAAAGCGTTTATGATTACTGAATAAAATATGACGTCACCGTGGTAAACGTCACGTTTGGTGACTTTTTTAAAAAACATCTGACTAATATGTCTTATGTCCTTTTAGACTTAGTTTTAGTTTTGTCATTTTGGTCAAATGCGAATGTGTTATGTGCCGAACTATGTTATGTACCGGAATTTGAATAATGATTAGATTACTAAGTTTAATATTACACAAAAATAAGTGTAAACTATAATACAAAAATGTTAACAATCCATTAACATTCACGTCCTTTTCAAAATGCATTTTAAAATGTTTTTCCATTTTCTTTTTTAATCGTGTCAGAATTGGTAATTTAAATGATCGTTGTCGTGGCTGGTAAAGCGAACTCGGTATACAGTTGATGCTGCGCTCGATTTCCTCTCATTCACAGATGATCCATTGTGTTTGCTGTGAAAACGAATACCTATATCAAATAACAGCGCACTCACCTGTAGATTCAGGCTACAAAAAACGTATTGACTGTGATGTAATGCGGCTACCGAATTCATTTTCGATTATACACAACTCCATTCTATTATACGTCATAGAGCGTTGGTACGGAACGGTCTAATGAAATAACACTCTGAAAAACTAACACGTATTGAGAATACACAATCGAGATTTACAATAAACGATCTATATTGTCGATAGGACACTTTAGTACCCCATCCATCATGTCGGAGTGTGACTCCCGCGAGCCTCGGTGAATACGAGGGCCCGTTTGAGCTTCTATAAGGTCCCGTTCTTTTCAACTACACCTGTAGCTCATTGTTACGTGAACTCACTCGCATAGTCTTTGTTAAAAACCGAAAAATTACCTTGAAATAACAAGGTTTCACCTCAATTACTTCGTAAATCAAACACGATGAAGGATATTGATGAATATAATATGTTATATACAACAATGATATAATGATTTAATAAAACCTGCTTCAAATATCGTAATTAATACGCTATTGGCTAGTGATAAGATACAACGTGATTGTTTGATTAGCGTTCGATTGAAACTATGATTTAAAGGTAAAAAGTTTCCTTTTTAGTACACCGGTGATTGCTCACCGAAAATCGAACCCGTACCTATAATTGAACTCCAATAATATTGGAAATGATGATTGGTAACTGTGATTTAAAGGAAAAAACTTTGTTTTTAGTGTACCGGAAAAATCAGTACAATTCATTCAGTACAATTTTACACCAATCACAGTCGCAATCACATTTTATCTCATCACTAGTTAGTATATTTATTTCAAAATCGCAGTGGTAACGCCACATGGTGTTGATACATTCATACAGAAAAATACATAGATAATCGAAATAATAACATTATTAATTAAAATTAATTGTATTTATGCTAGCGGCAGTTCTGGTACCTGCATTAAATGTTTACATGAGGTAGTGGCCAACAACCTTAAAAACTGCTGAGGGTTGGAATGTTGTCCTATAATTTCAAAGTTACAATTCTTGCTTATGGTTTCGTAATAATAATAAAAAAATCACAAAATATTAATTAAAAATTAAGTATACATTAAAACAGAAAACTCGCCAAATATAGTATAAGCATGTCGTGTAGACAGCAACAGAAATATACGTGATTCATTCAAATATGTACGAGGCATTAGTGGTACAGAATCGAAAAATGGAGAGTTCTATCCTCTCCGCGGAGAAACGGCGTGATGTTAAATCAATAATTTAAACAATATTTTCTTAATTGTAAAGTAACGTAGTTTTTACAAATAATTACTGTGTACTTTGTACTGTGTGGAAGAAACCATCGCGCCGTGACTCTGGGAGGAGCCACCAGCCACCACGCATTACAATAAACCTTTGTTTTAATACAAGTCTTAGATTCTATTGAGAGGGGAGTGAAATTTCTCAGCAATGAAAACGCATTACAGTACATTGCACAGTATATTATATACATATATGTACCTGCTCTATTCAATATTAATATCCATTCTAGAGCGATAACTGCATACGCGTGCACGAGTATACTTTTGAATTTCCATCTAACAGTCTACAATACAACCCCAACATTTTATAACCCTCTGTTTAGGATATTTCTTGTGGATAATTAATGTTTTCTCACAGAGTTTGTCATCTTTTAAAGAGGTTAACTTAACTGTATATATATATATTTAATTTATTTTGACTATTTTATATGTCAACTCTCAAATACTTAATTGAAACCGAACATCCTTACATTTAAGGGTACATTTTTATTATTGACTGCACTGACCAGTAAATGAATAGACACGAAATAAAGTATACATATAAGAGAGGAGTTTGGAACATTAGTTGCGGGACGAGAGGCATTCTACACACATTCTTGGTGGAAACATAAATCCGATAGTTTATTTTTCTTCCAATCGAGTCATATTTTTAAAAAAAGTCGCGGAGCTATTTGATTAGGATAGTGGTACCAAACTGATCACATGGGTGACACAAAAATGAAAATATTTGTATTGGTTCATATCTATATATGTATTTGGTGGTCTGTGATTAACTGAGTATTTTTATTATGCTTTTTTAAAATTAAATTTTAAATTTAAATTATTTAAATTTTATGTACATGGAAAAATACTTCATTTTCTAGCATATTACACATTTTGATCAATGAGAATTGTCATGGGAATTTTTTAATTGATAACAAGTATGCTAATGTGATTTAAAAAAATATAAATTTTCTTTAAAATACTAATTACAAATATATACATATAAAATCAATTTTGTCGAAAAATATTGTTTTTGCGCTACCGGGATACGAACCTGGATCTCTATTTCCAATCCGAGTAAGTACACTACCGATTGTGTTATAACGCCAGTCTTTATCATGACAAATTTTCGAACCTATATGTTACACTTTTTCAAATTAATACATCTGTCGTTCCATTATTTGAAAGCCATCTACATTGTTTTTACGGAATCTCAAATACCTTTGTGTAAACCGACTGCAGACGTCAGAATTATCAATTCATTTTTATAAAATTTTGGACACATTGATACAACTTATATTATTAAGGAGAACACATTCTTATTGTGAAGTTGCAATTATTCAGAACATAGATCTGTGATATTTTAAATACTAATTTAATGTATATATTTATAATTAATACATTAAATTAGTATTTAAAACACCACAGACTTATGTTCACAATAAGAATGTGTTCTCCTTAATAAAAATTCTTTAATTTTAATTTTGTTACCTCAAACAAGATTTATACTTAAAAAACCCTACATGCACAAACCTAAAAATCGTTACGGGGAATTACAACGAGCGTTATTAATAAAAATGAACATTAAAGTGAGGGAACAAAGTAAAACGGTTTATTTCATCATTTTGAGTGAAGAAATACGGTTCATACATTCGGCGCCCCGGGCGGCCGTGCGGGTCCTTACCTGCCCGCCAGCCCCGTAATGTATAGTCCTGCACTGGAGGTGATTCACATTAACCCGACGATTAGTGATTATATCAAACGCCTGTGTTATTAGCTACTGTTAGTAATAACAGTAAAAGTAATCGCGGTTCACGATTTATACTTCGGCGTAATGACTGACGAAAATAATTGCATTAAACCGTATAACCAAAAATACATAATACCACATTACGTTCGATCGTTCGCCTTTATCTACACGGCCGATTCGACGTTAGCTCTGCGCGATTTGTTTAATGTCGCTCGCGTTGAAAATGAGAGTGGACGGACAAATTGTATTTTTGACGCGAAAAGAATGAAGCAGGATGCGGCCGGCCGCCGTGACAGTCCGAATCTTCCCGCGGCCCTCTCATTCACACCTCAAATTTTAATTCACCGGCAATGATTCGGCAGTTTGACAACACCGGCTTGACGCCATTTTTTGTTGTTATTTTGTTTGGTGATGAGTTTCGGTTGTATTACAGGCTTCAATAGACCGCGCACAGCCGACCGGTGTAACAATACGAGTTGTTCAATTTTAAAACCATGGAGGAAATTAATCCATAATCATTTTTGAGTTCGTTGTCGATCCTGCGAAGCGAACGCTGCTCCGTCGATGCCGAGTTGAGAACTAATAACTTGGGGACTTTCCGAGTGATTTTGCTGGCTCAGATCAGCCCTAAATGATAACGAACACAATTTTTTGTTCTTTACCTGTGAGCTTGAGAGCCAACATATTTATTATTATAATTTTTATAATTGAACTAGACCCACAAAACATTGCATTCATATAAATATACGAGATAACTTATCTTTCAGTTAGTGTACATATTTTTTGACTTCAGATACAAATTAATAGTAGTCTGTAATTTTTCCAATTGTGATGGGGAGGTTGTTAAAAAATTTGATGCCTCGATCAGTATCGTGATTTTGGGTTGCGGTATAGTTTTGGAATATCAATATGGGATCTAAATCTTGTAGATCGGAATTCGCATTTGAGATAATCAAACAAAAACAAATCAATGTCACATTTAAATAATCCATTTCATTTCATCGGTACATTCATATCAATTTATATATTTAAGATAATAAAACACATAATGAGATCGCATAGGCGTGAATATGGCAAATGTATGTCAGAGTAATGAATGAAGAAATAAGGAAAGAATGTAAAGCTGATGTTAGTATAATGAGTTGTATTAAGAAAGGATCACTCAGGTGGTTTGCTCATATGGAACGGATGAATGAGGAGAGAATGGTAAGAAAGATGTATGACGCGAGTGTTCATAGCACCAGAAATAGAAAACTTGGCACGACTAAGTAAACCAGATACTGGAGGATGGTTCTCTTAGAAGCCTCAACAATCGGCGAGCTTGTATGAGAATATGTATTAATCGTGTATCAGAACAGAGGAATGTGGCGCTATATCCTCTCTACCTACCTCCGCGTAGAAACGGCGTGATGGTAAGTTATTATAATGCGTATTATACACATTATAAAATATGCACTCAATGGTTGACGGGATGAAACGTTCGAAAAACACAGCGAAGGGTATCTTTTCACAGTGGATAGCATCAGGCTCATCAGGGTGGATGGGGGAATTGAGAATGTGCAAGTTGCGGGTGCATAGCAACTAATATTTCATGTATGAAAAGGTAATAGTTGCAATCTTCATATTTATTTATTTATATAAATGAAACACTGTTGAAAACAAGCTAGTTTCATTTAAATTTCAGAATAGCGAAGACTCGTCAGTAACAGCTGACTTTGCAATTAATTTTGAATGATCAATTTACTAAATAAAAAGTCAAGTTTGGATGTTAATAAATTAACATAATGCATATAAGTCAGATGGGAATAAAACTGCATTGAAAATTTAAAAAAAAATTGCAGGACACTGACTTTACAACTAGAATCCTAATATGTTGATTTCGTGGGATCCTCTTGTTCGTTTCTGCTCTGACGTAGTGAAAAAATTAAAAATTGTAATGTGAACGCATATGAATAATATAAATTCAGATACATTAATAATGAACTTTTCGCGCTCAGTTGTCGAGGAATTCACAACACCATAAGACGCTGCCACTGTCCCGCTATCCAGGTCTGCGTCCAGCCACCCAGCGCCCATCTGGCTAGTCAGGCTACCCGCCGCGGGCCGCTGTCCTCTCCCTAATGGGGCAGCTACACGTGGACATCACATACACGACGCTTATTACATTCACCGGTTAATATAATCAGTCAGATTACATCAACTTTTCTTCGCTACTTAAAATCAAATCGCTTAAATTACGAATTTTCGTTGAATAACACGCGGAGCGTTCACTTATGAGTAAATCAGTATATGTGAGGGAATTTATGGGTATCGAGTTCCCATCAGTTTATGTCATTTCTATTGACCTTTTGCGCTACTTGTAGACTGTCCTCTTCAATACGTCTTTCCGGGCCTACCTACCACAATAGTACCTACTCACCGAGGTGCGGTACTGTAGGTCGATTTTTTGGTCATGGCATTTCAAGAATGTGTTCAAGAGTCATTATTATAATTAAGATGTGATTAATATTATATCATTCCCCATACATAAAATATTTAACAAATCAACGCATTATTATATTGTAAATTAATAAAACAACATTAATAGTTATTATGATTCCTGAACACATACACTTGTCAGTATTACTACTTTTAATTTTTTTTTATTGAGGGGTTTTAGTTAGGGAGTAACTTATAATATGATAAATATTTAACATGTGATACTATTTATGAAAATCTATAGAAATGTTTAGGTGCAGAAGATAAATAAAAAGAAAAAAGAGGGAGAAAGGGCGGGGAGGTTGTAACTATTGTTGTGGTAAAGCGAGAACAAGATGTGTTTATAGGTAGAATGATTTAGATTGTGTTGGTTCATAAGAAAAACACTTTAAGCGTGAAAAAGTAAATTTTTCATTATTCTCAACATTTATCGCTTTCTAAATTTTAAAAAGAACACATTATTATTTGTTTTTTAGAACATAATTCTTCGATATTTAATACAAATAGAAAGATACACATACAGATCAACTCAATTTACAGAAAATATATTATAGCTGCCACCGGGATTTGAACCAGGATCTCTTCCTATTTGGGGAAGTGTGTTATCCGATTTTACTACTTCAGCTTTGTTTTTAGGTAATGAATGTTTGGAACAAGTAGATGAGTTTGTATATTTGGGAAGTATGTTTGATAGAAACGGAAAGGCTAAGAATGATATCGAAAGGAGAGTGACTGCAGGAAATAAAGTAAACGGCGCTTTGAATGGAATTATATCTAACGGGAATTTGTCAACCGAGGCAAGACTAGCAGTGCACAATGAAGTGCTGGTACCGACACTGATGTATGGAAGTGAGGCCTGGAGCCGGCAGAAAAGGAACGAAAGTAGACTGAATGCAGTGGAAATGAGATCACTTAGACGTATTTGTGGCAAATCTATTTATGACAGAGTAAAGAATGAAGAAATAAGGAAAGAATGTAAAGCTGTTAGTATAGTGAGTAAGATTAAGAAAGGATCACTTAGGTGGTTTGGTCATATGGAAAGGATGAATGAGGAGAGAATGGTAAGAAAGATATATGACACAAGTGTTGATGGAACCAGAAATAGAGGACGTCCGCGGAAGACTTGGCACGACCAGGTAAACCAGATAATGGAGGATGGTTCTGTTAGAAGCCTCAACAATCGGCGAGCTTGTATGACAAGATGTATGAATGTGGATGAGGCGAGAATTGTGTGTCAGGACAGAAGAGAATGGCGCTCTATCCTCTCTGCCTACCCCCACGGGGAAACGGCGTGATGGTAAGTAAGTAAGTAAGCTTTGTTTTGAGATCCCGGTTCAAATCCTGGTGGCAGCTAAAATATTTTTTCGGTAAATTGAGTTTATCTGTATGTATATCTTTCTAATTAATCTTTTTTATTTTTAAATTTTTTGTGGAATATTTAAATCGCTATTAATAGCGATTTAAATATTCCAAAAAAAAAAGGATATTATAAATAAAGATGCGAGCATAACTTTGAATATAATATATATGGGAAAAATTCTGAACAAAAATGTGTTATAAAAATAATGATGATTTGAAATAGTCAATAGGAATGTAATATAACATTTATAACTAAATTAAATCCTCAAATCGTGTGCAGCGGTTAAAAATTAAATTCTATCCAGAAACAATACCGAGAGCTAAATTCCCCGTAAGTACAATCATTCATTTTTCTACGAATGGCGCCCGACGGCACTGCCCCATTTTTTCAAGAGAACTAATATGAAATTACATAATTTTTTGAAGACTTCATTTAAAATAAGTTTTTAACATTTTCTTTTCAATGATTACTTATTTATTATTAAGGAAAACACATTCTTATTGTGAAGTTGTAATTATTCAGAACAGACGGTCTGTGATATTTTAAATACTAATTAAATGTATTAATTATAAATATATACATATAAAATCAATTTCGTCGAAAAATATTGTTTTTTTCGTCACCGGGATACGAACCTGGAACTCTATTTCCAATCCGGGGAAGTGCACTACCATTGTGCTATAACGCCAGTATTTTTCTTGACAAATTTTCGAACCTGTATGTTACATTTTTCAAATTAATACACCTGTCGTTCCATTATTTGAAAGCCGTCTACATTATTTTTACAGAATCTCAAATACCTTTGAGTAAACCGACTGCAGACGCCAGAATTATCAATTCATTTTTATTAAATTTTGATTTTAATCCCGGTGACGCAAAAACAATATTTTTCGACAAAATTGATTTTATATGTATATATTTATAATTAATACATTCATTTAGTATTTAACTTATTTATTAAATTTAAAAACTACTACTGTTAAGAATATTTAAAGTAAAATGTCCCACGTGCATCGACAATATCATTAAACTACAAGATACTGAAATGATTGCAAATGTACTACGCATTTAGTTACATGGAAAGAGAATATTATGTCATTGCGAGGCCGCAGAATCTCGATGAAGTCCATCGGATGATGCTGGGATAATTAATCATTTTGGGATGTATCTTCGTGACAGAAGAATGGACTGTGATCAGTCTTCAGACGCGTAACTTCGTCCAATATCTTGAAAGATATTCCACATTGCGCTCGGCGCTCAGCGCGCGCTGTAGACTCCAGCCATTGCTTGTGTACATAAGTTAAACGATGAAATTTCTGAAGAAAGTTAGTTATTTAATATTGATAATAATAATACACGTACTTATTATTAAGACCACAATTTGGTGCCGCGCTCCCAAAACTATCGAACCATTAAGTTATTATTTATAAGTCATTTTGTTGCTATTTTTGCATTAAGAATTACAGATTACACAATGCCATTTTCGATTAAAAAATGGACACATCTCTTTTATTTTCCTTCAACAGATGTCGCAAAGTCAGAAATAAAATAAAATGTTGTAAATTCTAAAAAAGTCCATTCTCTGCCTGGTGCAGTGTGATTCGGATAGCTCATCGAAATGTGACTAAATTTATTGATTTCATTCAGCGTTAATTGACTTTCATCTGAGTCTTTTGTCAAAGTGTTTTTTTTTTAATTTTTAACATAGAATACGTCAAATTTGTAAGAAATACTTCTTTAGAAATAGCGCGTTAGAAAATTATGCAACATTTTAATACACCTACACTCACTTTTACTTTGTGTTATATTTTTATTTAAAAGATTTTGGAGCATCTATCTCGGTACCTTTGACATGTTGAACCGATGCTATACCATCTTAGCTACTCCCCTAGTAGACTGTAGTATCGTATACCTTGTATATATTGTACTTTTTTTGTATTAGAATATAATGCATGCTTTATCATTTACACATTCTTAAAATCAATTTTTATAACTAATATTTAATTTCATTAAAAAAAACGAATAAACTTTTTAACAAGCTAGTAACAATAAAGAGCTCAAGATATTTGTAATCTTATATTTTTACATATTGATTAATTCTTCGGCAGTGTAGTGATAAGTATTCTCGCCTGTCGTGCGGTAGACCGGATGCTTCTTCGCCAAGGTGAATTTTTTTTATATAACTGAATTTACGAATTTTTTTTTCAAAACCAGAAAAATATATATAAATGCAGGTATAGTATGGTAATGATGATATTATATGACGTGTTTATTTTTAAAAAATTAGGTTACGCATATTTACAAAAAACACACGAAACCTACAAAAATACAATAATGTACATAATAAAATAATTTACATTATTTGCCGCGATAACCATCGCTCACAATCACGTGTGTCACCGTCGGAATGGTACATTACGAATTTACTTACCTGCTTAAATCATTTTAAAAATACGTCTGATAGGCAATTTGCCTGTTCTGTCCAGACCACGCATTTTGATAATAAATGACGTGTTCATCGTTGAAAAATAGGTTTTTCGAAAATACAACCTACCTAACCGGTGATAGCCGAATACTTTTTTCTAGAACATATTAAAGCACAATTATATATGAATTGATTTCGCACCATGTACTGCTCGAAGCACTAGGTCGCTGGCGCTGCTTCAAATACAAATTATTATACTAATGCACTTCATAAAGACTTCACAAGCTTGGGAACAATTTTAGTTGTATTAATGCTTATATACAGGGTGTAACAAACCTGGTCTACAATATTTTATGGGTGGTTACCTGACTAAATTACGAGTCAACAATGTTTAATGAATGTATGCAAATTCTGCACCGTTACGGAAAATATTATTGTTTGATTTTTTTACAAAATCTTGTTAATGTTTAAGACTACGTACTTCAAAATAAATATTTGCGAAATTTATTTATTATTAGTCAATATTTGTGCTTCAGGCCCTAAATCATCTAACATAAAATAATCTGAATAAATTGTAATTTCTTGTATTTAATATATAATTTTTCAATTAATCGAAATCTCATGGTCAATCGACATGGTTGAGATTAGGCACATATCCCTTGAACATTTTGTATTTTGAACTAGGTCTGTAGCACCATGTATATTAATGTAATATTTATGATACTGTATTGAGACATTTAGTCGTTCTAGGTTTAACTTAAATTTTGTTTTTATTTGATTGTCAATCTTGTCTTATTAACAGATCAGATGTTATATTTAAAGAGTACAATGTCCTAGATATAAGACAAATCTTTATGTTGAGACTCGTTCAATATTTCCATGCTAACAACAACTCTTCTCAAGCATTAAATCATGGACACAACACAAGACAAACAACGAACATCTACACACCAGTTCCGAGAGCAACAACGACATTTTATCAAATATTCTACATGTTCTTAGCTCCGAAACTATACAACACACTCAGTACCAACTGGAAATCGTTTAATTCCAATAATATTACACAAATATGGACCCAATATGTGATTCAATCAGGTAGAGATGAATCAGAAGTATGGCTATCCAACATTCTATAATAATATAATTTATACAATACTTTCACTACACTAGTCCTAGTATTCACCTAGTATTCACTAGTCCTACAACACTCCCACTACATATATTTTAATTTTATTTTCACTTTTTTATACATATTTGTAATTCTCTTTTTATTCCTGACGATGACTTAAATAACAGCACGAAAAAAAAACTGGCTACTTTAACACAGACTTCAGTCTAGCAAAGTAGCCAGGACAAAGCTGTATATATCAGAAGTGAAGTCTGCTCCATCCCACAATAAACTATGAGTATAATTATGTCTTATGTTGATTATGCATTCACCTATGTCAGAACAAAAATATGTTTGTCAATAATATATATATATAAATAAATAAATACACGTTCAACAATATGTAATAAAAATAAATATATACTCTATTAAGACTATATCGATGTGTATACGTCTGCGTACACTGATACGTGATGAATTAATGTAAAAATAAATAAATATATTTCAGTATATCTTCTTGTAGCTGCATCAGTAACGATTGTAAATTATAGTTTTCCTTTCGATAGAATTAGTATTTTTTTTGATATTATATGTAAATATATATTTAAAAAATCGTCGCCGTCAGCGAGACAGCGCACGCTCGCCGGGCGGGTGGCTGAGGTGGCGGAGCCAGCGGGCGCGGCACAGATGAAGGCAGTATCGGGAAACATCTCATTTCCTCGACGTTTTCATCATTGCGATGCGCGGGCGGAGATCGGCGATGGGAAACAATCAATGTATGCAAAGTGCCCTCTTCATCCCGCTCTCGCGCACACGTCGGCGGTCACCGTCGAGATTCAGCAAAACTTCGCACGTTACAATTACGAAACGATCGTGAGATGGTGCCGTGCGTTGTTTAAAAATTAAATTAATTTACGTAATAATGACAGTAAATCAATTATTGACATTTACGACTATAGCCAAGACTATTTATTGCCAGTGTTACAATTTATTTATTTAAGTGATGTTACGGACGTAACTGTAAATTATACAAACACGATTATGTTTTAATTTTTAAAGAAGTGGAAGATCCGCATTAAGTTAAATCTTATTTATACTTTTAAAATTAGCAATATTAACTTTGTGGTTAAAATTCATACCATTTTCTTCTTCGGAATGTCATAACTAACTAAAAACATATATTATTGTTTCTTTACCAGAATCTATTTCAAAAAAAAAAACAATTATTTAAAAGATGGTATTTTTCGAAACCGGTAGATGTATTTAAACTCAATTAAGTGGTTAATAAAACAAAGATAATAAATAAAAAATATGAATCTTATTTATTAAGGAGACCACATTCTTATTGTGAAGTTGTAATTATTCAGATATTTTAAACACTAATTAAATGTACTAATTATAAATATATATAAAATTAATTTAATCGAAAAATATTGCTGTTGCGCTACCGGGATTCGAACCTATATCTCTTTCCAAACCGGGGAAGGTGCATTTTCCAACTATGTTTATCGGTTTACTCAAATGTATTTGAGATTCCGTAAAAATAAAGTAGATGGCTTTCAAATAATGGAACGATAGATGTATTCATTTGAAAAGTGTAACATATGGGTTCGAAAATTTGTCGTCAAAAGAACTGTAGCTGTAGCATAGTTTGATAATGCAATTTCCCCGGTTTGGAAAGAGATCCAGGCACGAATTCCGGTAGCGCAACAATAATATCTTTCGATGAAATTTATTCTATATGTATATCTTTATAATTAATACATTTAATTAGTATTTGAAATCTTTGCTAACAAATATTAAATTATTCGCAGCAGATTCGACGGAGGTACGCAATCCGGGAGTTGTTCATTTATAGAGCATCGAAGGCTCTCTTGCGGTATGGCCAAGAAAACTGAAAAATATACCGATGGTCATATATAATATCTGAATTAAAATTATTACTTGCTTAAAACAAATGTGTGAGTAAATAAGTATATATGTACATTTTGAAAATGAATTTTCCTTTCATCGCACGCTCGAAATTAAACAAAAGATAAAAAATAATATACTAATAATTACTACGCCTAGGAAGTGGCAGCCGCGCGGACACGGGCAGTACTTCCAGAATTAATAAAATAGGAAATATAAATATTAATTAAAAGTATTAATTTGAAAGATGTACATATAAAATCAATTTTATGGAAAAATATTGTTCGGGATTCGAACCTGGATCTCTTTCCAATCTATGCTACAGCAGACAGTATTTTTGACGACAAATTTTCGAACCCATACGTTACACTTTTTCAAATGAATACATCTATCGTTCGGTAACATCAACAATATTTCTCGATAAAATTGATTTTATATGTATATATTTCTAATGAATACATTTAATTAGTATTTAAAATATCACAGACCTATATTCTGAATAATTACAACTTCACAATAAGAATGTGTTCTCCTTAATAATGTAAATACAACACTTTCATTCCTTGTTGCAAGTTCGAAGCCTAACTATCAAGATTTTACCAGCAACACTTGACACATAAAGCGGTTTGAATCTTAGCTAAATATAGATACAATTAATAATTTACGTTTTTAAACAATTTATGCCAATTATATTTAGAAAATATTGCATGATTTGAACCGTCAGGAAACGGGAGCTGATTCGAGGTGTGAGGATATTAAATAATTGTATTAATTTCCATCACTTCATACGACTTGTGTCCGCGATAGTGAGGTTAGCACTGCCAGAACGGCGACCCTGGCTCCAGCATCAATATTTTGTAAGAATGGCAGTTCAGCGATCTGACAATTTTCTTAATATTCGTTGATAATCGTGTTAATTTCTAACATCGTGGGTATACGAGGTTTTGCGGTGTTAACACGAACATTTTACATTGTGTAATTTCCACGTTAACTTCTGCTGCACGTGCACGGAGGTGCAGCGTGGGGCGTGGCGCGGCGGGGCGCGGGGACCGGCGGGGACACGGGCGGCTCGCGAGGATCCTCGCTATGACTTCAACCGGACAAAAGAATCAGACAATTTGATCATCTATCGATTCATCGATAAACTAAATAAACGGCAAAAAAAAACGAAATCATCTATGTACATAAAAAAAAATATAATTCGGCGTCAAAATTTGTCACTTTTGTGTACTTTTAGTTTGTGATTTATTTTCCTCTTTACTTGCACCAGTATCTACTCCAGGCGTACAAAAACAGTTTATATCAAAAAGATTTTAGAAGCACCCTGTATCTCTATAATGCTCTATCATATTCAATAGTCATATTATAAATATACTTATTTAATATAAATCAGCATTGCATTATTAGCATCAAATTTTAAAACTAATGTTTAAATTTATTTGAAAAATAGTTATGCCTGGTGAACTTTGTAATACACTTGATGTTATTTCCTTGGGATTGTATGATTGTGTGTGTGAGTGTGTGTGAATGCCGCACCGCCGGCGCGCGGCAGGGCGCGGCCTCTTTCTCTGCGTGTTCATCGGCTTAATCGTTTGACTTATACTGGTGATATGCCTTGTACCGAATTGTATCGTATTGTAATAAAAGTATAATTTTTACGAAGTCTATTTCTTGTACCTTCACATTACGAGGTGTATACTGAAGACGTACTTAGAAGACAAGTACGTAACATTCAATTATTATTTTTAATAAAGAAATTTATTAACGTCTTTTCACGTCTCATTCCTATCCATCGGCAGTACAATGGTTAGTATGCCCGCCTGTCATGCAGGAGATCAGGGTTCAATTCTCTGGCAGGGAGATTATTTAATTGAAATTATAAATATGCATGTAACGCGTTTTTTCTTCAAAAATTTACGTAAACTTTATAATTGTTTTATTGTGTAATATCAAGTAAAGCAAGTTCTTAATGAAGACTGGAAAATTCTCTCATTACTTGGATTTGCAGATGATACTGAGTCCTGATGACCAGGGTATCACAATAAAATGAAACTAGTACCAAGAAATCGTCGTTCATAGCCACTTTGCAGACATGACAATCCAAGGGAACGCCATCAAAAATGTTTGCATTGTCCAAAAACGACAGTGTGATGTTCAATTTTTGACCAAGGGATAATTGGCCGATATTTTTTAACCAGCGAGAGATAGTTACTACTGACGTGTATTGCCGAATGATCGACGAGTTTTTGGTACCGCAACTGCAGCTGTTTTCCGGGTTCAAAAACAGAATACAATTTCAGCAAGACGAGGCCATTTCACACACAACTAGAGTTTCAATAGAGAAGCTGAGGGGAATATTTTCCAATAAATTAATTTGAAAGTACGGAGACGTACTCTGGGCACCTCGTCCTTGCACCGTGCGACCTTTTTTTGTAGGGATACCTCAACTGTGTGACAATCCTCGAACAATTCAAGCCCTACAAGAAAATATCCGCCGTGAAGTGGCTGCCATTGAACCAACGCTTTGCTCTCGCGTGTTCGCAAATTTAAAGGTCCGATTGCAAGAATGTCTTGAGAGAAATGGACGGAATTTAGACGATATTATTTATAAAACGTAAAATCTGCATCGTTAAACTCCATTTTGTATAAATAAAATATGTGAATAACACTGTAGATTTTTTATTATTTAACATTAAACTTGAACATTTTCCGCTGGACACCCTTTATTACAATGCGGAAATCCTTTGTTATATTGCTTTAACAATGCACCACGTGGTGTGCTTTGTCTATATCTTTCTTTCCAGTAATAAAAAACAAACTATTGGCAATATGTACACCTAGAGCTATCTTAAATTAGCACAATTATCGTCAGAATGTTATGAAAAGTATAACGAAATGTAGTGAACTTAGAGAAATGAAATAATATGGACAGGTAAAAAATAACTTAAAATCTCAAGTGAATACGATATTTTGTATAGAACTATTTTTAACTGTAATATTACACTTATTTACACCCTATCCTGAATCGTTTTGAAAGTTGTTTGCTTTCGTTTCGATTCGTTAATATTACATTTTATATTTTTTATTATTACATTCAGTTATTAACATCTTAATACCATCATAGGTTGTCTCCGGTATCATCGTAACAGAGCCATATCTGTACAATTTGACGTGAGACTCGTTATCACATTAAATTCAGAAGTCAGTCAAAGAGAAGATATACAAATCTTAAACCCACAAAAGGGGAAGGTAGACGTCACTCTACTTTTAAATGCAATGCAAAAATGAACTAGTAGTTATTCAAATAATTATTCACAGCAGTTTTGACAAATATTTAATATGGGTGACATCTATAGCACAATGCGGAAAGATTGTAAATGAATTTAACATTCATTATTATTTTTTGTTATATTTATATATTATATATATATACGCCCTCGATGTAGCGTTAAGTCCGACGTTAGACCAAAATGCGCATCGAAAATTTAGCACCGAAATGCCTCCGATGTTGCGCTGTGTCCAGCAGCCAATTGTGTTAGTTTAGTTTTGTAATAATAAGTAACATTAAATAATATTAATGGTTTGACGTGCGAGTGATGGCTGCCGGTCGCGATAGCGGCACTGCCTGTCGCCACCGCGGCACATTCCGCACCGTACTGATGGATAGCGAGCGGACGGAACATGCGGTGTAGCGCACGGGCATCGCACTGCCCGCGGGCGCGCGGCGGGATAATAACACCTTTCTGGACTAATTTCATTTTTATACCCATCAATTTCATGCAAAGCCGTGCTCACCCTTTGATCGAGCGACCGGCCATGATATATTGAGACGCGAGCGGAGCGCACCGGAAGACGGAGCCGGATCGCGCGCAGCCGGGAGTTCCGACACCGAGGAACGGGAAAATGTCACGAACGAACTTAGCAAGATAGCAAGCCTATTTACAATATTTTATGTATAATTTTATGTAAATGTATATAGTAAATATAACGTGCATTACTATTTGAAGCATTTGAGATGAGGATGTACAAAAGAAACCTTTGTGCGGCAGATCCATTTATGATAGAGTAAAAAATGATAGCTCCATAAATAGAGGAAGTCCGCGAAAAACTTGGCACGATCAGATAAACCAGACACTGGAGGATGATCCTGTTAGAAACCTCAATAATCGGCGAGGTTGTATAAGAAAATGTATGAATGTGGATGAGACAAGAATTGTATGCAGGACAAATGAGTGTGGCACTCTATCTTCTCTGTCTACCTTCGCGGAGAAACGGCGTGATAGTAAGTTAAGTTATCTACAAAATAATACTCCCAATAAGCTGGATGGACAGAGTTACAAATAAAAATGTTATGGTTTGGATAAATATAGAAAAATAAGTATTTAAAACAATAAAAATCCTTAAACTACAATATCTCGGACATATAAAGAAAAGTATAAGATCTTTCACATCATAATGCAAAGAGAGATTGTTGGAAGAGGCCCTGCAAGAATATCATAACGGAAGAACCAAAGGCAATAATTTACCAAGTCTACTGTTGAATTTTCAGGCCCGCACTAGAGGGATGATAGCGAAAGTCTGTTAAATGGATAAGACGCGAGAAGAAGAAAACAAACATTGATAAAATATGAAAAACAGATAATGATGTTGTACGCCTCCGAAACATGAACACCGTGTAGATGACATGTCAAGGCTCTGGAAAAGCTCAACCAGCGTTGTTTAAGAAGGATGCTAGAAATAAATTAACAAATGACAGTGTGGTTGAAGACACCAAATTAACGAGCATCAAAGCCTCTGTCAAATGCTCCTTGAAAGCAAATCTCAAAAAGGCCAATATTAAAGCGATTATTGGAAACTATTTGCAGGAGACAGTTCTAACTAAAGGACAATGGTATCCAATACTTCGAAGCGGAATGCCAACAGAGGAAGAAGATGTAAAGATAGAGAAGAGCAAACAGGGCACGGATGTCAACTCGCAGCCACTGTCTTCCCATGCCCAAGATGCCCTAGAACTTGTAGATACAGGATTGGACTCTTCAGTCACTATTGTGATTTTGACATTAAATGAGATTATTAAAAAAAGAATAAGTATTACATATATCTAAATATTGTCATATAATAAAAAAAGGATCGATGTTAAGATACGAAACAGAGAGAAAGTAATATGATATGCAGGTACAATAATAAAGGATAAATTTTCAGAAAAGGCATTAAAAATTGTTTAATATAATCAATTTTATCGCTGAACAGGTCTAAATGTGTTATAAAGTAGAATTCAGGTTCTTCAAATAATGTGATTATTTTTCTATAAACGGTTTGATTGCTTACTTGAGAATGATACGATTAGAATAGGCAAAGAAAAAACTAAAAACAGTAATTTAGGAATAGAAAAAAAGTGACGATAATGATGAATTAATCGTAGGTTCGAAACTATTTCTAAACCAGTGGCGAATCGAAACTTCGATTAAACAAGATTAGGAAATTTAAATCGTTCATTCCATATTCTCAAAACTATTTTAGAACCTACCTATTAAACAGTACAGTTAACGTTTTTCTTTTTTTTTCTAATATCAACATTAAAGATGGATGCTGCATTCCACAGATCTATGAAACTTATATGTTTGAAGAAAGATATTTTAAATACTAAATTAATGTATTAATTATAAATATATACATATAAAATCAATTTTGTCGAAAAATATTGTTTTTGCGTCACCGGGATTCGAACCTGGATCTCTATTTCCAATCCGGGGAAGTGCACTACCTTTGTGCTATAACGCCAGTATTTTTCTTGACAATTTTTCGAACCTATATGTTACATTTTTCAAATTAATACATCTGTCGTTCCATTATTTGAAAGCCATCTACATTATTTTTACAGAATCTCAAATACCTTTGAGTAAACCGACTGCAGACGCCAGAATTATCAATTCATTTTTATTAAATTTTGGACACATTGATACAACATATATTATTAAGGAAAACACATTCTTATTGTGAAGTTGTAATTATTCAGAACAGACGGTCTGTGATATTTTAAATACTAAATTAATAAAATAATAATTAAATATGTATATATTTATAATTAATACATTAATTTAGTATTTAAAATATCACAGACCTATGTTCTGAATAATTACAACTTCACAATAAGAATGGGTTTTCCTTAATAAAAGATATTATCGTTATTCAAATATTGTTTTAATAAAATTGTTTAAGTGTAAGTCTGACTGTCGCGATTCATCTTATTTTGGCCAACCGCACAGGAATGTGGAGAGAAGAGGTTCTGGCGCGCCTGCAGTCAGATGGGCGGAGAATCCGCGGAAACATTCGAATTGAAAGTTAATTAACGCGAATGTTCCGCTCCAATACATTCTGGCCACTTCACTTCCGCTGTTACAGCTGGACAACATCAACTATAATAACATTCGCCAGATTTGTGACCAAAGCGCCTCTGTCTCGGTTGACTAGTCGCGAATCAGTCGACGAAAGTGAATAATTATTACGCAATTTCTGCAGAAGACGTAAAAACTGCACAAAACTGACATGATGCGCTTGGAAAAATTATATTTTGGAGTGAATGAACCTTCCCGGATAAGTTATCGGTTTCACAAATTGTGGTCGCAACAAAAAGTGTAACACTCCGTTTAAAGTAATGTAACCATGCGTGAATAATGCTCACCGAGGATTCCATCTATGCTGTGGTTCCTCCTGGGGTCTGACTCGTCCCTCCTGCCTCCGCGGATGAGCCTGGATATGGAGCTGACAGAAGGAGCCGTGTGCTTATCGCAGACCCCGTCCTTAATGAGTCGGTCTCTTATCTCCCAAGAGAAGATCCCCGGGTTCTGTCTCTTCAGATCCTCTATCCTGTTCTCGACTTCGGGAGTGGCCACGCGAGGCTTGGACCCGCCGATCACTCCGGGCCTTATGGAGCCAGTTTCCTAAAACAATATTATTGTTTATTATAAACAAACTATTAAATCGATGAAATAGATTTTGTTTTAGATGGAAGACCGATATACTAACCTGATAGCGGTTGAGGATCTTGGATACGCAGCCGTGGGAGACGCGCAGTTGGCGGGAGATGACGCAGGGCCTGACTCCCGCCGCGGCCATTTCCACTATCTTCAACCGGATGTGGTTGGGTAGCGGGCGGCCGTTAATGAAGACACCCCCCAGTTGGTTCACGCGCCCCTGACCTGTTGAAGATAGAAAATCTTTTCATAATAAAACAGATGTAGTCATTTTGTGCTTACGGCCAAGTATCATATAAAACTAGTGATGAGCTTAAAATCACGAACCGTGAGTCAATCACTGATATCTTTGAGTTACACTCACTATCAGCGATTGAATATCTAGAATTATCGTGATTAGTGATTCATTTTTTAAATATTTGGTTGTGTTCAGCATATGTGCACATGAAACGAAAATATTTATGAAGGAATGACATTATAATTCGTGATAAGCGTAGTAGTAGATTCTTCCAAAACGTTTTACACATTTGACCCGAAATACTGACAATTTGACCCAAAAAATAAACTCACATATTTTAGGGGTTTTCATTATCTTTGTGATGATATCAAATTATATATATATATATATATATATATATGTTTTTTATGAAAATAAAGTTTAATAACGCTAAAAATTATGTTTTTTAAAATTATTTATTAATTTCATGTATTGTGATATCACGCGTATTAGTAATGAAACTGTGATCACAGTCGCAGTTTTCAATCACTGACATTATTGAATATCAATCACAGTCACACCAGTGAGTCAAGAGTAGCATTTTTTCTCATCACTATATAAAACCGAAATGTAATGGGAGTTCGTGATGTTAAGGCATAGCGGGGGTGATTGATCTTCCTTTACCTTTGATCGCAAGCAACTCTCCCGAGCATCAAAAGATAACAAAGCGACTCGTAATAATTGTGTAGAAGCTTCACAGCCAATAGAACGCAAATCGAGTGAGGAAAGTACGCGAGCACTAAATAATATTTGTCGGCAGTGGTCGGGCCCCGCACGGGAGCTCGGCCGGGTCCCGTTGACGGGCTATAATAAAGCTATAAAGTCCTCTTTTCAACATGTTAAAGTAAGCGGAAACCCATGAAAAGGGCCTCTCTATCCTGGATACATAATAGTTTATGATCGCCACAAAAGGACAAATAAAAGGGATCATTCTTTGCCACTCAATAATAACAAGATTTCTATATAACGCCATTATTACATCCTAAGTGTTCCGAAATCATTCCGACACACGAGGTTTACATATCTCGGCGAGCTGGACACCAGACCTGAGTGTCAGATGACTTCCACACGATTGAGCAAACTTAATCCCTCTCGAATAGAATGCACTCGAAAAATAAGTGGACTGTAATAAAAACCGAACCATTAAATATTTATTCATCCGATAAAATAGTATTGTAATGTATAAATTTATTGTATATTAAACTTTACCCGGATTTATTTTATTTTTATTGCTTTATTTATAAAAGCCTTCCGTTTTCCGAAGTTATCATATTTATTGTTTACTTTTATGTTATTGGAAGCATTGGATTAAATAGAAGGGGCATAAAAATAAACCACACACTTGAATTGTACCAAGTTTTCCGAGTGTCACGAATAACCGACGATTCGTGCGCGAAGATGCGGTGTGAAAAAAAAGACTTATTAAAATCAAATGCGGTCATAAATGAAATATACATGCGTACAATTTTTTTTAACCTCGTGTTGAACTAATCGACACAATTTAAAGAAGAATTCTTCACAAATATCATATGACAACATGACCTGGATTTGTAAAGGTTTTAGTTACAAACCTGCAAAACCATTTGTAGATGCATTAAACCTAATTGTATTTTTAAACTATTTTTTTAAATAAAAGAGAAATTTTTTGAATCTTTCAGTTAATAATTTTATTTTTATTTTTATTAGTAACTATATAATTCTATGTAAAAATCTGTTTAGACTGTGCCCGTCTCACTAGAGAAATTTTGTGTCGAGACGGGCATAGTTTACAAGCAATTGTTCAATTGATTAGAATTGCAAGTGAATAGAATTACATTTATTACTATATAAAAGGTGTATACGAAGAACAATTTTAAAATGGACTTAATTTTTGTATCACTTTGTAGCAATAATTAATATAGGCATGAGTCAATATGTTTGGGTGAGTGCACCAATACTGGCTCTACCCATATTACGAATCCAAGTTTTAATATACAGTTTCATATTCTTAGGACAATGCAATTTATTTAAGTCTTTTAGCATTCTATTAAATAATTTAAGTTCAAAATATTAGTAGTTTCTTTGACCAAATGTAATATGTGCTCTTGGGGTTTGTAGATTAGGTTAGGTTAGATTATTATACTATTTTGTAAGTAGGTTTGTTTTAACCTTTAAATCTTTAAGTTGACAATTTTAGTGAAATCATGAGGGTCGAAATATTTTTAAAATGTTAAAAATTGTAAGGTGGTGAATTTTTTATTTTTAGATATCGACCTGGTTAATAGAAAGTTGAGTCATAAAGTCATAAACAGTTAACACTTTGGTGACAATGTGGCGGCCGGTATATTATTTTGTTTTTTTAAGATGCGAAACCTTTTCATTTAAAGTTTTTTTTTTTCATGGATAACGAAAATAAATATGTTTATTAAATCACATAGTATTTATTTTAATCAATTTTTCATGTAAAACGTTTTCCGCTTCACTGGTGTATAACAGAATTAAAACGTTTATGTATGTTAAAGTGAATTTTTCACAAAAACGGTGCGATATATATTGTCCGACCTGACTATTATCATGTGCCTAATATTTAAGCATATTAATTAAATAATTGACTGATATCAAATATTGCATTTCAATTATGCTAATAAGAAAGGAATTCTTTAAAATTGTGTATGATCTCGAGTCATGGGTTCGATAAGCGTCGGCCCCCGGCGTGCGTGCGGCGTGCGGCGTGCGGCGCGCGTTCGTGCGGAACAGCGCACACAGCGCGTCTCGTTCAACACATTCCATCAGGAAAGATTACTTAGTGTAAAATCTGCGCAAACAATCGAACAATGAGAAATATTCCTAACTATACTCTATCGGCGGCGTTCTAGTTTTGCTAGTTTCCCGCATCCCGCTTAACGATCATTTTACTTTGTAAGGATCGCGCATATCGCCTAAAATACAGATACTTTTAATTTGTACTATTTTTTGATATTTACTTTATTTGGTAAATAATTACATTTTTTTAAATCGGGTTCTAATTTATAGATGCACGAATTTACAGAGTCTAAATTTCAGATCGTACATTTTGTTTAATAGAAACGTTTAAAATTGCCGTTGTGGGTCTAAATTAGAATTTTTAAAAGTCAACGAAAATTTTAAATATTCAAATTATGTTATTGTTTATCTATTTGTCTATAATTCATAACAAACTAAAATTAACATACTAAAATTATTTAGACAAATTATAAATATCTCACAGAGACGAATCTGTTATATTATGTGGGAAGTATGGAAGTATGGGTATTACAAGGCTTACGGCCTGTCTTCGGCTGGCTTAAGTGATCACTTTACACAATGTAACGTTCACCATTCCACCCAATCAACCTCTATATCTATCAAATTTTTGTAAGTTGTATAATTCAGTAATTGTGTGTTCTCGGACATACTCAAATATTGTTAATAAAATTATTTATTAAAATTTTGATGTTGTATAGTTTCGTTGTTATGTGATGCGTGCGGTCACGGATGTGGGAATCGCGTACGTAAAGTGACGTAATTTCTATATATATTGGTATACATACAAAAGATTCATCATGTCTACATTCATCGATGAATCATTTTTATCGTACAAAATCAAGAAAAACATCTAATATACGCATTATTTTATTTTATAATACGTGCTTTTTAAAATTGATTTCAAAATAGAACATATGAAAAAATAGTATATTGCGAAATGTTAAATATTATGCAATAAAACAGTGCACAGTGTACTAGTCTACTAGTGATGGTAAAATCGTTATTTAAACCGTTATTTTAACGACGGTTGATAATTGATTAACGTAATTCTTCAAGTAATGAGTGGTACACTAAAAAGTAAACCTCCAACATTTAAATCTTGGTTACCAATCATCGTTGAATCTCAGTTATCAATCAGTGCCATAATCACAGTCACATAACGGTTTACCATCATTATAGTCTACATCTTTGAACAAAATTTCCATGTTTATTGTGAATATTTAAAAGGTCTTTATTAATTACAAATTAATTAAAAATATATTTCTATCATAATTGCTGTTATCGTAACAAATTATTTATGTGTTTTTATCGGGGTCGGGGGACATCTTGTACCCGCTTATAAATATCATAATTTGAGACATTCATTTTATTCTGCCAACTCTTTTTTATGTTTTATTTAAAACTTAAATTATTTGATAAACCAAAAATAGAATAATGCAATATTAAATATTATTTCACTGGATTAAGTTTCCTATAATTTCATCACTTTGCAGTTAATTAGATAATAATTATCATAGATCCACATAGATAAGAAAACTATTTTAATAAAATTTATAGTTGTGATTATTTTAGCTTAAGTTTAGTGTAATATTATGTCAATAATAATAGTGATTAAACGCTACGTAACTTAACTGAAACAGTATAAAAAAATGTATGAACTAATGAGTTATATTCAGTATAAAAAATAAGATGAACGAAATACTAAAATTTAAAATATTACTTTACATTTGTGATTGTCATCGGTGTAGAATTGTTATGTGTGATTTGATGATTAGTGGTTTAAGTTAACGAATAATTACTGTTACCAATTATCATTACTATCGAACAACGGTTACACAATCACATTCACAATCACGATTACAATATAGGTTACAATCCTTGGTTTGTCAAACTATTTTATTACATGGCATTAAGACCTTAAAACTGTTGTATTATTATTGTCAACGATGAATGTGTTAGATCATCAGAATATCCTTAAATCAAATAATATAATATCGTCAATTATATAAAATAACTCGTTTGAATATTAAGTGCAGACTGTTGCATTATTGGCTCTCCGCGGAACCGTCATTTGTTTGTTTGGTAAGTAATAAAATGAGTGATGAAGTCATCGTTTAGACTAATCTACTTAGACCTTGATAACTACAAACTTTTGTTTCGACCGCTGTTTGGACAGCCTGACACCATGTTCTGTGATGAACACTGCCGCCCTCGTCACGGAGGTGCGGAGGTGTGACGCAAGAACTGCGGCGCTGAAGGAGCACCGGACACGGAGCGGGCACGGCTAATTGCGCGAGACTGGGAAGAAGCAGAGGCTGGTCGGGAGAAAGCCGCGTCTCGTGTCGGCCTGGCGGGTAATCTCGGTTTATTATTGGCAGAAAACAATGCTCGACTTTTCCGCTTCACGTCGAGTAAAATAGGCCGTGCCGATAAAACATGTCCAAGTCGCTAGAAACGCATTCGAGATAAGGAAAGAGTCGTAAAAATGTATGAAAATTTTTATTAGGTATTATTTGTTTTTTCGTTTAGTATATTTCCTAAATTGCTAAACACTCTCTGGGCAGTTTTACAGATAGAATAAATTGATCAAATGCACGTTTCCCCGTTCATCTTCTTCCGCTTTCGTGACAAAAATTTCGTCATACCGTGTCTCCGCAGCGGTAAGAAGAGAAGATATTGCATTTGTAAGATGCATATACAAAAAAAAAAAAAAAAATTGGAAAATCCGACTTTTAAAAAAAATGTTGTTGTTCGTAGTAATTATTATTTATTAAGGAAAACACATTCTTATTGTGAAGTTGTAATTATTCAGAACATAGGTCTGTGATATTTTAAATACTAAATTAATGTATTAATTATAAATATATACATATAAAATCAATTTTGTCGAAAAATATTGTTTTAGCGTCACCGGGATTCGAACCTGGATCTTCATTTCCAATCCGGGGAAGTGCACTACCTTTGTGCTATAACGCCAGTATTTTTCTTGACAAATTTTCGAACCTATATGTTACATTTTTCAAATTAATACACCTGTCGTTCCATTATTTGAAAGCCATCTACATTATTTTTACAGAATCTCAAATACCTTTGAGTAAACCAATTTGCAGACGCCAGAATTATCAATTCATTTTTATTAAATTTTGGACACGTTGATACAACATATATTATTAAGGAAAACACATTCTTATTGTGAAGTTGTAATTATTTAAATTTAATAAAATTGAATTGATAATTCTGGCGTCTGCAAATTGGTTTACTCAAAGGTATTTGAGATTCTGTAAAAATAATGTAGATGGCTTTCAAATAATGGAACGACAGGTGTATTAATTTGAAAAATGTAACATATAGTTTCGAAAATTTGTCAAGAAAAATACTGGCGTTATAGCACAAAGGTAGTGCACTTCCCCGGATTGGAAATGAAGATCCAGGTTCGAATCCCGGTGACGCTAAAACAATATTTTTCGACAAAATTGATTTTATATGTATATATTTATAATTAATACATTAATTTAGTATTTAAAATTATTATTTATTTGTTTTATTTTATATTGTACAGGGCATCAGGTAACTGTTAACTTAAATAAACGAGTTTCAATAAAAAGATGGTCATCGAACCTCCTAAAAATGCTCCACATGCCTTTATTACTCGTAGGTAGGTATATGTAAAAGATTATCATAAATTATTTATAACTTTTATTAGTTAAATTTAATACTTGATACTTCCATAACCGAGATGTCAAATAAACTAACTTAAACAATATGTCAAGTCGTTCTAACGATTTTAAATTCTACATTTTTTTAATGTAGGTATATATTTAAAAAAATAAATCTTGTACCTAACTCAAGTTGTTAATTTTGTTGAAAAAATATCATTTTCCGAAACCGGTTGGTGTATTAAATTTAATTCATAAAAGTCGTTAAAAACAAAGTTATAAATAAATTTATAAAAATAAAAAAGTTTGCAATATAAATATTAAAAATAATATCACGTTTGAAGTCATTAAAAAAAAACGCCTTTTTCACTAGGCAAATAAGATAACCTGAAACATGATTCGCTCTATCTCTGGGGGAATTACGGAATAGCCCCCCAGGAAGCCGGGCGAGGAATGTCAGGAGGGCCAGGGCCGGCGCGAGGAGACGGCACCCCGGGCGACCCGCCTCGACGCCCACCCTCGTAAAACGTCACAAAAAACGGCGTTGGAAGGAGCCGCTCTGTCTGCCCGGCCGGCGGTGTCGGCCGTGTCCGCAACCTCGCGACCGTCCGACTGGTTTAGGGCCAAATTAGGCCGGTCACGCTTCAACTCGAAAGCTAGCAAAAAGTTGACTAGGATCACATTACAAAGCCGTTCGCTCGACGTATCTGATCGTAGACAGGAATTGCGCATTTTTAGGGTTACTTGCAAAATGCAATTAATTTATTGATATACTTATATATTATATATTATATATATATATATATATTAATTTATTGATTACTAAACTTTTTACTAACGCCTGTGGTTAAAATCGTTTGCGGATTGTTCGAACGTCAAATTTACTATTGTCAAAGCATAGATGGAGATATCTATAGGTGTGACAAATAATCATGAAATATGCTTTATTTTATGCATTATCTATGGATTTTTTCAATATCTGTTACTTTCGTATTATGTTTAATAATGTATATAGCACGTTTTGGCAAAAATTTTTACTTTAGAAACTTTTTTTACTGTAGTAAAAAGTTACTACTGTTCACACAACTGGCCCTGAATGTATGTAAGTAAGCGCTAATGCTATGCTTTTGATAAAACTCTAGAGATAAACAAAAAAAAGTTGGAAATTTTTAATCAGTAGACTTTAACTCTTATCCCCCTCCCCTCCATAATCTCACAAAAATATACGACGAAAAGTGACCAAACAAATACGTCATAATCTTTACCATGGTAATTACATTTTTATACAATACCTAGAAACGTCAAACTTAGATTTTGACACGTTATAGAAATTCACTTACACTTCCGAAATTTTATAAAATATGTAGAAAACTTTTTATGACTTCAGTACCTACCTGCACGGTATCTAACTATAAAAAATAATACACAAAGTACAATTCTAAGTAACCGTTTTCTAATAAATTAAACACAAGCTATGTTTACACGTAATTATTGTACACATAGAAATAATTATGCTGTTAACTCGCCAATATCGCGGACGCATCGCCTCGGTAACAAGTTGAGTTTCATTGACAGTTTACGTTGTAGGAGCATACTTGAGCTGACGAAATATACTTAGTTTTTATTTTATATTTAAACTGTTATTTTTTTATGTTATATTTAAATTTTTATTTTTTATGTTATATTTAAACTTTTATTTTTTAATGTTATATTTAAACTGTTATATTGAAATATCAATTTAAAATGTACTGTTATATTTTAAATTAACCTCTGTAAAAGCCCACAAGGGCGTTGAAGGATATAAATAAAATATATAAATAATGAGCAACGTTCCCTTTAAAATGTATGCGCGCACACGATTTGGCATCATAGCACGCACAAAAAAAATATAGCGCGCTCACAATTTCACAAAACTTCTTCATATGTCGCCTTCTAACAAAGGTTGGCAACCGTGCTAAGATATATATAAGATTTCCAAAATGTCAGACGTCAAACCACCTTCAGTGATAATCTCTTTCAATGAACGCCTCTGCTATCTTCTGTCTTCTTCTGCATAATGAGTTGTAAGTGATCATATTTTTCATTGCGGAGAATGTACCCAAAGTGTGCAGCTTTATTGTAGCTTTTGTTTTATTTATGCGTCTTGGAACCTTTTCAATAGTAACGTGGTCAACCTGGAAGACCCTTAACATACGTTGCTAGAGCCACAAGATGCTAACATTACCCTACCATTAGCTATAAACCGGTAACAAGCGCGGTCGCTTCATACATGCTTTAGATGCTCCGCATCTGAGTCAAAAAACTTTGGACTTTTTGTTTCTATTCGTCCTGTCCTTTAAAGACCGGTCATAACACATACTACGACACATCAAAATACATATACATTCTCAACAGCCTACATACAGCAACAGTGGATTCTATCATTCGTTCTGTATCCACAAAGTTTGAAAGTATTCTACTTTTGTGCATGCGCATTCAGTTCCGTCTGTAAGCATCCAACGTACAAAAAACGACTTTAATGCTTATGGGTATAATGCACAAAGTAGCATACAAATTACGAAGCGAGCGGATTGTTTTGATAAATTCGTTTGTGTGACGCATTTTTGACAGTTTGGCTTGAATACTTGAAGCCGAATTATAAAATAAACATTAAATATCCTTCGATCATGTGTTATATTTGTTAGTGGGTGTAAACTTGTTTTTCAGCGTCCCTTCTACAAAAAGGTCCTTAAAATTGCACAAAAGACTGTTTATGCGCACACCGTCATCTAAGAATTAAAGAGATTATTACGAGTGTAAATACTACATAATTATGCTCACTCGATTTTTTTCTATATTTAAAAAAATTCAATATCTAATTGTAATTCCAGCGACTCCACTATTACTATTGGTGAAATAGTGAATAAATTTAAGTTAGTTAGGTTGAGGGTTTTTATGTCACAATTAATATTTCGAACAAGCTGACAATACAAAACAAAACTTTTCGTTAATTATTTTTCTATGGTTCAAAAAATATGCATGTAATTAGGTAGCGGTACGATGATTTCAAAAAATGTACATTCATTATTATTAATTATAATTTTGAGCCCATTATTACACCCATCTGTTTTCAAAAACGGCCGGTAAGCCTTCAACCTTTTCACCTTGGCTGGTAACTAAACCTATATAGAACTATAAAGCGGTATATTTATATCTACTTCTACAAGACACTGATACTTAATTACTAAATATATATTATGTAAGATTGGCATGTCCCATTTACAGCCATATCTTAATACGTTACTTATTGTATGTATGTTATTACAGCATTCGCATTCGCATTTATTTTAGGATACTTATGATCGACGAGATCTGGCGTTCTGTATGCATAATACACAAAATATTAAAATAATTTCACGAAATCAATATATTTTAATAGTTAGATACACTATTAAATTTGTTGTAATATTATATTGCCCGTCTCGACACAGAATTTCTCTAGTGAGACGGGCACAGTCTAAACAAATTTTTATATGTATTAGTTACTAATAAATAAAAATAAATTATGTATTTATATCTCTCGCAAAAAATACGGACAGTCGCACGTGTTACCTTACCGAAACGTCGGCATAGATTTTCTCAAGGAAACCATCTACAAAAAATGCTATCCGATGTAGAAGAGACGTCTGTTCCTTACACTAGTGCTCACGGAAACCTTAAATCAAACATATGTATGTAAATATCAGTGGCGGTCGGTGACTTTTTGTAGAAAGGATACTGAATAACATAAGTTTATACCTACTATTAAATAATAATTATAATAAGTTTACACCTACTATTAAATGTACTAGTATAACGTATAATCGAAGTCTATTCAATGTTTCAATAATTCGGCTTCAAGTATTCAAGTCAAACAGTCAAAAATACGTCACACAAACAAATTTTCAAATATTGTGGATACGGAAGGAATGGTAGAATCCACTGCTGCTGGCGTATGTGCGTTTACGCTATTCATAGATATTCGAAAGTTGAGAATGTATGTATACGTATTTCGACTCGCTCCATGTGCGCGTCGTGTCATAGTGTGTGTTATGACTAGTCTTTAAAGGACGAATTTATTTGCAGCAGTCCTGTTTTCGATTAAAAACAAAATGTCCTTTTCGGCTCCAGAACACAAGGGATGCGGAGCATCCAAAACATGTATGAAACGACCGCGCCTGATAAATATATAGGTATTAGTGGCGGTCAGTAACTTTTTACAGAAAGGAAGCTGGATAATAAGTTTATACCTACTATCAAATATACTAATCTACGGACTAACCCACGAACAAGATGCAACTACTGACTAAAATGTCTAACTGTCAAATTAGTTCTATAAATCTTTTACGCTCCGCAATATTAATTACAAATACAATTTTTTTTATTTAAATGATGAATTAAATACATAATTGAAGCATATTCAATGTTTCAAGTATTCAAGCCAACTATCAAAAATGAGTCACACAAATTCCTCAAAATAATCCGCTCGCTTCGTAATATACATGCTATTCTGTGCATTATACCCATAAGCGTTAAAGTAACGGATGCGTATACAGTATTCGAAGACCTTGACAGGCGGAAGTGAATGCGCATGCACGAATGTCGAATACTTTCAAACTTTGTGGATACGCAACGAATGAAAGAATCCACCGTTGCTGGTTTCTGTATGTTTACGCGATTCATAGAATATGGTCTCTAAAGGACAGGACGAATTTATTTGCAGCAGTATTGTTTTCGGCTAGAAGTGATCGCGGCTGATAGGTATATATATCTATATTGTAATATCTCAATATCTTTATGTATGTCACGCATAAGAAAACTGATTAATTTGTTCTAAACGTAGGTACATTATTTGTCAAATTCTTCTCTCAGAACAAATAATAATATTCAGATATGTAGGTTAGTGATTTCATTTAATAATTACCTATATCATTTTTAGCTTCTTTTTTTTAGAAATGTCCTGTTAATAACGATCGTTTTTCAAAATCAAAAACGATCGTTATTAAAAAAAAAAACGCACAACAACACAAAATAATTTTTCTCGAGGTTTCAAGACTGTGACTAATGTTAAAGGTAAGGCGATAGGTTGTTCGAAAAAAAATTTTTTGCTACTCATATCATCGAAAAAATCTACACATAATTATCATGGAAGCATTAAGATATTACATCCACGAATATATATTAATTGTGTAAACAATGTTTTGCTTTTTTTTATGACGAAACAATCGCGCCCACCCAGAACGAGTTCTGAACGCAAGTTTTATTATTGAAATTTGATTGAAGCTAGTCAATCTCCGCTATTGGTCAGAAAATATAGATTTACCTATACTATTTATTTTATGTATTGCAGGTACAAGGTTTAGTTTACTTATTTGTCAACAGGGGATTTTAAAATTGTTTTTAATTGGTAATTTGGATGTAGTACAGGCATAAAAGGTAGTCACGGTATTATACTGGAGGGTACAAATCATTAATAAACTCTAAAGAGGCCAAAATAATTAGATTTTGCCCTCAAAGCGTCGGGGAGAACAATTGTATCGAGACCCGAGACCGGATACAGGTCACCCGGTGAATGGGAAGTAGGTAGCTATAATCTTTAAAACTCATTCTTTACCTAATTTTACACCGATGATAAATTATCTTTCTCTAGCAATATGTAAAACTGGGGTTAGCATAAAAAATGATTCTCACATTTTTTCTTAACATCAAAAAAAAAAATTTGTTTGAAAAAATACGGAACTGAACGTCTGACCGATTAATTATTGTTTGAATTATTTTAATGGCCGCATTCTTATTTAGGTCGAAAGGGTCACCTCATTGAGGTTGTCTTAGCAATGGTTTCTAAGAATGCATTTTTTATTTCACACCGCGCTTTATATAACTATCGCTATGACTTCGGAGATAGGTCGTCAGATCTCCAGCCTTCCGATTGTGATGGTTGATGGGATTGTGAACGTGACGCTCAGTTACTTCAATTAAACCGACCTAAGTTATCTACCTGGTGTTAGTTTTTTTTATTTTTGACAGTGTATTTTAACAACTATATAAATAAAAATAAAAATATCAGAAATATCATTTTTACACAGGCGAATAATATTTTACTGAATGTATTATTGAGAATATACATTTACATTAACGATGAATTAACATTAGTGCCAAAAATAATTCACAATATATCTAAGACGCTCCATTTAGTGATGAGCTAAACCGTGATTGTGACTGTGATTGTGTAAGTGCTATTCGATTATAACGTTGATTGGTAACTGAGATTTAACTATTAAAGGTTCAGTTTCTAGTGTACCGGTGATTGATTGCCAAATTATCAATAATCAGTTACCAATTATCATTACAATTAAATCACAGTCACAATCGCGGTTAAAATAACAAATCATACAAATATGCTCTATTTTCATTAAACAATTTGTATATTTACTGAAATTTTTCAAAAATACACGTTTTTCTTTATTCAATTAATTCACATTCTAAAATTATTTATAGCTCAAATAAACTTTTACTATTATTATATAATAAACAGTTTATTAAATATAGTATAAGTGGGTACATTACGGTCTGAAAATATTAATATTTTTGTAATGATAGCGTCTCAACTATCCCTATAGTACGTTCCTGTTTATAGGTATATATATATATATATATATATATATATATATATATATATATATTGTGTGTTATAAATGTTAGCAATTGTTATTTTTTAAAAAAAAATCAAAAAAACACTTTTTTTCGTTTAAAAAACGGAATTCAACAATATCACTTTAAATAGCACCCCGGACAAAAATGTAGTTTCGATAAAATTCGATAGATGGAGTGAATTCGTATCAAGCAAATTCGTCATTGGCAAAAATAATATTTCATTTAAATCGTATGTTATTAATATTAAAACAAAACAAATTCTAAAATTTTCATTTCAATGCATGGTTTTTGATCGTTTTCAAATAATTTATTGTTTATTACTTTGGCAGAATTGTTTACTCGTCGACGATATTCAATTATGCACCAAACTGTGCTTGAACATTGAACAATCACTAGATTATCTTGAACATCAAACCCCAACCTCACGGTCCGGGTAATCTTCTGACCGTCAAACCATACAGACACGTCATATTGTAACATATTTAAGAGTATTAACATGACCGAGTCACTGGTTTTGCTAATTATATTAATAACAGATAGAGATTGATTTATCATTCACAATACATGTATTTATGTACTTATAATTTATTAATAAATCAATAGTTACAAGGATTCAATTAGAAAAAAATATTTTTTTAAACGATCAAAATCGTTTGTATCCGGTATAGGTATATATCGTAAATATCTTTATAAAAAGTATCACGAGAGATTACCTTCATTCAAAATATCTCACTAATCTATCAAGTTCCTTGAAAAATTAATTGTTTTAATTAGTCCAGTAAATTAATATTAGACATATATATCGATACCCTGCCTGCTACACTAGTATTTTAGTGTATTATAACAGACAGTGCTTTTCCGGTATAGTAATAAACAAAGTGTAATGTTCAATGTATAATAAAATATATATAATAAGTAAAACAAGATGCAATTAGATAGCATATTAATATAATATAAAACTTAAAGTAAGAGTGAATAAGTAAATAATACACAAATATGAAGTAAGCTTATGTAAAATTGTAATGTTCAATGTACAATAAAAGAGAGGATAAAATAAGTAAATAACATACAAACATGAAGTAAACTCATGTATAATTGTAATTTTCAATATGAAACGAATGAAAAAAGTTCAGTTAACCTTTCCCTTACGGTGATAAAATAAAAACGCGCATTCCGATGCTGTAAACTTAGTGTACATGTAGACTTTTGCGATTCTTACGTCGAATAAATATGAATATTTTACATTTATTACTTATATTAGTCATTAAAATAATAATTGACATATATATAAGTGAATATTTATATAAATTATTCTGTTAAAGCGCTAATAATGAGAAAAAACATTGAAAAAACAAAACAACGACACGTCTAACTCGACCAGCTCACGTTCTGCCTCTAAGTGACGATCGGCATCCGGAACCCCGCACCCGTTGCACTGCACCGTTCGCACCACCCGCACGTGCAAATATACGTATTGACAAATTCACGTAAATACTTATATATTGTAATTATTCAATCCAACACATAAATATATTACAGAGGAATACCTAAAATATGAACTCTTTATTTAGTATATTTACAGAGATATTCCCACAATTAGAGGCAATGTTAACTCAGTTTATATTATCAGAGAGGAAAGGTTAAAGACTAACACAACTACAACGAAAAGTAAAAAATCCAATATTCAATATATAGGTACTGCTGTAGCAGTTTTAATCTCGAGTTTAGACTTTTAAAAGTTCTTGGGCGTAATTTCTCCCCATTTCGTGGAGCCAGAACTGCACTTTTCTTGAAAAATATGCAAGACTATGGTTGCAATTTTTCACGTTTGCATTTGGACTGTTGTATATTTTTGGCGCTAGAAACAATGACAGCTTATGGGAGATGTACGTCAATTTACACGGAATGCGGTGTTTAATGAGATGTTTGAAAGATAAATCTAAATTAATTTTTAAGGAGAACACATTTTTATTGTGAAATTGCAATTTTTCAGAACATATGTCTGTGGTATTTTTAATACATTTAATTTGTATTTAACCTATGTTCTGAAAAATTGCAATTTCACAATAAGAATGTGTTCTTAAACAGATAATAGATATCTCATAGAGACGAAGCTATTTTTTATTATATTGTAATGAAAAATATATGGAAGTAGGAGTAAATACAGGGCTTACGATTTGTCTTCGGCTGGCTTAAGTGATCACATTATATAAAAATAACGTTCACCATTCTCACCCATCAATCTCCACATCTATCAAATTTTTGAAAGTTGTTTATATGTTAATATGTGGACTCACTTCGAATACCACACTACACTATCGCCATCTAATACCTCTGTAGGTGAAAATCCAATAATTGTTGTGTTCTTGGAAATATTCAAATATTAAGAATGTGTTCTTCTTAAAAAATACATAAGTTGTTTTAATTTTTCCAAAATTTAATAAAAATGAACTATCAATTAATTTTGGCATCTTCTATCGAATTTTACTCAAAGGTGTTTGAGATTTCGTAAATATAAAGTAGACGGCTTTCAAATAATGGAACAACAGATGTATCAATTTGAAAGCGCAACATATAAGTTCGAAAATTTGTCGTAAACTTATCGTGTTAGTGTAGTATAATCGGTTAATGCATTTCTACGGATAGGAAGAGATCCAGCTTCGAATCCCGGTAGCAACAACAATATCTTTTCGATAAATTGATTTAAAATGTATATTTTTCTAATTAATACATTTAATTTGAACCACTAAATGAATTAAGAATTGAAGGCTTTGGCGAATAAAGGTGTTATATGACATTCTATCATATATTTTATATATACCTCCGTATTCTATCATAGAATAAGTTAATATAAAATTAATGAAGGGTGTGTGATAGACGTGAGTCACTTTTTTAATGGATAAAAGTGTCACATAAAAAAATTGCAAGAAAAATAACTTTAAATTATATTCACTACAAACTTTATATTTGTAACATAACACCTTCATAAATATGAGATGGGTATAAATTATATTTTTATATGATCAATCTATTTACACAAATTTTACTAACCACAAAGTGCTAGGGTAGACTAAACATTTAACATAAATACAAAATAAAAGATACTGACTTCAATTTTAAAATATTCACCAATTACAATAATGAATATTTGACAAAACTGAAATGCATTTCAATTCAGTTCTGACTTGAGAAATTCGATCACGTTTACCTACGATAAGTTGTATTTTATATCTGACTATTTTAAAGACACTGAAATAAATATTTTAAACAAATCAGCCATCGGGTGAACCGAAAGCCAACGGAATAAATACGAAATAGAATAAAATAATAATAAATTAGAATCATATTCACCATCGACGTAAGTATAAAGGTGCTGGCTATCCATAGCGCGCGCGCGTGGTGGAGTGCTCTCGGGCAGGCCGGCTCCGCCGCGCGGCCGCTCTCGGGATTGCAAAACAAAACTAAATTAACACATTGCTGCAACGCACAACAATCGTAAAAAGTAAAATCCAATTATCCTCACTTTCTGAAACCAGACGAGGAGATGTATTTTCTATAATCGAATTTATATGTTATGCCATTAAATGCTAACTTTTCTCGCAGATATCGAACATAGTTTTAATCGCGCCACATTCGTGGACACAACCAAAATACAGTTTTTTTTTCTTTCTTTAATTGTTAAGAGTACCTACACGATTTGGAAAATAGAAGAGTTTCTCCAATTACAATTTAAAATGACAAAGTTGTAAAAATTATCAGGTACTTTAATTACAGGTAACAAAAATAGTGCAACCGCGACTCGACCATATCATAGAAGACAATTGAACATTGAAATGATATGATTTATAAAATAAAAAAGAACAAATAAACTACAAACTTATTTCAACTTTTAAACTTCTATTGTGAAATGTAAATATTGTTTTTTGTTTGGGTTTCTTATATTTTCGTACATAAAAAAATTGTTAAATTATTAAGATACTTCGAGATAAATTATTTTAATTTATTTATTTATATATATTTTGACATCCATGTTTTTGTACTAACAGAGGTGGATACATAATAAACATACATAATACATAGTTTATTGTGTGGGATGCAGTAGACTTCACCTCTGATATATACAGCGCTGTCTGTGTTAAAGTAGCCAGTTTTTTTTTTCGTGCTGTTGTAGTATTGTTTGGAATAAAAAGATAAATCAAATATGAATAAAAAAGTAAGAATAAAATAAAAATATAATAAAAATATGTGGAGTGGGAGAGTTGAAGGACTAGTGAGTTATTAGTAAAAGAATTGTATACATTATATTAAATTGTTGGATATCCGTGCTTCTGATTCATCTCTACCTGATTGAATCATATATTGAATCCATATTTGTGTAATCTTATAGGAATTGTACGATTTCCAGTAATAATTTATAAACATTACATTCGTCAACATTATTTTGAAGAATAACCTTTTTTTTAATATATAAAATGGGACTAAAAGTAATTAAATAAATTTATATTGTAATAAATTTTAAGTTATTTGGAACTCTGGGAATATTATAATATAATATACAAAGTTAACATTAAATAAAAATTACCTCGTGCTATATATTAAATCTGTATTTTTATTTGTTATCTTAGTTTTATTAACCACTTAATTGAGTTTAAATACATCTACCGATTTTGAAAAATATTATTTTCTTCTTCAGGATGTCATAACTAACTAAAAACATCTATTATTGTTTTTTTACCAGAATCCATTTTTAAAAAAACAATTATTTAAAAAATTAATTTATTACCTAACTCAAATTGTTACAAATTTAGTCGAATAATTTTTAGGAAAAAATTTTAGAATGGGACTTGTAGTTAAATTCAGTTGGTTGTTTATAATTTTTTGATTAGTTTTACACGCTTTATTTATCTCCAACGATTTCAAATGATTTAATTTGTGACCAACAGCGTTTATATGCAAAATTGACAATCCCAGTTTTTTATCAAAACCATGACCATTTTCTATCAATTCATTTTTTAAATAATTGTTGTTTTTTTAAAAATAGATTCTGGTAAAGAAACAATAATATTTGTTTTTTGTTAGTAATGACATCCTGAAGAATAAAATGATATTTTTTGAAACCGGTAGATGTATTTAAACTCAATTAAGTGGTTAATAAAACTAAGATAACAAAAATATGAATTTTAACCACAAAGTTAATATTGTTAATTTTAAAAGTATTATTAAATCTATGCTTATATTATTATTCATTATTTGTATATCACGTTTTTTCGCAGCTATCCTAAGATATTTAATTATTTTGTAAATCTTTTGTCTGGGGATTTTAAAATACACCAATAGATGGAATATAATATCACCCACTGTTACGCACTATTATTTTTAAATATTTTATGAAAGGTTGGTAATTCAATATAGTTTTGAAAGAATATTTTCGGATATGACCTTTTCATACAAATGGCGGATGTTTCCGTTTACAAATTTCTAGAATCAGAAAAAAGCGATAGGTAAAAAAGGTCCAGAGTTTAATAGATTGTTTAATGAAATTTTGGATATACACCAAGTAAAAAAAATAATCCTCGGAACACGATGCGAGCGGGTAACAAGAATAGTTTCCCTCTGAAATACTCGTAGCTTAAATCGTTCAAATTTAATACTTTTTATTTTATGGCTGCAGTAAATAATAAAATAAAAAATCAAACACGACTGACTAGAGGCCACCACGCGACTTTTAGCTTTCCAAAAAATAATAGTTTTCCTTCTATACCTAAAATAACGGTGTATCAAATAAATTTTTCAGATATCTTGTCACCCGTAATCACCAGAATTAGTATAAATACCAACCGGTGGCTACTAGTGCGTGTATTATGGTAAGCCCTAAATAAAAATAGAGTTTTGATATTATCTATAGCTTAAATTACCACTGAATTATGTTCAATTGATAATCTTGTCAAATACAATAATGAATCATGGAAAAAATCAATTAAGTAACGTAGTATTATAGCTATTTATTTAGCAGATAAAAGAGTTTAAGCAATTTGAGAAAAATCTACGCAAAAAATGAATGATTCATGAATAGACATGCGGCAACAATCGACTGTTTTGGCTGTTCTTATTTATATTGCGTTGGGAAATTATTGTCGCTGACCCAGTTTTCTCCAGCACCGCCGAAGGTCCCGCGGCCAGCGGCGCGCACCTCGCACTGACCGCACGGAGCTCGACCATCGATCAACAACGCGGTTTCCCTGAAATAACTGGATGTTCGCGCCGGAATAACTACCCGGCCTGCTTTAATAGAGTGGCTCTATCCGCGTATTATGGTTAAACCTTCTTTAGGTAGGTATTGGTGAATTTTACAGAACTGAATTGATGTTGCTTACACTTAAAATTGAATTATTATTTTTAGGAGAATACATTTTTATTGTGACGTTGTAATTATTCAGAACATACGGTATGTAATATTTTAAATATGAATTAAATATATTAATTAGAAAGATATACATATGAAATCAATTTTATCGAAAAATATTGTTGTTGCGCCACCGGGATTCGAACCTGGATCTCTTTCCAATTATCCAACTGTTCGACAAATTTTCGAACCTACATGTTACCTTTTTGATATTAATACATTTAATCGTTCCATTATTTGAAAGAGCCATATATCGTCACTGTAGCATAGTTGGATAATACACCTTCCCCGGTTTGGAAAGAGATCCAGGTTCGAATTCCGGTGGCGCAACAACACTATTTTTCGATAAAATTGATTTTATATGTATATCTTTCTAACTAATATATTTAATATACATTTTTAAATATGTATGTTCACAATTCATTTTATGTAGTAGTGGATATATGTAAATACTAAATGATAACTGATGTGTTTGTAATAAAACTATTAAGCTACTAAGCCTTTATTGGGAATGTTTTAAGAGTATATAGGCTCGCTTTACATCATCCGTAAGCCTTACTCCACGTGGCAGTATCTCTAAACACAGCACACAAGTACAGTGCTATATGATCGGTTATATATTATTTTTCGAGAAATAAGCCTTTTAAAATGATCAAATTTGCACAAGTTTGACAGCAGTATACACAATATGTATGCCCAAACGTCACGCTCGATACTAGTGTCTAGTGTCACGGCCGTCCGTAGTCGTTTATCATAGCTAGGACAGAATATGAAAAAAACAAATATGTTTTACAAGTACCTAAATAATGTGTGAATATTTTATAACTTGCAAATTTGACTTCCAGTCAAAAAGCCGCAGGTTTATTTTTTTTCAAAAATATTGTAAAAAAATGTGACTTATTCTCGTAAAAGTACGGAATTAAAAAAATATATCTATATTTTCTGATGTCATTTTCTTGCTTTTTTAATACAAATCCACTTTTTGCTGGATCAAAATGTAATATTTAGTTTTCAAATTTCAGGCTCTATTGACATTATAGCTGTACCTACAGAGCTGCAGTCCCTTTTTTGATCCTTAAATAAATCCAGATCCGGTTACAATTTCCAGTTCAATTGATGCATCACGATCACGAATTAGATACAAATTATAGTTTTCTTCAAACAGCGTTGTGTCGCGAAAATCTTCAAAACGTTTTTTTTTAAATTTTTGATTTAATTAGTAATTTCTCGAAACAGAAAAAATGCAACAATCAACATTTTTACGATTTGTCAAATCCATTCCCAAAATAGGCAAGTTTTTTTCTTTTGTCATATGAAAGTCTGCACTTTCCGACCGTCATAAAACTGACCTGAAATAGAACGGTAGTGTGGCGGGCGAGGCGGGCGACACATATCTGAGCTCTTTCGTACCGAGTTTAACAAATAAGTCGCAGAAAATATGAAACTATTCTTCGTTCGTGAATATTTTGTAAACATCCCATAAAAGTCGTGAAAGGTCGCAGAAATGGCATTCGAAACATAAATATTTAAGGTGGGTAATAATCGTTGAATATTTTGTTAAATATCATGTTAACGCATTTAAAGTTATTTATATACATATCAATACGTGGCATCTTGTTATAATGGTTCTTGGAATGGAAAAGAAATGTAGTAACATGATAATTGTGAAGATAAATTAATCCACAGAAATAATTTTAACAATATTTTGAGTATATCCAAATCTTTGTAGGAACTAATTACTGAGATTTTATCCCCTGGGGTATTATCATCAAGGTATAGATGTCTCACAGAGACGAAGCTATTCATATTTAGATTAATAACAGGTCATAAGCCCTGTAATACCCGAGACTTCCATACTTCCCATGTAAAAATAATAGCTTCGATACCTCGATGACAATACCCCAGGGGATAAAATCCCAGTAATTAGTTCCTACAAAGATTTGGACATGCTCAAAATATTGTGAAATGTACTGGCCTAAATATGAAGTTAAAAATTGAAGTGTTCTAGTATAAGTTAATAATTCGAATGAATTTTATATGTGCATATAAAGGATATATCCCCATACTTCAAAAAAAATAATCTCAGCTTCAGCGACATCAACACTATTGCACGAAAATGAATATCAAATTTTCAAAAAGATCCACAGATGGCGACAGCATAGTTGGTAATATATAATTGACATGTTCCAACATGATGACATATACACAACTTCCAAAAATTTGAAAGATGTGGTAGCACGGGTAAATATGCCGATGACAGGTCGTAAGCTCTGTAATGCCCAAGACTTCCATACTTCCCATGTAAAAATAATAGCTTCTGTGAGATATCTATATCGAAATGATTTTCCTTTATTGTAGGTATATCAATTCTATTGATATATTTTTATTACTTACAACTATTTTTATTTAAATATAACACCCAATTGCAGAAAACTAGGGCAATGTATTATATGACGGTGATATATAATCCGGTTTGTGAACTCTAAGAAAACAATTGTGGGATCATACGTATTACTGTAGGTTTAATGCTAATTAAAATAAAATTTAAATAGATTCAGGGTAAATAATTCAATGTTGAAAAATAGCATTTTTTAGATTATCTTATACGGGGTGGCCCAAAAAAGTGAACATTTCGTAAAATGTGATACAATTACATCAAAATTAGTTTAACTATACCAACATTAGCTTAAATAGTTTACTAATTTACTTGCTTGTCTATTTACCTATATTACATTTTATTTTGACAATTTCCGGTCGCCAACTTTGATTATTAATTTTCCCATTGTTTATATTTGTTTTTTTTTTCAAATTATTGCCCACATGAGAAAAATCACTGCAGAAGACCGTATTGTGATCAAAAATTTGCTAATTGAAAAACTTTGGAACACTAGAAAAATGATCAAAGTGTTTCAAAACAATACCTGGAGTATAGCTAGACATTACAGCATAATTGAACATTACAGCAGGACGGAGCTCCATCTCACGCAGCCAGAAATACAATCATTCTTCGTCATTAGAATGTTGATTTCATCGAGCCAGGCATGTGGCCACCGAACAGCCCCGATAAAACCCATTAGATTATGCAATATGGGGTGTTTTGATGATTTCTGATTAGCTAAATATTGTGCAAAAAAAATTACATTAAGAATTATAATTAATTATATTATGTTTTGAAATAACTCATGTGTTACGAGATGTTCTCACTTTTTTTGGGCCACCCTGTATATAATAACCCAATGTAAATCTGAGTGTAAGGCGTAAGGGTATTTTAAAGGAAACTGATACATTATATTGAAGAGAGGTGCCAATTTCAATAGTCTGAAATTTGAACATTAGAACACTGTAAAGCTGCTATACTGTAGGTGAGTAGCTTGTTGGTGTAGTGGTCAAGACGCTGGCCTAGTGATCTAGTGGTCGGTGGTTCGCGCCTCGTTCCAGGACTCCAGCAAGTTAATCCTATTTAATAGTAAGAAGAAGAAAATAGTAAGAATATTGATGTGACATGTATTCCGTGTACGCATCTCTATTTAAAAAACATAATAAAATTCCGCATTTAAATAATGCGCTATGTATATTGTATATTGTAATAAGGTATGTAAATTGTATCTTATGAACGTCGATACATAATAACGGACCCAGTACCCTGTAGACATTAGACCAAAGTTCAAAAATAACAAGAGTCCTCAAATATCATTACCGAAAGGATAATAATAAGTGGTACATATAATTAAAAATCTTTTTGTTCTCGTATTTCGTATGTTTGCGAATCGCGTATAACATATTAAGCAAATTAAAGTTCACCAGTAACTGGATGCTTTGTATGAAGAATCCCAAGTAACTAGATGCTTAGTATGAAGGATCTCAAATAACTAGATGCTCTGTATGAAGAATCCCTAGTAACTAGATGCTTTGTAGGTAGGATCTCCAAGTAACTAGATGCTTTGTGTGAAGGATCCCAAATTACTAAATTATGTGTAGATAGGATTCCCAAATAACAAATGCTTTGAATGAAGAATCCCAAGTAACTAGATGCTTAGCAGAAGGATCTCAAATAACTAGATGCTCTGTATGAAGAATCCCTAGTAACTAGATGCTTTGTATGAAGGATCCCAAATAACTAAATTATGTGTAGATAGGATTCCCAAATAACAAATGCTTTAAATGAAGAATCCCAAGTAACTAGATGCTTAGTATGAAAGATTTCAAATAACTAGATGCTTTGTATGAAGAATCCTAAGTAACTAGATGTTTGTAGGTAAGTACTTTGTATATATGATCCCCAATATTTGACAAAATAAAAAAACTAAAACTCAACAAAAAACGTTTTAATGAAATTTATACGATACAATAAGTCCAAAGACAAAGCTTTGCAAGCAGGAAGGAAGAAGTGGTTGCAGCAGACAGCAGGCACCGGTCAGGTAGACGGGCAGCAGGGGTGGGTGGGCACTGCGCGGCTATCCATTACCGACCTCGGGCCGAGGTAATCACCGGCCGCACTACTAAATGTGTGAATTGAGATCATTATTGATCGGCTCGGGTGATGGCGCAGGATTGCCTTTATTAGAGCTCAGCTTCAATAATTACACAGATGCTTCTGGACCCCCGAGGATCGTGTGAGAACATTTGTGAAGAGCCAAGCGATACTTATTTGCCAGCGAATTTGTAAGAACTCTATAGTAGAATACATACCAACGTACATATTATATTATACATAAGTATGATAATATATCAGATATGAAACAAAACCGCCATTGAGGTAAACTGGATATTTTAAAATGCTTTCATTCGCACAAATTCAGTTTGTTAAACTGCCTGTAGCCAGGTAACTGTGAACACCATTGCCAGTTAATCATTTTTAAACACGTCACCATCTATTTTAGTTTGTGAACCCCTCACATGTAGTACACTGGAAATCTGAATATCTGGCCTAGATGCTTCATAGATAAAAAGAAAGACTGTGTATAATTAAATATATAGATATGTATTAGAATTTCTTAACAACACTATCTGTTGTTTTAGAAAATATCAAATTCAAAAGTGGTATACTAATTCTAGTATCCGATAAAAATTATATATAGATACATTCAGTGGTATAGTACGAAATTAAAAAGTACCGGGGCGGTATTTGATTTTAATCCCTCCCCCCTTCTTTCGTTATATTAAAAAATATAGTTTAATATTTGTAGCTCGAGTGTTTAAAAAAATCATAAAGTAAATTTAGAGAACACTGTTTATTTAAGTTGAATTCACATATTTCATCTGTTTTCAAGTGCATGCGGTCAATGGTTGAAAGAATGGGATACCAGATGATTCAATTATTAACAACAACAAAAATCTGTAAATTTTCCTTGCAATGATTTTCACGTATTGTAAAATGCTCCGGTCCTATATTTTTTTTGGATTTCTTAATGTCCGTCTGCTGCACGATATTCGATGTATATGAAAGGGCGGCGCCCTGGCCCCACTACACCATTGGACACATTCATTGTTTAAAAGAAAAGTCATATCTAATCCCAACGATAATTCATTTATAAAATTGAACTTAATCTTTCACGAAATGAAATATTTCATTAATAAATATCAAAAAAATTTCAATGATGCTACCAATGCATTAAAACTATAAATTGAGTTGGTTATTAATTAAATTATATGTTAAATAGTAATTAAAAGTATTAATTATAAAGATATACATATAAAATCTCTTTTATCGAAAAATATTGTTGTTACGCTACCGGAATTCGAACCTGGATCTCTTTCCAATCCGGGGAAGGTGCATTACCTACTATGCTACAGCGACAGTATTTTTGACGACAAATTTTCGAACTTATATGTTACACTTTTTTAAATTAATACATCTATCGTTCCATTAATTGAAAGCGATTTACGAAATCTCAAATACCTTTGAGTAAACCGATAGCAGACGCCAGAATTAACAATTCATTGATACAACTTATATATTATTAAGGAGAACACATTCTTATTGTGAAGTTGTAATTATTCATAACATAAAATTAATTATTTATAATTAATACGTTTAATTAGTATTTAAAATATCACAAACCGTCTGTTCTGAATAATTACAACTTCACAATAAGAATGTGTTCTCCTTAATAAATTATATGTAGATAATAGAAGAGCACCTGATATCCCGTAACTGAAAAAATGTAAACTTTTCAGGAGAAACAAAGAAACAGTTTATAAAAAAAAACTGATTATTTTGATATAATTACTGAAGTTTTTGTTATAAAATATGTTGCCTGACATTAAATGCATGTACTGATAGTAAAATTTGTTGCTGTTAGATCTGTTAAAACTTATTTTACGGTAATTTGTCAGTTACCGTCTATCAAATCTTAAGAGACGATGTGCTGAAGTTAACTAAGGATTTTAATCAGTGGCGTATGCCCACTATGTCAATTCAGCCGATGCAGTGCATTGGGGACCACGTTAGATAGGAGCCTAAAAAGTGCGCACCCTACAATGCATTTGAAATCGATATTTTTGCGATTATCGGTACCTTTCCCAGAGTTAATAGTAATCCACATTTACCTATTTAAAACAAGAAATAAAAAACTTTCTTACATGTACTGCAAAACACGTGAAAACATTACCTATGTATACTGTAGTACCCCGCTAATATGCAGGGGTGTGCACTGCATACAAGCAAAAAAGTTGTGCATTACTAAACATTCTGTGAAACACATACAAATTAAATTAAATCCATAATGTTATAATTATGCTAGCAGTAGAATCATTAGTCGCATAGTTCTGAATGCTACTGCACGACGCCACCATAGCACTGTAGTCCTCTACTGGGTTATTATTCATTTTTTGCTACTACAATTATTAGCCACTATTCTAATCTATCGTTCTATTCAAACCATACAATTGCTACCTACTGAATTTAAAATTATACTCGGCAGAATCAGAAATAGATCAGCTGATCCATGCTGTACGAAGTCCTTACATATGCTGTTTCCTAACATAATAACATTTGAAAGATTTTGAACTTGGCTTAGAGCTGATCGAAGCATATACTTCCTCATTTACTAATTCGCAAGTTTTACTACCTTATTAACGTTCTTTGCGTTCGACGATAATGCATTTTTATTATGATGGATTCATTTTTCCTAAAGACGTCGGTTAAACGAAAGTTCATAATCCTACGTACAAAGTAGCATATAGTATGTTATATAATATCATGGTAACAGCATAACCTAAGTCAATACATACTGCACGCCACTGCTAATACGTCAGGATGAGGACCAGACCATCACCGTAAAGTAAGTATTTTTAAATTGCAAGCGCATATAAATTACTCTGCAAAGTGTAAATATTATATGAGAGAAGAGACTCATTTTATTCTTACTATTTAATGGATAAATCACGCAGTACGGTAATATTAATATTCATATAAAAAATACTTAGAGGGCTCTTTATTCCATACTGCATTGTGGCCCAATTTTCGTAATTACGCCACTGATTTTAATGATCGTATTAAATTCAGAGAATTGGTATTAAGATCAAAAATGTGTTATAAAAACTGTATTGGTAATTAAACTGCATTGAATGTATAAGCCCTGTGAATGTATTTAAAAAATAACGTAATAATGCTATACGGGCGCTGATCAATGAATACATAAATATATAAAATGATGAGAATTCTTTATGGCAGGCTTCAGAGATTCTGAATTGTATTACTGCTAGTCATTATAAAATAAATGAGTTTCACTTGATTCAATATTATGTCGAGAGAATATGAACGAGCCCAACACGCTACACGTTTCACACGCATGTGTCATACCATTCCTGCATACAATACTTTTCTGGTTCGCCCCAATCCACCTCGTTGTAGATTGTTCTCGGTTCAGATTACATTAACATATTATATGTTAAAATTTCGTTATTTTTGATCTTTTCCAAACACGAAACAGACCCCGGGAGTCAGCAGTGAGGAGGTAAAGCGGCCACAAGGCCTCCGTCACAATGTGCCTCCTTTGTCTCTTCGCCGGCAGTGACGGCGGTGACGGCGGTGACGAGGGCCATTAATTATTTAGTGAGTATTATTAAACATTCGAAAGAATGTTAAAGTCTCCGCCGGCCGCGACCGGTCGACCCCAGCACGCGCTATCGGAGAATGGTGAGATGCCTTTATTATGAAACTGGTTGCTGATCAATTTTACTCGAATATAATACATTTATACCCTGAATATGTCGGAAATTATCCCAAATTATAATACTCAGCTTTAATACCGCATGATCTAAAGTCAAACTTCGAGTGAAAGGAACACATTGAGAAACGTTTAATATATTTACATGTAAAATCGCTCTACATGAACAAATATTTTTGATAGCAATATTTTAATACGTCAAAGAACACACAATTACTAGATTTTCACCTACATAGTTGTACTAAAAGTGTTTCCACATAGTGACATATATACAACTTCCAAAAATTTGATAGATATGGAGACTGATTAATGGGTGAGAATGGTGAATGTTATATTTATATAAAGTGATCACTTAAGCCAGCCCTTTAATTACCCATACTTCCATATCTTTCCATTACATTTAATAATAAATAACTTCGTCTCTATGAGATATCTATTATTCGTTTAAATATTTTGATCGCTACAAAATGTTACGAAGTGATTTCATACATTTTTTTTTTCATTTAACATGAAACAAAAATCGTTAAAAATTTTCGCATTTTAGAAAAACAAAGTACCTACCAAATTGTTTACTGTTTATAACTTTATGACTCATTTTCTATTGACTAGGCTGATTTTATTTGACAATAAGCGAGGATGCCGCTTGCCGCACGCTTATCATTTAAACATTACCCGAATTATGGCTTAAATTTTTCTTAACAATGTCGGCGTCTGTCATTTTTTATACATGAAACCAGTGTTCCACTGTATTGTTTCCCTTCTGTACCATTTAATGCAGTAAATAATATAATATTAATTTGATATTTTCTCTGAGATCCTATCACCCTGACAGAATACCTGAAAATTGTTGTCAAACGCGCAGGAGAAGCCGAAATGGCTAGCAGCTGATAGGAGCTCTTGGAGGTGTTCTGTGGCGGCCGTACGGCCCAATCAGAAAGCGAACACAAAATATAATCTTACTCAAATTTTAAAATCATCTAAATGTAAACGCAGAATACATTTATACCGGGTGAGGTTTGCTTGAAGTTGGTAATCTTATAGAAAAATAAAATGAAAAGGACTTGGCTGCGTTTTAACGAATTGACAGATGACTCTATAGTACTGTACACGCTTGAAAAACCAAATGTCAGAAAATGAATGTAAAACGCCCGCGCTGATTGTACTTAAATTGATATAACAATACGAAAAATTGTTTTTATCTGAGTAATGTTTTTGTTTTTGTGCAGCGGTAGATTGAAATGATGATGGTGACGCGTAGCTAATCTACGCTTACTACTGACTATTATGGACGTATAAAAGAGGCTCAATCTTCGAGCGGCATAAAATTTTTGTTTAGATAATAGTTTCTGAATGGGCAGGTATATCGATACGTTAATTTTAATAGCAGCTAACTTCATTTTTCTAAAATGTTCAGAAGCAACAAAAAACTGTTTAATTCTGTAAACTAAACAGATTACGAAAATTCCAAAATACACTTCGGCAGATGCAAAAATACGGTGGTTGAAAAATTTTATTGATATTTTGATTTATCTCATACTTACAGGGAATATTTGGAGTTAGCTGAATTTCTTTACCAACATTGTAAAATATTATTGGGAGTTAGCTGATTTTCCATGATAATGTAGTGATTATGATTTCCGCGGACGTCTTCTATTTCTGGTGCCATCAACACTTGTGTCAGATAAACATTTAAGGTTTTTCAGCACCTAGTACTTATTTATTATTTTAAAACACGTGTTTCACGTATTTTAAAATAATAAAATAGCAAAATAATGGCATTAAAAATGGTTTTTTTACCATGGGTGGAGTTAGCTGCTTTGCAGATTAAGGTATATAGATTTGAGCTTTAAGCTGCTGTCCTAGATAACACCTATTTCTGTATTGCGCTAGTACAAAACAATTAAAAATTGAATATGCTGATGATGTTGCGTAAACAGTCTCCTTTCTATCTTCGCACATAAAATGAATGGTATACACGACAATTGCACAAAATGTGATGGCCCACAACTTGCTTTATTAACAGGGCTCATTTATATTATAGTTTTTGGCGTACAACATACTCAGTTATACATATATGTCCTATAAAACTCTGAATATCTTTTCTATAGTTATAAATGGGGTCGCTTATTCTACGATATAATGAAAAACGAAGAATCGTAGGTAAAAAGCGAAAAGTGGTCAACTGCACTTTGTAATCATTCCGAAATAAATCAATATTATTTTTTATCTGCTCAAACGTGTCAGTTAGTTGCTTTTCATTGTAAACCGACGAATTATGAACGAATCTGTTCATAGCACAGTCGATTGAATTAAAAAAAGATCGTTCAGATAGTTTGTGCACGTGGAACGTAATGGTGGGGAGAGGATGATAAAAAAAATGTATTGTTCATTGAAGGTAACAAGAACGGACCAGGTCAAATTTTGCAGTATGGCCCCGTTAAAAGTAGACGAACATGTATGAGATGATGCATGAAAGTGAACAAGGTATGAGCGGTATGTCAAGACAAAAGATTATGACGTTTCAGTCTTTCTGTTAGATAAGTTAGTTAGTTAGGTAGTAGTGCAGGTAAAATAGGACAGGCGGTCGCCGATGGCTACGAAATGACAAGTAACACATCACGGCCCGTAAAAAATGAACATGAGAATATTCCGTAATTGTCTATTCTTGTAATGCGTGTAACTGATACACACGTCGTATAGTGCATTACGTGGACAATGTATTAGCATAAATTAGCCCTCCGCCACGAGCTGCGGCCGAGCCGAGCCGAGCTGAGCGGCATAGCTGCATGGCCACGGTAAACGCTCGCTGAAAGTGTGCAATTTGATCGAATGGTATCCATAGCAGGAAATCCGAGCCGTTATGCAACACCGTCATCATCCGACGGCATCAATTATTTAAATGTGACCAATCAGGGCCCGCGGACCGCTGACTCGTCCGGGTCGGGTCGCGCGTCCCGGGTAACAGGGGGACAGAACCGGCCCGCACTCGGGGAAGTGTTCGCGTTGTAATATTATCAATATTATCACACTGCGAACATCGCGCGAGCTTCATTCGCGCTCTGATGTAAGAGGAGTCGACACATTTATGCATAAATTTAAAAAGGGAAACCTTTCTATTAAAAAATGTTCACGTTGTAATATTAACACGTGAGCTTAATCCACAATCTGTAAAAATATAAAAAAAGGAACGGAGCATGCATTAAAAGAGGAAAACATTTTAAAAATCTTTATTCCCTGTCTTATAGGGATATTGTTAGCAAAAGTTTAACATCATATCAAACATTTTTCATACTATTAAATTAAATTTATTTCAGCCCAGACTAAGTTGTCTAAAAATTTGTCATATCTTTTAAATTTCAAAAGCAGTTAAATTCGTTTTTATTTTAAAAATATATTAAACAAATATATATTTTTTTAAATTCATTTTTAGTGCGCAATATCTCACCTCGTTACAAAACTAAGAAGTTAAGAAGTGTGGAAAAGGGTATAACATTAAGAAACATATGATATGCTGCTTTACCTATGTTAATATTTAACGTTACACGACTGTGACGTTCTTCCAGATTTACTTTACAACGCTTACGTAAGACATTTATTTATAAAAAAAAATAGTATAAAATCAGTAGGTTTACCTGACTATTAACATTTTTATTTAAATCATAATTAATACAAATTAAATTAATCAATGAAAAAGATATACAGAAATTATCTGTCTATCGAAAAAATATTTAGTTAACCTGGTCTTTTTAATAAAACCCACGTCTACTAGCGGTTTTTTTTATTTGTGATTCACGGCAGTCGCTTTTAAAAATGGAATTATAGATGTTTTAATTGGAAAAACTACAGAATATAAGATAAAAATTTGTGAAAAATGTATTCGATTGCTTTAGCAAAATGGTGAAAGCGTTTCCCCTTATAGAAAGAGGTCGAGGCTCGGTTACTACATTCTGAAAATGAGACTTCACCATAAAAATGTATTCTCATTAAAAAATAAATCACAATCATTATTTTTTAAATAATACTACTAGATACTTTGTTCTTCATATTTATAAATATTAGAATGGATATACCGCCAAATATTATGAAGGAACCTACGTAATGTATCTCAAGGAATGTTTTTCTGTAGTCTTTGCCATTCACGAGATTTGATGTCATATAAGAATACCGATGCTGTGAAAATTTTAAGTAAGTTTTTAAAGTATACATATATATTAATATCAAAACGTACATCGAATAAGATATAAACTAATAATAAAAATCCATCAATATTTAAACACAAAATGTGAAATGAAAGTGAAAGCAGGGGAATATAACTGGATGAAAGAATGGTGAGAAGATTAGAGTTAGAATTAAGTCAGAAAGAAATCATGTAAGTAAAATGATTGGTTAAAGTCGATTTAGTGTAAGATAGTAAGGATAATATTTAAAAGTTAATTTTGTTTAAATTATTATTATAATATAATTAACATGACCGGTGAATAAAGGAATTTTTAGGTATAGGAGTTTCTACTTCTATAAATAATAGGACTGTCAGATCAGTCTAGATGGAATATCAAAAGAGATTAGTTCTAGCTGACTAGAACAGTCAATATTTCCTTGCAATAATTTTAAAATGAATATTTTGACTTTGATCGCATGTCTTACAGGGTACCGGGTTCGAAGAACCCCTTGTCCTATCATCGGTAGTAGGATGAATATTTGATGAGCACGTACTCATCGATATTCCAGAGTTTTCATGGTTCTATATAAGTGTTAAATGATACATAAGATCTAATATTTAGGTCGCAATAAACCTGTTTTGTATTTTTCTAATCTCTTAAGAGTAAATTGTAAATAACAGAGGATTTGAAGTCTCTTTAATTAAATTTACTACGATAATTTATCAATTACATTAAATTTAAATAACAGGGCACTAAAAATCTTCTAAGATTGATTATATTTGTTTAAGAATTTACCCGAAAATTAACGTAAATAAACTTTATTACAAACGAAATGTGTATTGTTATAGTAATTTAAAAAATAGTGAAGGCTCGATGATGACGTATTTGAACGAGTGTTGTGTTAAGCTTACATAATTGATTTGCACTCGATTGGGCAAGCACTTGAAGAAGAAGCTTTTACGCAAATTTAATGAAAAGTGGACTGAACAAAATTATGGTTTTGGTCACTGAGGATAACATGTGTAAGTACGAAAGCTCGGCGAGGAAGCAAAGGAGAAATAAATAAAAAGATATGAAAACACCCGTGTATAAGAATTTAGATTAAACTTATAATTCGACACTACCCATCGCGCCAAGAATATTCTCTACTCGGTCCCGCGATCGGGCCCTTCGGTCGGGTCTCCCGGGGCCAGGAGGTCACCCCCCACCCCGCCGCGGGGCGCGCAGGTGGGCGAGTGGCGGCGGTCAACCCTTTCCGTGTCGATAGACTCCAGGATGCAAAAATCATCCCAACTTCGACAAAGCCATCGCACTAGCGGCTCAGGTTTACCGGTGACCGGGTGACCAGTCACAGCATCGATGAAGAAAGTTACGTTGAGTAATTTTCACGGTTCGCTCTTCGCTCCGTTTATCGAGCGGGAGCCGCGCCAGCAGCCGAGCTTGGAGAGCCTCGTTTCAAAAAAAGCTCCGCTCCAGCAGCTAATGGCGGCCTCCGCGCTAATGACATCATCCGACGCACGGTGGCCTGATGGCTATCATTCCGGAGGAGCACCGAGCGGGTCACGTTGTCCCCGGCCCGAGCGCGACGTTACCTTCCGGCCTAATATCGCGAGGAGGCCATAAACGGGCCGATTTTTCGCGCTCTCCGCGGCCCGGGAGCGGCGCGGCGCGGGCGGGTGTAGCGGCGGGCAGCGGGGAGCGGGGCGGCCGAGCCTTTGATGTGCGCCGAAGCCGCCTCCGCCTCGCAGCCACTAATTCCCGCTTTCATCGCGATCTCGGCCGCCGCCGGCGGCTGGGTCGCTGACGTCACTCTCCAACTCGGATCTATCCGACTCTTTATGTCCGTTTTTCAAATTCCGCCTTCAAAGTTGCTTTATTTCGATGTCCAGTCCTCGCGCCGCCCCTAGCGGCCCCCGGCTGCCCGTTTTGTTTCAATTAATTTGACGGCTCTTTGCACATCTGGGCGCACGCGCAATGGACGGCGATAACAATATAATGACATTGAAAAGTGCTGCTGCGCAAATATAGAGAGGGAGGTTTCTCGAAACCTCGTCCATCCCTCCGCCGATCACGTGCTCATAAAATAAACGATCGGATTATCTCTATATTCCTCTCGTAGGTTGATCAAATAATTAATACTGTTTAAATCGTGATAAACGGTAAATATTTGTATCTATTAGGTACTAACCGTATCTCGCATCGAGGTTGTTTTCTACGGTCATGCATACTTTGCCCTAACTATACCTATCTATATATTAAGGAATTTAAAAATTTGTTGTGTAAAGTCTTTAAAACGAATCGTCCTGAAACGACTGGAAGAAACGAAACATGGATGGATATTAACAAATACATTTTTCATTTTTTTATTATTTTATTTATTATCTTTGTTTTATTAACCACTTGAATTCAAGTGGTTAATAAAACAAAGATAATAAATAAAAAATATGAATTTTAACCACAAAGTTAATATTGCTAATTTTAAAAGTAATACATTTTTAGATTCTCCTAAGAGCAGTGCAACTAGTCATTTATTTCCGACAGTGCTATGTAATATTCAGTGACGTGCAGTAGGTATAGATTTAGATTATCCTGTTACCAATGATATTATACAATCATATATGTTGTACATGGTAACCAACGTCTTTCGACAAAATGAATCCGTCGCTTATATGACCCTACCATGTATTTATTTATAATTTTAGAGTACTATTAATAGTGTTTTAAAGCTTAAGTTTTAACGTAAAATAATACTTTCTTATCCAAATAAAAGTTAATATAAAAAATGTTTGGACGTTTTTAAGAACACTTTTTATTATTTGAAAATTCTTCACGTAATTGCTAAACGAAATAATTATTTTTATTGCAGTTTAGCGTAGGAAATAGTTCTGCCAATTGCTTTTTGTTTTTCCCAAATCAAAAACAAATTCATGCACCAAATGCACCTCGAACGCAAATAATGACCATGAAATCAACACGTTAAAAGCAGTAAGATAGTAAAATTCACGAATTAGTAAAAGATGAAGTACACTTCAATGATTTGCACGCAGTTGTAAGCCTTTCTAATGTTATTCTGTCAAAAAAAACAGCATAGATAACAGCTGTATATGATCTACTGAAAGGAACTTTCAATTCAGTAAATAGACAATTATATAATTGAGTAATCCACTAGCTTAAAGATAGAACAGAGTAATGTGAATATCTCAATGCGGCTAATGAACATGACTACAGCGCCATGACTACAGCGGTGAGTTGTCGTGGTAGTTTTTAGAACTAAATGATTAAAGTCTCTAATACTAACTGAGCAGTTAAACACAGATGGCGCTAATTGTAAAAAAATGTTTCAGTTTATGTTAATCTAATTATTTAATTTATATTTGTTTCCCAAAATTTTTAGTAATGCACAGCTTTTTGCTTGTATACACTGCACGCCCCTGTAGATATTGTATTACTAATTTATTTTGACATTTATAATATTTGAATAGGCTAGTTCTAAAGGCGATTTTCAATTAATTAATTAAAATTAATATCTAAATATGTTCGTTACTATCGACAAGTTTGAAAAAACTATACGTATTGAAAAATGATTATTTTTGAAGTTAAGGAGGTGATCTAACCACGCGAGCTTGCTTACCGGAATCCCCGTGCGCAGAAGTGGTAACCCAGAGACGATCGAATTTAAAACGACACGAAACCGAATATTTCCATTAAAGAAAACATCTAACTGACGTTCGCGTCGAGAAACTCATAAAAATCACATGACTGTCACAAAATGATACATTTTCGACCTTATGTAATGCCGATTCTCGCCTGGGAGAACCTTCTCCATGTGCCAACAGTCGGTCAGGCGGCGTTCTCTTGCGGTTTCCTTTGGTGCGCTCGCCGACACGAAGGCACGCCGGCACGCCGGCACGCGGCACGGGTGACCTGACCCGCACCGAGGCGTTCGCGCGTATCGTCTATAACTTGTCCGCGTAGAGATCTTTACTTTTAGCGATATATTACAGAATAAAAATAAATATCACTAGAGTCGTATTTCGCACAGCGGTACAACTTTCGTATGGAAGTATAGGAGTTAGTAAACTCATCAGGATTTCTCATCAAGTTCGTTTCTGTCCGCCCTGTGTGTATTTGCATGTAGAAAATAATATACGGCTTTCGGCTTTTGCAGGGCCCGCCCCACGCGTCAGGGATTGCCAACACTTCTTATTATTTATATATTTCGTTCCGCGTAATACCTTACACGCTTAATTTTAAAAACTCAAATTAGAAAAGCGAACGCCGATTTCCTAACTGTAGGACGTCGGATTGAGTGATCGTTAGGATCAATATGCAAAAGATTGTGATCATTTTCCAAACCCCTTAAAACAATATAAAACCAAACACGCACCCGCCCACATTAGGGCAGGTATCGAGAGGAGGGCTGAAGGGCTAAAGAAACTATTGGTCTAAGTCATAACCACAGAAATTGACAAATCATTCCACATTCACAAATCGCACACATGAATAATTCGAAGAAACAAAACATAATACTTGTTTACGGACGCTGGGGACATATTTAAACCATAAATAAAAAATCTTTTCATTGCAGTTAATTAAAAACATGGTATATATACAAAACACCAACGTTTTTAGAGGCAACCTAGCAACAAATCCCAATATTTAGTTCGATCACATTTTTGTGAGATTGCTCGCCATACTTACTTTCTTGCTTATCGTCTCTTTTTATAAGCCTCATTAATTACAATTAATACATTTAATTTGTATTAAAAATGTAATCGTTAAAATAAATAATTATTGCAGCATCCTCGAGAAACACATACAAAGAATATTAAAAATCAATTCCAGCATTATTTGCAGCCCTCTGTTGAGGTTGACTACCCCCAGACATAATGATCTATGAATACAAATGATCTTCACCGCCCTGCGAGAAAACAAATCTGCTCCCTGTCGCCCCTTCATCCCGAGCTCCCCCCGGGACGCTGCGGCTAATTAAATACAACCATAGACAATCGCGCACCGTCTATTCTATAAACTTGGTTAATTGATCGTATTTAAAGAGATTTCAATAGAAACGCTTATGGGAGAAGATCTCAAATAAGAAGCTGCTTTTGAAATACCACAAGTCATTAATTTTCTGTGCAGTTTTTTTTACGATATTTAGAAATTATAAAAAAATGTTTCTTTTCTTCGTTATAATACTGATATTAATTTATTAATTAGAATATGTGTTCTATTATGACTGTCTACCTGCACGGTATTGCGATCTGAAGGTGTATAAATATATTTTTAATAAAAAAAAAAAATTTTTTTTCAAAAATGTTTAAAAATTATACATTTAACCCGCCAAGGTATCATCTAACATTTTGGAAAAAAAATATTTTTTTTGTATGTCACAAATATGACAAATTTCCTAGAAAATTAGGAGATAAAAAGAAAACAAATTTATATTTTAAAAGCACTAATAATATTAGTTAGAACAACAATTGTCGATTTGAATGCAAATAATATATATGCACTATATTATAAATCGTGTCCGAAATCACGAATCACTTTAGTTTATCGTTATAAAATATATAGAGAATTATTTATAAAAAAAATTCCTCGTGGGTGATCAAAATTAATTAAATCAAAATATTAATATTCATTCAATACCTTGACGTTCCGAGGGTATGATGTGGCATTCTTATATAAAAATAGCGCATTAACTAAAAAAGTAACATGATTTTGATCCGTAATCTGACAGTTATTTCTTGTAAAGCTTGTATGACACTCAAAGAAAACGAGATTAAAAAATTGATAATTTAATGAAATAGATTATTGTTTAAATTTTTCATTACAATTTAACCGTTTTTTTTACTGAACAATTATTATTTGTCACTATTGTCCCGTTAATATCGCCATTTAATCGAACGAGTGTCTAGAGGATCCGGAGCAGAGTCGCGATCGGCCCGCTGCATATATTATCTGATCCCAGTCGACAACAACAACACGCGTTAATCCCTTCCATGGAGCCCTCAATCATCTCGCGGGACTCGGAAAGAAGGGTTGCCAAATCCTCGCCCACTGACTGCGTCAGCATCCGCGAACACAATGTATTCTTTGATCATTGAAAAAGAGAATTATTTCATGTTTCAATCATTATTATAATCAGCAATATCGAGGTACCTTTTCGAAAGTATTTTTAGTAGGAACGTGAAGGCTGAAAAGCTATCTAAAGAAAACTAGTATATACCCAATAGAGTCCTGGTAGAGACACTGATAGCGCGAAAGTGAATCCTGGAGAAAGAGAGCAGACTAAATGTAATAGAAATGAGATCACTTACAGGCAAGTCCATTTACGAAGTGATTGTAAAGCTGACCTAAGTACAGCAAACAGAATAAAATTGGTCGCCTAGGTGGCTGGTCATGTGAAAAAAATAAAGAAAGAAATTTGACGCGAATGTTAATGGCATTAGAAATAAAGGATATACACGGAAGACTTGGTACTATCAGGTAGATCAGATACTGCAAGATAGTCCTGTTAGAAAATTTATGAGCATGTACAAGAAGACGTCTAAATGCGGATGAGGATAAATCGATTCTACTTTATTGAGACACATCGGAACCAAGAAGTTTGGCCCGATTAACCGAAGCGAGCTTAAAATTAAATAATGAATATTTTTCTTTAAATACGTAGGGCTCCCTTAATTGCCTTCCTGCATAAAATAGCGCTGTAACCCGGCTCTATATCTTTTTTTTCTCCTGGTTACTTACAAGCTAGTTGGATATTAATTACCAACATCTAATTTTTTATGTTTTTGATTGAATGCTTCAACAATTGCATCCTCATTCTTTATTTTCATCGTAATATGGTAAACTGTTATCTAGTATCGAATACTTTTGATAATTAACAACAGAACTTCTAACATGTCCACATTTACCTCATTGCTTAAAATGTATGTATTGTAATCTTAAATTCACTGTCCCAATTAAGCGACGTAAATGACTATTAATTCCTTGGTTTGCTTTCCGTTCCTTGAGATTTGGCAAAAATAAGCGGCTGCCCCAATTAAGCGGAATCGACTGTATATTGAAATCTTTTTTTTTTACGGGCTTTTCCCATGTTAAATTAGAATTAATCATAATTGATTGACCCTAATATATGTTTTAGTTATCCGTTTTAATATAAAAATAGCATAAAATCAAGATACACATTAACTAAAAATTGTGTTTTAAGATAATCACAAAAAACGTCTGCAACACAACACTGAATAGTTGCATCATTTGTATGAAATATCTATTAGTCTAACCAATTATTTTATTTTGTTATGCAAATAAACAAATCACAGCTCGTAACAATAACAAAAAACTCGCAACAAAAAAATGGGAATAAAGATCACTTAAAATTACTTAACGTCCACTTACACGTTCCCACAACACTTTATATTTTTATTTGGTCAAATTAATTAGTTTTTAATAAAGATTACAGGCATTTGTAATAAACTACTGTTCAAAATACGTCCTAGAACGTCGTTTAAGTTTGCTTTTTCTGAACTGGTTCTTCTTCCATATTAACCTTCCCCACACGAAGTACAACTAAATTACTAGCACTCCGAACAGGGGGATGAAAAGACCCCAATAGCATTTCTTTTCATCGAGACTTTTTTTAAACAAAAATGTGTGAATAGTAATAATTATTATACGCATAAATATTGATATATTGTATATGCGTATTGTTCGATTTTGAGGAACAAGATAAGTATTCTTTTTTTCGCTCGCAAGCATTGATGCGAGGGCCTTCAATGTATTTGCATGAGTGAAACAAAACATGACACCTGACACGTATACACCCTACAAGTTCCTATACAGTAATTAATTATAATATTTACATTTTTAAATACTTAATTTGCACCAAAAAATTATAGAAATATACATTCTGTATCTATATATTTAAGATGACATCAAGTATGAATTGAATTGCTCCATTAATTACTGAGTTATCCAGATAAATATTGATTTGGGTATTAAGAATCCCCCACTTCGGTAAGGCTAGGTTAATTAAACACCACAAACGTTTTAATAGCAAACATCTTGAAACATAAATAAAAGCAGATTGACTTTTAAAAATTGAAAACTATTGTTATCAAATAACAATTACCTGCCTACATAATATTTATATCAAGTGTGTGGGTACGCACACCTACTGTATAACAACATTATGCTGTTTGTTTAATATTATCTCTTTTTTACTATTTTGAAAAATGTGTCTTCAGAACATAAAATACACTTCACATTGGGATTTTATATTATATATAAGATTAAGGTACAATGTACGATAAATAATAAAGATGTCATTAGGAGAACACTTTCTTATTGTGAAGTTGTAATTATTAAGAACATAGGTCTGTGTTATTTTAAATACCTACTATAAATAAATGGGTTAATTATAAAGATATACATATAAAATCAATTTTATAGAAAAATATTGTTGTTGCGCTACCGAGATTCGAGCCTGAATCTCTTTCCAAACCGGGAAAGGTGCATTTTCCAACTATGCTACAGCGACATTATTTTTGACGACAAATTTTTGAATCTATATGTTACACTTGTTCAAATGAATACATTTATCGTTCCATTATTTGAAAACCATCTACTTTATTACAGAATTAACAATTCACATTATTTATTATTATTTTAATAATATAATAATGCACCTTCCCCGGTTTGGAAAGAGATCCAGGTTCAAATCCCGGTAGCGTAACAACAAAATTTTTCGATATTGATTTTATATGTATATCTATATAATTAATACATTTAATTGGTACTTAATAAAGATGTAATTTATCTCAAAAATAAATTGTAATAAGTTTATATAAAGTCTAAAATTTAAGAGTTTGACTTATTTGTGTGAATATAATAATGCATAATATTGGTACATATTAATATAAATATTTGAATTCTTATGTCACGTATGGTTCAATTTTGGTAAATTTTGATAGCGCTAATTTCGATTCTAGGATACTCATTGCGTTTGTTTAAAAATGAATATAAATTGGCGAGCTCCGTTTTGGAAGATAATTATGAAAGATGAAACTCGTTTCGTGAAGACTCGTTAAGATGAAGAGACGGCGTGTAGCGGTGGCAGCCCTGGCGCGGCTCCTCGCCCGTCTCACGCCAGATCAAGGGCCGAGTGTCGGCTCACTCCGGAGCGGAGGGATTAAGGGAGGGAAGGGAACGAGATGAAAAAGAGGCAACATAAAAACATCGCGCTTTGAACATTCCGGTTCGTAAATCGTTTAGTCGTTTTGGTTTAATTAAATTACTCGACTTCACAAATATTTTAGACATTTGTTTATGACACGTAGGCGATTATTCGGGCTGTTATTCATACTGCCGAGTTTTGTACATTTTTATGTAGATATGTGTTATTGGAATTGTCATGTGCTGCACAGATTCAGCAGTTTGTAGAAAAGATTTGCAATATACATTATTTAATATTCACGAATAATAGTTGTTTGCCTGGAATACGGATACGATTTATTACAAGAATACAGCAAGTAGATAATTGATAAATTATCGCAGGGCCGTAGTTGGATCGAAAAATCGATAAATATATTTCATGCCGGCAGAAAATTAATTAGCGTCAATATTCATTTACGCTATAAGCGGGTAGAGTGAAAACGAATTAGGTACGTAATATAGGGGGCGCCCGGGTACGGCGCAAGAATATATTATAATAATGATGGATAATTTGTATAGCGCCATTTTCGTAAAAACTTTCACCTCAAGGGCGCTTTACACATAAACTGTTAATAGTTTTACAATTTTTTTTTTTTTTTAAATTAATAATCGTTCTTTTTACTTATGGAAATGATTTTTTGAAAAGGTGCGTTTTTAGTTTTTTCTTAAATAAAATCTCTGATGCACTGTTCCTTACAACGGAAGGCAAAGAGTTCCACGCTTTTGGGCCTGCAACCGCAAATTATAAACATAATATATAAATATCTGTTTTTTTTTATTTAAGAAAACTACAATAAGCATTTATTTAGGTTGTATTATTTGTGCAGTCATAGGAGAGGCTAAATAATAAATAAAATAAATAAGAATATTTTATCTTTCTATCCTATCTCAGTCTGCTTGGGGTGCAGTGCAGTGCAATCGAATCACAGTGCAGCTGTTCAGTTTATTTTATAAAACTGCAAGAGAGACAACAGACCTCCGATGAGCTGAACCCCTTTTTAACTTATTTCTGTGACATTTAAATAAATTAAACGGATCAGTTAGAAACATATACAGAAAATATATATCAATCTTAAAAATATTTGGACGCTAACGGGAAACAGCTTAATTTGAAGTAGATCCAATGAAAAATAATGAAATATTTCGTGAAAAGAATTCGACTAATCTTATTTAAATTACCGATATCCATTTAAGAGAAGGTGGTTAATTAATTCACCATAAATCCAATTCTTTTTCCAAGATTTTAAAGCAATTTATCACCACGTAGCCCCATACCTCATGCGGCCGTAGGTAAAAAAAAACCTCTGGCCGAAAACAGCCATAAATATACCTGTACCTTGTCGGCATTTTTTCTTTTCCTTTAATTTTAAAATAAGAACCACGCTGCAGCGAAGGCGTCAAGGAGAATGACATCTGTTGTTATATTGGGGTGTCGGTTATAATGAAACGGAATGTATGCTCGTAGCATTAAATATGTGTATTTAAACGTCTCTTATGATTTATATCGCTTCGGGGTCGGGATTCATTCATTCAATTAATTTATAAACTCATTTGTTTCAGATGAAGAAGAAATGTCGGAATGTTGTCCCGCGTGATCGGTGACCGTGATCGGTGACCGCGATCGGCGATAGTGATCGGGGAACCTGTTAAATAGTTACTACACTCAGCGGTGTAGTGCTAAATAAAAAAAAAAGTACCAGGGCGGGATGTGATTTTAACACCCCCCCCCCCCTTCTTTGAATTTGAATTTGGAAAATAAATATATTGAAGGTTAAAATTAAATGATTTAAACGATTTCGAAAACGCTAAAACCATGCATATGTCAAAAAAATAATCGAGCTGTAACATGAAAATTTATTGATGACTATTTATTTAAATCGATTTAACATGCACGCGGTCAATGGTTGAAAGAATGGGATATCTCCGCGCTTATTAACAACAACAACAATTATTAACAACCACAACAAAAAAACTATAAACTTCCTCGTAATGACTTTTTTTTTTAAATTCTCATAATATCCGTCCACTCCACGATGTTTGATGTACTTACAAAATTCCAAGTGGAATAATTTGTAACAAAATATTTTTTAAAAGTACCTACTTGAAAAGCATGTTCCGTGTCAAAAAAAAAAATTGTTGTATGTATGTTATATTTCTGCTCGATCAATATCGCCGTCATTTTCGATTAGCTTATAATCATATTTTTACAGAACAATCTTCTGAAGATGAGGCCCCGTAATATCGATAATTGTTAACAACATACGATGATTTTTAATCGCCATTTTTTTTTTAGCGCCATTCGTACCTACATGCAAATGCTACTAACGGCCGATAACTGACAGGTTTAGAGACGTGAAATGGCGTCCATTTTCTTAAAAAATTAATTCGATTGATCTTTTGAACAATGAAAATAATAATAATAATAATACGGAAGGGAAAGAGAGATTAAAACAAACACTAGATGGCGACACCGAATGCAGTAAGTGTACATCATCAAGGTGATTAATTATTTAATGAAATAATTTGTATAACTACTTTTGTGCGTTTTGGTCTTGTATATTTACATCTACCTTATATCTACTTACATTATGGGTATTATTATTATTTTATTTTTTTTCTCTTCTCTCTTTTTTATTCACTTTTTTATATTTTATATATATTCACATTTGTTATTATTGTTATTATTTTTTCTCTCACCTTAAATATTTTCACATTATATCCTATGTATGTATTCGATTTTACTGTGTTTTGCCTTCGATGAGTTTTGGTTTTATAAAATATTATATATATATATATATATATATAATTTGCCCAAAAACAAGCTAGCCTAGTTGGGCAATGTATTTAAATGTGTGTAAAGTTGTAAATATGATATATTTCTGTTAAAATCAAAATAAAGTTCGAATTAAGTTATTACACGTCTCGCAATCCTCAATTTGAAATTCAAAAAATGTAATACTATCTGAAATAACTTTTTATCACAAAATTTTCACAGAACGTAATTCAAAAATGCTAGTCGGCACCGCATAACGGCTACCATATGGCCGCGCAGCTAGAACAACATATCCGCCCGTAGGTCCTAACAGCCATCAGCGACAGACGATTATATTTTTTAATGTAGCGTTGCGTCGTACTTTCGAAGGAGTAGGCAGTGTAAATAGAATTACCCCTTTTTTCTAGATCTACCGCAACCGGTCGTCGCGTCTGTCTTATTCTGCTCTGCCGACTTGCCGTTAAATATAAATATCTGTAAGAGACGGACACATGTTATATTAATTGAAATTTTATAATCATTTTGCGTAATTGATGCATGTTGGACTCCCCGCAGTACTTGGATGAAAATAAAATAAAATAACGACCGAGACACAAATGAAATATTTCGTCATTGACGGTGACCGCGAAGTGTTTCCGAGTAATCAGTTGGAGTTGAGAGAATAAAAGACGGGCGGGTGACGAGTGTGTATTGTTTGGCGCGTGATTGTGGTTTATGAGATAATCATAATACCTCGCACTCACCCGCGCAGCCTCTGAGCGCAGCCTCCTCGGCGCACATGCGTGCAGCGCGCGTCCGCGACACACCGGGAAACGACCTGGCAGTAGGGCGAGCTTCGAAGACGTTATTACGAAGAACCGACTGAACCGCGCGGTCAAATCTTGGGTTTTTTGAATAAATAAATTATTGTCTGAATTGTATCTACATTTGCTTATCTTATTAACAATATAGAAACAATTAATATAGAAACGCGCACGTTCCCTAGGGCCAATCGAGTGGCGACGTTCAACATTAAAACAACGAAATAAACATGTTTAAAAAAAACTAATAGTATATCACTATTATTATTGGAAACCAATGTAAATATGAATTGCTTGAATAAAATAAATAAAATGAATGTTTAGGTATCGTTCTAGATTATTTCATAGGACATTCAATAACTTGCACCTATTGATTCAATATATACTTTACTCGGTACATACATATTGCTGTGTATATAAAATGTTGTATTCGTTGTAAGATTAAATACAATAATTATTAAACAAATATTAGATATCTCATAGAAACAAAGATATTTTTTATTATATTTTAATGTAAAATTTATCATTTACACATTATCACAATTTATTATTAATCATTTTTTATATATTTATAACGTTCACCAATTCTCACCCGTCAATCTCCACATTTATCAAATTTTTGAAAGTTGTATATATGTTAGTATGTGAACTCGCTTCGAGGACCACTACGCCATCGCCATCTATGGACCAAATTTGATCAATTTTCATTTCATTTCAATTTTTATATATTTTCTTATTTTGACCAGTATACTATATTAGCGATATTTGAATATGTCCAAGAACATACAATTGAGAATTGGAGAACGTTATATATATATATATATAAAATGATCACTTAAGCCAGCCGAAGGCAGGTTGTAAGCCCTGTAATTACCCCATACTTCCATATATTTTCCATTAAAATATAATAAAAAATAGCTTTGTCTCTATGAGATATCTGATATTTGTTTAATAACAGTGCCTTCGTAGGTAAAAATCCAGTAATTGTGTGTTCTTGGACATATTCTAATATTGCTACAATAATTATTGTTTATTTACAAATATTATACAGAAGATTCTAGAATATTCGGAATGGTAGGGAAATATATTGAACCGGAGAGAAAAAATCAGATGAAAAATTAAAACTGGAACACAAAGCTCTGTGAAACGCAAATACCACCTACGTTGAAAATTTAAAATATAAAAAAAAAACAATTAAAAAAACTTAATCTAATTTAATATTTTACATAATGCGTGCATCAAAAGTAAGCACTGAAGCTAAGCGCACCCATATAATAATTTCTGAACACATCATCGACTGGCATTTCCGGTCGATAAAGTATTCAACATTATATTAGGTATCAATGTATCTATTTCATCAGATTAATTTTCTTGTACATATATATCGCCTACCTAGACGACTGAAAAATTATTTTTACATTTTAAATAAATATTTATATTTTTATCCATTCCAGTTATGCAACTCATGATCGTGGAGCGCCTACCGTATACCTAATAATTTGTTTATTATGTGTAAATATATTTATTTGTGTTTTTTACGTATATTTAATGTGCGACGGGAAAATTATACTCTGTTCACTCAAACGTGAAATACAAAAATAGGTACTTTATTAAGACTATAAAAACATCACAAGAACGGAGTAGGTTGAATGTTAGTAAAAAATTCTAGAGCAAATGTCTTTGTTTATTTTTCTGATTTGAACAATCAAACTGCCACTGCTCTCATTCAAAGGATGACATTGAAAATGTTCTAAATTAGATTTCATTAAGTTTGATTTGATTGGATGTCATAATTGGATGAATGAACCAATCGACGTGTCGGATCCTTGTGTGCTATCATTTTAAAAATATAGAGATTTGTTTAATGTTTGATCGATTGAAATATATCTTCATGTAATCATGTAGGCATATATTATTTCAACAATCTCTAGTTAGATTTTTTGTGGGTACCGACTCCACACTCCACATTTGATATAGTGTTAGCAGGGTTCAATTTGTTTTAAAATAATCTTGTGTCATTTCTTACTAATTCTACGGGTAGGAAGAGAGGATATTACGCTACACTGTCCTGTTTCACGCTCAAGGCTACCCACAATTTATTTGTATTTTTAAACCTCGATCGATCGTTTCTCGAATAATCGTTTTCCCCCATTTATCGTTTATTTCTTCGAGTCCCGAATTAATTTCGTACGAAAACAACAAAAATTGATCGCATCGATCGTTCCTCTATGCGTCATTTTACCGCATTAATCGTTTAAATTACACAGCACTCGTAAACAATGAGAGGAAGAGAGAGAGAGAAAGAGGGAGAACGCTGCTGCTGGCTGTCGCTTGACATTATACGATACAAAGTTGTTTTTTTTTTAAATTGTTAAAATTTTTATTTAAACGCATTCATTTACACATGAAATATCTATCTTTTTATAGAATATATATTAAACATTTAAGTATGAAAAATGTAACATTTTTCTATATTCCCACATTCATAGTTTATTTCAATAGGTTCATTCAAAAACGATAGATAGAGGTTTCACTGTATATACATTCGATAACATAATACAATAATAGAGTTATGCACCCCCAAATAAGAAAAATCTTGAATTATGGGGGTGGTTATCGACATTTATATAAAACAAGATCAAGATGTATAATTAATAACAAAATATAAAAAATGTTGTGAAATTGATCAGGTTAGAACTTGGAAATCAGAAAGATGTCGAATATTTTGAAGATCTTTAAGTTAGAACCTTTTTTGTACACATTTATATTTGCTGCTAATTTAGTTGAATTTGGAAGTTAATTATATAGTCTAGGAGCAATGTACGATGCACATATCTGTCCTATTCCTAATTTGGACATTTTAAAAATAACATGTTCATTAATTTTGCTCCTAGTCTAATATGTGATATTCACATTAAAGTAAATAAACAATAACACATACTTCTTTTATTTTAAAGATTGAAAACTGCTGATTTAAACAGCAATATGGATGCAATGCAAAAAATAACAAAGTTCCAAGAATTCTAAACCGTATGTTGGAATCATGAGCTTAGTATTGAGAGTCGCATCGTTAACCTTTTAACTGTCAACTCTATTTGAAATGGACGACACCACATAGGGTAAGACTTGGCATTAAGGGTCTCGACTCATCTGTCGTCCACGGATGGCAAAATGATTTAAAATTATGACTATAATTCCTGCAAGTTTGCAAGGTCCAAAAACTGCGTGTTAACACGCTTCTATCTTGGCGTGACATACAAAGTTTGGCGTGTTAACGCGCTCATGGCATTTAAAAGACTAAGTCGTCGAAACCTCTATCTAAAGTTTTAATAATTGCTTACAAAAATTCAATAGTTTATGTCGATTGTTGATACTTGTAATGGCTTATCCTATTCTACAGGGTCAGGTCTTTCGCGGATGTCTGTTACAATTGCCCTTTCAAATGTTTTTTTTATCTTAATAATAAGACAAAATACTTTGTTTAAACCACTATTTATTAATCATTCTACATGTTTCGATAGCTATGATATATTCATCTTCGGGAAACAATGTGTACTGAAATTAAAAATTCAAGCGTAGATAAAAACAAAACTATAAAATGGTGATAATAATGAGTAAGAGTAATAAATAAGAACTAATATGGAAACAAATTTAAAATGTGACTATTTGCAAAGAGGTTATTTTTAATATTAAGCTTGCTATTAACACTTTTTTCTTATTTCTAAAATTTTAAATGTATCTAACTATAAACTCCTAAAATTTGTATGTATAATTTCTAAACCCTTATTAATACCAAAGGAATGGTTTGTTTCCAAGAGGCGATCGGAAAATTCTGAATAGTTTTTGTTATATGGGCATCTCAAGTACTCCTTAATTCTAATATCAAAATTTCTGCAAGTTTTACCTGTATAAAAATAATTGCAATCATTGCAAATTAATTTGTAGACCCCCGATTTTTTTTGAATATCGTCCTTATCTTTGTTATTTAATATGCAATTTTTAAATTTGTTTAATAGTGTAAAAAGCTGGCAAAATTCATCCTTAATTCATTGCTCGTTGCTCCTAATTTGTCTGTACAGGTAGATAATATCTACTCATTTATTATTGTTTAGATTCGACACGTACCTAAGTAATAGGCAGTAAATAATGCCCCTGAAAACACTAGGAGGCTGATGCCCAAACTCCCTTACGGGTTCGTCCTTCACGTCGCTTGACAGCTATATGGTCCGCCGTTAGTTCGCTTTAACTACTTTACTGCCAAATATTGGAAGCAATAAAGTTTTATTACAATTTACGACCCTACTTATTCGAGATAGTTTCAAGGGGAATGCCTTTCAATTAGCAATTCTTTTCATAGACAATACGGTTCTCGCTGCAGTTCTCCGCGCAGCGCGCACATCTTTAGGAATATGGCTACATATTTTATTTCAGTCCGATAACAAATATGATACGAGATTGTAAACAGATCCATTGTCATGTTACACACTTGACAATGAAGTGGGGGGACAAATTATCAAGTTTTAGTAAAGTATGGATGATATTATTATGTTACTGTTTTTAAATATCTGGATTGTAGACCTCCGTAGATAGATACCAACTTCTACTGAATCGCTATCTGACGATGTTTTGCATAATAAAATAATACGGCTATATCGCCGCATTTACATGAACAATCGGTAATATTAAAAAGAAAAAGGACTTAAAATTCATAGAAACTTTTGTTTAGCGAAAATAAAAATTACAACAGATGACTCATATTTATTTTAATGATATTTATAAGTACCACTACCTTTTCAAGGTCGCACATCAACTTTTACGTTTTAATGGCGCGTGTACATGGATGAGACTTGTCTCCGAGATTCGTCTCAAATGCGCGTAAAATACAGTAAAAAAACTATCAGTTGTATTTTGTATGCAGAATAGAATGATTCACGCCAATCTTTATTGAAAAATATCTGAGACGAGAGATTGCTATAAGAGTTGCTAAACATTAAAAATTTCCTATGATTTTTTTATAACTTAATGTTTTAATTTTAAGGTAATATAAGTATGTAAGAACATATATTCGTTCGATTAACGGCATGTTGCAGGTAGTATTCTTAGGTTTCGTGTACACGGATGAGACTTTGCTCTCACGTCTCGGAAATATTGCGACAATGGTCGCTATGAACCAGTTGGTCAATCTATTCTCAGTTATGAGCAAAATATAATACCTGCAACGAATAGCAGCTCACTCCTCTCTAACCGACCATGATGTCGTGTCTTATACGAGAGATTAATCTTTATTCTGTCACACGAGCCCATATTTACGCCACTGATCATCGCGTACTACCCTTGTACACCCATTATGAAAAGAAGTTTACTTAGGCATTTATTTAGCTTAGCATTGAGGGTTCCACAAAGTCCAACATTGGAACGAGAGTCCCAAAAGTGGATTCATCGTAGATCAATAGATGAATGAATGAAGTTGAATAAAAGTGCAGACGGAACCCGCACCTGTAAGGCTTTTCGTTGTCACAATTACTGACAGGTGATTAATTTAGAATCGTAAATATTTTAAATTAGGTATTAAACAGAAAACCTTTCGTTAAAAATTAATTACGATTATATTATTAAAATTAATAAATAAAACTAATATTTAATTACATTTATGACCAATCTAAACAAGTAAATCTATTGTAAGTAAATGTATGTTAATCTTATATATGTTATTATAATTTAAAATGGAAGTTATCTATATATGTATGCATGGCGTCAGCAAATATTTGAAATAAAATTGACTGAGATTGAACACTTTTGAATGTACCTACCTAGGTATAGGTACAATGCTGATGATAATTTGTTACTTTCAATAGTATATATAGATTTAATAGTAAAAATATATATATTTCATAATATCAGTAGGTAATGCTTCGGATAGTTTTGGAATGGCAGGTGTATTTATAATAAATTAATTGAATATCTAAGAATACGTGGAAATGCCTAAAGGTATTTCCACGCATGCACCCTCAGGCTCTCTCATCGATGTACACTCAAGACCTCTCATTTATGTACACTCGGCCCTTCTCGATATGCGTACATATATTATTCATATCTCTATTCAGATGACATCTAGGTATTTCAACAAAAATCATTGCGAATTTTTTATTTATATCATAATATTATACGATAATATTAAGAATGTATTTGATTATAAAATCCCTATCTATTAACTACCTGCCAGGTATCCAGTTATGTATATGTGTGGGTAGGTACATTCCTAATATATAATACCTATATACCTACATAAATTTCCACATAGTATTACATATATTTAATATTAACCATGTAATTATTGTAATCTGCTTATAAACTATCCCTGTCTCAACACTGAGCATTCTAGTGAGACCAACCTAAATTTTAAAATTGTCTTATACTTATAGATAAATAAATAAACAACGCGATAGCGGGTAGATAGTTCATTAGATACCTCTATGATTATCTAGACTGCACATATTTTACAATTTTAATAAATATAATAATAGGTATTACAATAACGATATTGCGAGATTAGAATAAATATAAAATAGGTTTATTCGATATCTTAATGTTAGATCTAATCTATCATTCAACTCCTATTTTGATGCAGCAAACTTCCACAATATGAAAACCCTAGAACTTTGAAGAACACGTGCTGACCAAATACATCTCTTCAAACTACTGCAAGGCCATAATGACTGTCTCAGCTAATTAAAATTAATATCTCTCCACGTACCATCTAGATCGACCCGGCAATCCGCACTCTTCCACATTCCCTGAAGTAGAACATCTTGTATACAAAATTCATTCATTCACCGATCATGCAAATACCATAATGAGAAATTTACAGAAATTGACTTTTTCAACATTGGGCTTACTCCGCTCAAAGGGTTCTTCTTATGAACCACCACAATCTCAATTTTGGTCAATCATTTTACCTATAAACATATCTTGCTCTCCCTTTACCGCAACAATAGTTACAACTTCCCCACCCTTTCTCCCTCTTGTTTCTTTCTATTTATCTTCTGCGCCTAAATTTTCATAAATAGTATCACATGTTAAATATTTATTATGTTAGTTATAACAAGTTTACAGACAAAATCCCTCAATGAAATAAAATTAAAATAACGACAAAGTAAATTTAAATGGGTAGCTATAATGGTTATGTAAGAAGTAGGTAGGTACATAGTTTTAATTCTTACCTTGAAAAGGGTAGCCTGTGAAGTACGGGGTCATGTTAAGGGTAGAAACAGCCATTAAAATATTTCACCGGCACAAGGGCGGTAAAACTATAAATATGTTCAAAAACAATGTTCAGTCCGAAACTTGAAAGTCACTTATCGCACACCCCGAGTCGGGATTGCGCCAAGTCCGATTGACAGTTGACGCGGCGTGTTACGTCACAGGACGGCGGCGGCGAGACTAGCGCGGATCGCGCGCGGAGCACTCGCCTGCGCTCACAGGGCGAGGTGTGGAGAGAAAGTACCGCGCGGGCTCTGGCGTCTCTGACTGCCCGTACACCACTGGCGTCTGGCCGCTGTCGCTAGCCACTAGCGAGACACCTCGGGACGATCCGGCGGTCAGCCTCTTCGCGGCGTCTTCTCCCACCGCGCCTCGCGTCTCTTTCCCGCTCGAGAGCTCTCCTCGGCGTCTCGGCCTTCCTCGCGCTCTCGGCCCGGCCTCCCGAGATCGCCGCTCGATCCTCTCTTTCCCGCGAGCGGCCGAGTCGCGGAGGCGCGAGCGAGAGGAGGGCGCGGCGGCCGAGAGCCCGCCCGAGAGACCCCGGGCCCCGCCGCGATTGGTCGGAGCCTAGGGAGGGAGGAGCCCTGCCCGCCGGCCTCGATACCTGTACTTATCTGTGTAATTGCCGGCGCAGGCGTCATCGGATACGGGACGGATGCTGCAACCTCGTTCACCTTAAAAGACATAACAATCATTTTAAAAACGTATGATTTATTTAGGTACCTATGTGCAAGGGCGTGCACTGTATACGAGCAAAAAGCTGGGTATTATTAGAAATTCTGGGAAATAAATATAAATTAAACAACCCGTGTGAACTGACAATATTTTATTAATTTTTAGTTGTTTAGTTCTGAAGCCCGCCGCTACCGCCGAGCGAAGCACCGTAGGTTATTCTTCATTTATTACTCAAACATTACTAGCTACCGTTTTTAATCTATCGTTCCGCTCAAGCCGTACGAGTGCCGTGTACTGAATTGAAAAATTCATTCGGCGTAGTCGGAGGCGGTTCCGCGTCGTATAGAGCCCTTACTTATTCTATTTCTTAACAGAATAACAATTAAATTATTGTTTCAACTTCCTCTTTAACTAATTCGCGAATTTGACTATCTTAATAATAATAATGAGTATAATTTTTTGCGTTCGAAGACAGTGTGTTGTAGGTGTAATATTTGACGCCTCAGAACTTGGTGCCATATTCAACATACAATTTACAAAGTTTATTCGCAAAAGCTACAGCATTTTCATTACGATGAATTTGTTTAATCAAAACATATAAAATATTTCGATTTTATAAAATAAAAAAAGTAAAATCGTAGAAAAAATTCCAACGTTAACCTATAATAAGAATAATAATTTGCTTCAGTTATTAGGTACTTACACTTACGTATGCAGGAAAATGATCAAATTTAAATAGCTAAGGAATCGTGTTGAATCATGATCGGTACGGTTAGTAAATATTTTATATTGAATTTTATGTGGATAAGAAGATATAATTATCGTTAAAACTTATACATTAAAAACACTATAAACTTTTCTCAAAAATTATAATTACCTAAGTACTTATAGTATATAATGGATTGTGGAAATGATGGATTCATTTTGCCTAAAAACTTTGGTTAAACGGAAGTTCATAATCTTACTTTCAGAATATTAGGTAGGTACTTTAATATATTCGGTAATAATAATAATGGATAATTTGTATAGCGCCATTTTCTTAAAAACTTTCACCTCAAGGGCGGTTTACACATCAACTGTTTATAGTTCTACAATTATCTTTGTTTTTAAAAATTAAAAATCGTTATTTTCACTGGTAACCTATGTCTATACCGACTGCACGCCACTGGGTAAACACATTTTGAAACAAATGAGATGTTAGCAGGAAGTTTTTTTGGGAAATAGATTAAAAATATTTATTTATCTGATATACCTACCTACAGAAAGGATATAAAATATTATTCTAGATTAAAATATGATAATTACCATACGAATCGTACATTTTTTATATTTAATACTGATTTGTTTCTAGAAATTTCCGCTACCTACAGTTTATTTAAATGTATGGATTGCAAACCGCTGATAAAAATAAAGTTGCAGTTATTAATATGGTTAAAAAAAAAAATTTTAATGTAGGTAGGTTACCTACGTATTTATCAGAGCTAAATGAACACTTTTTTGTCTCACCAAACAATATATTTATATTAAATTATTCATTGTCGAAATAATGACAAAGCAGTTCTACTAGACACTCCTTCGCATAGGTAAAATTATGTAAGTACCTACCTACCTACCTATTAGAAAATCAAATTCAAAAATGTATAATATACCTAAGCATAAAAAAGGTATGGTGAAATGAGTGATTTGCATAAAAATTTGTCGATTATATTTTTAGATTTATAATTAAAATATTTTTTTATGATGGATTATGGATTCAACATAATATTATATAGATATAAATATTTTGTTTCAAATTGTCGTATTTCCATCACGCCGTTTCCCCGCAGGGGAAGGCAGAGAGGATAGTGCGCCACACACTTCTGTCCTGACACACAATTCTCGCGTCATCCACATTCATACATTTGCTAATACAAGCTCGCCGATTGTTGAGGTTACTGACAGGACCAGCCTCCAGTAGGTATTTGGTTCATCTGGCCGTACCAAGTCTTCCGCGGACGCTCTCTATTTCTGGTGCCATCAACACTTGCGTCTTATATCTTTCTTCTCATTCTCTCCTCATTCATCCGTTCAATATGGCCAAATCAACTAAATAATCCTTTCTTAATATTACTCGTTATACTAACACCAACTTTACATTATTTCCTTATTTCTTCATTCTTTACTCTGTCATAAATAGATCTGCTACATATACGCCTAACTGATCTCATTTTCACTGCATTCAGTCTACTTTCTGCCAGCTCCTGGCTTCATTTTCATACATCAGGTCTTGCCTCTGTTGACAAGTTTCCGTTGGATATATTTCTATTCAAAGCGTCGTTCACTTTATTCTCTGCAGTCACTCTCCTTTCGATATCTTTCTCCAAGCATACTTCCCAAATACACAAACTCATCTACTTGTTCCAAACATTCATTACCTACAAGTATTTTGCACGGTGTCTTGCTTTCCTCCTTCTCGAATACATTACTTTATTCATATTATTTTACCATAATAGATACAAATTCGTATATCACGAAAAGATCACAAATATAAACTACACTACAGCCCAAAACAGGGACACCACTTGAAAGTTAACCACCAAGATAGCGATTTGTAAGGCCCGCATATTTTTTAAGGTGTTGTAACTACTTCGAAATATTAGAGTTTCGTTAATTTAGCAGATCTAATTATTACCTTGTTGCTGATCCGAGTGTTTCACAGCTTTGTAAATCAGATTTGTGCATTTGTATTTTAATCGGAATTTAATGGTAATTATATTCAAATAGGGAAAAAAGGAAGATTTTATTTGCTATGTTCTAAATTCTCTTATCTATAATTGGTACAAGGTAGTGATTAGAGAAAATGCTACTCTTGACTCACTAATGTGATTTTTATTGGTATTCGATAATATCGGCGATTGAAAACAGTGACTGTGATCACCGTTGCTATTATCACAAGTCACGAAATAAATTTTTAAAAAACATAATTTGGAGCGTTTTTATTTATATTATTAAAACTCCATTTGCTTAGAAAACAAATTTTAGCTTAAATATTTAGAATAATTTGTTAAAAATTACTACACATACAGAATGTAAAAAACAAATTTAAGTTACCAGCGCTTGCCATAAACATTACCAACGAAAACAGATTCTAATAGATGGCGCTAATCAAATTACGGAAAATTCAGTAGATGCGCTAATTCAAGTAATAATTGATTTAAACAGCGGCGTCAGAAAATCAATAGAATTTTTAACCAAACAAACCAAACAAGAATCACGATATTCCCAGATTTTCAATCACTAATAGTGAATGTGACTCAATGATATTAGTGATTGATTCGCAGTTTGTGATTTTGAGCTCGTCACTAGTACAAAGAGTGCATCGCATCTTCTTCTCAATGAGCTATTTTATTTACTTACACAGGTAATAATTGTTATCTATGTACCTACCTACATAATACGTCTAGGTAAAAGGATCAGTGAATATATATTTCCTGTTGAAAATACACTTATATAAGGGACTTGTTGCTATTTCTTTTGATTTTGCTTTTCTATTAATCAATTTATACATTCGTCTGCCATTGTATTCGTCAACAATCCGAAATCTTCACATCCCGGTGACAATTGACCAAATCTGTCGAGCCTTCCGCAGCGTGTATTTACCTCAACAGCCTCGGATGATTCATGTATTCTCGGAGGGGATGAGTGTGACAACAATCGATCATGATCGATCACGGGCCGGACCCCAGGGGCCGAGGACCGGGAGCCAGGGCGGAGGCGGCTCCCAGCGCAGGAGCCAGGACCAGCATTGTTGCCCCGAGAGGCCCCAGAGGAGAGCTTCTGCAGCCGCAGAGCGACAATAGGATTCCTTCTGGTTGTGAAGGGGCTTGACACTATTTTAATAGAATAAAGGAAATAAATCTCAAGCGCAAACAGAGTTTGTTTATTCCACTCCATTTTCAAAGCGTTACTGCCAATTTTTTTTTTGTAAATAAGGACGTGAACATGAAAACATGTCACATCAATATTCTTACAATAAGCGAAAACTCCTGTTCCCTGAAAATAGCTTCAGCTAGCTAAATTCTTCAACCCTATCTATTTTAATTTTAACAAATTAAGATTTATAGATCATTTATCATATTTAATATTAATACAAATTAAATAAATCAACTAGAAAGATATACAAAAAATCTATCTATTGAAAAAAAAAATCTGTAGGTATATTTTTCAAGTTAATTAATTTAATTTGTATTAAATACCACGTACATATATTCTGAAAAACAACAATCACTACAATAATGTGTTTTTTGTGTGAAAATTTTCATTATTTTAATAATGAATATAAACAATTACGATATACATGCAAAATATGAAATGTAAACGGAGTTGAAAAAAATTAACAAAACCAAAACAATAACCGATATTTCTGTGGAGAATTATGATTTACCAGTAGAATTGGTCAATAGCTACACATTTTTTTTGTGGTAAGAAAATCACACTTCAGAAATTGGTAGCAGAATATCTCTAATATTAGCAGTTTTTAGGAAATTTAAAGAAACCTTTCTGTGCAACACTCCTAACACACAACAAAACAATCCGCTATAAATTTCCAAGCCAGGAGGTCCGAATGCCATGGAACGGATTATGCTGGAAATCTCTCTTAGAGGTGGGAATCTATAGCCGAGAGCCCGGACGGTGTGGTAAGTAGAATAAGAGAGATTCAGCCAGAATGGCATCAGAAAGATGTCACAAAAAAATATCGTAATACCTCTCTCGAACGACAATAATAAGGGTGCGACTAGATGGACTAGATCACACGGGTGTGAAAGGTCCAGGATAGAAAAGAGTGAAAAAAATGGGGAAGGCCAAAGTTCTACGGTAGACGGACACGGTCTGATGAGATGATTATGAAAGAGAGATGAATTAATACTAGTACTATAACAATATCGAAACAATATAGCTTAGGATTAGTCACAAACTTAATACTGACAACGAAGACAAAAATTATTTTTAAAATCATAACATTTCATCTGTCGGACAGAACTTTTATTTCGTCACCGCTTTTAGATTGTATAAGTTCTTATTAAGGAGAATACATTCTTATTGTGAAGTTGTAACTATTTAGTCTGTGATATTTCAAATACTAATTAAATGTATTGATTAAAAAGATACACACGTAAAATCAATTTTATCGAAAAATATTGTTGTAGCTACCGGGGTTCGAAGGTGGATCTCTTTTCTTATACGGGGAAGGTGCATTACCAACTATGCTACAGCGGCAGTATTTTTGACGACAAATTTTCGAACCTATATATTACACTTTTTCAAATGAATACATCCATCGTTCCATTATTTGAAAGCCGTCTACATTATTTTAAGAGATCCAGATTCAAATCCAACAACTACAATATTTTTCAATAAAATTGATTTTATATGTACATCTTTCTAATTAATTAATACATTTAATTAGTGAAAGTCTATCTTTAAAAAAATAAATGTTCTTGGCAATTGAATATTTTTGAACATACAGCAATTATGTGTCCCTAAGCAAAAATATGTAAATAATCTGATTTGATGAACTTAATACGTTAAAAATATTCTTAGGTTTTCACGGCCGTTCAGAATCTTCTGTGTATAGTTTTTTGTGCTTTAAGGTCAGATATACACGGCAGATTCGCCCAGAAAACTATACACAGAGAACTTAATACGTATTTTAAAATAAACAATCGTACTCGGCCTACGTACAGTATAATATATTACCTACCAATAGTGCAATAGATGACACTTCCACCATCCAGTGACCGACTTGCTGCACACGGTAGCGGTAATTCAGGTGCGCGAGAAGATCGTAATCTCAAATACCTTTAAGTAAACAGACAGCAGATGCCAGAACAGAACATTTTTATTAATTTTTGAGATTCCGTTCAAATAATGTAAAGATAGATGTATTAAAATTTGAAAAGTGTAAAATATAGGTTCGAAAATTTGTCGTCAAAAGTTCTGTCGCTGTAGCATAGTTGGAAAATGCACCTTACCCGGTTTGGAAAGAGATCCAGGTTCGAATCCCGGTAGCGCAACAACAATGATTTTCGATAAAATTGATTTTATATATATATATATATTATAATTAATACATTTAATTAGTGGGTATTTAAAATATCACAGACCGTCTATTCTGAATAATTACAACTTCACAATAAGAATGTGTTCTCCTTAATAATAGATAGTCTGCTGCCATTTCAAACACCAAAGAAAATGTAATTTTTTTGTAGTACAATATATACGAAGCGCCTTCGAAGTGGTTTTCCTGCACCTTCGAATACTATTATTATAAAGAGGGAAGAAGAAAATTAAAATTTGAAGGAGACGAGCGATCATAAAGAATACGGCATTAAATTCATGAAGACAGCAGGGACGCGGTCCATTAACGCTAATTTGGTGAGCATTTGTAACAGCGGCGGTCGCGTCGTCACCGTCACCCCTCTCGTCTAATTGCTCAAGGATCTTTTTATTGCTCATCTCTCAATGCTGTTTTTTGCACCGTCACATATCCAACTCCTTGCTGCGGGACCACCCCGGGGAAGCAGTGCCACCGCACCTAATAATTAATTCAAAAATTAACTATTTATAATTAATATTTTAATCTCGTAATAAAGTGCCGGCACCTGGCACTTTATTACGAAACAATCCTTAACAAATAATTAATTAATGCTTTTTATTAACGATTAATGAACAACTTGACTTGTCTACTAATGGCATGTGTAATTTATATTTATTTCTTAGGCGCATATATTTATTAATCTGTTATAATTACTTTTATTTTAGTTCTACAACTTCTCTAAAAAGCATGTACTTGTGCAGAGAAGAGAATAACATTTAATAATTATTGTTTACAATAACTACCTTATAATAAAATAAAATACAATTTTTAATAGCAACGTTATAAAAATATTATAAATTTCAGAGTACATGTTTATCTTTTTTTTTGATAGCATTAATCTTACAGATGTTTTCGGGTAAACTGTTAAAAAAAATTTTTCCTATGTGCGTATAGTAGTGTTGTGCAAATGATGTGTTCATTTTTGAGCATAAAAATATAAATTTAAATCTAGTACGATTTTCAGTGATAAAATTATATTTTTCTTTTTCTATTGGTATTCCAATAATAGAATTTCTTTTAAGTAGATCACAAAATGTTGGTACTTAGAATTTTGTCGGATAATCTTTTGGTTTTTTTAGTGTTATTTTTAGTTTTATGCTTAAAATGGTTCTGGGTTTAATACTACATGTGAGGACCCTAAAATTAGTTGGTATTTTGTTCACAAAATCACTCATTATTTTTTTATTTTATTTTTATTTTTGTTTTATTAACCACTTAATTGAGTTTAAATACATCTACTGGTTTCATCTACCGATTTCAGTTATGACTTCCTGAAGAAGAAAAAGGTATTTATAGAAACCGGTAGATGTATTTAAACTCAATTAAGTGGTTAATAAAACAAAGATAATAAATTTAAAAAATATGAATTTTAACCACAAAGTTAATATTGCTAATTTTAAAAGTGGACTTATTATTTCATCAAAATCTATCATTGAGAACACATTTGTATTGAGGAATCGCGGAATCTCAAATACCTTTGAGTAATCCGATAGATATAAAAAAATATCACAGACCTATGTTCTGAATAATTACAACTTCACAATAAGAATGTGTTTTCCTTAATTAATATATTATAATATTCACAAACAGATAAATTATAATAAAATATTTAAAACAATTTTATTAGAATAATTTAAATTAAAAATCAATACTAACTGAATGCGTAATCTCAACAATAATATTTTTCGATAAAATTGATTTTATATGTATATCTTTCTAATAATCAATTTTGGACGAGAGTTTGGCGTAAATAATTTTTAACGTGACAATATGGAAAATGATCTTTTGTTGTGGCAATTGATTGCAGGCATGCTTAAAGTTTATAAACCATTTTAGCTCTGGTCAAGAATTCAATATTCGGTTAATTGAAAAATCGGATCGTTGTATTCACATACTTATTTGAGAATTGTGAACTCCAGATAAGGTGTTAAAATAATGGGTTAATATGGGCGCGTTCACCGTGCATCGTTCACTCAATAACCGGTTAAATCTACATCATTTGTTCTTAACAGAGATTGTTTGCTCATCCTTTTATTTACCTCTAGGAAGACTCATTCATGGTGCGGATTTAAATAATATGTTTGTTCCGGTATGATAGAGTTGCGCGTGCGAGACCGCCACTGTTCAATTCAATATAATCCGATCCATCCGATGATCCAGAACGGTTGCTATACCATTTTTAAAAATTCTCATATTTTTTATGCAATCACCCTAAATTGTTGGTTGTTCAAAATGATAAATATTTAAATTTTATTGTTTTTGCTTTTTGCGTGGCAGCCATATTTGTTTTATGGGGACGTAGCATATTTTGCAATATAAAGGGTTTTCGGAAACTAAAATATCTCAATTCCAATTTGTCCTATCAACATGGGATTAATACCAATTTCTTTAGAAAGAAACGATTTTTTTAACATTTTTTCACCTACATGCATTCCCACAGTGTAAAATTTCATCTTAATTTCTAGTTTTTGTTTTAAAAAAGTCCCTTCTTCACGAGAATGTTTATTCAAGAAGGGTTAGAGTTTATATATCAAAAGTTTTTTTACAAAGAGATGGGAACTAGTTGTGCTCACACACTCAATTTGGATCCTGAGACTTACATCTCTTTTGTTCTAAAAATTCTAAAAATTTGGAAATTTACAAAAACTGCACTTTTCAAGACTAAATATCTCTGATAGGGGGCTAGATATAAATCTGAAAATTCAGCCCAAAACAGTACTACATGATGATATTATATACTAAAAATTTGGAGTTGTAGATTTGACTGCAAGCAGTGATATTGCGAGCACATACAACAGCGTATACTGCAAAATAAAATATTAAACATCACTATTCACGAATGAATTCCCAACCCTCCGACCTTTAGCGAGTATTGCTTTACTACTCACCTGTAATAATGTCCCCGAAAAAAATTCAATCGGTTTTCTAAAACTGCCCACAATCCTTCTTCCATCATACACATACAAAATATATTTTTTTATATGTATTTTGTTCCAAACATGTTAAGTAACCATTAATCCTGTTTAGTGGATGCAAATTATAACTTTATCAAAATAATCCGTCTCGAATATTTTAAACAGTTTATTTCGTATCAACCATCAACAGTGGAACCTCGAGTTACGAACTTAAGATAGTTCATAAACCAAAACAATTATTAGCGTATGAAAAATGGATTAATCCATTCCAGACCCCCAGAAAATGAACCTTTATCATCAACTTAATTTTTAAAATTTTATAAAAAAAAACAATGAGAATCCAGTCTTAACTAAAAATGAATTGAAAATATTAAATAAAAATAAATAAACATAAAAGCAAATTTTATTTCAACTTATCTTACAGTGGACAAAACAATTTAATCAAGTTTTAATTAAATTTTGAAACAAAACGTACACAAAATAATGAATGACGCATTCGAGTTGCAGTTCGATAAATACGTACCAGGAGCGGTGGCGCGCCGAGATCTCAGTCCGCGGAATACGTGTCTCCGAAATTCTGTTCGCAAACCGAGGCAACAGAGTCGTTCGTAACTCTATAATGAAACGTATTTAGTAACTTAAAACATGATTTTATTATAAATATTCAACCACAGACGTGCTTGTCGTCTAGTGGTTACGATACTCGTTCCAGGAGGCCATCAATTTAATATTATTTCCATAGCACAAGCTTAGTTTGAAATAAAAATTAATTAAAAACGGTTCATCGATGCTTTAGTATTTTGTAATTATTGTCGTGTATTATTTACCGAATGTTATCCCCACGAGGCGCTCCGAGTTAAATTAAAACATGTCAAATGAAATCCTAATGACGCGCCGGCGAAAATGCTGCAATTTAATGAAGCCCTTTCACTCATGTGGAAAATGTCACGGCTGCGCTGCTGCCGGGGCAGCGCTCCTACCTGCAGCAGGCCAGCACAGCGGACTATTCCTGATCTGCGGCACGACTCTCAATTATAGTGTGCGTGTGATGACACCTTCGGTATTAACATATTGCAATAGAAAAACATGATAATCGTCAAGTAAATATTTGGTTTTAATTTAAAAGAATTTAACTAGTATTATAATTGATAGTTAAATTAATCGGTAAATTAGTGTTATTAATTAATATTTTTGAATAGATTATTTATGTAATAAATGTAATATATCGAACGCCGCAATAAGGATTAAGGCCCACGTCCACGGAAGGAAACACGACGAAATAATCTCAGAAATTTAGTTGAGATGCATCGCGATATCGTGTACACATCAGTGGCGGTCGGTGACTTTTTGTATGTGAAGGGATGCTGAGATAATAAGTTTATACCTGCACAAATCTATAGAACTACCCCACGAACACTCACACGACGTTATGTTTTGTATTAATTTTTTATTTATAAAATGAATCGAAAGATATTCAATAATTCAACTTCAAGTATTCAACCCAACTTCAAGTATTCAACTTCAAATATTCAACTTCAAATATTCAACTTCAAATATTCAACTTCAAATATTCAACTTCAAATATTCAACTTCAAATATTCAACTTCAAGTATTCGAGTCACACAAATAAATTCCTCAAAACAATCCACTCGCTTCGTAATGTGAATGCTTTTCTGTGTATTATACCATACAAAGTCGTTTTTTGTACGTTAAATGCTGTTAACAAATACGTATACAGTAATCTAAGACCTTAACAGACGGAACTGAGTGTGCATGCGCAAAAGTAGAATCCACCGTTGCTGGTATCTGCATGTTTACGCGATCCATAGACGTTTGAACGTTGAGAATGTATATGTATTTCGACTCACACCGTGCGCGCACCGTGTCGAAGAGTGTGTTATGACTGGTCTCTAAAGGGCAGGGCGAATTTATTTGCAGCAACGCTATTTTCGGATAGAAACAAAAAATCCAAAGTCATTTGACTCTAGAACACAAGGAATGCGGAGCATCCATAACATGTATGAAACGACCGCGCCTGGTACACATGTTGATATTTTAATCTGTAGATAAACTCAGAGATCAGCTTGAGATTGTGAAGGTGGAAAGAGACAAAAACTCAAACTAATGTACACGACGTTCGATCTGACAACGAGATTAATCTGATGTACACATACGTTACTTAAAATCTATTCTGAATGTTAGACATTTATTAAATATTGACATAGGGTTGCCTAGAATGTACCATTTTGGTGCCACACACAAAAACCAGTTCTCAAAACAAAAAAAAACGTAAACGGTAGTCGAAAACTTATAGTTATTACTTTTTTCATTTTGGCTGTTGATAAATAAAAAATAAATACATGAAATAGGAAATCAAGGAAAAGTAAAATATTGAAAATGGTCCACTTTAAAAAAAAGGGTTTCCTTCTTTGGACCACCGATTTCCACTAGTATGCTTTAGACACAAATATTTATTTACGAAAAATAGAGCACAAAACAATAACAATAGAAATAAAGTAATGATACAATAAACTGGTTGGTCTCAAAGCTATGCATTTGATGCAAAAAAAAGTGTTTTTTGCTGGCTTTTACATTAGCACATTTAGTATGGACCTATTTGTGACATTGCATAAATTAAATAATATTTTCTTGCACAGTTTTGTTGCACAAAAAACAATACCATTCTTCAGTTTCATTACTGGCTACGTTTAATTTGTTTTTTGCCGCATTCTTCTTTCCCCTCTCCTTCATCTGTTCCAATTCAATTCTGTAGGGACTACTTGTTATGACAATCGCCTTCTATGTTTTAACATTTTCACATCGTCGCCGTCTCCCGGTACTTGGTTATTGAATTTAGTGATATCAATCTTTCGTTCATCTTTCACCTAATTTAACTGCGCCTGATTTTCGACAGCAACGCTAAAAAATAATGCAAAATATTATTCAAAGAGTTCGTATGCGTGCAACGTCTAGAGGAGGCCATTTGAGCTATATTATTATTAAGAATTAAATATACGATCTATAAAAAATATTATTTAAATTGTTTGATTTAAAAAAAGACCTGTTATAAAATGTAGGGATTATGAAGAATTTCTTGATTTTGTTTTAGCACTCATAAGTATACTTTTTGTTAAAACATTTACCATTTTTGTTATTATCTTCGCAATTATTTCTTTTGATTCCTATTTTTATTTGTTTAAGAATTTTAACGGTTAAAAGTTAAATAACATCAGACCGTACAGGGAAATATTATAACTATTCATAAAAATCCACAAGCTAGTTAGTCAGTTTAGTATTCATAGTCAAGGATTTATTAACTACTATATAAAGGATTGGAAAAATGTAGATTAAGTATTGATATTAAAAGCGTCTGTATTAAAAATGTTTTTTAACTTAAAATTCATAAGAGTTTTCAATTCAATTTCTCTGAACTTATCATTAAGGAATTTACAAGGTTCTACTTTTGTGCGTACGGAGTAGATACAATTTGTCGAGCCTAGATGGAACGTGCGAAAACTAATTATACTATATTAGTTGTAGTTAAATACATGGAAGGTTTCTACATGATAACATATATATAACTTTCAAAAATTTGATAGATGTAGAGGTTGATTGTGGGTAGAATGGTGAACGTTACATTGTGTAAAGTGATCACTTAAGCCAGCTAAAGATAGGTCGCGAACCCTTTAATTACTCATACTTCCATATTTTCCTATATAAAATTATAATAAGCTTTGTCTCTATGAGATATCTGATATTTGTTTAATAACAGTGCCTTTGTAGGTAAAAATCCAGTAACTGTGTGTTCTTAGACATATTCAAATATTGTTAATTCTATTTTTAAAATAAGCAATATTAACTTTGTGGTTAAAATTCATATTTTTTATTTATTATCTTTGTTTTATTAACCACTGAATTGAGTTTAAATACATCTACCGGTTTCGAAAAATACCGTTTTCTTCTTCAGGATGTCATAACTAACTAATAACATACATTATTGTTTCTTCACCAGAATCTATTTAAAAAAAAACAATAATTATTTAAAAAATAAATTTAGTACCTAGCTCAAATTGTTACTTAATACAAATTTAATCGAATAATTTCGAATTTCGAAAAAAAATTTGAATGGGACTCGTAGTTAAATTTAGTTGGTTGTTTATAATTTTTTGATTAGTTTTTCATGCTTTATTTATCTCTCCAACGATTCCAAATTATTTAATTTGTGACCAACGCCGTTTATATGCAAAATTGACAATCCCAATTTTTTTATCAAAACCGTGACCATGTTCTATCAAATGATTAGAAAATTCTGAAAACCCACTATTGTTCAAACATCTCAAATGCTCCTTCACTCTTATATTAAAATACTTACTGATAATACCGTATTATCAGATCTAATTTTAATGAATCCTAAGCCTCCAAAACTGTATTTCGTATTAAAGATTCATAAGAGTGATATTCCAATAAGACCGGTGGTTTCATACTGTAGTGCTCCAACTTTTAAATTATGTTCTTTTATTACAAAAACTATAAATAGGCTTAATATTTTTAAACCAAAATACACTATAAAAAATTCGTTGCAATTAGTGGATATGTTAAAGGACATGGATCTTCCCAACAATGTTAAACTTATTTCTTTTGATATTGTTAATTTGTTTACTAATGTACCTATTAATGAAAGTAAAATTTTAATTTTTGATTTACTAAATTCATCTAATTTACCTAATAATTTGGTAAAACATCTATGTCGTTTGTTAAAGCTTTGTATGAACCAAAATTATTTTCAATTTAATAATATAATATATAATCAAACAAAGGGTGTTCCTATGGGAGCATCCACAAGTCCACTAATAGATATTTTTGTAGACAATTTGGAGGAGAATATTTTTGATTGCGATTCTCCTTTGTTAAAAAATGTTTTGTTATGGAAAAGGTATGTGGATGATATATAGTGTATTTGGTCGGGTTCACAACATAACTACATTTCTAAATTTCATTAATTCATTTAATAATAAAATACAATTTACATTAGAAATGGAAAATAATTCTACCCTAATTTTTTTGGATCTGACATTGATTAAAAATAATAATAAAATTGAGTTCAAAATTTTTAGAAAACCAAATTTTACAGATACTATCATACACAATGAATCTAATCATCCATTATTACACAAACATTCAGGGTTCCACTCCATGATACATCGTTTAGTCAATATTCCTATGTCAACATCCAATTTCAATATTGAATTGAATACAATTAAAAAAATAGCATTTAATAACGGGTATAATACAGGTTTGATAGACACTATTTTAAAAAATAAATTAAAAGAATATAATAATCAATTTTTATATAAATCACAGATAAAACATAATGATAATAATGATAATTGGCGTAGGATTTTATACATAAATAACTTTTCGAAACAAATATCTAAACACCTACCGCGAAACATTAGACCGGCATTTTATACAAATAATAGTATAGGAAATTTACTCATAAATTCTAAAGACAAAGATGATAAATTTAACAATTCTGGTGTCTATAAACTTAGTTGCAAGGATTGTGCTGCATTTTATATTGGTAAAACGGGTAGAAATTTTAATATAAGAATAAAGGAGCATTTGAGATGTTTGAACAATAGTGGGTTTTCAGAATTTTCTAATCATTTGATAGAAAATGGTCACGGTTTTGATAAAAAATTGGGATTGTCAATTTTGCGTATAAACGGTGTTGGTCACAAATTAAATAATTTGGAATCGTTGGAGGGATAAATAAAGCATGAAAAACTAATCAAAAAATTATAAACAACCAACTAAATTTATCTACGAGTTCCAATTCAATTCAAAAATTTTTTCCTAAAAATTATTCGACTAAATTTGTATTAAGGAATAATTTGAGTCAGGTACTAAATTTATTTTTTAAATAATTGTTCTTTTAAAAATAGATTCTGGTGAAGAAACAATAATATATGTTTTTAGTTAGTTATGACATCCTGAAGAAGAAATCGGTATTTTTCGAAACCGGTAGATGTATTTAAACTCAATTCAGTGGTTAATAAAACAAAGATAATAAATAAAAAAATATTGTTAATTCTAGTTGACTGAAACAGTACAATATATTTAAAATAAATATTTGATAAACACATGTTTTTTGATGTTCCGTGTTTGTCATATTTTAAAAACTCAATGCTTCCAGGTACGAGTATAATATTTATACCTGTACAGAGAAGAATTAAAGAAAACTGAAAGCGGTAGAAAGGCTCAAAATTAATGTGTGAATGAAGAATGAACGAATAAGAGCGAACGTACTCGATCGCTACCGCTGTGATCTGTGGTGACGTATAATAGTTGAACAAAAGTTAAATATAACGTCTGCTCAGGTCTCGAAACACATAAATTACCTTCCAAGCCGCAGAACCACCAAAAGTACAATAATGTCACGGTTGCATTGTAATTAGTTCGCGAACTGACCGGCACTGTCTGTCAGCCGAGAAGAGAAAAGACTGCCCGTTAGTGGACGAGTCGAAGATGAACATTTAAATACGGTAGCAATTTATTACAAACTGTATTGTTTTTAAAAACGGGCCAAAAATTTCGTCAAGAAGTTTAACCCTGCACTACTTGCACTGTAAACCTATTATATACACAAATATTTCATTACGCCCTAGCACTTTGTGTAAATATTATATGTACCTACATATTGTATATTTTTATTATTTTATTATGCAAATATACCAAATTTTTATGATATCTACCAGAAATAGAGTAGGTACTCCGACGAGGCGTCACCAGGTAAACTAGATATTTGAAAATGATTCCGTTAGAACCCTTAACAATCTACGAGCATGCTTTAGAAAATGACAAAGGCTAGAGTTGTTTGCCAAAACACAAGAGTAACGTTCATTGCCTACCCCCGCGAAGAAACGCACTAATATGGTAGGTTAATTAGTGTGTTCAATTTTTTTAGAAATAGATACAATGTGTAATATATGTATTTATTATTTAACTGCCAAAACAAGCACTTACATAGTATACTTATATCTTGACAACAAATAGTAATCTGGTATATGTAATATTTTCAATATTGTAATTAAATCTTTTATCCACCTGTTAGATATATACAAAGAGACATTTGATGTGCGCTTTTGGATTCATACTTTAAAAGGTTTATTTTTCTTTTACATTGTACTGTAAAATTATATTTAATTTTTAGTATACATCAATACAGTTTTTTTTATTGTTCGTCTTTTACTAGGATTTTTCTTGTTATTTTATCATAAATGTGTAACACCTACTTATGTATTATTATATAATCTGAAAATATGTTGTTTGAATTAGAATTACATTATATTTGTATCGTATGTATTTTTGTATCATCAACATGTACGTATTTTATTAATAACTTTTGTTTTTTTAAGTGTATTTTCGAATAATTTACATTAACATGTATTTATAAACACAATTCAAACATATGTTTGTATTATTAATTTTATCACGTTATTTTAACATATTACATTAAATATTACTTTACTTAGTAGGTATTTATAGATATTACATGAATAGGTATTAATTTTTAAAAAACTAAATAGCTCATTTAGAAACTATTTACCAATAAGTTGGATATGTCCTGCAACGGATATAGCTATGATTTAAACTACATCAAGTTATTAGATATGTTGCTTTTTAATATAAAAAGTCTGGTAGGTATTCAAAAATTATTTTGTTTTTCTACTGTTATCTGCTATAATTTATTATGATTATGTTCAACTGTGCTGCACTGCTTGTAATCTATTTTTATTTAATAAATATTGCTTTATTAGAAGAACACATTCTTATTGTAAAGTTGTAATTATTCAGAACAGGCGGTCTGTGATATTTTAAATATTAATTAAGTTTCTTTTTCGGGGTTCGGAACAATGAGGATTATTTCTGATTGGCGAGCGTGCATCGTGGCTTCGATGCTTTTGGTCGCCTGTTTAGCATAAAAATATGCCAACATGATGGTGAATGAGCAGGACCGATGTGGAAGGTTTTGCTCATTGAACGGTATTCGGTAAGTGTTGGATCCCCTTTCCTTATTCTTATAAATACGCTTAATTTTAGAAAAATCCCATTTTAACTATTTTAGTATTATTAGTAACACGCTAGTGGGCGTGAGCACCGCGCGAGCGGTCCAGCGTTAACCTAATCCCAATACGACCATTCCAGTTCAGGTGACAATTGCAGCTTGTCCCTGATATTTTCTGCTCATCTTGTTGAAAAACTCATTTCCGAAGAATCGCTTCCAACAATGTTCTGACAAATCACCTCGTGTCACTCGGACGTGGAGTGTTATTGCCCCACCGAATTTTTGAAACTAATTAGAAATGTTTAACGTGTTGTTTTACAAAACATCAGTATGCACATAATTAAAGTAACGCCTAGGCTCGGCGGCTGTGTAATGGGTAGCATGCCGTCTTGTCATTTTTGATACAAACTATGTAAGATTTATTTATACGTTTCACACGTTATATTTCAAGTAACGTATGTAGATATGAACTTACGATAATCAGCTCGATGTACATACATATGTGTTTGAAATTTGTAAATTTTTTATGTGAAAATACAAATTTTATTTTTATTATACTTAATAGGTATATTAAAGTGTTACTTTTTTTTTCACCAACCGTTAACCACGGCTTAAGTTGGATAGAATTGTAGTAAAATATTTCCATTTTTAATTGAAAAGAACTTAAAAGAATTTCTTTGTAGGATTAAAACCCTAATCGTCCCTTAGTGACGTGAAAGTCTGACGGGCTTCTGATCTTGTGCTATATTGAAGATAAGATTTTTTTTCGCTTTGTACACTATTATAACTTTTTTCTGACTGGGCCTAAGCTTTTAACTTATTGAACAGATGTGTCGTAATCATTCATGATATCAGCAAAGCGTGTTCCGAGAATAATCAACAAAATCGATAAAGACCTATTAAACATTTTAGAAATGATGTGACCCAGTGATTTAGTAAATTTTTTTTTCTTTATATATATTTATTTATATTTTTTAAGTATCTCATCTAACATCTCCTGATCTATTTTTTCCCCTCTTGTATTATATTTATTTATTAAAAATATTAACAATGTTTAAGTAGGTAAAAGGCAATCCTTGCCGTAAAACTGGCATGCAGTTTGGCAAAAAAATATAATTAAAATGTATATTTATGTAATAAAAAAGAAATAAAAAATAAAGTATTGTTATATACGTCGTTTAATATAATTTCATTTAAAAAATGTTTTTGTTATTAATGTCCATTTGTAAATTATAAATTATTATCCTCCTTTTTAGTTAGTTCACTTTTTTTTACGTAAGTTTGTTAGTTTGTTTTAAAACCACTTAAATAACATTAACAACAGGTTTGGAAAACAACCATTTCCTTCTTGAGAATATAAAATCAATTATATTTTATAAATTTAACATTAACCACAAAGTTATTGCAAATATAGAAAATAAAAATATTATTATTCTTTCTTTAATATGATCTAGATCCACATTGGATTTTTCTAGACACTGATATCGTCATAAAATATTCAACTTAGATATCTATAGTATTTTCATTTTATTTATCTATTCATGTTTATATTTTCAGAAAAATCCAATTCGTAATGCATAATTAATTAATTTAATATTGTTACAATATATTAATGCTTCGTGCCCCTAGTTTTCGTGATCATAATCCTCAGAATCTTACGTACAGTACAGGCCGTGTACTGTAACTCCCCTAACTCTTTAAGGTGGTATCGCGGGTGTACTCTCTGCACTGTCTGCACGCCATCAGTCCAGCGGGTCTTTGGTCTGCCCACATTCGAATTCCGGTCCGAAGTCTCCACTTGCCTCTTCTGCTTTACACAATTTCGTCTCCTAGTTAGATTTGGCTACTCATTTCTCTTTTATTCACGTAGCAAATCATTCTATGGCTCTTTGGGCTAAGTTGAGCATTGCCATGGCATGCTGTGAGTGTTTATGTTCTAGAGTATTTCACATATTAGTCAGCGGCGTAACTATGCCAGTGCGGTGCATTGGGGCACACTTTAGACACGGGCGCAAAGGGTTTATGCTCTACAACACTTGGTATCGATACTTTAATATATAGAATTATTACTTTTAAAACCTATAACAGCAAGAAATGGTGTTGTAAATTATATAAAATCATTTCTCACGTGCATTACAAAAACACATAAAAACATTATCGATGTATAGGTACAGTGATATCATGCTAACGTATATGACGCGTTAATAATTAGACTAATATCAGAAATACAATTGCGCTTTTAAAAATAATTTTAAAATCGGTGATAAAAATTAAACTACTGTATACATACATACATATAAATGTGTTCTTTTCCCATTTTGCATTGGAGCCTAATTTTGTAGTTACGCCACTGATCGTAGTAATGCTAAACAGATTTTATTTTCTTCATTCAACGGTAGGTTTACCACAGTGATGGTAAACCGTTACGTGGCTGTGATTGTGTCGATGATCGGTAACTAAGATTTAACTGTCGGAGGCTTACTTTCAAGTGCGTGCATTGCTCAAAGAATTACGTTAATTAGTTATCAATTATTACGATCGAACAAAATCACAGTCACAATAACAGTTAAAATAACGGTTCAAATAACGATTTTACCTTCACTAGTTTATCATAGTGGAACGATGTTTGTATCCAGTTTAACGCTTTCGGGGATTCCTTGTGGACAGATGAATTGAGAAAGTGTAAATTGTGCAAGCGTATAGATTAAACTAGTATTAGATTATTATTAGTATTTATAATATACATTGGTACGTTGAATTGAAACTGTATTGTTTGAAAAAAGAAATCTTTGATGAAATTGGCCACCGCAGAGAAAACGTGCGAAATATCGGAAAACAACATTGTAAATGTAAGTGTAACTCGCTCTGTTGTTTATCCACACTGTTCACCCTCCAAACAACGGCGCCCGCTCTGGGCCGCTTCTCGGCGCTAACTCCACGGCAAAGGATCCGGCTGACAAATCGTCCTCCCGAAGTGGCAGCAATTTGTCCGTTCCGCCGCGCAGACACGACGGTCCGTGTCGCCGGTGTCTCCGCGCGTGTAATCGGGTACCGCGAGCCACGCGCGCCGACCGCCGAGACAGCGTCTACTAAATTCTACAAGTACCTACTTTCCTGAGATTTTCACCAGTGCTTTCTAAATTAACGTCGTATATATCACCGGTCATGCTCATTTATTGACTCATCGCCTATCGACTTTTAATATTACAACTGAATCCGCTACAGTCCGCTTCCGAGGATGCGTATTGCTCCTGTGCTATTAATATTGCTGTGCTGTGTAATATTGTATATGCTCCTGTGAGATTATTTGTAGACTTTCGTAGATCACCGGTGTACATATCAAATGCAAATCTCAGATTTAGAATTTGAATCTTTCCAACAATTGGTAAAACGGAACAAATGCTTGAAATTAAATGCATTAGCTTTGTCTAACTTTCAGAATAAATTGTGGTTATAGGTAACATTTTTGTCTAGTCTTACTGTCTCAAGATTTATCTAATTGAGTCTCAATCCGTGGACACCAGCGGTAGACTCGCGCGAGACCCTTCGAGCCCCTTGTTAAATTAATAAAAAACAATATTCTTACATCAAATCAGTATCTAACTGCAATTTCTGCAAATGATTTAAATGTATCATGAAACATAAAACTTTTGTTGTATTTTGAAATTAAAGGTAAAATAAATTTATTTCGGGTGCATAATAAAAGAGACCCAGTTGTTTTTTGGTCTATATTCCTTCCAGATGTCATTAGATGTTCAACGCAATATTTTTGTGAATGATTATCCTTCATACTTCACACGTGCACATTTTTTCCCTTTACCGTAATTGTGCACAGTTTTAAGAAGAGTAGTTTCTAATATTTATTACTTTGTACCATCATTTACTAAGGAGAACTTCAGTTTCAATCCGGTGTTCTGTTTTGAAACATGGAATTGGATTTACTATTTCTAACTATTTCTGCTTCAATATTGGAACTCTTCACTCTTGCAATCTAAAGTAGATTTTTCGTTATTTTACGGTGTATTGCGTATCGTAACATACTTAAAATAAGTATATTAAGAATATTAAGTAACATTCGATGGTTTTATCAATTATTGTGTATAATGAATAAGAGAGATCTGAAAAAAATTCACCCATACCCCGGTACACCGCGAATCGCTCTGGAATGAAGTGAAACAATACCTTTAGTGGACACGAACCATAATTACGCACGTACATGGATGAAAGTTTGATAGATCGTATCGGCATGTATCAGTTGAATCATTCTACTTTGCACATAAAGTACACTAAACGCACCGTTTGCTTTTGCGTTAAATTGTGTACAATCATTTTCGTGACTTTCGAGACGAGTCTCCGAGACAAATCTCATTCATACACGCGGGCCATAATGTATATCCATCTTTTCAGGTATTTCATCAAAAATTTAAAGAATCTATGACATATATGACGACACCGCTAAACGAAAGGTAAAATAATTAAAATAAAACTGTATATTTAATTTAAAACCAATTATGGTGGGTTTAAGACCTGAACGATCCACATCGGAAAGGTATTGTTTCGCTTCATTTATTTTTTAAAAGGAACTTAGTACAGCTATGATGGAATTAATGAGAGTATTTATCAAAGTAAATTAAACAATCACATCACTCAGATATTAAATTGATTTTAGCTCAATTTCGTTGTAAATTCTACCCACTGCAGAAAATCTCATGACGTAAAATTCAGAAAATTTTAATGCACTTCTTCAACCATGATCAGGAAATTCCGGAATTACCTTCCGAAGAAAAGTTTATCATACTTTTTTATCAGATTTCGATAAAAAATTTCTAAAAAATTGACCTTCTTGTCAATTGGCCAATCTAATCCTCCATCTTGTTTCAAAATAGCGGGTGTTAAAAAAAAATTAATGTGCATAACGCCGTTTATATTTTATCCGAGAGACAAAAAGTAATTTGAGATAAATGGTAGAGTACCTACAGTATATCACAATTTTTTTTTTCATTCACACATAGACGAAATTCACTTGATTCTTGCAGCGAGTGTCGGAAGACATTTTTCGATTGCATCAAGTTCCACGATCCTCGATTCATTTAGCTGGCACCGAGCATTTAACATCCAGAAAATTGTTTAGAGGGTTTTGTATCTGAATATTTTACCCTTCCAATTCATGTATTAATGTAAAACTCGTACGATGTATTAAACACAAATTAAATGTATTAATTAGAAAGATATACATATAAAATCATTGCGGTACCGGGATTCGAACCTGGATCTCTTTCCAAACCGGGGAATTAATTATTAGTATTTAAAATATTATATATTATTTTTAAATATTTAAAAAAATGAATGTTCTTGGTAATTGAATATTTTTGGACATACAGCAATTGTGTCCCTAAGCAAAAATAGATGTATTCAAATCTGAAAAGTGTAAAATATAGGTTCGAAAATTTGTCGTCAAAAGTTCGGTCGCTGTAGCATAGTTGGATAATGCACCTTACCCGGTTTGGAAAGAGATCCAGGTTCGAATCCCGGGAGCGCAACAATAATGTTTTTCGATAAAATTGATTTTATCGAAAATATATATAATTAATACATTTAATTAGTGGGTATTTAAAATATCACAGACTGAATAATTACAACTTCACAATAAGAATGTGTTCTCCTTAATAACGTATGAAATTTATTACAAAAAGGTAGTTAGTAAAAGTGTCAAAGCGATCAACGCTGATGCACTTGCAGTAGCAAATTAGGCGATCTAGCCGCACGTGGAGTACCGCAGTATCGTAGACTCTTGTACGAAGGAATTGTAATTGTATTGTAGAAACAACGGTCAGCACGAACAGCGCTCCGCAACCGATGTCCTTCCTCCTCCCTGGTGCCCTGTTACCCTGGTACCCTGGTACCCTGGTACCCTGGTATCCCGGTACCCCGGCAGTGTATCCACGCACGTGGAGCGTGCGTGCAAGTCGCTCGCAGAGTTTTGACAGCGTACGTAATGTTGACAGATCACCCACAACCCGAGCTGCACTGTGGTGTTCGTCGAACAATTAATGAACAAAATTATCGCGTCACCTTACCTAAAAAAATTTTAATTGTGTACTGTTTTAGTTTATAAATACTCTAATTATTTTGTAGAAATTTGAAAGAACACATTTTCATAATTTACAAAATAAGTTTACGCATCTTGTAGGTACTGTAGATTATAAAGGAATATACTAAACACAGATCTTACTAACTCGTCTATCCATGCAAGTTGAATGAACTTCATAAACATATTTTATTAATCTAGATTATATTTTTTATTTTCAATGACACATCACCGAAAATATGTTCTTTATTTCGTTAGTAAAACTACTAAATAATTACTATAATATTGAGAGGTTGCCGATTTGATATGATCGGATACATCATTATCAAATCTTTGATCACATATGTGAAAATAAAACACTTCTTTTTTATTCTACTCGTTTCATTTACTTGAAACGTGTTTCGCCTTGTAAGGGCACAGTTGTAAATACAAGTTATTGAGTTAAATTATTAGATTGATAGTGCGCTTACAAGGCGAAACGCGTCTTAAGTAATTATGGAGTTCTACAAACTTACCTTGGAAACAGTAAATACTTTGATATGATTTTATATATCATTGTTCAATTTGATTTTTAATCAAAACGTGTGTTTAAATATTTTTTAATTACACCGGTATTAATTACTAACCTAATTTAAATTGTAGGAGCTGTTTTTGAATTCTTACGTCGCTTTATCCCTCCTGAAATTCAATAGAATTGTTAACCTTAAAGCCAGGTACAAGAATTCGTAGCTTATTTAAATACTGTGTATAAAAAAAAATTGACTACGTTACGCGTGTGTGTGAGTGAGTGCATTAAGATAGATAGAAAATAGATTACTACTTACTAAGTTGATAATATAGTTACTCCAAATGTATTGAAAGAATGTATGGCACTTTTCAATAGTAATAAGAGCGCGATTAGCGGATGATGATGTTTACAAGAATATCAGGATGTTCAATTTCACTATGTATTATATTATAAAGACATGTAGCGCCTAATTCCAAAACCCCCTATAACGGATTTGAAATAATTAGATACAATTTCGTAGAGATTTTTGTCAGATATATGCAGAACACATTGTTTCTCGCATCTTAAATCAATTGAGATCACATCTTCAAAATCAGGATTAGTTCCGAAATACCCCAAAGCATACATAATTATAAGTATGCCATGAGTTGCTATTCGCCCTAAAATTAAATCAGCCAATAACAACGATTGTTGACGATCACGTAATCTAAAATCCAGTATGGCTGCCAGAACGATAATAAAAATTACATTACAGAATTGTCTCTTTATAAAATGGTGATGTAATAACAAAAATTTTGTACATTTGCCTTCAAAATATACGTTTTCATCCGTAACTCAAAAACACATAAGTCATTTTAGGGGGTATGCTTTAACTGTACAACTTTTATATATAGAAAACTCTCCATGCATTTTGTTAATTGTGGTAATATTTCATGGGTATTTAATTTGATTAGGGTGTCAGCCTTATGTTAACCTCGATGATTTGAATATGCACTTTTCTCTTTTGCTTTTTTGCTTTAATACTGAGAGCATAATTTTGAATGAATAAGTAATAAAAGAAATAACTAATAGAAAGGCTGTAAACAGGTGGTCATTCTGCGGTGTCGTCGCGTCCAGTGCACTTAGTGTACAGGGAATGTTGAGCGGCGAGCCAGCGTGCGCCGCCTCCGCCAGTTGACGGATCGCCGCTGTCCCAGGCATCTCTCACAATTTCACCCGCGTCCCATTACGAAAGTTACCTGTCTACGAAAATAAATGGAGCATCATTAAGTGCTGTATTAAAAATGCTAGTTAATTATTTTTGTTTTAATTTAATGGGGCGTTATTAATAATTCCAGAGCTCGAAGAATTCAATCATTGTTTTTAATATTGCCGCCGAATTTTTTCACCTGAAGTCAACCTTCAGGTCGGGTTAAGCCTTCTGATCTTTCTGCTCGGAACGACATCAATATGAGTCGAGATTAAATTAAATGATGACAGAAGACTCACAACCACATTCTACGCATATGTTTGTGACATATTTATGCAACAGTAAAAGTGTTTATTCTTCAAAAATTTAATACTATACCCCCTCCTAAATTCCTACAGTTCACTATCAATACAAAACAAATTACTCTTGTACAAAGCAATAGTCCATCCTATACTCGCATACGCGGGCCCCATCTGGGGTTTAAGAAACATACAAATTTTAGAATCCAAACAAAACTACATCCTTAGGAGAGTTACAAACTCACCCTGGTTTGTCAGAAACACAATCATTTACAGAGACTCAAACATACCCTCACTTAAACGACTAATTTTATTCTAAATTAATTTCCATCTCAAACCCTTCCATAAAATCATTCGGCCTATATGATCCCTCATTCGATCCCCATCATCTTCATCCCATCTCACTTCTTTATCATGTTCTTTCACTAAAAATATAACAATTAGTAAAAAATTCATCAAAATCAAATAAAAAAAGAATTAACAAAATATAAAAATTTTGCTCATTCTTGTTACTACTTTATACAATTATATACAAAGTTAAAATTACCTAATACAATTTGACCATGTTCCTTGAATAGGGTCCCCTAAAAAATGTTACGCCATTGTTGTTGTCATATGTCGGAGACAAGAGAGGTCTGACCTTATGCCTCCCCCCTTTAACAATCGAATCAGAGACAATAATGCATATTATATTGTCAGCGTTTAAATTTTCGTATTTGATTGCGTATGTGGTACCAAAGTGATCACGTAAGTGACATCAAAATGCAAATATTAAAACTTGGCTTAGTTCATGTGTATATATTTGGTAGTCTGTGAGTCTTGTGTATTTTGAATCTCTAGGTATATTTCAATATTTAGCCGACGAGCTAATTCAATTATATAATATTAGATATAATGAATAACACGCATAGTTAAAAAATTATGGTCTTGAAGAATAATTGACGAAAACTAAACCTACGCCCCGGAGCTCAGTAAATTTAAAGATTCTTCTTATGTAAGAACAACAATATTTATAATCGATGAGTAATGATTGTGCTACATACGTAAGTAGGTTTATGCGAGAAAGCTTACACTTCATCACATCATGCGGCGGGAACAGTTCAAATAATATTAATTACACAACGTGTATCTTCGTACAACGTACGCAGTTTCATTCCACCTTGTATAAGTTATATTATAAAAAATATTCTTATAAAATAATTTGGCAATGATAATGCGTGGCGCGTTTTTTGAATAAACGCCGTTGCCGGATATTTCCGATGTAGCGCTGCGGTTGCGATGTTACGCGTGCGCAATGGTTTAATGCACCTGTTGACTCACCGGATGCAACGTTAGAGGCATTCACGTAGTGTGGCCATCTTGTAGTGAGTGGTTGAAATGTTCAAGACAATAGACAATAACACGCCGACTGTGAGATACGGTCCGTGATACGTTTCTTGAATGCACGAAACATGAAACCAGCTGACATTCATCTCCAAGTGTATACTGTTTTGTCCCGATTTGGCGCCAAGTGATTTGTATATTTTCCTGCATCCTTTAAATAACCAATTTAATATTAGAGATGTTCCCGACTTCCGACTCTGAAAATTGGATACATAAAACGGGGTTCGTCCACAAGTTTAAAATATGGTGTAACATTTTAATTTTTTTTAATACATAATTTTTATTCATAATTTCACTTCACACATAATTTTTTTGAGTAACATCACGACTAGTTTCGGGAAGAACAGTCCTTCCCGTCTATAGGTATAAATAAGTCAGTCAGGTCAGTCGGCACGGGGTTGGTGTGGCACGTAAGAGTGGGGAGTGGCTTTATTGTTTCTAGAAAACTTTGGTAATAGTGGCGAAGGATTTAAAATTCGAAAATAAAAATTATGTATTTTTTCAAAGTACTAATATTATTTTATAATAACTTGTTCGTGGCAAGTGTGTACAAATTTCTTAAATATTATTCTTCACATACCTATCTAACAGATATTTTTTTATTTAAATAATAAGTAAAAAATATTTTTATTGAAAAATATCATCTATTTCCTAGGTAAGTATTTATAATAATGTATGTCAGTCCTAAGTTTTATTTACCACAACATATTTGTTCTTTTGCCAACATCTGTTCAAAGTAGCATAGAATTAAATTGATAGAATTTTTTTTTTGTATCTATAGTATTATATATTACGTATACAGCAAATATTATCATTACCAATTATGAAAAAAATAGTTAGCTTACAGAAAAATATAAAAAATAACTAAAATCTAATAAATATAAATAAATGCAATTATAAATTTAAAGAAGATTTTTAAAATTAAGATCAAGTAAAAATATTTTAAAACAAATTATGAAAATAAAATAAGATTTTTTTCTTACTCTAAAAAAATACATGATAAAATGTACAACACAAAAATTAAAATATATTAGTTAAAATAAAACATAATTAGTAAAACAAAATCACTTAAAAAATGGTTTCCATAAAATAATAATTAAAATCTCAAAACTGAAATTTGTTAATTAGTAAGCACCTTTTGAAATCTAGTAAATTTGAGTTGGATACGTCTACTATGGAAGTAAAATCATTTGCCGTTCGATGCATCTGAGAAACAGTGTATTGTGTGAGATCATCCCAATATAGGTATTGCACGCTAGATTTACCCTTAACAACTACGATTTTATCTAGATGTATTAATCTTTATACCTCAGCAGTAATTTTACAATGCATACCTATTTTTTACGTGTTGTAGTTTAGCGTGTGCATTCATTGAATACGTAATATTCTTGCGGCATGAGACACCAAGTAATAAAAAAAAAAGATGAAAAATAAACAGTAACCTAATTAAAAAATAGTTTGAATTCTTTGTGTTTAAGTATGTGTAATAGATAAAATGCACGGTGAATGTTAATTATAACTATCTCTCAAGATCTACACTTATTAAAATATCTAATATATGTTATTTTAATCAGGAGGTTATATATACATCGCCAGGCTATAATGACTAACTATCCTTCAGAGCCACTTTTTAAGAAATTTCAGGTTTTGTATATAAGACAATTATACGTGCCGAATATACTAACTAGCTTTTATAGGAAAATAAGCGCTCCATCTGTGAGGACTGAAAGAGTAAATAATCTTAAAATCGATCAATCCCGCAAGAGTAAATAATCTTAAAATCGTTCCAAGAATGAAAACTACTTTTGGTCAAAGATTATTCATATTTCAAGCTCCCAGAATATACAATCAAATTGGAAATAATATCTATTAAATTGGTTGTTACAATTAAGTAGAGCAGATACTGAAAGTGAACTGTTTTTTTTTTTTTAAATAGAGATGCGTATACGGAATACATGTCACATCAATATTCTTACTATTTTCAAACTAAGCTAAAAGCTTGTGCTATGAAAATAGGACTAACTTGCTGGAGTCCTGGAACGAGGCGCGAACCACCGACCACTGGATCACTAGGACCACTATACCAACAAGCAACTTTTTTATTATTAAATAATTAAAACTGCATTTTGTGTGTTGTACTGACTGTATTATAGCTTTGATCTTGCATATTTTCCTTTACCTTGTATGTGCTTACATTATTTTATATTTCACATTGGTATTTTGTTCTCTCATTTTATATATTTTCACGTTCACTTGCCCTGTAAGTATGTTTCGTTTTTTATTTGATTATGTTTTGCCTTCAATGGGTTATTTGGTTTTGTGAAATGTAATATGTTTGCCGATTTGCCCTAAAATAGGGTTGCCTAGTTGAGCGATGCGTTTTAAAATCTGTTTAAAATATATGTAACAAACTGTCTTTTTTTTTTAGCCGTACAATACATATAGATAAATAAATCCTTTATTTAACGAAATTTCGGGGACCGGTCGCTCAATAACCGAAAAACCATGTCGGGTCAAAGTTCACCGTAGATCGATTTAAATTGTAAAAACGGGAATCGATATTACTTTCACAATAATTATTTATATAAAAGTACCGTTTTAGTTAAATATGCAGTGCTATGTATACAGTGGGAATTATCATTGAAATCCATGAAATGAAATATTTTCAATTGAATTGGTCGGTGAAAGTGTCCGCCGGACTTTTTTGTTTATTTCCTAACCTTTTCGATTGTTACAAACAAACTGTCAAAATGTCCAATGGAGACTGTGTGAAATGTCTCTAGCTCTTTTTTTCACAGTTACTTACGATCGGACAAGGAGAGATGCCCGGTCGAATTGGCGCCGCCGAAAAAAGTAAACAATTCGAAGATCGCTTCATCAGACGACTGTGGGAAACCGAGCGTCGGAACGCAAATCATTACTTAAGACTGATCGAAAGTCAATTGGTCGGATGCAATTTATAATTAAAAGTTTTCACAAGTTGGTCGGTGGCTCGTTGCACTTTTTATAGAAACGTTAAGGACGCAGAAAGATCACTGAACTGTACGAGAATTAACAAATACTAATTTATGTATTCACTGAATTGGACAAAGCCTTTCCAATGATTTCCGATTTTTAAGACATTTCCTAATAATCAAATATTGCCACTGACTTGTGTTCCGTCGAATCAAAGTTATCAGCGAGTATTGTCAATTTAAATCTGTTATTATTTTTAACTATTTATATATGAGACTAGCGCTTATCTATTGTATATCCATCATTTTAATTGTTTTGGAAGATCTTTTGTAACCGTAGGCGGATAATTTTTTCTCCTCAGTAAGGACGTTGGAGATATAAGACATAATATCGCAATAAACCAAGCATGTCAGTTCTTTTTGTGACTAAGATTTCACGGTTCGGTGATTACTAACTACACATTCAATTAGTATTGATTTTTAATTAAAATGATTCCAATAACATTGTTTCATTGTGTTTTTTAAATGTTTTTCTATTTGTGAATATTATAATATATTATTGAGGAGAACACATTCTTATTGTGAAGTTATTCAGAACATAGATCTGTGATATTTTTTTAAATACAAATTAAATGTATTATAGATATACATATAAAAACAATTTTATAGAAAAATATTGTTGTTGCTACCGGGATTTAAACCTGGATCTCTTTCTATGTGAGAAACATGCATTAACCGATTATGCTACACCAACACAGTACACTGACGACAAGTTTTAGAACCTGTATGTTACACTTTTCAAATTAATACATCTATCATTCCATTCCCTTCACTTCCAATAAGATTGCACAAATATGGTCCCAATATAAGATCCAATTAGGTAGAGATCAATCAAAAGCATCGCTATCCAACATTCTAACATAATCATTATACAGTGTCTACACTAATAATTAACTAGTTCTACAACAATCTCACTACATTTTTTTTCTCTATTTTTATTTTTATTCCCGTCGAATCTTTATTTTTCTTGAATTAAATAACACCACAACAGCACGAAAAAATCTGGCTGCTTTAACACAGGCGGCAGTGTAGCAAAGTAGCCAGGACAATGCTGCGTATATCAGAGGTGGAGTCTACTCCATCCCACACGATAAACTATGAGTATACTTAATTGCAATATAATTGTATCTTATATTTATCATGTTATATTATAATATATTCATCTCAGTTACAACAAAACATGTATGTCAATAAAGTTTAATAAAGAAATTATATGAAAGCCATCATATAAAATCTAACATCAATATAATATTTTAAATAATCAAAGTTATCGCATAATTACGATTTTTTTGAAATGCTTATATCTATGACGTAGTTGAGATTAGGCACATAATACGCGTATACATATAAAATATTGTGGACTGGGTTGTTACGCGCTATATAAGAATATTATAAAAAAAAAATTGTAAGGTGTCACGAAAATAGTGAAAACAAAATTAAAATTATTGGGAACAATCTCGCTATTGCTGTTTAATTCAAACATGAATAATCGTATATTGCTCGAAGCGACAGAGGAAAAATAAAATAAATAATTCACACAGTATCCCTCGGTGTATTCTCGCACGCACCTCCCGGCCTTCCAGGACATGAAGTCATCACGCCCGGGCTGATGATTGATGGCATCGTGAGATCGACACCCGACAGCTCCGAAGCCACCGTTCCATAGTCGGGAATTATCGTAATTAAAGGATCGCCTGAAATAAGGTAACCTTAAAAATGCCCCCGCGAAACTAGCGGCACCTTTCGCGGCCACTCCGTACGGCTTTTATCTTTTTCAGCGCAGCAAAAAACGTGACCGTTTCAGTCGTAATGCATATCAAGTGTGACTATTCACCGTCGGCTGCACCCGGGGCTAATTGTGTGTGAAACAAATAACCCTTGTGACGCCCTCGTTCCCGCCATTTAGCTCCCAGCTAGGAGCGCTCATTATGATCGGTGTTAAATGTAAATGCACTCTTTGTGTTTATTAAGTCCTAATGAAAATGGAGCGTGTCAAGCGAATACGCGGAAATCCTTGACAAATGTCACAGATGTGAAAATAATTATTAATATTCACTTAACTAATTGACTTGCGATGGAAACGTATCGTGATCTTGAACACGACAGGGTATCAACTGACATTTTGATCAAAATTCACTTTTTTGTACAATAATTTTTTTTTTAATAAATGTATTAGTAGTGCAGGAGAAAAAAAACATACTACCAAATATATAAACTTGAATTAACTCAAATTTTTTGTATCATTTTGTGATTATTTTGGTATCAAATAGTTCCGCGACATTTTTTTAAATATGTGATTCGATTAGAACGAAAATTTAAAAAATACGTATTTTACTGTTGCACAAATATGTCATAAATTATCGAATTTACATTTCTACCAGGAATGTGTATAGAATGCCCCTCGTCCCGCATATAATGTCCCACACCTCACTCTTACATGTACATTTTATTTCATGTCTATTCATTTACCGGTCTGTGGAGAAATAGTAATATTTTTGTAAATTTTCGCCTCGTGGACGATGAACCAAACTCCACCGAAGATAATAACTTCAGCTTGATGTACATTTCAGATGATGCCTTGTCCTTTCAACAAGGTCACAATGTTAAAAAATGAATGTCGCTTACTTATTTGTCAACACAATAAAATTATATCTCAACACAAAACTATTTGATGATAATATTTAACATAATAACGAGTATCGTGTCAAATTGTTTCGTATCGTATAGGCATGGCTCTGGAACGATGATACCGGACCCAACATACATCAGTTAATATGACTGAAGGACCAAATGTAATAACTATGCCATATAATAAAAGAAATGAAAAAAAGTTAACTATAAAGGGGGGCCACAAGGTTTTAGTAACTAACTGCCGGAACGTAACTAACTGTTCTAATATATTTTTTAATTTTTTTAAAGATTTTGTAAAATATTGTACGCGTTGCTTTGTTGAGCGTAATAGAAGCGAGAGTGAACAACTATCAAAACGATTCTGGGATAGGGTGGGACACTTTGCGGTTCTCTTCATATCATCATTAACCAATTGCCAACGCAATCAAATCATTATCATTAAGGTGATGATGGTCTATTTTTAGCACCCAATGTGGAGACGCAGGGATTGTTTCGCCGTATTTTAATTAATAATACTATTCACAACTATTGGTTAGCTGTATCTTACTAATTACTTTATCCCGTGGATAACAACAAGATATTTGAAAAAAAACAAAACAATTTAAACATTACATCGATGACAAATCACTCAACTATTGAGAAATTATTAGTTATTTATTATGAGGTAGCGAAACATCCCTCAAGTTAAACCTGAAACGGTCAAATAACTGGATACATCTTTTAAAAAAATGTTGAGACAATCAATAAGTACCGAAACACCAAATGCTTGTATAATTTTCTAGTTATGGTTGAAATGTTTCATGTATATTTTGTATATCTACCACGCTGTATACTTTTTCCGTACATACGTTTCATAAAATACATAAGTATTTCATCTTTTTTACGTCTTGATAACGTCCGTATACTTTTCTTTCATATTTTGTTTACGTTTCTTATTCAGTTTTCAATTTCGGGCGTATTAATTTATTTATAAAATATATTATATATGCACTAATATACATAATCATATTGTCACAAGTAGGTAAAAACATCATGTCGTCACTGATTCTAACAGATATTATAAAAAAGAAATCTCAAAACGACTTTAATATTCTACGTCATTATTTTATTGTTCCAATACAAAATCGAAATGGCCGGTTTCGTTTCCAAACTTTGCTAATAAACTCAAGTAGAGTTATAACATTGTTTCATTTATATCCATCCATTAAAATGATTTCGGTTCACACTCTTGTCTTTCAAATATTCATGTATGCAACGGAGACTTGGGCAATCAGCAACAGCGACAAGCGGAAAATAGAAGGTTCAACTTTGGGCCGAAGAAGACCTGAAAGAGTGGATAGATAGATAGACCCCAAGACCGGAACTTGTGGAGGGGCGTTACGAGCCGAGCTTCATCTGATTGAGGCAACTATATGCCAATACTGACATAAAAGAAGAACGAAGAAAAAGTTATATACGCTTAGACATATATACATTTATATTTCTAAACACACTGCATAATTTAAATCTGCAACAATACCGTTTTTAATTTTATTTATAGTAGTAAAAAATCAGCAGACAGGGTAATTAGAAAATGTGTTTCCGTCTCTGCCAAATTTTTCAAATATATTTCTTACGTACTATATGGTAATTACATAATAATAATAGTTAGAAAACAAGTCTAAAAAAAATGTATTTTAGTAATATTTGAGTACACACATCTATCTATAAAGGCACGGTTTTTAAACAAATATCAGATACTTCTTCAATATTTGCAATTATTTTAATATAGGTAAAACTTGCAGAAATTTTAATTTTAGAATTAAGGAACATTTGAAATGCCTAAATAACAATAACTATTCAGAATTTACCAATCACCTTTTGGAAACAAACCATTCTTATGATGTTAATAAGAGTTTAGAAATTTTACATACAAATACTAGAAGATTACAGATAAATAAATTTGAAATTTTAATAATAAAGAAAGAAAAGTATTAATAGCAAGCTTAATATTATAAATAACCAAATCCTCTTTGCAAATAGTCACCTTTTAAATTTGTTTTCATATTAGTTCTTACTTATTCTCCATTTTATAGTTTTGTTTTTATCTATGCTTGTATTTTTTAATTTCAGTATACATCGTTTCCTGAAGAAGATATTATAGGTATCGAAACATGTAGAATAATTAATAAATAGTTGTTTAAACAAAGTATTTTGTATAATTATAAATATCAGATATCTCTATTATATGTCGAATTCTAGTATAATATGTTAAAAAACCTTTTACAGATTAACAATATTGCTTTAAAATAATTTCAAAAAAATCAGATTCTCATAGTGATGACATACATGCTATTTAAAAAAGAGAAAAATGAATGATTAAATTTGGTCCATAGATGACCATCCGACAAGTCCGCATGTTAACATATATACAACTTTAAAAAAATTTATAAATGTGGAAATGTAGGGGTGAAAATTTGTCAATGTTAGGTTTATATAAAATGATCACTTAAGCCAGCCGAAGAAAAGTCGTAAGCCCTGTAAATACCACCCCATACTTTCATATATTTTACATTAAATATAATAAAAAATTGCTTTGTATAATATAAGATATCTGATATTTGTTTTAAATGTGTTTCAACTCAAATTAACAAATTAAATAATTCATTTAATTTACCTAGTATCGGAATTTTCACGGTTTGCATGATATATTCAGATTTGTTGAAATGTGTATGCCCATGAAATAAATGCCCACGGAGAGGTTTTTTATATATAAAATTTATATAGATGAGTATTGTTACACGCTGATATTAATGGTTAATCTGATTTTTACACACTAATGTAATTAATTCAATATAACGTATTTTAATTTACTCACATGTCATGCACATAAATAAATACACAAATATCGTGTTGATATTAGTAAATATCTACGTCTGATTAGCGGTACTATTGGAATTACTAATTGCGAATGTCACTGGCCGAGTCGCCACCGACTCAGATCGTGTAAAGAGCGAGTAATCGAGTGAGGCGATCGATGTGCACGGATAACGCGCTTGACGCCCGACGCCCCGGGGCTGTCGCATGTGCGAGCGGGAATATGAGCGTCATTGTGTCGGCGCTTTTTACTCACCCGTTCATTCATGCTTATCTAGGTTCTCCGCCTCGCTCCGGCTCTTTACAAATCTTTTGTGTGTACATAATCGCGTAATCGGAAATCACACAAACTTTTATAAACTCAAACGTGTCATTAAAATTTGTTATATATTTGTTTTTCCAGCAGAGGGAAAAAGGTTTAATATTAAAATAATTCTTACACCGAATAATTCTCAAATAAGACCTACTTCTTACACGGCTTTTTGTTAATATTTTCACTAATAAATTTCTTTACTTATGTATGACTTCAGAAATAAAACCGCTGCTATCCAATTAACCAAATTAGAGGATGACGTCTTTGAAAATGATTATCTGACACTGGTGGTAGTTTTACAATTTATAACTGCTCTTGAAAACATACTTGTATATTTTATTTTAAGCATATTAATATTAAAATTTCAAAAATCAGTTATATATACTCGTATATCAGTGGCGGTCGGTGACTTTATGTAGAAGGAATGCTGGAAAATAATTATATAATCGATGGATATTTAATAATTCGGCTTCAAGTATCAAACTGTCAAAAATGCGTCACACAAACGAATTTCTCAAAATAATCCGCTCGCTTCGTAATTTCTATGCTATTTTGTGCATTATACCCATAAGCATTAAAGTCGTTTTTTGAACGTTGGATGCTGTTAACGAATACATATAGTATTCGAAGACGTAGACAAGTGGAATTGAATGCATATGCACATTAATCGAATACTTTTAAACTTTATGGATACGGAACGTATGATAGAATCCACTGTTGTTGGTGTGTGTATGTATGCTGTTGAGAATTTATATGCATTTCGACTCGCTCCGTGCGCGCGTCGTGCCGTAGTGTGTGTTATGAACGGTCTCTAAAGGACAGGACGAATTTATTTGCAGCAATGCAGTTTTCGGCTAGAAACAAAGAGTCCAAAACTTTTTGACTCTAGAACACAAGGGAATAATGTGTGAATATATATATATATATATATATATGTTTATCTCGATTTTGTCAATTAGATAGTGGCGATTTTGTTTTTAAACCTCTCACACGAAAGGTAGCAAAAAATAAATAATTCGATCGTGTTTTTCGAGTCGGGGTTTATGTTACGAAACAAAAAACCCGCACATTCAAAATGTCCCGATTAAACTTTGTTAACTTATTTCGTCATATTTGTGCAAAATTTTATATTTATTTTATACAATTGTTTAGAGATAATTTTATTTAATCAAAACACATTTATACAGTGGAGAAAAATGATATTATTTTTATTAAATGATTTTATTTTTTGGTTTAAATAAATATCATAAATTGTGGACTAGTATATTTTTAATAGGTTTCATAGAACCCCAATGAATCTGTCACGAGGGGGAGTATCGAGAAGACTTATTGAAATTATTATAACTACAAAGTATTATTCACAGTTAATAGTCGTTAGAACGTGTAATATGTGCTTACCATAAGATCGCATTATTCGGTATTAACGCCAAGGACTGTCACATGTCACGTAACATATAATCTGTCTGACATTATTTATTCTCCTTAATCGTCTATTTGTAACATAGCTTTTGTTTAAAAAACTCTCAGTGTTTTAGATTGCTTAACCATATAAAAAGTATATTCTGTAACATATTTTCCTTGAAACCTTTTTACGTTGTACCTTAATTTCATACTACAATAGTTATTAATAATCTGTATAATATAAATAATATAAAATGAAGCCCTGTAATGTATCGGAAGACATGTTACATGATTATGTTGACGAGAGCATCTACTGATAACTCAGCCGCACACATTTACGTCGGAAAACTGTTCTGCGTTCATTCGTCGTCACGATTGTTGTCGCATTGTATGAAGTACGCAGACCCGACCCGACCTCGTGGAGGAGACTCTACCTTGAATTAATGTCTGTACCGTCAGCTTCCTCGTGCAGCAGCAGCCGCAGCGAAGGAAGGCCAGATCCCGGAGAGGGGATGAAGGAAGTCAACCATTGTGTGCGGCCAGTACGGAATTACGGACGAGACGGGTGGTTTCCTCCGATTCGTCGCGGCCCGTTTTTGTTGACACAATGAACAAAGCCGACACGAAATTCCTCAAAATACAGTTCAAAAACGACCCTGCGATGAGCGGAATACGTATGGGTAGAATAAAAAATGAAAAATCGCCCGGGGATTGCCTACTTTATCTGTTGCCGACTCCTTTGAGATACGTTCTTTAATCGGTTTTAGGCTGTTCGCGCCCCCTAGGAGTCTAGGAGGCGTTGACTTGTTCGCACTTTTATGCTCCATTTTTTATTTTTGATTCTTCTCCGTTTTTTGCGCTACAAAATAGATTTTCATCAGATCGACAAATATTTTTTAGCCGGAGATCAAAATTAAATACTCGATACTAAACCAATTATAAAACAATCATCGTCCCTTTTAACTGCAACAATAATGCCAACATATTACGCAATCGAGATGGGGTATTTCCTCAAATTAATCACATACGCATAGGTAAGTAGAAAATTTAATTACAAAATCATTAAAATAAACAACCAATTAATCATTACAATTACATGTTGAAATAAAAATTAATTCTGCGAATCAGTACACATGTATTATATAATTTTTCAGGAATATTTGAAAACAATGAAACAATTATCAAAAAAGATCCTTATTCTACATAGATAATTTTTAAAGCTGGAGTGATAAAATAATGATTAGTTGAGATCCTCGCGAAAGATAGGGAAAAAATCAAATCAAAAAATCAGTATTTAACGATATTTTCGTTTTACTCCACAGTATTTTAAGTATACATTTTTACTAACTACACACTCATACTTCACATAATACTTAACTGCTAACAAAGTAAAAAAATAAGTTTTTTAAATTATTGACGCGATCATTTTCTATAGTGGGATCCATTCTCTTTAGTTACATTTTAGCTTGCAGTTAGTGTAACGTTTAAGCATATGAATACACGACCCCTAACTTTAGATCTTTCACCACCTATATTAACTTCACTGTTAATTAAATATCATTTGTTTGCACTCTCTGTTTTATTTATTTGTTACTCTATTGATACATTTTTAAATAATTAGTTGTCCGTGAAAAAATATAGCAAAGAAAATGATTACTCATTTAATCGACGCATCAAAGCTAATCAGAACATAACCAGAGGTGTTGAAACAGGCCATTAAACACGTATAATATAATGATTATTTTTTATTTATTATCTTTGTTTTATTAACCACTTAATTGAGTTTAAATACATCCGCCGGTTTCAAAAAAATACCATTTTCTTCTTCAGGATGTCATAACTAACTAAAAACATATATTAATGTTTCTGCACCAGAATCTATTTAAAAAAAAAACAACAATTATTTAAAAAATAAATTTAGCACCTAACTCAATTTGTTACTTAATACAAATTTAGTCGAATAATTTTCAGAAAATGGTCACGGATTTGATAAAAAATTGGGATTATCAATTTTGCGTATAAACGGTGTTGGTCACAAATTAAATAATATTCAATCGTTGGAGATAAATAAAGCGTGTAAAACTAATCAAAAAATTATAAACAACCAACTAAATTTAACTACGAGTCCCATTCTAAAATTTTTTCCTAAAAATTATTCGGCTAAATTTGTATTATGTAACAATTTAAGTTAGGTACTAAATTTATTTTTTAAATAATTGTTTTTTTTTAAAATAGATTCTGGCAAAGAAACAATAATACGTGTTTTTAGTTAGTTATGACATCCTGAAGAAGAAAATGGTATTTTTAGAAATCGGTAGATGTATTTAAACTCAATTAAGTGGTTAATAAAACAAAGATAATATATTAAAAATATGAATTTTAACCACAAAGTTAATATTGCTAATTTCAAAAGCATAATTCCCTGTGGAAACCTTTCCACCATGTTAAGATTGCTGTGGCATGATATGTCAACTAATAACGATGGTCTTGGCTTGCAAAGCGCACGTATTCGCACTCAACTGGTGTCGCTTTACCTGAAGAAATACGGCACGTTCAAGTAATACAAGAAATACAAGTACAAGACATAAAAAATAAAGGGTGTCCAGCGAAAAATTTCAAGATTGAATTGTAATTGCTCGTAAACCATTAGGGTGAGGTAAGTGGGAGGGGTATTGTGTTGATTTGCCAGTCGCAATGATTCACTGGTCAGGAGCGCACCGCGCGTTCGCGGCTGAGCAATATTTAAAGTGCGGCGATTCATTGGATCGTGTGCGTCGCGCTTTTGTACTCACTTTGATATTCGACCAGTAAGTAATGGGCCGAGCACGCAACTTATCCGGTGTTGGGTTCAAAAGTTCAGACAAGAAGACAATGGTTAACCAAACTCCTCCGGGACCATCAACGTCAGCAGCGGTAACAACAGCAACAGTAGTAAGTTCAAAATAATTGAATCGGCGAATTTATTTCGTAAAAATTATACATAGTTATGTGAAGTAATAATAGGTTTAATGAAAAAATGTTTATTTTACGTTTAAATACAGTCCCTGAGAATGTATTTCTTAAAAATTATGTTTTATTAATGTGATCCGCCATTTCGTTGTCACTCTTCTAAACGGGAGGCAAAATTTCTAAGAACTGTTCGGCACGTATTCTCCGTGATCGCTGCCATTTCTCGGATGTTTCCTTTTAATCGGTTCAGAGAGGGAGGATTGTTACTGAATACCTTTGATTTAAAGTAGCTCCATAGGAAAAAGTCCATCGGTGTCAAGTCGGGACTACGTGGAGGCCAGTTTATGTCAGGAGTACACAACCCTGTAAGGTTGTTCTGGGGAGGTGAAATTAGCGCATTATGCCTTGGGTTCAATAGTGTTCCCTCAAACTTTAGATCACAGTGTGCGCATAAAGTATCTTTTGCGAATTTTCAAACAGCAATGCTATTATTTGTGCACTGAGAAAGATAATAAAAAAACATTATCATTCAAACAGACCAGTAAATAAATAGACATGAAATAAAGAATACGTTAAGGAGAGGAGTTTGGAACATTAGTTGCGGGACGAGGGACATTTTACGCACATTTTTGGTTGAAACATTAATCCGATAGTTTGTGACACATTTATGCAACAGTAAAAGTATTTACTGTACGAAAATCAAATCTTTGTGTAAACAAGACGTATTTTTTACATTAATGCATATTATATTGTCAGCGTTAAAATTTTCGTTCTAATCGAGTCATATATTTAAAAAAAAGTCGCGGAGCTATTTGATTGCGTAAGTGGTACCAAAGTGATCACGTGGGTGACAATAAAATAAAAATATCGGTCACAAGAGATTTGCGTTAGTTAAGGTCTATATATTTGGTGGTCTTTGACTGTACCAGTATAAAGCTACTGGTGAGACCTGGATTGACCACATTACTGGTGAAGATGTATAAATAAGTGAAGAGAACTAATAACAATTATCAAGGAAAGCTGCATACTCTGGCCTTCCCATTACCTTGGCTACCTCAGAATGTGTCCAAAGTGTTGGTGACCTTATACAGAATGAATCAACGTGGTTGCCAACCTTTGATAAAAGGCGACGCATTTAGTTTTGATGATTATTGTGCGCGCGCTATATTTTTAACGCCAAAACCGCGCACACCTTCACACCTCAGAAGGAGTATTGATCATCACCCAAGTCTAGCAGCGTGGCCACGGATTACGGGTGTCCCATGGAAGAGGATTCGTGTGACGGGTTCTCAGGCTAAGCGTTATCTACCCCGGATAATCGTCGGACGACGGGGGCTGCGCGATCTCCGCGAGGGGATGACGAGCGACCGCGGCAGGGCGGGCGGCGGGGGTCGGGGCGCCGCGAGACAGAGTCATTCCATTTCCTCACAAAACTACGTAGCGTGACTAAACAGACCGCATTGTGCCCGATTCTACACTGATTTTCAATGCATGTGTTTTACGCGTCCACCAATCAGGGACGGGCCGCTCCTTTGTGAGCGGCGGCAGCGGCGCGCGCGTGTGCGTGAGGGCGTGCCTCGGTGTGCGTGAGATAAGCGAGAATTTTTCACACGGCTGTGTATACGTACACGTTGGAGTCTCTTGTCAATGTATATTTCACTATTTATTTCCACGTGTGGCGAAACAGCTGCCACTTTTTTGGTAAGACAAAAATACCGTCCTTGGAAGGAAAAGGTAATTATTGTAATGGTTATCAGTAAAAGAAAAATCTAATAATATTTTTTATTTATTATCTTTGTTTTATTCACCACTGAATTGGATTTAAATACATCTACCGGTTTCGAAAAATACCATTTTCTTCTTCAGGATGTCATAACTAACTAAAAACATATATTATTGTTTTTTGCCAGAATCTATTTTTAAAAAAATAACAATTATTTAAAAATAAATTTAGTACCTAACTCAAATTATTACTTAATACAAATTTAGTCGAATAATTTTTAGGAAAAAATTTTAGATTTGGGACTCGTAGTTAAATTTAGTTGGTTGTTTATAATTTTTTGATTAGTTTTACATGCTTTATTTATCTCCAACGATTCCAAATTATTTAATTTGTGACCAACACCGTTTATATGCAAAATTGACAATCCCAATTTTTTATCAAAACCATGACCATTTTCTATCAAATGATTAGAAAATTCTGAAAACCCACTATTGTTCAAACATTTCAAATGCTCCTTTACTCTTGTATTAAAATTTCTGCTCGTTTTACCAATATTAAATGCAAATGTATTTGAACTCAATTCAGTGGTTAATAAAACAAAGATAATAAATAAAAAATATGAATTTTAACCACAAAGTTAATATTGCTAATTTTAAAAGTAAATCTAATAATATTAAAGAAAGATAAAGTTGCTCAAACTCTACCATATGATATAATTACATACACGAGGAGAAACTTCATAAATTATTTAGAACTTTTCCTGCTAGTTTTCTGAAATAATTCTACTTACCATCGAGAACTTATGAGATGTGCGAAAAGGTATATACGAATAGCTTATATACAACATTTGCAATATATAATGATCGATTGTATGCTTGTGTTCTGTAACGCATATACCTATTGACTGACGGATGGCCAGTCACATTTTTTTTAAATGTTCCTTTTTTAATTAAAAAAATATCCGCACTAGGTGTTGTTCACCATTAAGAACTTTTAAAACGCGCTATGTGAAAGTCAGAATATTTTTCTAAAACATTCAAGTAAAGGCTCGATTTAGACTGTAGCGCCATTGAAAAAAAAAATTAACAAGCGGCATATATTAAATGGCGATTAAAGGGATGAGCAGTCTGGTTTATAATTGTAAAAATTACATAGTTACTTTTTTTTTTTTCTACTTATATAAATAGAGAAACGTGTTACATTAGTAGGTATGTTCAAATTCGTACTATTTTCAAACAAAGCTAAGATATTGTGCTATTATTAAAGTTGAGCATATATATTCATAATAATTATGTCAATGCAGAGTATACAAATAAAATAATTCTCACGTACATATTATAAATGGATACTAGTGATGAGAAAAAATGTTATTTTGACTCACTGGTGTGATTGTGATTGGTTTTCGATAATATCAGTGATTGAAAATTGTGACTGCGATCACAGGTTCATTACTAATGCGCACGCGCCGCACCATATAACAACACACGAAATAAATAAAAATACAGAATTTTTAACATATTTATTTATATTATTAAAACTTTTATTATTCTGGCATAAATAATTAATGTACATATATCCAATTTAATATCATCACAAAGATAATGAAAACGATTATAAAAATATGAGTTTATTTTTCGGGTTAAATTCTCAGCGTTTCAGATCAAATGCGCAAAACGTTTTGGCAGAATCTACTAGATGACGCTGATCACGAATTATAATATAACGTCATTTCTTCATGAATATTTACATCTCAAATGCGCAGGCGCCGAGGCACGGTTCACAACCAAATATAAATTAAATTAAATAATTCACAAATCAATATTTACCTAGATATTCAATCATCGATAGCGAGTGTGACTCAAAGATATCAGTGAATGATTCACGGTTCGTGATTTTAAGTTCATCACTAATGGAACCGATTAATTGCTGACGTCGCTAATGTTAATTACTCACTTTTTGGTTCAATAACACTAATTGAGCAAGGTAAGTTGAGAACTCATTAAAACTGCATTGAATCTGTTCGAATTTGTAGTTTGGTGTAATGCGAGCCACCGTTATTTGAAGTACCTACATGAAACTATGATTATTTTATTACAGAATATAAAATGTTTTCTCCGCGACGTAAGGATTTTTAGTTAGTCCCTTCAGAAAAATTTCAACGCAATTAAATATAATAAACATAAAAATAAGGCTCAATATTTTTTATCCATTTGTGATTTTGTCACATGTAAAACTCAAGGGTCGAAAAAAAAAACTTGTCACACGTCATACCATCATCAGTTATTCGGCAGTATAGATTTAACGCGAATGTAAGAATTATTATGTTCAACCGAAGTTTTGCATATCATTCTATAATATGGCCCGATATAAAACTTAAAGGGTAGCGAGCTCGCAAGAAAACGAAACCAGAAAGGCGAACCCTAACGAATGTACGGTTAGTGAGACACAGTCGGCTACTATTATTAGATGAGAACGAATTTGCAATACATGAATGATAAGCAGTGGCGCCATGGTAGTTGGGAAGAAATTACAACTAAGCTACAACGAAATATTATTTAGATACTATAGACACTGTCTTCTATAATATATGTCAACTTGATAAACATACATATTGAACGTATTTCTGTCAAAGGCATTAAACTTTAAATGTAACATTTTATAAAGCAAATAAAATGTTACATTTAAAGTCTTTGACAGAAATACGTTCAATATGTATGTTTATCAAATTGGCATATATTGAAGAAGAAGAGAATATATATATATATATACATAGTTATTATTTATTTACTTTACCAATGAAGCACAGCACCGTTAAAATATGTAAATTTAAAATATGTGTATATCTCAATGTCCTTATGTGCATCCTGTCCTACATACATACATATTTTTAAGTGTGATTTACTATGATTTTTTTTTTTTTACTTTTAAAAAAATAGAGATACGTACACGGAATACGTGTCACATCAATATTCTTTCTATTTTCAAACTAAGCTAAACGCTTGTACTATGAAAATAGGACAAACTTGCTGGTGTCCTGGAACGAGGCGCGAATCCTCGACTACTAGATCACTAGGCCAACAAGCTACTCAAATACATTAATAAGTAAGAACATTAGTGATATTTTAAATACTAATTAAATGCATTAATTAGAAAGATATATATATATATATATATATATATATATATATATATATATATATATATATATATATATATATAATCAATATAAATTGTTAATTCTGGCGTCTACTACTTGTACTACTCAAAGGTATTTGAGATTCCGTAAAAATAAAATATAATATAAAATCATTTTTTTCCAAAAATATTGTTGTTGCGCTACCGAAATTCGAACCTGGATCTTTTTCCAAACCTGTACGTTACTCTTTTCAAATAATGGCACGATAGATGTATTAATTTGAAAAGTGTAACATATGGGTTCGAAAATTTGTCGTCAAAAGTACTGTCTCCTTAGCATAGTTGGATAATGCACATTCCCCGGTTTGGAAAGAGATCCAGGTTCGAATATCGGTAGCGCAACAACAATATTTTTCAATAAAATTGATTTTATATGTATATCTTTCTAATTAATACATTTAATATGATCTCACTGATATTTTATTTGAAATAAGTGTTTTAATGAAAACATGTTTTTCTGTATGAAATTTGAATTTAAGGGTAATCGCTATTAGCGGAATGTTTTCGATAATCGTGAGGGTGCAAAGAAAAAAATAATTATGTGAATTTGTAAAATATGTAGTGGTTATATATAGAATTTGATCTGGACAGTTGGTATGCTATATTTTTAGTTTTTCAGCCATTTGCTTTAACAAATGTTGTTGTCGCGTCTCTTCCAAACGACACCCCTCTACCTTCCCCTCATGAAAACATAATTAGGTACCTCTCAGTTGAATGTGTGTGACAATGCCCCCCCCCCCCCCCTCCGCCCTTTTCATCCGCCGGCACAATAAATAATTGTGATTGGTTGAGTACGCGTATAAAAATGAAATATTTAACTATGCGCGTCCTGCTCTAACAAACACACCTCTCATTTTGTATCACGCGAAATTCAACTTATCATTTCCTCACACATACTTACTCATTTCCCACACAAACAATAATGCATAGATGAATAATGCTCAGGGGTCAGAAACCGGCACGTCTATATATATATGAATATATAAAATTTAAAAATATTTTTTTTATTTTAAATTAGATTTACTAAAACGGTTACTGATTGGCATTACTGTAAAGGGGTGAAATTGAAAACGAGCGATATTATTAAGTACGTACGTAGATTGCTTTATATACATGTTCGAATTATTTACCATCTTTTACCCTTACCATTACCTTACATAGTGTAGTGTTGGTGGATACTACAAAACAACTATTCCCATCCAAATCTTTAATATAATGTATAATAATAATATTATTCATATTTTTGTATTTCGATGAGTAAAATACTGTTTCAGTATTGAAATTTTCAATTCTCCACATTAAGCAAACAAGGTGATCAGTAATTTTTGAAAACTATATCTAAAATATATTGCGTATACATAATCTCGTTTTTCAGGTAATCTACAATCTCTATGAAATGATTGTTCATGAATGTGTAGTGAAATTGATTATCAAATATTGAGATTTAAAGATTCACGTGCAAAATGAAGAAATACAACATTTATATGTATCCAGAAAATTTATTGTTTAACGAACCAATAAAACTTTTGTATGCGAAACATAATAATTTTGGATTTAAAAATATGATACGAATACATTTATAATGATTTGATCCAAACATTTTTTATCTCCGCGTAAATACACTACATTTATTGAAACACATGCCAGATAGCATTTATTAAAATTGTAAATTATATTCATAAATCTAGTGTGTAACTAGTTTTTTTTGAAAAGTTAATGATGTTAAATATATAGAAAAATGACAATTGTATAATGAAACCTACTCGCGGAGCGCGATAATTTAATGTAAAAATACCATCCACGAACGATGTAATATTTTAAATATAAATAAAGAATAAATTTTATATGTTTTTAGTAAAATTAGCATGATTAACAATGTAAAGTATTAATTGTAAACCCGAGTTGCAATCCCGGAAAGGTTTCCTCTCCCTGGACAGCTAGTTTACACACGTTTGTTGAACAAACGTAATGAAATAATGGGAAAGTCCCCCTCGCCGGAGCCCAGAACGTGGAGCCGGAGCACCAAAGCGCGAGAACACCAGACCAGAAGCTGCCGACCCGGGGGGAATCCGGCCCAGCCCTCTCGCGATATCCCCGCAGCGCCGCGCTCCGCTCGTCGGAACTGCGAGCCGCCATTTCAGAGTTCAGAAATGGTACTCGCGCTGTTTTGCCATTAGCCACGGGTTACCGCCGAGATTAAATCCGAATAACTTAATGCCATTGTTTCTATACATCATACGCTTTAAAGTATTTAATGGTAGTCGTTAATACCGAGCTTTTATTAGCTTAAGAACTTCAGTGGACGCCATGTGTGTGTTTGTTAACTTTATGTGGTGATTGCAAACATTCTCCGGTGCTCTGCGGCTCGGTTCCTTCGAGCGGTGTTACGTTTTCTCGGTGATTCTAGTCCGAAGCTTGCATCATTTATTTTATTTATAATCTTACGTTTCTCTAATATTCGCTTTGATGATTGTGAAGTTTGCCAAGTTTATGGAATAACTAAAATGTGTAAAAAAATTGTGATACAGTGTAGCGTGTAACAAAGTGGTCAACGGTAGTTATTTGGTGTTATATCATTATATTGGAATAGTGCGGCAACGATGGAGGGTGGCGGAGGAATGCCTTCTTCCTCGGGAAGTATGAGGCCAATGTTCAGCGGATATCCCTTCCAAGGTACTCCCAACTTGTGTACAACTTGTCCAATGAGACAATTAAAATCTTGAATAAACAGTATTTAAAATAATATATGTTATTTTGTTTCTATATTTTTATTTAAGTTATCAGTAGGTGAGTAAAATGGCGAGTATTTGCTTAAATTAAATAGTAATTTAATTGTAGAATAACGTTAAAGACAAAAAATTTGTTGAGGTTTCTTATTTCAAAAGGCAATATGTGAAGGGTTACTTTAAGCGTCATTTTATCATAGTAGTTATTTCAACGGAAAACTTTGAAATCATCTCAAACCATTTGCAGTGTATTATATGTAATTTACATATAGATTTGTATAACATTTTTAATTCACAAAATACGTATTTATAAAACTCATAATTCACAGAAAATGGTTTGAGATGATTTCAAAATGTTCCGTTGAAATAACTGCTATGATAAAATGACGCTTAAATTAACCTTTCACATATTGCCTTTAAAAATAAGAAACCTCAACAAATTGTTTGACTTTAAAATTCGCATGTAATACATTAAATTTTTTAAATTATCTCTGGGAGCTATCTTTATTTGATAAATATTCAATTGAATGTGGATTTAATATTGTTTGTATAAAATAAAATGTATTTTCTTTCATACAAAGATGTATTTGTATTAAGACGGAATATTTAGTGAATTTATGGGACAGAACTTGGACGATGAACAGTAGGATCTGTTTCACCGCAGCTTCTGTGGGGTGTGGTTTGGCGATGGCATATTCAAGAACGCTCCCCTGTCTGTCAAGCGCTGCTACATTCACCAAATATGTGATTTAAACGGTTCAATTACTGCAACAACAATACCCGGTTGTTGCAGTAAGAACCTTGCGGCTTACATACATTTGGGTAATAATGTGTAACGCGGCGCGCGCGGATACAAAAAGACCTACAAAACGTAAAATGCTACTGTAAAGTAATTTTATCCGAGTTACACTCAAAACTGCTTCTTGATCCGATCGTTTATATAAAAGAAAAATATTTGAATAGATATCTTTAGATTTTCTCCGTCCAGTCATTCGTTTTATCAGTAACATTTGAATATGTCCAAGATCACACAGTTACTGGATCTTTACCTACAAAGGCACTGTTATTGAACAAATATCAGATATCTCATTCAGACAAAGCTATTTTTTAATTATATTTAATGGAAAATCTTAAGTGATTACTTTATTTAATTATTTCACCAATTCTCCATATTAATCAAATGTTTGAAAGTTGTATATATATTAGTATGTTATAAAAAATTTCTCTATGCGATATCTGATGTTAGTTTATTAATTTTATCTACTCCTTTCAGACATTATAATATTATTTATATTGAATTTAAATTTGCGAATGAGACTGAGATGATGCTATAATTATTCTCTGTATGTATTTATAAATTAGATGCGTGAACGCTCATGGAAATAGTGCTAATACTGTGTGAAGCGTTTCAAATATATTAAAATAATATTAGCGAATAGGGTCAAACCATTATGGAACCGGATGCGTAAAGAAAAATCTATCCTCTCTGGAATAAAGCTATAATATTTCAACAATGATTCATTACTCATCTAAAAAATATCAGTTAATGGAAGTAGCATCTCACTTTTCAAAGAAAAATTGTCAGCAGAAGAGGTTTCGGTAGAAAGGAAAAATAATTTAAAAAGAATTGCTAAAGAATTTAAAAGCGTATTTCGGTAAGTCCAACAGTCCCAACTGTTCTGAGCGGCTTCTACGTAAAACATAATAAACATTGGCAACGTCTAATGAGCAGACAAACTCCAGAAGTAGAAGATGAGAAATCTAATTTAATTAAGGATTTTAGAAGAACAGTGAGCTATTAATCATTATGAATATCTCACTACCGCAAGTATCCATTAACAGTGTACCGATATAAGTAACTGAAATTACATTTTTACATATCGTGCTTCTAGGATCGAGAGACTCGCTTGTGGAGACACAGGTCGTGGGTTCGATCCTGCTACCTTACCTTCATTCTATATTTTTAAAAATGTAAACTTACTGGCTTAAAATATAATGATTTTTTTTTTATATTTTCATATAAAGTGATCACTTTGTGGTTTAAAATATTAGATCAAATAAAATAACAATCACTTTGTATGAAACCATGAAATTTTTTATACGTTAACCAGTTTAAATTTGAATTGATTTGAATTGTTTTTATTTTACTAGTTGAAAGTCTGTCAAAAATGAAAGGAAAAAAATCATATTTACCTTACCATTGTTCAATTAAAATTATTATTGAACACATGGGAAGTACTAAACCTAGCTGTACACGCAAAACTCAGGCAATTAATTTATTTAAAAAATAAACTTCTACGTGGCAAATTTTTAAATATATTATTATGATCATAATCATCATTAATATTTTATCAGGATGATAATACCATAAAATAATGGGATGGAGGACGATAATACCATAAAAAAGTGGACGGATGATAACCTACTAACAATTAATACCGATAAAATATACTTTCTACGATTTGCTATTCAACAGAAAGATAACACTCAAATTAATATTAACATTCACACCAAAGCTTGTACTCAAGAAGACTCTTGACCAATGTTCATTAATTGAAGAAAAAGACTCTATCAAGTACCCAGGAATCATAACAGATAACAAACTCAAACGGAAAGAACATATTACTAATCTTACAAACGAAATAAGGAAAACTCCCTACATATTTTTAAGACTGTAACATCTTATCACTTACAAATCTGAACATAATATATTACGCGTTTGTACAATCACATTTACAATACAGTATTATTTGATGGGGAGGAGCATATAAAACTTCAATATCACAATTAAAAATCCTCAAAAAATTATGATAAAAATTATTTAAAAAAAATAACTATTCAAGTATCCAACTCTTCACAGATTTCAAAGTACCTAAAATAATAGACATACACAAAAAAAAACAATTATTTATAATTTAAAAATTAAAAATAAATGAAATATTAGAAGTGAATTTCGACCTATAAAATTAAGAGAACAAATTGATATTCCAAAACCAAAATAAACCGCAACCCAAAATCATTATATTTATCAAGGCATCAAATTTTTTAACAATCTCCCCATCACAATTAGAACAATTACAAACTACTATCAATTAATTTTAAAAATATGTACACAAACTAACACGAATTATCTCGCATGTACGCCTTCTCTATACACGAGTCTTACTCTCATAGAGAAGAAATAAATGTTAAAAGAAAAAAATATATATCCTACTGATTATTTTATAAATATACTATATCTTTTAATATTAAAATAAGTATATATAAAAAAATTAAAAAATCATTATTTTATTCGAAATATGCGTGCGCGTGGCTTACGCTCGCCGGCCATTATTAAAAGTGTGAAGAACAAACGGCGAGAATTATATATGTAGAAAAATTCTATAATACTTGTTTACTGTGGCCCGGAAAGTCTTAGGATCTTCAGCCTTCTTCCGTGGACCCAACTTCCAGCAATCTTTCACTCCACTACGAGGTCTCATACTTCTCTGAATGTCCGAGATATTAAAGTTTTTAGATTTTTATCGTTTTAAATACTCATTTATCCTTATTTAACCGAACCGTAAAATTTTCATATGTAACTCTATCCAGTTTATTTTGAGTATTCTTCTGTAGATCCACATCTCAAATGCTTCAAGTTGCCTTATTATTTCTTCGGTAGTTGTCCATACTTCCATACTATCAAATAATATTGATAACACACAGCATCTGATGATTCGCATTCGTAATCTAAGGTTGGGATCGTAATTGCAGAACATATTTTTCATGCGGATAAAGGTTGCGCGAGCCTGCTTAATGCGGCATTTGATTTCAACAGACGGATTCAATATTTCTTTAATATTGCAAGCCAGGTATACACTACTTTATATTTTCTCTATAATACTGCCGATCATCTAAGTGGCGAAAGAGTGTTGGAAAAGATAAGTTAAAGTGGTCAAATGGTGTAGAGGGAAACCTCGTAGCATTGAGCATAAGAATTTGTAGACATGCCGTAGCAGACATGAGGGAGTGGAAACATTTTCTGGAGTCGGCTAAGACTTGTAGCGCCGGTTATGGCGGTGGTGAAAATTTGTAAAATAATAAAAAACATTGTTGCCAAGTATTTTGAAATTAAATCAAATACTTCGTTCATTATCCTATCCGCAACAATGGTCCTTTCCTGTAGCATATATTACGAACCGAATGGATACGTACATACGTATGTACATATAAGAAAGATTTAAATATAGGAGAAATCATAAATGGGAAATTACAACAAGGCAGTATCAATTTGAAAGATATATTGGAAAATTCAGTTAATCGAAAAAATATTTTTGTCCCTACCCTAGCGATTAATTTATGTAATTAGTATCACATATCACAGAACTGTGTTCTGAAAACTTCGATACGAATAATAATGTGTTTTTTTAAATAGATAAAAACAAATTAATAGAATTTTTTAATAAATTTGTCGCCTTGTATGTTTACTCGTATATATTATTTACGAATGAATTCTATGATTAGCCAGAACTATATTTAAGTTGCTAAATATTTTAATACACAGTTAAGACTTTTAGAGGTTATTTTGGTGCCAAAAACATCTGAACTGTTTGTACGGAGGATTTGTTTGTTTTTGGCACCGGATAGTGAACATTTGATTCTACTCTTATTAAGTGAACAAGTATTGTTTATAAAGTGTAATATTGTTTATAAAGGTAAAACGGTATTTTATTAAGACTTCAGATGGTGACCTTAATTAATCTTTTCTTATAACTCAATGTTCTTCTTTGTGTTGCATTGGAGTGATGTATAAATTTTCTTTGGAATATACGAATTAGGTGGACACGAACCTCGATACGGACTCTGATCTAGTGAAGTGGACAATGAACAAATGAAAAAAAAAAGTTTTTCGACAAAATTGATTTTATATTTATGTATATATTTATAATTAATACATTAAATTAGTATTTAAAACATCACAGACCGTATGTTTTGAATAATTACAACTTCATAATAAGAATGTGTTCTCCTTAATAATTAATAAAAAAAGTAATAATGACTGTATTAAATAAATAAACGTGAACTTTTCATCTAAAGATAAATTTCTCATAAATTTCAGAAAATTGGAAATTGAAAATCTGTAAGGCTGCTGTAAATGGTAGATAGGTAATTATTTAAATTATGTTTTAAGTACGTAAGTAGATAATTATTTAAATGATGTGCTACATATGTCTTTTACGCTCGTCTTACGATAGGTTTTAAACACTAGTTATTTCAGTAAAATATTTTAGTCGATAGAGTAAAAATTTAAAAATCTTTGAACAGTAAAATATTTTTTCTTATTAGGAGAACATATTCTCATTGTGATGTTGTAATTATTCAGAACATAGGTATGTGATATTTATACATTAATTAGAACGATATAGATATAAAATCAATTTTATCGAAAAATATTCTTGTTGCGCCACCGGGATTCGAAGGTATTTAAGATTCCGTAAAAATAAGGTAGATGGCTCTTTCAAATAATGGAACGATTAAATGTATTAATATCAAAAAGGTAACATGTAGGTTTTTAAAATTAGACGCTAAAAATATCGTCGCTGTAGCATAGTTGGTAATGCACCTTCTCCAGATTGGAAAAGAGATCCAGGTTCGAATCCGAATATTATTCGATAAAATTGATTTTATATGTATATCTTTCTCATTAATATATTTAATTCATATTTAAAATATTTTTTCTGTTAATAGATTTTTTCTGAATGTCTTTCTAATTGATTAATTTAATTTGTATTAAAAATATCACAGAACTATGTTATGAAATTGCAATTTCACAACAAAAATCTGTTTTCATTAAAAAAATATTTGTTTTTTTTTTTGTACATTGTACACGTACATTGTAACAATACTGTATTACAATATTGTACTACTGTTTGAGAAAATATATTTTACGTCAATTTATAAACGAATTTTGCAGACAAGTATTCAAATAAAGACTATTTTGGTTTAGCTATTAATAATATTTCAAAATTATAATAATAAAAATACATATTCGCATATTATCATGCAAGAAATATTAAAAATATATTTATTATGTGAAAAGTGAAGCTTATTGTTGCGTAGACAGTGTTAGGAAGTTTGAGTATCCCCACGAACCTAAAACAAATAAAAGCCTACACGCAGACAAATAAAGCCTTCATCGAAACAATAAATTTAACCGATGTGAATACAAAAAGAACACACCCGCTGCTTCCGAAAGGGAACATCCATAATTAAAAGCAAATATTATATTTCAACAATAATCGGGCATCACTAATCCGTGCACAGCTCCGACATCATTTACATTTAGCTTTATTAACGTTTCCATTTTATTACACGCCTACAATATTTTTAATTGATGTACCCACGCTGGATGTTCAGAATATATCTCTTGTATATTGGCGTAAAATATATGGCGTAGACATCTCACAAAATTACATTGATGACAGAAGTGTACCAGAGGCTTTCCTAAAAGACTACAATGAAAATATTATATATGCAATCACGTTCGAAACATAGATATATAATAATTTTTTAGTAAAAGTAATATTTAAATAGATATGGCTTTCATTAAATCTTTATTATTTTACTTACAGTGTTTTTTTTTATCATATAGTTTATGCAAAAAGGGTTGTTTCTATATTTTATATTTAAAAAACTAAAATATTATAGTTTGAGCCCTAACTGCACGCTACAAAACTATTTATCCCCATACCATATATCTCTGTCTCGATATCTATATAAATAATATTTTGATTAAGTAATATAATTTTTATTTATAAAAATATATGTCAGATATTCTTTCTATTTTTAAATTATAAAATATATCTACGCTGCAAAGTTTTAACCGTTATTATTTCCGTTATTTTTAAGCTTAAAATGAACTGAATGTTTTGAAGGAGATGTAATAAACTATACATTTTATTAAATACCAATTCACAAAAATTCCAGAAATACGCATATACTATGGAGTGCCACATGATGGTATAAGTCCCAATTATTATCGTCCAGGTCAAAATTCTCGTTCTTCAAAATCATGTAGTTTATAACACTTATTTACTCATGAAAAATTTACCTTTCCATGAAGTTAAAGAAAATATTTAAATGTTTATTTATTTTGTAATATTGATGCGCGGAGAATTGTATGTAGTGCGCGGCAACATGCGGCCGCCCAGCTCAAGAGTAACTGCACAAGGCACACAATATGTATTTACATATTGCATAAGTGTTTGTACACTGTTATATAACAGATTTTGTAGACGAACCAGTCCTAAACCTTTCTTAAGGTATGGATAAATTTTGTGTCATTTTTTTATTTTATTTTATTGAATTATAATAAATCTATAAATGTAATGGATATGTTTACTTACAATCAATAAATCTATGGATGGATAAAGAACTAATTATTTATTTATATATTTATGTAGGTATTATTAACAAAAAATTTATAAAAACAATAATATAGTTACAGATGTTATTAAACAAGCATGGCGAAGATTATTTATTGAAAATTACATAAAGATGTTAAGAACATAAACAAGTAGAAAAAGTAACAATAATAATAAAAAATATCATAACTGTTTTTTTTACATAAGAACTAATGCAAATATGATTATTTTTGATAAGTTGTAAATAGAATTTTTTTTTGTAGCTTAAATAGTACATGTGAAAAAATAAAGGTAATTAATTTATTAGACGTGGTCTGTTCTAAAGCAATTACCTGTACAGTTTTTAAAAGTTGTAATTGTTTAGAGGTAAGTAAGTATAATGTTAAGTAAGTTATAAAAGGTTATATGAAAAAAGTACAATCTGAAGTTATAAAATATTATTGAAAAATATTATTGTCTGTTATATACAACGTTTTCTACCCACATCAGGTGACCACTTTGTTATTTTTGGTTTGAAGTCGTTAATCACATTAGACCCTTTGATATCTAGTGGCAATTTGTTAAATATTCGCGGAGCATAAAATAAAAAAATTCGTTGAGCGAATTTAGTATCAAATTCAAGCACTGGAAAGATCCAAAACATAAATAAAAATAACAGTAAAAATTAACAGTTAAAGATAAAAATATATAGAAATAGTAAGTAATGGCCGAGACAAAATTAAAAATTTTCGTCTCGTTACGGTGTCGAAGAGGTCAAATTCCATTTCTCGTCACAGAGTCAATTGCTTTGATTATTATTTATAACTGATTTTCTTCAAGTCATTTCTCGGTACTTTCTCACGGAATTTGCGACATTCTACAAAAACCAATTTGTAAACATTTATTAAAGTGATTTTAGCAGTCAACAGATGCCATTTTGAAAAGGCAATTTTCGGAATTTCCGCTTAAAGAATTTCAATGCTTGGGAAATAAATGAACTAAAATAATCGTAAAAATAAAACTTTTACAATATATGTATTTGTGGAATTGCATTGTAAGGGATGACTTTACCGTGAGATGGAATTACGCGCTTGTAATAATGAATAAAAATATTTTTGATTTTTATAAGACATAAACGTAAATGATTTTGCAAACCTTGGATAAATTTAATTCTCATTAAGAAATATCGTGCACCAAATAACGCAATGTTAGAAAAGGATAGATTAATCCGTTACTGGTGGGGTGTATTTGAGAGATTGTTAATTCAATAATGGCGAGAGATAAACAAAAATGAAACATTTAAATTTTTTACGTACAATATATATTTTTTAAGTAAATAATTTAATAAGTAAACAGCTTACTCGAAAACATCAGGAAGATTAATGATAAATAAACAATCAATCCTATCAAAAAATACCATATACGTGTACCCCGAAATTTATATTTTTTTTATATCGTTGCAATTAATTTATTGTATTTTATTTTATTATAAGATAGTTATTGAAAACAATAATTATTAATATGTAACCCCCTTCTCTGCACACGTACATGCTTTTTAGAGAAGTTGTAGAACAAAAAAAAAATATTATATTACTTCATTGCAATTATAACAGATTAATAAATTTAAAAAAATATTAAGAACACATTATTATTGTGAAGTTGCAGTTTTTTCAGAACATAATTCTGTGCACTGACTACCAAGTAATAATAGCTTCGTGACTTTTATTAAATACATGACTCGATTGGGACGAAAATTTAAACGCTGTCACTTACACAAAGATTTAATTTTCGAAGAGTAAATACATTAACTGTTACATTAATATCCTATTTATGTTTCCATAGAGAATGTGTATAGAATGCCCCTCGTCCAATGTTCCAAACCCCTCTCCTATACGTACACCTTATGTCATGTATATTTATTTACTAGTCTGTGGTATTTTAATACAAATTAAACGTATAATTTAGAAAGATATGCAGGAAAATTCAATTAATCGAAAAAATATTTTTGTACTTTTGAAATTAGCAAAATTGACATCCTGAAGATGAAAATTGTATTTTTTGAAACCGGTAGATGTATTTAAACTCAATAAATGGTTAATAAAACAAAGTTAGCAAATAAAAATAAAAATATTTTTGTTGCTGCCGGGATTCGAACCTGGATCCTTTCCTATCCGGGGAAATGCGTTAACTGATTACACCACACCAAGGTAGTAACTTAACGACAAGTTTTCGAACTTATATGCTGCAGTTCTTAAAAGCTATCTATCACCTTTTATTACGAAAATCTCTAATAATCAAACCCGGTAGCAACAAAAATATTTTTTCGATAAATTAATCTTTCTAATTGACACATTTAATTATTATTTATTTTATCCTTAAAAATCACGTAACACATCACATACGAGTAAATATTATTATCTAATAGTTTTAGGTAAGTACGTACATTTTTACTAGAATTCATTATGGGTTCCTCTCAATCCATTTTAAATTCTATGACTCGATTAGCAATAAGAATGAATAACTGTATTGTAAAGTATATTTAAATATCTATGGAAGGCATTTAATGAACTGAAACTAAACGCAGCTAATAAGGAATTTATTTGGATTGGCTGCACCGAGGAGAAAGCAGCAAGTCGAGTTGATCCTAAGACTTGAGGTGCGGATACAATTTTATTGGAAAGTGTAAATGTTTTTTTGACGTTAATTACAACATGGTACTCAATATTTCATTATGTTATTTGTATCTCACTAATACTTATTAGTTGATCAATCACAATAGCTGTTATTTCGGAATATTTTAGTTTATGTACAGGGTGAATATTATGTTCCAGGCCGATGTTTTTTTTAAATAACTAAAAAATAGAACATAATTTTTTAATTTTATTTCTATTTTTCAATTAGTTTATTTATTACAATTATGTATAAAATATGATATTAGCCAAGTAGTCGCTTCTGGTAGTGGTATCAAATGCGTGCTCTTTTAACCGTATTTTTCATAACATTGTAGCATCGGAATTATTGCAGACCTTTCCTTTTAAGTACCCCCGCAGAAAATAGTCGGAAGCCGTCAAATCAGGTGATCTAAGAAGCCAGTCGATATCACCACTTTTTGATATTATGCGTTAGGGAAAAATTTCTCTCAAAATTTCTAGCGTGGCTCAGGCTATGTGTTAGGTAGTACCGTTCTATTGAAACCATATGTATTTCAGGCTCAATCGACCCAATTCGTCCACCGAGAAGTTTTCCAACATGTCACGATAACGATCAACATTAACTGTTACAGCATTGCCATTATTATTTAAATAAAATATTTTGTGACTTCAACACATTGTTGAGACGTTATATACTCCACAATAAATTGTAATCAACTATTATTTATAACTATCAAATATTTACTAAACAAAAATTGTGGCTAAAAAAAATAGGCCTGGAACATAATATTCACCCAGTATTAAAAGGGGAAGAAAATGTCTCGCAGGCCAGTGTATATTTTTGGTTCACTGAAAATACAACCGACTATAATTCATTCCCCGATCCATGGTGATCTTGTTCAGTTTTGTTTATAACCTATTAATCTATCATATCAAAATGATATTTATTTAATAATTAATAATACAATCATATATATATATTATCTGCATAAATAACAGTAAACAAATTTAAGTATTTTCTGTATCATCAATGGATTTTCTGCAGTTCAAGGCAATTGTATGAAAAATACTGGTGTACTTTTAAATAAGTCAATCTTTGCATTTTAACTACAGAGAAAATATTATACTCTATCCATATATTAACACAAATATGTTTTATCGGATAAGCTTCCCCAGAATATTAGAAAAAGTGCATTTGAAATTTTCAAAATTTTTGGAGATTCGCGAGTAGACTAAATATAAGAACGTTGTTACGAATATTTAGTAAACGGTGTCCGGCGGAAAATTTTAAAGTTTAATATTAAATAAAATTAAAAAACTACAATGTTATTTTCATATTTTATTTATACAAAATAGAGTTTAACGAGGCAGATTTTACGTTTTATAAACAATATCGTCTAAATATCATCTTCTCAAGACACTCTTCCAATCTGACTCTTAAATTTGCGAACAAGCGAGAGGAAAGCGTTGGTTCAATGGCAGCAACTTCACGGCGTATATTTTCTTGTAGGGCCTAAATTGTTCGAGGATTGTTACTGTAAACTCTCGACTTAAGGTATCCCCATCAAAAAAAAGTTGCACGGTGTAACGTCCGGTGACCGAGGTGTCGAGGGCATGTCTCCGTACTTGCTGATTAATTTATTGGGAAAAATTCCCCTCACCTTTTCCATTGAAATTCTAGCTGTGCGTGGAGTGGTATCGTCCCGCTTAAATTGTGTTCTGTTGTTGAACCCGAGAAACGGCTGCAGTTGCGGTACCAAAAACTCGTCGATTATTCGGCAATCACGTCAGCAATGACCGTTTCTCGCTGGTTAAAATAATAAGGGCCAATTATCCCTCTGGCAGAAATTGCACACCACACTGTCATTTTTTATGGCGTTCTCTCGGGTTGTCGGGGCACCAGTATCTCATGTTATGTTTATTAACATAGCCATCAATACGAAAATGTGCTCCGTCAGTAAACATTATGTTTCCAAGCATTCATGCTGTTCCAAAACGTTCCAGCGTCGTTCTCGCTAAGGTTTCACGTAAAGAATAGTAATTTTCGTTGAGAAACTGCACGATATGTATGGGTGAAACTGTAGTTTATTTTTCAAAATAACGTGCACTGTTAATTTTTTACAATAATACAGTTCAGGACTTTTAAAACTTTTAACCTTTTAACAGCCAACTCTATTTGAAATAGAAGACACCACATAGGGTAAGACTAGGCCTTAAGGGTCTGGACTTATCTATCAAAAACTGAGACTTGTGGTTCACAGATGGCAAAATGATTTAAAAATAATATAACTTTAATCCCTGCAAGTTTGTAATGTCCAAAAGTGCATATTAACACGCTTATAGCTTGGCGTGACATACAAAGTTTGGTGTGTTAATGCGCTCATCGCATTTAAAAGGTTGTGTGTACTAAATATTGCATGTGACTTACAAACAAATACATTTTACCTATCTGCCTATAGGTATGCGGTAGTTGATCAAATAAACAAATTATGGATTTATTTATAATAAATGTATTTCAAAGAAAACGTCTCAAGAATGTTGGGAGGAAAAATTAAATTTTCAAAGTGAATTGAAATATGATTTGATATCCAAAGAAAACTTCGATGCGGCCCGATACTGAAGAGCATGGAAGACCCAAGATACAATTAAACACATAAAGGAACTATATATTATATTAAAGTAAGCTATTTCGTATTTTTTTCTTTAACTTTAAGATTAACTTAACTTTAATGACATTCGGTATTTTGATATACACCCTCAATATAGGGGGTAACGTTTAATCGATGTCACTCATAATCGGGCCGATGCATATTGGAATCATCCAATAATCGGACCGATGCATATTGGAATCATCCAATAATCGGACCGATGCATATTGGAATCATCCAATAATCGGAAACGATGCTGATAGGATTAAGATATAATTATTAATATTTCACCTTAGAAATAGTTTTAATTTTAAGAAATTGGATTTCGCTTCTAATAATTGTATAAAAATATTATTATCATTATTATTTTTAGATTTTTTTAATCCATTTAATATTCTCGTGAATAGTATTGTGTTTTTATCTTTTACTAAAATTTTATAACATACATTTGTTTTTACTATATTTATTATTATTATTTAAAAATATACATTTATTTTTACTGTTTATTATGTAATATGTCTTTACTAAATCTACATATTTTTTTTTTAATTAGTGTACCTTAATTGCGCTCGTGATTTTAGAAAAAAAAAATTTATGTAAATAATTTAATATTTTTTTATGATTCATTGTGTAGTTAAGTCGACTTATTATTTCGGATTCAGAAAGAGCATTTTTGAAAGGAACTAATCAATCTCTTCTCATAATAAAAAATGCTCTTTGAAAAGCTGGAAAATTGTGACATTGGACAACGGCAAAGACCAATCACGAAAGAGGACAATTGTAACATTGCCGTTGTCTCTCGGAGATTTGACGGCAAAAGTCGGCATGCGTTATTTTCTCATTCTGCTCCGCATGCAAAATACAATACATAAGACATAAACGATAGCTCACTCTGTACTAATTCTGTAATGTTCATTATGTGAACTTCAAGACAAAAATTTCGATGGGAATATTTTTTTGTAAAGTTGCAGATTTATCATAACATAGTTTTGTGGTAATTTAATACAAATTGCATGCCTTAACTAAAAAGATGCAAAGTTGCTACCGAGAATCGAACCTGGATCGTGGATCATTTAGCAAAAGATCCACGTTCGAATTCCGAAAGTAACTAAAATATTTTTTCGAAAAATTGTTTTTTTCTGAATGTATTTTTGATTGATGCACTTCTTTTCATGGTTGTAATATTATATAGTTTTTATAATATCTTTTGTAAAATTATCTACCTGAACGCAATGATATGATAGATATTAGATGACATTCGTCTCGTACATGTGACGTTGATGCGCTGTAAACACAGATCGCATGAGAAATGACTTCCGATCGCGAATACCTAAGTCTAATTAAAATTCCACGAACATATTTCAAAGAAAGCCGAACCGTGATCGCTCTATCTGACGTTATTAACGATAGAAGGATGGATGTGATCCCCTGACGGAGGTCCCTCCGCTCTTCCCCGTCCGCCCCGCCGAACACCCCCCGCCGCCCTTCGCCGGCAGCTGGGCCCGGCATCTAGCAGCGGTAATTACACCGGGCCACCTGTAGCACAACAGTAGCCCCTCTCTCGGCGTAATGTGGTAGACACCGAAACTAATTTATTTAACAAAAGACGCTATGCCATACTCAGGCGGACTCGTATTTATATTTAGAAATCGGTATACTATGTTCTTATAGCGTCATGGCGTGCCACGGTGATAGGAAGCGCTGTAATACAAACGGCCGGAGAACTGACACGAAGGTGTCGAGACTGAACCCGCTGAAATATTTCCGAAAATTTTAAAACCTTGCTTATTTTATTTTAACATTTTTTTAAATACACCTTACTATAAATATCTTTTAAAAATCACTATAGATTCATATTAAATATAAGAAAATATATTACACATTAATTTAAATCTAAATACGTACAAAGTGCGTATTTTAGATAAATAATAACGACTGGACTTCATGCATTCATAAATTTGATTGTTTTGGATGATATCTAAACTGTCAAAAAATTAATAATTTAATGTTTAATATTTGGCGTTGAAGTTTAGAATTTTTTTAGTGAAAAATATCAAAAAAAGAGGTTAAAATGGTTTCACGATCTTAAATCTAAAGTCAGTCTGCATAGATAAAATATACTGTACCTTAAGGCTTTGCACATTTCAAGTGTTATGAAAAATTAAGAATTTTATTTGTTCAATTTTGCCGTCGATTTATTTCAACATTGTTCTATTTTGAGATTCCCTTACAATATATTTGACTTTACAATTGTGAATGTTAATTATTTATTTTAAAATATTAAAAATACTTTACACTTACCGAAAATGTATCCAAGCACCTACGCTTGAATATATAACATATTCGTGTTCCTAAACAATTACTAAATATATTTCGTACGATATTTTCGTGTTCGTACCTAAACACGTTTTTTTTTTCTGCCGAAAATTAATTTTCCAACCTCCGATAAATTGGATCTTGTTGTTGCACGGAGCACCGCGCGCCTTTATGTTTAATATGAAGTCGTTCGTATCAATTTCGATTAAGAAGGTGTTTTAATGGGATTTTTTATACTTCATCTTACCCACAATATTACACTACACTATTATTATGGGTCGGGGAGGAATTTGTGAATGGAACTCTATACACGCGCGCGCCTCGCGTGGTCACGCGGCCGCGCGAGTGTGGGTGCGCTGCTACTCGCACCGGATCCGAGCATTCATGCCGGCCATATGATCGGAAGATCCGCTCGGTAGCTTTTCTGGCCGTGAATTATATTTTTCCCTCACATTCCTCGCTTCAATCAAAACTATTAATTATATCATTTTTTAGATCTTTGAGAAATCAAGGTAGAATGTACCTACTTTCCATCGTAAGTGTGGTTATTTATAATATTTTGCTTATTTTACGCGCTTGACTTTTTTCTAAAGATTCTTAATTAATCAATTTAAGACCGACATTATTTAAATGTAAAACGGACAATCCCATTATTTTCTAATAAATGATTCGAAAACTCTGAAAAACCGTGACACATCTTAAATACTATTTGACTCTTATGTTAAAATTCCGGTTTGTTTTTCATCCTAAGTCCGATCCGAAAAAAAATTCCAATCATTTTGGATCAGTCAATTTTTCCATCTTTCATCATCGTAATAAATTTCGTTTTTAAATTATTATTTAATTAATATTTTTTAATTTTATTAATGTATTAATTATAAATATATACATGTAAAATCAATTTTGTCGAAAAATATTGTTTTTGCGTCACCGGGATTCGAACCTGGATCTCTATTACAGTACCAATACTTTTAACGACAGTACTTTTCATGACAAATTTTCGAACTTATATATTACACTTTTTTAAATTAATACATCTGTCGTTCCAGGTTCGAATCCCGGTGACGCAAAAACAATATTTTTCGACAAAATTGATTTTATATATATATTTATAATTAATACATTAATTTAGTATTTAAAATATCACAGACCGTCTGTTCTGAATAATTACAACTTCACAATAAGAATGTGCCCTTCTTAATAATAAGAGATATTCTATTTTCCTAATTTTATTTGATACATTAAAATATCCCGTATTTTATATTTAATATTTTGAGACAAATAACCTGAGATTTTTTCGATTCCGGAAGACTTACCAAAGGGTACCAAACTTACGGAATCAGTTGTCTTATTTTTCAAAAGTATTTAGCGATAGTTACACTCATTTTGATGAAAACGAAAGAGTGTGCTTTTTGCTGGAAGAATTCTCGGAACATTTAATATAAAGCTAACAATGTTTAAAAGAAATAACAAATTTGAAATGTGCACGTTTAGACATTACACCGTGTATTCCAATTTCGTCTGTTTTCTTATAAAAAAGGGTATCCCACGGTTTACTCTATGAAGAAAATTTACAGTTGCATTGTGTTCAAGCGTTACTCTACCAGATTGGTCAAAAATTTATTATACACATTAATTATACATTATAAATAATATTATACCTACATATACAGCGAACATTCAAACGTACCTATTCTATTACCGCGAAGTTGTAATTAAATACACGAAGTGTTACTACATGGTAACATATATACAACTTCCAAAGAGTTGACGGATATGGAGATTGATTAATGGGTGAGAATAGTGAACGTTATATTTATGTAAAGTGATCACGTACCCACACTATAATTCCCACACTTTCATATTTCGCATATAATGTAATATAAATAGCTTCGTCTCTATGAGATATCTATAATTTAATACTTATTCTATTCATAATTCGTAATGTAATAAATGTTTATTGTCTCCTTAACTAGACTTATGTTTTTGTATGCCAAAGCGGACAGGTTCATCTTATTGTCTAATAATACAGATATTAAACAATTATAGGTATATATCATTTTTTAATGCATTATAACAAATATAAACGCAGTCATATTTTTACGATTCTGTAGAGAAAAATTAAATCTAAATACTACCTTTATAGTTTCTAGTTACCTACCTAGTTTCTAGTACCTTAATAGTTCATAAATTATTCCGAGAATTAATAAAAATATTTTTTTATACATTTAAATGTGACATTATAATATTTACGAATACCGTCCAATTTATTAGTTGGATGCTGTACTGTAGTATTTGTTCTCACTAGGTAACCCCTTTAGAACAACATATTGTAATTTATCATAGAAAAAGTTAATGTTTAAAAGATAACCTTGTTTAATAAGTTCTTAGGTTCATGCCCATAGTTATAAGATTTGAAATAATCGATTATAATAGATTAGATTAGATTAAAAATATAATAAAGAATAAAGAAATAAGAAAAGTACGTAAAGCTGATCTTAGTATAGTGAGTAAGATTAAGAAAGGATCACTAAGGTGGTTTGGTGATGTATGAGGAGAGAATGGTAAGGAAGATATATGACACACCAGAAATAGAAGACGTCCGCGAAAAACTTGGCACGACCAGGTAAACTAACCTAGTTGGAAGCCTCAATAATCGGCGAACTTGAATGAGAAGATGTATAAACGTGGATGAGGCGAGAACTGTGTGTCACGACAGAAGAGTGTGGCGCTCTATCTTCTCTATCTACCCCTGCGGGGAAACATCGTGATAGTAAACTAGTTAGTTAATATAAAAGATAATTCTTCAATATTGTACGTTTATTTTTAGATTATGTCGAATTAAAAATATTGTATTGGTGCACTCTGCGCCGAAGTAGAGACACTGCAGCGTCAGGTGACGGGCCGACTGTAGAACGGTTAATGGTAGTGATATAAAAAACGTCTGGTACAAGACTGTGAAAATGTTACCGTGAGAAATAATCTACAAAGCCGGACCACTACAGCCTCCGAGCTGCTGCGCCCGCGCCGGACATTTCTCAATCCGCGGCCGCTCCTATGGCCAACGTTACAGACTAAAATATGAATAGCTAAATAATATAAAACATGTTACATGTTTTAACAAAGGCCTTTTGAAATTGTCTCGCATTATTATTTACGTTGCGAATAATTTTATTTACTTTCATTGGAAACGTTTTAAAAACTGCATTTATTCAATTCGCTGTTCATAATTCCGCTTGCGTCGTGTTTTAAAAAAGTTGAATGTATTTTTTCTTTAGTTTTTCTGAACAATCTTAACTGGTTGACATATTGTATATATCCTATTCATACACACACACACCACTATGCCGTGGTCCACGAGCGTACATTCGCACCCTGATGTTTCGTCCGCAAGGGTTGCGAAGGTATACGGACACTGTTCTACATACCAGTCGCGGTCGCTTCATACACTCTTTGGATGCTCCCTTGTGTTCTAAAGTCAAAAATCTTTTTATTTCTAGCCGAAAACAGTACTGCCGCAAATAAATTCGCACTGTTCTTTAAAGACCGGTATAACGCACACTATAACACGGCGCGCGCAAGGAGCGAGTCGAAATATATATGCATTCTCAACTTTCGAACATCTATGAATCGCGTGAACACACCGATACTAGCAACAGTGGATTATATTATTCGTTCCGTATTCGCAAAGTTTGAATGTTTTCGACTTTCGCGCATGCGCACATCTGTATAATGCACCGAATATCATGCATATTACGAAGCTAGCGGATTGTTTTGAGAAATTTGTTTGTAAAACGCATTTTTGAAAGTTTTACTTGAATGCTTGAAACATTAAATGTCCCTAAATTATCAATTTAATTCGTCATTTAAGTAAAAAATGAATACAGAAAATAACATGGATACTTCACCAACATTTTCTTAAGCTGTAAACGAAAATAGTGAATCGTATGAGTGTAAAATTGTAACAATAATGAAATTAACACAGTGTGGAGCATTTCTCAGCATCCCTTCTACAAAACGTCACCGACCTCCACTGCTATATACATACTTCGTTGATTTTCGCCACAACTTTCGTCACGACCTTTACGATATATTCACATCACATTTTTTTAATTTTTTACACCAACCACGGCTTCACATTATTTCCTATTACATTCGTAGTCTTTCCACGCATTTTTCTAAACAATCTTATTTTCAGCGCCTATAGTCTACTTTCATACATTCACCAGTATTATTGTAAATTTGTATAGAAAAGATAAAATAAGACAGAAACTATTTGCTTGGAAGGTTTATGACAAGTACACTCTCGATGCACGAGTAAATATAATATAAAATACTAATTAAATGTATTAATTAGAAAGATATATATGTAAAATCAATATTATCGAAAAATATTGTTGTTGCGCAACCGTAATTCGAACCTGGATGATAGATATATTCATTTAAAAAGTGTAACATATAGGTTCGAAAATTTGTCGTCAAAAGTACTGTCGCTGTAGCATAGTTGGATAACGCACCTTCCCCGGATTGGAAAGAGATCCAGGTTCGAATCCCGGTAGCGGTAACAACAATATTTTTCGATAAAATTTATTTTATATGTATGTCTCTCTAATGAATACATTTAACTATTATTTAAAATATCACAGACCGTCTATTCTTAACAATTACAACTTCACAATAAGAATGTGTTCTCCTTAATGAAATATAATATAATTAATTAATTACAAATTCTCTTACTTTCTCGAGCATTCGTTAATGACACTTAAATTAATTAACACTTAGTAAAAATGTCATCTCTATCAAACCTTAGATTTTGCTGTTAATGTATACTTCACCTTCCTCGCTTGCAGATAGTGTATGTATTTCTTATCAACCCCTGAGAATCATCCCCACACTCCAGCCAATCCCTGACTGCCGTCACACTGTCAGAATTACAGAATTACATTAAATATTACATATGAGTAAAATGATTCGCCTGATTAATTTTTTAATATAACCAGATTGAACAACTACAGCAATACGTTACAACCTAGTCAAGACATTCTTTTGGTGATAGTATGTCATTATGCGAAAATTATAAATATTTTTTATTTCTATAAGCAAGTACGTCATAACAAAATGCAAAAGTATATATAAATAATTAACACGTAGTAATTAAAGTAATGTTCGGAACAAGTAGATGAGTTTGTATATTTGATAGAAGTATGTTTAATAGAAACGGAAAGGTTGAGAATGATATCGAAAGGAGGGTGACTGCAAAGAATAAAGTGAACGGCGCTTTGAATGGAATTATATCTAACGGGAATTTGTCAACCGAGGCAAGACTAGCGATGCATAATGGAATCCTGGTACTAGTATAATGAGTAAGATTAAGAAAATTCATATGAAACGGATAAATGAGGAGAGAACGGTAAGAAAGATATATGGCGCAAGCGTTGACGGAACCAGAAATAGAGGACGTCCGCGGAAAACTTGGCACAACCAGGTAAACCAGATAATGGAGGATGGTTCTGTTAGAAGCCTCAACAATCGGCGAGCTTGTATGAGAAGATGTATGAATTGTGTCAAGAGGATAAGGATAAGAGTGATGGTAAGTTAGTAAGAAAGTAGTAATTAAAGTGCATGATTATAATTTTCTTATAAAATATATTCTATTTTCAATCGAACAAACCAGATTCTTTACTGTTCATATGTAACTTTTAAAAGCATCTTAAAACGAATCCATTAAACATATAAAAAATATGCATTCGCAAAAAAGGTATAATTATATTATTTAATGAGTTTCAAGAGTGTTTTTTTAGTTAAGGCTATAAGCTATAAATCACCATATTGCAGGAAGGAAATAACGAAAATGAGATGAATCAACACCAATAAGGCGTAATAAGGCAGCGGGCAGTGCGAGGGAGGCGCAACAATGGCTCTGGAAATGATTACTATTGTATGAAGTCGCTTTCCTTGGCAGTTTTTTTATTAACTCCCGGGGTTCTATTCATAAATCAGTAAAAAACAAAATTAAAAAGTTGATCACACGAATCGAAACCGTGGCCGGCTACCGGAGCCCCCGTTCTATCAGAAATTCCGTTCTGTCATTGGTGCATCATTAAGCGGAGAATCTCGGACACCTACCCCCGAGAGCACAAAAAACCCCAAAAACTCATTTCGGGATTTTGTTTTGGGTAAAGAATGATTTTAAGTGAATCCCGATCTTTTTTGTTATTTTTGTGAATGAAAAATGATTTTTGTCGGAATTCTTGTATATCTGTTACTTGGCTCGGTTTATTATACGAATGAAGCCAGCAGACAAATGCTACTATCAAATCCTGACAACGATAATTCCATTACACATAAATATAACCTTCACACGAGCAACAAGTTTTTCAGAAAAAGAAAAGCACCTTTTTCAAAGAATCAATTTTTTATGTGACTCTTCAAATAATTTTCCTCTTTTCAAACCCAGCCGTTACGTGATCTCTCCGTACAAGTTTATTTATTAAACTAAAATCGTGTGTGATTATTTACATTTAAGGAATTCCCTCTATGGTTGAGTGTGATTATTTATATAATATTTACAAAATTTCCTAAATGGTCGCTTGTGATTATTTACATCTAGAGAATTTTCTATTGTTCGACTGTGTATTTACAAAAATTCCTAAATGGTCGCTTGTAATTATTTACATCTAGAGAATTTTCTATTGTTCGACTGTGTATTTACAAAATTTCCTAAATGGTCGCTTGTGATTATTTACATCTAGAGAATTTTTTATTGTACGACTGTGTATTTACAAAATTTCCTAAATGGTCGCTTGTGATTATTTACATCTAGAAAATTTTTTATTGTACGACTGTGTATTTACAAAATTTCCTAAATGGTCGCTTGTGATTATTTACATCTAGAGAATTTTTTATTGTACGACTGTGTATTTACAAAATTTCCTAAATGGTCGCTTGTGATTATTTACATCTAGAAAATTTTTATTGTACGACCTGTGTATTTACAAAATTTTCTAAATGATCGCTTGTGATTATTTACATCTAGAAAATTTTTATTGTACGATCTGTGTATTTACAAAATTTTCTAAATGGTCACTTGTGATTATTTACATATAGACAATTTTTTTTGTACGTCTGTATATTTACAAAATTTCCTGAATGGTCGCCAGTGATTATTTATACATACAGAATTTCTTGAGTGCTTGTGTATTACGGTGTACATGTTTTGATACATAAAGAGACAAATGCACGTGAAATATATATATTTAATATATATATATATATTGTACGTTTGCATTACGTCGTATTTTTGCCCGCCTCACTAGACCAACGCCTGAATCAAGGTGGATAGTATTTTTCTCACGCAAATATTTTCTTGATTCACTTTTCTTTTAACAGCATTTAAATTTCTGCTGTTGGTAGACACGAGACTGCTGTACAGCTCGCTTAGCTTTCATTTCGGTATATATTTATAATTAATTCGTTTAATTTGTATTAAATTACCTTTAATAATGTTGTGAAAATGTATAAACATATCATGTTTTTTGATCCTCCTGAAAAAACATCAAATTTAAGTTACAAGCAATATATGCAATTGACTTGATATTTTAATAATAGAAAAACCATTTTGTTCCCCGCTTGCAGTTTTCTGTAGGCGCGTCGCCGCTCCTCTAGCGGCAGCCGCGTCCATTCATATTCCCGTGTCGCGGGTCATCTTCCCGCTTGGAATGTGGGACGACACATTCGCTACGGTAGGGTGTGGGGCGGAGCGATTTGATACCCCAGGGGAGAAATTTAGGTCGAAAATTAATTCCGCTTTTTGGACGATTAATTGAAAATGACGTTTTATTTACGATCAATGATAATTTTTCTTTGGAAAAAAAATAATACTTATAATGCCACTGTCAGCATAAAAATTATACATCTTCTCATGCAAGCTCGACGATTATTGAGGCTTCTAACCAGTATCTGGTTTACATGATCGCGCCAAGTCTTCCGCGGACGTCCTCTACTTCTGGTGCCATCAACACTTGCGTCATATGTCTTTCTTACCATTCTCTCCTCATTCATCAGTTCCATATGGCCAAACCACCGAAGTGATCATTTCTTAATCTTACTCACTATACAAAGATTAGCTTTACATTCTTTCCTTATTTCTTCATTCTTTACTCTGTCATAAATGGAGCTGATACATATACGCCTAAGTGATCTCATATCCACCGCATTCAACATACTTTCGTTTCTCTTCAGCCAGCTCCAGGCGTCACTTCCATACATCAGTGTCGGTACCAGAACTTCATTGTGAACCGCTAGTCTTGCCTCAGTTGACAAGTTTTCATTAGCTATAATTCCATTCAAAGCGCCATTCACTTTATTCCCCGCAGTCATCCTTCTTTCGATATCTTTCATCGTTTTCCGTTTCCATCAAACATACTTCCCAAATACACAAACTCATCAACTTGTTCCAAACATTCATTACCTACAAGTATTTTATACGTTGTCTTGCTTTTCTCCTTCTCGAATACCATCACTTTCGACTTGTTGACATTCATAATAAGGTCGCTTTCCTTGCATACATTGTACATTCTACTCACTAAACTCTGTATTCTTTTCACCATTAACACTGCATCATCGGCGTACAATAAACAGCATACAATCAAATCGTCCATTTTTGCTCCAACATTAATATATTCCAGTTCTTTCACACAATTATCCCTATACAAGTTAAACAGCCATGGGGACATTACACAACCCTACTTGACACCCTTTGTAATGTCAAACCACGGTGTGAATGATCCATTGATCCTTACACACGCAGTACTTCGAAGCGATTGCGTGTATAAGTTTTCTATTCACCCTGTAATCAGAGAATACCTTCCATAACCTTTCTCTTATAACTCTATCATACGCCTTTTGCAGACTACAAAGGCACAAGAAAGTTATTGGCTTTTCACTAAAAACTTTTCCGTCATTATTCGTGGAGAAAAGATCTGATCCATGCATCCTCTTCCACCCACAAAGGCCCCTCATAATTTTTCTTTCGTCACCGTTCCTGCTCTTTTCATTAAAATTCTCACAATTTTACGATAAATATTTAAATATCATATATATGTGTAGGTATGTAAATAAATATATATAAATCTTTTGACTGTACTATATGATGTGTCAACTTTGATTATAATTTTAATTTAATTATAATTTTTTTCTTCTTTTTCTGCCATATCCGTTCGACGAACGTTGGCCATCATCTCTTTGCTTACTTCGGCCCGGTGCAGCTCTACAGTCGACTAGCCAAACCATTGCCTCAGGTTATCATGATGTTCTTCTCTTTCTTCCAGCAATCTTTCCTTGAATTATGAGCTGCAATATCTCATATATTTCCCGATGTCTCGTTACATGTTCGAGACATGGAAGTTTTCGGATTTTTATTTTTTTAAATAATTATTTTTCTTTATTCATCCAAACCTTACATCTTTATTTTTTGTATACTTTATATGTCAATATTAAAAATCAATTATTATCACAAATCATAAAACAAACATAGCCTGTCCAGAGGAAAATTTTCAAGTTTAATGTTAAATAAAAATAAAAAACTGCAATGTTATTCTCATATTTTATTTATACAAAATGGAGTTTAACGATGCGGACTTTACGTTTTATAAATAATATCGTCTAAATGCCGCCCATTTCTCTCAAGACACTCTTGCAATCGGACTCTTAAATCTGCGAACACGCGAGAGCAAGTTCAGCAACTTCACGGCGGATATTTTCTTGTAGGACCTGAATTGAAGGGCTCTCGACTTACGGTATCCCCACAAAAATAAGTCGCACGGTGTAAGTCTGATGACCGAGGTGCCCAGGGTATGTCTCCGTACTTTCTGATTAATTTATTGGGAAAAATTCCCCTCGCTTCTCCATTGAAAATCTAGCTGTGTGTGGAGTGGCCCCGCCTTGCTAAAATTGTGTTCTGTTATTGAACCTAGAAAACAGCTACAGTTGTGGTACCAAAAACTCGTCGATCATTCGATAATACACGTCAGCAGTGACTGTCTCTCGCTGGTTAAAAAAACATGGACCAATTATCCCTCGAGCAGAAATTGCACACCACACTGTCGATTTTGGACAATGTAAACGTTTTTGATGGCATTCTCTCGGGTTGTCGGGGCACCAGTATCTCAGGTTTTGTTTATTAACATAGCCATCAATATGAAAATATGCTTTGTCGGTAAACAATATGTTTCAGAGCGTTTGTGCTGTTCCAAAACCTTCCAGCATCGTTCTCGCTAAGGTTTCACGTAAAGAATAGTCATTTTCGTTGAAAAACTGCACGATTTGCAGTTTGTATGGGTGAAACTGTAGTTTCTTCTTCAAAATAACGTGGACTGTTGATTTTTTTATTCCAGTATAGGCCGCAATCTTCCTTATCGATTTACGAGGATTGCGGATAATTTCACGTCGAACTTGAGCCACACTTTCTAGCGTCGCTGTTGACGTTGATGGTTCCGGAGGAGTTTGGTTAACCATTGTCTTCTTGTCTGAACTTTTGAACCCAACACCAGATAAGTTGCATCCTCGGCCCATCATTTACTCGTCGAATATTAAAGTGAGTACAAAAAGCGCGACGCGCTCGAACCAATGAATCACCGCACTTTAAATATTGCTCTACCGTGAACGCTCGGTGTGCTCCCGACCAGTGACTCATTGCGACTGGCAAATCCTCAAATTACGCTCATCAAACAATACCCCTTGCACTTACTTCACCCTGATGGTTAACGAGCAATTACAATTTAATCTTGAAATCTTTATCGCTGGACACCCCTTACAAACCAGATCTGGTTAGTCATCCTAAAATATGAATTCATCATAAATTAGAAAATCTCAGTTAGAGAAGATTTTCCTGGATCTATATTAAATATCAAGTAAATATTAGACTGTATATAAACAATTTATGTCACCAAGTGCTCAGAATTAGACTCCATACCTCGATTCAACTGTATATTATTTATCCTATCATCCAAATATCATTGTCGTAGGTATGATCAAGATATTCGGGTAATAGATCTGTACTGGCATCAAAAAGTGTATACACTGTAAACTATTTACATATAAAAATAGAAGACCAAGTAACCGAAAAAATAGAAATAAGGAGAGGATTAAGGGTTGTATTCTAACACCAATGCTCTTCAAACTCTTTTCAGAACGAGATTTGAGGAAGCTCTCTATGAAACGGAAGAAAACCTGGTAATAAATAGGTAGAAACTAAATAGCCTTCTTATTTTACATACTAATTAAATGTATTAGTTTGAAAGATATACATATATAATCAATTTTATCGATAAATATATTGTTATTGCTACCGGGATTCAAATCTGGATCTTCTTTCCAATCTGCGGAAGGTGCATTATCCAACTATGTACCTTTGTCGACAAATTTTCGAACCCATATGTTACATTTTTCAAATTAATACATCTACCGTTCCATTATTTGAAAGCCATCTACATTGTTTTTACGGAATCTCAAATACCTTTGAGTAAACCGATAGCAGACGCCAGAATTAACAACTCATTTTTATTAAATTTTGGACACATTGATGTCACAGACCGTCTGTTCTGAATAATAACAACTTCATAATAAGAATGTGTTCTCCTTAATAAATAGCCTTCGTTACACAGACGATACAGTATTTCTAGCGAACTCCATGGAAGGTATCCAACTAGTATTTACCTGTCAAATCTTCAGCTAAACACAAATCAGATAAAATAAACAAAATGTATAATGGCGGGCTGTACAAAGATGGATTAAAACTGTAAAGAATAAAGAAAATTATTTTAGTGGGATCTGGGGTACAGTTTCAATAAAAATTGGGATCCTTCTATGGAAAATAAATGTCAAGCTGCTTTTATCTGCAAGACCAAATTATTGTCCAGCCATAACCTATATTTAAATTTGCGAATGAGTTTCATATTCTCCTGTTCCTATGCCCTGCGTGTTTCTTGTACTTTTATACGAAATGGGATCATTGAAACACACAAAACAAATATAAAACGAATTATTTAAGATGTGACTACTGTTAAAAATAAGTTAATAAATATGCTAATAAAAGCACTGCAATTGATGCATTTGAATGGGAAAGATAAATAAATACTCAAAATATTTAAACTCCATAAAGTACAATATTTTGTCAGTATTATAACACGTCCAAAAAAAATATCACCATAAATTTAAGGCAAAATCGCTAGCTCGAAAAGGTCCTGTAAAATGGCCAAATAATGTCAATCTGCTGTCAATAAAATAACTATCGCTAACGTCAGTTAAGTTAACTAGTAGATAAGTACTAGAAGAATGAAGATAAGATAAGAATAATAAGTACTAGCAGAAGATGCCTAGGACAAAAATCGACGAACGGCAAAATAACCAGGAAAAAGCGCCGGCGATAGACTTTTTGCAGCCACTGGCAAGATTGTTTTTTTCCGCCCTAGTAATGTTTTCAATTTTTGTAAAACCATCCCCATAAATTGGCCGCCCCCTAAATCGGCTGCCCGCGTGCCACACCCGTCAGGGGCGGTATTTTGTTAGGCCGGCATTTTAAAGCTTGCCCAAGGTGGGTTTTTACTGGAATACTTTCTTGACACCGCTGACAAATTACCGCTGTGTTAGGAAACAACTATAATGTTATTTATTGGATTTACTTTCCTGGATTATTTTTATTGCGCACTGTTATCGTTTTGCAGCTTGGGATTTTTTTTTCAAATTTTATATATTTTTTTTTTATATCGTTTGAAGATCATGAAAATGTACAAGTGTATGAAGTAAAATCTGTTTAACAAAGGCAATCAAATATGAAATCGCGTTGATCTCCCCCCTCACAAAGATTGTATATCACTATCTGTATATTTTATAATAAGTAATACAATTACTACTTGCTGACTTCACTGCCCATTGAGATTATTCCCCTGATGTACATCTTGACGACCGGCGCCTCTGTCCTGGATCACCGCACTCCAGTCATGAAAACTTTCTTTTTTAAACGCTAAAACCATGCATATGTCAAAAAACTATCGAGCTATGTATAACACGTAAATTTAGAGAAGACTGTTTATTTAAGTTGAGTTCACATATTTCAACTATCTCCAAATGCATGTGGTCAATGGTTGAAAGAATGGGATACCGCTACGTGTCCAAATGATTAAATTCTTAACAATAAAAAAAATTAAAATTTCCTCGTAATGACTATCACGTTTTGTGAAATGCTATTTTTTGCATTTTTGTAGTATTCGTTTGCTAAACGATATTTTGCTCACAAAATTCTATGCGGAATATTTTTTATCATAATGTTTTTGAATAATAATAATAATAATTTATTTGATTCATAGTACAGTGTGTTATATTATAATCGGATAAATATTTCAGCAAAGTAAGACATAAATTTGGGTACCCTGCCTGCTACACTAGTATTTTACTGTATTATAGCAGACAGTTTTTCCGGTATAGTAGTAAACAAAGTGCAATATTCAATGTACAAATATATATGTATAAAGAGTTAAACAAGATGTCATTAGATAACATATAATTACAACGTAAAACTAAAAGTAAATGCAATGCAAGTAAAAGTAAAAGATTAGATAGCATATAAAAAAAAGATTTATAAATAGTAAAACAAGATGCAATTAGATAATTCAATATACCGTTGTATCAGTTTTAATCTCACGTTTGGACCTTCAAAAGTTCTTGGGCGTAATTTCTCCCCATTTCGTGGAGCCAGAACTGCACTTTTCGTGAAAAATGAGCAACACTATGGTTGCAATTTTTCACGTTTGCATTTAGACTGTTGTATATTTTTGGTGCTAGAAACAAATGATATCTGTGTGCAAAAGTTTTGTTTAATATTAGCACAAGATAGTGGCAGTTAGCCTGTGACCTTGTTACGTGAGGGTGCGTAATTTGCTGGTGACATCGTTTATCTCGGTAAAAGTATTTTAATATACTGAGAATATACATTTGACGGATGTCTAGGATGTGACATTCTTTGAAAAGTTTAAACGAATGTATTTTGGTGAAAGTTCCATGTCAAACGGAGTACCAGAGCGGCATCCTGGCCCCACTGTAGCGCTGATTATATCTGCAATTGTGATATGTTCTTGTTCTTCTCCAAAAAGTCAATTTTCTCTTCAGTTATGTTAGGTTGGGAGCAACTTAATATTTTACCATAGATAATTATTTTATATGAAAATGGTTATAACAATATTTTCCGACAGATCTATTAATATATTAAACTAATGTTTCGATTAACTGATGCGACACACAGTTCACTAAACCGACTATTGTGATAAATCTTGAAAACCACTTCGGAAGTAGAAGCGGAGCAATTATCCTCATTGTTGATAAGATGAACTAAAACCTTCGCACATTTTACTCGTCTAGTTTAGATTTAAGCTTAAAGGGACGCACTTCGCAAAGAGGGATAAGTGAATCTCTGACAATCTCTCGAGATAATTAATAAATCTGGGTCCGTTTCTACCTTTCGGCCCGGCATCTTGATTTGTGCGTTTCATGAATCGGAGCTAATGACGCTGATTCCCGAGGCGGCGGCGCGGTGCGAGCGGGCCACCGACGCCAGCGCGAGAACAATGCTCGGGCCCAGCGGTAATGAGGCAGGGGGCGGGCGGGGCGGGCGGGGCGTGGCGGGGGCGTGGCTCGCGGACAGCCCGCGGACGGCGCCTGCGCCACTTCAGATGATTATCTTCTTCCGATTCACTTCTTCTTCCCGGGCTCTGAGCACCGGAAGTTGGCTTCGCGATTGTGCTTCGATTCCAAACTTATTATAAAATATAACGTTAAAGATTTCTCTCGAGGTTCGACTCGAGATGAGAGAAGGACGTAACAGAGTTTTCAACATTTCATCAGACCACATGCTTATTTGAAGTCACGACCAGGTGCGCGCGTTCAGCAACAATGCTCACACCGACGTTTGACCAAAGTCAGTATCGTGAAATTATGCAATCTATAACTTGTTGATAAACCAGCCTTCAAATGAAAGATGCTGAACTTGCTTCTGGATCAAGTTCCTATAGATGAGCTGTAAATTAAAGCGGAAATATTCAACATTCTACATCAGTAGCAAATTTACGGAAAGTAAAACCAGAAATAAAATGTGAATAGAAAAGAAAAAATATTGGAAGGTACGATTGTGCTAAGCTGCCTTCGGGATTTCATGACTTCGGTGTAAAGTCGGTCTTTGACCAGTCCGTTCAAAAGTTATAGGCTCTAGGTCTGTTATAAATGATAGTTTAACCTAAAACTCATCTCTATATCGGTATTGCCGTAAGTAGTTCACGTCGTCTCGCCCTTGTCTCAAAACTAGCATCAGTGCATGCACAGTAGAATCAAAAGGTGTTTCGATAAATATAACACCAGTAGCATTCTGATACATTCAAAGTGTGCAGTTAAATAGACCATTTTGTAATAGAGAAAATCAAAAATATATAATATAATTGAAATTATAAATGGAATATTATTAAAAACTATCGGTTTTTAATACCAACACAATTCTAATCTGAATCTTGTTTGAAAAAAATATACACTAAAATTAATATTATTTTTAAGCAGCTTCGTTTTTTATTTCGAATCAGGCTGCATTCGGAGCGACTGCTCATGTTTCAGAGTGACATAAGGATGAACGAAACCGAAACAAGTTAGCGGTAGTTTGGATAAGTTAGTTAAAACTAAACTAGGCACTGATAAAAAAAAATCATTTACAATCTGAAACAAATCAAAAATAATATTATTCTTAATACAAATTAGATTAATCAACTAGAAAGATACACAAAAAAATCTGTTAATCGAAAAAATATTTTATTGCTGCCGGGATTTGAACCTGGACCTCTTCCTATTTGGGGAAACGTGTTATCGATTATGACACTTAAATTAATTTAGAACTTATACTTTTATTATCACTTTTTTTTTAAATCATTCAACTTTTTATTGCATTCAATCTCAAATTTCTTTGAGTAGAACACGCTAGAAGATGCCAGAATTAAATGTAATAATTAATCAATTTTATTATATTTGATAAACTTTGATATAATTCATAATATTTTTAAGGAGAATACATTTTTGCAACTTCTCAACAAAAATGTGTTCTCCTTAAAAATATTATTATTATTTGAATGAATATAATAATTGAATGTATGAAATCTCACTAATTAACTCGTGTGATGTGGTCTCCCGTGCGTATGACTGAGCGAAGTAAATGTTTCTAATTATTATTAATAACAATAATTATTGTAAATGTGTCGAAATTATTAATAAAAATATATTTTTAGAATTGGTCGCAGTAAATAGTAGATACCTCAGTCGCACACTATTAAATATATAGACATGAACTAACGCGAATACCTTGATTCAATATTTTCAATTTAGTGTCACCCACGTGATCATTTAGGTACTATTTACGCAATAAAATAGCTCTGCAACTTTTTTAAATATATGACTCGATTGGAACGAAAATTAAAACGCTGACAATATAATATGCATTAATGTAAAAAATACGTCTTGTTTACACAAAGATTTAATTTTCGAAGAGTTAATACTTTTTCTGTTGCATAAATGAGTCATAAACTATGGGAGATTTCACAAATAACGTGTGTGAAGTTCCAAACCTCTCTCCCATATGTACACTTTATTTAATGTCTGTCTAATACATCTGTCGAATACAATATTTTTATTAAATGATTTAATTCGATCTTCCTATCGTCCACTGATCTCGAGATAAATAAAAAAATGTATTTTATAAGTGTCAAAACATTAGAAGTAATGTTCGGACAACATCGGCGCACGGGCCTGCCCCCACCGCGCCCCCCTCGGAGGCAGCAGCCGCCCACCGCCGGGATCCCCGTCTCGCACTCGCCGAGCGATAGTCCCAGCCAGCGCTGGACCGGGAAACTGCCGGCATCACTCGGTATTGTCCCATCAGTTCACTTCACCGTTCGTGTAAACAGTTTGACGTCAATCCGTCGTATAATCCCGGATAAGTGACGTTCTTCGATAGTCGGTTTCGTTAAAAACGATGAATGCTCTTTTAACAGCACGCTACTTCTGGAGCGGCCCGGGCCGGGCGGTCGTGCGGGGATAGCGTCTCGTCATATTGTGATAGAAAATGCAAAGAAAATGTGATGTTTATTGTTACAGTGACTGAAGCGAGAAATTGGGTTTCGTTGGTGCTCGTGAGTTGATGTCTTTGTATTTTTATGTCTGTCGGAAAGTTTTATTTGTGATATCGAATCGGCGCCGGGAAGGTACCGGAAAATGGAGCATCAGCAGAATGGCGTTGACGTGTGGGTAGGTAAGAAAAATATTAATATTCATTTCAACTGTGCATTTACAAACATTTTATAAATTTATAATCTGCAACAATAAATACATACACAACCATCTACACGTTACTAAAATCTATCTTAAATTTTTATATTTATATCAAATTAATTCATTTACATTTTGAAACAATCGCGGTATCCGTCCAGGTCGTCCTATCACAATACAACCGCCCGGGGGTGCGGCGAACGCATTTGTTTTGATACTCCTGGGGTATAGGCAAAAGGTACAACATTTCCGTGTAATCTATTCAAACGATGAAATAAATTAATTAATAATATCAAAAGCACGTTTGACGAATAAAGAACGCCACTGCACGGGTTTAGTTCTTGGCGCCGCCGGCCACGGCCATTACGGCCGACAGCCGAGACGCGAATTACATTTTATCATTAATTAATTACCTAGGTTCATAATTTATATCTTAGGATAAAAAAAAAATATTTCAATATATTTATCAACAATACGATATTAAAAAAAAAATTGCTCGAGCAAATCTTCTCGATCTTAATAAAAACTGTTATTATCATATTTATTTAGCTATCTTACTTTCTCTACAATACACGTCAATTGTAACTGTCAAATGAATCAATTCGTTTCAATCAAATTTAATTAAACTGTCAAATTTATACATTTAATTAAACTGTCAAATTTATACATTTGATTTGAACTGTCAAATAAATCAAATATATTCCATTTATTTTTACTTTCTTATTTTACATTATTATTTTAATCGTATAAATCATGTTATGTAAATATAATTAATAATAAATATATATTCTTAAGTAGATCATATTTTTGTTGTGAAGTTGAAATTTTTAAGAATATAGGTTTGTGATATTTTTAATACAAATAAAATGTATAAATTAGAAATATATACATAAAAAATCAATTTATCGAAAAAATATTGTTGTTCCTACCAAGATTCGAACCTGGATCTATTCCTATCTGGAGAAATTCATAAACCGATTATGCAATACTAACATAGTAATAGGAATAATAAGTAATTGATAGGTAGCAACAAAAATATTTTTTGGATAAATTGATTTTTTATGTATATCTTTCTAATTTATACATTTAATTTGTATTCAACATTACTAGTTGAAGTTTTTTATTTATTCTATATATTATATTAGATTATTTGTTTCTTTAAAAATAAAAACAAAAGGTCTGTCAGGCAAATTCGATTTCTTGTACTCATTTAATATTTATATTCTGTTCAAAAATTGAGTGGAAACTAAATTATAACGCGTTTCATGTTTTATACCACCACCACTGCACAGAATATATATTTTCCTGCATATTTCTTCTTCACTGGTATCTACAATGATACTAAATTTTTACAAAGTACACTACTACAGCAATGTTTTCTAGTTTTGGATCACGGTGTGCGCGTGAAAAATCGTTTGTGTAATTTTAAGGACTAATGGTATTACTTGTATTGTGGGGGTAAAAAAAAAACAACATCTCCATACCAATATAAGACTGCTGGTAGAGCCTGGGTTGATTAACTAAGCAAATATGTACAAAGATATGTTATAGTAAAAAGTAAAATACTGTCATTTTTTATATTAGACCGTATTAGATACGTAGGTGTGCATTCTATATACAGATGTGTCCATTCTATATAATAAAAAAAACTGTCCATAACTATAATCTTTGCGATTTTGATATATTATGTATTAAGTATGTAGATCCACGCGAAAATAATTCAGTATGCATGTTAACGTGTTAACACAAACCGTATAACTAGCGGAAGAATCTATAATTGACAAAAAAGCTGCGCATATGTTATTTCGCAAAATCATCATTTAGTTCATATACGTCTACACGAACTAAACGCAACTCTAGCCACGCGCGGTTCTCTGAATACACATCTTCGCTCGAGCAGATGTGTTGCAAAATGCCGCAAGTGTGTTTTTGAAGCGGACTTGACTGTATGCATTCCAATACACTTTAAACGTGGTAATATTTTATATTATAAAATATTTTTGCTCCTTTGATTAATAACTTGAAGAACTTCTCAAGAAATATATTTAATATTTTTCAAGAATGGCCAATAAATTTACACGGGTATATAAAAACATACTTCTGAAAGAATGAATGATAAATACAGCCTCTAATGATAATAACCATCGCATTTACACCATCGATATTAGCAGTATAACCTATAAGTCCATTCCTAATGTACGCCGCTGGGTATATCTATATATACCAGGCACTGTCGCCTCATACATGTTTTGGATGCTCCGCATCTCTTGTGTTGTAGAGTCAAAGATCTTTGGACTTTTTGTATCTAGCCTAAAACAGCACCGCTGAAAATAAATTCGTCCTGTCCTTTAGAGACCAGTCATAACACACACTACGACACGAGTCGATATACATAATATACATTCTCAACTTTCTAACATCTACGAATCGCGTTAACACACAGATACCAGCACCAGTGGATTCTATCATTCGTTCCGTATTCACAAAGTTTGAAAGTATTCGACTTTCTCGCAGCGCATTCAGTTTCGGCTGTCAAGATCTTCGAATACTGTATACGCATTGGTAAACAGTATCCAACGTAGAATGTATAATGCACAGAATAGCACACATATTGTGGGGCGAGCGGATTGTTATGAGAAATTTGTTTTAGTGTCGCATTTTTGACAGCCAAATTATTGAAACATTGAATATCTTTCGATTATATGATATATTTTGTATATTCGATAGTAGGTATATACTCATTATCCAGCATCCCTTCTACAAAAAGTCATGGACCGCCACTGACATATACGCACTAGATTATGAATAAATTAAATTAATATCTATCAAGAAAAGCTGCATACTTCAGACGTATTCTCCAATAAATGAAAAATGTGATCGTTAACACCTCATTATGCAGGGGAAGATAGAAGGCGACAGAGGCGTAGATAGAAAGAGATTATCTTGACTGTGTAACCTCAAAAAGTGGTTCAATATTCAAAATGTTAATGATCTTATACAAGATAAATCAATGTACTGCGACAAGATCAAATCTTGTTAAAAATTGTATGCACTATATTACAAAACTGTGTTCGCGTGCACATCCGCACACCTTCAAAGAAACATTATACTACACCCTATCACACTCCCACCTGCGAACCTCTTATAAAATATTACGAAATTTTCACGCTAATTTGAACGCGGTTTCATGACCCATTTTCTCAAAATGCCTCTGAAAAACATATTTTATATAGTAGCATTTTTTACCTTTGCAATGCAACCTTAATGCAATCATTTTTTATTTTTTATTTAGTAATTTTTACAATTTTATATAATTTATAAGTTACTTGAATCACTATAGTTACATATTTTTGTGAATCGCTTACCTCTCCAAAAAAGAGACTTGTGCTTGGGTGGGGATATATTTTGCAGTATGATATATTTTTTGGTTTAAAAATTATATTGTTGGTAATATGAAAGGTGCATTTTTTAAATCTCCGAGGTGATATCTTTTAATTGCTTACTTTCGGTATTTTTTGTCAATGTATCTATGTGAGCTAAATCAGATTGATTGATGCATTAATGTTGACATTTTTCTCGTTAATAAATATCCACATTTTAGATCGAGCCTCACTTTCCCTCACTTTACTTATTCTGCATCCATCAGCTATGCAATTTATTTAACTATATTTCTAATACTTTTAAAATTAGCAATATTAACTTTGTGGTTAAAATTCATATTTTTTATTTATTATCTTTGTTTTATTAACCACTTAATTGAGTTTAAATACATCTACCGGTTTCGAAAAATACCATTTTCTTCTTCAGGATGTCATAACTAACTAAAAACATATATTATTGTTTTTTTTTTTTAAATAGATTTTTTTTAAATAGATTCTGGTAAAGAAACAATAATACATGTTTTTAGTTAGTTATGACATTCTGAAGAATAAAATGGTATTTTTCGAAACCGGTAGATGTATTTAAACCCAATTAAGTGGTTAATAAAACAAAGATAATAAATATAAATAAATGAAAAATAAAATAAAAAAATTAATTTAAAAAATAACTGTATTTCAAATGAAAGTTCTCCATTATTTGTATGCAAACGATAACCTTGTAAATCGGCACCTCTATTAACTGCTAACCACTAATCACTACCCTTAACCGCACTACCGCTACCCCTTAACCACTAATACCGACCGCAGATTTTTTGCCTTGAGCGAAGTGTTTGAATGTTATGATATATTAATTATGTTTAATGATTATACTTATACTTTAAAAATGAAATAAAGTCGCTAGAAAACATAGACTGATGACAAATATGAGAAATGTTAATACAAATATCATTTTTTATCATTACAGAGATGTTATGAATTTATTTGATTAGTCAACCAGATTTAAACAGGTTTTATAACGCGGTGGAAAAATCTTCAGCTTTATTGTGATCATTCCGTCTTAGATGTAAATTATTATAATTTGATATGGCTGTAAATGAGTCGGATAATTGAATCAATACATTTATTGAAGTCCATTTATCTTAAAACTGTTTTTAGTTTACGATGTGATTCCGAGCGCTAATTTTAGTCAATGTAAGAAATTGTTGTCATAATAAATAAAGCGATTATTAAGAGACCCGGCGCCAACTAGATGGGCGGACACGCAGATGTATATCTTAAGTGACAAAACTTCATTAAGTATCGGTTAACAAGGCTATTACTTTACTATTGGTTATCGCGTAGATCAAACATCGATAAGTCCAATGACACGTTAGCATATTATATATCATAAAAAAATATACGTACAGTAAATCATGTTTTACTTAGCTACAAAAATGGTTATGAGCTTTGCGCATCTCAGAGGGGGCTGTGAAATTTTTTTTAAATGTACTCCGATGGATTTTTTACGAAAGAAACATTTTTAAGTCACTATTCTCATATGCAAAACCGATCAGCACAGCTGCGCGCTCTAGAACGAGAGTACGCGATATAATTCGCAAAAGAATGACCACCCGTATAAATGTATCCGGTTTGCATGTGTATCCGATGTTGATAATTTCCCTTCGTCACAGACTTTTAAAGTATACGCATTCGTTACTCTGTAAACGATACATACTTTAGCCATTTATATCCAATTCGACTCTGCAACCCTGATTTCAAAACTCGTAATGAATCTAATCAAACCAGAATTACCTCGCAAAATTCCATGTCTTTCTCGCAAATATAGCTGCGCCCCATAACATCCTTTCAATTTCAAATACAGTTCCTGTTTATCAATATTTTTTTAAATAAATAATAGATATCTCATAGAGACGAATATATATTTTATTATAAATGAAAAATCAATATTTTTCAAACGTGCTCAATTCTATATATTTTTATTAAGGAAAACACATTCTTATTGTGAAGTTGTAATTATTCAGAACAGACGGTCTGTGATATTTTAAATACTTGGATAAATGGAGATCCAGGTTCGAATCCCGGTGACGCAAAAACAATATTTTTCGACAAAATTGATTTTATATGTATATATTTATAATTAATACATTAATTTAGTATTTCTATATATTTTTTTTATTTTGACCAGTATATTATTAGCAATATTTGAATATGTCAAAGAATATACAATTTCTGGATTTTCACCTACAAATATCCTGTTATTAAACAAATAATAGATATTTCATAGAGACTAAGCTATTTTTTATTATATAATATATATTTATTATATTATATAATTGTGTGATCTTGGATATATTCAAAAATTCCAAATATTTTTTTATTTTGCAATAAAATTTAGTTGTATACTTGTACACCATTATATAGGGTCAATTTTAGTTACCATTCAAGTCAAAAATCAATCCTCCTAGAAAAAAAAAGTAATTAATTAACCATGTAAATACAAATAATTTAGGCAATAATGTAATGTAAGTGATTTGACACACGCGTAACGTTTCGTTCTAAATATTAAGTTTATATTCAAATCTGACCAATTTGACATTTTAAATGTTTTCTAAATCTTAATATAAAAATTATTAAATTCTGTTCTGTCAAAGTCAATGTCGAAAAATGTTTATATTTGTTTAAGTCAAAGGCATTATTAGAAAAAAAATATGGCTTCGGCCTCATCACTTCTTAAACAACTTCCCATCATCCATCGACCATCGTCAAAGGTGTCCCCATAAATCAATATCCTTATTTGAAGATTATTATACGATTATCATACGTTTAATGTGAAAAAAATATAATTTATTTTTTATTTCGAGACTTCACAGCAATAATAATAACTGTATAATAAATGTAAAGCGAAATTTTAAATTTAAGGGTTTTCTGTAAAAACTATCAAATTCAAATTTTATATATTCTATGGAGTGGTGACGAATTGTATGTCAACCCCTAGTGACAGCTCTGCTTCTAAGAGGCAATACTCAATCCAGAAATGCAGGTATACATATCCACGATTGCTAAGTCTGCAGTTGAGTTGGGCGACACACATTCAGAACATTCAATCAACGCATAATTCAACTAAACTTCTATTGCACGCTTTAAAATATTCGCTAACATATTTTCATAAATGCGTTAGTGGTATCACCAGCGCCGGCGTTACGCACAGGCGGAGCAGGCGCCTGGCTGTGGCGGCCAAATCAAGGGGCGGCCGAAAAGTATATAAATATCGAAAAACAAAATCCCAATTTTCAAAACGATAACAGTGTATAATAAAAATAATTCAAGAAAGCAAATCCAATAAATAACATTATAGCTACTTTCTAATAAAATAGTAATTTGTAGTCAACGGGTAGTGTCCAGGACGTCTTTTGGTAAAAAGTCACCCTTAGGCAAATTTCAAAATGCCGGCCTAACAAAATTTCATCCCTAACGTGTGTGGCACGCGGGCGGCCGGTTTTGGGGGCGGACAATTTATAGGGATGGTTTTACAAAAATTGAAAACATCTTCACTTAAGTTACTAGCGCGGAAAAAAACAATCTTGTCTGTGGCGGCAAAAGGTCTAGCGCCGACGCTGGGTATCGCGTGTATAGTAATATTGTAGTATTTATACTGGACTACCGAATCAACTGCTTGACTCTAAATGTGGCTCTTAATGAAAAACGTTGTCTCCGTTGTCCTGAAAGAGTATAATTTAACTTGTATTGGTTGATATACACGGTATATAAAATGGCGCCTCTGTAATAGCAAAAGCCCTTTTTTTTAAACATTAAATAGAGATGCGTACACAAAATACGTGTCACACAGACTACCAAATATATAGAGATAAACTAACGGAAATTCTTTGTTTTAATATTTTCAATTTGTTGACGTCCATTTGATACCACTTCCGCAATCAAATAGCTTCGTGACTTTTTTTAAATATATGACTCGATTGGAACGAAAACTTAAACGCTGACAATATAATATGCATTAATGTAAATTAATACGTCTTGTTCAAGCAAACATTTAATTTTTGACGAGTAAATGTGTCATGAACTGTTGAATTTATGTTTTCACAAAAAATGTGTGTAGAATGCCCCTCGTCCCGCAACTAATGTTCCAAACTCCTGTTCTATATGTACACGTCATTTCATGTCTATTCATTCAATGGTCTGTGGTGTCACATCAATATTCTTACTAAAGATTCGAACGCCAAATTTTCGAACCTACATGTTACACTTTTCAAATTAATACATCTATCGTTCCATTAATTAAAAACCATTTGTTTTGTTTATTTTTCGATGAAATTGATTTTATATGTATATCATTCTAATAATATATTTTATTAAGTACTTAAAATATCACAGATCTATATTCTGAACTATATTACAATTTTCACAATAAGAATGTGTTCTTCTTAATAACATTCTTACTATTTTCAAACTACGCTATAGGTACACTTGTGCTATGAAAATAAGATTAACTGTATCCTAGACTTGAATACTAGACGTGAAACATTCAGGTCTGTCTCTACTTCAGCAGCAGGAATAAAACCGATCAGCCATTGGCGGAGATTAATTTCAGCGAAATTTTCAAAAGCGTGAAACAATTAGTGAATCAAAATAATGAAAAACTGCCTTTTTACAAAATTATATCTACACCACTTAGGATATGACAATTATAAACGTTAAGTATAATGACGTGTGTACACATGCGAGTACAGATTTAAACGTGAAGCGAGCTATGAATCAATCATCGAAATGAATAAGCATGTACATACCGACCTTTACCGACTCTCGGAGATCATCTTATGCATGGATCATTAGTATTAAATGAACATTGTTCCTGAATGATTTAAAAAAAAAAAAAATATATATATATATATAATAAAAAGCGACGTCTCAGTTGAAGATTAGATCTAAAAAAAAAACATTATATGTATATTGTTATCGTCCTATTAATAAAACTATTCCTCCTACGCAATGAACTAGCACGAACTACGAGTACGTACAATATATGTGCGCTCGTAATTTTGTCTGTTTGCCACTCATTCAGCAAGACCTTTTTCGAATTAGCCGTTGTGATTGTGAATTGTTTTATGTGGATAACTTGATTTATAACTGTGATAAATCTATATTTATCACCAGATTCCCTTGGGGTTCTATCCTCTGATTACTGTCTAATTCCTTGTAATATGAAACTCAGTATGTCCGGGTAACAATTACAGTTTATTACAACACATTACACAGTAAATATAAATAATACACTTCAGAGATAGACTCGTTAATCAGAAGAAGCTGTGATGGAAGAGAACTCTTTCCCCTGAGACGGTTCCTTATAAGTACAACACGTTATATAGTAAATATAAATTATACACTTCAGAGATAGACTTGTTATTCAGAAGAAGCTGTGATGGAAGAGAGCTCTTTCCCTAGAGACGGCCCCTTATAAGTTTCGTTCCCCACCACTCATCTACTCACTTTCAAGACACACACACATAAACACACACACACACACATACATACATTTACAAAGTGACAGTTCTCACAATAACTGTACCTGAACGAACCCTTGTAATGTACACGATTAATGAAGGAGTGGTCAGTTTGTAATATTTATCAGGCGTAGTGAGACGAGAAGTAACCATCCAACATCTGCTAGCTGTATTCGGGATCATATTGTGCACCGCAAACTGGAAAAATTTTCTTTAAATAACCAGGCTTTTTACACACAAGCATCCGCATGTATACATAGAAACGAGCGGTCATGAAAATCTCAATAGAAAGATACAATGTAACAAAACTGTGTTGCGCATTTCTATTGTTTAGTTATCTACACCGCATTATCCGAACCCAACATTTCGCGCCGTGATTGTGTTTATTTGAGCTAGCCGTGATGACCCATCTCCACGGATGACATTTCTCTAGGAGATTCGACTCGAGACAAGATAAAGGACGGTACAGAGTTCAAAGCAAAACGATTTATGAATCAACAGCCCAATGACATATCCAGTACACTCGTACATTTAGCGACTCTCAGAGATCCAAGTCTCGTTGAGAACTCATCGTTAACACAGGCCATAAGATATTCGCTTAGTGACACCCGGGATATCACCATATCGCTTGGCTTAGTTTTAAAATTAATCAGAATTTTGATGAGTTTAATGAGTTAATTGTAAAAGTCATTTGAACAATTTTAAAATAATTTTAATTAATAAATTGTAAAACCGGTGATATATTAAATGAAAACAGAAATAATATTGAAAATCAAATGATTTAAATTTAAGTCATCTTATTGAGCTCTCATGTGGGTTGTTTTCAATTGCAAAATAAATTAAATTAACAGTTAAATTAAATTAACAAACAATTAACAAATACATATCAAATTTGTCGTCAACCAGCTGTGTCGATGTAGCATAATCGGATAATGCATTTCTAAGGATAGAAAAAGATCTAGGTTCGAATTTCGATAGCAACAACAATATTTTTCCCATACATTGATTTTATATGTATATCTTTCTAATTAATACATTTAATTTGTATTGAAAAATCTAGATAACATCGCCATCAGAATATGACACTACGAACTTAATCTCAACTCTCAAAATAATGACGAAGGAAATACCTTAATAGCACATTAAAAGCCAGTTGACTATTCAGCCACCATATGTGACAAGAGATATGATCGTCTCTTGAAATACTTATCTATAAACTCGGACAAGCAAACTATGTCAAATAACGTAATTAAGGGCGCGATGTAATTAAATAATACTGTTTGCATTTTCCATGTCTTAATATTTAATACGACGTTGTTCCAGGACAGGGGCGAGTTAACCAATTAGGAGGAGTTTTCATAAATGGCCGCCCTCTACCCAATCACATCCGGCTGAAGATAGTGGAAATGGCCGCAGCGGGAGTCAGACCTTGCGTCATCTCTCGCCAGTTGCGCGTCTCCCACGGCTGCGTATCCAAAATCCTCAACCGTTACCAGGTCAGTATCTTATTAATTTTAAAAAAACTTTTCAACCCGATCACAACCACAGATTAAAGATAATGGAAATTGCTGCAGAGAAAATGTTGTTCCCGCTGAATGTGCGTGTCCAATATCTTCAGGTCTGTATTAGTCAGGCTGCTCATCCGGCTGAAGAAAGTGAGAATCTGCACTATTCCGGCTAGTGTGCGTATACGTCTTCCACGATTACATCCAGGATTTGCAACCACTATCAGCAGGGGCGTGCACTCTATATAAACAAAAAAGCTGTGCATGACTATAATCTTTACGAAATAAATATAAATTAAATATTTATTTGATATATTATGTATTAAGTATGTAGATTCACGCGAAAATAATTCAGTATGCACGTTAACGTGTTAACACAAACCGTATAACTAGCGGAAGAATTTATAATTGACAAAAAAAGCTGCGCATGTGTTATTTTGCAAAATCATAATTTAGTTCGTATACGTCTATAGGAAAAAAAACAAACTTTCGCAACGCGCGGTGCTCAGAATACACCTCTTCGCTCGAGCAGTCGTGTTGCAAAACGCCGCAAGTGTTTTTTTGAAGCGGACTTGACTGTATGAATCCCAATACACTTTAAACGTGGTATTATTTTATATTATAAAGTATTTTAGTTTCTTTAATTAACTTCCCATGAAATAACATTAATATTGTTCAAGGGTGGCTAATAAACTTACACGGGTATACATACACAAAAGCATGCTTCTGAAAGAGTGAATGATGAATACAACTCTAATGCTAATACCCATCGATATTAGCAGCATAACCTAATTCCATGCCAAGTGCACGCCGCTGAATATCAGTCGGCACAATTAAATTATTCGAACCGCTCTCAAGTCAACAACATTTAGTGAGGAGAACGGAGATAGTCGAAGCGAATGTTAGGTCCAGTTTCGTTTCTTCTTCTTGGACCATTGATGCTCTCCCACTTGCCATTTCATACTAAAATTAATTCTCCTATTGGGAAGGAATAGGACAGCCCTCCATTCTTCAAGGTGCCTATAAAAGTGGAGGAATACTGTCGATAGGGCTGGTGTTCACAAATCACAAAGATCACAATCCACAGTCATGAAGGACTGATCTAAATTATGATGATGGATTTAAAATCTGTATACTTTTCAAAAATAATTTCAAACATCAAATGATATAAACAAAATAAGTCGACATGACTTATAGTCACGTGTACACGAATTAGATTTGTCTCGTGTAAAACATTTTATAAAAGACAAAACAGAGTCGAGCTGTGATTCATTGCCACATATATTTGTACGCAAATTTGAATGACACGACTAATATATACTAACTGTTCAAAGGTTTTTGGTGAAACTTTGTGAAATTCTATGATTATTTTGTAAATTGAGTCAAAACTCTGTTTTATTCCACTACATTTTTCGTTATGTTAAATGATATACAACGTTTTTTCGGGAACATCTTCCCATCTCTCCTCAACTTTATTCCCATTAAACAATATTAAAAAATATATATATATATAATACACTAAGAAGAACGGTCAGAGCGGAAGAAGAATAAGAACAAGATTGGAAGAACACAAGAAAGCTTTAAAAAACTTCAGTCTAAACTCCGAAATGGCTGAGCATCCAAGAATGGAGGGCCATTCATTTGATAATGGTAATTTACAACTTATACGTAGTTGCGCCAAAAGACGGAAATTATACATCCTAGAGAATTTAGAAATATTTCATAATAAAAATAATAATAAAAACATGATGAATATTTAAATACCGCCCATTACATCCCCTCTCTTATCCATTTTAACTCCACCCTTACCTTTGTTAACTTCAAACACACCATATATTACTGTCTGAAAGTGCTTTTAAATTTTAGTTATAATATTGATAATGCGACGATGTTCCCGAAAACGTTATATATCATTTAACACAATGAAAAGTGTAGTGGAATAAAAGAGTTTTGACTCAATTTACAAAATAATATATACTGATAAATCTCTGAGACACATTCAATGGAAAAATGGCGGTCATGAATTCATGTCTATTCTTAAGTGTTACAAATTTAACAAAGATTTAATATGCAAAATTTGAAATCGTTTTTTGATTGCTTTCAATTTATTTAAGTTAAACACACAGTTTAATACATATATTGAATCAGAGAATCTGTCAAAAAATCATAAACTAGTGGAATTTCTATTACAAACAATCTCTCTCTCTTTGTCAGTGCGCTCACGATTGAGCATCGTGGTCCTCTATTCTGCTTCTACAGCGCGAACTGCTTACCTCCTCTCTTTGCGATCCTGGGTCATGTTTTATGAGACTCCAGTCATGTCACGGACTTGGTCAGTTCATCTTATCGGAGATCAAACTCTCACACTCCGTCATTGTAGGTACGTTCCCCGTGATCGCCATTTTCTCCGGGCTACGTCCATATCTTCTAGCAACCATTTTTTAGCAAGAGCCATTTTTTAGCAAGAGAAATTTTTTTAGCGTAGAGAGCCATTTTTTAGCAAGAGCCATTTTTTAGCAAGAGAGATTTTTTAGCAAGAGCCATTTTTTAGCAAGAAGTTTCTATGTACAGTAATTAGCAAGAATTCAAATACATTTATAGTGTAGAGAAAAATTCAACAATTCAATTATTGTACTCAAATAGCTGGGCAATGAATGGAGTCAATATTTCTATTTTGCTAGTTTTAATTCTTATTCCGATTTATGCTTTGCAAAATACCAACTCAATTATCTTTATTATTGGGAAAAATAAGTATGTTGAAATGTCACTTCTTTCTCTGTATTTCGGGCCAGAGGTGAAGGAATAAGCAGCGGATTACGCCGGTGGGGTAATAATTATAAGAAGTGTTTTCGGTCCATGGAAGCAGTGATGACGTAAATCAGATCTGGTGAGTAATATTTCTAACTTTCTCATTGTTGCACTGGTCGATCTTAAAATATGCCATCCGGTCGCTTAGAATCTGGCAGCTCGCAATCGCGGTAATTGTTTTTGAATGCGCCTCGCTTTTAGAATGCGTATTACTAGCATGTCTTCTTTGAAGAATATCAACAAGCTTTTGATGAGCGCATAAAAATAATGTAAGCCTAAGTTTCTCGCCCTATGCAAATAGGATTGACCACCGCATTGGCGTGCCATTGACAAGTAAATATGTCATGTACTCACTCAGCCACTATATCAATATTACATGAACATTTCGCGGTAGAAAAAGAGTCTCACGACCGTACGGAAGAGATTTTTAGAATATTTTCGACTCGAGACAATCACTGAGATATGGATTTTACTCTCGTGAGATTCTTTGGAGACAATTTTCGGCTTCTGTAGTTCCCGTGTACGCATTATATCTCAGAGATACGCCGTCTTGCGCCCCACTTCATTAAACTTGTTGTTAAATAAGCGTCAAGTGAGAGAGACGCAATAAGTAAACTAAGTTTATATCATATAAACAGATTTACGTATATCCTCAAATATACAGGGTGGCCCAAAAAAAATGAGAACATTTCGTGAAATTTGATATAATTACATCAAAATTAGTTTAACTATATCAACAGTAGCTTAAATAGTTTACTTACTTACCTATTTACCTGCATTACATTTTATTTCGACAATTTCCGGTCGCCATCTTTGATTATTAATTATTCCATTGTTTATATTTGGTTTTTTCACATTGTTGCCCAGAATGACAAAACTAACTGCAGAAGACCGTATTCTGATCAAAAATATGCGAATTGAAAAACTTTGGAGTGCTAGGAAAATGATCAAAGAGTTTCAAAACTAAGCCTGGAATATAGCTAGACATAACTGGACATTACAGCAGGACGGAGCTTCATCTCACACAGCCAGAAATACAATCAACTTTCTCCGTCGTGAGAATGTTAATTTCATCGATCCAGGCGTATGGCCACCGAACAGCTCAGATTTAAACGCAGTAGATGATGCAATATGGGATGTTTTGATGATTTCTGATTAACTAAATATTGTGCAAAAAAATTACATTAAGAATTATATTATGTTTTGAAATAACGTTACGAGATGTTCTCACTTTTTTGAGCCACCCTGTATATGTTTCAGAGTTTTCTTCTTCAACGAAGCATGATACCCTGATGATATAAATAATCACGGGGTGCATCCTACTTGCATTATAGTCTTTTAGGAATTTTTTTATGAATGTAAAAAAAAAACTCTTTTTTATTGGAATTACATATAAATATGTGTAATAACTACATTGAAAAAAATTGTAAATATAGATAATGTAATTCAGAGAATAAATTTCTACTTGAGATTTTAGATCTTTAGTGAAGAGTTTAAAAGTTTTTTGGTTTATAAAAATTAGTGAAATAGAAAGTTATCAGAGGTCAGTTCATTCAAGCAGTTCATTACTAATGATTGAACTGTGCTTGATGAAACTAAGTTTTAACTATGTCATAATTAAAAATTAAAAATGGTACTCGACAACATTTTGATTGGAAGCACAGTTTTCTGTACAATTCGTAATACATAATCGAAATCAATCAAATAGTATTTTGTTCTTCAATAAAAATATTAATTAAATTATTTTATCGATAAACATGAATAACTGCGTCATTTTCCACGAAGGCTGTCTCTAATATGTCAATCTGTACTTTATCAAAAGATTGAGAAAAACATTTACAATATTCTGTCGCAACAACTGACTATTATTTTATACTGTATTAGGTTATACAAAATGTATTTATTAAGGAGAACACATTCTTATTGTGAAGTTGTAATTATTCAGAACAGACGGTCTGTGATGTTTTAAATGCTAATTTTAACGTATTAATTATTAATATATACATATAAAATCAATATTGTTGAAAAATATTGTTTTTGCGCTACCGGGATTCGAACCTGGATCTCTATTTCCAATCCGGGGAAGTACACTACCAATTGTGTTATAGCTATAAGAATGTGTTCTCCTTAATAATATAAGTTGTATAAATGTGTCCAAAATTTAATAAAAATGAATTGATAATTCTGGCGTCTGCAGTCGGTTTACTCAAAGGTATTTGAGATTCTGTAAAAGCAGTGTAGGTGGCTTTCAAATAATGGAACGACATAAAAAGTGTAACACATAGGTTCGAAAATTTGTCATGAAAAATACTGGAAATAGAGATCCAGGTTCGAATTCCGGTAGCGCAAACACGATATTTTGCTACAATTTTTACAAATTGATTTTATATATATTTATTTATAATTAATACATTAAAATTAGTATTTAAATTAATAAACAATCTTAATATCAAATATTTTTTTGCTTATACATATAGACGTATTCTCGAATGAAAAATGAAAAATTTAATACATTCGTAGATTTTCATGACCATCAAATGATAATAGAATTTATTTTCGTTACCCTCGTTTCTGGCGCTGCGCTTCAATGGCCGTCATCAGAACTGACATGTGGCCCAAAATAATAGATCAAGAAAATAGAGATTTAAGCTTACCACAGTACATTAATTTCATTCAAACTCAAAATATTACAGGCTAGGTATGATGACCCGGTCTGCGGTGATACTAAAATATAAAATATAGTCAAATATGGAACTAAAGAATGAATGTCATTGTATTACTACTTACATTGTATTAGAAATTGAAAAAGTCGTGCGATGTTCTTAATCAAAAAATCGCGTTATATGTATTTTTGAACATTATATCGAAGACATAAGTTGTGTTTGGTTCGCGATGATCTGTCTAACAAAGCGAGGCTAATCGTCCTGTTGTTTGCCGAGCAGGAGACCGGCTCCATCCGGCCCGGGGTCATCGGAGGCTCCAAGCCGCGCGTGGCCACCCCCGAGGTGGAGACCAGGATTGAGGAACTCAAGAGACAGAACCCGGGGATCTTTTCGTGGGAAATTCGGGATAAACTTATCAAGGTAACAAACACTTTTCTTACATTAACTCATTAAGCCTCTGCCTCGATGAAGTTCCATAAAAATTTAAGTTTTCAAGTTATTTTCATTGATTTGTTTTAACTAGCGCTTACTTGACGCAGATATTTTGCTATCCGTAACCAGTTTTGTATGAAAGCCATAAATACTCTCATGTCTGCAGATAACTACTATAAATTTCCTATCTACGTAAGGGCATATATTTTGCTCAGCTATTAAAAAATTACATCGTATAATATTTCATTAAATATTATTTCAATTTTAATTAATTTTCTTCTCTAGATACAATGTCATCCAATTCACGTTACCAAATTTTTAAAATTATTCTGTATCGAGTCAACAAAATATGTTTAATTTGTCGGAAATCAGTACAACTGAGAAGCTTATGCATAGATCATCACAGAAACCTATGTGTAGATCATCACAGAAACCTATGTGCAGATCATCACAGAAACCTATGTGTAGATCATCACAGAAGCATATGCATAGATCATTTTAAACATATGATTGATCATGGTACCCTCTGAGTTATTTCCGAATTAGAATATCAATATTTTAATGATTAAACTAGCGGTGGCAATTGCCGAACACTAAGCCCAGTTGTAATTTTTTGTAAAAGGCAAAACATATTGAAATTATTTTATAGAATTTAGGTAGTTTATATAATCATCTTCAATCGTATACAATTATTTTTAATATTAAATTACGAGTAAATGAGTTTTGTTACATTTTTTTTTAATGTATGAAGTACGTAAATAGCACGACAGCTTCGGATAATACCGTAAGTACATAGGTTTGAATGTTATTTTTGGAGCATATTTAAAGAAACATTAATAATAAATGTAATCTAATAATTATATTTGACATAAGAACATAAAATCACGTATCACGATTTTAGTAAAAAATAAAATAGGCATCTTCTTTTGACAAAATAAAGAAATTTAATTAGGTTATATAAAAATGTAGAAAAGGTGCAATAGTTAGTTTTTGCAATAATCACATTGATGATATCTAGAATTGTTTTCACCTAAGAGCATGGGCCCAGTAGACCATAATTATTTTTTCAGAATTCTTCCCAAAATGGGTTCTGAGTTTTCGTAATTAGAAAACCACGTATATTTTTTTTACAGGCTGCACCTCTGAAAAAAATACATTAATGAAACTAAAAATCTGCTTATCACACAAAGTCATAAAGTCTAATATCATACAACGTCGATTAATACCGTACGTTGTGTACGGTAACGGAAAAATCGAAAAATTGTGAAAATATATAATACAATAAATTATAATTAAATATTTAGGAAATAAAGAGCAAAGATTATAAAACAGTCAGTGATATTAGCTTAAAGAAACATACTTACGTTTGAATTTACTTCTTCCCAAATTTATAGTAGTCAGCTGTAAAACAAAAAACATGCACTGCATATCGTACATTTCGATGAAAAACCTCGTACGGTAATAGCCTCCGCTCTTTTACCATTAAAAACTGAGAAAATTATGATAATAAAATTTGACTGAATGGATTCAAACCTTTACCGACCCAAAGAGAAAGTTGATTTGCGCCAATTTAGAAACTTACACAAAGACAATCGAATTAGTTACTATATTTTTAATAGTTATAAAATAATGATCGGTGTGTAATTAAACTTTATAATATAATAAGGTGGTATATTTTGCTATTTTTAAGATTAGCAAAATCAACTTTGTGGTTAAAATCAATTAATTTAGATTGTTGACTTTGTTTTATTAACCACTTAATGAATTAAATACATCTACCGGTTTCGAAAAATATCATTTGCTTCTTCAGGATGTCATTAACTAATCAAAAATATATGTTATATTGTTTCTTTGACAGAATCTATTTTTAAAATCTAACTACCCAAAATGTTATGAGCAACCAATTAAATTTAACCACAAGTCCCATTCTAAAAAAAAAAATCCAAAAAATTATTTTAATAGTTTTATATCATCAAGTAAGAATTTAAGTTAGGTACTAAATTCATTTTTTAAATAATTTAAATAAATATAACATATGTTTTTGATTAATAATAAATGTGGTTAATAAAATAATGTTAACATTCTAAAATAAAGGTATATTGTGCATTATGCAGATATTTTTTTTTAAGTTGTGGATAATAAAAAAAGGATTATTATTATTATTATTAAAAAAATTATTTACAGAATATCCAAATTTGTACGATGTGTTTGAATGATTCGTAAAATTCTGGTGGAAATTATATTTTGTAGTGATTTGATTTAATTTGATGATTTGGCAATAAGCTAAAAGGTTTATTAATCCATTCCGACTAGCCAATCAAGTGATCCGTCTTCGGTAATATTGTTAAAATTCTATTGGTAATTTACATCATACAGTTTCTGATAATAATGATTTAGATAACTATGAAATTTTTCATTAAAAATAAGAATAATAAGTAAAATGATTCTTTAAAAAATGCGTACGGTTTTTAAAGGTAATTTTTTTTTTTTGTTTTTAACAAGTTGTTAAAATGTTAAATATTTAGCAAAACTAAAAGTTAAAAAATGTTTACTCACAATGACGCAAGTTAAGATAATATGCGTGCTTCAATTGAAAATTTAAATTTTCTATGTTCAATTGCGTAAGCATACGTAAAAAAAAATTACATCTGTTGCAAGTACCAATCTAGCGTATCTATGATGCAGACCCTTAGAAACGAGTATCCAGCATCCCACTGAGAAGAGATCCGGGAGACGAGCTCTCTAGTCGCAACTCATCCACATATAATTGAATTAACAAATTTAATTGTCGATTTTAAAAAAACTTCCGCAGTTTTAAAAGAAAAAATTGTAAGAAACAATATTATATCATTCACTTATTTATATTTTTTATACATACTTTATTATATGTTTTTGATTTGTTTCCTGCCCACTTCGCTAGATCAAAGCCCTTATCGAGGTGTGCAGTGCTTTTCTCTCGCATCATTTTCAATACTCGTAGGGTAGGTTAGGTTAGGTTAGGTTAGATTAGGTTAGTTACTAACTCAAATATTTATCTTATATCACTTTTCTACTTACTTACTTACCATCACGCCGTTTCCATGTGAGGGTAGGTAGAGAGGATAGAGCGCCACACTCTTCTGTCCTGACACACAATTCTCGCCTCGTCCATATTCATACATCTTCTTTTACAAGCTAGCCGATTATTGAGGCTTCTAATAGAACCATCCTTCATTATCTGGTTTACCCGGTCGTGCCAAGTCTCCCGCGGACGTTCTCTATTTCTGGTGCCATCAACACTTGCTTCATATATCTTTCTTACTATTCTTTCCTCATTCATCCGTTCCATATGGCCAAACCACCTAAGTGATCCTTTCTTAATCTTACTCACTATACTAACATCAGCTTTACATTTTTTCCTTATTTCTTCATTCTTTACTATGTCATAAATAGATTTGCCACAAATACGCCTAAGTGATCTCATTTCCACTGCATTCAGTCTACTTTCGTTCCTTTTCTGCCAGCTCCAGGCCTCACTTCCATACATCAGTGTCGGTACCAGGATTCCATTGTGCACCGCTAGTCTTGCCTCGGTTGACAAATTTCCGTTAGATATAATTCCATTCAAAGCGCCGTTCACTTTATTTCCTGCAGTCACCCTCCTTTCGATATCATTCTCAGCCTTTCAAACATACTTCCCAAATACACAAACTCATCTACTTGTTCCAAACATTCATTACCTACAAGTATTCAGCGCGGTATCTCGCTTTCCTCCTTCTCGAATACCATCCCTTTCGACTTGTTAACATTCATCATGAGATCGCTCTCCTTGCATACACCGCACATTCTACTCACCAGATTCTGTAGTTCTTGTTCATTATTCGCCACTTTTCTACCTTTTAATTATATATATATATATATATATATAATTAAACAATAAATGACAAACAAGATGCTGATTTCAAATATATATTTTACGGCAACTTAATGATATACGCATATCTAATGTGTACATGGATTGAAGGAATATAATGGAAAATTACTAGAAAAAATACTTACTACAAAAATTCACGTTTGAAAGACTTCTCTAAAGTCAGAGAGTCGAGTCTTTATTTTCCCCAGCCAATCGGTTGCCGCAAATTACAATTCACTCGACCATGCCAGCGATAATAATTGCACCTAATTCAAATGATTCATTTACATAATTCTAGATTCACGAATTTCAATGTGACACGTTATTATTTCTGCTTTTTATAAATATTTCTCCCCCCCCCCCCCCCGCCCCTCCTTCAATCACACATACAAATACGGTCTAGAGTACGACGTGTTGGTGCAGGTGTTGGGGAGCCCACCGAGTGAGTACAATTTTACACAGCGCAAGCTCTTTGTTTAGTTTGAAAAATAGTCCAATAATCTAACTACTCGATTACTAAAAACACATATTAATAAACATTGGATACCGACATATAATAAACATTGGATACCGACCAGTATCAACCTTTAAAGCGACTTTCGAAAACTACCCTCTCGGTAGACAGGCTATTCTATTACGTTAGCAATATTTAAATACGTCCAAGAACACACAATTACTGGATTTTTACCTACAAAGGCACTGTTATTAAAACAAATATCAGATATCGCATAGAGACATAGAGGAAGTATGGGGTAATTACAGGGCTTACGACCTGTCTTCGCCTGGCTTAAGTGATCACCTTATATAGGTATATATATAACGTTCATCAATTCTCACCCCTCAACCTCCATATTTATAATTTTCTTGAAAGTTGTATATATGCTAGTACGTGGACTCGCTTCGAGTACCACTACCACATCGCTATCTATGGACCAAATTTGAAAATTAATTTTTTCCTTTTTTTAAACATCATATATGTCATCACTATGAGAATCTGATTTTTTCAAAATTATTTTAAATAATTTTATATTCTTTATTTGTAAAATGTGTTTTAACATATTTTACTAGAATATGCCTGAAAAATTAATACTTTCCAATTTTTTATATATTTTCTTATTTTGACCAGTATATGTATTATATTTCCAAAATTTTAATGTGCCCAAGAACACACAATTACTGGATTTTTACATACAAAAGCACTGTTATTAAACAAATATCAGATATCTGATATGGACGTATGGAAGTATGCCAGCCGAAGACAAGTCGTAACCATTGTAATTACCCTATACTTCCGTACATTTTCCATTAAATTATTTTTTTTCAAATAACTTTGTCTCTTATGAGATATCTGATATTTTTTTATTCTATTATAAACTAAAGTCGACAATTATTTCAGTCAATATCAAACATTCGACAAAAATTAATGTTATGAAAATTGTTTCGGTCAGCATCGCACATTCGAAGAAAATAAAAACGAAAAAAATATCTTCATTTTGTGCAGTGCGTATGCACTGAAATTGTAGAAAATTGCGATTTAATTCAAGTAATGAGCTCCTCCTACTCTTGTATACCTGTGTTGAATGCGGGAAGGTTGTTTTGTTTGAGATCGCGCTGGCGGCTGTCGGGGTACCGCAGCGCGCCGCGGAGCGATCCCACAGCACGTATTAATGTAGACATGCCTCACCTCTAGAAGGATATTAAATTCAAGAAAGGAATAAAATAATCAACCATTAAAACTTTGCGTTTTACGACTTTTGAAAGATTCATTACAAATATTGTTGGGATGAATTTAATGGCTAATGAATAATATGTTTTATACCATTAAAGTATTTAGTCTTGCATTTTCATCTCTCAATAAAATAATACTTTAAAAGCGTTCATTATATTACAGAGCGATTATATTTAATAATAATAAACATTTTTTTAAATATTTTACTGGCCGTGTTGGTGAATTCGCGAGGCTTTGCAATTTACTTATTCGGCAATTATTATTGTGCGGAAATTTTTATTTAAATACTTTTAAAAAATAGGGAAATAAATACCTCTGTAGGAAATATAATTTTATGATAGAATGATAACAAATTATCAAATATTAATTCGTGATAATAAATTTGTAATATTTCATGATGATTATTTCAAAAGAACAAAATCATCCCTCTGTTTTATGATCAGGCAAACACGCCACGGTATAAACATGACAAGTTTACCGAAATTCAACTTTGGCCATACACGTAGCGGCCGACCTGCGACAATCTCCCAGTCGACCGTGGCATCGGTACAGTGCGACTACGACGATGCGGTAGCGCTAGTAGATCTTATCGTCATCCTACGAAAGAATGAAAGAAAACGCGACAAAAGTGTTATAAAAAATGGTTGTTAAAAAGAAGCCAATACAGTCACGTCAATTTGAATGGATGGCTCAGATTTGTACACTTTAATAAAATATTTCACATTCACGCTGCGCTTGCGAGACACCATTTTTCCCCGAGAATTATTATACATTAAATTATATCGTAACAATAGTAATATGTGAAATATATTTTCAGGAAGGAATAACTGATCCCCCGAGTGTGTCGTCCATCTCCAGGCTGCTGCGAGGAGGCGGCCGATCGGACTCCGAGGGTAAGAAGGACTACACCATCGACGGCATTCTCGGAGGTAAGCTAAGAAGATAAAACAACACACTCTTCTGTCCTGGCGTGTTCATTTTGGTGCATCTCCTTGTGCACGTTCGTCGATTGTTTTGATTTCTATCAGAGCCATCCTCGGGTTTTTCACGAACGCTCTCTGTGCCTGTCTCTGTTTCAAGCTCGTATATTTTCTTTGCTATCCCCTCCTCAGTAATACATTCCAATCCCCAAAGCAACCGTTTATTAATTCTATAGACTATACATATTTCAAACAGATTGTAATCAGCGCCGGCGTTAGACTATTTACCGTCACAGGCGAGATTGTTTTTTTCTGCCTTAGTAACTTAAGTGAAGATGATGTTTTCAATTTTTGTAAAACCATCCTTATAAATCGGCCGCCCGCGTGCCATAGCACGTTAGGGGCGGTATTTTGTTAGGGCGGCTTTTTACCAAAATACGTTCTGGACACTAGTGTTGACTACATTTTTCTGCTTTATTAGAAAATAACTATAATGTTATTTATTGAATTATTTTTATTACACACTATTATCGTTTGCAGCTTGGAATTACGTTTTTTCAATTTTTATATATTTTTCGGCCGCCCCCTTGATTTGGCCGCCACAGGCAGGCTCCTGCTCCGCCTGTGCGTAATGCCGGCGTTGCTCCATCGTATGCATTTGACACATATACATCTGAGTGACCACATTTCCACCGCATTCAGTCTACTTTCGTTCTTCTTTAACTAATTATTTGATCACAATATTGTAGTTCATCTCTCATGTAAAATACTAAAAAAACTTTGTCAGCTTAATAATAATTATAATTTTTTTATTAATTTATAGAGAAAGAAGTATTTTTGTGTTTGTGCATTGATTTTGGAAGTCTGAAATGATTATAAATAGTCATATTTCATGTTTCACTACTCCTCGTTTAGACCCCTAAAAATAATAGATAACATTTCAAGTCTACATTCGAGCATGACCCCTTTAGTAATGTTAAAAAAATTCTAAATCTTGTGGTCTCAGATATAGAATTGATGCGCATAATAGTTAATATGTCCCGGTTCTAGTGATAAAATATTTCTAACTGCAAATCAAGACTAACTGTAAAACAAGCCGCTTACTTACTTACTTATCATCACGCCATTTTCCGAGGAGGCAGGCAGAGAGAATAGAGCGCCACACTTTTTTATCCTGATACATAACTCTCGCCTCATTCGCATTCATACATCTCATACAAGCTCGTCTAGCTCTCATTATTGAGGCTTCTAACAGAACCATATTTCAGTATTAGGATTACCTGATCATGCCGTGGTTTTTGCGGACGTTCTCTTTTTCTGGTGCCATCGACACTTGCATCTTTCTTACTATTCTCTCCTCATTCATCCGTTCCGTATGACCAGACCATCTAAGCGGAACTTTTTTTAATTTTATTCACTATGCTAATATCAGCTTTACCTTCTCTCCTAATTTCTGTTATAAATATACCTGCCACACATGCGCCTAATTTCTACTGCCAGCTATAGACCTCACTTCCATACGTCAGTAAAAGTCGGTAAAAGGACTCTATTGTGTACCGCCAGTGTTGCCTCGATAATTAAATAATAATTGAAAATCAGTAATGTCATTATATAGTCTGATAGATGGCGCAATCTTATATTGCGTGGCGATGTCAGGGAAGACTGCGTACAAATAATGTGTTTTGTTCGGAGTTCGCAGCTTGAGCGCGAATAGATAAGCTAGATTTTAAAATCAGAAACAGATGTTTGTTTCAAAATATTGTAGAAACAATGAGTAGTTTGACCTGGGTTGAAATAGAGAAACCCTTCGAACATGTTCTTATCATTCACCTGGACGCACAAATCTAGGTTGACTACTTCAAACAATTGGACACGCGTGAAGTGTGCTGCACTTCATTCCCAATCGGTAGTACTACATTGTACGTTAGCACTTCACAATGACGTCATTTTAACATACACATTTGTTAATGTTAAATTTCATCGCAACAGCTTGGCTATTAACGAAGTTAATATCCCCAAAAAATATCACCAACGTTTAACCATATAAAACCCCCAACTGCTGTATATACGATACTAAATACATTTTTAGTTATTATTTCTGACAATATTAAATACATCGCATACCCCGTTTTGAGATCTTTGCCAAAATAATAGCACAAAGTTGTAACTTTTTAATTAGCAATAATTGTCTCGAATTACTTGAACAATTTGATGCGCGCTGAATGCGCCAGAATAAATAGTAATTCTTACTATTGACGTATCCCGTATTTTAGTAAGTTTAGTAAGTCTCCAATTCCATCAACCGGTTTGCGTCAACCGATACGAAATCATTCAAATATACTGCAATTGTGGTTTTGAACGTATAAATATTTTTTTTAATATAATTTAAAGTAATGCGTGATGATGGATTCTGCAACAGGTTCCGAAACATCAACATATATAGGCGATTACTTTTATCGTTTGGAAAACCTTCTTGAATATCATAAATGAATGCAATTTATTATCGGAACAAATATTTAGTTTTATATGTATAAATGTCCGTTTACGAATGATGTCATCTTACCAAGCACTAATAATAATTATTATTGATTATATCAACATCTATATCGATGAATTCAATTCGTTGTATACAATATGACGTATATTTGTTTATCACCATTTTCGTGCGAGCCTTTAATTTGTTTAGAAAATATTTATTAAAATGGCAACAAGAGTCTTGTCAAGTTTGTTCACACGCTCGAAGGATATTTGAAAATAATGGCGACCAAACTTTCTAGGTTTTGTAAAGAAACTTCTGAAATAATAACCGAACTCAAGGCGAGCGGCCATGTGAAAACACCTCGCAATAAAGATGGCGGTGTATTTGTAACGAAACCAAACACAACAATCGCCAATGGGCTATTTCCGCACACGCGGCTTTTGTCGGTAGGGGCGAGCCTTTATTGTGGACCGGAGCCTCCATTGTGGACCGGAGCCTCCATCGTGAGGGCTCGGAGCGGCCGCGCGAGTGTTGACTTGAAAACACGAGTAAATTTGTTATCGGCCTCACGCACAATGCCTTTCAAACATTTAACTTTTTTCAAAGCTTAGCTCTTTTCTGCCCTGAGCCGTGTGATTTATGTTCTCAAAACGAGCGAAGCATTTAATATTGCCTAAGTACTTACACAATAGTTCTGCTTTTGTGAATTTATATTATACAAATAGTCTTACATATTTTAATAGATACGAGTATATATGATTATAATGAATTGAGAAATAGTAGGTACAGATACGGCACGTTGCCGTAATTACCTTCGATTAGTTTGTTAAATATATTCATTCAACCTATGTAAATGAAATGACACCAACTTTAGCGAAACTGGGCTGTTACTCGCCGATTCCTCTAATGATGGTCGCTCTCCTTGCAGTCTTGAATCATATGAAAACTCGGCTGACCAGCCTACGAAAATGTATCACAACCGATAATCCGAAAAATACAGTACAAAATATTTTTATATATCACCGCCGTAAAATATATGACCGACTCCGAAAACGTCTTTGAACAGAAGCAGTTTCGCTTTTGTTTCTTGTTTTAAATTTACACAAATGGAAAACACATATTCGCCTATCGAAATACAAAACGCGTAAACACACCACAAGCATAATATTATTGTTATTATAATTAGAAATAGACCCGAGACGAAAATGGTTTATCCAAAATATTATTTTGAACTTAAGAAACTTCTTCATTTGTGACAGAGGTGGATAGGTTCGGCGAGACATCAGGAGAAATCCGAGTAGCTTCGATTTTCGTTTTTATTTAACAAAATATATGTAATATTAAAATTCTTACTATTCTAGTGGACAATTAAAAGAGTAGAGAACAATGACCACATATTATTATTTTTTTTTTTAAATACAAATTAAATGTATTAATTAGAAAGATATACATATAAAATCAATTTAATCTAAAAATATTGCTGTTGCTACCAGAATTCGAACCTATCCGGGGAAATTGCATTAACCGATTATGCTACGGCATCACAGTGCTTTGACGACAAATTTTCGAACTTATTTGTTACACTTTTCAAATTGATACATATTATTTGAAAGGCATCTTCTTTATTTTACATCCAGAAGAGATTCAGGTTCGAATCTCTGTAGCGACTACAATATTTTTCGATAAAATTGATTTTTTATGCACATCTTTCTAATTAATACGTGTAATTTGTATATTTAAAAATATCACAGGCCTACATTGTGATATTTACAACTTTACAATAAGAATGTGTTCTCCTTAATAACACATTATGTAGGACCGGGTACAAAATATTACGAAAAAGTTTTAGTGACTGTCAACAAAAAGTTTTTATGATAATATCAATAGAGAAAGACAAATATATCGAATAAAATTGATTTTTTTCTCATTATGACACGTTACGAAAAATACCAATTGAAAAAATATTATTTGTAAATGATTTTAAAAATTGAGATTGGATCGGCTGTTAGATTAGATCGAATCTCTCTACAATAATAAAAATTTTTTTTTCACACCAAAATTGTTCAAGCAATGTGCGAAAACTGTGAATAGGTTCTTCTAAAAATGTGGCGGGCCTTAAAAGTCTGTTCCGTTATAAATACTCACAGCTATATTTGGATTTCTTTGTAAGCAATGTATTCAAGATGTATTCCTCACATATTTGGGTAACATTCTGTGATGGATACGGAACCACGCGAGGAATGCGACGGACAACGCGAGATAATATTATGCAAGTCGGTGATGACGAACACAGCCAGAGGTACAGAGGTAAAGGAATATCATACATACTAATGTGGCCACTTTGGAAAGTGACGGAGTGAGGAGTACGAGCGAGAAGTGATCATTGTTTTATTTATCTCGTTTAGGTACTTATTATCTGATTTAAAAAAAAAAGATTAAATTAATATTGTAGTCAATTATTCCCCGCGGAAGTACAACCTGTTAATTATGTTTTTTTCCGTCAAAATTCACACGCGATTGTTTATGTGTAGTTAAAAAAATGCGTCACCTTTTAAAGGTTAATATGACACCGAGAAATATTGGTACACCTCTAAAGAGCTGATCAATGGAGCCGCATCAGAAAGGCGTTCACATTTTTCACAATCAAAATTACAACACAAAGCATAATTCAAGAATGCCTTCTACGTGTGCGTTAGGGGCACATAAAGATTCAAATGTCAAAATGCATTATTGTCGCTTCACAGAGGGGGCCGCTACACGTTCGCCCTTTCTCTCCTCACTTGTCTCATTCTCGCGCACAATAAAAAGTCAAAAGGTTCATTGTCAGGGCTATTGATCCTTGCAGTGTCGGGGACGGGCACTTTGTCGGCAAGCTGTGTGGCGGCGAGGTGTGAGGGTGAGGTACCGGGCACCGGCACCGGCACCGGCCACGGCTCCAGCGCCGGCACGACACCTACCGACACCGCGAGAACGAGCGGCCTGATAAACTATCGCCGGCTCTGTTCTCCCGATCTGTTCTCCACTACCTATTCTATCAAACCTTTGTACGTTTGTCATTTGGGCCGTCTTATATATCTGCTTCATTTCATGTTTCTTTGTGAATGCTTCATTCTATTCATTTCTACATTCCGGTTTCTTTTTACCTTGTTCTAACTTCCGACACATTTATTAAACTTTTTTAACTACTATCATGAATCGATTGTCTTTCATATTTTAACTTCTTAATTGTTCGGGTAGAGAGCAATCAGAAGCATGGCTATCCAACATTCTGACATAATCATTATACAGTGCCTACACTAATATTTCACTAGTTCTACAATACTACCACTACATTTTTATTAAAAAAAATTTTTTTTAAATCTCTATTTTTATTTCTGTCGAATACCAAAATAGCACGAAAAAAACTGGCTACTAAAGTGTTAAAACACTACTACTATGTTACTAGTTAGTAGTTAGTAAGTGTTAAAACACTAATAATGAGTTAAAACACAGAATTCAGTCTAGCAAAGTAGCCAGGACAACGCTATATGCATCAGAGGTGGAGTCTACTCCATCCCACACAAAAAACTACGAGTATACTTAATTGCAATATAATTGTATCTTATGTTTATCATGTTATATTATAATATGATGTACTCTGTTACAACAAAAATATGTATGTCAATAAAGTCGAAATAAATTACACTAAATATTTTATAGAATACGAAATACACTCAACTGAATCTTAAGATATCATTCAAATTATTTATATACAAATTAAATTAATCAACTAGAAAATCTAGTTGCTACCGGAATTCCGACCTGGATCTCTTTCTATTCGTGGAAGAAATCCAAGTACGAATTCCGATAGCAACCATTTTTTCGATAGATAGATATTTTTCTGTATATTTTTCTAATTGATTAATTTAATTTGTATTAAAATACCACAGATATGTTCTGAAAATGCATCTTCATAGCAAAAATGTGTTCACCTTAATGAATTATTTATATTTATTAAATAACGAAAATAATCTGAACTTTTTATAAATAAAGATTAATGATATCGTCATCTCAAATAATAGAACATACGAATGTACGTCTTGAGAATTTTTCTGTAGTTTTTGTAATATTTTCATTTTTTTCTTACGCGCATATTCTAAATATATTTAATTTTATTATTTTACGTAGGTAATTCTTACTTGAACTGTAGCCGATAAATAAATTTTCAAATAAACTGTGTTATTTGCTATCGAACAACCCTAAAATATTACTTAATGTAGTAAAATAACAATAACATTAAATCATTTTTATAGCGCCATTTTTGTTTTAAAAAAAACCTTTATGAGCGCTTTACATAAAAAATATTTATAATACAACACGATTTTTGTATATAAAATAATAAATTGTTATTTTAATTCATAACAATGATTTTTTGAAAGGGTGCGTTTTTGTCTCTTCTTAAATATGTAGTCTCCATTGCGCTGTTTCTTATGACGGAGGGCAAAGAGCTTTTGGGCCTGTCGCCACAAACGCCCGTTCACTAAACTTAGACTTCTGGTAACGACTGGTCGGTTCTACAACCCTTCCTGCGGCTGAAATAGAGGCTGACCTAAGAGTTTGACATCTGCTATTCAAATTGTCTGGGATGCAAAGCTCTTAAAGATACAGAGGCGCAATATTACGTGTCGCCTTGTACATCAATCAGCACAATTTAAATTCAACTCTTTCAGGCAATGTAGCTCACTCAAAAGGGATGTTATGTGAGAGAATTTATAAACTTCTTATATTATCCGTGCTGCCACATTTAGAATGAATTATAATCTATCCAACTGAAATATCGGCAAGCCAGCATAAATGCTATTGCAATAGTCCACACGTGACACCGTTAATGCATTTATGAATAGGGGGAAGAAGTAAAAATAATAACAATTTAAATTCATAAAAGCTTTCGGAGGCAAATAAGATGCGCCTACAATTTTCCATGAAAACGTTTAGAGCTAAAGCAAAGAACAATGGCGACTCTAGACAGCCCTAGGACCTTATTTTGAGGTCATATATTTTATCGTGTTTTAAAAAAATGCAATGACACTAGAAGGTGAGAATTAAACAAATACTGCTAATTATAGGTGTTATTAATGTAAACACATTCTTATTGTGAAGTTGTAATTATTCAGAAAATATGTCCAACAATGTGTCCAAAATTTAATAAAAATGAATTGATAATTCTGGCGTCTGCAAGTCGGTTTACTCAAAGGTATTTGAGATTCTATAAAAATAATGTAGACGGCTTTCAAATAATGGAACGACAGGTGTATTAATTTGAAAAAAAAAATGTAACATATAGGTTCGAAAATTTGTCATGAAAAATACTGGCGTTATAACACAATTGGTAGTGTACTTCCTCGGATTGGAAATAGAGATCCAGGTTCGAATCCTGGTGACGCAAAAACAATATTTTTCGACAAAATGATTTTATATGTATGTATTTATAATTAATACATTAATTTAGTATTTAAAATTATAGGTGTGATTTGGATAAACTGGCCACTTTAATACAGATGAGAATTTGCCAGGGCAATGTTGAATTGCTAATCTGAGGCGATATCTTTTGTTTCATTAATTTACATATAATAAATTCGATTAAATTTTATTAACTTTTGCGACATAAATTCAACGAGGGTTGGATTACGGGCTGAACGGGCAGCTTTGACGTCACCAATGTATGTAGGGTGGTACGGGCTTCAGTGGTACCCCTCCTGTCTGCAATGTACAATGTACGAATGCAATGCCTCTCTTAAGGTAGTGCATCTCACTAGTGTGGATGTACTAACATATTTTATTATATTGGTGCAAATTTATAGAGGAATTCATTTTAAAATATCAATATAAAAGAAATTGATATAGGTAACCACCAAACTCTGCACATTTTTTAAAGCAAGTGACTCATCTTATTAACGATAATTTTTTTTATAAAGTCAAGGTAGTTCTTATGATGACTGAAAGGACTCCAGTCCAAACATGTCCTCCAAACTTAATAAACTAAGTTCTAACTTGTATACTGTAAACATATCTTAGAACACTGCGATTGGAGAATAGCCTCATGATACGAAACATTTCAGTGGAAGGACAGCCGATTATTGTTAGTCATTAGGTTCCTTGTGTATCGTCTAATATGTCACCATCGAGAAATCTAATTTTGCGAGAGCCAAGTACTATTAGATAATTCTCAGATATTAAATTGAGATAAATCTCAATACCACATGCACGTGTCGAGATTTTAATCTGGAGATCCGTTCGGAGATATTTAGATTGGTTGAAAGTGACAACGTGTGTATGCAGCCAGACTCGAAAGGTACGCACAAACATCACCTAGAACCATAAATATCTACAACTAATAGGCGTATGCATTAATTCATGCGTTTTTTTTTCGAAAATTAAGGCTTTATTGTGAAAAAATGGTTATACACTCAATGATCAAAGTATTGTCCATCGGAAGCTACAACATTTGCCCATCTTTCTGGCAGTTTGTGGATTCCATCCCAAAAGAACTTCTCCGGCTTGGTGGTGAAGAACGAATCAAGCCAATTTTTGATACCCTGTTCTGAAGTGAAGCGTATTCCGGTGAGGGCATTCTGCATTGATCTGAACAAGTAGTAATCAGAAGGGGCTATGTCTGGGCTATAAGGCGGGTGAGGTAGAACTTCCCACCCACTGTTCTCCAAATAGTTTTGAACCGGTGTTGAAACATGTGGCCGAGCGTTGTCATGATGGAAAATTATGGATTCGTGTCTGGTTGCATATTCTGGTTGCTTGATCAACTCCCAATGATTTTGCAAGATCTTTTTGCGTTTGGCACGCATCTTCATCAAGCAATGCCTCCAATTCTTCATCTTCAAACCTTTTTGGCTGTCCGGGTCGTTCATTGTCTTCTAAGTTGAAATCGCCACTTCTAAACCGTGCAAACCACTTCTGGCACGTTCTTTCAGCTAGAGCATGGTTACCATAAACCTCTACTAAAATACGATGACTTTCGGTAGCACTTTTCTTCATGTTAAAGTAATGAAGAAGAACTCCCCGCAAAAACACTTTTTCTGGCACAAAGTTCGACATGTTCAAATGAATAGAAAAAAATGTTGTTTACACTTCAATCAAATGACATATACTGAAAAAGACGCGCAATGACAGTAGCTTTCAAATGAATATAGTCACGGATGAACACGGCGCGAAATAATACTAGTAACGCCCTCTCTTAGAAAACCGCATGAATTAATGCATACTCCCAATATAATAATAATAATATGTTTATTCCAGCGTGATCAGGTTTTTTTTAACCCAATTCGCCTAAAAATAATGTAAATTATGTTATACATTAAAGGTTATGAAATAAATATAATGTTATTAAAAAGAAAACCAAGAAAAATATTAATAAATAAAACTAAAAAAAAATTTAAAAGTTGATAAAAAGTTCACACACATATATATATATATATATATTACACAAAATATAAATATTACATATATAACTAGTTCAGTCCCGGTCATTGTTGTATATGTAGCTATTTTGTAGGCGCTGCCATTCTCTGGCCAGGGAACCAGCTTTCCATGAGAGCGCCGCTTGCACCAGAGAGTTGGTGCTGAGCCCCAGTCGCAGCTTTACGCCAGCAACTTGATGTATATGTATTTACGATTTATTCTGAAAATTTAGACAAACAAGAGGCATTAAATTACAAACACTTATTCCGTTTCAACTGCTGCTGGGAAGATTCAAATTCACACAACTGGCGAACGGAACATCGATGGTTAATGGACTGATATTTGACGTTGTACGTATAATAACAGTGAAGTAAGACGCGAGACTACGAATCTTTGAGAGTTCGCGTGCACATACTGCACGTGTGTGAACTACGAGTGTTGTATCCAAATCAGAGATTATATCGACTCGAAAATGCCAATAAATTAATTCTTAACAAAATGTTAAGTACTTAAATAACAAGCAATGTTCTTCATTGACTTTGAAACACCATAATTGCTCATTTTTCCGGAATCGGGCAAACTGCGGCGCGGGGGGCGGTGAGAAGTGGAGAGGTGGGGCACGACTGATCGTAAAGCATATCGCTTAGCACAGATGCTCCGTAATAATAATTATAAATGATGCCCGAGGCTAGTCCCGGTCGGCGAAGCCATTCGAGTAAGGCTCCCGAGTATTCTGTTTGCAACCAAAAGCTCACCCAGCTACGTCCAGATAGATTTCGATTATTATTACACACATCATATTATTTGTGTGCATATAAAATGCGTTAGTACAAGAGATGTAATATCACACATTTTCATATGTGTTTCAAATTATTTAAAAATGCCGAAGAACAATTTCTTATGTTTCAAACTCTTTCAAGAAAACATCGTTTAAATACTTAGTTAATATGTGTCATTTAAAATCACTAATCAATAAAATAGTAGTTAGGCATTTTTAATAACAAAATAAGTTAAGGTACGATTTAACAAGAAATTATTTCAAGAGTCGTATGCATTAGAATAAATACTCTGTTCCATTAAACGAATTGTTTGTGCTAATAAATGATAATAAAAAATTAACACGAAATAAATATAATTTTTCAATATTTGCAAAATTACTTTGTGAAGAAAAAAATTTACTAAAATCATATTTTAAAAACAAATCATTATTTTGATAAGCGTATAGAAATTTTACATACAACACAAGGGGTTAACAGATAAATTTAAAATTTTAGAAATAAGAAAACGTTATATTTTATATTTTTATAGTTTTGTTTTTGTCTTGCACTTTTAATTTTAGTATATGTACACTGTTTCCTGAAAAAAGGGCCATAGGTCTTGAAACACGTTGATGTATCAAATATATCTTTGTTCAATAAAAAATACGTAACCTAACCTAACCTAACCTAGCTACATTTCTATTATTTTATTGCGTAAATAATTCATTACAAGGTTTTAATGTACGTGTGAATATTTTCCAATAAGTAATAACTAGCAGAAAGCAATCGGCTATCGATCAGTGGCGGTCGGTGACTTTTTGTAAGAGGGATGCTGGAAAAAAGTTTATACCTACTATCAAATGCAACATATAATTGAAGAATATTCTGTATTTCAACAATTCGACTTCAAGTATTCAAGCCAAACTGTCAAAAACGCGTCACACGAGTAAATTTCTCAAAACAATCCGCTCGCTTCTTAATATGTATGCTATTTTGTGCATTATACCCATGAGCATTAAAGTCGTTTTTTGTACGTTGGATGCTGTTATGACGTATTTGTAGTCGTTGACAGGCGGAACTGAACGCGCAAGCGCGAAAGTCGAATACTTTCAAACGTTGTGGATACGAACGAATGATAGAATCCACTGTTGCTAGTATGTACATGTATGCTGTTGAGAATGTATATGTATTTCGACTCGCTAAGTGCGCGCGCCGTGTCGTAGTATGTGTTATGACTAATCTTTAAAGAACAGAACAAATTTATTTGCAAATTTGTTTTCCGCTAAAAACAAATTCTAAAGCTTTTTGACTCTAGAACACAAGGGATGCGGAGCATCCAAAGCATGTATGTATGCTAGTGTCACGTACGTAATGTACCGTTCCGACGAAGATGCAACACATAACGCTACCTTCCTTAGCCAATGGCGAATCTGTTGAGAGTGCTAAGGTTTCCTGCTAGTAATACACAACCACTACTACCGTTTTCAGCGTAATATAATTGACGATTTAATGCGTAAATAATGCCAGAGTATGTACTAAATATTGAGGTATGCAGTACAAAGATCCCCCAAATATCATGTATCTTTAGAGACATCTGCATATTCAAAAATTATTGAAGTCTTAACCATCATTCATTGAGTCAGATCTTTATTAATTTGAGTATATTATTTTTACAACTTGCCAGCAATTGTAAATTATTATTCCTAAAAAATGGTGTCCACGTCAGTTATTGCAAATACTATCGTACTCCGTAGCAGGGGTGGATTGGCGACTTAAAACCAATCCATGAAATTATCGGATTCAATATCCACCTAATCACAATTTTGAAAATATTTTACAAATAATATTTTTAAATCGGTGTTTTTTTGTAACATGATTAAATAATAATATGTAATGTGAAAAAAAAAACGCATTTTATATAATGGTGGATATATTATTAGATATGAATTATAAAATATTTTTATTGGTTAAAAACTTTCCAGTCTCAAAATATTTGTTTTCTCTTCAAAAAAACTCAGTTTTAGCCAAGACACAAACCGCTTTATTTTATAATTTATCGTCAAGCGGTGCCGAAGTTAGCAGTGTACCCGTATGTCCCGTCAAATTGAGTTTCACGAGGACACTGAACTCGGTACTGAAACCCAATTGCTTTCTGCTAGTAATTTATGATTATCCATTTAGAACTCACAAGATTCAGTGGCGTAACTACGCCAATGGAGCAAATGTGGTGTATTAGGGCCCACGTCAGACAGGGAACCAAAATGTTCGCGTTCTACAATACATTTGGTATCAATAATTTTTACAGCGCTAATGTGTATAATGTTATTTATTATTATTAGTCCTTATTAGGTGATAAGAGAAAAAAATAAAAGTAGAGACCATCGCCGCAAAGCGAAAAGGGTTTTTAGCTGCTTAAAAAACACTTGTTTTTTTCATTAATGTGTCAATATCATAGAATACAAGAGACCTATTTTACTCTTTCTATTTTATAGATGAACTCACTTAATACTATTATATACAATATATGTACGGGAACCCGTTCCATTTTGCGTCGGGGCTCAATTTTTTAAAATTACGCCACTGGCAGCACCATTTATAATCAGAATATTTATAGATTATAAAAGAAAAAGTGAATTACAAATAAAAATGTAATATTGAATACGGTCGAACTTGGCTATATCGAGCATTACTCGTCGTTACTCGTTATATCCAAGCACAATTGCCACACGAAAAATCGTTTTTTCCGAACTGTTCCGCTAATTTTTCCGCCTGTGCTTTCAAAATTGGCCAGTCAATAACAAATCCTGAACTTCTTCGGGTGCCAAACCATTTTAGTAATGTTGAAGGCAACGAAAATTTTTTACACACTTCATCACATTTTGCGCCGCGAATATTTCTAATTTCATTCTCTTTCCCACGAATCGAGACACTTTCTTTTGTTAGTAGACATATTTTTATAAATCAAAGGCCACTTTTTAACTTAAAGTTAATGTCAAATTGTCATTACAACACTGCTGACGCATACAAATATTACTTTAGACAATCTCGTAATAAATTTGAATTCAGAGAAAAACACAAATATAAAAAGGGAACGAGATTGTATAATGGCATTTTCGGATGTCTGTTTTTTATTTGACACTTTTGATCGATACTCGATAATAACATGATCAAATTTTTGACGGCCGGAAATCTTAGGTAGTGTCATAAATTATATGACCCAACGGTCGGTGACTGTCAGCGTGTCTGGCCACTTTTTCCACTTTATTTGCTTAAATTTTTCGAGAATCGCTTTTTTTTCCAATCTCAACAGACACAAATATTCACATGTTGGCCGTATTATTTGTTCAATATAACCGAGAAGCAAGCTCATTATAACAGTTCACTTTTGTATGAAAATTTGGGTAAACTATAATGTCAAAGAATTTTCGCTCACTATAGCTGTGAACTCGCTATACCCGAGCTCGTTATAACCAAGCTCGACTGTATTTTGTAATATTGTATTTACGTGATCAGGGCGTTTTAACCCTTTGGAAGGTTGTGGGAGAATCTAACCACATAGAAATTAGGGATCCACAGAAAGGCAGCAGAAGTATATTTACCATAAATTGTAAAAATCGTTTGTCTGTAAACATATCTACCATAGAACATATGTAAAATTGTCGATTTATAAGTCTACTTTCAGACAAAATCCATCAAACAGATCAAGCATCTCTGTACTGTTATTGTTATTAATTGTGTGTATTATTGTAAACAATTAGTCATAATTTTTGTTTATTTATTTATTTTTTGTTTTTATGATAGTTTATACGTTTTATATTGAAATATCGACCCTTTAGAATAACAAGGTTCCAACTAGCATTTTGGGGTAATTTGAGTTATTGCGTGAAAAGTATTCCTAAAGTATTATTCTTTATTTCTATTAAATAAAATAACAATAACTTTGTATAAACCATGAAATTTATTATACGTCAACCGGTTTCGTTTATCTCAAGCTTCATCAGGACGTATTTAAAAGTGATTATAAATACAAAAGAGTGCACTTATATACTGGTATACATAAAGAGGAAGATAGAATATAAAATTACATGTGAAAGAATATATATAGTTAAATAGAATGTCAAGGGAGACAGAATATAAAATTATATGCGAAAGACAGAGACAGAATACATATACAGATAAACGGATCATTAAGGGATGGAAAAATACAGTATTTTCCCTTAATGTTCCGTTAATCTGTATATGTATTCTGTCTTTTTCTTTCGCATATAATTTTATCTCCCTCTTTATGTATATATAAGTGCACTCTTTTTGTATTTATGATCAGTTTTAAATACGTCCTGATGAAGCTTGAGATAAGCGAAACCTGTTGACATATAATAAATTTCGTGGTTTCATACAAAGCGATTGTTATTTTATTTAACATAGTATGTCAAACCACAAAGTGGTTGCTTTCAATGAAAATATGCTTTATTTCTTGCATACACACCAATTATTTATTTCAATTTATAGATCATTATTGTTAATTTACAGTGGTTTTTTTATTATTTTAAATTTTTCTCGTCTCACAGTGGTCATTGATAATACTGAAAATAAGTTAAGATCTTAAAACTGATCATATATTCATACTCAAAACAAAATATACATGAATATGTGTTGAAATTCAATCAATACTTTTGAGCTCATTATCTCAAAACAGTGCCATTGTCAGATGGGACCTTGTTATTCTGAGGGGTCGAATTGTCAAAAATATGATATGTTGTCTTGTATTAGTATGTGGTAAAAATACCATAACCCTATACTACAGCGCTCCGTATATGAGATAAATTCTACCATTGCCCATTAGGGGAGTAAGGCTGTTTAATTTTATATTTATGACACTTTTTTAAAAAAAAAAAGTTTTTCTTTTTTTGACTGTTTTTGACCATGGATGACATTTGAAAATGATCTGGATGACTGGAAATCATCAAAAGACGACCACAACATCGTAGAATGTCCGGAAGAAGATATATAGATTACCAGTTAGATCGAATTGAAGGTGTTCAATAACAATACTACTGTTCCGCACAATAGAATTGTAGAACAATTGTGCACTACCACTGTTCTGAAGGATTCCATTGCTGTAGGCGAACTGGACTGCTCCCATATAAGAATCCCTAAAAGGATTCACAATACATACAAGCATTCAGCTCCAGTTTCAGTGGTAGGATGTCCATATAATGACCGCTGCATGTGATCCCAAAGAAATTAGGATAATCAAAAGAACCCAAAAATATTAATGTATTGCTAAATGCAAAATACATGCATGTAAAACATAGTCGGCGTCGATCATTTCGATCATTATTGTTTCTCTTATTAAATAAGACACAAATCAAGAAAGAATTAGTTTCGCGTATATATTTTTTTATTGGAGTCCTGCGTGATAAAATAATACGTTTTTTTTTATCCAAGGCAATGATATACGACGCAATGCACACAGAACATTCCGGTTCGCTTATGAAATAGCCCCATAGATAATTTTTCTTCTAAATCTAAAAAAGCACCTATACACAAAAACAAAAAAGGCGTCGTTTTAGGTATACCAGATGAATTGCGTTTGTATTCATATGCCTATGTCATCTATATAATATAGGTGTCGTTATTTCAATACAAGGAAATAAGGTTCTAAAATTTAATGCGGAGTGTACAAAGTCCCATGGAGTGTTGCTTTGCTGACTTTAACATATTCTACTTATACCATTTTTAATATTAAGTGTTTTTATATAACTTGATGTCAATAAAACATGTTTTTTATTATATTTTATAAATTTTCAAAGTCTTAAATAATACATTATATTAGTTCATGCGCGGGCAGTGCGAGAAAAGGGGGTTGAATTCACAAAAAAATTCATTGTTAATATTTTCCTAACAAAATAATTTAAAAAATTGGCAAATTTATGGAGCTCAATAAAGGGTTAAAAATCATGTATCCATTTAGGTATTACCTTAAATGCTTAAAAATGTTAGAATCGTAAAATATTCTTAACGACACTGGCGCTTTGCGGTAGCAGCATTAATAATTTTCAATATGAAACACTAGCTAGCTTTACATTTTGACTATTGCTACCTTTCTGTTCCAATTTCATTACATATTAAATTATAAAATGAGGCACTCGAAAGTAATGACGCGCGCCCTTTTCCCTGTTTTGTCGCGCTGACAGTGATCGATGTACCGGAAACTCAGTCACGCCGCGGAATTGAAAAGTTCATAAAATCTCTGAGAAAAAAAACGTCTTATTAAATATGAAAAACGATATGAATCATGTCTGGAGACCGCGAACAAATATGACATAAATATAGAAGAAAGAGAGGACTGCTGTACGTAGGTCCCGAACCGAGACGTTCCAAATCGAGGATTTAGATTTCTTTCAGTCCAAATAAATCGATCATTACCAAAATAATCAGACCCAAAATATTACTTTTAGTGAATGATTGATAGTTTCGTTGGACTTTGAAGAGTATAACTTTTTGAATTTGGCATTTCGAAGAAACGTGACAAAAAGGATAAAATAAGTAATTAGGACAATAAGCTTTATTTATTTATTCATAATATAGTATATATGCTCTAATATAAATAGAATCAAAATGTCCCTTTTTACTAAAATATATTTTATTAGAAGAATACATTCTTATTATGAAGTTGTAATTATTCAGAACAGACGGTCTGTGATATTTTAAATATGAATTAAATATATTAATTAGACAGACAATAATAAAGTTGTATAAATGTGTCAAAAATTTAATAAAAATGAATTTATAATTCTGGCGTCTGCTATCAGATTACTCAAAGGTATTTGAGATTCCGTAAAAATAAGATAGATGGCTCTTTCAAATAATGGAACGATCAAATATATTAATATCAAAAAGGTATATAGGTTCGAAAATTTGTCGCTAAAAATATCGTCGCTGTAGCGTAGTTAGATAATGCCGGTTTGGAAAGAGATCCAGGTTCTATCTAATCCCGGTGGCGCAACAACAATATTTTTCGATAGAATTGATTTTATATGTATATCTTTGTAATCAATATATTTAATTCATATTTAAAACTTATCTTGCACATATTGGCTTAGTTTCATTTTGAATCTATATAGTTTTTCCTCCTTTCTTATATCATCTGGTATTTTATTAAAGATCTACATCACACTGCACATCATCGATTTCTGTGATTTAGCCTCCTTCCTGAATGGCTGTCTTAGTCTGTCTTTTTCTCTTGTATGATATTTTAGTGAGGATTTTAAAAATAAATACCATAACGTTTACCACAATATTCTGCTTGAAGGTCATAATAGTAAAATCTTTCAGTATTGCATTGATCCGAGTATATCTATTTTTTCTGAGTATTATTCTGAAAGTTTTACTTTGCAGTACTGATAATTGTTGCATTTCTTTTTCATTAGTCAAAAATAAAATGCTGGTGCTGTAGTTTATCTTTAAAAGATAATGAATTTATTCTCTAAATCAGATTTATCAAGGGCCTATTTTATATACTCATTATGGACGTCTTATTGAGATTTTTGTGAATGTGGGTGTGCATTATTCACTAATAATATATCACTAGATTAGATTTGTAAATAAATAAAAAATAGGTAGTACCTTTATATTGTTATTTAACTAATAAACTACACGTTATTTGTAATAATGTAGGCAATATAAGCATTATTTGAAAGACTGCAACCGTTAAATACGTCTTGAAACTCTCGGGTAACTAATGAAAAGTATTAGAGTGATTGTAAATGGAATACGTGTCACATCAATATTTACATTATTTTTCACACCAGCGGCACTAATTCTGTAATTTTCTACAGCGATGATCGAACCCTGACACGTAACTGAGCAGGCGTCCGACAATGAAACCGAATAACCACGTTCAATTTAATTATTTTACTTTACTGCTCTATTTTAGTAGTGATCAAATCTTCCCGTTACTGACAATCCACCGGCCGGATACTCAATGTCCATCCCTGCACACAACAGGTTGAATGGCATCGGACGAAGATAAAACGCGAACCTGTGTGGTGTGAATATCCTGGCACGCTGCCCGCAGAGGGGCCACCAAGGGGTGGCGAAATCTCACTGAACAGGATAAAAATAATATTCATGGGCGTTATATACAAAAAACCTTGGTTATATACAAAAACCAGTTTAGTTACAAACCCAGTTCGCATTATGCCGTTTCCAGATATCGCAGAAAATATGACTCCAAAGAAACGATTTTTTAAATACTATTGATATAAAAGACTCGCTGGGTTATTCACTCCGTGAACTGTGTAAGAGAGCCGGGCTCGCGTCTCACTTGTGACTGCCACCCCCGCGTGAGCGCGACCCGTCCTCGTCCATTCAGGCTACATCCGCCGGAGGGATTTATCGCCCGCGAGGTATCAAAAGTGCCGACTCTATCGTCACATGTTACATGATTCTATGACGATGTCAAATGGTTTTCAGCAAAATAATTATAATTATACAATTATAAGGCTATTATAATTGGGGCTAGTTTTATAATATAATAACCAAGTTTATTAAAAGTTGTATTGTAATATTATATTTTAAATAATTTGCTAAATTCCTTCCTTAATTAATCGTGTCTTTAGATATCGCGTAACATTTACACCAGACTGGGATATTTAGCTTCAAAGTTAATCATTTTTACAAAAATGTCATTATATAATATAGAGTAAACTAATTCCTGATTCGGGGTGCTTTTTACATTTGATATATTTTATTTGTACCCGAATTAATAGTTATTCTAAAAAATATCACAATTACTACCACTTTGTTTTCGCGGCATCTTCTAAACCACTAGGAAATTTGATATTTTTGTAACACAGTTTTAAAGAGAAAATTACTGTACTGAATTCTTTTATACACATATAAAATTATATTTTTACCAAAATGTCACATGACAACGTTATGTTTCCTAAAAAATTATACTATTTTTGAGTCATCCACTTGATCCGTAATATGATCGTAGACCTACGTTGTACTTATATACGCGTAATTATTATTTGGCAATGTTAACATTGTTCGTTGTGTTATATATAAACAAATTAATAATTTCATTATATGTATTATTGATAGAATCAGCGTTAACTTTGTAGAGTTTCATCATCAAAATAAATAGATATAAATAAAACAATGTTATAACTCTACTTTAGTTTAATACTTCACATGTCGATGAGTTACCGTTTCTCTCGAAACTCGAGTAGTGCTAATAAACTCAAGTAGAGTTATAACATTGTTTTATTTATATACATCAATTTTGATTGGCTTTCGTGTTTATAATATTACGTTAGTAATCATTTCTACGATTTCCTAAAAAAAATTAAAAAAACGCCTATTTCTTTTCTTTCGACCGTGTTTTTAACATTGTAAACCCAAATATGAGTGTGATAACAAAAACATATGATACAAATGGCAACCCCTATTCGATTAGTGGGGCCGAGAATGAATGGTGCCAAATGTCACCCAAATTCGGGCTCAAAGACGCCGCCACAAGGCCCGCCGCCCGGGGGGCCCCTTCCAGGCCCGGCCGCCTTCCCGAGCCAGCTTTACATTCCACATCCATAACTACTCATTTTATCAACAAATTAGATATTTCATGCCATTACTCACCATTCTGGAATTCCACTCTTTTTAGTTTCTTTATAGATCGGTTTTATAACACAAACTGCAGGCCGTATTCTGTTAAGATTTGCTGTTACCTTAGATAAGATAAGATGGAAATTTTACAGGTGTTTTCTGAATTTTTTTATTTAAATCACGATAATCTTTGTTGACAGACGCGTACTATTAGTAATAATAAAACAAATCTCAAAAGAGATATTCCAAATCTCAGAATGTTTTAATAAGAGCCGATTTTTTACTATGGTAACTTTTTAACTGTCAAAGCATAGATGGAGATGTCTAATAGGTGTGACAAATAATCATGAAATATTCTTTATTTTATGCATTATCTATGGATTTTTTCGACATTTGTCACTTTGGTGGTGACATTTTTGCGTATTATGTCTAATAATGTGTATTAAACAACGAGATCATCACAGGATGAACTCTCATCACTAAAATAGCGGGATATTAAATGATTCATTGTCGTATACTGCAACTTTCAAAGTATCAATGTGTCGATGACTTTTGGAACAACTGTGAAAAGTTCGCCATATTTAACTATCGATTCTCGTTTTTACTATCAGATATCGCAGAGTAAAATGAGTATACTACGGAATGTACTTTGGAGAAGTAAATATTTTTTTACTAACCAACCCGTTTCCGTATTTTTTTTCTTTAGTATCTTGTTTTACTATAGTTAAAAATTACCACTGATCACATAATTTTTGCTACAGTAAAAAAAGTCTAGTAAAAAGAAATTGCGAAAACGGGTTGTTCGATCATTGATAAAAAATATTTACTCATCGAAGTATATTCAATAGTAAACTTATTTTACTCATCAATATCGGATAGTAAAAACCGTAAATCGTTAGTTAAAAATGTCTGACTTTTCACAGCTGTTTCAAAAGTCGTAATATTGCACATCGATACTTTGAAAGTTGCAGATTCGACAATGAATCTTTCAATATCCCGCTATTTTGATGATGTCCAGTGATGATTTCGCTGTTGAATTTATATTAGCACATAGACAAGATTTTTCGCCAGCAAAGTGATAGATTTTGAACGCAGGGGTGAATAATGCCATAAAGTATCAAATTGTATGTATTGTCAATGGTGAATATTTAAAATAAATCAAAATTGACGTCATTCTACTTGAATATTAGGCGAGATTAACTTTGACAGTAGTAAACTATGTTCGAACAACCCGCCAACGTTTATTACCACGGGCGATGGTAAAAAGTTCATATAGTAAAGTTTTACTGTGGTAAAATTATATTATGTAGCGTGTAACTAAAACAAATTAATATAAATAAATCACTTAGAAAGATACATTAAAAAAATCTATCTATCAAAAAAATATTGCCAAAGATGGTCGCTTCCAACGAGAAAAATAGATTTCACTTAGAAAACGTATGAAGATGAAATTTGGTGACTTCTGTATGGGTTGTTGTAGCTTAATCGGGAAAGATTTCTACCGGCAATAGAAAATTCAGGATTCGAGTCCCAATGATTATTACATTTTTTCATTAGATACATTTTCCTGTGTATCTTTTCAAGTGATTTTTATAAATTAGTTTTAATTATTTAGGAAGTATATTTTGAAAAATCATAGCTTCATAAACAAAAGTGTGATTTCATCAAAATTGGTATATTATTATTAATTAAGACATACTTACCGAATATCTCAGTTCAACAATGTATTTTATTCGGACTTAATTTTGTTTAATTTAAATTAAATTGTTTTCCATATTAAAGAACTGCGCTCTTCTTGGTCCTCGACTGGAAGTTGTCTATGGGTGTTGGCATTCACCTATCTCATTATTTAGCGAATGTATTTTGTCTATACCTTTCTCTCTATCTGTCTATGTGTGTGTTCTGTCCATTCACCCCTTCGATTTAGTATGATGCCTGTTATGGATATCTTCACTTCCACTGTTCTTATTTGTAATTGTCTCGGTCTAGTATCTTATTTTCATCCTTATCCAGCACCGCATCTCGAATGCTTCTAACCTATTTCTCTCTCCCCCTACGGTTGACCGTCCTAAATTTCGCATGTTACAGATGTAGCTTTTGATAAATTTCTTTTTCGTTTTTCCGTTTAAGTGACTTGAAAATTTAAATATTTTTAATTGTAAGGTCGTTTGTCATTTTGCTTCCTAGGTGTTTGTAATTTTCTACTTCTCTTACTTGCTCGTGATGTTCAATTGCATATGATTTACGGTCTGCGTTAGCAAAAGCGGGCGGAAATTGGTGATACCGCATTCTTTAAACTTAGACCACAAATAAAGCGTGAAGATACGCAATTGTCGCACAGTGTGACGTGAAGAATGGTGTGGGTGTGTTTAAAAATAATATTTACTACTTAGTGTCTCCGTGACAAACGACTGGGACTTTTTCCGCAACACTTGACGCCCATTGACTGGGCTAAGCCCCGACTGGCTGGTGGCGGCGGGTTCAGTCGCTGCCGGGATTAATACATTTCTATACGCTGATGTTTCTGCTCTGTTTTGTTGTGTTGGTACCTTACTCAGCTCCGCCGGTTCACTCCAGTCTGCTATACTGCCGAATTATTATTAATAGCAAATAATATATTTCTCTTCCGACTCGCAAGTACCTAACAGTGTACGAATCCTATAATTCAACATGTTCATATTTACTTCAAGTTCGACTAAAACACAATTATGTTCATTTTATAATTAGCTACCATTCAGCAATAAAATACCTCGTGAAATTGTGAATCCTAGGGGTGTGCAGTCAATACATTCACTTCCTTCCTTCCACCACCCACCGACAATCTAATGTCAGTGGCGTAACTCTACCAATACGGTGCATTGGTCCCCCACATTAGGGCCCAAAAAGTTCGCACCTTACAATCCATTTGGCATTGATTTTTCTGCGAGTATCAATACCTTTTCCAGCGTTAATACACAGCAAGAAGTGAAATTATAAAATTTAAAAAATCTTTTTTCACGTATATTACGTAAGCACATGAAAACATTATACAATTATAATAGAGCACCAGTACCCCATCTTAGAAACCAGACTATCGCCGCAAAATTAATATCGCTCTAAAGGTATAAAGTATTTTTTAAATTGTAAGTGCATACAAATACCTAAAAACACTTAAGTTTTTTTAAAAGATATGAGACAAAACTATTCTTGTTCTAACCATTTTATGTATAAACTACACAGTACTAATATTTGCATATACAATAGGTACATCTTTAGGGACCTTTTTTCCATTCTGCATTAGGGCCCAATTTTGTAGTTACGCCACTGCCTAATAATATATTTAGGTATATATGTATATTAAATTAATGTGAAGGGCGATCCTTGCATAAAACTGCACTTTGACAAATGCATTGAAATTTGATTAATAAATATAAATTTTAAAAACTAACAAAAATATTATTCACAAAACACTGAGAATCTGCGTCTCTCTCTTTCAGAAAATTAAAATTAAAATCTAATAAAAACTACAGAAGCTATCGTGTCGTTATATTATATATAATTTCATAGTGCATAGTTTTGAGGGTTTCTGGTCACGATTGAAATTTTCTATAATAGGAAGATCCCCTGCAATAGATAATATATATTTTTAATCATACCTAAAACTAAAAATTCTAAAATAATTCAAAATAAACCTTTAAAAGTACAATGACAAACAAACCGATCCTTATATTCATATCATCAATGAAAGATTGATACACGTTCGTTCCTTAGAATGTTATATATTTACGTAAACGCATTAATTTATATATAATATTTTTCACGCTAAAACATTATACAGGATGTAACAAATCTAGTCCACAATACTTTATGGGTAGATACCTGACTAAATTATGAGTCAAAAATATTTAAGGGAAATGTACCTAATCCCGATCGTATCAGAGATATGACATTTAAAAAAAATCGTAATTATGCGATTATTTCGATTAATTGAAATATTTTACCAATTCCAAATTATGTATTGAATACAAAAAATTAAAGGTCATCGAATTTCGAGCGGCTAGACTATTTTTTGTTAGATGATTTTGGGCCTGAAGCAAAGATATAGATTAATAATGGAACAATTTCGCAAAAAATTATTTCATAGAGTAATATTTTATGTAGCAGTGTAGAATTGGCACATATTCCTTGAGCACTTTCGACCCATAATATAGTCAGGTATCTACCAATAAAATTTGGTAGACTAGGCCTGTTACACCTGTATATACAACGTCTCTCAAAGTAAACATTATCCAAAATAATTAGTTTATTCTGTACCTAGTAGTTTTCTAAATTATCGACCGCATAAAATGAGATATTTAAATTTTTTTATTATTATTATAGTTTTAAAATTACATATTGATAGATCATAAGGCTAATTAAAAATACTTTTTTTTTACAAAATTAATAGAAAAGATATTTAAATTGGGGAGTAGGTAAGGTCATTTTAGTTTTTATAAGGTAAAAGTAGGTATAGAAGTAAGATATAATGTTTAGGTAAATGTTAAACTAAAAAATATTATATTATGTCATATATGATCTTAAGGTACAGTATATAGAAAAAAAAAAAAAAAAGTATAATAAGAAATATGACTAAATTGTAATAAATTCAGTTCATAGGTAGGTACAAGACAGTTTGTTCTAGAATTGTGATTAGCAATAAGTACCTATATACTCGTAATAATATACATAAGCTTATTTAATAATTCTAGAGGATATATTTATTTGTTTTTAATTACTAAACACACGTACATAAATATAATCAAGAGTTATGTCAAATTTATTGAAAGAAATTAGAATTTGTAATTACTGTCGGAGTTTTCTAATAATTGTTTGATTTGCGATTTGAAGGCTTTATAATTGTATACCTCGATGGGATCAATACACTATCGCCATCTATAAAATACTGTGCAAAACGAATGCAGAACACGGCCAAGTACACTTACTTTGTCCACCGTCCGCTAAAACATGGCTAAAATTCGGCGCCACTATCGTCAATTTATAAGGTATTTTAACAAAATGTAATATATATTTGTTATCTCGCATAGTTAAGTAATCCGCAAAACATAGATTTAATAATTATTGAGTAGTACAATGTGCGTGACTCTTTTTGAATGCGCACATATTTTAAGAGTTCTACAATTTACATAATAGATTCAACAAAATGGACAAGTTTAAGGGATGACCTTACCGGCTAATAAATCGTCACATTTTACGGATAAGATTTCATTTAAATATTTTGATTTGTGATTTATAAATTTAATTCAAATTAAAACTATAGTTTAATTATTATATATCATTATCTTACGAAAGACACTGACGAAATTTAATAAAAACCGATATTTATATTGTATTTTGTTTGTTTCAAAATGATGCGATGTTTTTAATCAACTTAAAATCATTAGATAATTTAACGTTAAAATTCATTATATATTTTTATTTACTTAATTATGAGTTTAATGTATATGTTTAATGTATAGTAGGGATTCGTTACTAAATTAAACAGGATTAGATTTGATGGGAATCGGGTAGTTACAGAAACAAAAGTACGGCTAATGTTTCCATAAAACCAATTTTCAATGTCGATATTATAAGCGGTTTACCACAGAACAACTTAACACAATACACTTATTTGACACACAAATTTAATAGTGTTAGTAAAATCACATTAGGCGAAAAGTTCTATCTAGTTGATTTTTTGTATATTTCATTATTTGATAATTTTAAATAAAATACTAAAAAAACCTATCGATATTGTATGCGCTTCAAAAGTTATATGGTGTCAAAGGTCACAATTTTTTTTTTGTTTCTGTCTCGTTTTCTATTGGCTAACCGACAAAAATAGCTTATATAAAATTTGTACATTATAACATTTTTCTACATAATAGGTCTCTTACATTTTTTTCGTACGACGAACTGTTCTCACGTTATACGGCTTACAAAATTTCAATTGGATAAACTTGTACGAAGTATCAATGCACACATTTTTATACCACCTTCGAGGTAAAAGGGGTTGTAAAAAAGAGGTAGAAAAACAGAAAATTCAACACTATAAAACAAAACTAAAACTAAACTTTTCCTCTCCTATTTCATTACATTAGTTAACTTTAGAAATTATCGATGAAGAAAGACAATTTTATCATGGAGCTTACGAGTGGGCGGAAAAGTCTTTTGACCATTTTAGGCCGCAATCCTGGATATGAAGAATTGCGATTCATAAGTAAAATTTAAGTAATGATTTGTATAAATTATATAATTTCACTCTGTTAATGTCAGACGATGTTTTCTTTGCATTAGTGGATTTTTTTAAATACGTTTATGTCTACAGAACGTAAATAATAAAGCGTAATATTTCAAAAGCAACACAACATATATAATATAAATTACAAAAGTAATTGGCATTCCGTATGCAAGAACAAAAAGTACTGTTTACATACGAAATGGGTATAATTTTGTTTAACAAATTTATGGCTGTTGTCGTTGACCCCTTAGAATAACAAGGTTCCAACTAGTATTTTGGGTTAATTTGAGTTATTGCTTGAAATGAATTCCAAATGCATTTTTCTTTATTTCTTTTGTACACACCAACTTATTTAATGGATATTAAAGGAAATAGCAAGAGCTGAAAGCTCTAACTGCATCAGTTATTTATTTCAATTTATAGATCATTATTGTTAATTTACAATGTTTTTTAAATTATTTTAAATTTCCCTCATCTCACAGTGGTCATTGATAATACTGAAAATAAGTTAAGACCTTAAAACTGATCATATTTGCATACTCAAAACAAAATATATATTGAAATCCAATCAATACTTTTGAGCTCATTATCTCAAAACAGTGTCAGTGTCAGATGGAACCTTATTATTCTGAGGGGTCGATATATTGAATTAAAATATTAGATATTTTTTATTTATTATCTTTGTTTTATTAACCACTGAATTGAGTTTAAATACATCTACTGGTTTCGAAAAATATCATTTTCTTCTCCAGGATGTTATGACATCCTGAAAATGGTATTTTTCGAAACCGGTAGATGTATTTAAACTCAATTCAGTGGTTAATAAAACAAAGATAATAAATAAAAAAAATATGAATTTTAACCACAAAGTTAATATTGCTAATTTTAAAAGTAAAAGATTAGAATATTTTACTAATTTACGCCACGCCACGGCACTACTTCTGTTCCGACTTTTTCGAAATCTAGTTATAATTCTATACGAAAACTAAAATCTTTTGGATTAATGATTTTTTCAATAAAATGTTCAAATTACACAAAGAATATCGATTACGTGTTTAAAATGCCGATTGAAAATGTTCCATCCCGATTCCAAATAAATCTGGCCACTGAGACATTTTTTATTTTCATATAAAATACGTTATTAAAGAAATATAAAGGGCTGAAAATCAGTGTGTATACAGAGCAAAGACTATATTTATTATTGTTTATAAAAAAAAATAATCACGAAACATAGGAAAAAAACCTTAAATTCATGCGATAAATATGTACAATTTTGACAGCTCTTGTTAAAAACATGATGGCATTCCGGATTCAAATATTTTTAAGTGAATTTAATTCTTCAATAAATGCACTTTGCTGTGCTTATTTGGCGTTATACTTATAAATTGACTGATTTTCACGGATACCTCTCATATTCTAGCATCCAAAAAGTGTTTACGAGGTTTTTTGGGCAGTATTTATACAATACATCAGAGAGCGATAAAAACGAAGTAAACTCGTCACTACCTGACGGACGACTGTCGAGTCGAAGAAATTCGGACAGCTTTTACAGGCTCCTTTCTAGTAAATATTTTAAATACATGAGCATAAGATATAATTTATTTATATTAAATACTATCAAATTCTCTAGGTGTCCTTATATATTTTAATTAAATAATTCAATGTTTTCATACTTTTTTGGATATCGTAATATAAGAGACCGAACGTGAATTTTGACTTTTTTGAAAACGATATATTTAATAACTAATGCAAAAATATTCATTTGCGAAAGGCAATATATGCTGTTTGGATCTATAACTATCATTTTATGAACAGAATCTTTGTATGGAAATATTTCGAGATTCAGTGTACGAAAGACACTGCGACTATTGCGAGAAAGGTTAACTAGGGTTTCGGCATTATATTTTGTTGGTTATAATTGCAATATATTTAGACTTTCTTTTTTTAAATAAATGCTTTAAGATTGAATGTATCGTTCATAATAAAATTGATTGTTAGCACGTATTCTGTAGTTTTTGCAAAAAGATTCGAAAACTTTACACTAAATTGACTCTCCAGATAATAAAAACGCGAATCGTGTCCTGCCGCCTCGGCGACCGCTTCGCGAGTTGACCGGTACTCTCGACACTTTCCTCCATTTTGACAAAATAATATGATAATAATAATTGCACTAAAAATATATAAATATGAAAAATTTCAGTGTTTCCATTGCTATAAATTTACATTTTATTTTTCTCTGTTATAAATTGCTTTCCTGCTTTCTTAATATACTATCTCTTTTTGTATACTTGTATATGTAATTTGTTTATATATTTTTCCTTTGGATAATAAAGATTACACATAGGGGCGTCAAAAGGTGTAATTGTAAAAATTTTCAAACATTTCTTTTGTTTTTGTACCTCAAATGACTTCTTTTTTTAAATTCCCGGGAGTACAAAATTACAATTTTATCTAGTCCAGTTTTTTATTTAGTCCACCAATATTGGATTCGATCATGAACTTCGGAGAAAATTCTATAAATGAGCTCTGTCCCTATTTACAATACCTTACGATGGGGTCAATAGGACAGTATAATTATTATTTTTGTTCACTCTTGTTTCATGGAATTAAGTACAACAAATTATGTACTAAATTGTGCAATAATATATTAAATTCCATTGTTAGTAGATAAAAATAAACATATTTATCACGTAAAATCAAACTCAAATAAAGAAGAGAGAAAAACATTTTTAATCGTCGTTTAAGCGTGATAGGCATACATAAAGAGATTATAATTTTTACTGCAGGACCCGGAAATGCATTCTTTCAAACGATTCAGGAGTCTGTGAAGGTGTATAATAGCCTTTTACGATCTAGCGGCACTTTTCCTGTTTTATTGAAATCTATATTGGTGTATTACTTTATTGGTTTATTTAAATCTTGACTATTAAAGATGGGAAGATGCTTTTAGAGACAGGATAAAGCTTTCTCTTTGCTTTCATTATTTTTCCAACAGCCTTCTTAATATATTCGTACTTCAAATACCTCTGTCCCCTTGGATAATATGTGTAAGTTCTCAGCTTGATCTACTTGTCTACCGACAAGATAATACTTTATCTAGAAGTAGATACAGTGACATAATGCTAAAATAGTGTAACTTATAATATGTGTCCCTATTCATCCCATCCTACGACTTGTCCCCATTCATCCTAAAACTAGATTATAAGCGACACTTAACAGTAAAACTAGTGTAAAATATTTATAAATAAAAAATGTTACCGTTATTAGACTATTGCCGCACAAAATTTTTTGCCATGAAGTGAAGTAAGGCATTTCTTCAGTTGGAAGTGCATACAAACGCATAAAAATATATTTTCGCTAGCATTTAAAGTTTATAATAATAAAGTAAATATTTAAGTCTTTAAAACTGTTGGGAAAGTAAGATTATTTAGGTAATCGGTAAATACATTACTGTACAATATTCCCTCTCAAGGCCCACGTCCACGGAAAGACACTATTTCAAATTATTAGCAATGCACCTGCGGAAGATAAAACACTAACCCTAGTGTTATGTAGATTACGAGTATCGTTGGCGCAGGCCATTTATATGTAATAAAATAGGTATATTTGTATTTAAGATCACGGAACCATGGAAAATAAAAGTTTTAATTATTTTATAAATATCAAACGCCAAACATGACACTATCAAAATTCTGGACACACTGGATCCCCGGGTTAGCCCTTTTAATTCAAATTATTAACAATGTGCTTGCGGAAGACAAATCACTAACGCAAGTGTTGTATATTATATATAGCGAATATCCGGTGCCGGAAAACTCATAGGAAATAGAATACACAACACATACAAACCTCAAATGTTTATGTACCTACACAGTTTTATTTTGCGATACATCGCATATTTTTTATGTTTTCCGTCGCCGTGTAGGTATATTATATATGATAGAAATATGCTTAAGTATATCTAAGTACAGAGAAAAAATGCTCTATTGTAACATAATAATTTTAGAAATACTTATTTATAATATATGGCTTTTATAGTGTAAGTACGTAGTTATATATGTATAACAATGGAAAAACCAACAAATATTTACATTCGACTAAGACAATTAATAATTTCAAACGACAATCCCGTCCACTGGCTAATTAAAATCCCTTGCGGCATCAATACACTGTAACAATGTGCATATTACGTATGGTATTACTCACACTAATACAATTGTTCTTTCTAAATGAAAAGTAGTATATCTCCCGCGATGCAACAATAACAAATTGTTCATAAACAATATTCTTTCTTCAAAAATCGATTGTTTTTTTAATTAAATTTAGGCAGAGGATCTGACTCCTCGGATACAGAGTCAGAGCCAGGCATTACTCTGAAACGGAAACAGCGGCGCTCCAGAACTACCTTCAGCGGGGACCAGCTGGACGCCCTGGAGAGGGCTTTCACCAGGACCCAGTATCCTGACGTCTACACTAGAGAGGAGCTGGCTCAACAGACTGGACTCACGGAGGCCAGGATTCAGGTGAGATAATATCTCAATCTTAACTACATATTACGCAAATCAGAACGCTTCGTATTAGTGATGGGAAAAAATGCTACTCTTGACTCACTAGTGTGATTGTGATTGATATTCGATAATATCAGTGATTGAGAACTGTGCACGATATCACAATACACGAAATAAATTAAGAAACATACTTTTAAGCTTATTTACTTATATTATTCAAACTTTATTTGCGTAAAAACATATTCTAGCATATATAATTTAATATAATCACAAAGAGAATGAAAATCCTTTAAAAAGTGTTTTCATTTTATTTTTCGGGTCTAATTCTTAGCATTTCGGGTCAAGTGTGTAAAACGTTTTGGCAGAATCTACTAGATGGCGCTTATCACGAATTATACCGTCATTTCTTCATGAATATTTTCGTTTCATATGCATGTGTGCCGATTCACAGTTCACAATTGAATATAAATAAATAAATGAATCACGAATCACGATATTCCCAGATGTTCAATCACTGATAGTGAGTGTGACTCAAAGATATCAGCGATTGACTCACGGTTCGTGACTTTGAGCTCATCACTATTTAATATAATTAATATTAAACATTTTCAGGTATGGTTCTCCAACAGGCGGGCGCGACTCCGAAAACACAACACATCCAACACTTCGGGTGGATTGTCCAGCTATGGGTCACTTCCCTTATCGGGTATTCCGTGTCAGTACCCCGCCCCAGATTTCTCCGGCCTCCCTCATCACCCCAGCCACGCGGACGCGTGGCATCACCAGAAAGCCCAGTTCTCCAACTACAATCAGCTGATGGCGCATTCGCAGCAGCTGAACCACGCTTTCCAAAATAACTTTCCCGGCACCTCTGCCGGCTTCAGCCACCCCCCCGCGGCGGGCGCGGACCCCCACACGCAGTTGCTGGAGAACGGTATGCCGAGACACGAGTTCGCGTCTCGCTGCGTGAATCCGTGCGACTCGTACCCTAAACACTCCTCTCTCTACATGCCCAAGAACCAAGGGAGCGCGGAAACTTTAAAGTCCCCCACCGCTGAAACGGAGGAAGCTAAATCTGACGCATTTCCAAAGAGTATTATTGAAGATTATAACAAAATTGTGGCCGCCGAGAACTTTTCCAAAATGGCCGCTGATTACTCAAAGTTGACTTCCGAAACAAACTTGAATTGGAACCAGACTCATATAGGAATCAATATGGGCTTCGGAGGGCTGGCCCCCGTGGGCATCCACCACAGCGATGGATATTCCTTCCCCAACATCAGCGACGGCTTCAGCCAACAGAACTACGCCCATCCCACGACCAGCGTTAACAAGTATTGGGGCTCATGAGTGTAGTGTCCGACGGTCGACTGACTAAACTATTATTACCTACAGTTCATGCAATAGTGATATATTTAAATTTGCAGTCATCTAACATTGTCTGTCGCATATTGTCGTCTGAAATGTACAGATTACTTGTAAAACATAATTTAGAAATATCGTCATTTTTAATGAGCGATATATGACCCACTCTCAAAGTGAGAAAACGCACCCTCGATGACGAGTGATTAGATCGATAGTAGACTTATTTTACAATTTTTCAACTCAAGTGCACTTTCCAAGATATCTCACGAATAATTTTAAAAAGCACGAACTTTACAGACACATTTTATTTGACCATTATTTGTCATCGAAAGGCGACACGCACCACTTGCACGTGGCGATCTTCATTTTCACTTGGAGTACTTTTTATATGATTATTGAGTTATTCAATTGATAGATTTGGATTCCTTTAGATATTTTCTATCAGCTTAATGTCAGCTGTCAATATTCACGGGTGCTCATCAACGACAGTAATATTCTTTCTATATAATTTTAATATCCAAATCCTTAAGAATTTTGTGCTAAGGGTTAAAAAAAAGCTTTAAAATCTATAATGGGTGTCACAAATTAAGAGTTTAGATATTTTATTAAGCTGTATGCAATAGTTGTATACAAATGTAATTTTAATCAATAAATAAAATTAATATATGAGCGGTGTATTACTCATTTATTGTATCCATTTCACATTTTATAAGAACAGCGCATTTTATACATCACGAAGCTGGTCAACAGATCATTTTTACTGAAAGTTATCTCTACTACATGATAAATTGTGTCAATTTGCTTAAATATAATAGAAAAAAGTATCTATCCGCGCACTCCTTTTGAAATTATAATTACTGTAAGATTAGGTCAAACTTAGAGGATCAATATTGTGATAAAATACTAATTTCAAGTTTGATAATTGTCAATGCACAGCTACAACAATAAGTCTAATCGACTATACATAATAATTTCTTACCATAATGCACAACTTTCGCCACACTCCTTTAAGCATTAAAATAGCCTATTTCAAGAAGAAAATTTACACACCCACTCCATTCACCCATTCATGCAGTAATTTAATTCACGACAAACAGAAGACACGAGTTACTAGTAAATTATATTATTCCGGTTATTCCATTGGCTTCAAATCTTTATCCAATTATTATACTGAATTCACTCATTATCTTCGGGTTGTGTTCTGGAGAGTAGATACTGCCTTCTGCGGTAGGTGGGGCTCGTGGGGGTGGCGTTGGATAAGGCCGGTTGGCCTAGTAGTGAAATTTTCCCTGGAAATAATAGCAATAATACTTAACATTAAAGCTTTTGAAATGTTTCTCGAAATTATCTGATATTACATTCTAATCTGACTGTGGATCTGAGCAGTTGCAGACAATTTATTTTAAGATCGACCATCAGATGTAGCGATCACAAATCATATTATCCATTATTAACAACAGTAACAAATTATATTTACCTAATTCGGTCATCCGCGATAGAGGTATGTTTCCTGAAATGATTAAATATTATAAACATTTTTTTTTACAACAGAAGTATTGAAAATTGAGAGTGGACATGGTGAAATTTATAATCAATTGCCTACCCAAAAACCTCTTTTTGTTGCTCAAATAGTCCCCAGTCAGCGCCTTGACCAGTTCGTCGTAATCATATCCGTCAGACTTCGGCAATTCTGGCAGAGGAAAGTCATTGGAAATCTCCGAAAAGTATTCATCGGCTTGCCTTTTATGCCTGTTGGATGATTTTGGTCCTGCGTCATTCGGCTTCATCGCGTGTTTGGCTTCTTCGTCGGTAGCCGCCGATCGTTTGACTTCCCTTTTCCCGTATGTTAAAGTTCCAGCCTTTATCGAGGGCAGATTGCGTTTGCTGTCGGAATCGTTGACTTCGTCGGCTTCCGGAGTCGGGAACGCGTCAATAGCCGAGTTCCTGTTGACGGAGTGCAGGTAGGAGTCTTGGCGCAGCAGGGCCGCTACGTTTCTCTTGTCGTCCCCGCTGCGCTGCCAGCCCGAGCCGTGGTTGGGCAGAGCCCAGTCCCTGGCTATCGTACCGATATTGCGCTTATGCTCTTCGCTGTCGTCATAAAACGGCATGTTTATATTACGGACGAGATGAGCGGTATTTGATTTACCCAGCTGCCCGGCCGGTCCTCCCGTTTTCATCAAATGTTGTATATTTCGTTTGTAATACGATATATAACTGTCAGCGTTGTGTTTGTTGTGAAGTTCGCCATTTCTCGCCAGCGAACCGACGTTTCTTTTCCCTTCGTAATTGTCATTTTGCCTAGCGGTAATATACCCGCTTCGGGCCAGCGACTCCAAACTTTTTTTGAAGTATTGATGGATCCCGCCGAGGCGCGCTAGAGACTCCACGTTACGTTTCTCGTCCAGATCCTCGGAACGATCTTCGGGCGACTGCAATGTCGGCAGCTGGCCGTTCTTGGCGAGCGTGGCTATACTTTTCTTGGCCATCGATGATGGAAGGGCATGTATGGTGTTCACCCACGGAGGCGACGCGGTGGCCTGATATTTCCTGAAGTACGGTGAAGCCGTAATCATTCGAGAGAACACGGACTGGGAGCGCTTACTCTCGTGCGAAGGTAGATCGTACAGCAGTCTTCCGTCCGACAACAGATCGTAATTGGGCAATATCAAATTTTCGTTGAGTGCCGGCGAAGTCAAAATACGCCACAAACCCTGTCTCAGTGCTTCCATCTGAAACAAAACCGTAAATTATTATATTATTTCAGGGTGATACATTATCTGTTATGAAAATACAATCGAGGGTAAGAAAAGTCTTATTTATACACACACCTGCATACTGCCCGCATCATCCGGAGTCAGAAAACTTTGCAGAACATTGTTGAGGGGACAGCCGTCTCCTCGAGCGGCCGCTCGGGTCCCGTATGTGAATTCTTCAGAGCGAACCTGAAATAAAAAACTGACGTGTGAATATTAAAAATGAGATCTCCCTCTGATGTAATAAATATTTTTTTCAGTTTGAACAAAAATACTGCCAGTATCAAATTTTGCTTCAATTCATTACATATTGCAATTATATTGATTCGAAAATGCACAGAATTTACAACACTATACGGTTTTAGCACTGAGCGTTTGAAATATATATTATACACACCTATAGAATCGTCGTTTTCACGGGCGTCGTCTATTTTTTGGGTTACTATTTGTATTAGTTATTTTGTCGTAGCGACATTTCAAGCCCTCATCAGGGCTGATGTCGGAATGACACCGCGGCACAATGACACAATAACTCACGACACAGTACAAGAAACTTCAACATACCTTTTCCACGGAGATCGCCAACACTAACACAAACAATCTCAGGAAGAATTGAGGAAAACGTTCTTTGTGAGGGTCCATTTTGGGTCTCCTCAGCATTTCGAAATATATAATATTTCACACTACAACAAAAATAAAAACAAATTAGTTCAGCACATTCAGGTACAGAGGAAGCGCAAAATCAAAGACTCGCCTTCTCTTTTCTAATCCACATAATAAGTATTGCAGGTTTCATGACACAATTAAGAATTTTATAATGTGAAAAAACACAATGAGTGAATAAGGCCAGTGAGGGTTAATGATATTGTGAACAGTAGAAAAAAGCTGGATACATTACGAGAACGAATAAGGACAAAAGGACCAAACCTGCAGGTATCGAAGAAGAGGCTTCAGTAGCTGACAAGGTACGAAATCTGGAGGTTTATCTTGAAAGCATTAGACACAATACAGTCAAAGTAGAAGAACCTACTTAACTAAATCAAGCCTGCCCCATCCAGGACCTTCAAGGTGCAAGGAAATGCAGATAAGATAAAGACACTCATGGCAAATGAAATTTGGCCGATTGGAATTGTTTTCCGAAAATTCTCTAAATCGAGAAACTTAAAAAATCACAATTATGTGGCGAATCTGGTCTTACACTAACAACCCGATCACGCTGGAATAAACACATTATAATTATTATTCAGAAATAGGAAGATGATATCCAGGGGATAGCTGAGAAAAGTTGGGAAAAGCCAGGCTATGAAAGAAGTGGAGAAGGATAAGAGAAACCTAAGCCCTGCACTGGGCAGACAGACTGAATATGATAATGATGACATGAATTTTAAACGCGAATTTAAATACAGTCGAACTCGGTTATAATGAAGAAACAGTTATTATTATTTTGATTTAGCCCTGTTTTCATTCAACTCTTAACAAGTGAACAAAATACACTACACGGTCTAAAAACCCTAATTCTTGATAAGTCATAAAATCTAAAGCAGCGTCTGCCGACGAGGTTCCTTTTTGTTTACGATTCCTTTCAGGTTTGTAAAGACTTAGAAAAAAAAAACAGTGGTTGTTTATTTTGTGCGCGTAGTAAGTAGTGGTAAGTTTTAAAATTTCTAATTACCAGTTACAAACCATCCCTAGATTAGAAAAAATATCTTCTTACAAACGGAAATTCGGTAGAAAATTGATATCATTCGCAATTTCGAACGGGACGCGAAAAACGTCGAAATTTGTAAAACGTACGGACTACCCTCTTCTACAATTTCTTCATTCTGGAAAAATAAAGAATTGTACTTATAAATTTTTGATTTTTCATATGCATTTGACTTTCTTTTAATTTGATTGAATATTAAATATATTTTGTTAAACTGATACATTTGTATAGTTTTCATATAAACCTTTAAACATATCCTAATAATTTATTTGTGAGAGTAGATAAAAGGGCACATGTAACTAATTCTAATATAACGAATAACGGTTACAAAGAGCAAATTTAGCTAGTCCCGTCCCTTCGAACTCGTTATAACCTAGTTAGACTGTATTTTAAATGTTCAAAAAACATGTATTGTAATACAACTAGTACAAATTAAATTAATGAACCAGAAAGATATACAGAAAAAAATTATCCCGGTAGTGACTAAATATTTTTTTGATGGATAGATTTTTTCTGTACATTTTTAGTTCATTAATTTAGTTTGTATTAAATACCACAGAACTGTGTTCTATAAATCCAACTTCACAATAAAAATTCGTTTTCCTTAATATGAACATTAGAACGACAGTGGCGTTACTACATAAAAGAATTGGGTACCAATGCAAAATAGAAACGCCCCCGAAAAATGATTGAATATAATAATGTTTTTACTGCGCGGTTTATTAGTAAGAACAAAAATTCTATTCAAAATACACTTTCTCACGCACTGAAAAACTTGTTTGCTTCACTTTATAGCGATTTTATGGTCTGGTCCGTATTACGGAGGATTAACGAGGCACTATTGAATAGGTACATAGAAATGATTTTTTGAAAGTTTATATTTCCTTTCAAAAATAATTAGTCCACATTACTTCTGGGATGCCAAATGTATCGGACCTATTGGCATTAGTTATATTGGGGTAGTTACGCCGCTGATTAGCGGAGAGAATTAAACGCACTGTTGAACACATCTTGGCATGAGAAATTTATTATAAAGTGTATAACTGCACACACTAATTATTAGTTCAATAGGAAAGTTAAACCTAATATTATAATGAGATATTAAGAATTATTCGTAATATGTAACTGTATTTTTTACTATCAAAGACACGTATTAGCCATGACGTAACTAAACATTATAAATACTTATATCTTTACCATTTTATTAAGTTATTAAAGGCAATACTATATTATAATTCAACTTAACACAAAATTTCTCACCGGCTGGCTGGCTAAGCAGGAGCTGGAAGCCTCATGGAGCAGTGAAAGAAAGATCTCAGCTTTTATACCAACTGAAGCTCTTGATAATTGTAGCGGGTAAAAGTAACTTAACCGCTAAAATACAAGTATCTAGTAGATTTATATTATAAAATCTGAATCGGCGAACCTATTTGGCATAGGTAGATGAAATTTGGAAAATACGTGGAATATATAGGTGAGTAAATGAAATTAAATTAAACAAATAATAGATATTTCATAGTGACGAAGCTATTTTTATTATATTTTAATAGAAATATATGGAAGTATGGATAATTACAGGGTTTATGACCTGTCTTCGGCTGGCTTAAGTTATCACTTTACATAAATATATCGTTCACCATTCTCACCCATTAATCAATCTCCATATCTATCAAATTTTTGGAAGTTGTATATATGTTAATATGTGGAAACACTTCGAGTACCGCTACACTATCGCCATCTATGGACTAAATTTGATAATTAATTTCCCTGAAACACCACATGTCACAATGAGAATCTCATTTTTTTTTTTAATATTTAATCAATATTCTTTATCTGTACAATTTTTTTAACACATTATTATTATTTTATTGATTTAATTAAATACGTTTAAATTAGTACGTAGTAATTCTTCAAAATGTACGTTGGCATTACAATTTACATTATACAACACCTATTCCATTTTAAATAGAGTTTTTTTTTTATAATTTAAAAGCAATCTTCTTTCAATTTTATCATTTGACGCTTAAATCACTCTACCTTCTGCTACGATATCGATATCATCTTCAGTATCCCCAGAGACAACGGTGCGTTCATTAAAATTGTCTGATGCCCTAATAGCACACTAGTGGTTATGTTGCGTTCACACGAGTCTGTGAGTCGTTTGACGAAATAATAGGAGGACCCGAATAGGAGGAAAATAATTTTGAAAATGTTTTGAGTGATTAAAAATATTATTTATGAACAAACTTATAATACGTATTTGTGAAGCATTTATAAAAAATATAAATATATAAAAAACAACTGCGAAATTTGGAAAGATACGTTATATTAGTATTTAGATACATAATTACTGTAGTGCAGCACATAACGGTTACATTTTGCATTTTTTTTGTAATGTACGTTAAAATATCAGAACATTGATGACAATATCGTAAAAATAATTTTACATTATTAATATCTGACAGCGTCCCCAATCCAATCGTACACGATACACGTGTCTAGTTTGACCATTAAACAAAAATATTTTTTCTGACTGGGTCTACGCATCAGACGTCATATAGACTAACTATATTATGTAATGTTAATATTACAGTTTCACTGAAATACCTACCGAGTAAAACTTTTTTAATTTGTTCTAATTTTAATCGCTTGTACATAGCTGGGTCAGCCATGTCGCCCGCTACACAACGATTGAATTCTCTCCGCGCTCAACAGATCTACATCCTTTACACGAATTTTGAGCCAAGTTTCATCCGTGTGCACGCACGCTTACTCAAAACCAACATATTATTCAGATGTTAACGCAGCCTTGTCGAAAACATCCATTGCGGACCTCTTACGAGTCGGGGGGACTCTATTTCTTCTGAAATGTCTATTATACAAGGATTATACAAATTATCCGGACCTTCTGAAATGTCTATTATAGAAGGATTATACAATTACCCGAACCTTAGAGAAGACGGACCGGCAAACAAATAATAGATACATAATTAATGCACCAATTAAAATACATGTAAATAATGTACTAGCAACATCGAAACGCCATGATTCCTATCACTGCATGTTGTGTGGCTACGCCATTTTTCAAAGAACAAAAATTTGACTAGTAATTTTTATAATTGTTTTTTTCTTGAAGCTAATAAGATTCTCATCGGGTTGTCGAATATTGATTCAAAACTCGGTGGTAACTTTTGAAAATGATATGTGAAGGACGCGCGGGGGGTTATATTTCGTATAATGAGCTGCCGCGTGCGATATATCGTCTCTGGACACCTCATTACAGAAATATTTATCGGACCAAAGGGAACCGTAACGGAAGATCCGCAGGGTTTAAAGATGATAACTCAATCTGGATAACTGACACCTTTTACCCACTCCGTGTGGAAAATTGTGCATTCCATGGGGAATGGCTACTAAAGTCCGATCGAAGTCTCGGCTTCAGCTTCGTCCACCTTCGGCTGCACATCGGCTTCAGCTAGAATCTGCCGAAGGTTTGGCTGAAGCCGAAGCTTTGTATTTAGCCACCGAAAAGTGCCGAAACGCACCAACTGAAATAAAATTCAATTTATCATTTCTGGAAAACTGCAATTTATTTATTTAGTAGATATACTTACAATTATTATCAACACTATAACGCAGAAAAACAAGTAACAGTGTAGAATTTGCATTGTTATGTATACTTTCTAGTCAGTGTTCTAAGATTTCTAAGCACAATTGAACCTTCGGCTTCGACCAAAAACTGACCTTCGGTCAGACACTAGTGGCTGCATTCTATACTGCGATTAAAAAAATGAAGCCAGACAAGCACGCGTTGATTACCCAACCACAAAACACGACAAGTCAACAAGACGGTTCGCTGTTAGAACGAAATAATAACATTGTTACTATTTACTAGCGGAAAGTTAGTAGCTGCAGTAGCGTAACTACGCCAATGCGGTGCACCGGGGCCACGTTAGATAGGAGTAGTGATGGTAAACCGTTACGTGACTGTGATTGTGTCGATGATTGGTAACTAAGATTTAACTGTCGGAGGCTTACTCAATGTGTACCAGTCATTGCTCGAAGATTTATCTTAATCAGTTATCAATCTTCGATTGTATCAGAAGATGTATTCAAGAAACAAATCACGAACCATATCTTACAGTCGGCGGGCTGATCTTGAACATTTACACTATGTGAATGTCTCTAACGTTGCATGCGGTGAGTCAACAGATGAAGGAAACCAACATTTCAACCGCAGCGCTACACCGGGAATGTCCGACAATAGTACTTACTTAAAAAACACGCCTCGTACAATAAGTACCTATGCTTTATTATTACTGGTCAAGATCACTCTTCATAATATTACGCCACTGGGTAGCCGCTAGGGAGAGCAATATATGTCGTATCCAGTGGTGTAGTGGGACCAGGGCGGCACCCTGACTCGAAAAGAAGTGCCACTTTTTTGACGCGGAATTTACTTTTCAAGTATTAAAAAATATTTCGCATAGAATTTTGTACATCAAATATCGTGTAGCGGACGTATATTACGAGAATAGAAATAAATATATAGGACCGGAGTATTTTCAAAAAGGTGAAAGTTATTACCAGGAAATTTACAGTATTTTTTTTGTTAAAAATTATATCATCTAGGCGCGCGGCGCTATTCTATTCTTTCAACCATTAACAACATGCACTTGGAGATAGATGAAATATGTGAACTCAACTTAAATAAACAGTCATCCTTAAATTTACACGTTATAGCTCGATAATTGTTTTATCATATGTATGGTTTTAGCGTTTAATTTATTACTGGTTAAAATCATTTTTGTGGAAATACATAGAAGAAAGAAAATAGAGAGGGAGGGGGACTAAAATCAAATACCGCCCCGGTACTTTTTTATTTCACACTACACCACTGGTTTTATCCCTTATTTATTGTACAAGCAAACAACTGTTACGCGCCAAATACTCAAAGACCGCATTCCAGCATAACCACTACAAGAGATTACCAGGATTGCCGTTAGAAGGAAGGACGCGCAACTAACTTCAGAGACATAGCACTCTTCTTACCGCCTCTGCCATGTGTGTCGTGCGTAGTCTGGTCGTGCCTTGAAAATAAACCCATAACGTTCTTATTAATCACACCCAACCTAATACAATATTAAAAATATTGCAGATAACATTAGATTTATCAAATTTAAAATCAGTCGAAAGAGTGGACAAGAAAATAATATTTTTGCGTATAGGTAAAGTAGGTATATCTAGGTACATAAAAAAAGCTTCATTATTATTTTACTATTACTTTACACAATTAAAATATTATATTGTGTATAAGATGTGCGAATATTAGTACTATGTGGTTTTTCCATTAAATTGTAAGAACATTAAATTATTTTTTCACTCTCTTGAAAAAAAAACAAGTGTACTTAGACATTTATTTATATGTTGAATTGAAGGATTCATCTCAGGCTATCCTTGATCTTCCCTGACCTGCAAAATGGAGACATCTGTGCGTCTCGCCATCCATGGTATGCGCACCATGTCTCCAGCACCACATCTCAAAGGCAACAATCTGTCTTCTCTCCCTTGCTTTCAGGGTCCATGATTTCACACCATATAAAAATACAGAATGCACTAGAGACTATACAAGCCTGACCTTCGTTGTCTTGGAAATACCACGATCTTTCCATATAATGTCAAGTCTAAACATAGAACTTTTCGCCATGCCTAAGCGTCATTTAATTTCTGACTTGCAGCTAATGTCGTCAGTAATTATGGACCCGAGATAATTGAAATCCTTGACAAGTTCAAGGTCTGGGAGGGCATTTGTTCATGAAAGCTAGTAATGATCCATCAATGATCATTTACCTTTGTAAAAGTATTAATTAGAAAGATATACATATAAAATCAATTTTGTCAAAATATATTGTTGTTGCGTTACCGGGATTCGAACCTGGATCTCTTTCCAAACCAGGGAAATTTGCAACGTGGGCGGCCAAGGAGTTAAAGGGTTTGTATAGAGAACAATCACAATCATTCAAATTTATGCATATGTATTTTATACAATTTTTAGTGGGCAGTTATGTAATTACTCTGAGTCTCCACTAAAAAATCTACGAATTTTATGCACCTTAATTTTAAAGTGCGAGCGAATGTGACATTTCATATACATAATTGTATATATTGCATGTCGACTCTCTAACTAGGAAGGAGTTGAACTATTTGAAGAAGGTCAAAGCTTTTGACAATTATTTCTACCTTCAAGCAGTCGCGCGGCGTTGAATCGACAACCCTTAGCGTGTATGATCCCTTTTGATGACAAATTCTCAAACCCATACGTTACACTTTTTCAAATTATTACAACTTCACTATAAGAATGTGTTCTCCTTAATAATATACAAGTTGTATCAATGTGTCCAAAACTTAATAAAAATGAATTGTTAATTCTACCATCTGCTATCGGTTTACTCAAACGTATTTGAGATTCTGTAAAAACAGTAGTAAAGTAGATGGCTTTCAAATAATGGAACGATAGATGTATTAATTTGAAAATTTGTCATCAAAAGTACTGTCACTGTAACATAGTTGGATAATGTACCCTCCCCGGAATGGAAAAGAGATCCAGGTTAGAATCCCGGTAGCGCAACATTTTTTTTTGATAAAATTGATTTTATATGCATATCTTTCTAATTAATACATTTAATTAGTGTTTACAACATCACAAACCGTCTGTTCTGAATAATTACAACTTCACAGTAAGAATGTGTTCTCCTTAATAATTACCTTTGTTGTTTATACCACCTTATTCTTGGTACTGGAGAAAGTAAATCCAGATTGGTATTGTTTACATATTGTGTACAGTCATCCCCCCGAAGTTACAACATAGGTGGTTCCAAAGATGCAAATCGAGATAGAAATGTTCAAATAATTCCATTCTAAAGTGATTTAATTGGTCCTTGACAGTCAAGTTTGATCAACAAAAATACAAATGTGGGCGTGTTTTAATAATTATTCAAATTTTATTTCAAAAGTACACTTTAACTCAAATTAAATTAACATACAATTGTTTCAATTCAAGGAAAATTATTTTAAGTAATCTAGTAGCGAGGTTATCCTTTGATCGATTTAAACCACATTTTGCATCTTCTTCAGGATCCTGCACAAAACATAGGCATCCTACTCCACCCCCCGGCCACTCTATTCTACTTGATATTACTTAGGGTCTACTAGAGATTTGAGAGTACAATAAATCTCTAGGACTTACCCCTTCCCCTGCCTGGATAAACTTTTCCATATACCATCACGAAACAAAAGCTTCCCTCTCCTCCATCCCTTAAATCTCTTGTGGACAATACTAGGATGGACTACTAGTAACGAATAACTAATTACAGTAGAATCTCTCTAATCCAGCATTTTAGAGTTTCGGCACGACCAGTAATCCGACACAATCCGAACCAGTGTGAGGTGGTTTATATTCCAACCTGATGTACAAAAATGGCCAGTAGCGTAGTAGGTAATGCACCCTTCTTCAGCAAGTCATGCGATTTTGGACAGCCTTTGATACACGCGCAAAACAACCGGTCATTTCTTGGTCTTTCCTTATTCAAAAAGTACATATTTCTCTCAGATGTATATGGGCAAAAAATTAAAAATATGGTCATCGTTCTGGATAAAACCTTTCTTTCACAATGTGAACACCATATAACCTATGCAATAGTAACATTGGCAACTACAGTATTATATTTAAAAATTGGGAAACTTGAAACGGCCGAGCAATATCTGAACATGTCTTCTATTAGAATCTTGGCCAATAAATAAACCAGTTACAATATATAATGTATAATTAATTGTATTACCTTTATAAGTTACAGCTATAAATCATATTTAAAAAAAAAAATAGAACATTGGTTAATCATAATTAATAACACACTATAAATTTTAAGTCAATTGTATTGTATTTATTTTGAAAAACATATTTTTGTAAAATTGTTACATTGCATAGAAATTTGGAGACTTGCTGAAATGGAGTAAAGTGTTTTATTAAAATACAAACTATGAGGGTTCTCTTTAAGCTTTCTGCAAGTGAGTTTTTGAGAATAAAACTATATGTGAGGAGTGAGTTTTTTAAATTTCAATTTTTTTCATAGAATATCATATTTTGTCCACAAACAAACACATTTTATGAATAAAAAACTGAATAACTACTGCCAATATGTGCAATTTAGCGATGATAATTTTCAAGCCTAATCCAGGTTGCGTCAACCATCGGTTGCATCAGAGCAGAACATTTTTACTAAGAAAAAAATCACTTACTGAGAATAATACTGCTAGTTGAAAGAGGAATGTTTTTGTACTGGAATACTCTTTACACAAATTTACGCACTTAGTATTATTAAATAAAAAAACACTATTCTAATTATGTAGTCTTTTGATGTTAGTCAGGTAACTAATGTTTATATCACTAATAATGTTTTTTGTGTGATAGTCCTTGAAACATGGATATACACTCGATGCGCATAAATTTAGTGTTTTTTTTTTACCTAATTATTGTGTGGTTGCACACATGACACTTCCTTGCCGTTCGACTTCCTTACGCTTCTGTTTGAGGCATAGGGTGAAGGAAATATTTTCCTGAAAGACGAGTGGGTCAATCTGCTGCTCGTCTACCTCCAGATGAAACTAAACATTCTGTATGGTATGGCTTCACTAATTGGGCTATTAGGATTTCACAAAATTCACTAAAAGTCATGGTTTTTCCTGTTTTGACTCAATGTCGAAAGAAAGTGTTTATTGTACCTAGATCTATCATCCGGAAGGAAATTTTTTTGTATCACTTAATGGTTTTTCTTAAACTGTCCACGAATCCTAATGTGCGATCCACTTTATCCACAATTTCCATGTTAAGAGAATAGTCGACCACTGCTTCAGGCTTTATTTTATATTCTCCTACGGCGTAGTCAATTTTGTTTGTTGTACCATGTTACAACTATGTATATTTGTTAATACAAAAACATATTTTTTATTGTGCCACTTTATTGTGAGCAAGTCATTAAGAATTGAAAAACTTTACATCTCCCTTTTTCATTCCCGAATTTAGGCATTTGTTTCCTATTTGCTCTTGCCGTACCACAAGCATTTGTTTTGTTTTCAATCAAAAAGTCAAATAAAATAAGACTTGTGTACCAGATATCTACATATAGTCGATGACCTTTCCCTAAATAGTCCTTCAACATTGTAGTGATGACCGATCAAGAGATTTCAATATTCGGATCAATGACTATGCCCGATTCTTTGCCAGTAGAGACGATGTCCAATACACATCCAGTTTGTATGTCACAGCATACAAACAACTTGATTCCAAAGCGGTGGTGTTTAGGGGGAATGTAAATTTTGAATGAGAGTCTTCCCTTTCATCAATGCACAGATTTTGAAATGGATAAAATGTGCTTTTCAAAATATTTTTATAGGATCCAAAAAATTCCTAATTTGATGTAATTTATCCATTGTTCTGATTCCATTGAATAGAAGAAATCGATCTTGAGAAAACAAGATTCTGAAGAAAGGCATCTCGATGATTGGATTTATGATCCAATGCTTTTTCAGGGAATTTTTCCTACGAGACCCATAAGCATTATTGTAGCCAAAAACATGTACACTTCGGAAACTGTAGTGTCTACCCACTTTTACATTTTAGATTTGATCGACACGTTCATTGAAATTTGAGCAGCATAACGATTGGTTTCGATCACTATTGAATTCTCAATTCTCATCATTAGGCCTTATACCTGAATGAGAACTATCAAAATTATGTAATGTGGGAGTAAATTCACCCTGATCCCATTTTCGGTCTTCTTTTGTTCTCCATTTAGACCTGAAAGGACCGACTTCTTCCTCCTCATTAGATGCTTCAGATTTGTCAGAAGAGCCATCTGATTGAATCGGCAAATCCCCAATATCATCAAATACGTCCTCATCTTCACTCTCATTCAAATAGTTAATAATGTCTTGTTCATTCAAAAATTTCGACATGTTTAACTTTTACTTTTACACTGACAGTAAAAATATGAACACGAAACTAAAGATGAAACACCAACTTATTTGGAAATAAACATAAAACACAATTAACATAATATGAAATGTTGTTCACAACAAGGAAAATATAAATTAATTTCACAAAACATAACAACACGTGTTTTTGGATCTCACGTGGACTCGTAAAACCTTCACAATTGTTCAAAGGAACATAAATAAATCACTTAAACTTACAAATATAACTAAAATACCCTTAGAAAAACGTTTTAGTTCATTCGTCACTAAAAAAAATACTGATTTTTTTAAGCACTGAAGCAAGAAATCATTTAATTTCGTAAACAAACAACCGCTCACGGAAAAAATGTTGACAACTGATATCGGACCGTATTTTGATTTTGAATTTGTGACATCGGTAAAAATTAAAACTGCTTGAAAACTTTAAAATATTGTTACAAATCATCTATAGATGGCAATAGAATGTATATTTTTAGAATATGCCTAAGGAGGCCACAATACCTTAAGGGTAAGAGCCGCGGCTGTAAGAGTCCGCTGACACTCCTTTGTAACAAATTTCGGTCCCACTCGGTCGGTACTCCCAGAGAGGTTAATGGATTAACATAAAAGAACATTTAACACATTGCTACATATTATGATACATGTGTGTACACTATTTCCAAAAATCTCTTAAATTAGCTAATTTTTGTTCAAGTTGATTAATGTCATTCATTCTCTCAGGTGTAGCAATATTACTTCCAAAACTAACATCAATCTCACAGCTAATTGAATTTGACAACTGAATGTTTTCTTCGACTTTTGAAATGCAAGAACTATTATTATTAATTTTTGGAGTGTAAGAATTATTATCATCAACTTTAGGAGTGTAAGAAGAATTATCATTCACTTTGGGAGTGTGAGAATTACTTTCAATTTTAGGTGTGGAAGAATTACTGTCATCAATATTGGGAATGTAAGAATTACTATCAATTTTGGGAGTATGAGAATTATTAGAATCGATTTTGGGAGTATAAGAATTATTATCACCAACTTTGATATTCCAAACTTTTTTTGGAGAGCACAGTTGGGGATCATTTATTTTTAGAGTGACAACATGTTTATGTTGGACGATGGTGATGTCGCTTTCCACCTTTTTATTATTAGTTTTCAGTTTCTGCGCATTATTAGTCAATGATGTGTCGTCCTCGCAGCGATCGATGTTTAGTAAAGACAGTGTGTCAGATAAGCCCGTAAGCTGCTCCAAAATTTCTGAAACCATAAATAGGAATTATCCGTTAACATACTACAGTTTAAAGAAAAAAATAATATGGATAAAATTGTCATTGTGTTAAAAAATATACTCACCGGTAATATGCCAATCTATCACGGAGCTCTCCAAATTTTTTACAGATAAGTTAAGGCGTTTGCGATCTTTTTTTTTTGATTCTTTTGAACGTGAAGAATTTGAAACCGGACTACCAAGTTTATGACTGGCGACCTGATTTTTTAACAACTGTTTACGTAAAGAGCGTCGATGTTTCCTTGTCGTCTTTGAGTTTTCATTAAGTAAAGAAATAACTCTTTTGGAGTATTCATCTGTGAAATGTGCGGTGTCTGTTAAACCTGTGAGATGATGCATAACAGATGTCTGATCTTGAGCAGAAATATTTGCCAACAAAAATCCTTCATTGTTCAGTATTAAGGCGCTGACTGAACGTTTGCTCTGATAATTTAACATTTTGGATATTCTTTGTTGAGAAGTATTTCTCTTTTTATAGTTACAAGTCTTTCTCGCTATATACGACCGTGGAAACGTTTTATTATTCTCGGCAGGGCTACACAAATGAGATGACCTGTCTTTGTTTAACGCGTCCCAACCGAACAGAGTCCCATGACGGATGTTTCCTTTAAAATTTTGTAATATTCCTAAAATGCCTTTATTCCTTTGAGGAATACGGTGGACATTTTGGTTACTTCTAAGCTTAACAGGAATTATTCTCGTAGTATCCTTTTCCACGTCACATTCTTGATTTTCAATATTATTCTTTACTTGCTCGAGATTCATTTCATTTTCAGATTGATTTTCTTCTCCTAACTGTTCTTCATCTTCAAGTGAATTTTCACCTATAATTTGCTTGGAAATGTTTAGCAGCAATGCGTACAATAGTTTTAAGCGTTTCAATATCCTAATTTCCTTGTGTTTTTGATCACCGGATTGGATGAGACCAATCATCTGTTCATTGCCGTCACCGGTTGTAGTTTTTGAATCTGGATTACTTAAAAACAAATCGGTAATAACTCTGCACTCCTTCAGCACTGAAAATAGAAGTACAAAATAATTCATAAGCGCGAGACAAAATAATTTATATGTGAAAATTAAATGCGAGCATTAAGATTTTATACATGAAATAATTTCAAAGTCAGATGTACAACAATTGAATAGATATTTATTTATTTATCTATATGATACATAATTGTGGTTTGACTGTGCCCGTCATTGAATATTATTTATTAAGAATAAAAATAAATAACTTATGTAATGTTTTCAAATGCGATGATTGTATATGAATATAGTAAGATAAAATAATATAGTAAGATAAAATAATATAGTAATAAATACTAATTTAATGTATTAATTATAAATGTATATACATATAAAATCAATTTTGTCGAAAAATATTATTTTTGCGCTACCGTGATTCGAACCTGGATCTCTATTTCCAATCCGGGAAAGTACACTACCAATTATGTTATAGCACCAGTATTTTTCATGACAAATTTTCGAACCTATGTGTTACACTTTTTCAAATGAATACATCTGCCGTTCCATTATTTGAAAGCCACCTGCATTGCTTTTACGGAATCTCAAATACCTTTGAGTAAACCAACAGCAGATGCCAGAATTATCAATTCATTTTTATTAAATTTTGGACACATTGATACAACTTATATTATTAAGGAGAACACATTCTTATAGCTATAACACAATTGCTAGTGTACTTCCCCGAATTGGAAATAGAGATCCAGGTTCAAATTCCGGTAGCGCAAAAACAATATTTTTCGACAAAATTGATTTTATATGTATATATTTATAATTAATACATTAATTTAGTATTTAAAATATCACAGACCGTCTGTTCTGAATAATTACAACTTCACAATAAGAATGTGTTCTCCTTAATAATATAGTAATAACTAAACTAGCATTGATTAAATCATTAATTTTAATTAATTTATTAGACACTTTATTTGAATCTGTTGTATTACAAAACTACTTTTAACCTTTTCTTAAGTCCACAACATAATTTGATAACTTCTCAAGTTGTGGAAAACTCTTTGGTTCATGAACCGCGTATATTTGGATAAAATCTAAAACTGACTTTCCAAGTCCTATTAAATGCTGCACTGAATTCCATTGCAAACATGCATCTCTTTTCATCTCCATTAATTGATTACGGTATTTCTCCATCACTAGCTGAAAAGAAAAGAAGCGGTGAAAATGACTGAGAATTTTCAGGATAATATAAAATTCTTCTGGAAGGCGGTCAAAAAATCTCGATGTGGTGCTGAAAGCAGTAGTATGAAAGCTATTAAGTCAGTAAATGGAGAGATGTTAACGAATGAGAATGAAATAAAAGATAGATGGATGAAATATTTCCAGGAAACGTATGAAAGTGTAGAGAATGCAAGTGAATTCTCTGGGGTAAGTATGAATGAGGAAAACAATATAAATGCAATAAGTATGGAAGAAATAAAGTGTGCAATAAAACATATGAAGAATGGTAAGGATGTGGGGTATGATAACATTGCTGCAGAGTATATCAAGGCTGGTGGACCATTAGTTATCTTGTGGCTTCATACGCTCTTCAATCAATGTTTGGAAGAGAACCACACCCCGTTAGATTGGAGGAGGGCTGTTATCATGCCTCTTTACAAAGGCAAAGGGTCGAAAATGGAATGTGGTAACTATAGGGCTATTTTAATTTTAATAGAAAGAGCAAGAATGGTGACGAAAGAAAAAGTATGGGACGTGCAAGGGGCATTTGTGGGTGGAAGAGGATGCATGGATCAGATCTTTTCTCTACGAGTGATGACGGAAAAGTTTTTGGCGAAAAACCTAAAACTTTTTTGTGCCTTCGTAGATCTACAGAAAGCATATGATAGAGTTATAAGAGAAAAGTTATGGAAAGTACTCTCTGATTACGGGGTGAATAGTAAACTTATACGCGCAATCGCATCCCTATACGAAGGAAGTTCTGCGTGTGTAAGAATCAATGGAGCACTCACACCATGGTTTGACATTACAAAGGGTGTCAAGCAGGGTTGTGTAATGTCTCCATGGCTGTTCAACTTGTATATGGATAAATGTGTGAAAGAACTAAAATGTATGAATGTAGGAGCAAAAATGGGCGATTTGATTGTATGCTGTTTATTGTACGCCGATGATGCAGTACTAATGGCGAATAATGAACAAGAACTACAGAATCTGGTGAGTAGAATGTACGATGTATGCAAGGAAAGCGACCTCATGATGAATGTTAACAAGTCGAAAGTGATGGTATTTGAGAAGGAGGAAAGCAAGACACCATGCAAAATACTTGTAGGTAATGAATGTTTGGAACCAGTAGATGAGTTTGTATATTTGGGAAGTATGTTTGATAGAAACGGAAAGGCTGAGAATGATATGGAAAGGAGGGTGACTGCAGGAAATAAAGTAAACGGTGCTTTGAATGGAATTATATCTAACAGGAATATGTCAACCGAGGCAAGACTAGCGGTGCACAATGGAATCCTGGTACCGACACTGATGTATAGAAGTGAGGCCTGGAGCTGGCAGAAAAGGAACGAAAGTAGACTGAATGCAGTGGAAATGAGATCACTTAGACGTATTTGTGGCAAATCTATTTATGACTGAGTAAAGAATAAAGAAATAAGAAAAGAATGTAAAGCTGATGTTAGTATAGTGAGTAAGATTAAGAAAGGATCACTTAGGTGGTTTGGTCATATGGAAAGGATGAATGAGGAGAGAATGGTAAGAAAGATATATGACGCAAGTGTTGATGGAACCAGGAATAGAGGACGTCCGCGGAAGACTTGGCACGACCAGGTAAACCAGATAATGAAGGATGGTTCTGTTAGAAGCCTCAACAATCGGCGAGCTTGTATGACAAGATGTATGAATGTGGATGAGGCGAGAATTGTATGTCAGGACAGAAGAGTGTGGCGCTCTATCCTCTCTGCCTACCCCCACGGGGAAACGGCGTGATGGTAAGTAAGTAAGTAAGTAAGCTGTAAATACGAGAAAGGTGTTTTAATACAAATTTCAAGATTTATAATCTTTACAAACTACAATATTTATTTCTTTAATATTAGCAAAATTACTTTGTGGCCACATATTATATAAATAATAAGACAAAAAAAAATTTTATTAAATTAAACATTGCTTCCTGAAGAAGATACCATAGGTATCGAAACATGTTGATTTATCAATAAATAGTGGTTTAAACAAAATGTTGTCTTATTATTTATATAATATTTATGGTTGTCTGCAAATAATTACACATTGTTAGACATATTTAGTAAGTACCGTATTAGCCCGACTATAAGGTGAGGTTTTTATTTAAAAAGGCAACACGTAAATAGGGGGGGTCGCCTTATATTCAAGTCACAAACATATTGGGTAACAATATATTCATTAATAGTGTTCAAAAGGCAGCATTGCATTCATGACAATTTTTGAGGTGTTTTTTTTTGTACTGTGGTTCGTTTTGCACCTTTGCTACCTAAAAAAATATTATGATTGACCATATTTAAAGACAAGGACCTCAAAAACGAACAACTATGTGGCTGCCAGATAATTTGGTATCACGGAAAATAATGTTAAACGTTGGCGTTTACAAAAACATAACTCGATGGATGCACATTCTTCAAGAAAACCAATCCAGGGGCCTAAGACAGGACGATTTGAATCGATTAACAGGAAGGTAGCAAACTACGTCATGAAAATATGCAGAAAAGGGTTCCCCATAACAAGAGAAGCATTGCGGTTGAAAGCTCGCGAAATTGTAAGAAATGAAAACATACTTTGACTTTGATCGATTGGAATATAGAGTACCGAACTTAAAAAGTTCCTTGCTCTTCCATCTGAAGTGCATCGAGATGTGATGCTTTAATTTAACGGAAAGAATTTACTGCTAAACATGGCGCAGGAATTGACGGAGCGTAAATTATGCAACCGGCGGTCTTGTATGCAACTTGAAGTAACGGATTCTGATTAAAATCGATTGTGCTTCTTGCATGAAGCGTTGTATATCGTTCTCGAGAACGTCTAGTGCTTCTACTTGGATGGAAGGTCTATTGTTATTTGTAGGAGCGCGGTCCTGTAAGTGAGACTGATGCTGCGCGGCGGCATCGTAATCTTGGTTCGGCCGGGGGGACTGGGGGGTGGGAGGGGGGTTTTGGGAGGGCCGTTCTAATCGCCATTGTTGGGAATGTTGTTGTTGGTGTGCCGGAGGGGCGGTCTGGTTTCTCCGATTAGAGGATTGCGCGGTTTGATCGCGTCTGTTATTTCTAGCGGCGTCGCTATACGAGCGATTATCGCGTCTTTGTAATTTGTAGTATCGTTGATTTACAGGGTGTTCAGGGCATCCTTTATAATTTGTCGGGTGGGGACCACCGCAGAGGGCGCAGGTCGCCGGCGTGTCGCGCGTTTTTGTGCAATCGACGGTGGCATGGTCGCCTGCACATTTTACACATTTTGGCCTGCCAAAACAGCATTGGGCTGAATGCCCGTGATTTGGCATTTGAAACATTGCCCGTGTCTAGCTCGGGCTATCAGGCGTTCTACTCGCACTTTAAAATTCATTACGGATTTTAGTTCTGTGTAGATTATTTCCCCGCGTCTGTTTTATCTAAGGTGACGAGAAGGAGTGGTAAGGCAGTCCTTCCGGGACCTTTATGCATTCGGTACACGTTTTGTACCGGGTAGTCTACGGCCAGCACATCGGCCACTTTTGGTGCTTCGACTGGCTCTGGAATGCCCCTGATAACAACGCGAAGCGGTTTGTTAGAGGGGAGATTATACGAATGATGATGGATATTGTTTTCAATAAGCCACTTTGTGAGTTTGTTGTGGTTCGCCGGTGAACCAACTTTATAATACATGTACTGGCCTTTATTTTCGGCCGTGTACCGGATTTCTCGGTTTTCTAGGAATTCCGAGATCCTGTTATAGTCTGCCTTTTCATGGATGACTACTGGCGGCACCCTCTTGGGGTTATTCCCAGGGGCGTTATCCGGGTTGTTTGGTTGCGAGCCGGGCGAAACCGGCGTAGCTGGGAGAGCGGCGGCGGCGGAGGGGGCCGGGCTCTGGAATGTGGCCGAGTTGGCGGGGCACTTTTTCGGCGGCGTATCGGTCGGTGTGGGTTTTCGCTGGGTGGCCGGTGGGAGGGTGGCGTCTCGCGAGGCTTGAGGAGATTTGCGTGAGAGACGTTCTCTCTTACATTTACTGTGTCTGGTTGAGACTGGAGTCCAATCCATGTCATCTTCCGTGTTTACGTCATCATCGAGCTCGCGTTCGAGTTGAGCTCGATGATCATCCGTTACTTCTGAGGTATCGGATATAATCGATTGAGACCTTGAAGAGGTCTTCGATTCTTGTCTAACACTTCGTGCCCCATGCTGCGAGTTTGAGGAACTCGCTTCGGGGAAGTGGTTTTCGAAAGTGAATATCCCTGCCGTAAATAAGGCGATTGCACTTTTTCCTAATTGCTGTAATAATTTTTCATCTAGCGGTTTGTTTACGCATGCTTTGTAAAAGGTACGTATAATCTCTATGTTTTCTTCCGTTATTCTAGACGGAGTATAATCAAGGCCTAATGTAGCGTTTCACTCTATTACGGAGAGCGGGGGAGAGGGGACGCGTACGGAAGCGCCAAAGCGGCCCTTGACCGGTGAAGCCATTTTACCTGTGGGCGAGTGAAAGGGATGGGGCTATGGGAGTGAGCGGGATAGCGCGCCTGCGGCCGTGCGGCGGCCGGGCGGTGCTAATTACCTGATTCTCGGAATTTGGCCGAGTGCAGCTCGGCGACGTATCGGAATGCGGTGACTAACGGTTCCTTATCGCGTTTCGTGATCGGCCGGAGCGATAAGCCGTTCTTATCGCAAAAAACGGGTGCACAAAGTGAAGCTCCGTGTACTTTCGGACGAATTTTATCGGGCTTGATTTGCGGCGCGGTAATATTCACGTCACTGATTTTAATGTTAATAACACAATAGTTAATTGTCGGACACTGAATTTAATTCAATGAAATCTGTTGGCGATTTCGATCGTTCGGTTCAATACGAAAAATGTCCATTATTAGTTTGACGGCCAATAACGTACCCTGGGGTAAAAAGCCTTAAAAAAGGCTGAAAAATCCCCAGTATGCTGGCGTAATTCACTGCTAGATTACGCGACGTGATTAAAGAAAGTTTATCACTTGTCACAATAATAGCGATGCACTGTATAATCCTGGTTAGCACTGTGTGACCACTATGAAAACACTTAGCAAGCGCGATTGCGCGGAGCCACCCAGAGGGGGCGCGATCCGGCTGTCGGCACTGTGTTGAACGGGAGAGAAACTTGACCGCTCGCAAGCGAGGCAGTGGAGCGTATGTGATGAAAACATACTAGAAGATATGTTTAAAGGCAGCAAGGGTTGGTGCAGGCGAATGATGATTCAATATGGGTTGAGATTGCGGCGACGTACAACTTTAGTGCAGAAATTACCAATTCAATTTCAAGAAAATCTTTTAGCATTTCAATGTGTTACGGATTTAATAAAAAAACATGAATATGTTACATTTGAAGTGAAATGCAAAATCAAGATTAACAGTAATGCTATCTGTATTAGCAAATAACACTAAACTTCCATCTTATGTTATTTTGTATAGAAAAACCATGCCTAAAGAAAAATTATCAAATGGAATTATTGTGAAAGTTCAGGAAAAGGGGTGGAAGGATGCAAATCTTGCTGTTGATTGGATTAAAACAGTTTGGGGAAGACAAGTTAGATCCAGTAAAAATAGAAGTTTGCTGGTACTTGATGCATTTAGGGGTCACCTGACGGAGCTTGTGAAAAATTGAATTGGAAAACTCAAAACAGATTTGGGGATCATTCCTGGTGGATTGACTTTGCAACTACAAGTTTTGGATATGGTTTTGAATAAACCATTTAAAGATAACTTGAAAAAACAGTACTCAAACTGGTTGATATCCATTGATCATGCCCTTACACCTACTGGAAAAACAAAAAACATCTGTCACTAATCTATGGTTCTGCGAGTGGATTCTGCAGACCTGAAATAACATTTCTAATGAGACCATTATCAATAGATTTGCAAAATATATTACATATCCAATAAAATGGACAGTACTGAAGATGATATTTTGTGGGAAAATAGGATTGAGGATTCCGAAGACGATAATATCACTGAAGATGAGACTGATGCTGAAGATGCCATATGTCAATCTGACTGATTTGATCAGCTACTGTAGATGTACTTTTTTATTTCTTCACGTTTAAACATGTACTTTACTATTATCTGGGTACTTTGTTTTAATAAATATTTTTCGTATCATTTTGCATTTTATTTTTGATAATATTATAATGGTGAGGGAAATGTTTTTTTTTTCTCCAAAAAGCAGATTAAAAAATAGAAGTCGCCTTATAATCAGGGTCACCCTATAGTCGGGGCAATATGGTAAATAAGTAAGTATAAGTTAGTAAGTAAACATATTTTATAAATATTATTTATAGTGTACAAAATTTAACTTACTTCAATAAGAGCCACCGGATCGATGATGAGAAAGACCAATGCTCTTAAAGAATTAATTTCATGAGTCCAATGATTGGCGAGAATTTGTGAATGTACACTGGTGGGATCGGAGAGAAATGATGGTACTAAATGGGGTTCAAGTGCCTCCAAACTTGCTAAACAACTCTTCAACATAGAAATTCCTATAATCATTATTTACATATTAATATTATGCAGTAAAATCTCATGAATTTGAAATTCAAGCGACCAAAGAGAAAAGCAAATATGTAAAACTCATGAAAAAAGGATTTAATTTTATAACAGATTTTCGCGCAATTATGCAAACTGTTTAATAGTGAATCAGATCAGTGGATTGGATCTGGTCTGATTCCGGTTGCATGAGGGATTGGTCACAAAAGTCACAAGGTTAAAGGAATGAAAAGAAATGCTTCTCCTTTAAACACTATTTACAAAAATACGCCTGAAAAATAAATATTACAAATAAAAAAATATTGCATTAAATAATTTTTAAAATAATAAGATTCTCATTGTGACATCTATGCTGTTTCAGAATACATGGCGATAGTGTAGTTGTACTCTAAGTATTTCCACATAGTAACACATATACAACTTTCAAAAATTTGATAGTTACGGAGATTGATTAATGGGTGAGAATGGTGAATGGTGAATGTTATATTTGTATAAAGTGATCACTTAAGCCAGCCGAAGATAAGATAAGTCATTAAATATAATAAAAATAGCTTTGTCTCTATGAGATATCTATTATTTTGTTTAAATAATTAATTAGTTGAAATGACATTCGTTAGATGTCGCTCAAAGACAAACATTATAACTTTGTTATTTAATTTTTTCAAATTATGTTTGGTAAAAAAGTATTGATTCATGGCATGAGGGTTTGTAAATTATTTTGAATTACAAATTAATGGGGTTTATGAGTTATGAAATTGATTTCAAACTGGAAACGTTTAAGAAATGTTGATTTACAAATTGGATTCAATTTAACAGGGTTCAACACTTTTCTGGGAAGAGTTATAATATTGTAAAATATGAGAATGAGAGTAGTTATATTTTTTATACGTTTACCAAATGCGAGTAGTTTTGTGATTTGAATAAAAACAATAACTATGATACAAATTAAATCTATTAATTAGAAAGATATACATATAAAATCAATTTTATCAAAAAATATTGTTGTCGCTACCGGGATTCGATTTGCAATTTTGTATTTCAATGTTAACATTTACATATTTCAATATTCATATTTGCTGAACATTTTTGTTTTTAATTTGCTTTAAATTCTGGAAATAGAATATGCAATTGATAATAATATAAAATTTCAGTCTTTAGATCATATTTCGCACAATGTATATAAATTTAGGGTACTTTTTCTTTGGGCGTAATTTATTAACAAGATATTATACACACAGTACTTTATTAATCAGATATTATATACACAATATGTATTTATTTAAAAAATAATTATTATAGTTACTTTGTTTATCGGCTGAGCATGATACAGCAAAAAGGCCAATTTGTAATAATCTCTCATTATGGATATCAAACTCTTCTATAAAATGTTCATTTTCGTTAAAGTCTTCATCTGCTGACAAATACAATTTTATTTAGTAACATATATAACATATTACAGTAAAACCGCGATATAACGAAACCCGATATAGCGAAAAATGACGTATATCGAAAAAAAAATAGAAATTTAGTCCTTAAAACCAATTTTTCATACAAAAATGCATTTATATAACGAAATCCCGTTAATATTTATAACAAAATCATTTTTGTCCCGTACGAAAAAATGCCAATACATTTACGTAAATTTATAACGAAATAAAAAAATGTTAAAAGATGAAAATATTATTTCGCCCTTACAAAGCCGCGCTGATGCATCTGCCGTATGCGAACGGTTTTATGGCCTTCTCGGCGGTGCGCGGCGGTCGGCCGACAAGGTAGTAAAACAATTCAAACTTCTTCTTGGGTTCATAGTAGGCCCATAAAACCATTTGAGATAATTCTTGCGGCGTTCACTTAGAAACATTTTACGTATTCTAATATGTATTGCAATCTCAGACTCAAACAGCTGGAAAATACAAAAGTTAACAGGAACCCCCCGAATGTTGCAGTATGTACTTATTGGAAATGTCAGTCTCAGTGTAACGTCTGTAGAGTTAAGTTTGTTCAGCTTTTAACGCGATTATTGCATGACCGAACTGAATATTTACATAAATTCATTTTCGTTTGACAATTGTTTTCGTGTGAACTCGTCAATAATATAAATAATTCGTTAAAATATTTTATGGATTATTTTTGTACGGCATTTTGTATTTCTATTAACTATTGTTTTCGTGTATTTTAAGTGAACAATGTTAACGATAATTTTTTAGTGAACAATTTTAACGATTATAAATATATTTTGAAGTGGTTGCCGCCGTTACCGGTAAGTACCTTCGTAATTTATATACGACTCATTTTATAAAAATGCCGCGATTCAACTGTAAAATTGTTATTTTTTAATTATTTTGTATGTTTCATGCCCAAAACTATGTTTGAAGCGGCTCTACATTTAAACACAATTAAAATATCGTTTTGTGTTTGCAATATTCTGGAATTTACAAAAATATCTTCCAATTGGTGTTGAATAGGTTCTGTTCTTAATTTAATTCCTTTGATTATCCATTTGCTTATCTGTTTTAATAACAAAACTACTAAAAATATGTAGGTATTCAGTTCCTTATGACCTTCTTCCTCCTTTGTTTGCAGAATTTGCGATCTTTTTTGAAGCCGCACAACATTTTTTTGCGACGATGCGTAACATATAGTAGGTTTTTTATTTTTTTCGTTATATGTGGGAATTCGTTATTACGAATTTTTATTTTTTGGTCCCTTGGATTTCGTTATATCGCGGTTTTACTGTATATCCAAATAAAACCCATTCAAAATAATATTATTATTGCATAAGGCATTCCAACAAGAGGTAGCCGATTCGTTTTTATAATTAATAATCCTGCATATAAAATTAATTGTCGAGCAATTGGATTTAATACGTAGGACAATGAAGATCTTTCAACAAAATTCGATGTAATGTGGTGTTCAAAATTGACTTATTGCATCTGATGGAGATAGTGCTGTAATGCAGACATGCTTTCACGCACAGCATAAACTCCAATATCATATATCACACATAAATTCCAATTTTGCCATTTAACTTTGGATTGTCCACTTAGAAGGTGTCAAATGGTGACTGAAAATTGCATGCAATCCTTCTTAGTGACCACAATTGATTTGTTACTTTTGTAATATGCTCTCCAAAATAATAAATCGTTGCTGAACTATGTAGTAATCCATTTTTTAATGCCATACTGCCGACATTATATCTGTTAAGCAGGGGCGTGCAGTGCATACAAGCAAAAAAAAGCTGTGCATTACTTAAGATTCTGGGAGATAAAAATAAATTAAATAATCCTTATCTTATGAAAAAACTCTATAGCCCTTACCCAAATTGTTGGACTTATTTTCTGAAGAATTGACAACTGATGAGTTAATAGAAATAGAAGCAAATTTAACAGAACTTGAAATTTCATATTCCAGAACATTTACAATGCAGAAAAAGGCTACAGCTTATAAGTTAATTCCCGAGGGATTGGCAATGTTTGAAGAACAAGACTCGAATATGGAGAGAATTGTGAAAGTGAAAAGAGGCGTTTATGATTCACTGACATGTTATAATGAGATTTGTAATGAAAAGAAAAAATTAACTATACATTCCATCCAAAAGTGGACAAACCAGCCGCAGCTATTTCATCGGAAGTTCAACCATCTAACTGATTGAAATTTTAACAAATAAAAGATTGATTGTACATTTATAATAAATAATCTTGTCCATGTTTTTAATTCAAATCAACTATTACTATACATATCTTGTGTTTTCTTAGTATTTAATCAACTTATTTTATATTTGTAGCGTATCATTATAATAAAACGTATACATTCAATATTTAACATAATACTTTCTACATATATGTAAAAGTGATCGCTAACTTATATGATTGCATTGTATATGTATGTTTAGGTGTTTTGACATGTAAAAAATAAAAACATATAACGAAGAACCGCAAGGAACGGAACTCATTCATAAATCGAGAACTCCCTTTATTTTACCTTCATTTAATTCATCCGTGTACCCGATGCTTCCCGAAGTGGCAGTGTGTTTGAGATTTATATTGCTCAGTTGTTCCCGAAGAGCTCTTTGCAACGGCTCAACTGGATAAACCATACAATTCAGAACGAGGCCAAGCACAGCTCTATTTATGCAGGCCTCCAGATTGTAAACCGCGTCTCGTAATACATCATTCAGTAATCTCACGGTAGGATAATGCAGATCCTCTTTGAGTTTCATCTGCCGGGAATCGATTCCATCGACCATCGATAAATCAGCTGTAAACATTTCTCCCATCAATGTTTTTGATTCTCGAAAAACCTAAAAAATTTGAACACAGTAAAACTTAGCTAAATTGTACAGTATTAAACTAAAGTTAAATTGTACAGTAAAACATTTTCTTAGTTTATCTTCATTATAAACATAACATTTTAAATCATTCCGGCATGAAAATGCACTATATTCACAACTAATGTATAATTTTATGTATAATAAGTTGTTGAAAAAAAGCCATGAATAAGAAAATAAAAATAAATAAATAAATAAATAAATACATACATACATACATACAATAGGAAAAATATTACTAACAACTGGCAGTAAAAATAATCTAAAGAGATTGGTTCAAGTATACTTTTCAATACAATATAAATGTATTTATGTAAAAAAAAATAATAATAATAATACTAACAATTTTATAGAATAAATTAAAACTTTCAGGTTATAAATCGATCATTGGATTTAGGTGTATATTTTCTTAACCACTATTTCCAATAAATCAAAGGGCGGGATGAATTAAGCTCGATCTGTCTGACAAAGCCATCTTTAAATTATTACATATTCCGTTTATGTTATTACAAAGTACCAGATAATGGAGGATAGTTCTGTTAGAAGCCTCAAGTTAAGTATAATATAAATATATATAAAAAAAAAAAAACATTCAAAAATGAGACAAATATACGATTAAACCATGTAGACCTTTCATTCATGAAAACAAAACAAAATATTTTTATTGCTAAAAATTGACTCTAATTACTACAATTTTGTCAAATTACTTTATTTTCGTCACAATACTGAGTTTTATTTTTCATTTAACCAACAATAACAAATTTACATTAGATTAGACATTAAACATGTGATATGTACCAGGAACCAGAAGGAAGTACTTATAATTTACAAAATTATGTCAGTAAATATTGTTTTACTATATTCCAGGCCCAAAATCTGATACTTGAATACTATCCCTATCCTCCACACACTGTTCCTTTATAAGTACATACAGATACATCCAACTATATATAGGGTGTCCAGTGGAAAATTTTCAAGTTTAATATTAAATTTTAAAAAAAAACTACAAGATTATTTTCATATTTTATTTATACAAATTGGAGTTTAACGATGCTTATTTTATGTTTTATAAACAATATCATCTAAATGCCATCCATTTCTCTCAAAACACTCTTGCAATCGGGCTTTTAAATTTGCGAAAGCAAAGTGTTGGTTCAATGGCAGCAACTTCACAGCAGATATTTTCTTGCAGGACCTGAATTGTTCGAGGATTGTCACTGAATACTCTCAACTTAAGATATCCCCAAAAAAAAAGTCGCATGTAAGGTCTGGTGACTGAGGTGCCCAGGGTACGTATCCGTACTTGCTGATTAATTTATTGGGAAAAATTCCCCTCAGCTTCTCCATTGAAACTCTAGCTGTGTTGGCCCCATCTTGCTGAAATTGTGTTCTGTTGTTGAACCCGGGAAACAGCTGCAGTTGTGGTATCAAAAACTCGCCAATCATTCGGCAATACACGTCGGCAGAGACTGTCTATCGCTGGTTAAAAAAATAGGGGCCAATTATCCCTCGGGCAAAAATTGCACACCACACTGTCGTTTTTGGACAATGCAAACGTTTTTGATGGCATTCACTCGGGTTGTCAGAGCACCAGTATCTCAGGTTCTATTTATTAACATAGCCATCAATATGAAAATATGCTTTGTCAATAAACAATATTTGAGTAGCTTGTTGGTGTAGTGGTCAAGACGTTGGCCTAGTGATCTAGTGGTCGGGGGTTCGCGCCTCGTTCCAGGACACCAGCAAGTTAGTCCTATTTTCATAGCACAAGCATTTAGCTTAGTTTGAAAATAGTAAGAATATTGATGTGACATGTATTCCGTGTACGCATCTCTATTTAAAAAAAAAAAAAAAAAAAAAAAAAAAAAAATATGTTTCAGAGCGTTTGTGCTGTTCCAAAACATTCCAGCACCGTTCTCGCTAAGGTTTCACATAAAGAATAGTCATTTTCGTTAAAAAACTGCATGATTTGCAGTTTGTATGGGTGAAACTGTAGTTTCTTTTTCAAAATAACGTGCACTGTTGATTTTTTTATTCCAGTACAGGCTGCAATCTTCCTTATCGATTTACGCCGATTGTGCATAATTTCACGTCGAACTCACGTCCCGGAGGAGTTTGGTTAATCATTGTCCCTTCTTGTCTGAACTTTTGAACCCAACACCAGATAAGTTGCGTGCTCGGCCCATCACTTACTCATCGAATATTAAAGTGAGTACAAAAAGCGCGAAGCGCATCAACCGATGAATCACCGCACTTTAAATATTGCGACCGCGAACGCCCGATGCACTCCTGACCAGTGACTCATTGCGAATAGCAAATCCTCAATTCACACGCGTCGAACAATATCCTGTCCACTTACTTCACCCTGATGGTTTACGAGCAATTACAATTTAATCTTGAAATTTTTCCGCTGAACACCTATAGATACTTACTAGATATACTTACATAAATAAATATTCATACTCCCAGTTCCTAGTTCCACTCTGATCCAGAAATAAAAATCCACTCCATAAGTAACAATTATTCAATACATATTCAAATCTCAAAATATATTATTATGTAACACTTAACAATATTTTATATAGATAAGATCGCGTTTCAAAATGATGGCAATGAAAATTTGTTTTATTTCCTCCTTAATATGTTAGTAGAAGTTAATAGTATCGGACCACACATTATACAATATTGCATTAGTACTTACGACATGACATCTTGCAATAATAATGCTTTGATCTGATGGCAAGCAATTTTGGCAAATTTTCATTGCAGCGGCCACCAGCTCCCTGATCACCCCTCTCAGTTTCAATAAGCCAGTGCAGCACTTAAAAGATATCATTATGATTAACAATAAAAAAAACGATGTGCACATACTGTGTCTGGGCTGTCCTGCCACATACATACATCAAATTTCCAAACCGTATATCTTCATAATGGTCAGTTTAAACAGGTATAGAAAAAAAATATCAACTATCAAATAGAGGTTCGACACATTCGTTTGGAAACTAGTTTTGAATTACCAATTTTATGAGAAATCAAATGATAAAAATTATATACAATGTACTTTGGATTATACAGATGTAACATTCGAAAATACGCGCCAAGACCGAAGGCGACATCTTCCGGCGCGGCCGGTAGAGCGAGGTCAGAGGAAGGAGGGGGACTTCGTAGCGAGCGCCTGGGCTGGGCGGGCGTGTGGGCGGGCGTGTGGGCGGGCGTGTGGGCGGGCGTGTGGGCGGGCGTGTGGGCGGGCGTGTGGGCGGGCGTGTGGGCGGGCGTGTGGGCGGGCGTGTGGGCGGGCGTGTGGGCGGGCGTGTGGGCGGGCGTGTGGGCGGGCGTGTGGGCGGGCGTGTGGGCGGGCGTGTGGGCGGGCGTGTGGGCGGGCGTGTGGGCGGGCGTGTGGGCGGGCGTGTGGGCGGGCGTGTGGGCGGGCGTGTGGGCGGGCGTGTGGGCGGGCGTGTGGGCGGGCGTGTGGGCGGGCGTGTGGGCGGGCGTGTGGGCGGGCGTGTGGGCGGGCGTGTGGGCGGGCGTGTGGGCGGACGCCAAGCGGCGCTCCGCCGAGATCTGAATATTGGTGTAAAAGATCGAGAAATGTCGACGAATAAGCCTGAGTATTATAATCACGGCGGGACAAGAGATATTTAGGCCTTGTTCTGTCCGTGTGTGTCAAGGAAGGAAGGACTCTTTGCATAGTATTATATTCACGGCAGGAACAAGAGATATTTGGGCCTTGTTCTGCCCGTGAATGCTGCGAGCGTGAATGGAAGCGAGGCGAGCACGGTCCACGCTTTGACGTCAAGATTGGTCCACTGGAAACCTCCAGAAGACGAGATGATGCTTTGGTCCGGCCTCGGAATGATCTGGAACCCTCTACATGTTACAATGACGATTTTCTCCTGTTCAGTAAATAAAGTGTAAATTATGTGACTAAAGTGTTATTATTGTCTGAGACCTCCCCCACACATCTGAGATAGGCATTCCGGCACCAACCCTAATGTACCCACAGACTGAGTCTAGCTGGTGGCGTTGTGCGCTGGATTCCATCCTCGGATGACGGCGCACGGCGTAACACAGTAAAAACCCATTTATTTGAAATTCGCTGCAAGTCGAAGTTTTGGAACAGAGTTCACTGGAAAGTTTTCATACTAAGTTGTACTTGAAAATCGAATATCGTTATTCAAAGCTATTTTTGGACACTATCAGGTGAATTCGTCGATCTATTTTTCTATTTTTAAAATTGGCAAAATTAACTTTGTGGTTAAAATTCATATTTTTATTTGATAACTTTGTTTTATTAACCACTTATTGAATTAAAATACATGTACCGGTTTCGAAAATTATTGACATCCTGAAGAAGAAAATGATATTTTTGAAACCAGTAAATGTATTTTAATTCAATAAGTGGTTAATAAAACAAAGTTAACACTAGAAAATCACCTAGTTCAATTTTTTTTGTCAAATGTCCATAATCGGGAAAATACGCATCACAAATTAACAAGAAAAGGTTTAGCAGCTGACTAACGAACGTACATGAACGCTACGCGATATGCCCGTCAAATATCAAAATCCATCCAAATGGGTAGTACCCGCCCCTATACCAATTCAATACGCATAAAGGTATTCGCATTGTTGTTTTCTCACTCCTTTTCAGTATACTAAAAAAAGATGACAAATATATGTTGTGCGTTGTCAATTTTTGAACCTTTATCTTCCTTACCGCCACACATTAAATTAGCTCGCGTGCTTTTATCTCTCAATCGTTTTACATTAGAAATTTCACATTAGAAAAAGATAGCTAATATTATCTTGCACCCTTATAGGTAACGTAATTCTCTCAGTTGCTAGTTTGCGAATGTCAGTGTTAGCGGATCTTCTATTCCGTATTATCACCAACATCATTTTTGTTTACGTAACGTTTGTATTTTTTGTTGTACAAATGCTAGTACGCGGTTGAGTTCCTAAAGACTTTTCCATGTCTTATTATTTAATTTGTATTCATTTTAATAGACATTTCAGATTTTCTCGTACCTTGTTAATTATTTTATTGCTATTGTTTTGTATGTAAAGACATTTTGAAATCGGGAATGTGATTTTTTTTTTCTAATTTTTCCTGATAATTTTATATTCTTGAAAATAGCACTAATGCGAAACTCATACAAAACGACAACAGATTGACAAAAAATATCACCGAAACAAAATTAACAGAAGAATACGCGACCCCATAAATGACGTTGTTGACATAACTTTAGTGTTGAAAGGTGAGAAATGTCATAGAGGGAAAAGGAATAAGGAAGAGTGCAGAAGATAAAGAACAAGTCATCAAAGGCAAATGAGAAATGTCGCCACGATCACCGCTGTTTATTATTTCTTCCTGTGGTATGGGAACTCGGCTGAACAGCAGTTGTTGTAAGGAAGAAGAAGAAGAAGAACTCTTGAAAGCTGGTAGCGACCTGGACTGGTCAATTTTTATTTTGTTTTACAGGTACATCTATAGGTAACAGAAGCCCAGGAACTCAGCACTTGTTTATCTTGGTAGAAGAATAGAAAAAGACGGCGAAGATAGAGGCGTATTTTGAAGAATCTTGCTATTTCTAAAAATCTGCCCGCTGAGCTAAACGCGCCTCTATATATACGCCACGATAATTTGCGGGGGGCGTGGCCCTCCAGACGCCTCATTTTTATATTTATTTTATTAATCAAATTTGTAGTAATAATAGATAAATATTTGTGGTAACTGAAAAGATCTCCTGCAAGTGCTGGTTTCCTGTGATCTTCTGATAGCGCCACATAAATTGTGTGATTAAAAATAAACATATAAAAGATCCTTATAAATCTATTTTATACTCTAGACATGGTTTTTATGGCAAAATATCTCAAATTATTACATAACTGGACATGATTCCATACATAACTTATTTTATTTTACACCAGTAAGTCATTTCCTAGATATTTCGACAGGCCATTTTATTACACCGAACTTAGCTTATTTTTAATTAATTATTTAATCCTTTATTTGTAAAAGAAACTGTCTCATCGGCGAGTGCCTTTATTCATGTGGTGTTAAACGTGGCTTCCTAGTGGTCCATTCACTGGAACGGGGCGCGCGCGCGCGGGTTTGTCATTTGAATGCGGCCCGTGAAAATATTATTACGTCCAAAACTGATAAAAAATAGTAATTGTATCTTAAACTGCTCTATTTTGAAAGTTATGCGATGTATTTTGTTCCGGTCTTCTTACATATCAATTATTTTATCATATCTACGTGATTAGCAAATAAAAAGGATGGGTAATATTTATGCGTATATTTGCTAAAATTACGTTCGCGCGTGAATTTGGGACTGGCGCGAGCGCGCGACGTAAAAAATACAATTATTTTGAATACTTTGTAACTTGGTCGATATTGGCAGGATTTTCATCCGGTTTTCACTAAAATGCGTGATTTATTAATCCGCACATGCCAAAACTATAAAATATTTAAAATTATTTTTTCACCTGCGGCCAGGTGTGCTCCTCAGGTGATTTTGGCTTGAACAACCGCAAAACAAAGTTTTAAAACGCTGGTAATTTTTATTACTAACTTCAATACAGTGTAGAAATGGCGGTGTCGACAAGTTCGGCGATTGTTGTTATTTGTAATTAAAAATGGCGTGAAAAGATAGTCCATTATAATCGGATTTTTAAAAATAATGTTGCGATTTGCTTACACTGTATTTTGGCCACTTGTTTGCTATTTTAAAATGTGTGGATATATATATATATAATTACTTTGAGCTATAATGAAAAAAGTTAGTATGTAAAATAAAATCTAATTTTTTAATTTTTTATTTTCACTCTTGTAAATCGTTACTCAAATATTTTTCTTGATTTTCGGTCCCCTCAACTTCGAATAAAGGGATTTTACTATATATATTATATACTTAAAGTAGCGAAATCTATATACAGTAGAACCGTGTTAATTCGAAATTCAAGGGACTGATAAAAATTAAATTTATACTACGCGGTACTACGTTAATAAGAAATTCAAGGAACCAAAAAAAAAAAAAAAAAGTATTTTACAAATTTCACGCAGTAGATTATACGCGGTATTGCCTCTTGCAACTCTACAGAAATGTGCAAATGAATTGAAATTACATAATACCTACTCACGTTTTATTGATTAATATCTTGATGGAATGTACGTCTAAATATAAGAAAAAAATTGAATAGTGAATAATATTTATAAACAAAAATAATGTAGGTATTAAAGAAAACGATATCAAATTAGGATAGCATTAGAATTATTACAACAAAAAGGAATGCATTTTTGGCTTAGGAAAAAATTATTATTATTTCTTTGAATTTCACTCACTTGAAAACAAAACATAAAATAGAGCTACAAATAAGCAAGACACCGTAAAATAGTCTACAATCTTCAGGAATCACAGACTCTTTAAGATTTTTTCATTTTTCTGCAGTTATTTCAGCCACTCTGTGAAGAGGAGGTGGTTCTAAATATATTATTATCCATTAGGATCATAGCACAGAACTGTGATATCCGTCACCACTAGATCTTTGGCAATACACCCAGGCCTTATTGAATCGTAAGCCCACATTATTATTACCGCATAATCACGGAAAAAATTATGACTCGCTTCTTTCACGCGGTATGGGAATGGTTTTTCCCGAGCTTCTTTTGAGGCATATTGACTCGGTAAATAAAATTCTTTTTTCTGGAGTTTGTATTCGATGGCAGAATGCACAGAATCACACTACATCTGAGTGTGACTCTTTTCCAGAAACTTTTGTGTGATGATAATATTATTTTTTCCTGAAAATTTTAACAGGGCATCTGCCTTTATACAATTCCGATTTTGGTATGTGCAACCATCTGAATAAATAATAATGGGTAACATTTTTTTATCCAAATTATTGCATAGCTTGTCTATAATACATGAGTTGGTGCTTTCAAATTCATTGAACCAGTAGCAGTGGACTTCTGATATTCCAAGATTATAGAAAGTAAAGTTATGGACAGTCAACTTTTGCTTGAAGTATAGTGAATTGGCGTTTAACATTGGTGTCAATTTCACCGCTTGCAAATCATATGTAAAAACATGAGCGCCACCTTCATGTCCTTTCTTTTTGTCCATTTCCTTTTTACTTAGAGCTCTAAATCAATTAGCTTTAAATTGTTATGGTTAACCTACTCTTCTTCAGAAATAGATCCAACCTTGTAACCGCAACATATGTTACATTGATCTTTTTTTGATTGGTAAACGGAAATATTTTCTTATTGGCCTCGAGAGGGGCTTAGTGGTATTACAATATTTCTTATAAATTTTACAAGCTTGCATTTTAGATGTTATTATTGGCTCTAGGTACAGTTTAGTGGAAGTACTACGGCAATAATGAGATGGTAATTTAGGCAGAGTTGAAAAAATTTTCAAGTCATTGTCGTCTATTATTAGACACCATGGTTGGGTCCACTTCAGTGTTACCATTAACTGATTTTTTTTTATGTTACCCAATAGCACTCTGTAATTCCACTTGCTTAAAAGTGCTTAAAAACATTTGAGAACATAATTTTTCCTTCCAACCATTTAATTTCAAGTAGTATACCCTAATTTCCACTCGCCTGGACGCTTTTTCACTTTGGAGAAAAAGCCTTATTTTCATCCCACGATTTACTCCAATAGTTTTTGAAAAATAATTCTCTATGTTTCATTTTTATTCCTCTTCCAATTTGCTTTACATGGTATTTTCCTTCTTGTTCTCAACTCATTTAAATTTCCATAAAATGGGTTCCTGTTCTGCAGTTGGAATATTATTTACGTTGTCATTTTCATTATTCAATGATATAACAACTGAGTCTACTAGTGCTAGCGTGGACATCCCGTTCTTCTGAAGTCATTACTACATTATTGACACGCAGTTCATCTAAAGTAGTTGCTGATACATTGATGTTCATATATAACAAATACGGTTGTGTCCCCTACTGAGACTTCTGAAGCCGTCTGTAACAGGAAGGAAGCCTCACACGAGTCATCTATCATGATGATGTTAATTGAAAGTGCCAAAAAAAAACAATGACTGGCTCATACACGTATTGAATTTACATAGATATATAAAATAAAATTACCTCATTTTCCCACATTTTTAAAGTATCCACATTTCCATTCTGAAGATTGAATTTTTCAGAGTCATCTTGAAATAGCTTTGAGAAAATATCCAGCAAGTCTAAAGCATCATCAACCCATGTTATAAATTCGTCACCATCAGATGATTCAAAGTGGGTATTTGGAGATGTTGAAGGCGTGCGGAATTTCAATATATCGGGACATTTATTATTATGTTTTTTTAGTGTCTCCAAACACCAGACAATCCTAAGCATGACCCAATTTCTGCTTTCCTGTGTATTAATACATAATAAACATTTAAACACATATTCTCAAAATCATCATATATATTTTAAAGCTCATAAACATTATGCACACCTGCAAAATACAAGAGTGATCAGTTTCTTCCTTCAAGATATCTACCATTACATTTGTATATTTTAGAATCAGATTTTGACAGAGAAATAATATTTCCTCATCGTCCGGATTCTCACATCTTTCTAATTTCTTCTTCAAGACAGCAAGTATTGGTGACATATACTCTGATAATATATTCTGAAAAATAATGAAAAATCTTGTAAAATAATTCAATATTGTCCATAGTTGAAATAAATCTATACATAATAAACATCTCTTGAATAATCCAAATTATTTCATAGCTTTCTAAAAATCAAACATCTACGCACATACCATATTTCATCAATTACAAGACACCGTTGAATGTAAAACACACCTTAATTTCAGTACCACAAATAGAAAAAAAGATTTTATTCTAAAAAAGGAACTAATGAATTTATCAGTAAGTACGTTATTCGTCACTTCCTTCTGAATCAATATCAAAGTTTGAATCTTCTAAGTTGTTGATATCTTCATTATCATCTTCTGAACCATTAAGAGCATCGGTGATGCCAAAAAAAAAATCTGAGATTAGATTCCAACTCATTCTGCTAATTTCGATGTTGATATTTTCTTAATTTTCCCTGAACATATCAGTAGACAGTTGTGAGTCAGCTAGTCTGCTGACTAGCAACCTTTAAATTGTTGATTGAAACCTCAAATGGCTACAGTTAGTTAATCATGCCACCAAGAATCACAAACATGTCACCACATTTTTTGCACATTTTTATTTTTGACGCTTTCCATATGCTTTATGTATTAACACATGTAAAAACAAATGCAAAGCACGGGGAAATTTAAAAAAAAAACTATGTTTGTAAGATGCACCCGATTTTAAAGATGCATCTTAGAATATATTAAAGGAATATGGCATACACGAGGGTTTCAATTTGCATTGACTAGATATTCATTGTTTCAATTTGCATTGCATTAAAAACAAGACTGAAAATCTGCATCAATATGATTCAAATTAAATAAATTAGGTGTTCGCCTTACGCATGCGGTTGGATCTCCAGAATTACCTGACAAATATTTTTGTGCTTAGCAGCATTGCTGGTCTATAAATAATGGTTTTATAATTTTAATTTTATTAGACAACGCACCCAACTACCTTCCTGATCTATACGTAATCTATGAAAATATAAAAATTTGTTTTATGCCGCTTAATACCGCGGTCTTATACATCCTATGGATCAAGATGGCATTTCTAATTTTAAACCTTATTATCTGTATAGGATATTCAGACGTTTTCAAAATTTCAATTATGATAATTTAATCACATAAAGAAAAAGTTAGAAAAGAAATAACTAATAAAAATGAACAGAAGTATTTTTGTTGATAGACGAAACTATGATAATGCTAAGCCATGATAATGATGAAAGTCGACGCATGCTTATGATATGAATGCACGCATAGTTATGAATGCTGTCGCTAAAAATGTCCAGTGTTATAGCATTACGCAATACGTAAACTGAATGTAGGACAGCAAACATTAGACAATTTTTTAAATACTAAAAACTAAAATTACTTTCAAAATATGAAAAACCAACAACCGAAAAGGAATGAAACATTAGTTTCACTGATTGTGAAAACTAGGGACATTAAAAATATAACAAATACATGAAATTATTCTGGTAATTATATTACAAAGAAAATATTTAGAGAAAAAATAGAAGTTTCAGAACTGCTAATGGAAAATTTTAATGGTGCCAAAAGTAATACCTTCTGAAAATTAGTTCTGAACTTCTCCATAAAACTCACGATCTATAAGAAATTATATCACAATGTCAAATGGTTACAAACATTATTTATTAGTAATTGAAAAAATACTGAGTGCAACATAAGACAAAAAAATCTGCTTGGTTGCTATATTATGGGTTCTACAGAATAGTCTAACCGATGTAATATTGCACAGGCACCAACAATAAATAAAAAAATATTGAATATCATAAAACTGCCCAAAAAGTAGGATTTTTTAATTTAATATTTATCAACTTTACTAAATAATAGAAAAATGTAAAATGAATGTTATCAAAGTAAAATAGAGATGCGTATATACCCCTATTTGCACAACACTCTTACTATGTATTTACAAACTGAGCAACCGCTTATGCTATTAAAATAAGACACTTTGAACTCTCGGAACGAGGAACGAACCCCTGACCACTTGATCACTAGGTGTCTTTCCGCCAGATCAAAATAGTACGCTACTTTATATAAAATATTTATAAAACAAAGAAAAACTTACAGTAAAAAATATTATAGCAGTTTTTGTATCATTCGGCAACTTGTTAAGTCTTTCCAGAATTAAATCAAATTCAGGAAAACTCAACGGCACTTCCAAATTTTTAATCACTGTTGCCATATTCATAAAATTTGTTTTTAAAAAAATAAGACTTCACAAGTATTGAAACTCGAAACATAAAATCAGATGTTTAATAAATCAGTTGAAAAACATTCAAATCTTTTACTTGCTATGTGCCATAGACTATGGATGACATGTATTTTATCTATGGTGAATGACTATAGCCATAGACTACAGAGATTATATTTTTTAGATTTATTGGGTTTTCTTCAGTTCTCTTCATGTTCACTTATTAAAACTTATAGTCATAGTTTATAGTGTAAACTTAGATCGCACGCGCTAGACAATATTTTACAGCTAATTGTCACGGCCGCATCATACGTGTGACGTTCACGTATTACAAATATTAATTTCGGCGCGAATTTTAAAATATTTATAATCTTGCTGCGCGGGCCGCGCGCCGGGCAATGTAAGCCCCTTTTTAACCCGCTTCTAAACATACATCCACAGCCGGACAAAGGGTCGCTTCCCCTCACTTTGGCCGGAGTGGGTTGCTGCTCAAGCTGAAGCTCTTCGCCTGTCCAACGCATCGGACCTGCTCCCGGGATGTCGCCGGTTTTGCGGCCGGCCTCCGGGCAGCTCTTTACTGACCTCTATTTCGCCTCAAAATGACGCTTCCAGGAAGCTGCGACGTGCCTCCTGATAGGCATTCGAAGACCCCATCTTGGATACGAGGCGAGCGGCAGATATTGCCGCCGCTCATACTAGAGGACCGGAAGCCACCCATTACGAGATGACCGGACGCGGCAACGGAGACCACATGGCGAACGAAGCCCGCGTCCGTGAACTAGACCAGGGGCAGACTTCAACGCAGCTTGTCGCACACGCCCGCGGCAGGCCACACGTGGCCATGCAATTGGTCACAAATTTGAAGACAAAAAAGTGAGTGGAAAAAACAGTTAAAACAATCAATGCACCCGCGCTTGATTAAGATTAGGTTAGATTAGGTTAGAACCAATAAGATTTTACTTCATTTTTTCCTTTCGTTGTAAATAAATGTGTGAACTTGTATATAGAAAGACGCATTCATTTAATTTACCCTCCCGCCATCTCCTAGTGATCACCACAAATATTGATTGCGCAATAATCGGAGTGTCTGCGTTCGTATCATAGTCACTATGAATGTGTTACAAAAGTATAATAATTTCAATCAAAACGAGATTTAAATTATGTGTATCATAGCATTCCTATAAGATATGAGACTGGTTGCTCGGAACGGGCTGGGCGGCTGCTCCTGGGTAGATTGCGGTGAACTGTGGCTGTCTATCTTCCGTCTCTGTTACATTTGTATCGGATTTCTGATGTTGACTGTCTGTTTTTGCAGGTCGACTTCGTGACGTCTTTTGGGTTCCGAGGTTGACTTTCAACTTTCTACTCTCACCTTTATCTCTGGTCATCGACTGCCAATTTTCAGCTTTGATCTCCGGCTCCGACCTTCAACTTTCGACTTCCGACTCCGATTTTTGACTTTTCACCTCCAAATCTTGGTTTCAACCGTTAACCACTCGCTCCTCCTCCGACTTCCGAGGATAAGCTTCCACCTCCAACTCTTACTCCCAACTTTTGTTTTCAGCTCTTAATCACTCGCTCCTCCTTCGGCTTCCGAGGATAAGCTCTCACCTCTAGCCCTTACTCCTAACTGTCCACTATCAACTCCTGTTTTTTTCTCACTTCCAAATATTGTTTTCAACTGCGCAGAAATGGCGTTCTGGCCCTTTTAAAGAACCCATGGCGAGATCGTACTTTTCGTTCGAGAGTCGGTCCGTCCTCACAGGATTGGTGATGCCTTTTTGGTCCATTGTTGAGAGCGACGTTAAGCCTCCGCTTGTAGGCTTAATTTTCGATCCCGCCTATTTTCTTTATAATTAATTATAGTTTACTTTATTGTATAATAATTTAACGATATCACTGTCAACCTTGGAATTGTTTATTTAAATCCCCCACAATAATTCATCGATGATATATGACACCGTTCTCCCCATTAAAATTATGAATGACTTATATATTCTATACATTTTTATTAATTGCCATATCAAGCCAGCTCTTTACCAGAATTCTTACATATAATTACACATCGCCTTTTATTTTATTATATCTTCAATCGGTATAAAATCATTTCACATAATAATCCTACTTCATTTTATTTTTACTACCTCTGAGAAGAAAATTTTTATAATTAGGTACATATGGGGTCTGGTCGTTTCTTTATTTCAGCTTTAAATTACATTATTCACTTGGGCGATATTCGTATCGCGTACTCTTATACCTATTACTTTTTTTTTCTTCCTGCCTGCCTTACCAGTTACAATTATTCATATTTATTTATATTGTAATCACCTTCATTCTTAATTATTCTAATTGTTTCAGTAATCGCTAGAAGATTAGGAAAAGATGCCGACTGAATACTGCGGAAGTGCTACTATATCGGCACACTTTAAATAGACCTAATCGCGATCGATTAGAGTCTGAGTCTTAATTTGACTCTCTCAAATTGTTTGGCCGTATGGAATGAATAATTGACGACGGAATAGTCCGATTTACGCATCACATGAGGTGCACGAATGTGGAAGATGTGAATCCGAGTACATAGACTTATAAGTATGCACTCTGTTCTCTTTGCTTACCCCTGCAGATAAACGACGCGACAGAGAGTCGCTGCTTCACGGCGACCGTTGCCAGTCCGAATTCTACAAAATAACTACTTTCTTTGTTCTCCCGTACTATCAACCGGTGAAGATATATTCTTATGCCATTATATCGCTCTCGAGTGAGATATTTTTAGGAACAATTTATTCCTAGACAAAAGGCAACCGATTGACTCGATCTTCGGAAAAGTGTTAGTTTCTCTTTCGACTATTATATTTGTCACCCCGACCATAATGTATCGAGTAATGCGTGTGGTCATCGCTTCGTAATTACTCCAACAGTGGAAGAGATAAATCTCCGAGACGAATAGCTAAGATAAATCAATAGCTTTCTAATGACGGAAGAAAAGGTTTCCGTGGGACGCGGATCCCTACGAAATGCATTCCCAAGAATATCCCGTTCGTGAACAATCATTTTTCACCATTGTGTTAATGGATATTACGTAAGGACAACCACCGAGTCTCGGAGCTTTCACGTCCGCCCTGGCCGTCTGTTTCATATCAAAATTGACAGCTTTCTCCAAGCGCGGACCAGATGGTTTCCAGTATCCACGGCCGTCAATTAATAATCGGTCGATCCGAATCAAAATGCACTCGCGGCACGATCAACACTGGGGCATAATACCTTAAGAATACGTGACAATGAAAAATGAATTTATTGATTGATCTGAATAGCAAGTTAGAATTAATTTTTTCTTATTTTCTTTCATCTCTTATTTTTTCACTTTTAATCTTTACGTAGGTATATCACGTCTAGACTGAATCTAGTCTCGTCTTAAGACGCCTTCTTTAATATTTAAAAAATTGTGCCGAGCACAAATGAATAATGTTTTACATAAAACATCTCTGTGAAACTAGTTTATGGCAGTTATCTTTAGCAATTGCAGATATACAATATATAATTATATTTTGTCAAACAAAAAAACCATTACATTTGAAAATTTTCAAATGAATCCAATAAATCCAGTAAAATAGAGGTTGCAGTTAATATTATTGAATATTCAGTTTTTTTAAAGTTTATCTCAAAATTAGCATTTCTGCATATAGTCCGGTGAAGTTAGACATTACGCTTCCAACAAATTTCTGAAATACCTCCAAAACGGTTATTCTCACAAATAAAAGCTACAATATCTTTTGTTGTAGGAAATTTTCTAAGCTACAAATTTGATTACAAATATTTTTTCTGTAAAAGTGATCGTTAACGAGTTAATCACGAGAAACCCGTTTTTAGTGACCTTTGACCCCACGTAAAAATTTTAGCACCACTTGTATCGATGGGGACTTTTGACATTTTGTTTAGAGCTACAATATCAAGGTCCATACAAAAATCTAGCTTTCCGGGAACTAATGTATGCGAATTGAAAGTAAATTTCACTTGGCACATAAGCTTCGCAACTTTGCACGTACAAAATAAAAAAACAGGTATGTCCATAGAACACTTCTCTATGATTTGAATTTCTCGTGTCTATGATTTCAATCTCCGGTCTCTGGTGCTGTGGTAGAGTGCGCGAAATCAATATCGTATTGGATCTTCACATTTACTTGGAAATACTGTTAATTACATAATTTTTAATAAATATGTCAGTTCAAACTGTCTTGATTGACTTTTCACTGGATTCACACCGACTTGGAGATGATTTGGGTCAGAAAGCGGTGTTTGATAAAATCGAATTGCTTTTGAAAGAGCATGTTTCACATCTAATTTTGGCCGCGGATATTAAAGTGGATGGCGGATCGTTAAAAATTCTAACTGGGAAAAATGGTTGCACTATATCTGTTAGATTTTTCGATCAAGGCCTTATCACTATCAACTTAGAATACTACAAGCAGGATGACGCCGAGCCACTTATTAGTTTTGAGGTATGTGATAAGATTTGAAATCTGCGGAACACAAAGCGTGTTTTAAGTGATTTTCTGGAACTAATCGATTAAGATTATTCAGTATCAAGTTTCTTCAAAATTCAGAAAAGCAGAATTATATGTTTGTTTCAATGTTTTTATATGCCTAAATAAATTGTGGACAATTGGTAATCCCAAATAGCACTATTATTTTAAGTAATGCTAATTGGTATAAGTTTGATTGTAATGTATCTAAATTGCTCATACATATATGAATCTTCAGAAATTCTGTAGTAATTTAATGATATGGAATGGTCTAACAATTCTTACTAGGTTTCCAAGGTATCTTTAAATTAATGTTCTTCATTTGATATAAATGAAAATAGGTATTATTCATAACATAGGAAAGCATTGAATCTGGACTGGAGATTGTCAATTAACCTAATAAAGGGTCAATGATATTCAGCTCATTTGTAACTCAAGAAGTAGTTCCTTCAATAATAAGTCAATTAAACAATTCTTTAAATACTAATTTGTGTCATGAATAAGTTTCCTATAATCATTATTATTTGGTAATTAATTTAATAAATTAATAATATTATCAATATCTCAACAGTATTTGCTTGAGAATACTGTCCCTTTCTTTCAGAGCGCACAAAGACAAGTCTAAATAACTATTGCTATCCCAAAATCACATTACCTTTTTCATTTTCATTATTTTCTTGATAAAAATATATGAATAAAATGAAATAAATGCAATTTGTACACAAATATTTTTTTACGAATTATAACCAATATTGGAAGCGTGATCTTCATATTTCTCATAGTTATGATTGATTGTATCAATCAGTAATGCTTAAACATTACCTTAAGGTCTCATCAATTTCGATATCGAATCTAAACTACTTTTCAATTATGCATGAATCTACCTAAGATGGTTAACTCAATCACAGATGAACATTTTACAATGGGTAACAGAAGGCATAATAAAGTACATTAATGATTATTTGATGCAAAATATGCCATAAAAAGAAAATTTACTCACATGTATATATAATTAATGATAATAAACATCTAATACTATTTATTATATAGTAATGATTTGAATATTTTATTTCTATTGATATTAAATTAATTGAATGCAACATAAACAAGGCTTGCAAAGAAAGAAACAATACCTAAGTGAAGTTTGAAATTAGACTCACTATGTTACACTTGGTGGAAAATATAATAAAATGTCCGAGCTCTTTCAATAGGATTAATAACAAATTATGTAATACTCGAGGTACTTAATAAGTGTGTGTGGATCTAAACCATTATCATATATGAGTATAATACATAGAATACACAGAGATCAGACATACTCAACCTGCGGCCCGCGGGCCGCATGCGGCCCGCTAAGCTTTTTTGTGCGGCCCTCAACACATTTATTATCAGGAACATGATTTACAAAATCTGGCATTCTATATTATTTTTTTCACTATTGTAATTTTTAACGAACCGTATGATGATAAATGATATGTACTATTATTATTCTGTTTTGGTTTATTATTTTTAAAATCTCAAATGGTTTTTCAAAAAAACGGGGGTGGTGGGTTTCATGATATTTTTTGTCATACCAGTATAGTGTTGCGGCCCGCGTAGCTTTACAAATATATGTATGTGGCCTGAAGAAAAAAAAGGTTGAGTATCATTGACAGAGACTATAGTGTAATGGACACCTTCGTACTTGGCTGATTCTTTTTTAATTTTGATTTAAACATTCTTTACATCTGTTGCATAACAATGAAAAAATCTTCTGTGTTGTGCTCTGGGTTATTCTGTCATGTGTCTTCATCCTCTATGACTTTGACTACTCAGCCCTGATGGTGGGCCCTGCAATGGGATCAGAAACTGAGACACATGGCAGGATAGCCCAGACAACTTTACACAATAGATTCTAACGGCCATGGAAATCTGGGAGCATTTTGAAAAGCTACATTTCGTTTCAGAGTTATCCCACCACCGTCTGATCAAAGTGGCTATGTATCAACAGTGATTTTGAAGTGATATTAAATACTTAAATTTATGACAATCATTTGAACACCTAATTATACAGTAGCTGAGAATGAAAATTATCAGATACAGAACTGTAAAATTCAAGCATGTACAGATATATTATTCAAACTTTATTATTTTGTATGGTTTTGTGATATTAATAAATGAATATTGAGTTCTGCACATTCGGTTGGTTCCAAACATAACGCTCGGGCGACACGCGTAATAAGATTGGTATAATTACAAATTTTCAAAGTGTAATGTGATGGAGTGTATGGTAAATCTTCAATACACGAAGGAGTTGTCAAAACATCACTGATATGAATTAATTTTAAAAATAATCGATTGCGGATGTATTTTGATTTTCCATATTTAGTAAATATATTTTAACAGAGATCTGTTTTTACTTGTTCTATTTCTTAATATCAGTTTTTAAATTAAAAATAACAGAATAAAACTGTTTTTTTTTTAAATTGGGTATGTTATGCACTGAACTGTACAAGCACCTCAGAAAGTTTTGAATAAAGCAATTTATTTAGATTTAAAGAGTATAAACACCACAAAAAAGTAATAAAATTGAAACATTGATGGTGATTGAGGTTTGATCAAAAAAATTATATTCATCAATATTAATTTTGTTCTCTTCAAAGTAGTCCCCATCAGATATAATAGATTTATGCCAGTGTTTTTTCTCTGGAATGCAATTTTTGGTATGGCGTATAGCTCCTTCAGCGATTCTGTCTTTATCTCCTCAATGTTGACAAAATGTCATACTTTCACAGTTTTTTTAATAGGAAGAAGTCGCAGGGGGTTATGTCCCGCGAAAACAAAGGCTGAGGCATCATAACAGTGTTGTTTTTAGCCAGAAATTCACAAACAAGCAGTGATGCGTGAGCGGATGCATCATCATGGTGCAATTGCCATAAGTTGTTTCGCCATAAATCTGGGTGTTTTCTTCAGAACGGCGAAGGATTTCCTTATTGACCGTATGACATGGTGATATGATACACTATGGCGTTGAAATCGAAGAAAACAGTGAGCAGAGCTTTCACATTCGATCTACAGCTTTTTCAGTCTTGGTTCTTCAGAAAGCTTCCATTGGGACAATTGGGCCTTAGTTTTGATACCATATCCATACGCCCATGTTTCATCACCAGTAATGATCCATTTGAGCAGTTCTGGATCATTGTTAACTTCATTCAGCAATCCTAAACAATGTCCATTCAGCTCCATTTTAAGTCGAAATTCAACATTTTCAAAACAAATTTTGTTGCCACACGTCTCATGTCCAAAACATTTGAAAAACTGTTTAGCATGAGCCAGATGATATGCCATCATCATCAGCAACCTTTCCGATCCATTATTATTTTCTACACTTTTACGATGATGTCGTCGGTTATTAATATACTGGGGCGTCCAAGGCGCTCATCATCTTCAACGTCTTCGTGGCCCTCTTGGAAACATTTGTACCACTTTGAAATGCTTATTTTATTCATGGAAGACTCACAAAAAACAACATTTCTAATACGGTGCTGCACTTTATTCCATTCGTGAAACAAAATTTAATGCAATTTTTTTGTTCCATATTTTCCAAATGTTAAAAATCGCCAAACACACCAAAACACATGTAACCTTTTCAACAGCCAACAATAAACTCATCCAATATGGCTACCGATGTCAAGATATGTTAGAGACAAGTGTACCAACACAACAACAACAAAAATTGTAACTATTGGATTTATGCAGCCCACGAAATTAAAAAATTCACATATTTTTGATCAAACCTCGTACATACCTAGAAAGTGGTCTTTAGTGCTTGGGATTTTGAAGTACCTAATGTATTTTCTAACACGTAAGTATTAATTTTTATTGTATACTGTTTAACTTTCATCAGTAGATTCTTCAAGAAATTAAGTTTACAAGAGTTTTATTTATGAAGTTTTTGAAAATACTACAACAATATACTGAATCTTCGTTAAAAAAAATTCTTCATTTGTAGAAATAACCCTAAAAAAATTTTTTTATTTTATTTCTTGCATTAAATTGATGTTTTTGACTGATAACAATCGGTGTCCTACCAAGTACCTACCTATTATTAAAACTATATTCGCCATTCATTTACATTCCAACTGTCATGTTTAATAAATGTTGTAAAGCATTTAAAAAATGTTTTGGGTCAAACATTCTATTTCTAGTCTTCTAAACTGCTGGAAAATTCTATCAGATTGACGTTGGGATGCGAGAGGGCTAAATTATTCCCCACAATCAAAAGAGGATACAAATATGATGTTTACCTCACTAGTTCAGGTAGCCCGCTCTTCTTAACATGTCTCGGTAGCCCGTTCTTTTACCTCAATGTTTGCATTTCCTGTAGCCATCTTGCATTCTATTAACGTTGCACTTCCAACAAACATGCATGTAGTGTTACGATATTCATCAACGTTTTATTTGGTGAAACCTTTGTTTAAACTCAAAGTGTTCGTTCATTTCACACATTAGTTTGCCTAGTACATTTACACCTTTAATCAATATCCAGATATTCCCTCATTTATCTTATTGTACATTGTTTTCAATGTTTCATATCCTGCGTGCCACCCGCTAAACTCTGGAAATAAAATTGAGGAATTCATGTTTAACTGATACATTTTTAGATAAGGATGGGAATATTTAGATATAAATATTACGATACATTTGTTTGGTGTGGATTTCATGGAGTGTACAATGTTAATAACAGCGCTTAATATTATCTGTTTGCCTTAGTGGTTTAGAAGATTCACTCTTAATACTTCATTTCTGCAATCATAACTTTATTTAATCATATTACTGCATATCAAAACAACATTGAGAAAAATGCTCTCTAGAAATATATTTTGATTCCAGCAACCTTATTCCATTTTCGCTCTAGAAAAGCGTATTCTCAACCTGAGCAGTCTAAACGTTGTGTATGTAACAATGGTTGGCATGTTCGGAATAGCCATGTTGACGATACGCATACATAGCACTAAACTGGAGTACGGCTCCCTCAAAATAAGTTGATTAAAATTTATATACGAAAATGGAATTTTTAATTGTTAATTAATTAATTCTATTTAGATTGGTTATTCAATAATATTGAATACATATTTTTAAAATGTCCCTGTAAACATTTAAATTTATTTAATTCCATCAACATTATCATAATTTGAAAACCAATAAAGATATTTTTTTTATTGTCCAATTAATGTTGTATATTTTTGTAAGGGGCAGTCGAAACAAGGGATTGGATGCAGGGTTTTTTTATGGTCATCAGTACTATAGGGACAAATATGTTAGATACCTCAATCATTACTTTTCATCAACCTATTTTTTTTTCTGCTTGCATCATTATTTTAGTTGGTACGATTGGAATAAATCAAATTTGTGGAATGGAAGTATTAAATTGTTTATAAGGTATTACCCACAATTTTAATATCTACAATTATTTCCTAATTAGCTAAGTTACATACACTATTTATTTGAATATATCTTGGCTTGGAACTTATTATTAACAATTACTATTGTAAACAGGGTTTAGAATCGTATAGTTTTTGTATTCAGGATCAAGAGTTTTTGACTTCTATATTTCTATTTTAATCCATTTGAAAAATTATTTTTCACTAAATTGTATATTTTAATTTTATTTTTAATAAAAATGTGAAAGATATTTTTTTGAAAATTTTAATAAATAGAAAAATATTCAGGTTTACATAAATGTTTTTTTTTTTTTTTGTAATACATACTTAGGCCCGTTCCACATAACCTTTTTTGGTTAATATATTATTATTTTGTTAAATTCAACCCTTCAGTTTGGAACATTAATATAAAATATTTAACGAGGAATGTAAAACATATCGCCAGCTTGCTATAAAAGTTATTAAATGATTTAAATTATATTACGTGTCTCACATAGAAATCCCTTATTTTAGGCAGACCAGATTCGTTAGCCGGTCAGTTTATGTATAGAAGGGTTCATCATCATCATTTCCGTGCCTTATGTTGAATGTTCGGGAGCCCAAAGTCTCGACAAGGCGCCTTCGTCATCTCCTGTCTTGCGCTGCTTCAGTACTCTCCAATCTGCCATACTAACTAGAACTAGAACAAATGAATGGATTAATGAAACAATGTATTTTGTATATTTCAACAAATACTTGGCTCTTCTCAGTGTTTTACTAATGACAAGTTTTTCTGAATATCGTAACACAGTATGGCCACTTCTCATTTACACTCCAGAGATTGAGGATTTCAGATGCTTAGTAACAACAGTCCCAAAGTGACTGCCAAACTCAGGCACTTGTGGTTGAGAATTGTTAAAACATTCAATCTCTTTTTAACAGAAATAGACACGCTTGGGTCTTCGATATATTAAATTGAACAAGATTGACCCTACCTGTGGTATAAAACTTCTTGAAATACATTTCAATCTGTTATTTCTAAGCCACAAGTTCTGTTCTTAGGGTAAGATAAATAAAAACCATCACAAACTCTGTTATAAATCAGTATGGATTGATGCACATTTTATAAATATTTTATGTTCTGCACTAGCGTTTGCGTAGTTCATTGTTGATCACTTTAGATCAAATTGAGATATGATGGAACTGTGATGGTAATTTGACTGATTGAAATAAATTAATGATTACTTCTTTCCGGTTCACTCAAATAATGTACCATTTCAAAGATAGATTGAGAATGTGTATCTGCAGGATACCTCTTCAGGAATTCTATCTGGTCCACTACTATGTCGACTTGCACAAATTCTTGGGCTTGATTCTGAAAATTTTTTACTTTTCCGGTTAATCAACAATCTGGCGATCCCGGATAATCGAGAGTCTATTGTACTTGAAATCTGCTCATCTCTTATAGCAAGTTGGTGATACTCTTATTTATTTTGCATTGTTCGTTTTTTTATAAAAAAAAATTACTTATGTCTGTCGATTCTAAACTTTGACGCCGACCATAAAACTTATCTCCCAGAGTCAGTTTCAGAACCATGTTTGTTAAAAATATTAGTCTAAAGCTGTGATATTTTGTAAAGATTTAATTATTTTTATTTACGTTGATTTTTTTCCATTATAATTTTATTTTAAACATTTAAAATAGCTAAAATGGATGGAAGAATTTCCCTTTCCTTAGAAAACATGTTATAACTTGCAACAAATTTTAAATTAAATGAATATTTTACAAGATTATTAGATTATTAATACAAATTAATCTAATAATTGAAACTAAAAACTTAAGATTATTATCTTGCATCTATGTAATTGGAAATTACCATACGGAATCTATTAATGAAAAACTGTTTCCAAGACTTCAGTGTTGTATCACGACCTCCAGATAAACTGACAAATGACATGCTGGATACATTTATTTCATGGTTTTAAGTTATTTTTTTAATTGTCAGATTTTCAAATATTATTCATTACTTTACCTGTGGATAAGGTCATTCATGGAATAATCATTGTTTGTAAAACACATTCTTCATTTTAAAGATTAAATGATAATTGGAAAAAAGATAATAAATCCATCACAAAGGTTTAATTTGAACATCAGATGATTTAATATTAAATAATTGCAATGCAGTACACATATAAATATTAATTAAAATATTGCAAAAGGAAAAAGCAGAAAATTCATCTTATTTTATATGCTATTCGAGGATGAGTGAAAAAAATAAAATATTTTATGTGCATGAACAGATAAGATAATTACCATAGATAACATAGAAACAAAAATTGTTTGGCCTGCTAAATCATAATGCCTTTCAGTAATTTCGTCAATTTTCATAAAAACACTGCTGCTGCCAATTAAAATATAAAATTGCCACCCTCCCATCATCCATTTAAACCCTCAGGATAAATATGTGTTATCCTGTTGGATTAATTTCTATTTATTAGACATTTTTAAAATTAACTGATAACTGTGTACATGCAAATATCATTAGTTTGTAATTGAATATTATTTACATGGTAAGTCCGGGTGATAGTCATGTGCCAATGGTTCAGAATCTCGTCAAACTTAAACTTCCTGCTTAATATAGATTTACAGTTTTAGGTACAATTCACAATGTGGTCTCATGCTTCCCATGATTATGATTTGAGAACATGTACAGTGGAATGCGTTTAACATAAAAGATTGGTTAACGTGAAAAAATATTCTGGTCCTGACCAAATGCAATGTGAATTCAAACTTTTTAAAACATGTAACAAAAAATGCTTAATACGAAAAGGTTTCACGTCTCAGAATAACACTGGCCGCCAAAACAAAAATATATTATGACTACTTTCTCTTGACGACGGTGACATCCGATAACAAATATTCACATTTGCCCCTATAACTCCCTTACAATTTTAAACAGGGGGGTTCATCCCATCACATTTTAAACAGTTAACTGCACCGCCTGAACTTGTCATCACTGAACTGTAATGTTTATGATTTCATGGCTCAATTTTGTATTTAGTAGGCTGATATCTGATAATTAGCATTACCTGGATTGCTTGCCAATTTAAACATTACCTAAATTGCCTGTCTACTGCGTCAACACCAAACTGCTTATTGTTTCTGACTTAACAGTTTTCTTTCTATTGATTAGGCCAACTTGCTGCATACTACCCTAACCATTTTAAACAGATGGGATTAGTCATCAGTGAACTAACATTTTATTAACAAAGTAGAAAATTTTGTGTTTTATAAAAATCCATAAATTTATCTCGCATTGTACAATTGTACAGTGACAAAATCAGGGCCAAATTTTAATTTCACTTAAAGCAGTAAATGTATGAGATTTTTTAAAAATAGACATTTGTAAAAAGCTTGGGATTTCTAACTCACCTTTATTAAGGGGTTACGTCTACTTGTCATATATTATATATATATTAATATACCTATATTTAAAAATGGGCAAAATACAGCAAATCTTCGGAAACTTTTTTTTGCGGTGTACATGATAACTTAAGAACATCTTATCTGAAACATTCTAAAAAAATATTTCTGTTTGACTAGAAGATGCCAACATCTGCTGAACGATCTAAGGATTTTTCGAAATTTTTATTTTTACCAAAATGGCAGTGATTTTACTGAAAAAAACTTTTTTTTACTTTCAAAATTCTCGTTTTTCCATAATAAAATAGTAAGTTTCCATCCAAAAAAATATCATTCAGCAGTCCTCTATATGTAGAATAAGCTCACAGAATTTGAAGCCGATTGGCGAAATAGTTTTTGAGATATCGTGTACACCGTAAAAAAAAAATTTTTTTATTTGAGACAGCTATTTCAATTCCCACAACACGCCAATACAAATGTATAAACATGTCCTAATGGTATTACATTGTATACAATGAGTCAAATACTCAGGTAAAAGGGCCAGAGGGGGGGAGTATGTAGCTGCCTACCTTGCGTTTACTATCTGTATATTCACATAACTTTGTGAAAAATGCTCTGATCATTCTGAAATTTTGTGGAGATATTCTCCAGATGTAATACTCTGAAAATATGTCAAAAAATATAATTTTTCGCCCCAAACAAGTAGGCATAATCCCTTAAGACATCAAAAACATTAGTGAGTTTTTTGGTTACTCCGTTTAACGAGAAAAAATATTCCTGTTCCCACAGTTTTATGTTAAACGTGCTGCACTTTATTTAGGAGAAGGGCTTATTGTAAAAAGGGTTTCTTATTATAATTAATGTTTGGATTGCTTACCTGTGATTATTACTAGTTGGATTTGACCTGAGAAGATCCAAACCAGGCAGGGAATGCTTAAAGAGACTTCAATGAAATGAAACCATAGAGCAAAGAGTCACTTATTTTGGATTGTAATCTATAAAGCTTCTTAGGAATGTCTTTGTGAAATAGCATTCTTGTAACACTGTTATTTCTAAACCACACTTTTTTCATAATTGTTTCATCAATCGGAAAACTTAGGATTCGTATACTCGTCAACTTTAGTTTGCGAGAAGAACTTTTTTCCCTCTTACTGCTTCCGTTTTTATTTTTATTACACTTTCTTATTTTAATAATATTATAATAAATATAATTGAACATCATTCAAAGTATTAATGATGGCCTAATATTATCAGTCAAAAATATCAATGAACAATGATAAGGCCTCCATTACATTATAAGGATAATATATTTCAAAGAAGATTTTGTAGTTTTCGAATTCATCAAAGTTCTCTTAAATGTCATAAATATTCATTTGTTTTGCATTAAAAATAAAGAAGAAATGAGATTGTTTAACCCATTGCAATCAGAATTCTTTGTCAAATTTATTGATTGCTTATGGTATATTTGTAATATGTGTTATTTGTTCTATAAATTTGTTTTCCTTTAGCATTACTACTTTCCCAGCCATCATCGTCGCCCGACTCCACTGAAGTAATAATACACGTGATAATCACTTCATTTTTATTCATTGTATTTAACTCTTCCTCGATCTTAATTTTTTTTTTTGGCTACTATTTGTCCGCAGAGTTTAAAAGTAATTGAAATAAAAATAATTTAAAATACAGTCATTATAATTCTGATGGCCCTGGGTTAAATGGGGGTGAAGGGATTATTTATTATTTTCGGATTGAATTCAGTCAGTGATGATTCTCTAATCTCTTAACTGCTTTGTCCAAAAATACAATCTCTTTTATATTACTATCACGATGAGGCTTTAATTTATTTAAAATCCTTTTTTGAAAATTTCCCAGTGAATACATTGTGCTAAAGTTTATAATAAACCTCTAGACAGGGCCGTTTCTACAAGTAGGGTAGGCAAGACTAGGCGGCCGCCCGGGGCGGCAAAAGTACAGAAATTTAAAAAAATATATAAAATACAATAGAGAATAAATTAAAACATTGAATTGTTTTCAAAAGCATAGGGAACAATTAATAAGTCTTTACTTTGACTAAAGTAAACATTGCCTCTACCTACTTCAAAACTAAGAATCTAAAGAGCTAGTACATAACGTAAATAAACAGGAGTCATAACTTTGATTCATATTTGCCGTTTGTTGTGGCAGTTGTAACATAGCACAGCATATTATTTCAAATCAATTTGACCAGAAAACTGCTGCGAAAGAAGCACTTTACTCTTAAGAAAACAGTGAATGAGCTTAAAAATAGAGTATTTAAAAAACATAAGGATTGGCGTGGAATTTGAGAGAGTTATGGTTGATGCTCAAGAGCTAGTCGAAAAAATCAGTATTGAGCCAATTTTTCAACCAGAGATATGGGGGAAAAGGCAATTGTTCGCTTGCGAGTCAGAAGATGAACCCATCGCTGACCCCAAAAAGAAATTCAGAGTAAATAACTATTTAGCACTACAGGGCACGGCAATTCATACAGTTAAATGAAATTGTAAGATTGTTTGGTTTTCTGTACAATATAAGTGACCTCAAGATGAAAACTTCCAAGAAACTCATAGATTTGTGCATCAAATTGAAAACAGCTCCAACCCGGCGTAGCCCCATATTTTCTAAAAGACATTGTCCTGGCAGCTCACACTCTGAACTGAATACGAAGAAATGCAAAACCTGAATATGTGCTTAACTAATTGTGCCAAAACCAGTTAGAGAATGGTTTTCCTAATTTGGTTGAAGCTCTTCATATTCTTTTGACTTTATCAATGTCAGGGGCAAGTGCAGAGAGAAGTTTCTTAAAAATTAATTAATAAAAGCCTATCTGCACAGTTCAATGAGCCAAGAGAGACCACAATTTCATTTGAAAAAGACATGGCTTTCCAGCGTTACATTAGTGATTTTATTAAAATCTTTGCTAAAATAAGGACAAGGAAAGTACCATTGGATTAAGAGGAAGAACCCAGAACACCATTGAAGTTAGAAGAAAGAAATAAAATATGAACAGTGCTTATTTAGTTATTTAATATTTGACGTGTTTTATTTTATAATTTTGAGTGCAAGTTATTTTATATCTTCTAGCATGGATGACAGGGGGAGAAAGTGATGGTAGCAAAAGGGAAGAGGCGGTATTTTTTTAATTCTCTAGTGCGGCAAAGCACTTAGAAACGGCCCTGCTTCTAGATATGGTAAAGAAGTTCAGTAGGATTTCATAGTGGGGTGCATTTTACTTTTTCAGTAGTTATACTGCATCTACATATTGTATTATTTATTTTTATAAGTAAAATTATAGGCAAAAAAAGACCTTCAAAATGACTTCTTTATCGAGCAATTTCATTTGTCAAATTATTTGCAGTACATGTACAGTGGAAATCGATTAGTATAAAACCATGGAGACCGATATATTATATTTTTTCATGTGCAAATATCAGGTTAAAAGATATTTAAAAAAAGTTTTCAATGTTAATTAAAACGGTCATGATAGAAATAGAACTTATTGAAAATTAATATTTGTGAAAAAAAACTGAAATCTTCGTTTGCACCGTGTTATTTTTGCATCATATTATTTATTGATATTTGCCAGCCTAATCTATAGGAAGTTAAGTTGTAAACTCATTAGCAATTTGACGGGCAATCCCCTTTTTTTATTAAAATAGTGAGGATGGTGTGCGGCAAGCGGCATACATGTATCTATTATTTATTATCAAATATCAGCCTAGTCAGTAGAAAATTGAGTCATTAAGTTATCAACAGTGAACAGTTGGTGATTGCAGTGATGACATTATATTTTATGTTCTTCCGAGATGCCAAAATTTTTTCATGTTTTTTGTTTCATGCTAAAAGAAAATAAATGTATGATATTGCGTAGGATTTTGTCAGGACCAGAATATTTTTTATGTTAAGCATTTTCCACTGTATATTTTAATAAATTAGTTGACTCACCGATGATCTAAGCGAATTACAGTTGCAAATTAAAATGCTCATTCGTTGATCCAAAAGATCCATTGCAACAAAGGAAAATTATTAATCCATTCCTAATTGACGATTTGAAAAGGTGGGTTTAAATAAATACGTCTATAAAAATGCATTAGTATCTAACTGCCTATACGAGTACTGCTGGAGTGGATATATTAGCATCTTAGTCATTTTTTATAAAATGTTGGTATTTGTAATACAAATTGAATTAGTCATTTAGAAAGATATGTAGAAAAAATATTTGGTTGCTACTAGGATACAAACCCAGAACTATTCCTATCTGGTAAAACGCGTTACTTGAATGTGTTTTTCTTATAATTGATACATTTATTATTCCATTTTTAATAAAGGTGTCAATGATTGCTTTTAAAAATGGAATAATAGATGTATCAATTATAAAAAAGACTACATAATATACAGGGTGTCCATCGGAAAAATTTCAAGATTAAATTGTAATTGCTCATAAATGAGCACACCGGGTATTTGCAGTTGAGCAATATTTAAAGTGCGGTGATTCATTAGTTCGTGCGCTTTTTGTACTCACTTTAATATTCGACGAGTAAGTGATGGGCTGAACATGCAACTTATCTGGTGTTGGGCTCAAAAGTTCAGACAAGAAGAGACAATGGTTAACCAAACTCCTCTGGGACCGTCAACGTCAGAATATGTGGCTCAAGTTCAACGTGAAATTATGCGCAATCGGCGTAAATTGATAAGGAAGATTGCAGCCGGTACTGGAATAAAAAAATCAACAGTGCACGTTATTTTGAAAAAGAAACTACAGTTTCACCCGCACAAACTGCAAATCGTGCAGTTTCGCAACAAAAATGACTATTCTTTATGTGAAACTTTAGCGAGAACGATGCTGGAACGTTTTGGAACAGCACAAATGCTTGGTAACATACTATTTACTGACGAAGCATATTTTCATATCGATGACTTTGTTAATGAATGGAACATGAGATACTGCCCCGAAAACCCGAGGGAATACCATCAAAAACGTTTGCATTGTTCAAAAATGACAGTGTGGTGTGCAATTTTTGCCCGAGGGATAATTGGCCCTTATTTTTTTAACCAGCGATAGACAGTCACTGCTGACATGTATTGCCGAATTTTTGCAGCTGTTTCCGGGTTCAACAACAGAACACAATTTCAGCAAAACGGGGCCGCTGCACACACAGCTAGAGTTTCAATGCAGAAGCTGTGGGGAATTTTTCCCAATAAATTAATCAGCAAGTACGGAGACATTCCCTGGACACCTCGGTCAACGGACCTTACACCGTGCGACTTTTTTTATGGGGATACCTTAAGTCGAGAATTTATAGCAATGATCCTCAAACAATTCAGGCCCTATAAGAAAATATCCGCTGTGAAGTTGCTGCCATTAAACCAATACTTTGCTCTCACGTGTTCCGCAAATTTAAGAGTGTCTGCATTTAGACAATATTATTTATAAAATGTAAAATCTGCATCGTTAAACTTCATTTTGTATAAATAAAATATGAGAACAACATTGTAGTTTTTTATAAATTTAATATTTAACTTGAAAAATTTCCGCTGGACACCTTTATGTTCCAAATTTGGCAAAAATGTAGTCGGTTGAAATGGTAATGCTTTACCCCAGATAGGAAAAGTTCTGGGTTGCTATTCAATATTTTTTTGATAGATTTTTATGTGTCTTTCTAATTGATTAACTGAAGTCGTATTAAAATTATTCTAATTGACCCTATTCAAAAAATATTATGTAACTATTTTGTATACATATACTGAACTGATTCAGGTATCATACCCTGGGCGTACCTGTGGTTGGAATTAAACATTTCGATCCCTCCTACGTAAAGTATCCTAAGTAAAAATGTCATTTTTAGTCATTCTAGTATTTTGCACATATTTGATACATTTTTAAATGGCTGTAATTTTTTAAATATTATGTTTATTAGTACCTACATCATAGAATACAATATATGTAAATATATTTTTTAAATCTACCATGTAAATATGTATCAAATACATGGAAAATACTAGAATGATTAAAAATGTCATTTTTTACTTATAATAGTATAACAAGGGGTCGATTTGTTCTAGCAATATGAAATGTCAAATGAAGTCATAGTGCTTTATGGAATTAATTACATACAATCTGGTCATTAATTGGCAAAAAAATAATTATGGCTGTGGTTTCATCTCTTTAAACTTAAAATAGATGTACAGCAATAGCTTGCATAGTCCTGCTTCAATTAATCCAGTTTCACTATAGTCCGATTTAAAATTTTCCAAAAAAAATTTTTTTACTTGAAATAACAAAAAATCATAAAAAATGAATACATTAAATTATTTTTATAGGTTTTTCCCCTTTTTTTTTATGAAATCGTCAATTGATTCTTAAAATATATAAAGTGGATTTGTAAAGTTTTTAGGGAAATAGTCAAGCAATGAGCTTATCAAGAACGAGAGGACAACTTAGACAATGATTACTGTGTTAAAGGAACTGTACAAGACTTTAAAGCTGAACAACTTAAAAAAATGATTGAAATGGTTAAAAAAGTGTGGTCATATTATAGAAGATGATCCCAATATCAAACCTTACAATTCACCGAACGATAAACAGTGTAATTCGTTGCTACAAAGAAATGTATGAGGAGAATCAACCGAAAAAGAAAAAAGTGCGAACATTATTGTTGCAATTTTTTGGCAATAAAAATGACTACGTTTGCCAACATGCCGCGGGTAACAAAACTGCAGATAAAATGAACTATCTTTCCTGATTTACCTGTTTACAGCAGAAGAATTTTATTTTTATAGAATAAATTTAAGACAAAATTATCAACTCAGACATTCTTTAATACGTTTATAAAAGGTGAATATGCCACCACGGATTGCACAAAAACTCGAGATATGTCAGCTATATGCGTCCTGTACAGGGGCCCGCACCCGGCCAATTACAAAGGTTGCCCCGAGCACCCAGCAAACTGTCGCACAGACCACCAACGTTAAAACACGTGTTGCTCGTACAGCTAAGTCACGAACCAATACCGACCCACTCAACTCCCCCTCTCTCGCCCCGAAAATTGCCCCCAGTTCTCCCTGCAATGGTGACCGGCCTCCACTCATCCCCTCACAACTGCCACCGGTCCACGATCAACAACCCACCCAAACATGCGAACCCACCCATCGCGTTAGACCGATTACGGATGAAAACCTCGGCGTATTAACTGAAGACCTCCAAAAATGTTAATTAGAATACGCCATAATAACTACAAATAGACGCAATCAGCGTTCACCTCCCTGCCCCATTTCAGCAGAAAATTTCTCACTATTTTTCTCAACTCATTTTTCATTTTTTCGATGTTATGTGCTACTATAGATGAAAGAGCAAGGGGACCATTAGACCCCGGTACTCTGCAAGCCAAGAGATTCAAGTTCAAAGTAGTGATGAAAAAAATGGTACTCTTTACTCACTGGTGTGATTTTGATTGATATTCGATCAAATCAGTGATTGAAAACTGTGACTGTGATCACAGTTTCATTACTAATATGTGTGCGCCGCACGATATCTCAATACACAAAATAAATTAAAAAATACAATTTTGAGCGTATTTACTTATATTATTCAAACATCATTTACGTAAAAAACATATTTTAGCATATATAATTTAATATTATCACAAAAAGAACGAAAACCCTTAAACTAATGTGAGTTGCGTAAAATGTTTTGACAGAATCTACTAGATGGCGCTTATCACAAATTATAACGTCATTTTTTCATGAATATTTTCGTTTCATATGCACATATGCCGAATCACAGTCATTAACCTAATATAAATAAAATAAAAAATGAATATTACGATATTTTCAGATATTCAATCACTGATAGTGAGTGTGACTCAAAAATATCAGTGATTGACGCACAGTTGGTGATTTTGAGCCCATCACTAGTTCAAGGTGTATTTAAGGAAAATATCTACTGCAGATACGTACCCTGATAGATTAACTTTGATTTGTATTGTTTCTTAATTTACAAATTTTCTGATAAGGTTCAAGTAATTTCTTAAATTTAATTTTAAATTATAATAAAATTTCCACTTTGTTAGTTTTCTTCCAATTCACTCTCCTCTGGATCGGTAATCAATTCTTTCAATTGGTTTAATGTTAATTCTTTACAATAATTTCCTATGTTTATTTCTTCTATGTACAGTATCGATAACATTGAAGTCTTCACACTATAATTTGATTCACTACCGCATTCATGTCTGGAGTCCTGAAATGTCTCAGAACTTCTGGACACAATTTCTGCCAATATGCGTAACATGAATAGGCCCTGACGACTGCCATGTTTCTTTTTCAAAGCTTTTACGAGTTCCTTTCTAGTAATTATTAAAAATAAATGCGGTGCATAAGGTATAATTTATTAAATTTTTTTATTTAAAATACTATAAAATTCTCTAGGTACTCTTTTAAATTTTAATTAAATAATTGAATCTTCTCCTAATTTTTTGAATATTGCAATATAAGAGACTGAATGTGAATTTTGACTTTTTTGAAAACAATATATTTAATAACCAATGCAAAAATATTTGTTTGTGAAAGGTAATAATTTCCTTTTGAATGTTATATGGAAATATTTCAAGATTCGATGTACCAAAGATAATTCTATTACGTAAAAAAATTAAATAGAGTTCCGCCATTATATTTTTTTGATGATAATTAGAATATATTTAGACATTATTTTTTTTAACAATATGCTTTGAGTTTGAATGGATTATAAACAATAAAAATTTTCATAAAAACATGTGGATCATGTCATGCCCTCTCTTAAACCCTTTCTCTAAACTACTGCCATGAGATGAATTAAATATTGACATTAAAATTAGGTAATAAATAGTTTAATAAATTTATTTTTCTTTGTTCTATTTTGTGAGGCATTGTAAACTTTATACAATATTTTAGATATATCATCACATCCATTGTATACTTAATATTGTGTTTTGTCTAATTTACAGAAGACCATTTAAATCGCTCTAAGGGCAAAATTAAAAATATGGAAGGTTTTAATAAAAGTTTTAATAATAATATATGAAAAGATAGGAATAGGTACCATCCTATGTCTTACATACATATTCCTGTCATGGTGACACGTCATACATAATTTTTTTGCACATTAAATTTTTTCTTAAAATTGCAACTTCAAATTTGTAACAATTATTTAGTTATGTTCCAAACATTCCAAAACATAGTTAAATATTTTTTTATGTATACCCTCGGGGTCATGTTACTCATGGGAAGAGAACTATTAGGATGAAAAGAGGAATTTTTACTAATTATTCTTTGGGGATATCCTTATATCTTTTGGGGAACTCAGGACGTCGGAACCGATTGGATGGAGTGTGTCAATTATTTTCATTTGATTGTACTTGTAACTAGGTGTTTGTAATACATGACTTCACCGACTAATTTTCTTCATTTGACTAAATGCATCAGTAACAGCTTTCCATTATTGCATGTCTTTTTAGTATTTTTCCTTCCCCAATTTTTCTTTTTTTGTTTCATTCTTACCATAGACATCACGAGTAATGGAGAAAAAATTGCGAAAACAATTATGTGCTTACAAAGGACAGGCTTACCCTCCCCTAAAGAGGGCATTGTTCAGGAGATATTTCCCCAGTTCCGGTAAGTTTTCTTTACTCTTTGTTATACCTTTTAATCAAGCGTCTCACAATACAGTAAAATAGGGTACCAAAATATATATTTTACTTCGCTGCAATGTTATCCGATTATAACAATATAACACTGTACTATGAATAAAAAATATAAAATTATTATTATTATTATCTCTATTAAAATCATTATAATGTGAAATTGACTCCGAGTATGTTAGAATTGATGGCAAAATTGATCAATAATGACTTCCAACTTTCAATTATTGATGTCTTATCCAAATTATTGGTAAAGTAGTTGTAATGTATCTATATAAAGAAAACTTATGAAATGTAGTAAATATTGAGCCATCGGTGTCTTGGCTAGTTGGAAAATTAGCAAATTTTCTTTAAGAGAGAATAAAACCTGTGTTAGAAAAAAAGTTTTGGGATGTTGTAGTTTAAGATGTAGTGATAACCCTCTGGAATGTGGATGAAATAGTAATAATTGGATTGGAACTGATAAGAAAAATCTCTGGAATGCAGTAGAGACAGTAGTTATAGGATTTAATACTGATAAGGAAAGTGTTATGAGATGCCATTGAGGAAGTATTTTTATTACTTAAAAAAATCTATATTTCATACCATGCTATGGAATTTAATTTACAAATACCCATTTTTGACAGCGGTAAACTGAACTGTAAGATGCGCAATACGTGTAAAGTAGACAATATCTCCGTCACAAGACAATTTTAACCATCTAAATTAATTATTGCTTGGAGTAAATTATTGAATATCTAGGAAGCAAGTTTACTCAGGATGAACAAACTAATATATGAGGGCTGTATGATAAGTTAGGGAAGGAAATGCATTTTTTAAATTTTTTTTATATTCTTCTTACAGTTCGATACACTTAGTCCAGCGATATTCTATCCAAAATTTGATTTGTCGAACACAGGAAAATAGACCTCGGTTTCGGCGATGACTTCCTCATTTGATGTAAACCGCTTCCCGCTAAACCATTTTATCATGTTGGAAACAATAAATTGCATGGGGCCAAATCTGGAGAATAAGGTGGACAAGGCAGTAATTCATAGTGCGATTTGACCAGTTTTGTTGTGGCGATCGCAGACGAGGTAGTTGATTCGTCGTCATGGTGAAAGAGCACTTTTTTCTTCGCCAAATGGAGCCGTTTTCTCATCAATTCAGAGTTGAATCTGCCCAATAAATCGGCATTGTACTACGCCGTGATTAGCTTTCCTTTCTCCAAATAGTCGGTGAGAATGACGCGTCGTGAATCCCAAAAAACGGTGGCCGGTGGTCATTAACAGTCACGAAACTCCTCAGAAACTCTTTCAGGTTGAGCTTAAACATATCCAAACAGTGCTACGAAGTTGTCATGCGATTCTGTTTATGTTCCACTATAAGCAAACGTGCCACCCACCTCACTGATACCCCCTATTTTACATGTAAGTTATTTTGTATGTGTTCATTTGAGATGTTTACAATATCACCAATCTCTTTAATCTTCACCCGGCAGTCTGCTAACACAATACAGTAGAACCGCGATATAACGAAACCCGATATAGCGAAAAATGACGTATATCGAAAAAAAAATCGAAATTTAGTCCCTAAAACCTATTTTTCATACAAAAATGCATTTATATAACGAAATCCCGTTAATATTTATAACAAAATCATTTTTGTCCCGTACGAAAAAATGCCAATACATTTATGTAAATTTATAACGAAATAAAAAAATGTTAAAAGATGAAAATATTATTTCGCACTTACAAAGCCGCGCCGATGCATCTGCCGTATGCGAACAGTTTTATGGCCTTTTCGGCGGTGCGCGGCGGTCGGCCGACAAGGTAGTAAAACAATTCAAACTTTTTCTTGGGTTCATAGCAGGCCCATAAAACCATTTGACATAATTCTTGCGGCGTTCTCTGACACGTTTTACGTACGCATACGCCTCTAATATGATTGCAACCCAGACCCAACCAGCTGTAAAATACAAAAATTAACAGGAACCCCCCGAAAGTTGCAGAATGTACTTATTGGAAATGTCAGTCTCAGTGTAACGTCTGTAGAGTTAAGTTTGTTCAGCTTTTAACGCGATTATTGCATGACCGAACTGAATATTTACATAAATTCATTTTCGTTTGACAATTGTTTTCGCGTGAACTCGTCAATAATATAAATAATTCGTTAAAATATTTTATGAACTATTTTTGTACGGTATTTTGTATTTCTATTAACTATTGTTTTCGTGTATTTTAAGTGTACAATGTTAACGATAATTTTTAAGTGAACAATTTTAACGATTATAAATATATTTTGAAGTGGTTGCCGCCGTTACCGGTAAATACCTTCGTAATTTATATACGACTCATTTTATAAAAATGCCACGATTCAACTGTAACATTGTTATTTTTGAATTATTTTGTATGTTTCATGCCCAAAACTATGTTTGAAGCGGCTCTACATTTAAACACAATTAAAATATTGTTTTGTGTTTGCAATATTCTGGAATTTACAAAAATATCTTCCAATTGGTGTTGAATAGATTCTGTTCTTAATTTAATTCCTTTGATTATCCATTTGCTTATCTGTTTTAATAACAAAACTACTAAAAATATGTAGGTATTCAGTTCCCTATGGCCTTTTTCCTCCTTTGTTTGCAGAATTTGCGATCTTTTTTGAAGCCGCGCAACACTTTTTTGCGACGGCGCGTAACATATAGGTTTTTTATTTTTTTCGTTATATGTGGGAATTCGTTATTACGAATTTTTATTTTTTGGTCCCTTGGATTTCGTTATATCGCGGTTTTACTGTATCATGGATTTTGTTGACCATATACACCATAGTCACCTAAATCGGATAGCCTCAGCGAATTCATTAAACCAATATCTGATAGTAGTCATCGAAGGTACATGGTCCTTCACTTCACTAATAATGTTTGTAGGGACTTGTACGCTATACACATTAAATATAAACTAAATCATAACTAGCCAAACAATCTTTTCGATTTCTGACATGATTCATAAGTAATTTGAAATAATGTATACTGTCTGAAAATGCTAAAGCTTCAATATCATGGTGTATTTTTATGATAACCACCGATTGCTCTGCGCATTATAGATATGGTATACACAGGCGCGCGCAGTCAGTACAATGAAATAAGCTGTAAGTACTATATATTTTGGGAAATAAGGGAAAAATACGTATTTTTCTGATACAATATTATGATATATTAAAGTTTGCATAGTATGAAAATAATTGTGATAGAAATATCATGAGATATACATTTTGTTTCGCAGAAACTTTAGTTCATTACAACTTATTTCGAAGTACTGACTGCACGACGCTGGGTACACACTCACTTGGGATTTTTTATGTTTTGCTACAAATATTTAACACTTTTTTATAAAGTAAAGACTGTATTTCTAAATTTGCTATAATTTGTAACATTTTGATGATTAAATATTGTTTTTAAACAAATTTGGCGCAATATGCCACACAGTGCGCTCCACAATCAATCTATGGATGGAAACATTTGATGAGCGCATAATTGGCCTCCAAGATTGTGTGATTTAACACTTTTGGATTATTTTCTGTGGGGATATGTGAAGTCGCTAGTCTTCACTGATAAACCGGAGACAATAGACAACTTGAAAGTCAACATTCGTCACGTTATTGCTGATATACGTCCCCAGCTGCTCCAAGAAGTGGTCGAAAATTGAACTTTCAGATTGCGCTTTATTCGAGCTAGCTGTGGTGTCCATATGCATGAAATCATATATAAACACTAATAGCATAAAATTATCTTTCCAAGGAAAGCAATACCATGGCCATTACCACGATTCTTATGTGTTTTATTTCATTTTAAAGTTCTATACCTCTAAAAAACACACCTTTACATATTAATTTTTTTTTATAAAAATATAACCAACTAACTTACCATCACGCCGTTTCCCCACGAGGGTGGGCAGAGAGGATAGAGCGCCACACTCTTCTGTCCTGACATACAGTTCTCATCTCATCCGCATTCATACATCTTCTCATACAAGCTCGCCGATTATTGAGGCTTCTAACAGGACCTTCCTCCAATATTTAATTTACCTGGTCGTGCCAAGTCTTCCGTGGACATCCTCTATTTCTGGTGCCATTAACACTTGCGTCATATATCTTCCTTACCATTCTCTCATTCATCCGTTTCATATGATTAAACCACCTTATTTATCCTTTCTTAATCTTACTCAATATACTAAGATCAGCTTTACATTATTTCCTTATTTCTTCATTCTTTACTCTATCATAAATGGATCTGCCACACATACACATAAGCGATCTCATTTCCACTGCATTCAGTCTACACTTCTATACATCAATGTCAATACCAGGACTCCATTATGTACTGCTAGTTTTGCCTCAGTTGACAAGTTCCCATTAGCTATAATTTCATTCAAAGCGCTGTTCGCTTTGTTTCCTGCAGTCACCTTCCTTTCGATATCTTTCTCAGCCTTTCCGTTTCTATCAAACATACTTCCCAAATACACAAACTCATCTACTTGTTCCAATCATTCATTACCTACAAGTATTTTGTATGTTGTCATGCTTTCTTCCTTCTCGAATACCATCACTTTCCAGGTCATTTTCCTTGTATACATCGTACATTCTACTCACTGGACTCTGTAATTCTTGTTCATTATTCACCATTAATACATTGTGCATCGTCGGCATACAATAAACAGAATACAATCAAATCACCCATTTTAGCTCCCACATTCATACATTCCAGTTCTTCACACAATCCATATATAAGTTAAACAGCCATGGAGACATTACACAACCCTGCTTGACACCCTTTGTAATGTCTGACCATGGTGTGAATGATCCATTGATCCTTATACACGCAGAACTTCCTTCACACAGGGATGCGATTGTGTGTATAAGTTTACTATTCACCCTGTACTCGGAGAGTACCTTCCATAACCTTTCTCTTATTTAGCAAATCTACAAAGGCACAAAAAAGTTTTTGGTTCTTCACCAAAAACTTTTTCGTCATCACTCGTAGAGAAAATATCTGATTTATGCATCCTCTTCCACCCACAAAAGCCTCTTGCAAGTCCCATACTTTTTCATATTTTTTTATTTATTATCTTTGTTAATATTGCTAAATTTAAAAGTACCATACTTTTTCTTTTGTCACCATAGACCAATTGCCTTATAGTTGCCGCATTCCATTCACGATCTTTGCCTTTATAGATAGGCATAATAACAGCCCTCCTCCAATCTAATGGAGTGTAGCTCTCCTCCAAACATTGATTGAAGAGCGCATGAAGCCACGAAACAACTAATGGGCCACCAGCCTTAATATACTCAGCAGCAATATTATCATACCCCACAAGCCTTACCATTCTTCTATGCTCTATTGCATATTTTATTTCTTCCATACTTATTGCATTCATGTCGTTTTCATCATTCATACTTACCCCAGAGAACCTCTCGAGTGGTTCCTCATTTGTATTCTCTTCACTCATACGTTTCCTGGAAATATTTCATCCATCTATCTTTTATTTTGTTCTCATTCATTAACATTTCTCCATTTACTGACTTAATACCTTTCATACTAAGTATGAAATGTATCTGCCTACGTACTAACTAATGAACCTGCTACAAAATCATCACACTTTTTATACAGATATTCTACAGTTAGTTAATTTTTTTTTTATTGAAAGCTAAAAATGAACACTATGCTAAAATTAAAATTAGTTGAATACTGTTACGTGACACTGAATTTCAATATCTGTAATCAATAAATTTAACATATTTTATTAAGGGATCGGATATGTGTCTTTATGGCAATTTTTAACTGTTAGATCTATGATAGATCCTTCATCGCTTCTTTTTGTCAACTATCATTTACTTTCAGATGTTACATCAAAATATTTAGTAAGATCAGGGTTCAAACCATAACTGGAATTTATGGTATTCAATATTTGTATTTGTAAAATTTAACATTTAGATGCTGCGAGTTTGTATCACTACACACTTTATTAAAGAAAAGGTTGTAATCTCGATTCTAAGCAATTCCAAAAATACATTTAGAAATGTTTATGTACATTTTCATAAAATTTTTATTAATATTCATTACTATTATTTTATTATATTTTATTTATTACAAATGTATTTTTGGCAGCTTCGCTGCGTCCGACGTTTATTCCAACAATTTGAAAAATACATTACAATAAGAACGTTATATGTAACAGCAATATAATTGTATTATAACATCTAGAGCAAAATGGCATCTGGTGGCATCTCAGACCCGATACGATGAATGAAATGAAGTGTAGTGGAAAAACTGTTGCAAAAATGAAATAAGGATCCAAGGAAGTCATTTAACAATGGTTTGTGCTTATGGAATGAATGATGAATAAAGGATAGTCACACATGTGATACATTGACATGTATATGTACGAGGGTGAGTCAAAAATTATCTACACTTTTGTCATAACACACCGTCAAGGTTGTCATACTACATTCTGCATATGCGTGCTTAAAGTTGGTACAATTGCGGTCACGTGTGCGAAATTTGATCCTTATTGTGTCATTTGCCTTCCGGCTATTACAATATAAACATGTCCGCTCCGCTGGTAGTTTGCACCGTGGAGAAACAACGAGCAGTAACGTGGATCGAAAAGTTTAAAGGTGACCAGACGAGTGTGACACACGAAGAGGAAGCAGGATGCCCGTCAACCTCCATCACGGACGATAAGATTCAGCAAGCTCGAGAGATGGTTCTAGCGAATAGGCGAGTTACCATTGAAGAAGTAGCATATTTTTTGAACATCAGTCATGGTTCTGCCCATCAAATCATTCACGACGAGCTTGGCTTCCGTAAAGTCTGTAAATAAATTGCAAATGGAAAAATGTTGATAATTTTTGACTTGCCCTCATATATACATAAAGGTGTTGCAAGTTAACAGAGACTAACAAGATCTAATTGTACCCAACAAAAATGATTAACCTATGTATGAAAATATATGAATGAAAAAGAAGTGGTAGACAACATATTTTAGTTTAACGCTAGATACATTTACTATAATTTAAGTGAACTCTCGTAAATTTGCACAATGCAAATCTAAATTTTAACTAATTAATTATTTTGTAATTTTTACTGGTTAAAATTTTCATTTATATTACCTCATTAATTATCCATAATTCTACCTTAAAGTGCATTTATCATTGGAGATATTATAACAGGTACCGTAGAAGTATCGGAGAGAATGTTGAAATCAATAATTTATTCCAAAAAATGTTTTCTTTCCAGATGAAAGACTATTGGAATATGATATTGATTCTGTGGTCTATGAAAACACATCACCATTTCAGAAAATTCAAATAGTTCATTCTAAGAGCTTGGGTAACATGCTTGTTTTAGATGAATTACAAAGTAAGTATCTTTCTTTTTTTTGACATGGAAAATATAAATATTTTTAATTTTTAAATATGTAATCTCAGTAATTAGGAAATACACATAATTACCGAGATTATATATTTACTGCTAAATCAGTTTGAATCATTAGACAAGCCAGTATTAATTTAAATGGCACCCTTGTTTTATATTGGTTCCGCATTTTGATCCTGATCGCCGTGATACGACCTGTTCATCCGTGCATAGTCAAATATTATATTACAACTGAAATTCACGGATACCTTAATTGGTAGAAATAAAATTACACATTTATAGTTAAAAAAATATTTTTACAGACATTGCAGAAGCCGATCTCATCTACACAGAGACATTAATGCAAAGAGGAAAAGAAAATTATGAGGGATCAGAAATTGTCATATTGGGTATGTTTAATATTCAGTTATTCAAATTTCAATGGGATTAGAATATTGATGGTATGACCAATAACTTTAACCTTATTTTATAATAAAACAAATGGTTATTAAAATATTGTTACAAATTAATAATAATAAGCTAATACTGTTTATAACAGTAAATATTATAAATTGAATACGGATAACCCCCCTTGATCGCGGGGGTTACGTTTTGGATATGGTCGCAATAAGCGAGATTTCGCGATCACCGGAGGATTTAAAAAAAAACAATTTGAAATAAGAATATAACACTTTAATAATGAACTGAACAAAACCAAATGACGTACATTAAATAACAATATAAATTTAAAAATGAATTATAAAATATGTATTGTTCATTTTGAATTGCACTGCAAATAATGATACGGGAGTTTTACCTACCATTAAAACTCTTATTTTGTTGCCCCCCTTATCCAGAATATACATGTGAGATAGCAGGTCCTTTTCGATCCTTTTTTATCCAATTAGTAGCCCTGTTTCCGTTTTGCCTGTTTGTCCCTCATGGCCACTTTGCTTCAATTTTGTTCTTACCAGGCAGAGCTTAAATATATTCTAGATAAGGGAGGTAACATAATAAGAATTTTAATAGTAGGTCAAACTCCCATATTATGTAGTGCCGTCCCTTATCCAGAATATGCATGTGAGAAGTGTTTGTTATTGCCTGGTGGCAGGTCAAGTCAATTGTGATCAATCTACTGTTTTAAAAAGACTTGCGGAAAAGGAGTTACTTGTTGGAGTTGAAGCACCTTTTATCTAATTTCAATAATACTTCGAGAAGGTATTTTCACATTACCAATAGCCTCTCTCCAAGATGTCTTATACTGAGTAGTTCTCAATGACGCTACTACAGATCTAGTACTGCCTGATAATGCATTAATTCCAGCTTCTCTTAGAAGGAATTAACCTATCCTGCAATGATTGCAGATGATGTTGGCTTCACAGGGCCACACATAGTTATGAAGAGGTTTGAGCTGTTGCCTGCTTCTGTTATACGCTCTTTTGATAATTCACAGACCTTTTTCACCTTGTAACTGGATCCAGTGCTACCTTTGGTGATCTGGAGAGATTTCAACCTGACTGTCTATGTCACGTAGAATCATTTTAGAACAAAAAACTGGCCAAAAAGTAATGAGGTTCCTGGTTTCCACCAAATGATCCTGGGAACATCTTAGGAGAGTTAAGTCATGAACCATTCGCCCCGAGGCCAGCAGCATTATGTTAGCCAGGTACTTACTATGCGAGGATCCCAAGTGGGGAATTTTGGGGGCTTGGTTTATTTATTTATTTGTAATTATATAATGCATATGTAAAAATGTGGTTGAACTGTTTCTGTGTTGAGACGGGTATAGTTTACAAGCAATTGTACAAATAATTTAGTATTACAAGTATAAAAAACAATTACAAGGTGGACTTTCAAATAAATTATTTTGAAGAAATTTGTGACAAAAATTAATATAAGTTTGAATCAATATATTTGGGTGAATGCACCAATATTAGCTCTACCCGTATTACGAATCCAAGTTTTTATTTTCAGTTTCATGTTATTGGGACAATTCAATTGGATTAAATCTTTCAGCATCTTATTAAATAGTTTAGGCCCAAAATATTTGTGGTTCCTTTGGTCATATGTTGTATGTGCTCTTGGGGTTTGCACGTTACGTGTATTTGTCCATGTGGTAATTATATTTTGAATTGTTTTAAAATGTGTCTGTGTTTATATATGTAGTTAAGAGTAGTATTAACATATATTTGTCATATATCAAAAACAATGAATTTATTAAAAATTTCATCGGTGCTCATTGTGATTTGAGGATAACTTTTAAAATAATTTTCTGAGCTGCTACTATTGAATTAATTGCAGACACAGTCGCACCACCCCAAGCAATTATACCATGCTCTATGATTGATTGATAGATTGCATAGTATGCCATTTTGAGAAGTTTTATATTAAGGGAATTCCTAATATTTCTAAAATAGTATATAGTTTTTTAAATTTTATTTGTAATGAGTTGTGTATGATGACTCCATTTGAGGTAAGGATCAAATATAATTCCTAAGTATTTGATTTGGTCAGTACGTTCTATATAATTGCATTGACACGTATCGTCGTGCGAGTTGGAACAATTGTGAACTTTTATTTATTTTGTAAATGGTAGTCGTGTTTGCAATCCCTTTCATTATTTGCTTTACAAGTATATGACTGATTAAGCTTTCTCTATTGGCTGGATTACAAGATATATATATATATATATATATATAATATAGCTGAATTACAAGACATATGTATATATATATATAGCCGAATTACAAGACATATATATATATAGCCGAATTGTGCGGGGCAATCGTACTAAGCGCTAGTTCTTTTACAATTTTCAAGTGTGCTAGAAAGCAAGCAAGTTGAGTCGCTGAAGGATTTTTGGAATTGATTTTCTCTGTTGTTGTCCAGGTGTTCCATCTTTTCCAGGCTTACTTATATGTATTTAGGGTAGATTTTCTATAGCTCGTATGCAATTAAATTTTCTCATCTTGAATTCCTCATCACCAATCTTTTATGGATTCTTTCCACCCCCCAATTAACCACACATGGAGATGTATGTCCTGAATCTTGAGAGGGTGACAACCTGTTGATGTGTCGATTAGGATATTTGAAGGGTTCAAAACCTCTAGAGTTCGTGCTATCACATCTGGTAATCAAAACTCCTTGGGCCATCTGGGGGTCACTAGCAATGTACATTCCATACACTTTATCACGGGTGTCAGAGCACAAGGGGTGAGACATAGTGGTGGAAAAAACCCACGCAAGTGGGAAATGACACGTTCTGCTGAATGCGTTGGGCAACAATGCCTGCCTGTCCCTGGGGTCAGGGACACATAGTTCTTCATTACATGAGCTGTCTGAGATCCAAATAGATCCACCATCGGAATTCCCCATACTTTGAAGATGTTCTCTGTGGTAGGGGGCGAAGATGCCACTGACAATTTTGTGCCTCAACAGGCTGTAACGGCCAGGTAGGAACTTACTCTTTATGACTATGTTGTGCTGGTCTTGCCTCATGATTTGAAATGTAAGATCTAACATGGCCGCAGATCTGGTTCCTCCCTCGTTGTGGAGGTATGCCAAGACAGTCTTGTTTGATTGAATGAGCACTGAAGAATTTCTCAAACTTTCGTTTAGCCACTAGAATGCCTTCAAAATTGCAGACATCTCTTTTTCATTGTTGTGCCGTAACACTTGATCCTCTGTCCAGGGACCTGACATGATGATTGTCCATTTGAACTCCCCATCTGTGCCTGTTGCATCTGTTGACATGAAATTTGTAACTGGAGGATTGTGAATAGAAGAACACTTCTCTAGATTGATCAGCCACTAAAACAGATCTTCCTGTACCTTGAGGTTCGTTTGAACTATCTTGTTGGGGGGGCATTTCCACATGGCATTGGACTGCAGTTGCATGCGGTGACAGTGAAGGCGCCCCCTGGGTATCACGAAACTGGCAAAATTTAATAATCCTAGGATGGTTTGATCCTGTCTCAAGGACCAAGATTTCTGTCACTAGCTTTTGAAGCGCAACCTGGAGCTTCTGACGTTTGTTCCGAGGCAGGCGTTTCATATCGTATTTGGTGGCCCATGTTATCCCTGGGTATTCCAGTTCTTGGGTTTGAATGGAGATGTTTGACTTCTACCCCAGGGAATGGAGCAGGGTTAAAGTGTCCCTTGTGTGGATTTCTAATGTTTTTCTAGACTGATGTGTCAGGATAAAATCATCTAGATGGTGGCAAATGCAAGACCGAATGGCAGACAAGTCTTTGTAAAACAAGCTAATGAACTTTCGATAGGATGCTTTCACCAAACACGTGAAAGTACGCTTGTAACAGATATATTTTTGTCAACCAATCGTTTGTCTGTAAAAAGGGTAGAATTCTGTGATAAAATATGAGAAAAAAGTGTTTCATAAGCACATGGGTGTTGAGGCCTTTTAAATTGAAAATGGGGCAGTCTGAACCGTCGCCCTTCTTTACCAGTAACATCCGAGAGTGGAAGCCTGTGGATTGATGTGCTGGTTCCAGAATCCCCTAGGTAAGGATTTGTATAATTTGGCGGATCATGTCTGAGGAGGAGACAGGAGTTTTGGACAGTTTCACTCACGGAGGCTTGGATACAAATGGAATTTGATATCCTGATATCATCTTCAGAATGACGTTGGGTGCACGGAGCTCCTGTCATTTCTGAAGATGCTCCGCTAGTTGTCCTACTCGGAAACTGTTATTGGCGTGACGACGAGAGGTCTGCCCTCTTGCAGGTCAGCCGTAGTCTTTTCTGCAAATATTTTTTCGGCTGAGCCATTTGTACTGACGACTCATTAACCGCCGACAGTTTGCTATTCTCTTCCAAATCCCTGAATCCGGGTTCCACGATGTAATTCTTCAGAACTTTAGCACAGCGAACATCCAACCATTATGCCGAATTAAACCGCTGCAAGCGTTCCACGGATTCGAGCATATTAATCGACAGTCTTGGATTCTGCGGTTCAGTCAATTCCGTTGCGGCAGCTAGCATCTAAAAATACTGGTACTTTGGGAGAAACCAGAATTATAAGAATCGCGGTTCGCCCTGTCCACCATTTCGCATCGCATTACGATTTCTTTTAAATCAGCTATTTGCCACAACAGGTTTACAAAATATCCTACATGAAAAATTGGGTATGAGAAAGGTATAGGCGAGATGGGTGCCGTGTTTGCTCACATTGGAACAAAAATAGAATCGCATGACAACAACGGAGCGCTCTTTGGACATGTAAAGGCGTAATCCAAAAGAGTTTCTGCGGTGTTTCGTGACTGTTGACGAAACATGATCAATCACTATAGGCCAGAAATTAAAGAACAGTCAAAACAGTGGACTTCACCTGGTGAACCTGCTCTAAAGAAGGCGAAAATGATTCCATTGGTCGAAAAGGTCATGGCTACCGTTTTTTAAGATTCATGAGGTATCATTTTCATCGATTATTTGAAGAAGGGAAGGACAGTCACAGGACAGCACTATGATGATTTTTTGGACAGATTCGACGCTGAATTGATGAAAAAATATCCACATTTGGCAAAAAAAAAGTGCTCTTTCACCATGAAAATGTACCAGCTCACTCGTCCGCAATCGCTGCAGCAAAACTGCTTGAATTACACTACAAATTGCTGCCTCATCCACTCTATTCTTCAGATTTGGCCCCATGCAATTTCTTTTTGTTTCCCAACATGAAAAAATGGTTTGGCGGAAAGTTGTTCACGTCAAACGAGAAAGTCATTGCCGAAATAGAAGCCTATATTGCTGAGTTTGACAAATCATATTATTTTGAAAGGCTTAGAACAGTTGAAATATCTAAGTGTATCGACTTGAGAAATATAAAAATTTAAAAATACATTTCCTTCCCTAACATGGGTACTTATCATATAGTCCTCGTAATCTTCAACAATTTCTTGGATCAACCGTTTCCAAACACCCCTCAAACACGACTGGCTAATTTCATTCTACGCTTCATCAATCTTTTCTGATGCCTTTCATAATATTAAAAAATTTCCACAAATCCCACACGGCGTTTCTATCCCCTTTATCAGTTTCTTCAATAAGCTAATGAATAAATATAAATAATAGCCTTTGAATGTTGATATTGTACCTTGATCCATAGGCTGTAAGATGGAAGTAATAATGGTAAGAAAATACTGCTTCAACGGAAAATCGGTCTCAAGTTCCAGAGAATGTCCTGGTGCATTGTCCAACATCAAAAAAGCTCGAGATTCAACTCCAATATCCTTAAATTATTTTTTCTGGGCAGAAACAAGATTTAAACCAGTCTATAATTAATTGTGTCATCCGAGCCAAGTCAAAAAACAGGTAAATTGTTTTTAGAATTACCTAACATGACACGGGGAGTTTCTGATTTGGTACATCAACAATGGGAGAACACATTCTTCTTGTGAAGTTGTAATTATTCAGAACCTTCGGTCTGTGATATTTTAAATACTAAATTAATGTATTAATTATAAATATATACATATAAAATTAATTTTATCAAAAAATATTGTTCCTACCGGAACTCGAACCTGGATTGATTTTATAAGTATATCTTTCTAATTAATACATTTAATTATTATTTAACAACGGTTTCAATTTGAGTTCTCCGGATGCATTTCCGCCGACAAGAAGAGTTAGTCGGTCCTTGGCAGCTTTAAATCCAAAAGCAGTCTTCTCTTCTAAGGAAATAAATTGGCATTTTCCTCCAATATAGTCTTGGTTCTAAGACACATACCACCTGGACACATACCCCCCGGACACAAACCCCCTGTCAAAAACCCCTGGAAATTAACCCCCGTGCAAAAAATCCTCGCCGCATATAACTTATTTTGGATTCCTCATCATCAATTATTTTTTTAATGTATGTAACAAAAGCAAAATTTTGTTCTGAAAATTTTTCACAATCCTAGTTTTTTTTCTAAATTTGCAAGTCAATCTGTAGCCATTAATTAGGTTGGGTCAACATTGTATGCGGTATTCTAATTTTATTTTTATTGATGTTGCCAGGTGTGAAAATGTGTATGTATTGAGTGATTATCTGTATTTCTTTTTAATAATGACATCTTCCAATAGCGCAAGAGATAATTAAGAACTCAATTTTCCATTTGAATTCTAAATTGAAATAATGTCTTAGTACTTAAATTATAATATTGCAATATAGCATAATCCTTTTTATCCACCAGAAATATTCTGATTAAGGATAGATCGAGTGATTTGTGCAATATTCATCCACTATAGTTGAAGTTTCATTTGTCACTTAACTCCTTGGCCGCCGACGTCGCAAGTTTCCAACAGAGAAAGAGATGAAATGAGAACTGTCAGAATTTAAGTTGGCTATCCGAGTACAAAGGACAACCACGTGACATTCCGCGGTGTCTATATTTCTCAGGGAAAATGACCATCAAATAACGCATGATATCACCGGCGCCGCGGATCGGATCTTTAACCAAATTATTATTTCCAGTAATGATATCGTACGGGGCCTCATAGAAATCTGTTTCAACTCAAGAACACAACGAATTACATCTGAAATCGAGTGTAAAAATTGTCATTTTTCCTCCATACAAAATTAACAGTTGGCGCTTACTTTTGCGTTGCCAGATCACAATTTTATTAAAATGGAAAATTTAACACACGTGTTGACATCAAAGTGCTGATATTTTTACAGTTGTCGAATTTTTGAAAACTTTTTTGATTTTATTTTTATTCCACAAAATGGCGAAGGGTGACTTATTTCGTTAGTGGAGACTATTGACTTTTTAGACATTTCCGATATACTCGCTGCTACCGCAGAATCCGATTATGAGAAGGATGCAATAAGTTGGAAAGTTCTGGAACGTTCTTATTTGAGTAAATTGTCAGTTAGATTTTGACGTATGTTCGCGGTATTTTTTGTTTTTGTTACCAAGTAATTCAAGTGAATGATATGTTATTTTTTAATTATTAATTAAAATTAATATACAAGCGTTTTACTATAAATACAGTGAGTGCACCGTTAGGCAGCATCGGCCATTGCCGCGGCCGGCGGCATCATTTTGTGCAACATGTAATGTGTACGTAGTTGTGAAGTGCTAATATTTTTTTGTTCTATGCATCACATTAAACACAATAATATTAATAAAATCTGATGTCATTCTTCCAAAAAATAAATAATAATGTTCTAAGTGTTAGGGCCTGACAACACTATAAACTTTTATTTTTTCCTTTTTTTCATCTCAAGACTACAAAATTGTTGTCGATGGACGCTTATGGTGAAATAGTACCCACTTATTTTTATTTATTTTTTTTAGTTATATCAACGTTTTCATGGTTTTTTCGTAAAAATAAAATTCAAAAAAGCTAGCCTGTGAATTTTGAATTTTGATAATTTTGGCGCCAATATGGTGACACCTACGATTTTTCTGGCCTGCTAACAGGTTAAAAGACAGTTAAGATTTAAAAAATGTGTTGTCCTGTGTTAATTATGTGGAAGTGTATAAAAGTGTCAATTTGTTGGGGATGTTTTAATACAATAACATTGGCAAGGATGGCAAAACTTTACATTAACAGTTCTTTGATATTTTTTTTTGTTTTCTGTGGAGTAATTAGAGAAGTTTGTATGAATTGGATAGTTAATGCAATATAGTTGTAGAATTTCATTAATTTTTCTGTGTTTAGGAATTGTTTTATTTAACGCACTTAACAACTTGTATTATAGGTGGTGGTGATGGAGCATTACTTTATGAGCTATTGAAAGAAAAGCCTAAATTTGTTTGGATGCTGGAGATAGATGAGGATGTTATGAAGGCCTGCAATAAACATATGAAGTCAATATGTGGGGATGTACTAGAAACCAGAAAAGCTGATAATTATGAGGTCATTTTCCTCTTATTTTGGATGCCCCTCATCAGTTTTTCATAAAAAGTTAACAAGCGTTTAACCTAACGTTAACCTTCACGTCCAAAAATTTGTCGAAACGCAAATTCACTGACCCGCAATTCGTCGAACGTCGAAGTTCATTGATTCAATTATCTAATAAAAATCATTATTGGTTTATTTATGTCACGAAACTGTCAAATACACATAATTTTTTTTTTAATGTTTCCGTAACTATTGATCTAATTCAATGAAATTTAAAATGGAGCGATTAAATAAGGGTCTAAGTCATTTCATTGCCGCCGTTTCTTCGCCAGTTCATTGCCGTGGATTAATTATTTGGATCTTTGATTTTTATTTTGTTTATTAAATTCATAATTCTGTAAACTATTCTCGTTTTATCTTTTTATTGTTTGAGCAAATTTCATTTATCGAATTGTTTGGCAAAATCTTAGCTTTAAATTTCCTTTATGGTAATGATAATTATACACAATATTTAAATAAACAATAATGTAGAACCATAAATTAAAAAAAAAAATACTACATTAGGTAAAGTGAAAAGAAATGTGGTTTTTTATTTTAGTGAGGAGTTTTTACAAAAAATATATATATATGTATATTTATTCCGAAAGATAATTTCCTTTGTTATTTGATTTGTTATGATATTTTTCCACAATTAGGGTAATATTTTGATGCCTCTTTTGTAAAATTCTTGCAGTTTTGATTCGAAAAAGAAATCTAAATGTTTTTTGAGATCTGTTAAATTGAAATTTTATTTTCGCAGCCAATGTTCCATAAACCGGAATAAATGATAATCTGGCGGTGCTATGCCAGAAGTATAAGGCGGATGTAGTAAAAGTTCCAGATCCAGTTTCTTTATTTTGTCCTGTGTAATTTTCGCTGCATGCGGTCTCGCGTTGTTGTAAGATACGACGTTGGTTTTATTAACTAGGATTGATCTTTTTTTTTTTTTTTTAATAATTCCACCTTTAATCTCTCCAATTGAGTACAATAAAATTCAGCTGTGATGGCCTGACCAGGTTTTAATAGTTAATAATGAATAACATCTGAAATATCCCACCAGACCCATAAAATAACCTATTTTATCACAATGATGATTGAGATGTTGAATCTGGTGTTTGACTTGGGAAAAGCCATTGGTTTTTTTGTGTGGATTGCTATAAAGGGTTCATTTTTCATCTCCAGTAATAATTTGTCTCAAAAATGGATCGGTTTCATACCTACTTAACAGTGATGAATGAACGAATTGTCACACATTGCAAGGATCTGATTCGTCATCGATATTTTGAAATCTTCCTGATTTTGGTTTATCTTTTAGATTCCTATCACCGTGTTTGAATTATTTAAACCAACATTGGCATTTCTGAATGTTCAAAATAACTCCGTAATTTTCACAATTTTAATTCAATTTTTAATCCCTTGTCAAATAAAAATGACAAAATACATCGCAACTGTTTCTCCTCGATCTCTTGCCTTGACATTATTTTTACTATGGGTGAAAATGAAAAAAATGATGTGAGAACAGTAAGAGCATGATCAGAGCTATAAAATAATAACAATGCTGACGTACTTCCCCGACCGCAGCCGAAAGCAAGCTGACTGCAAAACAACGTGGAATCGGTGAACTTTCTGTCTGACGAATTGCGGGTCGGTGAATTTTGCATTCAACAAATTTACCGATCGGTAAATTGCAATTGGCGAACTTTCCCAATACCATATATGTTTCATAGTATATGTATATATATTTCCATGTATGTGTATACATATAAAATATTTAGTGTATTCATAGATATTCTAACATTCAAAACTTATAGGTTTTATTTTTAGCGAAAATAAATAGAGAATGTTATTTTTTATTTATTTGACATTTTTTAAATTTATAACATGAATTAAGTATTTATATATCTTATATTGTTATGTGTTGTTTCAATCCCAGAATTATTTATAATGACACCTAACTACACTTAAATGCTTTATTTTCAGATAATTGTGGATGATTGTATGGTGACCTTAAACAAATTTTTGAAACAAGGAAAAAAAGTTGATTATATTTTTGGTGATCTGACCGACATACCAATATCGGACACACCCAGCGGGGAGATATGGGATTTCATTAAACTAATTTTAAGCACGTCCTTCAAAGTTCTCAAACCTGAGGGAAAGTTTATGACACACGTAAGAATTATTTTATATTATATCGACAGAAAACTGCTGATTTGCCAGATGTTTCTGCTACCCAATACTGCTTGTTATACCGCATGGCCTTTGTCAATTCCAAGTGGTGATTGGCTTCTAATTTTTTTTTCTTATGACTGATTGCAACGTTATTAACTGTAATTAATATAAATTCAATGTGAAGCATGTCTTCCATGCTCATTATTTTATTGTCCTGTAGATTATATGGGGTCTAGCAGTCGTTGGACTTTTCAAAATGAAGTATCCTGCATGTCATTTATCATGCGGAAGCGAGAATAAAGTTCAAACATACTGTTGCGTACAAGCATAGATGTCGGAAGAATCTCAGGACACAGAAGGAATTTGCCACTCACCAGAATCCGGATTCTGTTGGCACATCCAAAGATGTGGACTTATATTTTTCACTCACTATGTCCGTCAAGGGTTCCCACAAAGTATAGACACGAAGTCTCGAGATTTGCATGTTCTGTTCCATACACGTTGCAACTGTACTGGTTCAAAGTAGCCAATCGACTTGTCGGCGGTGAGGCCGTGAGGGGAAGGGAAAGGAGGGAAGGCACAGTGCATTATTTTTGTTCAATAATTAATATATTTATACATAAATAAATATATGTCCCAAACACATACTTTTGATAACATTCTTCAGTAAACATGTTCGTAACCGAGCAGTCGAGTTTCATAGCGGGGCAGTGGAGGGGCAACATGTAAACTGCTTACTCTATGATCAAAACTATAGATCTAAGCATGTGTTTAATGCATATAAGGCAGTTGGGAAGACCTGTAAAAATCATACCTGCAGCAACTGACAAACTTTTTGTTTTAAAATTTAATCTAATCATCATTTATTTCTGAAATCAGTAATTCTCTTAATCCCTTAATTTAGCCATATAATTGCTATACTTTTCTAAATCTTAGACCGAAAGTGTTAAGAAACATTTGATATGAAGTTGGGCTTTTGTCCTTGTGCAATCAACATATTATTGCAGCGTTGGTCACTGAGAAGGTGGCGGGGATGTAAATTAATAGGCGATCAGTATACATATTTACAATTTATTATACATTAATTAAAGAAAAACCTTAATCTAACTTATGGTCTACTTAATTACAATCTTAATTTAATCTTAAATTTACCTTAATTACTTCGTCGGATACTGCTGGGGCAACATCCGGACTGCGATGTCACGGAAGTGGACGGACGGGGTTCGATCGCCGTCGCATCCACCCTTGATACTGTCGGTACTGTATCCCTTGATGACTCATCTTCATCGATGGCGGGCCACCGTCGCCGTTGTGGTGGCCGACTACCATTGCCGACCCGTCTTCATAGACACCGGTGCCCATTCCTCTTGATAATCTGTGCTGCTGGCAACTGATAGTTTAGGTTCCAGCTGGGTTGGGCGCTTCTAGTCTTCGTCCTGCTCCTTTCATCCTTGTGATGGCTGGTCTCAGCCGCTGATCGCCAACCGTTCGATGGGTGACGGTGGCTACTTGCTTTCAATCTCCACTGCGTAAATTTAACTCTGCTTGTGTGATCTTAACTGTGCTGCGAAAATTTAACTGCTCTCGTTTTTAATTGACTGCCAGATTTTCTGATTGTTTTCAACTGTTCGTGCCTTCCTCAACTCGGATATTCATCCTGATGCTGGCCTATCTTAACTGCTGATCACCAGCCGTCTGATGGCTGACGATGGTTCCTCGCTTCGAATTTTGACTCCACTCAACTTACGATTTTCTCTCCTGCGAGAATTTTCTGTTACTGATTCTCTTTAACTGTTCTTGCTAATTCATTTTCTCTAATTGATCTATTTCATCGCCATGTTTGACCTTTTAAGCACCCCAGGGTGTGTCCTCAATATGTCCCTTGGTCCATCCCTTAGACAGTGACTGGGTGCTCTGTCGCTATCAGAGGCTGGTAGCGACCCTACACCCCCACCCCCGGCCACGCCTCCAGCCGTGTCATTCTGTTAATGCCTCTAAGCACGACGGGGAATTTTATGGCTTTCTATCCGAATTAGAAAATCTCCACAGATGGCCATAATATTTTTAACCTACGAAGCAACAATGTCTATTGTTAATGATTATTTTGGGATCTCCCGTACGAGATCCGAGACCCTTTTTCAGCTGGCTAATTGCGGCCGTCATAAACGCATCTTTTCCTGACGATATATCATCCAAAAGATACATCGCCGACAGTATGCAGTTAAAATTAAATGCATTTCTCGGGGGTGGACCATCATAAAACGTTCCCTAGGCCTATAAGAAAGCAGCACGTGCACTTAATTTTATTGCACAAATCAAATTAAAGCAAATTGCACCACGTTCAGACTGGCAGTTAAGTCCTCTATTCTTTATTAATCCTATGGGGAATTCGTGACACACTAGACTGGGCGCATCACACTTTTATAGTACCAAATCAGTAGAATTTTTTTTACATTTTGTTTTGAAGACTTTATTTATTGTACATTTGTTACTTATTTGGTATAAAATACGTTACCGGTTTCGCTGTGTCATTTACAAGCGTTGTTTAAACTAACTTAAAATATACAAGTACTGTAATTAGGTGTTGTTTGGTGGGGGTAGTGGTGGGGATTTGGGGGGAGGGGTCAAAATAAGGAAACATTGTTAGTAAAGGTGATTTACAAGGTGCTATTATTTTACTTTTTATTTATTATCTTTGTTTTATTAACCACTTGAATTGAGTTTAAATACATCTACCGGTTTCGAAAAATACCATTTTCTTCTTCAGGATGTCATAACTAACCAAAAGTATATAGATAGCATTGTTTCTTCATCAGAATCTATTTTTAAAAAAACAATTATTTAAAAAATAAATTTAGTACCTAACTCAAATTGCTGCTCAATACAAATTTAGTCAAATAATTTTTAGGAAAAGTTTTAGAATAGGACTCGTAGTTAAATTTAGTTGGCTGTTAACAATTTCCTGATTAGTTTTACATGCTTTTATTAAATTGTAAACAGCCAACTAAATTTAACTACGAGTCCTATTTTAAAATTATTCGACTAAATTTGTATTGAGCAGCAAATTGAGTTAGGTACTAAATAATTTTTTTTTTTTTAAATTTTTAAAAATAGATTCTGATGAAGAAACAATGCTATATATTTTTGGTTAGTTATGACATCCTGAAGAAGATAATGGTATTTTTCGAAACCGGTAGATGTACTTAAACTCAATTCAAGTGGTTAATAAAACAAAGATAATAAATAAAAAATATGAATTTTAACCACAAAGTTAATATTGCTAATTTTAAAAGTATGCTATTATTTTGTTGACAATATTCATTTTTGATTTTAACAATTGGATAATCACAATAAAATTTAGGCACCTAATTTGGGCTTAAGGTAGATTGATGAGTTAAAAGATAGTTTCTTTGAATCTGTTCATTGATATTTAATAACTAAGATAACTGTTTGTGGCGCAGATATGTAACTGGCATATCAACGATTTAGAGTTTATGTGTATTCCTAACTTTTAAAAACATTATCGTCCCAATGGATAACACAGGTTTGGTTGCACTCTCTCTTTTCCCCCAGAAATGTTCAATCTCTCAATGTGGCCACTATGTGATGCTTTGACCCATATAATATGCATAGCATTGTAAAAAATAGAATAAAATAAAATCTCTTAAAAATCAATCAAGCCGTCACTTGTGATATATATATTATTTTATAGAGTCACATGATTGTAATTTTGTAAGGTTTACTTATGCCAAATTAATTGTTTTCTTTTTGTTTAGGCTAATGGAGCCAGCTGTCCGGAATCATTGCAAATGTTTGAGGATCAATTATTAAAATTGAATCAACCGGTACAATACACGAAAAACAGCGCATTTGTGCCTTCATTTCTCGAGGACTGGTTCTTCTATCAAATATCCTTCAAGACACAAAATAATACCAGCACTTAACACCTGTGCACAAACTTTCAATTTATAAAAGATTTAAAACATGCGATCCTAGTTGCGCACCTACTTGCCGGATCACCGCGCTGTTGCTGCTGCGTTACCAAATAGCCAAAGACTCCACCCACGATTTATTTATTACATATCGGGTGAAAATATTAATTTTGTGTATTTAAGATTGCCATTTGACAATGTTCCATTACTGTATTATAACCTATTGAGTATTCCACCTGTTTAAGTTTTATGTAGAGGTCAATAGTGAAGAAACAGAAACAATTTGTGTGTTTCAAATAGTAATTGTCACAAAGAAATGTTTTCAAAAAGAATCAAACCACTCCCTTAACTGTGGACTATAAGTTAATATTCTATTAGTAGGTATCATCGGGATTAAAAATTTTCTATTAATGTATTAAAACGGGCAAAATCAACTTATTAGGTTCTGTTTTTTCACTTAATATATTTTAATTATACGGTAGGCTCACAATTATCCAGGAAAGCCGTAGTATATGGGAGCAGAAACACGCGGCCATTACCTATTGTAATCAATCAGTTGTCATAATACTGTTATGATACCATCATTGTAGAATTTAAGCATAACACCAGTAGAAAAGAGTTTCTGTGCAAGAATTATCTTAATAAAAATTCCACAATAAAGAGATAACATACAATTGAGGAAGGGTCTACTGTATGTATTTAGATTTAATATTTGAGTATAAAATAGTATTAGTACAAAATGCCCATTTGTTTATCAAGATGGATTGGTTCATTTAATCACCCGTCGAGAGTGAAATGCATATTCTTTTCAAACAGTGTCTTATCCTGGATAATGGAGTCTAATATATACTGTTATTACTTCATAATTGTAGTGATTTATTCCTTTCATTCACTTGTCGAACACTGTTTTAGATGCCTAATAAATTTTATGCTGAAATAGATTTTCTTTAATAAAAGAATGCATGTGTTTTTCTTCACACAAAACACAATGCCTTTTCGCAAGTATTGGCGAAGAATGTAACTGCAAAACCTGTACAGTTTGGTTATCGGAATTGGGGTGCAACAAGTTCAGGCGGCTGCTGCTATGCGTTTGATGTTTACTGCAGCAAGTCTATGGAAGTTTCTGCTGATTCTCTCGGTACGAAAGTTGTAAAATCACTACTTGGAAAAATTACGATTGTTCCAAGCGAGCATGTCGTCTATTTTGATAACTTTTTCACGAATTATAAGTTGTTGCATGATTTGCTACTTTTAGGCTACAGGACAACAGGTACAACATGAGTGAACAAACAAAGAAATGTCCACTCGCCACTGTGAAAGTGGTAAAAAAACAACTTAGAGCAGAGTATGACTACCAATTTGACATAAAAAATGATCCAATTTTTACACTATAAAACCCATGAGAAAATGTGGTGCAAAACTCGAAAGCAAAAGGTGAACATTAATAACCCAAGACTGTTAATAACAATAAGGGAATGTATGGTGCTGACCAAATTGATCAGTCTATAAGAGGAAAAAAGTGGTGGTGGGTGATATTTCCTTACGTGACCATTTCTAATGCTTGGCGACTACAAGTTTTGCTTAGCAAGGCTAAAGAGGTGACTTACATGGATCAATTATCGTTCAGACGGACGATTGCAAGAGCTTACCTACAACCGACAAATACAAAATCCTGTCTGATGTCATCAGCAGTATCTGAAGTGGAGCAGAAAATCATTGGTCACAACCCAGAGTGCATAAAAAAACTATCGCAATGTGTTATTTGCCACAACCGAGGTCGCTGGCATTGCGAACTGTGTAAGAAAACGTTATATGTTGAGCGACCTCGCTGTGGGCAGTTTCACACTTAAACTGCCCATTGTACACAGCTGTGTACACCTCTTTAATTTCTAAGTTTTAGGATTTTTTTTTACATTTTTCTTTATAAACCTTTTACTTAGTCCATAATGTTAAAATAAATGATAATAAAAAATCATTTTCACATGTAGTTTTATTTTGGGCGTTAATGGGTTAATTTAAATGTAATAAAATGCAGAAAAGTCTGAGGAACGCAAAACATGCGAATTTCAAAATATTAGAGAAATACAAATAATTATCTTTACATATTAAGCAATGGCAATGAAATAATTAACAAGATATGAGAAAATCTGAGAAACGCCAACCACACATTGTTCAAAATGCCTTGACACTAAACTTAAATAGAGAGAAATGTCTGTATTAAAATAAGTACAAATTAAATAATTTATAAAACACGGAAAAGTGTGAGGAACTCAACCGCGTACTAGCGTTTGTACAACAAAATATACAAACGCTCTCTAAACAGAAATAATAATAATATTAATACGAAACAGAAGATTAGCAGGCACTGACATTCGCAGAAACTGGGAGAATTATGTTATCTAGAAGGGCGCAAAGAAAATATTTGCTATCTTTTTCTAATGTAAAGAAAACAAAAGCGAGAAAAAAAGGCATGTGCATAATGTGTCGCGGCAAGGAAGATAAATTTATATAAATCGAGGACGCACTAGACATGCTTGTTGTCTTTTTTTAGTATACTGAAAATGAGAGAAAACAAACAATGCGAATTAACTTTATGCGTCGTGAATCGGTATAGGGGCGGATACTACCCATTTGGATAGACTTTGACATTTGACAGATACATCGTGTAGCGTACGTGTATTTTACAGATTACAGACATTTGACAAAAGAAATTGTATTGGCGAAAAATAGATCAATGAACTCATCTGATAGGGTCCAAAAAAACTTTAAATAACGATATTTGATTTATAAGTACAATTTAGTGTGAAAACTTTCCAGAGGGACCACATTCTGCTTCAAAACATCGACTTGTGGTGAATTTCAAATAAACAGGATTTTACTATAATTCATTCAATGTTATAGGTTACCATTCATTTACTGATTTAATTTGTTTTTTAAATTAAAATATGAGTATGGTCTAAAAGAAACCAAAGGTCCCTCTCGGAACGCAAATACTCTGGCCTATGCCAAGTCTTTCTGATCGAGGCCAGCAGTTGCTCCCTCAAGCAGGTTCCAAGCCTCTTGAGAAGTTTCAACTTTACAAACTTTGCCACCCCTCGTAGTCATTTGCATTCCTGCTGACTACAGAGGTTCAGCTGCTAACTGTGAAAGCACAGACCATCCGGACAAGTAGATGTTCCTGTCACTGTACTATAAGATCTACAGTATTTGCTGAATGCCGTAGGAGAGTTCTGCTGATACAGAAGTCCCTCCGGAATACAAATGATCTGGCCTATGCCAAACGCTGCTCTCTTCGATTGAGGCTGGCAGTTCTCCTTCAAGCAGGTTCTAGGTCTCTTGGGGAGACTCAATTTTCCAAACTTTGCTACCCCTCGTGGTTGTTTGCATTGTTGCAGACTGCAGAGGTTCGGCTGCTAACTGTGAATGCACAAGCCATCCAGGCAAGTAGATCTTCCTGTCGTACTCCAAGATCTACAGTGGTGACTGAATGCTGTAGGAGAATCCTACCCAATACACGAACCTCCCTTCACTCACTTCATGACCACAAATGATAACCCAAGATCTCCTAGAATTCATCAATCAGCACAAAATATTTTTGACAGCACAGTTCATCCCAGGGATGTACAACGGGATTGCCAACTGTTATCTTGGGGAACACCACTCCCAGTATGGGGGCAACCTGTTTGTATCGGCCACCGCCCACGGGGTGCCAACTTATGTGTCGCTAGACTCAACCGACTGCTCAACTTAACATACTCAACGCATTCAGTCGACCTTAGGACTACTGGTCTGGGTATTTCCACCGCCAAACCTCGTTCCACGAGTTTTGGCACATTTAAATCTAGCAAGACTTTTTTGGCACTTTTCTCCTAGTCATACCAAAATGGGAGAAGCGACCTGTTCCGCACGTTAATAGAGCTTCCCTTATCGAAGGTCCGGGATCTTCAACTGGAGGTCTGTAAAATAGTAGTGGACTATAAAGGACTGGAACCAGGAAGAGCAGCAACTGTTGAAATCTTGCTGGCGAACATCAACGCTAAATACATACAAACCAGTTTGGGACAAGTGGCAACGGTGGTGTAACAAGATTATATCCAACCTCATATTTTTCCACCCGCAATGATTGCAAAGTATTTAGTTAGCTTGTTTCTCCACAAAAGTTTAGCTCCTCGAACCATATTCACAAGTCAGTGATTGTAACCTTTTGCGGCCCAGCTATCTCGGTGACTAGCAGAAGCACTGAGAAACCCCCAATCTGGAACCCTCGGTTAGTTGTAGATTGGCTACATAGGAACCCACCGAGGTGAAACAGCTTATATGATGTGTCAAGAAGGGCAGATATCTTATTCATCATGGTCAAAGAGTGTACGATCTGACGCTCCAAGCTCCAGCTTTTGGAGCAAAATTCGACACAGTAAAGCACCGACAATCAAGCTGAAAAATGAAAGGATCGGAGGAAGAGAACACCAACTCTTTGCTCTGGCTCCGGAGACTAGTCACGCTCTCACAACCGAGAAGAAGACCGCATGGACAAGCTTTTCGTAGTGACAACAGGGGAAATAAAGCCAGGCTCGCAGATGATAAAAGGAGGTTGGATTAAGTCGATCCTCGGAGATGCCGGTGTAAAAGCAACGCCAGGAAGTGTGTTCTGATGTAACCTCGGTAAACTGGCTGGAAAATTACCCCATAGATGAAATTCTTTTAAGGGGGAACTGGCAGAGTGAAACCGGCTTCCGAAAATTCCATCAGAGAGAGATAGCAAATGCTCCTGGAGAACAATTTCCTCAGAGCTAATTAGCACCTCTCTTCACGCCAATATAAGGCGATCACATATAACGCCAGACTGTCAAGACACCAGGCGATAACAAACCGATCTCTCAGAATGGATTCCAGGTATCGATACGGAGCACAAAATAAAAGAATTTTACCTTCTAATAAAATTCCTATTTTGTTCCATCGATGCCTGGAATCCAGGGAATTACCTATCTGGTGCATTATGAGTCATATGAAAAAATATCATTACGTCTTGACTATAAATACGCCATATGGATGCCAGCAGGGAGAAAATATGTCGCAAGTTGCGAATCTATAGGTCGAAGTGGGCGTCTAAGAGCAGAAACAGCAGGCTATCTCTCATAATGGATTCCAGGCATCGATGGAAACAAAACAGGAATTTTATTGGAAGGCAAAATTGATTTATTTATCACATTTTTAATTATAATAATTAATACAATAACTAAAACAATTAAACCATCATTAAATAACAATTATTTCATGTAATTAGGTTTAAGAAAATAATAAAACAGTACGCAAAAAATCGAGGTATTTATAAAAATAGCTTGATTTTATTTACTAACAAAACTAACTAAAAAAAGGAAAACTAAGAATGTATAGTTTAAACTATTAAAGCAGAAACAGTTGTTATACATACTATATTAAAAGTTGAGGTAGACAATACCAATACCATTTGTTTTTGTTTGCATCGTTTTTAATACCATTTTGCTGAAGTGCCATCTCTCTAAAATAGATATACAAAATGTTGTCTTACTCAAATTTTCGTATTGTATTGAAATACATAAATAATTAAAGAAAAAAATTGTTTTTATTTAGGTGTTAAAATAAAGGAATAATGATATAAAAAATATTTAATATATTTTTTATTCATTTCTAAAATAGCACGCTACAAATATATGTGAAAAACAATACTAGAAGGTTATATGTAAAAAGAAATAAAATAAAAGATGAAAACCATATCAAAATCAAATAACAATAAAAATTTTGAATTAAAATCCACCTTTTGGTTAATATTTTATTCTGCGTAATAAAAGTGTTAAGATCATATAGAATAAATATAATGGCATTTCTTGGCGCAGACACTGGAGAAATATTAATGTAAAAATAAAAGAGTCAATTGAACACAATACATATTTCATAGAACACAAGGCTTTGATAATAAATTATTATATTCCACATATTACCACGTTTAGTTCCACACCAGAAGTCAAAATTATTGTCGTACTTTCCATCAAAAAATATTTTCAAGATATATCTTTTATTTAAAATGTTTTCTTGTTCTTCAAGTCAATTTTTTTACCATATTTTATAGAAATTTGATATATGTATTCGCAAGGGCGGTAACTTATATCAGATCTGCATTTGCATACTTTGCTGAATTATAAAGCTGTTAGTCTGTTTATTTGTTTTTCCATCCATAATTTGATTAAGATCTAGTTTCTTTTTCAATGCCTATGATTTATTTGTCCATTTTTCAGTCTTGAAATAAATGGTTATTTTCTTTTAAAGGCTTTTAGATCAATTCGGCCCTATTGAATCTTTAATTTTGCCAACACATTTTCTTTGCTTTTTCGTTTATTGTTTTAGATTGAGATATCTCATTTCCAATAACTTTGTGTATTTTCCCAGACTCTTGTTAAATATGTTATGGTGCATTCAAATAATAATCGGTATTATATGACAATGGCTTGACTGCAAGAATAATTTATTATTTTGCCTCTAACATACTTTGCAATTATACCACATTGTTCCACAATATTGTTGTCAACAAAATGAAGAAGACTTGAAATGTATATGTATTGTGGAAGGCATACATACTACATGTATAATTCTTGGCAAAAATACATTTTTTTAATTCTGGTATGAAATTTACATAATTTGTTTTTGAGGTAGTGCAAAATTAAGAGGTTCTTTTTTATTGGTGAACACAACACTATAAATGTGCCGAGGACTTTTGACATATCAACATTCAAATCTTTGTTTTATTTGCCAATACCAAAATCTTATGAGACTTAATTAAATTTTATGGCAGATCTTATTACAGTCCTAAATCGTAAAATTGCATTCCCTAGTAATATTCTTAAGTCAAATAGGCATTTTGTGTTCTGGGATAATCCAAATTTAATTTGGTACAATAATTTTACAGCAAATGATTGCGACATTCTATTTTTTCAACCGTACTGTATCGATATATTTTTATATGTACACACACATATTGACAAAACGGGTATACATATCAAGAGCTGCCAGTAATTCACATGAGTTAGAGTAGCCATTTCCAATACTAATAATACCTGAAACGGCACAGTGATTAACATCCATTTTGCATTTGATGAGGAATGACAGACTAAGTATCTTAAATGATTTCCACTGAGGTGTACATTAATTGCAGAAATCAGCACCTGTGTAGATTACTATGTTCATTATTATTTATTCACTCCGGTATGCATATATATCACCACAAATGGCGCTAGTTGTAGCACAGTGTGTTATTTTGTTTACATTGTTTTGTAATTTTTTTATGAATTTCAGTGTTTGTTTTTGTCCTATATGATTATAAACGCGGTTAATGGGTAAATAATTTTTTGAAGGCTTATTGGGGGTGAGCCTTCTTCAACAGTACGCATACAGTTCTTGAATACTTATGCAGTAATTTGTATGAAGTGAAGCCTTGAATTCTCGACAATTTTATAAAAACTGAATTTAGGTAAGGTACATAATAAAAATAATAAAATAAAAAACAAATATTCTATATTTTATATTAATAGTACATAAATGTGGATACATAGAACTATGCCCAAATAAAATATATTTTTAAACTTGACTGATGGATTTGTCTTTTACATGAACTGTATAAATATACAATTACATATATATAACATATACATTAGACTCTCGATTAGCCGAAGTGATTGAAAAAATAATTAACTGATAATCTCCACCAAAAAAATCTGGCATTTTGACATGATGGGTTTGGTTTACTGAATAAAAGTGCACCCTAAGAATAATTTGCAAACAACCACAGGAATTTCTAGTTGATAACATGTTTGCAATTTTTTCCAGTTATATTTTCTGTTCATATTAAATTCGCCAATTTGATTTTCTGGTACATATTATGTAGTCTAATGAAAAAAAAATTTATTTTACATAACATTAAAAAATTTCAGAATTTTGTACTACCCCAGTTAATAATCGAGAGTCTGCTGTGTGTAACTTCACAACATCTTCAAGTCGATTGTTGGAAATATCAAATAAGCGGTAGGTGAGTGCAAACTTGTGGTTTTTCTGAAGCTTCCAAAGAGAATATCAATATATACAATGGACATCTCTATTATTCTGCCTGTCGCAGCCTCGCTAGCCTCTGAGTCAACTCATCCTGCTCTTGTGAGACAGCCGTACTGGTCCCGACAGTGCTGCCTGCCACACCCTGTGGTAATTCCATATTCAATTCCAATCTGAAAAAATAATGCACGTTACAATTGAGTAAAATTTTCCCAAACTGTCAAAGCTGAAGTCCAGTATTAATAAATTTAAAAAACGTTCAATGTCGTCGTATGATTAATCAAGTTGATGTAATTCATTGCAAATGCCAGTTTTACACCATTCCGGGATTTGTTTATATTACACAGCGTGTTTGCTTTGCATATTATTCAAATCTACAGTATAATTACTATTACAATCCCTTGATTTTCACATTTTTTTTTTCCACAGTTTTGGTTATACATATTGCATTTGTGAAATAATAAAGAATATTTTAAAAATGAAAATCAGTATGCATAATTACTTCACCATTGTTCTCCGAATAGGTCGACACGATACTGTACAAAGTTTAGTTGCACCACAATCGTCCAGTACTTAGATTAAAATAATATCTATTTCGCTACATTCTTTCAAAATTTTTAACAAATAAAATAATGAGAATATAACTTACCCAGCTTCGTCAGCAACTTGCTGCAAGAGATTTTCCACATCTCCTTGAGGCACTGTTGTAGTTGTTGTCTGAGACATGGCATTCTCCATATAAGAAGACTGGACATCCAAATCTTCAAACTGACTCTCAAATTTATCCATTAGACCAGATATTTTCTCCAGATTCATAGACTTCATAGCAGCATCCATTGCTTTCACTACTCCTGCCATTGAATTTGTAACCTTAAAATAGAAATATATTCCGCAAGATAAGATAAATCCAATAATTCAAATATGTATAAATATTAATTTAAATAAATAAATAACTTTGTATTCAACCACGTAAATTGAATGTCAGCAAGATGTTATCTTAACCCTTTACAGGGCATAAGTCGAAACCAATTGATTTATCGACCATTAACATTTAGTCCTATAAATAATAAGCTACTCGTATATTATCGACCATAGTTACGCAAAACGTTCTCAAGAATGGTCATTGGTTGATAAAATGACCAGCAACGTGAATTTCGCTCCGGATTGCTCGCAATTGTTTATGTGCCACGATCGAAAAATCAACCAATGTGCGTTTACGAATAGCACTCTCCGCTTGCAACATTTAATTTTAAATTATTTAGTTAAAATAAATTAATATATCCCAAAATTGTTCTAAATAGCCATATTGACTAACAGTAATTTCAATTTTTTCAGAAAATTTTAATAAATTTTTTATTTCAAAATGATTTATTTGTATGTAATATAAACTTTAAAAAACTGTAGGAGATTTAAGAAATTATAAAAAAGAAATTGCCCTATGAAGGATTAAGGTAAATCTGGTGAAGTACAAAAGTTTTGTATTCTCTTATAGTACATATACACAGTGGTGTGCAATAGGCGCAAACTTAGGCATAGCTTGTCATATTAAACTAATAAATTCACACATTCAATGAAATTACCACTATTCGCAGGTTCAACAGATTCATTATGCCCTCGAAAGGGTAATTCCTGAATTGCAAAAAAAACTAATTATATCAATTAGACGTTGAAAAATATTACAGTTTCTATCTAGTTTTTCATTATGACGAATAATTATATTTCTATAATGTAATAGCTGACTTATAATGACTTTGAGTTTGTGAAGTTTTTTAACCGTAGAAATATTGTTCAAGTCATCATATCTAGATTTCCAAATGCTAGTCTTATTTGAAAATAATAAACACAGCCATCAAATCGTTTTATTTAGATTAACTGATTTTGCAATCCATGAAGTTTTATAAATAGGTACTACGGCAATAATGTTTAATGAATTTCGAAGACGGTTTATTTATAATTATATTGGAAATTGAACGACCAATTTGAATTACATGTTTCTTTTTACTATGAGGCAATGGAGAAAATAGCTTATCAATCAAATAATTTATAATGTCGTTCGACTTAACATCCATATTTGCCACGGTCCTAACTAAAAACTAATTTATGAAAACATAAACAGATTGAATTTATACTATTAATTGAAATATACATGTCTGTATGTACTGATATATTAACTAAAAGTAATACAGTAAAACCGCGATATAACGAAATCCAAGGGACCAAAAAATAAAAATTCGTAATAACGAATTCCCACATATAACGAAAAAAATAAAAAACCTACTATATGTTACGCGCCGTTGCAAAAAAATGTTGCGCGGCCTCAAAAAAGATCGCAAATTCTGCAAACAAAGGAGGAAAAAGGCCATAGGGAACTGAATACCTACATATTTTTAGTAGTTTTGTTATTAAAACACATAAGCAAATGGATAATCAAAGGAATTAAATTAAGAACAGAATCTATTCAACACCAATTGGAAGATATTTTTGTAAATTACAGAATATTGCAAACACAAAACAATATTTTAATCGTGTTTAAATGTAGAGCCGCTTCATACAATAGTTTTGGGCATGAAATATACAAGATAATTCAAAAATAACAATCTTACAGTTGAATCGCGGCATTTTTATAAAATGAGTCGTATATAAATTACGAAGGTATTTACCGGTAACGGCGGCAACCACTTCAAAATATATTTATAATCGTTAAAATTGTTCACTTAAAAATTATCGTTAACATTGTACACTTAAAATACATGAAAACAATAGTTAATAGAAATACAAAATACCGTACAAAAATAGTTCATAAAATATTTTAACGAATTATTTATATTATTGACGAGTTCACACGAAAACAATTGTCAAACGAAAATGAATTTATGTAAATATTCAGTTCGGTCATGCAATAATCGCGTTAAAAGCTGAACAAACTTAACTCTACAGACGTTACACTAAGACTGACATTTCCAATAAGTACATTCTGCAACTTTCGGGGGGTTTCTGTTAATTTTTGTATTTTACAGCTGTTTGGGTCTGGGTTGCAATCATATTAGAGGCGTATGCGTGCGTAAAACGTGTCAGAGAACGCCGCAAGAATTATGTCAAATGGTTTTATGGGCCTGCTATGAACCCAAGAAGAAGTTTGAATCGTTTTACTACCTTGTCGGCCGACCGCCGCGCACCGCCGAAAAGGCCATAAAACCGTTCGCATACGGCAGATGCATCGGCGCGGCTTTGTAAGTGCGAAATAATATTTTCATCTTTTAACATTTTTTTATTTCGTTATATATTTACGTAAATGTATTGGCATTTTTTCGTACGGGACAAAAATGATTTTGTTATAAATATTAACGGGATTTCGTTATATAAATGCATTTTTGTATGAAAAATTGGTTTTAGGGACTAAATTTCGATTTTTTTTTCGATATACGTCATTTTTCGCTATATCGGGTTTCGTTATATCGCAGTTCTACTGTAATCAACTTGAATATGTATATATTATACTTTCCCATGCTTTGCAAATGATTAACAATTTGACAAAATGAAGCCAATTGGCCGTTGGAATACACTGTGGAAAAGAGTTTAATTAGCGAAGCAAATTTTAAATAACTTAGTTGACTCGCCCTATTTATTAGAACAAATAACTTTCAACTGTCCAACGCGACAAACACGATCAAATAATCTTTTTTACCCAAATTTGAGTAGAACTAATTACATAAAAAAATGTTTTATTATCCGCTCTACCTCAAAATATAATGCCGTAAATTTTTCTAATAACATTGACATTTTCAACGATAAATTGCTTCCTTTTAAATTTAAACTACGCCAACTTTTCAATAACTATTAACATAAACTGTGTATATTGCATCCCATTTCCCTCCCCTCCTTACCCTTTCCTCTTCGTATATTCAGTTTAAAATCACTCTTTTATTTTTTTGTTTTTCTTCTTTTAGTTTATTAATATTATTATTTTTTTATTAATATATACTAGTTTTTAGTTTATTATGTTTACTTTTATGTAAAAGCATTTTGTTTATCAGTCTGCTATTTTTTAGTTTATTATGTACTATGTATTTAATTATGTACTATTTACTATTTTTTAATTTATTATGTACTATGTATTTAATTTCCGAAGAAACTTCACTGGTGTTATTTTTATATATTATGTAATTATCAGTTATTATTGTTACACTGTTTGTTTCTCCAAAAAAAAATAAAATAAAAATAAAATAAAATAAAAAAATATGTAAAAATATAATGACACAGAATTTTCAGTATGAATTAATCCCTTTCGAATTGAGCACCAATTGTTTGAAAAATGCAGAAACTGGCAGCCTTAAGATTCCCAATAGGTTGAGTAAAAAAATATGTAGTTTAGTAGGTTTCTCATACAGATTGAACAAACAAGTTAGACGAAACCAACGTGTACGCCCTAGCAAAATGAGTAAAAGAATGGCCATGAAGTTGTATACAAATAATTCACAATTTTTTCATACTGTTGACGGCTAGACAAAAATCTAGCCATGGGTTACACTAATCTGGGTAATAACTGGTAGAATTTTACGGGGTCTTTTCATAAAATAAGGATTATTTCATTTATTTTTATTTCCTAGAATCTTTAGTAATGCACAGCTTTTTTGCTTGTATGCAGTGCACACCCCTGCATATACACATAGAATACCTGTTACGCTACAATCAATAATTACTTCTAATTAACTTATTTTTGTTTATTATTTAAAATTCCACTAACTATAAAACAAATTATCAATATGTTCCTTTTACATCTAGAAATAGTGAGTATTTGTTTAACTTTAGCAATGCAGAAGAACCTCGTTCATCCAAGGTAATGTGGTCCAAGTCTACCTCGGATAATATGGACAGCCGCGGGCGTTATATACTGGTTATTTTTGATGCAATTAAAAATATCTTTATTTAAAATAGCGTACTAAATTACATTTAAGATATAAATTGAGAAAAAATAATAATAACATTTTATTTTTTTAAATGTCTTTTATATTTTTTTGTTTCAGTTATTCCTCGTCTTCCTGGCACAATATTTCACAGATTGAAAAAGATATTCGACTCGGATAATTGAAACTCAGATTCTACCGTAATTCTAAATTTTAATATAAATATTTAACATTGTTTTTACATTGGAAATATTTCAATAAAATTAGCTGGTGAATCACTAAATCAAGTAAAAAAAACTATAACCAAAGTTACGTAATATATATCTTTGGCTACTTAGTTTATTTCATTGTTTTGCTGATTCAAAAACTATCTGATAAGAATATCCATTTGATTCTTGGTCAAATGGATTTTTTTGTTAGTCCTGATGTGACTTACAAATCATCTAAACCCGCATGTGTATGTACCCACTGGTTTTCTGGTTCACAGTTCGCTCAGTAGTGTCGACAGATTTTTTTTATTAACACTTGGGCCAATTCAACATTCCGGTTTAATCACAATGCAATACACTAATGATTCATTTTAATTTACAACACATTCACTACACTTTTTTATTGTCTCTTTTTTATATATATATTACATATATCTTTGTCGAATCTAACTCTTTCCTTTTAATTTTAATTAAATAACACGGAAAAAACTGTCAACTTTAACACATATGGTAGTCTAGCAAAGTAGCCGCGATAATGTTTTATATATAAGAGGTGGTTACCTACTACATCCTGCACAATAAATTAATAAATAAATTCAGATGCAAAATGGATATGGAAGAAGTCAAGAAGATCATGATTCAGCTAATCTTTCCTGTAAACCCAATTTTTTCAGGCAAACCAATCTACAATACAAAAAAAAAACTGAGAGCATTGATATTTTTATTTTTACAAACCAATAAATATGCATATTTCAAAATATTTTAAAGAGATTGAAAATAAAATAAAATACTTTAACACAATCTACATACAATGATAATATTAATAAATTAATAAAACACACTGATACGTGTGGAATATCATGCTACGAAACATCACTGTCGCCGCTGTTTTAAGTTCATTTCAGAAACGACCGCTGCCCAAATTCCAGGAAATGACCCAGCGATCGGAGTTGCCGGGACCATGCACAGGCGACACAACTCCATGCAACTTACAAACGGAGGGGTGCGCACCTTCCCTCACTACACCGCTGCGTGACGGGCTAATGAACTGCGTGCGGAGGTACAAATAAGATTCCGGCGCTTCACAATGGACTCCCAGTTCTGGTGGCGACGAAGACGGCACAAGTCGATTCTGGACAGTTAATCCAGCGACTCTGCCCGGGCGTGCCGCTAGCTGCCATAGCCGCCGCCCCAGGATCTTTGTGCCGCTGACCTCTGTCTAGATAGACGAGACTGCTGCCGCCACCAAAGGACTGATTACAAGAATCACTGCCCACACCAAACCATTTGGCTTTCTATCCAGCCGAACACCTGCCCCATTGTTGCCATCACCGATCGAAGAGTTTGCCGCCAGCAACTGTTGACCACCGCAGCCTACCTAGGCTACCTTTCTTGCTGGACGCACTGCGCCACTAAAGAGGCCATTTTCAGGGCCACCTACGTTAGCCGCTGCCTTCATCGCTCCCGCTGCTCTTTACCGCAAGCCTCCGCCATTCACGGCAACGAGCGCGGCTATCACCGCTTCGTTCTGTTTGCTCTACCCCGCTGTTATTGAATTATTTTTCCTGATGACTTTTTTAAATAAATTTTTCTGCCATTTTCCACTCTCTTCACTGAGCCCTCTTGATACCCTCATATCAACATCATTAATCAATAAGAACCCTGACAAAGTTGAAATGACTGATACTGTTTGCACTATAAAAGAAAGAGGTGATTTTGTAGTTGTGGTAAGTGTGAAAAAGGACCACAACCCAAATATTTTTCATAGAATAAGTGTTAACTCAAAATGGTAAGTACGTACTGAATTTTGCCATTCCCAGTATTATTCCTTTTTTAAGGAGTAATTTATAAAATTGGTTATTCTATTTTAGGGGCAGGATTTACGTAGATGCACTCGGAACATTGTAATGCCAAGTTAATGCTTATTCACAATATGGCTGTATTTCAAACCATTGTAGTTTTTATACATTTTATTTACTTTACTTAAAAAAAATACAAATTAGGCGAGAAATAGATCAATAAATTCATTTGATAGGGTCCATAAATAACTTTGAATAATGATACTCTATTTATAAGTACAATTTAGTACGAAAACTTTCCAGATGGACCACATTCTGCTCCAAAACTTTGACTTGTGGCAAATTTCGAATAAACGGGATTCTACTATATATTTAATTACATGTCATAAATGGTATCTTTTTAAGTTTTTAAAGATACATATTTGCATCTGACTGACTACTTGAACCATTTTATAATATAAATTATCCTTGTACTCACTGATTTTGGCACAAAATGCTTTTTAGTAATTTTAATAATGAGACGGAACGTTTTGAACACTTCTTGAAAAAACGTGAGACAGAATATTTTGTGGTTTATCTCGTCAGATTTTGGGTCTAGAACATATTATAGTAGATATTTATAAAGTTATGCATTATGTACATATTTATAAAATTAAATTAATCAAAGTAATATGTTATTTTTCATAATTAACTTCCAAATCAATTTGACAACTTAAGTAAGTTTGACGCATTATTTGATATCACGAAAGCGATATTGTCAACATAAATTTTTTAAATAATTGTGCAGGCTGGTGTAATGAGAAATGGAAAGCAATTATATTTATGCAGTTATGTTTGCAAGGTAAGGAAATTTATCAAAAATTTATTTCAGTTGTATTGTACCCACCTTTCTTGTAGTGAGAGCTGTCTGTACTCTACTTGCAACTGCATCAACCCTCGCAGACATCCTGAGATAATTTAACGCTTGATTCTTCTGTCTTATGGCATTCTCAGCGTGTATCCGTGCTCCCTCCATGTTTCCTTTTTGAATTGCTTTCTTTGTTTTAGTCTTTTCAACTCGTTCTTCTTTTTCACATTTTTTAGAATTCCTTTCTAGTTCTTTCACAGCAAATTTTAAATTAAATAGATGTTCTGGGGAATTTGGTCAAGGAAAAATATTTTTCAGTTTACATTAATTTAAAAAATAAAACAAGCGATTTCTATTACCAATATTTTTGAGAATGGATGGATTGATTCATTTCCTCAGGTGATCTCTGTCAGATCCAATCAATATTGGATTTCTAAGCACTAAAATATATCTTGAGATTATTTACATTTAAGCGTAAAAGGCGAATTAAGCTCTGTGTTTCACTTTTTCAGTTAGAAATTCTCTCCATCTTTCACATAATTCCCAGAAGATCACCAAGTTAGTCCTATTTTAATAACTTTGTTTAAAATTAAAATCTTTGTTTAAAAATAGTAAGAGTATTGTATTGTTGTGATTTATTTATATGTATTTAAATAAAAGAAAAATTCATATTAAAAAATGGAACACTGAAAGCAAAGTGAATACAGAAAATCATTTTTATTATACTAAAATCTTTAAAAAATTATAAATATCATAAAGAATAAATTACAAAAATACTATGGATGCACCAAAAAAATTATACAATTGAATAAAAGTGGCGCTTAATAGAAAAGTATTGTATACTGCTTTCAACTATCAGAAAATATATATAATTAAAACATATTTATTTCATTATTTCACACAAACTTACCACAGAAAATAAGAGGTATCTTTTGACATTTTTGCCAAGTATGGTAACTTCAATGATTTTTACAAAAGCATGTTTTCAGTAGAATTGAGTGAACCGATTTAAAAAATTTTACCTTATTAAACTCATTCAGAATCAGACGAACCTTCCATATTATTACATCATCATCTGTGTCTAGGCATCTTCAGATTATATGTTGTACTAAGTAACACAAATTAGCAAAGCCCAAAATTTAAACAGAGAAAATAAATTATATTTAAATTCAACACCACATTTTTCTCACTTTGATTTTGCGTAATGCACGATGTCATTAAAAATCGTCCATATGTCTAATGTCGTTATGTAGTCCACTCGTCAAAAATGTTGACTTTAAAGTACATAAAAAAATATTTTTATACATCTGCGATCCAATCGCATTATTTTCTTTTATGAAATTGGGGCACTCGATTCTACATGTTTTGCAAAAATTTTGAGAAGTTACCATATTTTAGTTATCTTTGTATTGACACTTCATAGTTCCAATAAATTATCTTCATCTGAATCATTGAGTTTGGAAATTCAAAAATTAGTAAACACAATAGTTGTACCATATAAAGTTAGGTTTACAACAACTTTTCATTTTTAAGAGATCAAAATACTAGCCTCATTAAACAAAGAAAATACAAACATTTATCTTTGCTTTAATAATTACCAATAAGCGGTACTGATGTGTGTATTATATATAATCTATTGTGTTTATTTCATATACATTCTGGCCAGTTCTGGATACCTATGGAGTGAAAAGATTCAGGTAGAGCCGACTCAGCAAAATAACCAAATAATACTGAAGTACCTTCAAGTCTCGATAGAATCAAAGTACCCAAAGTTTAGTGCAACATAAGATTAAATTTTTTGAGTCCTTCAAAAATGCCAATAAAACTGAATGAATAATACATACACTCCATTGAGTTGTCTGGCAAAACATTTCACAAAATAATGTTCAGCAAGTCCAGTTTTTCCAACAATAGTAAATGGTGAACCAACCATACATAAATGTCTTGTAGATTAATCAGAACACTATTCAAGTGAAACAAAATACCATGACCCAACCTCTAATTAAGATTTGAGAATGAGTCATCGTTAAAAGGATACTTTCCATTACAGAAGAAGACATTTCGTTCCCCGTTTTGATAGATTTATGAACACAATATAACAAAGAATTCCTTTCGAGGATTACAGACAGATGTACGTAGAATAATGAGGTAGTAAATAACTATACACAGTTTATATATTATGTTAAAATTTGACAGCGAACTGACAGGTCTGACAGCTAGTTAGACGCACTCCTTTTGATCATAGAGTAACAGAAGCAGAAGGTCAACTTATTTATGGGGTAAGTATATATAGAGGAATTATTAACTCAAGAAATGAAGCTTTTTGTGAGTTGTGACCAAGAACGTATTCAGATTTATGTTCCAGAACTGAAGCGACATAGAATTTTTCCGAATTCGTAGAGTTCTATTCATTGTTCCGTTATCTCTCACAGAGTAAAGAGGTAGTTCAAAATTTTGGATACAAAGTATTTTTTTACAGGTGCAAGGTTGTTTTGTTATTTTTGTACACAGTAATTTTCACTAGTGCTTTTTTAATGACTTTCATTATGACCTTAAGAGCGAGAAAAATAAATCGATGCTTCATATACAGAGTATCAAACTACTGTCCACGATGAAAAATATTACATATTAGGAATTAACAATATTTGAAAATTCTCTGTAAATTTTAATAAAGGTTTAAATTTAATATTTAGGCAATCAAATGGATTACAATTATAGTTGGAAAAGCTATTGATACTCGCAAACATATCAATGCAAATGATAGGGCAATGTTCGAGGTAATCAGAAGTGGTTGTGCATCACCTCAGTGGTAAGACTACCATCAGCGGCGTAACTATCAAGATTGAGCCCCAATACAGAATGGAAAAAGGACCCCTAAATACGTATTGTTTATAAAGTATACAAATATTAGTACTACGTGGTTTATCCATTGAATAAGGTTAGTCTTTTTTCTCGTATAATATTCGCACTATCGTGAAGAAAAATAAGCGTTCTTTGGTATTTATATATATTTGGGGGTTAGGACGGTGGTTAAATGAAATAAATGTGATTGGCGCGTGTGTAGAGGCTTTATTATGACATTAAGATAAAAACAATGGAGACAGATCTAATTAAAGAATGATGTAGAAGGTGCGTGTGTATTACGAAATGAAATGATGTGAAGTGGGTTGGCGGTCTCGCCCGGCTCTCGCGAGCCGGCAAGACCGCCGTTGTGAAACGCTGAAACTGGAGAGCCTCTCTAGTGGTGAATTTCGAGCCAGACTTGTAGCAGCAGCCGGCAGCGCTGTCGCTAGCGTCGATGCCGACTGAGATGGCGGTGGATTTGAATTCCGGTCGCTACATATACTTGCAATTTAAATTACTTCGTTTTGAGGCAATTTTTACCTTACGGTGATGGTTAGGTCACTAACGCAATAGATTAGCGAAGTGTTCTGCAAGGTATCGCAAAAATATCAATGCCAAATAAATTGCAAGACGCGAAATTTTTGCCCCCTATCTAACGTGACCCCCAATCCACTGCATTGGCATAGTTACACCACTGACCACCATTCTCAGCTAAGGTAACAAATATGGACTGTCTGCAGGCTTCTGTTCTCGGCCGAGCCTGTACAACGTCCTGTTTAATAACCTGCTTCTTTTACTGTTACCGGGGGACTGTGAGTTGGTCGCCTATTCTCAATAAACAACAGATAAATAGTATGACTAATAATGGAATAGTGTGTTGAGAACAAATTGACTCTTGCTTCTCACAAGACAGTGGTCACGATTTATGAAAGCATCAAGCTTGAAAAGAAAAAGGATAGTGCGAATAGTTGAGACAGGAATTAAGTTAAACTGTTAATATTGGTGAAATATTTAGGAGTGACTTTGGATATGTTATTTTTAGCCAATGTTACGAGGGCGGCGAACAGAACAGTCCGTGTCAGTGGGCGGAAAACTTTTTCTCGTCCTTAGGAGGATAACTACAGCGAAATAGGACATTCGGTCAACCAACATGCCAAGCAAAATACGTGGCCCAGGGTCGCCAAGGTTTGAGCGCGTAGACGCGGTCTTGTCATGGTGTTAACTCATGGTGCCAAGTAAACACCTGTCATGTGTAATGAAAAAAATAATCGTAAATGTTTATTGTATTGTGTATGGAGTACATCTGCTCATGCCCTTACATGTGGGGTCTTATGAGCTTTGCCTTGAGCAATACATATTGTATATGATCCAACCAAATATTATGGAATATAAGAAACACAGAAGTAGATTGATACAACCGGGGCCACGACTTTGTGCGCCATTCGGTTCGAGTCGGGATTCGTCTAGGAGTCACGATTCATACCACGCTCCTGATCGCTCATCAGAACGATACCCCGCTCCCTAATGGAATATTCGCTCCGCGAACCATCCATCGGATATCACGCTTTCATTATTATTACCATGGTTATAGATAAGGAAACAGGTGAATATGAACAAGTGAAGATGCACATTATACATTTATTAAACATATGTTTACATTAGCGGGCAGGTGGAAATACTTATAACTAACTTAATCTAAAACTTATTCTACCTCGGGTTACTCGGCGACGTTCCTCCGGAATCCTGTTTCCGGCCGGCGTAGTGATGCCGCTGGCATCCGGCATAGGCGGCTGTCCGCTGTCTGCTCCGTAGGACTGCAAACCGGTCTGGGCGGCTGCTCCTGGGTGGGTTGCGATGAACCGTGGCTGCTTCCTCCGTCGACTTCGGTCCCAACTGTGTTTGCCTTAACGTCTCTTTGACGATTCCCTCCTCCGGACCTCGTTTCGTAGCTGCGTGCTTTCGACTTCCTTATGACTGGCCTTCGACTTCCTTTCTACAACTCCCTTCCGGACCTCATTTCCCTCGTCCTCCCGAACTTCACGTCTGACTCGCTGCTCTGGGTTTACGACTTCCTTCCGAACCTCGTTCCTCTCGTCCTCCTGGACCTTATGCCCGGCTCCGGGTTCACAACTGCCATTTTCCAGTTTAACTGTGCACTCTCAACTCTCCATCTTAACTGTCTACTGTCAACTCTTCAGTTCAACTCTCCACTGTCTACTGTCCTTCACAACTCCCCCCCTCCGACTCTCCACTCCCGGGTTCACAACTTCAACCACTCTCCCCGACTCTTCGATTTCAACTGCCTAGTTCAACTGCCTACCGTCAGCTGCGTACTTTCGACTGCCCGCTGTCAACTCTCCACTTCAACTCTTTACTGTCAACTGCTTTTTAAAATGGCGTCCTGGCCCTTTTAAAGAAACCGTGGCGAGGGCGTATTTCCCGCTCGGGGTCGGTCCGTCCTCACAGGATTGACGACGCCTCATTGGTCCATCCGTTGACATCTCCGCTACACCCTCGCTTGTAGGCCTAATTTCGGCCCCGCCCACTTTCTTCGTAATTAATTATAGTCCTGACTTATCACATAAAAATTCAATAATACACTGTTCATTCGAATTGTCCACAAACCAACTTATATTCTATACATTTTTCACATTAAGCTTATCGGAATTATCACTATCTCTAATTACCTCTAAGTACATCAATCAGTATAAAATACAATCAGTATAAAAACATTTCACATTCAAGATCCTAATTAAGAGCTAATCATTTTATTCTTTTTTATTGCCTCTGAGACCTTTATAATTAGTACATATGGGATTTCTTTATTCCAGCTTTATTACATAGTTTCGTGAGTGGTTTTTTTCGCCTCACATACACTTATACCTATTACATAATTTTCTCACCTGCCCAGTTACAATTTATTACATTATTAATTATATTAATTTACATTTCTTATTTGTACTAAACGACTTGATTATAGCTAGTAGATTCAAGAACGAATTCGGGCAGAAAAAACGCACCCGCTTCTTAATGGTTCCCTTTTTTTTTTGTGCAGTCATTGTTTTATTGTCGACCCCCTAATTTACTGACGGTATATTGTTCTTAGGCTGCTCCCGAGCGCGATACTTCTCGGAACGATTTCTCCTCGGACAAAAGGCAACCGATTGACTCCCTAACATATTGCGTCACACGTGTGTCATCCCTCGCAATTGCGGAAGAGATAAATATTCCCGATGAATGGCCTAGGAAACAAAGGACAGCTTTCCAATGACGGGAGAAAAGGTCCTCGTGTGACGTGGGTTCTCGCGAAATGCACTTCCGAGAAAACAACGTGTCTGCAGATGGCAAATAATGATAGGTCGGTCCGAATCAAAATCGGCTCGCGACACAGATTACCGTTTAGGTATATCAAGATATTGAGTCAAAAAGGTTCTAATAACAGTGGCGTAACTAGAAAGGCTTAGGGGGGCATATGTCCTCGGGTACCAGACTAGAGGGGCGTCAAAATGGGCTATTTAATTGGTCAACCACGTAATACTAAATATTCTTCTCATATCTTTAATAGGGGGGGGCGCCATTTGCAAAGTTCATCCGCGGGCCCCACATACCTTAGATATGCCTCTGTTTTACAATTTTCTTCTTTTACTTATACAATGTAAGAATTATTATATTTACGTCATGAGCACTTGGTCTCGGGAACGAGTGATATCTACTCTGGGAATTGCTACCGTCCAAGCCAAATGCAGGGAATCGTCTGATAACAGCCTGATATTGTATTTAGTTTTTTTTTTATGCTGCCATCCGAGCGAAAGGAAATCTGTCGACACGTTGCGGGACCCGCTCTGCCGGCACTCCAATTCTATATATCTTTATTCCATGCCAATTATCTCTAACCGTGCCAGTAAATAGTGGGAGCATAGTTTTTACTTCTATGTCATAAAAGCCGATTACAGGCACCTCTAAGGTTAAATAATATTAAAGAAGTACCTGCTCACTTTCATGAACGAAAAAAAAAATGATCTATGGAATACACTCAAGTGCCCATAGACACCATATAGAGTATTGAATGCGGATACGCGTATTTTTCAAATAAAACACGACGACAAATGAATGTTTCATTTCATAAGCAGCCATTAGAAAACCTGACTATTAATATTGGACTAATTTGGCATTATGGAAGACTGAAATATGGTTTTAAACATGAGATGTAACTTTAAAAAGTGTAGGAAGCCGATAACAACGAAAGCGTGGATAACTAGTTGCTCTCACGTGTTCTGTATGGAACATGGCGAAATTGAGTTGGAAAAAAAGAGTCAAATTCTTAATGTAATATTATGCCCTGCTTGCAACTACAAACTCAGTGAAAAATTTGATGTAGTTCAGGCTGATTTGAACCCTTCGGAATCGTTGAAATCTGTGATCATGTCCGGGATGAATCCAAATGTAATAATGGATATAGCTATAAGTGCAATGACCTTCTGGACTTATCAAATGAATGAAGAAGCTAAATATAAAGAACAACTTAGTAGACATGCTCTAGAGAAGGTTGTAGACTTAAAACAAAGTCATCACGTAAAACTACAAAAAATTAACATAGATTTACAAATTTCTAAAAAGGTGATTGCTAACTTGCAAACAGAATCCAACAAGCAGGAACGACAATCCGAAGTATATGTTAGTGTGTTGAAGAAGAAAAATAAAAGAATACATCAACTGCATTCTGAATTAAAATCACAGCGACTCAAATCTGTGCGCATTCATAAAGTTGATGAAGACGAAGACAAAGTCGGACGAAATGAGATAAAATATCATCCAATCTTAAAAACAAGACAACCACCACAGAAGTCGATATATAAACCGCCGTTGGTTGAATTATATGAAAAACCAACGAACGCGGTTAATACAACACTGTTGGAAAAGTATCATCAACTTGTATTGAGTTTTAATTTATCATCAGAACAAGTCGATGACTAATTACTAATAATTACGATAAATTCATAATAATATCGTACCCTGTTCCCACTACATAAGCTGTGGGAAAATAATTCCTAATTATTCCTATAATTTTAAGAAAGTAAATGATTTCCTACGAAATTACTAGTAAACCCTTTTAGGGAACCACTTATTACGCATGATTATCGTTACGAGTGTGCTTGTGTAGCTTCACTTCGGCGCACCAAGAAATTGATAATAAAGTCAGGACCCAAGGGAATTGAGATACCCCACTACTTTTTTGTTAACAATCTTAATTGGATAACTTTTCATAATTTAGTTGATATAATTATTTTGTTACTCATATCAATAATAAACAATATTATTAACGTATTGTAATATTTAATGTATAATTTTAGAAGACGCTGGAGACGCAAATGTCAAAGAGTTTTATCAGCTGCGGTGTGCTAGTTTTGATAGTAACAAATGTTCGGACCATGTGAACATCGGTATTGATAGTGGACCAGAAACAGGTTGTTGCTATAATAATTGATAAAGAAAACAGAATGACCTTATACTTCAGTAAAATAATCAAATATTTTTTAACGTGCATCTTAACATTTAATTACATAAGTTGTAAAATTTAATCTGAATAATAAGTTTATTTTGAACGACGTGTCTTTCCCTATATTTTTTATTGAATTTCATTAAATTTTTTCTCAAATTTAATTTTAAATAAAATAATGTAATAGTTGATTATTTTTGGTTAAATAAAGTAATGTTTATTGTTCTCGATATGATTTTGCCTTTGGTCACTTTCTAAAGTTCCTCGACCTGCACTGTACTACCTGAGATCATTTTATAAACAGCCCACCGTATTATTAATTTAAATTTTTAACAATATAATTCCATTTCCCCACAAATGTTAGGAAATTTAAATGCAGTTCATTTCATTGTCACTTTAACGAAATGAAATGCATATTAAAAATACAAATAAACGTATAACGTACATAAAAAGAGTTAAGTCGGGCATGTAAAAAAGAGTGAATATGACAGAACTTTCAGGATAGCATTAAATTCTTTTGGCAGGAGTTCAAGAAATCACAATACGGCACCAAAAGAGGCAGTATAAATGCGATTAAGTTAATAAGCAGCATGTTTTTTTTCTGGTTTCTTATCTTACAGAAGACACAAGAAATGATAATATTGCAGATAGTAATTATTTTATTTTCGTGTCTTGTCGCGCATCATTTGAAAACAATACTCTCCCATTGTTTAATTTTAGAATTGACGACTTTACACCATATATTTGAGATTAGGTTTAATTGTCTATTGGTCTCAACAATACGTTCAGAAAATTTCTAAACGCATTAAAACATGTTGAGTCAGTCAAACGTCTTGAGAAAAACATGAAAAACGAGCTGGCTATTTTTGTGCATATGTCAAATGATGTCAAATGTCAAACAATGAAAATTTTTTGGTGTTGAATAATGTTTTGTTAAATCTGCATTATTACACCGTATGTACAATTTAAATATTTTCATTTCTACTGGATCCTCAAAAAGTGTAACTAATTACAAACTAGTGAAAACATGTTTTTTTGGAAATTGTAGTTCTTTTATCATGTTTGTCACAAATCCAATGAAATCATTTATAGCATAGAAATGGGCGGATGTTTGAGCCAGGTTTTCCAGAATGGTAGCGCTCTACTGTCCAATAGTCATGGCAATAGAATATCAGAAGGAACGACGTCTAAAATTCAGACAATTTTTGACGCATTAGTTGCCAATCCAAAAGTGTCACTTCAGAGACTGGAGGCATTGTTAGTGCAAATTCCTAAAGTAAGTTTCCTTTTCATTTTGCTGAAAATTTTATCCGCATCACGACTAATGAAACCAGAGGTTGATAATCCATTTCGAGTAGAAAGTCCTTTAAAAAATATAGAGCGTATGAAATTGTATGAAATGCTTAAAGACATAATTAGGACATTTAAAATTTATTTTTTACATAAATGAAATGAAATAAAGCTGAATGTTAAATAAATTATTTTATATTTTGTTAGGTAGTTCGATAATGATGACGTTTTTTAATATAATTTTTATTGTTTTGTTCATATATGTATACATATAGCCAGTGCTTTTTTTGTCATAGAACGAACCGGAACGGCGTTCCGACACCTTTTTGCCTTACATGTAATAAATTAAATATATGTTAAGAACTAAATATATATTTTATTTAATAAAATATTAACAAGATGTGAGTTCAAAAAAGCACTGCATATAGCAGCATTGTCAGACATCCTGATTTTTGCGGGAGAGACCCACTTTTTAAGCAAAAATAGATTGTCCCGTGCGGGACAGCTAAATTCACTATTATTCAATAACAAATAAGGAATTACTTGTTCAATTTAACATGATATACTCATGTGCTGAATTTAGCTAATACATTAAACAGTAGAAAGAAACTCTTCAAGAAGTACAATCTTCAGCCAAGTACAAATAGGTGAGTGTCCAGAAAAATTATTGTTTAATATTATTTTGATAGCTAAAGAGTTGGTGTTGTCATTTATGTTTGCTATCATAGAAATAAACATTTTGAAATATTGAACTATGGACTTTTAGGTTATCCTGATTTTTTTTATTTCACATGGTAAAAATACCGATTTGGTAAAATAATAATCTGGCAACGCTGACATATAGGTATACATATATTTTATTATTATTAATTTATTTTCAATATTATACTAGTATGTTGATCAGTGATGGGTAAATGACAGTAAATATTCTAATTGGTAATTCTTCAAGCAATGACTGGTACATTAGAAAGTAAACCTCAACAGTTAAATCTTAGTTACCAATCATCGTTATATTGCAGTTACCAATCATTTTAATTAATCGATGAAAAATTAAATACCTAATTTATTGCTATACTTAACTCATATATATATATGAATATGTTTTGAAATCAGACAAAGTACCTACATATATTTAGATGATCGCTTAAATCAATGTTCTAAATTTATAATTATTATGACAGCTTCAATTTATTATTTTGTTTAATATTATCGATTTAAAACACCATGTTGGCATTATGGTGATATGTTAATTTCATAATTGCATACTGTTTATGAAACAGACAGCTTGTGTTTAAAATGCAACAGTGTTATATATAAACAAAATGTTTAATTGCGACATACTTAAAAATAATGTACATAAAATGTTTACTTTGTTCAAGAAACATTATTTTCCCTTAAAATCAGTAAAAAAACATCAAATTTATGAAATTTGTTACTAATGTTGTGAATAAGTTCAATATTAATTCATACCGTGGGTAAAATATGTGTGAAAACCTATATTTTCAGCATTTTTTATGTAAATCACGAGAGCATGGACTAGACATCATTACGGCTGCTGTCGATCAGTGATCTGAAGCTAATAAAGAAAATAAAAAATACACATTAGGATCGATATAGATATTATTTAGTAAGAAATTATTGCATTTTTGATATCAATTTTTAACTTTTTGTTAATTGGTCTCAATTGAAATTTGTCTCCGTAATCTTGGCTTCAAGATTATAAGAAAATATTTTGTTTATACAATAACTTACCATATTAAGTAATAATAATAATAATATAAATAATTTACCATATATTTTAATAACCAAATTTAAACAAAGTAATATTAATAATTTACCATATAATTGTGTAGCACGTGGAAAATGCATCTAATGGTCGTGGTCTTTCTTATAAAGCTTGTATTGTCTTAATTATTGCAAATAACATTTAGTTTATTAGTTTCATATTAGTGTAAAGATCCAATCTAAGTAACTGTACAACACACTCAGTACCAACTAGAAATTTTTCAATTCCAATAAGATTACACATATATGGACCCAATGTATGATCCAATCAGGTAGAGAGCAATCAGAAGCATGGCTATCCAACATTCTAACATAATCATTATACAATGCCTACATTAATAATTCACTAGTTCTACAACACTCCGACTACGTTTTTATTTAAAAAATAAATATATATTTTTATTTTTATCTCTATTTTTATTTCTGTTGAATCTTTATCTTAAATAACACCACAACAGCATGGAAAAAAAACTGGTTACTTTAAGACAGACTTCATTCTGTAGGACAACAGTGTATATATCAAAGGTGGAGTCTACTCCATCCCACACAACAAACTATGAGTATTTAATTGCAATATAATTGCATTTTATGTTTATCATGTTATATTATAATATATTCACCTCTGTTACAATAAAAATATGTATGTCAATAAAGTCTAAATAAAAGTAATACTTTTAAAAAAAGACAAATCTAATGATAACTTCTGAAAAAATGAATTTAAAAAAAAACACATTTTCGTTATAAACATGAAAATATGAATTATTTTTGAAAGTACACCCTTAAGAAAAAATGTTAACATAAACAAATAGTGGTTAAAATATTGTTTATTTATTGACTAGGGAAATATTATCATAATTAATTATATAAAATAGACTTGAACGTGCTGATTGGAAAAATGACTTAATAATATACAAAACTGAACATTGGAAAACATGTAACATGATGTGTGCATAGTACGGTACACGTGCAATTCAAAAAAGATATGCAATTTTTGACTACTTAACATATACATTTTGCGCATTCATTATGCATTTTATTTGTTTACCAAAAAAATTGCAAGACAAAATGTGTCATGAACTTCAATTCACAGATACGCAAAAATAATATGTTTATATTATATCTAGGGACCCTAGGATCTAAATACATGCAGAAAACTGATTTTCCTTTGTCTGCTGTGTATTTATTTACACTTTTATTGTTTTTAATTTTTCTGGATTGTTTTTTCCGGAAAGTTTTAAACCTTGGTGCTAATTAGAAATTTTTATAGAGAACATATTATTGTTGTGATGTTGCAGTTTATCAGAACATAGTTCTATGATATATTCAATACAAATTAAATTAATTAACTTGGAATATATACAGAAAAATCTATATTATTTGTAATGCGTTTCCCCGGATAAGAAAATGTTCAGATTCAAATCCCAGTAGGAAATAAATATTTTTTCAACAAATATATTTTTTCTGCATATCTTTTAAGTTGATTAATTTAATTTGTACTAATTAGAAATATTTCTTACGGGCAGGCAACAGGTTAAATAAATATTTATTGTATGTATAATAAATAACAAAAGATTATATTTTTTTTATTTTTTTATTTTCATAGAAAGCAATCGCTCTGTGGTTTGACATATTATATTTAGTAAAATAACAATAACTTTGTATGAAACCATGAAATTTATTGTACATTGACCGGTTTCGCTTAACTCAAGTCTTATTTTAGTTAATGATTATATTTCATTTGTAAAACATTTATCAACCATGATTTATTTATAATGTAACATATTTATGTTCTATCCTGTCTTATATATAATCTAGAAACTTCAAAATGGTAATTAATTTAATTATTAATGTTTGAAGTATGTGATAGCCCAAAGTAGATACTTTATGGCCTATCAGGCTGGTATACCACATTGATATACAGTGGAACCCCGATTTTACATGCCCGGAATTCACATTTTCCCTTCGTCATTTTAGTACATTACAAACTCTGTTTTACGTTTGTCTTTCCCACGATTTACGTTTAAAATTTATTGAAATTCGTTCGGCCAGTTCGTTATTCGCCGTAGAGCCAAGAGTATTGTTGTGGGTTTATTTTAATATCTGCGTACCTATCGTCAAAAATTATTAAACTGCACGAGGACGATGTCTAGTTCTTCATATTGTACAAGCACAGAGGTAGATTTCCGTTTCCCCATTTGCCGACGCTGTTCCCAACCGCCATTCTGCCTGGCGAGCTCTAAGTGCTAACAGTATCTGATGTTTTGAATTCCGATAAATAACTTGCCTAGATCCAAAGAGCCATTAGTTTGGAATAATTAATCATAATCCACCATCTGATTTATCATTTTATTATGTAAATTGTTATTATCATATACGTAAGTGATCCAGGATATCTACATCTATCTTATTATTATTGTGAAGTGTAACTGACCGCCATTACATGTTCTACGCGATCTCGCTAGAATCATTGTGACGAATCAATTATAATTTAATCGCTAGTCTCATAAGAATCACTCGGAGCTCGCGATTCCACACCATTTCGCCGATGCTTCCAGACATATTGCATCACAGTTTCATCATTCTATACAATTCTCCGGCATCCACTACGGACCCATGCTACCTGCTTCTGCTGTTTCTGCTGTTGCAGCCTCTGCAGGTATTCTCCATTTATTTTCAGGTTTATTAAATAAATCCTAAGGTATTTATTGAACATTTAATCTAAGTAAAATCAGTGAGTGATACGGCCTACGAGGCGTCCTAACCTTCGCCGCCATAATGGCATGGTAATCAGTTGATTCCGTGAAATTTTTATATTAAGAAATTTAAGCTAGCCCGCTTCCTGCGAGGTGCATCTGTTTATACTATTCTGCGAGGTGCATCTGTTTATCTATTCATCTGCATATAAATATTGCCCCATTCTGTAATTGTAATTTCCTCCATATTCTTGTATTTTGTATAACCTTTCTGAATAAATTGTCTATAAACTGTATCCTCTCTTTTTATTGGAATGTTCCCCATTTGAATGATATTGACTCACAGCTTATTTAAAAGATAAGATGTCTCACTATACACTGAGCTAGACCGAAGGAGATAATCTTTAAATGGTACCTAACCTCAAATTGTGCTATTTTCAACACCCATAAAAGCACTCGTTACAGTATGTTGGTCATTTGATTGTCGTATATATGCATTTTTCATTCTCATACCTACGTAATTTGTACGTTTCGTTGTTTTATTGTACATTTTAAGCTGGAATCAGCAAGAAAATTGCGTAGAAGATAATATAGACAACATTGATGCCTGTGAAAGAATTTATGAATAACCCTTGTAGATTTACTTTAACGTTGACTCCAATGTAATAACATTGGTCGTAATGTAAATTGATGAAACAATCGCATAAACGAAAACTTGACAAAAGAAGAACCTTCCTACGAAGAAGTGTCTGCTCATCTCATAAACCCACTTCCTACAAAAGACGATGGTGTGAGGCCATAAAGTATAGTTTACTATATTAAGCAATGTACCACCAGAAAACTCAAATTCAATTTATAATATTGAAAGACCTATTTAAAAACAACAAAAAAAAAACTTGCAGCAAAAAACATTATTTGATTTTTTCAATAAAAAAATAATTAATCTGTTTTATTAACACCCTCAATTTACATTTTTTTTTGTTGGTCCCTTCAAAAAACTTGGGGTCCCACTGTATATAATTATATTTTTATCTTTTCTGTCTTTGTTGATTATTCTAATAAAATTAAAAATTGTATTAATTATTTTTTAGCATGAGAACATCTTATTAATTCATGATGACACTGGATACAACCTTCTGCAGAAGTGTGTGGGTCTCAATCACGTGGAACTTGTTCGGTGGTTACTCACTAGACATCACTTAGATGTGAATAGATGCCCCTGTTCGCTTCCACTACACATTGCTTGCCTGAAAGGGTAATTATATATTGCTGTTTATCTATTAAAAATATCTTTATCTTTGTGGCATATCTGAAAAAATTGGACTCCAATACAAAATGGAAAATAGGGCCCAACATATGTATTGATCCTTTATAAAAATTACGCATTAAATTTTCTAATATGCAGTGTAATCTCGATCAATCGTTCCTCGAATAATCGTTTTCCCGCATGTGTCGTTTATTTCTTCGAGTCCTAAATTAATTTCATACAAAACACCCAAAAATTGATCGCATGGTTCGTTCCTCTATTCATCATTTTACCGCATTAATCGTTTAAATTACGCAGCATACTTTGTAGCTAAATGCATCGTTTCGATTAATGGCACTCGTAAAAATGAGCAGAACATTCGAGAAAAAGAGAGAGAGGGAATGCTGCTACTGACTGCCGCTTGATATTCTACAATACAAAGTTTAATTATTATTTTGTTTCTGTGCAGCTTTCTAATTTTATTTTTATTTAAACACATTCATTTACATATGAAATGTCTTTTAGAATATGTATTAAACATTTAAATATGAAAAATGTTACTTTTTCTATATTCCCGCATTCATAGTTTATTTCAATAGGTCTCTTCTAAAGTGATAGATAGAAGTTTCACTGTATACATTTACAAATTATCTTGAGAAGACAGAAGCGTAACCAGGAAAACAAAAATGAAACTGTTCAGAGCCCTCACCAACCTAATATCCTCTATGGTTCCAAAACAAGGACCTCGAGAGAATAGGAGCACAAGAGAAATAGATGTTCTGGTCCATATACAATGGAATTTCGGGTTAAGAATGAGTCTGGTTACAAACAATTCAATTTACAAACAAAATCCCCCTCGAAAAAATGCCTCGGTTTACGAACAGGCAGTCACGTGCTTTGTGGAGTGAGATCTGGGCGGGCAGGAAATCCGAGGGCGTTAGTTTGGCGGCAGCGTTTACTCGGAGCGGACTGCTGTTCGAGTGCACTTTATTTATCAGACTGCAATAATGTCATGTCTCATTTCCGCAACATTAAGGCTTTAAGCACCTGATATTGTTCATGGAAGGGGAGTCCCCTTCCAAACAATAACACTTTTCTACATAGTAAGATAAGTTGAAATAAAGTTTGTTTTAATCTTTTTTTTTTGTTTTATTACTTCCAATTCATTTTTATGAATTCACTGAATTTTTATTGTTTTGTATATGATTTCAAGCATGAAGTATTGAGTTGATGCATAATTATCCGCCATTTATTTAAAATTATATTGTTACAACCAAAAATGAAAACAAACTCAAAATATATTATGTACTATTATCATTCAGGGGAGTAGTCACTGTCAATGTTAATTACTGTTTCCCATTTGCTTGGAAGACAGTCGATTCTGCAGGCGAAGAAGCATTAGTTTTTTTAGGCAATCCACAATTTGACATCTTCCATCAACTTTTCCAAATCGTCATGGACTTTGCTGACCTGGTAAAAAATGCACAAGAAACGCCACGGCTCGAAATTGATGGTGACAGATTATCCATTCTGCCAATAACCCAAGTCCCATGATTACAACTACTCTTAATGAGGGTAAAACGAAGATAATGATGACTAATTATCTAAATTCTTTTATGCCAGTTTTAATGGCCCGGTGTAATAACGCACTTAATAAATGCTAGCACAAATGTATTTTTATTACATTGTATGCAAAAGTGTATATACTACGCACTTGCAACTGAAAAAAGCCTTGGTCCCTAATCTTCAATAGTAGCAAGATACTGTTGTACACATCGAGAATGTTTTCATGTATTTTTGTATTTTGCATATGAAAAATGATTTTTTATAATTTCTTTTCGTGTTATTTTAAAAATTATTGATTCCTATTAGGGCTGGGAAAAGAATCTATAGGTACCAACAGCATTTGGTCCCCTCCCTACCTAAAGTGGACCCCAAAGCATTTTATTAGCATAGTTACGTTGCTGCTTTATCCCATATTATTTGCCAAGTAAAGCTCTTATAACTATTATTCAATTTGTTGGTAAAATTGTGTGTGAACTAAAAATTCTAGATTATGAGATTAAAAAATTATGTGCCAAAATATGTTCATTTTTTTTTCATAACATTTACAATTTAATCTTTGTATTAATAATCACAATGTATGTCACTAGCGGCCAGTATTTTCGTAAAACCAATTTTTCAATAACAAATTGTTTCATATCATTTTTAAAAAATCCCAGCCCCATCAGTGTTAAAGATAGCATTAGGAGAATACCTTGCCTTCAACCTCGACCACGTCTTCTCCAGCCAGCCGTTATTGATGTTCCTGTCAACATCACGGACCCCCTGCTCTAGCCATTGTCGATTATATGCCCCTGCTTTAACTTCTCTAGTCATCTTTCTAAAGCCTTGAATCCTATGATCTCCAGCTGTCATTAAGAGACACGTTTTTGATGTGCTGTTGCTGGAACCCTTGCAACATAGCTTGGTCCAGGTGTTCTAATTGCGGTCTCCCCATCTTCTTGGAGCTCCCTTCTACTTCTTGTGGATATAGTGAAGAGTGATTCCGAACTGTCACCCAATATCAATTTTCATCCGCTCTATTGCTCAATTTTGTCCTCCGTAATCAAAATTTTTCTTTTGCAATTAGCCATGTTTATCAAATGAATGTCAGGTACCGATTGAATTTTAATCGAACGACGGTCATCAATGATGGAAAAAAACCACTCTGAATTTCGCTGCTATGGGATAAACCGTAGTGCCAGGCAGTGGCAGAATTCCAAGAAAAAGTATATTCGGGTGTCCCAATTTCGGCAAGAATGCCCCATTTTTTATGTTATGGAGTGAATACATAGGTTTTACAGAAAACCAAACAAGTCCAGCTAATTTTTATATTATGTAATTTTTCATTATAGGGAGTTTCGTTACAGAGAATGACGAAATACAATAGGTTCCGGGGGTAACCAACGTACTTCCGCCATACTTCATATCCATAGACTACCGTGGAATGTTGCCTGGTGTTTATTAGAAACGTGGTGTACTGTTCTGGCAGTAATACAACCAATATGCTGTATTTCATAGCCAAAAGGCAACTGCCGTGGGATGCTGCCAATGCAGAGTGTACACCACTGCTAACAACACTTGTATCATAATATGAATTATTCCATTACTGAGTCAGAGAGAATTATTTAAAGAACAGAAGCATCTTGATTATTTCATTGTTTAACTTTACGTCACATCTGTACTGATTAATGATCTCAAACTCACTTCACCAATGTTATTATGTTGTACCAAGCCAGCTGATGGTACTCGGCTATGATGATTCTAATATTTAATGTTTCCAGATATGAAGAGTGTGTGGAGCTCTTGTTACGTTATGGAGCCCGAATAGACGCGGAGGCCCGAATGTGCTTTCCAGGAACACATCTGCACAACTGTGAAGAGAGTGGGAAATATTGTGAGTTTTAAAAATTAAACATGTAATTTCTCGTGCCAAACAGATCACTCTCCTGGTCCTGATCTTAATCTAATATATTTTCTTTAATAATGTGCATAGTAGAGATAAACTAAACCGTTATTTTAATCATGATTGTGAAATTTGTATTTAATTGTAACGATGATTGATAAGTGGTTATTCGTAATTCGGCGAGTATGTTAAATCTTAGTTACCTATCATTGTCCACGTCTCTTAACTATGCTTCTCTATTTTTCTCGGCATTCTGCAGACCTTAGGGCTGTCACCAGAGAAGTGCCTGTTGTCTTTTCCATTTGGTCGGTCCAACTGTTGTTAAATTTTTTTATCTGTCATTTCATTTCTTTAACTTCACTATATTCTTCATGTTTATACTTTTAATAACATTCTGACGACAATCATATCAATTTAAGATAACTCTAGGGATGCTTATGTATATAGCAAGTGTTAGGTTGTACCATATGTATGTATTGCCGAATTGAAAATAAAAATGCAATATTTTCAATATTTAATCAAAATAAGCTCCACCCGCTTTTATGGTCTTCTCCTAATGAGAAACTATGCTAAAAATACCATTGTTAAATAAATTTTCATTTTTGGACTTTATAAATTCTTCGAACCCCCTAATTATTTCTATTTATATATAATTCCAAGTGGCGGAATAGGTGGAAATCTGTCTGCAAAAGATCGGATGAATATGTAGGATGCGACAAAATTTTATAACTTAAATAATTCAATTTGCTAATGGTGATTTGTGATGCACGCGATCAAGCATTGAAATCCAATATAATTGTTTTTCCAATTTTTTGTTCATAATATCAATTGACTAATTGATTCGCCAGGTTTCAAAATAGCAATTCCTCTAAACGTCAAAGTTTCTGACTTTCGGTCAATTTGTGTGGTACCCACTTATCAAACTTTTTCAACGAGGTGGTGTGAAACAGTCAATGCTGACTATTAGATCACACGCGAGCGCTCGAGTTCTCGTATGAGGATTAACTTCTACTATTGTCTTTAACTATTCTTTGTTTACAAAACTCCTTGGTCTTCTTCGATACTCATTTTCGAGATTCATATTGCCAAAATTTAATTTTTCAAAACATAATCGTATTCTTCTCTAGCTAGCAGACCCTTCACCAAACGCCTCTTTGATATTTCTACCTGCTTCAGGTGCATTGTGTCCCAACTTGAATTCATACAAAAATATGTCTCTCAATTCTTTAACATCATTCTGTTTAAGGGGGTAAAAGAAAATATTGTTTTACCTATTATTAAAACTATTTTTATGTTACCTCCCTTATCCAAAATATACATGTGTAGCATCTCCTTTTTTGGTCGCATTTTCAGTGTGCTTAGGTACTTTCCCCGCCTTTTTAACCCTATTGGCAGCCCTGACTAAAAATCGGCAATTTCATGTCGTACAACCTAATATCATTTTTCTAATATTTTGTTTTTTCTTACTGAAAATAAAGAGAAAGTATGCTACATGATGCATTGTTAAAGCAATATAATAAAGGATTTCCGTATTGAAATATAGATTCTACGAAAACCTTAGCCATGCAGCGGCCATGATAACCGTCTGCAGGGCTTAACAGCAAATAATCGACGATGGCCGATTGCTTGTCTGGTAGTACAATTGATTACCATATATTGTATTATTTTATACTATTAATTAAATGTATGCTGTACCGTAAGTAGTGTATTTATAGAGGTTTAGTATCTGTTTAGTATCTTCTTGAGATTATAATTAAATAAGAATATTTACAAAACCACAATACTTCATGAAATCTCAATTATCGGAAAACTTATATAAGAGATTTTTTAAAAAAATGTTAAGACATAACGTCACATACAAAATATTATGAATTGAAAATAGCAAAGACTTATGGTGTTACAAATTAAAGATAAACATGATTTTTTTTACAATGTTCCCCAAAAAAATTATAAGAAAGCCTATAATTAATTTAAATATTATTACAATTTGTGTGATAAATTGGATTGTTTCAATTTAATTCAACTTTATATTTAAGCCAAAACTAAATTTGGGTAACAAATAGCAATTTTTCTGAGAGCCGTTGTAATAATCAAAGTTAAGTTATGTTAAGTGGTGAGAATGAAATGGAGACGCGCTGTTGGTGTAGAGACGTTTATTGTGACAGAGGATAGAACAGAGTACAGAAGGTATGCGTGAAACAAATGAAATATAGAGAAGTGAAAATAGCGGAGTGTAGAGGTTGAAGAATAATCGAGCGAGTCGGCGGTGTGGCGGAATGGAAGATGTGTCGTCGGTGAGCGATCGGACCAGACTATGGAGGCAGCACAGTGCGGCCGGCAAGGATGATGCGGATGGGAACAACGGTAAATTTGAACCGATGTCCCCTACAAGTATAAAATCATATATGTAAAATCAAAGTACAATATTTAAAACATGTTCATTCATTCAATTGCAATGCGTGTGATCTTAAAATATGATATTTTAAACCAACAGCTCTATCAGATGGTGGTATACCAGGAAGACAGCTCGGTAAAATTCAAAATGCTATTTATTATACTATTGATGGAGATCAAATCTGCATTCTCAATATACTGATGCAAAAAATGGAGGAGCCTTGGGTAAGTGAAGATTTAATTAAAAACCAATTTTGTGATCATTCTTTCTTTCTTACTCCAATTTCAGCATATTTACTATTAAGAGGTTGATGTAAAATCATTTACCAGGCATTCATGCTAATGGGTCCTCGTATTGCATTGCCAGTTTTAATCATTAACATTCCCAACAAACCAGCCTATTTTGTCTTAAGCAGCTTATAACTCAACTCTTGATGAACGTGGCAAGTTCCAGTGTTGCTTAAATAAATAAAAACATTTTTGTTAATTTGACATGCTCATTGGTCTGGTGCTAGGACACTTACTTAATGATCAAGTAGAAATAGCAAGCTAGCCACTGACAACAAGCTTCTACTATACAAGGCTATCCTCAGACCTAACCTCGCATATGCAGCCCCCATATGGGGTCACGCAACCGAATCAAACATGAGCAGACTTCAGATCTTCCAGAACAGTGTCCTCAGGCTAGCACTGGGGGCCCCGCGATGGATACGGTTCACACAACTCCACCATGACTCGAGGATTCCTCCCATAAAGGAATTCATCAAACAACTCCCCAAACATTTTTATGCTGGGAGTCCTCAGCACCAAAATCCATTAATAAACATCCTCGCCGCGTATGACGTAAATATCCCCATACGTTTCATGCGATCAAAAGATATCCTCCATTAGGAATTGAATACTGCCATAAGCGGCAGCACCTGCGCCATTTATCGCAGCAAATAAATATAAACCACCCCCATTTTTAAACAGCCCATAAGGCACACATGAGATGAAAAAATAAGGGATCCTTACGGACCCGGTACTATGGTATCAGTAGACCAAAGTACAAAAAGTGATCAAGCGGTCAGGGGTTTTAACCTCGCTCCGGTAGACTACCAAGTTAGTTCTAGTCTCATAGTTCAAGTGCTTAGCTTAGTTTAAAAATAGTAAAAATATTGATGTGACATGTATTCCGTGTACATATTTCTATTTTAAAAATAAATTAAAGTAATAGTGTGTTATTTTGAATTTAATTCATATTCCATCAGAAATTTGCAAATATATAATTCATAAAAAGTGTTATGAATTAAGCTAGCTTTATTTATTATGTACTTCACCGGTTTTCGCTAACTTTATACATTTTTAAGCTGTATATCTAATCCAGTACACGGTCACTGAATAAGGCCATAAAACTCTCTACCTTTAGATCTCTAGGCTGGCAGTGTTGTTTATGATTATTCTCACGGGATCGAATCCTCGAGTCATTCAGTAAAAAAATGGATTCTTTTGATTTGTTGAACGATGAATTATTAACAGGTTTGATTATTTTAGGGTGTCATCTGCATGTTTGATTCGGTGAATCAATGAGGGCCTGTAGATATTGTCGCTTGAACTGAATCTCTCAATGACATTGTAGACGTTTATTACTTTTTACATATTCTTTTCGTCAACGGCATGCACATACGCTGATAAGAATCATTTGGTAAAAATGAACAAATCACACGTGCAGAAAGAACTCTGAATCAAAAGAATCGAACCTTTCGGAACAACACATTTGATTCATTTTGATATTTTAAAAGATTCGTCCGAAATGAACGATTTGTTCATACTCAAACATTTCTACTGTAGGCTGGTCATTACATCATAATCAATTAATATAATTACATTACTAAAATAAAATTTTATTGTCAGACATTTTCATTTATTTAAATAATTTTCAGATGCCTTTCCGAGTCAGAAAACCGTTATTGCATATAGCCTGCGAGAGAGCTGCTTGGAGTTGCGTACAACATTTGGTAATCGTCTTAATAATTCTAATTCTGTTAATGTTGGTAACAATGATGTTGATTAACTGTATTGAATGCAATACTCATAAAAATTATTATAAAATTATTTTTTTTCCTTTTTTAAATTGTTTATTCTTCTACTTCCTAAGGTATATGTACAGTGGTACCTCGGTACACGTCCTTAATCCGTTCCAGATCTTTGGACTTATACCAAACAAATTTTTCCCATAAGAAATAAAGGGAAAATGATTAATCCGTTCCCATTAAAAAAAATCCTATTGTTATTGGCATATTATACATTGATGGGGTTGTATAAAAATTATGAAACCAGTCATGGCTGACTTTAAACACTTCATTTTATTGCCTTGTTTCTGCCTTGTTTTTCAAAAGATTAACATGCATTAGTTTTGCCTTTTCGCAAATCATTGCCTCCGATACGCTATCGCCAGCACACTGTTTTTCTGTTATCCAGATCAAAAACAATTTCTCAGCATGCTCTAATATCCTTGATATTTGTTTTTTAATCAATTTCACCCCCTTCACAATCTTAGCAGATTTAATAACGTCTTTGTTTTTCACAATCGTGTATAATGTCGTTCTCGGCATATGGTATGCAGCAACCAAGTCCTGGATACGCATGCCACCTTCATACTTTTCAATAAGCTCTTTTTTTTTTACCTCTATAGTGAGTCGAACCATTTTCTTTGTTGTTTGGCTCTTCTCATTACTTTGTTAGAACGCATGGTTAATGATCGTGAAAAACCACAAAATCACGCGATATTCACAGAGAGTTATAGCGCGCGTTGTTCACTGAATGGTAGAAACAGTAGTACTGACACTTATGGGCAGTCGTGGCAGAGATGCCCCCTTTTCAAAAACTGATTTCAGCCGAATGAGACCAAGGACGTAAGCGCACACCATTTGACGCACGCGAGTCATCGCCAAAGGTCATATACCAAACAAAGGTTGTATACCAAACAATGGTTGTACACCAAACAAAGGTTGTATACCAAACAAAGGTTGTATACCAAACAAAGGTCGTAAACCAAACAATAGTCGTGTACCAAACAAAGGTCGTATATTAAACAAAAGTCGTATATGTACCAAACAATAGTCGTATATGTACCAAACAAAAATGTTCACGTCCAAACAGGACGTGTGCCAAGTTGGACTTATAGCGAAGCAGACGTATACCGAGGTATCACTGTAGTAATATTAGTTGTAGTGGTAAGAAATTATTTGTCTCTTTGCAGGTAAACGTTAGATCTGAAGAATTACATGTGATTAAGGACGAGTATTTCCCAATTCATCAAGCGGTGTTACATGATCTCAAGTTTCTGGAATTATTAATAAACCACGGTGCTGAAACACGGGTTAGAACTTGTACACAACAAATGACCCTCCTACATGTTGGCAAGTACAGTTTTAGCTAATAAATTTTAATTTGTTTTACTATTTCTTATATTTATAAAAACTCAATTATAAGCCAAATAAATATTATGCGAACATAATACTTATCAGAATTTTGTTGTAGTTTTATTGGCTGCAAGAAAGAGCGCCGAAGACACACTGAGCACCGTACGGCTCCTGTTGGAACACGGCTGCAAAGAAGTTATAAACGCTCCGGACAGCCTTGGAAATACACCCTTGCATGCTCTTATTGTGAGGTACACCAAGCGGTTCTATCAAATCATTTAAAAAATATAGATCAGTTCTTTGTTTTTTTTTAACTTTGATTTCTAGTTTGTGTTTTTTCACTATTGGATGTATTAAAAAATTCTTATTTTGGTTTTTTTTTCATTTTATTTCAGCACCGCACATTAGTTCAGCAACTTAATATTAAAAAATGACATCATTTTTTAAATTTGTATGTATATTTTTTCAGGTACGCCTTAGAAGAAGCTCGGTATGGGTATGACCGGTGGAATAAATGGGGTGCTCTGAATTTGGCTCGACATCTTTTGAGTGCTGGGGCGCACCCTTCCATTAATCGGCCAGGAAACAGCGCCCTGGCCAGTACCCTTCGCCATGTGCGCGATTGGGATGTTTGTTACGAGCTACTGAACATGATGCTCGCACATGGGGGTAATTTGTTTTTTTTACTAGAAATCCGTATGACTATTTTGTACTTTTTTAAAAATGTTGGCTTTCAGTACAGGCCGTGTTTAATTTTTTTTGTAAACGGTTATTAAATCCATGATTTACGTAACAAATAACATCATTAATTATTTCTCTGATACTTATAAGAATTTAACTATTAGCCTCATCTTGAAAGCATTATGTAATTTGTGTAAAATTTCTTGAATTTCACACTGGAAAAATGAAAGCTCGCCCTTAAACAAAACCACCAAATGCATTTGACATAATAATTTTAAATGTAGAATATTGTGTTAAGCGTCATTCTAAATATATGTAGGTACTTTATTTGCTTTCAAAACATATTCATATACATATATGAATTGGGTACATCGATAAATTATTTAATTTTCGATGGATTAATTCAAATGACAATACTCATTACATAAAATTAATATGAAAAAACTCCAAATACAAGTTATTTTTGACAATTGTATCGAATGTGAGAAAGTCTTTTTGAAGAGAGAATTTTTCTAGTTTAAAATTTGAGGTATTCTACATTTCATAATTTTTCAAGATAACACTAACAGTTAATTCACTAAAAATATCAAATAAATATTAAAATGTACTATTTTTTTTGTAAATGTTGCTTGATGGATAGGGAGAGAATCAACTAGTTTTCTCACATTCGAGACAAGCCGTTAAAAAATACTAATTTTTTGAGCTTATGTTATGTTCCACATAATATTATGATAGAAGTGTGTTGCCATTCAAATTAATCAATTGAAAATCAAATAATTTATTTAAATACCCACTTACTTATTAGTGAATGGCATTTTAATTTTAGCGGATGGATTTATACTCAGATAAAAGAAAAGATGTCCCGAAAGGACTCTATTTATGAAAAATATTTATACCATTTCTTCATTCAGGTCGCTGTAAAAATCAATGTTGTGTTGTTATTTTATTTTAGTTATTTACATAGTTTATAAATAACTTTAATCTGTATACTTTAATTTTTCTGTGTACTTTCATTTTTCCAGTTTGTTTTTTCAAATTCAAAACATTCTACGTGAATTACACACTCTTTCAAAATGAGGCTAATACTTAAACTTCTTATAACATCACCTAAATACTAAAAGGACATTATTTGTTACGTAAATCTTGCTAGAGAGGAAAATTTTGATAGAAAGAGATAACAATAAAATTGTTAATTTTTTTGCATTCAAGACAAGTGACAAAAATATCTCTCTCATATCTTATCTACATTTTTTCATGTTAATATTATGAAATTAAATAAAATGTTGTCATTTGAATTAATCCATCGAAAATTTAATGATTTATGCTAGTAACTAGTTGATATACATATATGAATATATTTTGAAATTAGTCAAAGTACTTACATATATTTAGAATGACGCTTAACACAATATTCCACATTTAAAATTATTATGTCAGATGCATTTGGTGGTTTTGTTTAAGGGTGAGCTTTCATTCCAGTTTGAAATTCGAGAAATTTTCACCAATTACATAATGCTTTCAAGATTAGGCTAATAGTTAGACTCTTATAAGTATCAGAATAATTAATGATGTTATTTGTTATGTAAATCATACGAGAGAGGAAGGTTTGAATAGAAAGAGACGACAATAAAATTTTTGAATTTCTCGCATTCGATAAAAGTGTCAAAAATAACTCGTATCCGGAGTTTTTTCATATTAGTATTATGGAATGAGTGTTGTTATTTAAATTAATCTATTGAAAATTAAATAATTTATCGAAGTACCCAAATCATATATATAAATATGTTTTGAAATTAGACAAAGTACCTACATATCGACCACTCCTACATAAAGTATCGTAAGTAAAAATGACATTTTTAATCATTGTGGTATTTTCCATAGGACGAGTTAATATATTTAGATGATCGCTTAAATCAATGTTCTAAATTTATAATTTTTATGACGGCTTCAATTTATTATTTTGTTTTATATTATCGATTTAAAAAGCCACTTTGTCATTTTGGTGATATATCTGTTTCATAATTACATACTATTTATAAAACAGACAGCTAGTGTTTAAAAGACAACAGTGTTATATATAATCAAAATATTTAATTGCAACTTACGATAAAAATAACCCACATAAAATGTTTATTTTGCTCAAGAAAACATTATTTTCCCTTAAAATTAGTGAAAAAACATCTAATATACGAAATTTGCAACTTAAGTTGTGAATAAGTTCTATATTAATTCATATTGTGGCTAAAATATGTGTGAAAATATCAGCATATTTAACCTAAAAGTAAAGAAACTATTCCACGTCCGCTTTGACCAGATTGAGTGGCATATTAAACTTTGAAGGAACATTAAAATAATTGTCTTTTATAAATAAATTGCAGTTGAAGCCCTAAAGTATGTGAGTAAATACGATACAGATAGTTCTCGATTTACAAAACGAGTTCCGTTCCTTGAGGTCTTTTGTTATATATTTTTACAATGTATATATAATGCAATCATATAAGTTAGCGGTTATTTGTACATATGAAAAACATTGAATGTGTACGTAAAATCTCATTATAACATCTCAGTGAATCATAAATGCTTCTTTTTACTTTCGCAATTCTCTCCATATTCGAGTCCTGTTCTTCAAGCATTGCTTATCTCTCAGAAATTAACTTAAAAGCTGCAGCCATTGTCTGCATTGTAAATGTTCTGGAATGTGAAATTTCAAGTTATTCTTGTACTTTTGTGTTTACACATCAGTTGTCAATTCCTCAGAATATGAGTCCGACGACTCCTGCTACATCACATTGGCCGAGCCAAGTTTGAGTTCCGCCTGATTACTCAGTTCAACAACTTTGTGCGCTACGTAAATAATGGATGCAGACTCAGAGTCATTGATTTATGGTATTTTATGTGGAGTTGGAATCAGACTGCAGGGTAAAGTCGAAGTCAGTAATTTTTTAAACTCTGCAGCTCTATAAAAAAAATTAAAATAATAACCCAACATTAGTTTTTAAATCGAATTAACTGAAGAAGTTGCTGAAATATTTTTTCTTGGGGAAATCTTATCTTGTACTAGATTAAAAAACCTTATGTAAGTATTTAAATAAATTATTTTATTTTCGATCGATTAATTTAAATGACAACACGCATATTATTTCATCCCATAGTATGATAAAACATGGAAAAAATTCTAGAAATTAGTTATTTTTGACTACTTGTCACGAATGCGAGAATATCAACAATTTTATTCTTGTCTCTTTCTGTCTGGTATGAATTTATGTAAAAAATAATATTCTTTCAAATTTAGATAATATTGGAAATAAATTAACTATTAGTCTAGGCTTGAAAGAGTATGTAATTCATATAATATTTCTCGAATTTCAAACTGAAAAAATATTTAACAGTTTATTTGAAACCAGTATTTTTTAATAGAATACTACTATGTGAAACATTTTTTTCCTTATATTTAATGTAAAGAATGTAGATTTAAGATAAATCATTAATAAAGTATATTGGTACTTCTCTTCTTAGGGGATCCCAACATGGTAGGCCGTGACGGCTCTGTCCCCATCATGGTGTGTCTCGTACCTCTGATAAATAAGGATCCTCTTCATCATTTTACACATTCCATGAAAGTAAGTTTTTAAAATTACAGTAGAACCACATTAATTCGATCCCCTTTTATTCGAAATTCGATGTAATTTGAAATTTGTGAACACCCAAATTGTCAGTTTCATACATAATCAACCTCTTAACACGAAAACCCCGTTAACATGTAGTACAAACTAATTTTCAGGCCCTCACGTCATAAATCAATACATTTTTACATCACTTAATTCATAAATTTTAAGTAAGTTATAAAAAAAACAATTTTAAGTAAGTTATAAGTTATAAACGCGCGCTCGTGTATATTTTTTTCAAACTGAAACATGCCTGATAATTAAAAATTTTTTAATTTGTTCTTATAATTCTTACTTTAGTGTTATATTTATTGTGTATTTTAATTATTGATTGTTTAATTCCCTGAGAACAATTTAATCTTTACTTATTACGAAAAATAGATCTAATATTTACCCTAATTAGTTTTAGTAGTACATATAATAAATTACATCAGGATTTTGTATTAGCGTAATAAATACTGTGTTTATGAGATGATTTTGCGAAATATGCCAAAATATCTACGCTTTTTACGAAATTAACGTCTTTTCACATGATTTTTGCGATTTTTTACGCAATCGCATTGCAAATGTAAAATTAAAATATTTTTTGGTCGCCTGAATTTCTTATTAACTGGATTCCGCATAATACGAATTCTTTTTTTTTGGGTCCTTTGAATTTCAAATTAACGCGGTTCTACTGTATTAGTATTTTTATTGATTGTAGTGGTGTGGTTACATCAATCATAATTTTCAAAAAATTAGTAAAGTAGAATGCTAAGAGGGTGGATAGTAGAAGGTAGTATGTACTAGTGTGTCTTGTGTTAGACCAGATATTCTTCATCAGACAGATAATGGGAGTACACCCGTATGCTGCACCAAGTTTTTGTCGACTTCTAGAAGACCTAAGATTCAATTAAGACACGCGTGTGTATTGAGAAATAAATAAATCTGTAGTGACCTTAGACAAGGAGATCTGCTTTCTAATCTGGTAGATAATGTGAAGAGGAAATAGCAAACTGTGAAGATATTCCATTGGCATATTATTAGAAACTAATGTTGCTCAAATCTTGATTGATAATAATTGTACTGTGTTGCATTCCAACATTGATTTAAAGTAACATTAAGAATGTAGTTTTATTAAAAAATATAACAGAGGATTTGTTAACGTGACCGACTCAGACTACATTTATTATACAATTGATTTAATAATTTGAGATAAACAAAAAATAATTACAAAAAAAGATAGGTATTTTATAACCATCCTGTTGCACATGCACTCCACGTCACGAGTTTGTCTCAAACTAAGGGTTTTAAGAGAATTAATATTATAGATTATTATGTGAAAATATTAATTAAAATATATGTTACATAGCCGTCAGAATAATCTTTACCTTAATATAATTAACCTTTAATATGATCATTCTATGCAAGCAGCTTTATTCTATCCTGTATATTTCTAAACACTTCAATCTCATCACCTCTCACATGACATCTTAACAAATGAAAGTGTACATTAAACATAAATTTATGGGGTGACTGTAAAATTTGAGATTAGATTAAGTAAACAAAATGATTTTATGTACAGTAAGACCCCGTTTAAGCGGGGGATATGTTCTAATAAGTTTCAGCGTTAAACGAGGTCATCTTAGCACATGGGGATAAGTGAAACAGAACAGAGAATAAGAAAATTTATCAGTTTTTTGTAACATTTATTGTCAAATACTTTTTTATTACATTAATTGTAGACTTATTTATAGCTAATATTGATTTTTATTCATAAAACATTCATAAAATTTTTTTTAAAGTTTGAGTAAAGAAGTTACGAGGTGTGTGAGAAAAGTAATGAGATTAGCAACACTGCGGGAGATGTGGTAACGTTGTGTCTACCAGGCTATGCTAAATCGGTTTGTTTATCCCTTCCACTTCCTCAGTCCGAGTTACAACTCCGTACAGTGAACACGTTAGTTTTGACAGCGCCATTAGTAAAGTTGTGTTTTCATTGTGCGTCACAGAAATGGAGCATCGGAATTTTGAGCAACGTTGTGCAATAAAGTTTTGTGTTAAACTTGGTGAATCCGCGAGTTGTACTTTTGAAAAGTTGAAACAGGTCTTTGGGGAACAGTGCTTATCGAGAGCACAAGTTTTCCGCTGGCACAAATCATTTTTGGAAGGCCGAGAACACGTTGGAGATGAACCTCGCTCAGGGAGACCTTCGACTTCAAAAACTGACGAAAACATTGATCGTGTGAGGGCTCCTGTGAGATCAGACCGTCGTTTAACAATAAGGATGATCAGTGAACAGTTAAATTTAAACACTTTCACCGTGCATCAAATTTTGACAGATGATTTGAACATGCGAAAGATTTGTGCCAAAATAGTGCCGAAAAATCTCACAACTGAACAGAAGGACATTCGAAAAAACGTGTGCGTTGATCTTCTTGAGAGGATGGCCAATGACCAAGAATTCTTCAATTGTGTGATCACCGGTGATGAATCCTGGATATTTGAGTACGATCCTGAAACAAAGCGGCAAAGCGAAGAATGGCACACTCCGTCATCTCCTCGGCCGAAGAAATGTCGAATGAGCAAATCAAAGATCAAGACCATGCTGATTTGTTTTTTTGACATCAAGGGTATCGTGCACAAAGAATTTGTTCCACCAGGACAAACTGTCAACCAAGTGTTTTATAAAAGTGTCCTTGAAAAGTTGAGGCAAAGAGTGATCCGTGTGAGACCAGACATTGCAGACAAGTGGATGCTTCATCATGACAATGCTCCGTGTCACACGGCCCTTTCCATCCGTGAATTTTTGACCTCAAAACGCATTACTGTTGTTCCTCAACCCCCCTATTCACCTGATTTGAGTCCTTGTGACTTTTTCCTTTTCCCGAAATTGAAACATGTCCTAAAAGGACGTCATTTTGGAACTCTGGAGAACATTCAAAAGACTGTGACCGACCAGTTAAAAGCCATACCAATTGAAGACTTCCAGCGCTGCTACCAAGAGTGGGAACGACGACTCCGCCGGTGTATAGCTGCCCAAGGGAACTACTTTGAAGGGGATAACATTGTTGTTTGAAAATAATAAAAACTTTGGTTAGTATGAAATCAGTCTCATTACTTTTCTCACACACCTCGTATGTTTGTGATGAGGAAGGTTCTTCCTCATTTGATATTTTTTGTGAAGAAATCATCTAACGTCGTTTGCCTTTTCCTGTTTCGTTCAGCAAGCAGTTGTCGATAACAAGACATCACATCAATGACACTTCATCTTGCCTTTAAACTTCTATCAAAATTTTAATAATTTTGTATAACATAATTTCCGAGATAATGGCTAAACTTTTTATAGGAAATCCGTTGAATGTACCTTTTGCTCCCATCTTCAGAAATCCTAATTTCGTGATCTTCGTGCACTTGTTGTTCTACTAATTCTTTAAGGTCATCGTTGGAATGACTTTTACCAGTTGTAACTTCCAATAATTCTTCAATATCCTGTGCATTTACCTCCGGCCATACATTCTTCCATATTTCTTTCAAACATTTCTCGGTCACCCCATTCCAGAAAAGATTGATGTTGTCTACAAAATCGTGCACGATTTCGGGGAATACCAATACCGTGTGCGATTTTGGGGAAATCCCAATTCTACCTCGTAATACTGTAACAGCTTTAAGCGGGGTCTTACTGTATTTAAAAAAATTTTATCGACAAATGTTTTTTTTTTAAATTTGTATCATAATATATGTATATTATGTGCATGTATGTATCAACTTGAAGAGTATTTTTTATATTATATTTTGAGATTACAGTAGACTCCCGATTATTCGGGATAGACGGTGAAAAAAAACCCCGAATAATCAAATTTCCCTGTTGATTGTTAAAAAAATATTCAAAAGTTTGTGATGTACGTGACCTGAGAGTTCCGTTCACACTCACCGGCTAGATCAGTGTAGAAACGTGAAAATGTGAGTGCGGAACTCAGAACTCACCTTGCTGACGACTTTTCTCTTCACTTGTGATATATTTATGAGTTGTGTAATTCAGATGGACAGGAATCTAATCTACTTAATTAAAAGATGTTAAATTTAACTTGACTTGTTTATTATAAAAAGAAAGGAGAAAATAATCATCATAGCTATAACCTAATATCACAAAAAAATAATTTGCGCAAAGTTATACGGTCCCAACGACTAGAACAATAATGAAATCCAGTTGCTCGGCGCGATGATCCCCTGTGACAATGCTCGAGTATCCCCAATTTATAACAAAAGATACCGCCATCATGATAGGTTGGTAATCCGACACAGACAGAAAAACATAACCTTGGACTTGGGACGCTCTTTCACATCGAACTCGTTGCCCTGGCTTCTTCGACGCCGCGTAATAATTTATATGGAGTTGCCTTGTAGGCCTGGATTCATTTGTTACCCTTATCAGTCATTGTGGCCAACAACCGGACGTCCTCCATATACCGCTCGCGATATCATCCAACATAAGCCACAGAGTCCTTCCATCCCGGGTCCAAGTAGGAAATTAAATTAGAATTTATCACAAAATTATTAGAATGTTGTAATTATGATGATTTCTCTTACCCATTGGGTTATATAAAATGTTCGAGTACATCTCGTTTCGAAATGCATGCACGAGAGTTGCTATAATTTAATAGTTATTTCCCAACTAAATTTTATTAAAATAATATTAAGTACTAAAAATTCTGGGAACGTATTTAATAACGTTACAAGTTACAAAAAATCAAGTATGCATGTGCCGTCCAACTCAGTAGTAATCTGAATCCTGGTAGATCCGAACCTGGATAATCGGGAATCTATTGTATTTGTCAAAAAATGAGATACTCATATATTGTATACATTGTACATATAATGTTCCATATTCAATTAAAAATAATCTGACTGATCCATATTCTGATTTTTTTAAATGGATAGATTTATGGTTGATTAAAATACACCAGGTTGGCATTTTCTGATTTTTTTTTTTTTTTTTTTTAAATTGGCGTTTCACCCTTATGGAGTGTTCTTGCCATTACCGAGTATTTTTATTTAATGTGAAGTTTCTTTTGGATACATTTAATTTTTACAGGTTTATTTCATTGGCGTTTAGGAACCTCGTTAATATTTTAAAAATGGTTTGATTGTTAGATGATAACAAAGTTGGGATGTTGATGGGGAATGGAATTTTGTTGTTAGAAAGATCTTGGATTAAGTTTGGATACTGGTCATTGATAGGGCATCCTAAAAAAACATGATTTAAGTTTTCCTCTTCTAGTTGACATTCACACATAGGAGAGTCTCGAATGCGGATTTTAAATAAGTGAGAATTTATACAACAATGGCCGATCCTCATACGGCAGATCGAGGAAGTTTCAAACTTATTTAATTTCGTTTTGGAAAACCAGGGCCTAGTAGGAATCTCTGGCTGAATTTCTGCAAACCATTTACCTTTTACAAGTTTAGAAGTCTCCCATTGATCTCTCCAAATGCAGATCATTTTCTCTTTGAGAATAGGAAATATATCAGATATTGTCACATGATTATGTGAAAGGACGCCAGAAGTAGAGGCTTCCTTTGCTAAGGCATCGGCTTTTTCGTTTCCCGGAATTCCACAGTGGCTGGGAATCCAAGCTAAAGCAATATCCATGTCTTTTTGTTTCATACTAAGCATTAATTCTCGTATTTGGATACAATGCTCATCTTCGGCATATGAAAAGGGACACGATTTTAATTTTTGTAGGACGCTAAGAGAATCTGACAGGATCAGGCTTTTATTACAAATGGGTAGATTTTTCATAATATATTTTAATGTCTCGAAGATTGCGATGGCCTCAGCAGTAAATATTGAGGTTTCTTTTGGTAATCGATATTTCTGTGCCAGGTTTTCTGAATCACAAAATGTTGCTGCCCCGGTGTGACTAGTTAAATCTATTTTGGAGCCATCCGTAAAGAAAAGTTTCCAGCCTGGCCACTTTGATCTGGTAATATTGATGAAGTTTCTTTTGGCTTGGGGGTTATTCTGGATTCCAAATGATAGTAGTATTTTGGGGGTGAATGTATGGGTTTGGAAATGAGTGGCATATAGGGGAAGAAGGTTTTGTCTTAAAATTTTGTCAGAATACGTCTGAAAAGTCTTAAAACTATTGGTCAACAGTGGGGGACTTTTATTTTTCCAATATGAACTAATTCTAAGTTGATCTGTAAGAGTTTTAATTTTTGGTATTAGAGGATGATCTTTTTGACGCATACATTTGAAAAGAAATTTGTCAGACATAAACTGTCTTCTCAATTGAAGTGGAGGATCTACTGTTTCTACCTGTAAAGCATTGATTGGGGAAGACTGCATTGCTCCAATTATTAACCTAAGACTTTGCGACTGGATACGATCTAGCCTTTGCAGATTTTTTTTTGAAGTCGGTTCCATAATGAAAGATGCATAATCTAGATGACTACGAACATATGCGTGATAAAATAACTTTTGGGTGTATGGATGGCAGCCCCACCACACGCGAGATACTGCTCTCATAGTATTGAGACTTGCTTGGCATCTATTAACAATTTGGTTTATATGGGCGTTCCAGTTAAGTTTGGAGTCTAAAATAACTCCCAAGAATCTGATTTGGGATTTGACGGGGAGGGTTTGATCAAGGCAAGTTATATGTACAGCGGGGACTTTTCGTTTTCTGGTAAAGATGATTACACTACTTTTTGTCACAGACAGTTCCAATCCATGTCCCATAAGCCAATCAACCAGATTGTTCACGCTATCTTTGAGAATTTTTTCTAACTGCTTTAAAACTGGACCCGAAACGTAGATAAAAAAGTCATCAGCGTACTGCAGGATTTGAGAAAGAGGATGAATACGGTAAGCTATGTCAAGGGTGTATATGTTAAATAGGATAGGAGATAACACTGACCCTTGTGGTAGGCCTCTGGTGACAGTTCTGAATACAGGAGATGATCTTTTCACTTCTATCACTATTAACCTTTGGAGAAAGAGATTGACGATAAAACAAGTTAATTTAGGGGGAATTCCTATACCTAGAAGTTTTTGTTCCAGGATACTGATGTTGACGTTATCATATGCTCCACTGATATCGATGCACGCTCCAATGAGATATTCCCCTCTGGAATGAGCGATCTGGATATCTGTAGTCAATATTGATATGCTCTCGACTGTGCTTTTCTTCTTCCTGAACCCGAATTGTGTGTTTGGGAGGATTTTTTTGTTTTCTACATACCAGTCAAGTCTTCTTTTTATCATGTGTTCAGTAATTTTAAGTAAAGTAGATGATAAGGCAATCGGTCTGTACGAGAGTCCCGAATTAGGATCTTTTTTTGGTTTTAAAATGGGGGCGATTATTTGAGATTTCCAAGATTGAGGGATGTTGCCAGTTTCATATATAATATTTATCATTTGAAGGAAGTATGAGAGAGTTTCATTACAAAGGTTTTTTATGAAAGAGTAGGGAATGCCGTCGATTCCCGGGGCTGAGTCTGCTACTTGATTTAGAACTGATTTTAACTCATCCATGGAGAAATGTGAATCTATCCAGCTAGTCTCACTAAATAGATATTTGTGGGATGTTTCATTAAAGTTGGGCACATATGGTGGTGCCAATTTGTTCATAAATTCGTTAATCCATTCTGACGAAGATGGTGGAATTTTTGGGGGGATGTGTGAGTTTCTAAATTTTCTTATTGTTTCCCATACTTTTGCTACAGGGACTTCTGGAGAAAGGGATGCACAGAAAATTTTCCAACCATCCCGTTTCTTTTTTTTAAGGATGCGTTTGGTTACCGCCTGAGCATTTTTGAATTTCAGATAATTTTCAAGCGTCATGTTTTTAGAGTACGCTTTTGCGAAGGTTTTTCTTTCTTTGACAGCGTCAGCACATTCTCTGTCCCACCAGGGGGCAGGAGGGGGTTTCGTTTTATTTATTTTTTTCACAGGAATATATAATTTTGCTGACTCTTCAATGCAGGAAATAAATAAATCATAACAAGAATTTATATTTTCATGGGTTGGGGATGGTAAACGAGTAATTTTACCATAAATAGTTTCGGAGAATTTTTCCCATTTTGCATTGGATGTCTGATATTTTAAACGGGTAAACGATTTTTGGTAGTTTGTGAATTTCTGATTTTGTGGTAAGGTGATTTGGGGTCTGGGAGAAAATCGAATGTGAATGGGATAATGGTCGCTACCATGGGGGTCATCTATTGTCGTCCAGACTAAGCTGGGCGCCAATGCTGCGTTACACAGTGAAAGATCTACCGCACTGGGACGGCGGTTTGGGATGTGGAGACGAGTAGGGGATCCGTCATTCAGAATGCAGAGACTGAATTCATCAAGCAAATCAACAATATCTCTGCCAGATCTATCGTTGGAGTCAGAACCCCAAATACTATGGTGGGAGTTGAAATCGCCCAAAATGAGTAACGGATTTTGGAGGCGGGAAAGCATTGTTCGAAGTAATGATTTTGAGGGACGATTAGATGGAGAAATGTACAAGGAAAGGATTGTGATACCATCAACCCTAGCGGCAACCACTTCGAATGGGCAACCGGAGGGTTTAACGTTCACTGGTGTAAAGGGGATGGACTTTTTGATGAGAAGGGCGGAACCGCCTTTCCCATCTTGTCGGTCATCTCGGAGGCAGTGGTAACCCCGGACCTTAAAATGGGAACCCGGACTCAGCCATGTCTCCGAAATTGCCGCCACTGATATTTGATTGGAATTTGAATTTAGAAGAGCGACAATATCATGGCTATTTGATTTGATACTACGGCTATTCCACTGAAGAATTCTCTCCACAGATGGAGCCATTAGGAAGAAGTGAGTACAATGATGAAATAAGAGTAGCAGCGTTGGATGGTAATGAGTTATTATTTGAAATAATGGATATGAGGAGCATAACAAGGGTTTGGATGAAAGAAGAGTTGTCAGAGAGTAATGATTTTGAAAGATTATTTAATGGTGGGTTAGCGGAACTCGAGGGAGAAGGTACATTAGTGGAGTTTAAGCAATGGCCATTAGGGGATCCTGATGGATTATTTCCATTAGGATAGATTTGATGAGAATTGTGAAGTTGCTGGTCATAGCCAGGTAAAGTGAAGGGCTTGGATTTTGGTGTTTTATACACGAATTTTTTGTAAGATGATACTGCAGGAGCAACGTTAGCTGAAACTGGAGTGATGTTGGCTGGTCGTGCGGTAGTCTCCGCAAAAGTTTTCTTAGAGTGGGCAAGCATTTTAGATGCTTGAAAATATGACGTATTATTAGCTGTCATGTATTGCTTAATGTTTTTTTGCCTTGTTAATTCTGGGCACGTGAGACTAATTGCTGTATGATTGCCAGTACAATTCAAACAGGTGGGAGGTTCGGAAGAGTTTGGGCATTGGTCAGCAGGGTGATTGTTACCACATTTGAAGCAGCGGGGAGGGGATCTGCAAGTTGGTTTGGAGTGTCCAAACCGACAACAATTAAAACACTGCATTGTCGGGAAAGCATAAAGCTCTACCGGCAACGAATTGTAAAAGAGATATACATGTGATGGGAGGGTTTGTCCTTCGAAAGTGAGCACAACTGTTTGGGAGGGTTTCCAGATAACGGTTCCCGTGGAAGTGTCTTTATAATTCAACCGTCTAGCCTTTATAACTTTGCCTATATTTTGGGGAGTAGAGATAGACAGGATGATGTCGCTCTCAGAGAGGTCAGTGGAGATACCACGCACAAGACCCATGCGGGTAAAATTGTAGGTCGGAATGTAGGCTTTGAATTTGTTATTTTGGGAGTTTTCAAGAGATTTAACAAAATTATTCGCCATTACTGCAGATTTAAACTCCACAGAAATTTTGTATCTGCCTTCTGCTTTTATACCGCCTGGGCAGATACCAGGAGTGTTCTGCTGGGTAATGTATTTACCAAAATCAATTGGATGTATAGGTCCTTGTTCTGTTTTTTGGACACAAACAAGGAAAGGAGAGATAGCCGAATTTGGGTATAATAGTTGGAGACGGGTTATATTAACAGGAGAAGCAGAGGGTAGGTCAGAGGTCACGGTTGGGATTAGAGTGGGAGAGATAGGAGGAGATGAGATGATGCTGGTTATTTTAGCATTGTTCTTTGTTTTTTCCGATTTCTTTTCAATTTTTCTTTTCTTGAGTGTTAAAAAAGTGGAATCGTCTGAAGATTCTGCATCTTCTGAGGCGGGTATTGAGGGACGAGAAAGATGTGATGGAGGAGGAAAAGGGTCTGGAGGATCCGGAGGTCTTAATTCCTCCATTGTCACCGAAAATTAAATTAAATTAAATTAAAGATTTCTGACAAATGTCAAAATAAAAAAAAAATAAAAAATGTAACAATAAATAGACCCTACTGAAAAAAAAACGCAAATGCCTAAACTGTAAGAAATATATTAAAGATAAATAGTTTAAATTATAAAAACACGTGAGCTAAGAATATTAAAGTAAAAGAAGTTTATAAATATCTGATTTTTTTGTAAATATCCAATTAATCCAAGGGAGCCTGCACAAACACAACTGTCACTCTCGGAGTTATTGTTGCAAAAAAAAACATTTTCTGATTTGCTTATTCTTTTAATTATATTGTGTTCTTCTCTTCATAAGAGACAACAATTCCAAATAGGCTCGGAAATAAGCATCAAAAATAATAAAATAATCATAATATGAAATCATATATGTATTTTTATTTAGATAGACAAATTATCCTAGTTTCGAAATAAAACTGTTTTATATATTATTTAAGCCCAAAATCATCTGAGCAAATACAAAACATTTTAAAATCATTGAACTGTGAAGGTTTGTGTACAAATCTGTAAGAAAATTACTTTTTTTTTACAAATTGTTGGCAGCTGTCGATTAAATTGAGAATCACGCAGAAAGTTCCAGATATTTCGGAAAAGAGTAAAAAGTTTATATTCCTGCAACAACTTTGTTATATGATTATAATTTTAATATTTTATTCATATTTATTAATTGAACCTCTTAGGGCCGGTTGTGATCAGTAGTAAATTTTAACCGTGGTAAATTTTTACTATAGTAACTTTTTTCAATCGCCCATGGTAAAAAACGTTTGCGAGTTATTGGTATGTCAAATTTACTACTGTCAATGTCAATCCCACCTAATAGTGTGGCAATGCAAATAATCATGCTTATGCTTTATCTATGGTTTTATTCATCTCTGTATTCAAAAACTGTCACTTCGCTGCTGAAAAATCTTTAGTTATATAAATTAAACAGTGAGATCATCATTGGACGAACCTCATCACTAAAATAGCGGGATATTGAATGATTTGTTGTCGTATACTGCAACTTTCAAAGTATCAATGTGACAAATGATTTTTGAAACAGCTGTGAAGAGTCTGCCATTTTTAATTAATTAATAGACAATTGACGATTTTACCATCAGATATCGAAGAGTTAAATTAGTTTACTACTGGAAGTACTTTTGAAAAGTAAATATTTTTTACTAACGATCGGACAACCCGTTCTTGCATTTTTTTTTTTACTAAAGTGGCTTTTTTTACCACAATGAAAACTTACCACTGATCACACCACCGGCCCTTAGTCTTAAGACTAATTTTCATTGTTTTATTGACAGGTTTGCTACCTTAATTGCATACGTATATTACTGGAGTATGGAGCAAATCCTAACTGTTCCTACCGCAGCAATCTCACTCCTCTTCACGTGCTCATATTCACCATCAGCGAGAACATCACACTCAACTGCGGGGTTCCAGAGAAGAAATTAAACTTTGAATTCATAAAGAATCTCCTCGTCCTCCTGTTACACCATGGATTGGACTGTAATGTGAGAGTCTCTGTTAACACTCAACACATTTTACAAAGTTGTGCCGATATGGTTCAAAATATAAGAAGTGCAGAAGATCTGCTGTGCATCCACCAGTTGTCTCTCACGCTCATCCAATACGGAGCAGATCCAGACACACATCTTTCTAACAAAAGTTTGGTTTCCATCTTTTGCAACGAAAATGATTCACAAAGTAATAGTCATATTTATCCTACTCCGGAAGCTATTGAAAGTCGAAATTCCTTTAGAAATGGGTCAAAAAATTACATTCTTTACTATTATGTTACGCTAATTATGAAGAAAGAAAGTATCCTGACCGATCCTAACACTAATTTTGCCAAGATTATATACCTCTTTTATTTCACTATGGAACACGAACCTCTGTTTGCTTGTCTCAAAAGTCTTCACACGCAGTATATATCTCAGGTACCTGCTAAAAGCACGGAAAATCTGGTTAATCTCATTAAAGACCTTTATAAGGCACCCCGCTCGCTGAAGCAGATTGCGAGGTTAAAGATATACAAGTGTATAAACAGAAAACCAGCTGTCAATGTCACTAAACTGAATCTGCCTTTGCCTCTTAAAGATTATATTCTCCATTTTGATCTGTGATCTTTAAAATTTTGCTGCATACTATTTTTGTCTTCCTTTTTAAATTATAACTATATTTTATATGTGTACAATACTTTTAAAAAATCGATCTTGTACACTGATATGCGTGAGTTGTTCATCAACAAAAATTCCCTAAAGAGCTTTTGTTGAATAATCAAAAATTAATTAGTCCAAATTACTAGTGATTATTGATTCTACATTCCCCTTTCCCTTATCAGATTACCACCCTGAACATATAATTCCTGATTATTTTATTTTATATTTAGTTAGTATATATATCTGTAGAAGGGACATGCATTAAGCATGGATTTAGGTTATGCTGCTTCCACTATTTATTCCATATCCTGTATTTTCATTGTAGGGCCATATTCGAGGCAAAAAATACAATCAATTAAAACCATTTTGTGGCAAAATATATACCTACATAGGTTATAATTCCTTATTTTTGAATGATGTTATCATTATTATTCTATATATAACAAATAATTTTATTTACCTCACTATGTAAACCCTGTGCTGCGTTTTATTAAAAAAAGAGATTATTATTGGTTGGTTACTCCAGTTATCTCAAAAATGAATAAGATCAGTAATATTTGTATAATAATACTTTTTAAGACATGAAGAAAAAAGTCAGAGATATGTATTACGCTTGTAGATATAAAAATGTTATAATTTTATATATTTAGCTTCAGCTTAATGAAGTTGTTTGCGCTTTGTTCATCGCGCCTTTGCTCAACTATAATGTTATGATTGTCTAATACTTATACAAAAATGTTTTTATGTAATAATTATTGATGTAATAATATTCTAATTTAACTTATGTCTAATTTTTAGTAATGATATTCTAATGCAACCGTCTAAAATTTTAGTGAATAATAATACCAATATAATAATATTCTAATTCAACCCGTCTAATTTTTAGTAAATAATAATATAAATATAATAATATTCTAATTAAACCCGTATAATTGAAATTCTTAGTGAATAATAATATTCTAATTCAGCCCGTCTCTAATTTAATATTCACGTAAGAGAAGTCTTTCATCTTTTGACAATAATTCGATGACACCATGTTTAAAATGTATGCACTTTACCAAATATCAAAATAATTGTTATAAAATGTAAAAACAAACGCACACCAACAAAAAGTCTAATTATATTATTCTTGAACTTTACTCAATTTCGTGATACACAGTGCGCGATTTCCTTTTTACTTAAATCCAATTTGCAAACATCAATACATAATACACAATAAAATTATGGGAATAATAAAAAATGATCCTATTTTAAAGTATGTGATGTATATATATATATATATATATATTGGGTTCTAGCCTCATGCTAAATTGTAAAATGATCTGATTTCCAATAAAATAAGATATAATTCTTCACATACAATAAGACAAATTACATAAATTAGTCCAGCGAATAATTCTGATGGCTATTTTTTTTTTTAAATGAAATTTTTAAATTGATTCAATTATGTAATCCTGTAGACAAAAATAACAAGTGAGTTGACTAAGATGACTGAACTGAACTTAAAATGTTAGCTGCCAAACCGTTATCTGCTGTGTTGATGACCCTGAAGATCAAATTGTAATATTTATTACGAGATAACATTTGAACCTTAAGTGAAAAGAAAGATTGTAAATAAAGAGATTTTGTTTTTATAAATCAAAGTTAATTGACTCTTTCAGTGAACAGTTAACTAAAACAATACATTTTTCAGTATAAATTAAATTAATCAATTAGAAAGATATACATAAATATATATATATATATATATCGAAAAAATATTTTGGTTACTACCAGGTTACAAACCTGAAACTTTTCCTATCCAGGGTAACATGTTGCCGTTTCACCATATTACACAATTACATTTTTGACAAATTTGAAACTTATATTCTGTAATCATTTTATATTTGATACTTACATCTGTTATTCCATTTTCAAAAGAAATCAATTTTATATTGCAATCAATTGATTAGTTTAATTTGTATTACAAAATATTACAACATAAATGTGTTTCCATTAAAAATAATTTTTGTCTGAAAATGCTGTACAGTTAATATTTTGTACGCAAGTCCTTTTGTCAACACTAAGTTGGTTTCATTATATTACATTAGTTAATAATCTACGCTGTAAGCATCTACTAAACTGACTAAAATTATTTTGGGAAACATGGTTTTGTATTAAATTTATATAATATTTAATTATGTAAATTTCAAGAAAACAATTTATACAAGTCTTTGTAGATATCCTGAAAAATTCACAAATAAAATCTTGGGCTCCGTACTACACTGCAGCAGATAAATAATCAGAGTTCGGGACTATGCTAGAATTTGCCGATTCCTGTCAATTTAGTCACATGTATAATACAATATTATAGTGTTATTATTAATATGATGTAATATCATAATATTTATTTATTTATGAAATAGGACATAGATATACATACATAGCAATAAAATAATGTTATAATTTTAACTAGTTTTTATTAATTTTTTAATTTAATAATTTTATTTTCATTGATTTCACAATATTTTCAGGTAGTTTGATCGCCTAGTACGTTTGTTCTGTGATTTTTATTAATCTTTATCACTAGAGCAATGATAGCAGTTGTTAAATTTATTTTTTATACTTCAAGAAATTCACTTGAGGACAGGCCATTGTGTTCATGGATAAAATTAACTCGAGACAATCTCTCATGTACAGATTTTGCTCAAAAAATTTTTTGGATACAACTCTTGACTTTCGTAGATTTGTTGTCTCATTTCACACTTATTTTACGAAATACATCAAATACCAATCCAATGTCCATTTATGTTCCGTTCGTCAGTTTGGTGAATTTGAATCTCCCCAGCAGCAGTTAAAATGAAGTAAATGTTTATACTTTGGTTACCTAACTTTTTAAAATAAATAGTTGGTGCATTTGTGTACATACACATATTAAGTCTCGTTATCAAATCAAATGTCGTGCACACGGGTTTAAGTTTTTATCTCTTTTTACCAATCTCAAGCAGATCTTTGAATTTATTTCCAGATCAAAATCTCAATATGTGTACATGTTAATGAGGTTATCTCAACTAAAGTTCATGTTTCATTCTGTGGACATGGACTCATTAAGTATGTTATGAATGAGAATTAATGTTTCATAGGAAATATTTTGTTTATCTTGTTGGTTCAATTCTGAGATGCACCATCACAACGGAAACGTAAAATGCTAAATTAATTATATTAGATTGCAATACAACTTACTGATACTGAATAGAAAACATTTAATAATTAAAATTTCATATTCAGAATTACTTTTCTGTCAATTTCTGCATTTTTGCATACAATGTCACCCTATGTCATCATAAGCCTCGTTGACGATGCATGTTTTGATGCCGGCTCTTTACCAGGTGTATAGACGTACTTTATCAAATATTTACAATATTTTTAAGTCGTCTCCTTTATTGGATAGAAATAAATTACTTTAATATAAATTTATAAGAGAAACCTGAGAAAATACAGTATGTAAATGCATATTATGTACATATTTTATTATCACAAAATATTACTTTTATTTAGTATTTAAAAATTCTTGGAAACGAATCTTTATCTCGAAAATGTCATACCACCGTATGTGGCTTTATGCATCGAACTACTAGAAACTGAAACAAAAAAGAATAGAAATACATGTAGAGTACGTACGAGCAAAAATCTTGTATGATGGTAAACCATATACTGGAAGATAGTCCTGTCAGAAGCATTAACAATCGACGAACATGTATAAGAATTGTGCAGCGTGATGGTAAGTTGGTTAGAATTAAATGTAAATGAAATATAAATTGTGCATATATAATATGTAGGTTTGGGAGATAGGAAAATGCACATCTAGATTCAGTAGACATAAGCACTTAAGTCAGATTGGACTTGAAACAAAATTTTATCAGAAGAATCATTTTTCCATCATACCTTGTCAGATATAAACATTTGTCTCTCTTGATGAAGAGTACATTAATTTGTTTCTTTTTATCAAATTTTTTTTTACACAAATTATATTCTCTCAAAACATTTTATAGAATCCTTTTTTCGATTAAAGTGGTTATGCCGCTGAGTCTAGATGTAATGATATAAAATTTATTACTAATATTTTTGGATAACCACTTAGGTGTCTTGACTATTATGGCATTTTTTATATTGGTATTAATACATATTTTAATTTCATTCATATTTTGGTCCTCAAATTGAGCAAAATTATCTATTCAATTCAAATGAATGATAATTTATATTAATAATGCATTCTTTAAATCGTCTTTTTCTGTGACTGATTGAATTAACAGTGGACTCATCTGTCCGCTAATATTTTTTGTGTGCATAGTACAAATACTAATGTATAAATCTTTCAGTTTATCATATTCTAATTCACATTGGTTGTTTCGTAACACTTTCACTCAAACACAGTGCAACACGTGTCACACCATTGTTCAATGTTCTGGCTCAGTAAACCATGATTTTTACATCTAGTCACAAAATTGTGTCATTATAATACTTTGTAAGGGACTATAAAAAATTTCACCGAAATAAAAAATATAATCTGATTTTCGGAGAAACCATCTTTTGTAAAGTATAGTAAAATTATATATATTTTGAAAAGTTACAACTAAGTGTATATATTGTACTGTACATAATTATTTGTATGTTCTAAATAAAGAGAATTACGAAATACACAGTAAAATGCCAATTTCGGTTCTTTTTTTTTACAAATTTAAATGTTTCAGAGATTTAGTTTCAAAAAAATATTGTACCTGTGTTACCTAAAGAGGTTGCATTATTATTGCTTGTTATTTTACTCCAAAAAGTACTTAGAATTATAAGTTATCCTGACCTTAGTAAAGTGATGAAAAATAATTGTTTTTGATGTTTTGATTCTGTCCATTAAAAATCAAGCATTATGTGCGGCTGATTCTAATAAGCACTGAATACAATAACTGGCACCTATTGTCCAGAAACTGAGAATATGCTAGTCCTATGTATCTTCATAGCACAAATGGTAACTTAGTTTGAAAATACTAAAAATATCAACTTGACATGGTATTCAGTGTACACATCTGTTATAAAAAAAATCCCTTTATTCCAGTATTGGCCACAAGAATTAGATACATTTTATCTATGTGTAAAGGCGTTTTTTACTTTTCTCTCTTGGAGTAATATTAATAATTATGAAATTTTAAATAACTAACTATATTGTAACAAGATTGTAGATAGCAAAATTGTGACAGATCAGGCTGGCTAACAAACTTAGTCTAGATATTTAAAGGTCAATTTTTCCATTCTCTATAAAATCCTATATCCTTTAACTTAAATTAAATTTTGCAGTTACTCTTTAGTACCTTGCACAAAATATACACACCTTCCCCTCCAATATAATTACATATATTAATTGCCATCCATTCCGGTTACTCTAGGACCCTGCACAAAAGAGACATTCTCACCCATCCCCTTCTATCATCACAATTGTGTATTATATTGAATGCCAATCGTAATATATTTTGTTTACCTACTCTTTTAAGATTCTGACACCCCACCCCGCTCCCCTAGATTTCTCACATCTTCCTTGCATGGATGAAATTTTGCATATAAAGGTATCCAGCTGAAAATTTTAACATTGAATAAAAAAAAAAACTAGAATGTTATGCTCATATTTTATTAACAAAATGGATTTTAAGTTTTATAAACAATATTGTCTAATTGCCGTCCATTTCTCTCAAGACACTCTTGCAATTGGACTCTTAAATTTGCAAACACGCGAGAGCAAAGCGTTGGTTCAATGGCAGCTACTTCATGGTGGATATTTTCTTGTAGGGCCTGAATCGTACGAGGATTGTTGCTGTAAACTCTCGACTTAAGGCATTCACACAAAAAAAGTCACACGGTGTAAGGTCCGGTGACCAAGGTGCCCAGGGCGTATCTCCACACTTGCTGATTAATTTATTGAGAAAAATTCCCCTCAGCTTCTTCATTGAAACTTTAATTGTGTGTGGAGGGGCCCCGTCTTGCTGAAATTGTGTTCTGTTGTCGAACCCGGAAAACAGCTGCAGTTACGGTACCAAAAACTCGTTGATCATTCGGCAATACACGTCAGCAGTGACTGGCTCTCGCTGATTAAAAAAATAAGGGCCAATCATCCCTTGGGCAAAAATTGCACATCACACTGTCGTTTTTGGACAATGCAAACGTTTTTGATGGCATTTCCTCGGGTTGTCAGGGCACCAGTATCTCATGTTCTGTTTATAGCCATCGATATGAAAATGTGCTTCGTCAGTAAACAATGTTTCCAAGCATTCGTGCTGTTCCAAAACTTTCCAGCATCATTCTCGCTAAGATTTCACGTAAAGAATAGTCATTTTCGTTGAGAAACTACACGATTTGCAGTTTGTATGGGTGAAACTGTAGTTTCTTTTTCAAAATAATGTGCACTGTTGATTTTTTTATTCCAGTATAGGTTGCAATCTTCCTTATCGATTTACACCGATTGCAAATAATTTCACATCAAACATGAACCACATGTTCTGGCGTCGCTGCTGGTCCCGGAGGAGTTTTGTTAACCATTGTCCCTTTTCTGAACTTTTGAACCCAACACCGGATAAGTTGCGTGCTCAGCCCATCACTTACTCGTTGAATATTAAAGTGAGTACAACAAACGCGACATGCACGAATCAATAAATCACCGCACTTTAAATATTACTCAACCGCAAACACGCAGTGCGCTCCTGACCGGTGACTCATTGCGACTGGCAAATCATGCGTATCTAACAATACCCCTCCCTCATATCTATCTAACAATACCTCACCCTGATGGTTTACGAGCAATTACAATTTAATCTCGAAATTTTTCCACTGGACACCCTATATTATTATTTAGAGTCGACACAAAACTAAACTCATATCTCAAATTATAACAAAATCTGAATTTTTATCTATAAATTTCTTAACCTGCATTTTTTTGGTAAGTTTCAAAATTTTTGCCGATTTCAAGGTCAAATATCTCAAACGGGGGACCAGATAAAAATTAAAGTTTTTGCCCAAGGATATGTGTACTGGTACTTAACAAAATCTGTAAGTTTCATTTTGTGCTTCAAATTGGTTAACTGTAACCTACAAATGTATGGTGAACAAAGTGAGCTGCTTGTCAGAGCAGAATAGTGACATTTTTTTTCTCTCTGCCTACCCCCACAGAACATTGCACATTAGTAAATAATATATTGTACGGATGATGAAAATTAACGTGCGGTTGATGTTGAGTGGTTTATTGTAGTCAGGGACATGATAGTAAGAGTATAGAAGATAGCGGAGCGTGAAGTATGAAGAGTGACAGGAGCGAGTCAGCGGTGCTCGGTCTCAGTCTTGCCCGGCACTCGAGTAAGACTCGCTGTGGCAGAAGTCATCGGCGAGTAATTGGGCTAGACTTCCTCCGCTAAAACCTGAAGCCTGAATGCAGATATTGTTCACGTCTTTCGATGAAGACAATGGTGGCAAATTTAAATCACCATCCCAATGAACTCCCCTTCCAGCTACCCAGTTGAAAGCCGCAATATCAGTCATCGGAGAAGAGCCTTGGTTTCCAAGTCTATGTAATCTTTCTGCTACACCACGAGCAGCAGGACGATTTATATTGATGTGGGACTGATGACATGGCAGCCGCTTTGAGTGGTGTGTTGCCGATGACCACCCGGTGGATGTTTAGGCATACCAGTGGTCCAGTTGCCAGACATTTATACATATCACTGCTTAGTATGTTGAAGGAGCATGACGTGTCACTATTGTTACTAACTAATGTTAGAGAATCGGTGTTGGTGGCTGAAGACATCGTAACTGTGCCGGGTTAACACATGGCTGAATGTTGCTGATGTGCTGCCGTCAGGTGTTCAGTGTAGACTGCATGGGTTTCTGTCCCAGTCAGCGGTGTTTGTCCTTGTAGCCCGTGGATATGTACTTGTTTGAAACAAAAATTTTAACAAATAAAAAATAAATTGTCTAGTGCTAAAGGTGTTCATTGGTTTTAATTTTTGAAAATGACAAGATAATTGCCCATTTTGCTGGCTTATCACTAGTGTGGAAATTGCCGTTTCAGATTTCAAACATAATACATGTGTTTCATATTTCATCCAGCCGATGACTCACCCGTGCGAAATTTGCTGACACAGGTGGGAATGAATGATCACGAAGCACTGCAGGGTCAACCACCTGGGTGCCCCGTGTCGATTCGATTTAGACGTTGATCTTGTTGCACTTATTGTTCCTTTGTAAGCACTACTTAGCACAAAAAAAATTGTCAGGTGTTTCAACCACTGTTGCTCTCCACGAGCCGGTTTCACTTGCATCATGTTTGAATAGCTAGTTTTATGGGGGATGTTTTGGTGACGATGGAATGAAACGCACGGTTGGTGTCGAGTAGTTTATTGTAGTCAGGGACAGAAAAGAAAGAATTTAGAAGATAGCGAAGTGTGAATTATGAAGGTAGGAACAAATCGGCGATGCTCGATCTTAGTCCCTCGCCTGGCGAGACTCGCCATGGCGAAGCGGAAGTGTCACAGCGAGCAATCGGGCCAGACTGGACATGGCTTCTTTCTGCTGAAGCCTGGACCCTGAATACCGATGTCGCTCACATCGTTGGTCAGTGAATGGTGACCCACCGCTTACCCAAGACCGATTTATGAGCAAAAGCTCCTACATCGGTCCTTCGCATTCACCACCAAGTTGTCATTTTTTAACACTACTTGGCAACCATGCTATGCTGTAATGCAATACAACACGCCTGCCAACTGATGATCGTTCTCTGCCCATCGAGTGCACTAAAACAACGTAAGGCAGAAATAAATCAAATGCACACAGTGATAACAGAGACAGCAAATATCAGTTCCAAAACCCCTCACACACTCCTTAAAAGGAAAAAGGCAATACACAAAAATAAAAAAATTTCCTTCTGGCAAAGGGAAGTCAAGACCAGATGTTATACCTAAAGTTTTTTGAGCAAGGGGAAGGGTGGATGGCTTTCAACTTCTTTCTAAACACCCGATCGTCCCAAAACCTCCCAGCGAGACACCCGCAATCTAACTGTTGGTCTGTAACTCAGCCAATGTCTCCCAGACTATGTATCTCTTGTTGCCACGCTGGGAGTTTTAGGAGTCTTAACAGATTAACTAATTAATAATCTAGATGACTTATTTCTTAAAAATTGAATTTTCAACAGCGTTCTGGAGCAGATCAAATTAAAAAAACCAAGGTTCCACTGTATAATATATAGGTAAATAAAAGAACATTTATTAAATACGTAATTTATTTCATGTTACGTTATCTTAAATGTTTGGTGTTATACATTTGAAGCAAATAAAAAAGAAAATTAATTTAACTACCTATCAGTGGTTTGGTATAATGTTACAAAACCATTTCGTTAAGTATCTGATCAGGTCGTGACAACTGTAATTTTGTTATTATATATATTAAAAAAGACAGCCAATTATCTTAAAAGAAAATGAAGTATCCTAATTATTATATAACTTAAATAAAATCCTTATTATAGACAGTCATCGACAGATCAGTGTCCTTCAAGTTTAGCGTAACAAGTCTTCATGTAGAACTTAACTGTGAACCCCGTGGAAAATAAATAGCGTTTTTACCTTTGCCCCAAAATACAAATTAAAAAGGATTTACATTTTGAACTAGATGAGGAACTCTGACATCTCTATTTGCATGTGCAGTGCAATATTACGCACTTACAGGTATCAGGCCATTACAGTAGTATTATTATATCTCGGCAATGCGCAGGACACGCTTTCATGAATTTCTCACGACCTGAGTTTCTCAAAAATATTTCTTCTTCACGTTAATTTCTGATGTATTCACTAATTATGTAAATGATAACAAACTGACACAAGTGTGTAAACGATAAATACACAATATCTGTTATCATATATATTCTGCTACTTACTTGAAAACTATATTATTAAACATAACAAATCCAGACTGTCTTCTTAATTTTCTGTTGAAACCCAAAAATAAGTAGGAAGATTTACCTTATATTGAAATACGTCAGAGTCAATTGAGCGAAAAATGGTCAGTTTTACAAGATTTCTTTAGAACAAAAGAAAGCATTATTTAAAAGATTTTGTGCATTTAAATATTACATTAAAATAGACATTTCCAAAGTGGATTAATGAAATTTGGTAGGAAAAAACTTACTTTTCATTTATAGTACAAAAGTTTTGAAAAAATTCCACATAGCTGACCATACAGGAATTAATTACATAGTCGTGTTATTTTGGTTCCAACTGAGATCGGGGCGTGACTACATAAATATATCCAATAAATATTAATATTTAGTGCTAACAAATCTTTCAGGTAGATTGTACGATAGGACAATGCATTTTATTTGTAAAAATCAAGGAATCCGAGAGTATTTGAAGGCCATTGCCCCGACCCCAAACCGAACAACATTAACACCTCTTAAAAATAAACCTAAATAATAAAGTAAAGGTAATCCAGATAAAATTTGAATGAAACAATACTTAAAAAATTGTACAAAATAAGTGAAAAAACAAATATTTATAAAGTTACTTTTCTACAGCTAATTAATGAATTTTGACAACTGCATTATTTATAAATACAGTTAACCAACTCCCTCAGTCAACCCCATTTGTTCCAAATTGGGTTCCATGTTTGCTGTATGTAGCACACGAGTAATGGTTTTCATACCACGTACCTCGCATTCGACACTTCAATCATCGGTAGAGGTGGTAGCCTAATGTATTGTAATGAGCATAAATCACACATAACAATAATTACTTACATCAGCTACAAAACAAAACATGTATTTTAAATTGTTGTTTATGCAATATTCATTTGAAAATTACATGACAAAATATTCATTCTCATTACAATTTCAACCGTCTTCTATAATACAACCAACACACCTTCTTATACAAAAGGCCTTAAATTTCCATTATGTCAGTATAAATAGATAACAATAATAATTGGAAATTAAATCATACTGACTGGAAAAATTATTGTTATGTAATTTATTGCCAGGAATGAAAATTAGCATTACTTATATTCTATGTCATTGTCATTACAATACTTATTTAGTGTCACTGTTTCAGTATTAACCTGTTTTCAGTATTTTATAATTTTGAAAAGATGCGACAAATATATATATACATATATAGAATTTTTGTTTTCCACTTCTTCCATTTGCAAAACTAAAGATATAATATGAAAGTAACGGTGAGTCTGAATGAAACCACAGCAGACCTTTTACAAAGATTTTCACTATATTTGAAGTGTTACAAAGTTTATTTCAATTTGTATTTGAAAATTCGCCAAGTTAATTTGAATGAGCGCACTCTAACTTTACTTTTATTCAATAACGCCTGCAATTATTCTGACAAAATATTTAAAGTTCTAATTTAGCCTCACTGGTTCGTTAAATTAAAAATGCATAGATATAATTAGAAAATTTCTGCATTCATCGGCATAACCCATTTGAATTTGGAAAACTTGAAAAGATGTTAAAACACACGAAGTTACCCAACATCACATCAAAATAGGCCATATTAATATTGATGGAGCAGTGACGTACGGTGATTTGGAAGAATTATTGAACAGAGTTGCATGAAAGAGAACAAATCCATTTTTTATTTATTTTAGTATCAAATTTTATAGTCAGCGGACTATTTCATGTTTTGTAAAATATTAATATTTTCAATGTGTCAAATTTACTCGGGGCTAATCAATATTTTAATGTATTTGCACAATGGTACTTACTACCCTTTGTTCTTTTTGAAGAATCGAAAAATAATGTAACAGTGTGGCTAATGCTTTATAATTTTTTTGAAATATTTATTTCAAGACAAAAAAATATTTCCTACATGGAACACAATATATGAATATATCTTAACCAATATTATATTCCACTTTGTAATAATGTGGGTATGTTCTTTTTAACTACGTTCAACGATCAAAAGTTCACAAAGACCACTTTAGTAATATTTTTCATAAATCTTGTATAACAATACAGCCAAGTATCATATTTAAAATACATAGAACACACCAAAATCAAAATGTATTACTAGAATCACTCGCTAGCAAAAGATAATTTTAAAAATATTTGGGACAAAATACTCTGGTCGACTGCGAGGCTGCGGGTGAATTAACTAAATGTAATGTGGGTGTTCACAAGTGAGGCATATTTAAAAAGATTTTTGTATGAGATTCAAATTTGGCGACAAACGAATTAGCTGTATTCCAAAACACCTTGTTCTGTGATATTCATCAGTTTCTATTAAAAAGCAAAAAAATATTGCCAACTTACAAATACACCACATTTTCCATCAGGCAGTAATTAATTGTTCATAATACACAAAGACTTTGAAAGCTTCCATTTGAACTGTTGAAGGAACTGGTTGTGATTAATCTAACACCGGGTGAAGTGGTGAAGTGGGGTGTAGCACTTTGCATATAATGTGCAGATTTATCCAAAACCACCTATTTTCCATCCAGTATCAAGCGGTACACATTATTATTGTGGTCTTGCACACAATTATGCAGCAGTGTGACTGCTTCTACAAAATGCTACGAGCCCGGATATAAATTAATTCAAAGTTTTCTGATAATTTAAACAGTTTATAACAAAATATATTTCTACTTTGTATTTCAACAATAAAAACAATGTTCTTTACAGAACATAAGTAATTTTATTGATATTTTACATAAATAGTGACTATGGCGTTAGGCAAATTAGTGCAGCAAGGTAATACAGTACATGATTTTCAGACTTAAATTTTCATAAATAAAACAATTTATTTTCTTTCTTTCTTCTCAATTTAGAATTTTTATTATTTTGTGACATAAAATTGACACTTAAAAGGAAATTCATTCTCAAAAACGTTCAGTGATATAAAATATGCTTTTATTATTTTATAATAATTCTGTTAAAATATTTTTTTAATTTGAAAACTTTTAACAATAAAATAAATCATTATTATAAAGAAACTTACTGAATTGAAATAATTTTCTGCAGACAAGAATAATTAAGGGTAGGGGTAAAATTAAGATATTTTAATGAAAAAGTAGAAATTAAAAATACAGTACTCAATCTGTCCATACTCAGGTTAATGGTTTATTTCCTTAAATCTGAAAATAAAGTTGTAAAAATCAAACTCGGGACTGTCTCTACTGTAATAGATCGTTTCTTATTACTCAATGTTATATTCAAAGCGCACATGTCAGCATTTATTTTTTCCTACACCTGCTTTAAATTATTAATCATTTAGTTAGACGAGTAATAACATTTCCAGAGAGGAGCAAAAGTTTGCTTCTTGACTTTTCCAAATTCATAACATAACCAACTCAATGTGCGTTTCTTGATACTTGAGAAAATATAAATAAAAGCGATGAGAAATGAGTACACCAAATATGGTTTAACATATTGCTGCCTAATACTATGGGATATTTTAACCCTCTATGAATATGGTATATTTTTATAAAAGAAAAAAATGGCAACTGATACATTCCGCTCTATGATCCGTAAGGGTGAAAGTCACTCGTCACTTGTCACCCGCCTTCATCATAAAAATAATAATAGCAATTTCTTTATTCACATCGGTGGGATGACTATTGAGTTTGGAATTGAATGTCAAATTATCTTTTTAAATCATGAGTGTTAGATGATTGTAAATACGAAGCAATAAGAAAAATTCCCATGTAATATTTTAACCAACACACTCGGATTAATATAAATATATACACACACACATTTGCATTCACTTTATAACTAATAATAGTGGGAATAAGTAATATGTATAGAATGACTGGCAAAGCATGGCTGCGTGACGAGAGGCAGGTCGTACACGGCAAGGTGGCAGATCCTCAGGCAGAACTATCAGTAGCACATTTCTTCTGCCACTTGCCTAGTTCCTCTTCTCAGGATCTCGGGTCCAATATTCATCAAAACCGTTTCACCTTTAAATCAACCATCTAGCGCTCTCCAGCCGACCACTCTTCGAGTTATTATGAAAGATCTGGAAAATAAACAATTTGTTTTACAATATTACAAGAAAAACATATTACAGTAAAACCGCGATATAACGAAATCCAAGGGACCAAAAAATAAAAATTCGTAATAACGAATTCCCACATATAACGAAAAAAATAAAAAACCTACTATATGTTACGCGCCGTCGCAAAAAAATGTTGCGCGGCTTCAAAAAAGATCGCAAATTCTGCAAACAAAGGAGGAAAAAGGCCACAGGGAACTGAATACCTACATATTTTTAGTAGTTTTGTTATTAAAACAGATAAGTAAATGGATAATCAAAGGAATTAAATTAAGAACAGAATCTATTCAACACCAATTGGAAGATATTTTTGTAAATTCCAGAATATTGCAAACACAAAACAATATTTTAATTGTGTTTAAATGTAGAGCCGCTTCAAACATAGTTTTGGGCATGAAACATACAAAATAATTCAAAAATAACAATCTTACAGTTGAATCGCGGCATTTTTATAAAATGAGTCGTATATAAATTACGAAGGTATTTACCGGTAACGGCGGCAACCACTTCAAAATATATTTATAATCGTTAAAAATGTTCACTTAAAAATTATCGTTAACATTGTACACTTAAAATACACGAAAACAATAGTTAATAGAAATACAAAATACCGTACAAAAATAGTTCATAAAATATTTTAACGAATTATTTATATTATTGACGAGTTCACACGAAAACAATTGTCAAACGAAAATGAATTTATGTAAATATTCAGTTCGGTCATGCAATAATCGCGTTAAAAGCTGAACAAACTTAACTCTACAGACGTTACACTGAGACTGACATTTCCAATAAGTACATACTGCAACTTTCGGGGGGTTCCTGTTAATTTTTGTATTTTACAGCTGTTTGGGTCTGGGTTGCAATCATATTAGAGGCGTATGCGTACGTAAAACGTGTCAGAGAATGCCGCAAGAATTATGTCAAATGGTTTTATGGGCCTGCTATGAACCCAAGAAGAAATTTGAATTGTTTTACTATCTTGTCGGCCGACCGCCGCGCACCGCCGAAAAGGCCATAAAACCGTTCGCATACGGCAGATGCATCGGCGCGGCTTTGTAAGTGCGAAATAATATTTTCATCTTTTAACATTTTTTTATTTCGTTATAAATTTACGTAAATGTATTGGCATTTTTTCGTACGGGACAAAAATGATTTTGTTATAAATATTAACGGGATTTTGTTATATAAATGCATTTTTGTATGAAAAATTGGTTTTAGGGACTAAATTTCGATTTTTTTTTCGATATACGTCATTTTTCGCTATATCTGGTTTCGTTATATCGCGGTTCTACTGTATATAACCTGACAATAATAACAGTATAACATTAGATCTGGTTGGAAACTCAACTCACAAGTAAGGTCTTGTTGGGAGTGGTGGCGCCGCTGCACCTGGTCCAAATTGAAGCGGACAAAAGCCTCATACTGCTCGGCCAGCTGCCCACTGAGAGCTGCCTCGTACTCTGCACGCAGCGCTGCCTCTTGCTCACGAAGCATACGTTCGCAGATCACGCGGACCTATATGCGAGACAATCACAACTCTTAAGTAACCCAATCAAGGAGAACGGTTTCATGTTTACCATCAAAACTTAAACTACACTATTTATAGATATAAACATTTCTTAAGGGTTGCATTTTTTAAATTTAAATTTTTTTTTTTATTCATTCATAATGAGATATGAACTCTGTTAGTTTTCTGATTCACGCAGCGCTGTCTCTTGCTCACGAAGCATACGTTCACAGATCACGCAGACCTATATGCGAGGCAATCACAACTCTTAAGTAACCCAATCAAGGAGAACGGTTTCATGTTTACAATCAAGACTTAAACTACACTATTTATAGAAATAAACATTTCTTAAGGGTTGCATTTTTAAAATTTAAATTATTTTTTTATTCATTCATAATGAGATATGAACTCTGTTAGTTTTCTGATTTAAACAATGACATGATGCAACATTTTTACCACTAACTAATAAACTACAATATTTCTAATAATTATGATAAAATAAAAATGCCACTATTGCATTAAAAAGTGATTGTTGGTTGGTTGGCACCAACGAAGTCTTGTACAACTATTAACCATCTGTTTATAGTAATTAATTACCCGGTCATGAAGTATTAGTGATGAAAAAATTATGACATGTTACAGCTAAAGGTGAAGGTGTGAACCTATATATCTGCTGAAGATTCTAATCAGGAAAAAGACACCTCACACACCGCAAAGAATCAATCATAGTACTACTTTAACTTTTACCAACGCCCAATTAATTACTTGGTTTAATAGAAAATAGCACCATGTAAGGTGAAAACAAAGGGAAAAAAACAAACATCTTTGATGTCAAATTTTAAGTTTAAAAAAGAAGATTCATTTTTTTAGATATTCCGATATTTAGAAAAACATTTTCTTGCATACATTAGCTTTAACCTTTTCCCTGTAGCACTTAGATAGTACTCGTACGCCGGGCATTTTACCATTAATAATTTTTAATAAAAATTAATTCATTATAAAGAGTCTTGATTTAAAAATGTGAAAACTCACTAAATCACAATGTTTTTCGAAAAAATAACATTTTCTTCACTAAAATCACTAAAATTGTTTGAACAAAATTTATAAACAGAGTTGTCACAAGTTCACAAAATAACACAATGTATTTATTTTTAATCCATATTGCAAATGTTGTAAAACTTTTTTTTTTTTACTTATAATTTTTCTGAAAATGATATAGTTCAAAACATGGTTCACCACATAGAGCTACGTTACATTGTTTACACATATACCGCGATTCCCACTTTTTCTTTTTTGCTAAGCACTCAACACATCTTTTGGTTGCTGTTTGTTTCTGAGCAATCGCCGGAAATTTCCCTATGAAGTATCTGTCTACTAATCTTGACGGTAAATCAGATTTCCTTTTCCTTGAAGACCCTGCTTTCGGCTCTGAGGATTGTCGGTGTCTATAAAAAAATTGGCTAACTGAAATTCTGCTAAAGGTTTGCGTTTACCGGTCTTTTTGCGGTATAAGGCATGTGCATTTAGAAGACAAAGGTCTAAAAGATGGAAAAAAAAACTTCTTGTACCATCTCATTGTCTTCCTTGATGAATTAACAGATATGACCATGTCACACTTATCGACTGCTCCCATATTTTTTGTTGTAATCATTTATGCTCTCGGGTTTCAAAATTGGCTCATTTGTGGCGTAGTGTAATTTACCGGTTTCTACAAGCCGTGCTTGGGTGAAGAGTCGTAAGCATCGCAACATCTCTCTTGTCCTTCCATACTTGCGCGGCCATAGACTCTGTGCTTAGCTGTGGTAAGCTTCTATTTCACCTTTTTTTAGTTTTTTTTTAACTTTGGCATGCGTTTCCTATTTTTCTGGACAGTCCCGCATGTATTTGCTTTTTTTATCAAAAAGTGATTGAAATAATAATGAGCTTGTATACCAGTTGTCTACGAACAAAATATAGCCACGATTTAGGTATGGATCCATCAGTCATAACGATACTTCCAGATATTCCCAATTCTTTATGTTGTGTATAAATAGTGGTAGCTCCCGTATTAACAATAAAATTCAAACCATATCCTGTAGCACAATCGCAAATTACAAATAACTTTATCCCAAAACGACTTGCCTCTGTGGGAATAAATTGTTTGAACATGAGGCGACCTTTGAATAATATTAAACTTTCATCTATGCACACATTCATACATGGATACGTTTGTTATTGAAAATTGATAGTGATCATGTCGACTATTGCTTTTATTTTAAAAAGCCTATCTCCAGGCGGCTGTTCCTCATTATTGCAGAAGTGGACCATTCCTAATAAAATTTGGAATCGGTTTCTTGGTATCACATCAAATCAATCAAATCATCGAATGTAATAAAATATCTGTCGACCAATGCTCTTCAATGGTGTTCCTAGAATTTCTTGCCATCAGTATGCAAAGACCAAGAAAAATGTAAATTTCATAGACAGTTGTATTGATACATTGTTGCATTCTGTAGCTTATTGAGGAACTTTTGTTTTTTATACATTGACATATTTTAGACATTGCCAATTCAGTATTGTCCTCATTGGGCTCACAAATCTCTGGCAATTCAAATTCTACGTCACTATTATCAGATTCGGCAGTTAGAATGAGTTCGTAGTCATTGTACGTGAAATCTGCCATTGTAATACACTAAAACTCAAAAATAATGTTATAAAATCTGACAAAATGCAACAAACGAAGCAACTCCGAGATAATAAAATCACTACACAATAATCATTAAAAAGCTCACTATGAATCTCGAAAAATTGTTTATAATAATATACTACGCAAATATCTCAATACTATATGCGAAAATAAAACAAATGTGAGATAAAAAAAACCTTGCGATCTCCAAACAAAGGAAACGACACTGACGCCTGTGGGAATCCCTATAGAAACTGTCTAAAGTCATGACCCTAGCGCGTTCTGCCAGCTGTCAAATGGAGCACTTTGCAAAAAATACAGATTTGTCATTTTAGATACACAATGAGTTGATTATAAGGTCTTAAGGTTTATCACCACAGATGGCAGTAGGAGATATAATATGAGATATAGTTAAAATTTGTGTTTATTTACGCTCTCATGACGATGTAAAGATCTACGCAAATTTATTCGCTCACGGTGTGGCGAGACTGGCGAGCTAGCGCGCATATATTTACTTACGGCAGGGAAAAGGTTAATATAATTACCTGCTTGAAAGTAAAAAGCGCTCTGGAATGAGGGTGATGCGGTGAGTCAGCCTCGGAGCCGCTAGAGGACCCATCACTGTCCACGTGTCTCGGTGCTCCTGCAGCCGCTGCAGTGCTCAGTTTGAGTTGGCGTCGGTGCTGTAGTCGCTTTATCTCATCACATATCTCCTGGGCCATACGCTCTGCAAACACAAGCCAAATTTTGAATGTAAATACTTAGTCTGGTCATAATAAAAACCAACGGTAAAGTGACCGAATGGCATAATAAACATATTTTATGGTAAATATTTTAATTTTTTTTTTTTATATATATATATAATACAAGCCTGTTATTTATCTGCGTAATAAAAGTTTGAAAGCTTTTTGAAAATCATGAAAACAAAAATCAATCTAATGATTGAATGTAATGAAACCAAAACAGGCAATAAGCCTAGTAGAAAACCTTCCTCTCTCGCATGATTTACGTATGTATTAATGTAATTAATTATTTCTCCGGAACATATACGAATTTAACTATTAACCTCGTTTTGAAATCATATCAAATTTATATAGAATTTCTCGAATTAATAGGCGTATGCATTAATTCATGCGTTTTTTTTTCGAAAATTAAGGCTTTATTGTGAAAAAATGGTTATACACTCAATGATCAAAGTATTGTCCATCGGAAGCTACAACATTTGCCCATCTTTCTGGCAGTTTGTGGATTCCATCCCAAAAGAACTTCTCCGGCTTGGTGGTGAAGAACGAATCAAGCCAATTTTTGATACCCTGTTCTGAAGTGAAGCGTATTCCGGTGAGGGCATTCTGCATTGATCTGAACAAGTAGTAATCAGAAGGGGCTATGTCTGGGCTATAAGGCGGGTGAGGTAGAACTTCCCACCCACTGTTCTCCAAATAGTTTTGAACCGGTCTTGAAACATGTGGCCGAGCGTTGTCATGATGGAAAATTATGGATTCGTGTCTGGTTGCATATTCTGGTCGTTTTTCCGCAATCGCTCTCTTAAAACGAATTAATTGTGTTCGGTAGAGGTCCCCTTTGATCGTCTGACCCGATTTCAACAGCTCATAATACAACACACCCTTCTGATCCCACCAAATACAGAGCATTACCTTGGCGCCATGGATATTCGGCTTTGCCGTGGATGTTGATGGTTGGCCGGGCTTCACATACGATTTCTTGCGCTTGGGGTTATCGTAATGAATCCATTTTTCATCACCAGTGACAATCCGATGCAAAAATGACTTATTTTTGTGGCGTTGAAGCAACATTTCCGACATGCAGAATCGGCGTTCGATGTCTCTTGGTTTTAATTCATACGGCACCCAGTTTCCAAGCTTTTGGATGAATCCCGATGCTTTTAAACGTCTGGAAATGGTTGCTTGATCAACTCCCAATGATTTTGCAAGATCTTTTTGCGTTTGGCACGCATCTTCATCAAGCAATGCCTCCAATTCTTCATCTTCAAACCTTTTTGGCTGTCCGGGTCGTTCATTGTCTTCTTAGTTGAAATCGCCACTTCTAAACCGTGCAAACCACTTCTGGCACGTTCTTTCAGCTAGAGCATGGTTACCATAAACCTCTACTAAAATACGATGACTTTCGGTAGCACTTTTCTTCATGTTAAAGTAATGAAGAAGAACTCCCCGCAAAAACACTTTTTCTGGCACAAAGTTCGACATGTTCAAATGAATAGAAAAAAATGTTGTTTACACTTCAATCAAATGACATATACTGAAAAAGATGCGCAATGACAGTAGCTTTCAAATGAATATAGTCACGGATGAACACGGCGCGAAATAATACTAGTAACGCCCTCTCTTAGAAAACCGCATGAATTAATGCATACTCCCAATACAAACTGGAAAAATGAAAGCTCGCCTTTAAAAAATAAGTATAAATAAATAAAATGTATATCTAATATTAAAATTCCTCTTTCCCACTAAAAACACACAAATGGAACTGAATAACACTAAATCTTAGAGATCTTTCTGCTGCAAATTTGAATGTCAACATAACTATTTTCAGCACACAATACTGTTTCCATTCTGAAGTATATCCAGTTAAGTGGAGCCGTATGACAAACTGAATGACATCAAAAAATAACTGACCCAACAATTGAGGCAAACATCTAATGGCATCAAAAAGCAAACTGCGATTGTTTAAGCGGAAGGGATTCAGTTTGAGGAACAAAAGAAACAAAATGGAGTTAGATTGAAGCTGCAGAATTAAGGAAATTCCTATTACCATCTCCAACAGTAGAGTTCTGTAAATCGAGACCAAACTGACTCTGGCTAAAACAAGAAATATTTCATTATGACCGTTCATTGGATAATATAAATTTTCCATAAGATGGACAATAAGTACAATTATTGCACAGACTTCTTTGAAGAAGAAACCTCGGGTTTGAGCTGTAAAAACAAAAGGTCAAAATGTCAAACCACAATAGGTTATTGCACCCATTAAAAAGTTTGATGTATGGTGATCGATCATCCACGGTCGAAGAAATTTCTCTATCTTCTACACGACTCGAGTTTCCAAATTACATCTTTTTGAACATCTGTGCCACAGTAAAACTAAGGATTCATGTTGGCATTTAAGATGCAAGTATATTGCAGATGTATCATTGAAGCAGTTCTCTTCTTCATCAATTATTAAGCACAAACTAAACCTCAAGGTTAGTATTAAGCTGCTGAGAAATTTGGATCCACAAAAACTGAGCTATGAAATGGGGTTAATTGTGAAGGCACTGGCACTGGGCACATATACCAGAGTACAACAGACCTAGTCCACAATATTTTATAGGATATCTGACTAAATTATGAGTTAAAAATTGTTAAGGAATCTGTACATAATCTCAACCATGTCAGAGATATAACCAATTAAAAAAACAATTATTTCAATTAATTGAAATATTTTATTGATTCCAAATTATATATTGAATACAAAAAAATAAAAGTTATCAAATTTCATCTACATTCTGGCAGACAATAATTAAACAAAAATTAATACAGATGACCCCTGCGTAATGAGAATCCGCACTAAACAGGAAAATTAATGACAAGGTTTCCAAAGATTATGATTTTTTTAAATAAAAACACATTATACTCGCATGTACAGGTGTTCAGCGGAAAAATTTCAAGATTAAATAGTAATTGCTCATAAACCATCAGGGTGAGATAAGTAGGAGGGGTATTGTTCAATGCACGTGATTTGGGGATTTGCCAGTTGCAATTAGTCACTGGTCGGGAGCGCACGGCGCGTTTGCAGTTGAGCAATATTTAAAGTGTGGTGATTCATTCATACAGCACGAATGCTTGGAAACATAATGTTTACTGACGAAGCACATTTTCATATTGATGGCTAAGTTAATAAACAGAACATTAGATACTGGTGCCCCGTCAACCCAAGGGAACGCCAAACATTTGCATTTGTCCAAAAACGACAATGTGATTTGCAATTTTTGACCGAGGGATAATTGGCCCTTATTTTTTTAATCAGCAAGAGTCACTGCTGACATGCACTGCCAAATGATCGAGGAGTTTTTGATACTGCAGCTGTTTCCCGGGTTCAACAACAGAACACAATTTCAGCAAGACGGGCCCACTCCACTCGGGGGGTTTCAATGGAGACGCTGAGGGGAATTTTACCCAATAAATTAATCAGCAAATATGAAGATATACCCTGGGCATCTCGATCAACGGACCTTACACTGTGCGACTTTTTTTTTGTGGGGATACCTTAAGTCGAGAGTTTACAGCAACAATCCTAGAACAATTCTGGCCCTACAAGAAAATATCTGCCGTGAAGTTGCTGCCATTGAACTAACCGATTGCAAAAGTGTCTTGAGAGAAGTGGACAGCATTTAGACGATATTGTTTATAAAACGTTAAATTAGCATTGTTAAACTCTATTGTGTATAAATAAAATATGGGAATAACTTTGTAGTTTTTTATTTAATATTAAACAATGAAAATTTTTCAAAAGACACCTTTATAATAAAAAAAAACTAATGCAATATGCTTCTTCAAAAATTGTAAAATCATAACTTAAATAAATTTCAAAATTCTTCAATTAAATACACTCAACAATAATAAACCGTAAGCCTTTTCAAATGTTAAAAATTATGAAGCTGTCAATAATTTAATAGTTTCACTTTTTTTTTTAATCTTCATTTATTTTTCATGATTATTAACAGTCCACCCTGCCAAATGGTTGACTCAACCTACAGTCTGAAAATTGCCTTCTATCTCTACAATTTTTAATTTCATTGTCAAAGCAAACATTTTCATTTTGTTTCTTGTAACATTTTTGCCATCACTTCTTGAATTTGGCCTTTTTGAAACAATCATACGATAATAAAATATATGATATAATTAATATCCATATTGTAATGAAATGTTGTACCGGCTGTATAATATATGTATAAATGTATGTATTCTAGTACAAACAACCATCCCTAATATATCAGGGGAATTACCGACTTCATAATATTACTCAGGGGATCAATATGGTAATTGGTCGGGGGTAGCCCCCAATATCATATTTTGGTGCCGCACTTATGAAATTTAACAAATCTGCATTCATTGAAAGAAATAAGGATCCACCATGGCCCAGGCGCTCTCAATAATTTTGATTCCCATGGTGCGTAACATTTTGGTTTCTATGGTGACAAAGTGAACATGGAATGGAAGTGATAATGGCAGTACACTTGGGCCTCGTATAACACGGTTTTATATAACACGGATGTATAAATTGTGACATATTTTTTGTACAACACGGTTTCAGAAAAATAAATGAATTAAATAATATGTTTGATTTGTAGATTACGTCCATGACAGAACATGCCCATGATAATCTCACTCAGCATGTTAAGAATTGTCAATTTCGTTTGTTTCGAAACATTTCAGTTACGCTCTGGCATTCAATTGTGCAGTACATATTTCTACGTAATCCGTAGATTTTCCTGGCTTATCGTTTGTATGTATGCACTTTACATATTCCATATTATTAATTACGTATATAAATTCCTCAGTAGTCCAGAGACACGATGTACATTCCCTAATAGATTCCATCGGCCTTGCCAAATCCTCGGTTATTTGAAAAATATTTTAAGTTATATACTCAAAATCATATTATAAATAAAATATGTAGTGCATTTTGTGAAAGTAACATTGCAAGTGACAAAAAAGATCTGCATTTGAGATTTAACATGTATGTGTGTGATTAGTGAAAATAATTTGATTGATGCAGAACATTTACTTATTCAGAAAAATAACGTCTTTATTTGAGATATTTCTAAAAAATGTGTACCGTGCAATAAACAATAACAGTTATGTATCCAGTTTTATCCTGAAATTTTCTCATGTTCCCATTTTTACATTAAAATAATTTGGATTGCAAAGGATTAAATATATGTACACAATATAGTGTTTGATAATTTATACATTTAATCGCATTAATTTAATTATTTATTTGTAGATGAAAAATATTTAAACCCCAAAATGTCAACATTTACGATTAAAATTAGAAAAAAAGAGAAATTTTATTTCTATTGAAAAATAAATGAATATCCTAGGATTGTCTCAAAAGAGGCGAGAAAGCATCATCTATTGCTAACATTTTTTAATTTAAATGAAGCAACAATTAGGACGATACAAAAAAAAATGAAAACAAGATTAGATCTACAGCTTTGGCAGGATCGTTTATCAGTGCGACAAATATTGCGCGTGTACGCTCAGTAATAATAGAAAAAATGGAAAAAGCTCTTATGATATGGATAGAAGACTGCAATGACAAAAACATTCCTATAGACCAAGAATTATACAAAAGAGGGTACAAACAATTTTCGATAATTTAAAAATAACTGAACAATTTAAACTCATCTCACAATTTTTCTGCTAGTAGAGGATGGTTTGAAAATTTTAAGAAGCGATTTTCACTACATAATATACAAACTCGAGGAGAAATTGCATCAGCTGATGTAGATGTAGAATCTGCTAAAAAATTTATTCCAGGCTACACACCAATTTTTATTTTGAATGAACCTACCACAATTAATGACTCAGAAAGCAGTTGCAGCGAGGTAGCTACATGTTTCACATTAAAAACTATAAATGAGGGCTTGCAATTGGCTATTAAATTAGAAAAAAAAATTATTGAAAAGGATCCTATAATGGAAAGAAGTTCGAAATTCAAGAGGTTATTACAACAGATTTTGGAACCTTATAAGGAAATACGTAAAGATTTATACGCTAAAAGCAGACAATCGCTTATTACAGATTTTTTGAAGGCTAAAACCACAAGAAATTTAGAGCCCTCCTCCGGTGATGAAAACTTACAACCGATCTCGAAAAAGAGTAAAAACATATAGAATTATTCTAAATGATATCGATGATGAATGAATGCCACATTATATTTATTTATTTATTATACAAATGTTCACACATAAAATACATGATTACAATTAAAAGAAATTATATTATATGTATTATTAAAGTTTTTTTTTCAATAAATATGTAAATTTATATTATTTTTATTAAAAAAATAAAGTACATATTCATATAAACTATCTTTGATTTTTTTTTTTGGAACGCAAACCCTAATTTTGTATGAACTTCAAACCTTGTATAACACAGATTTGTATTACACGAGGTTTTTGTGGAACCATATAACCGTGTTATACGAGGCCCGAATGTATAAATTTTTCTCAGCAATCAATTAAAAATAATAATATAAGTGTGAGATGAGTAAACCACGACTACACTGTTTTCCATTTTATAAGCCGTAGATAAAATGTTTCAAGCTTCTCACATGTAATTTATCTGCGGGGTCCACCAAGCGCGCATGTGTTTGATGACAATACTTAACTGATAGACTAAATGCACATTAATGACATGCTAATCTTTATCAACAGCAATCTGTACTAATAAATGTTGCAAATAAATAGTTCATACGAAGAGCCGAGCTAAAGTGGTTAAATGCTTTATGCAGAATACACTAACAGTCGCAACCGTGAATTGGAGAACAGACGAGGTGACGAAAGTTACTTGAGGCCAGGACCACGCATTGGACTATTGCTCCATTGATATGTTTATAAGGTTGGAATTAAAATTCATAAAGCAAATTTGTGGTGTTGAAGGTATTTAATGAAAAAATAATCCAAATACCTTCTTCATAACCGAGTACATTTTTAAGGACACATTTTTGTTATGAAGTTGCATTTTCAGAACATAGTAGAAAGATATACAGAAAACATATATTTATTGAAAAAATATTTTTTCAATAGATTTATTATGTATATTTTTCTAGTCATTTCATTTGTATTAAGTACATTAAGTTATTTTTCTCACAAATCAATCAATTTGTAATATTAATTCTGTCTTTTATCAACAAATTTTAATTTTCAATTACTCAAATGTCAAAACACATTATTACTATAAAAAACTTAGATAAATTCTAGATGGATTTCATTTTAATAGCTTATCTCCAATGTGAGAAAATCAACCATTTTATTGTTCTCTTTGTATTAAAACCTTCCTCTCTCGGATGATTTACGTAACAAATAATGTCCTTTAGTGTTTAGGTGACATTTATAAGAAGTTTAACAATTTCAAACTGGAAAAATGAAATTACACCCTTGATCTGCAAAATAATCTCGATCTTAATGTTTTTCACATTAATTGGGCATCTGACCAATCCCATCTCGGTAAAAGGACAGTAGTTTTGAGTCGATAAAGTCAGCAATGCTTTGATATCTTCGAGCATTCTGAAGTGCGAATCAACCAAGTGGTGTTTTAGAAACTAGAACAAATCGTGTCCTTGGCGATATTCGCCGTGTGTTTTCATGCAGCGGCACGTTAACGCTCAGCAATGAGTGAGGTGTAATCTAATTTAAGCAACTCATAATACAATACACATGTCATATTGGGTTTCGCGGTTGATACTTCAACAAGGTTAACTTACGATTTTCACATATTTCACTTTTCATTATCCATCACTATTTTGTAGAAAAAATCCTTCTTTTTGTGTCAATGTGTCTCTCTTGCTGTCAGGAGAGAGCATGTGAGGATGAATGAGTAGTTCTCACATGCTCTGAATTTAGCCCAGCTTTTGTAGGTGAATAAATATTGCTTCTTAGGTTACTTATTTTATGGCGGCAAAAAAAGTTCAATTTAAACAAGTGATTTAATTTGTACGCTTAATAATAAAACATACACATGCTACCTAGTTTAGGGGGGCTGTTTTTATACACTAGAAAATATCATGGAGATCTGTAATTTATGTTATTATGTCTTAAAAACATGCTATAAATTTTGGCTTTTATTTGGAACAATTGCCATTAATATATTTTGTACAAGGACACATCTGCCGCAAAAACAACAGGTTGAAGGTGATGATTAATATGAATGGAAATGGTCCATCCTCGGGCGTTGGCAGCACCTAAGACAACGTAACAACGTCCATGGGCGTGATTGACAGTCAACTACCAAACAACTACAGACAACTAAAAAATTAAGGCGACAGAAGGAGAAGAAAGAGAGATAATAGGCTGGGAGGTGGTGATTCTTAAGTCATTCTAGAAGATATACATAATGACAAAGCAGTTAGCAGTAGAGACCCAACCAAGTTGACAAAGCAAAACATTAATCAAAATTCTCCATTTAACTCTCATAACTGATCAAATAAAGAACTGCTACAAGTATTTGTGTTGGAAAAGTTTTTCAAAACAAAATGTAAGACCCATAAATAATTAGTATATAATATAAATCCAAGTATATTAATAAAAAAAAATCAACTAAGTATTAATTTATCATTATTATGTGTAATCCATTTATTTACATTGCACCAAGTAAAATCCTACCTATTAAAGTAGCAACGATTAATTAGCATCATTCATAATAGCTGCAATTGGCAACAATCGAAATCCATGTTCACAATTGGTGCCGTTGTGTTTTTAAATTGAGCATATTTAAAAAAACCTAAATTGCAACAAAAAATTTATAACATTTGACATAAAAAACTTGACAAAAATGAAATCAGCAAATTATACACCGCTTGCCATACTTGTTGCTTCCAGAAGCATTCCTACAGACCCACAGAAAATTTTGCAAGAACATCAGAAAATTTTAAGTATGAATAATAAAATTATTTCTAGGTCTAAAGTACGTTTCGAGAGAAGAGTCACGAGTTAATACAAATGCCGATTATATATTGTTGCTCGAGCACACTTTTGCTGCACAACCATGTTGCAGGAGATGCCGGTAATGTACGGATATCAATAAACAATGTCCGCCCTTGGGCACCACCTTGCAGCAAGTCAATATAATAACACCCATGGGTGTGATCGGCAATCAACACATCAAAGGCCACTGAGCCAAAGGGAGCGTTTCAAAGATACAGCTGCCGAGTACATTGCCGCCTGCTCTGGATAATTAATCAATTTAGTATATACCATCCGAATTGTCAATATACTGGCCAAAAAAACCTAATTAATAGATTTTTGTGTTTTTTATAATTAATGTAACTTTTTTCATAAACAAGACTATTCTGTATTTTATACAGAAAAAAGGGCATTTTGCCCGCATTGTACATGGAGACAATGACAATTTAAAAATAAGTTTATTGTTAATATGTGTAGGAATTTTACAATGTACCACCACACTCACCATTAAGAATAAAGAGAGAATTGAATGTTAACCTTTCCCTTACAGTGCTAAAATAAAAATGCGCATTCCGGTGCTGTAAACTCAGTGTACATGTACAGGAAGACTTTTGCAATTTTTAAGTTGGATAAATATTAATATTTTACAATTATTACTCATATTTATTATTAAAATAATAGTTATCATATATATAAGTGAATATACACATCTTATTGTGTAAAAGTGCTAAAAATGAGAAAAAACCTTCATCATCACGATAGCATAAAGACACGCAAGACAACTCGGCCAGCGCACGCTCTGCCACTAAAATGAAAATGAGGGATCAGCATCCGGCATCCCGCACACTGTGACTTGCACCTCTCCACATGTACACATACACGTATTGACAAATTCACATCAGGTTATTCGAGAAAACATTTTTTATTGTTGCGTATGGTAAATACTTATATATTGTAATTATTTCATCCAATAAATATATTACGGAGGAATAGCTAAAATATGAACTCTGTATTTAGTATATTTACAAAGATATTCGCATAATTAAAGGCAATGTCAACTCAGTTTACATCATCGGAGAGAAAAAGTTAATACGAGTGAGAAAGGCACAACTAATATATTTTTACCTATTATACAAAATAATTAACTAACTTACCACCACTCACGTTTCCGCGAGGGTAGCTAGAGAAGACAAGAGCGGCACACTCTTGTCCTGACGCAAATCTCGCCTCATCCACATTATTTAATTTAGAACCAAATAAATACACTAGGGATGACTTCTGATATTTTATGCCAAAAAAACGTATTGTTTGCTAGTTTCTTTTATTAAGATAACAAAATTTATTATACAGCAAGTTTAAGACCATCCTATCATTAATTAACATGACAGTTACTTTGTGGCGCAACAAAATTATTTTAATATATCAAACTTCACACTACACACACAACTGTTATTTTAATCACTTAAGTTATTTAAATATTAGTTCACAACTATAAGCAGATTCATGTATTTTTATGAAGAATAATTTTTAGTTATCTAGCTTGTTGAAAAATGATGTTATTCTTCGGAATATGCTTTCGGGCAGCAATTATTATTTTTTCAAAAAAAACGTCACTATATTACACTGTCATATGGCTAAATATAACTGATGGTAGTTTTGGAAATGGTAAGAAATGAAACAGTATGTTTAATTTCAGGAGGCTGATAATAGTAAAAAGCCAGCAATTAAATTTTTTATTAACTATAATAAATATTGTAATTACTAAATGATATTGGAAAGGAATATACAATATACTTCAAATATTGATAGTAAATGTGTAGTAATATATTAAAAATATAGGTAAAAATGAAGTGTACAATTCATTCGTGACGAAAAATTGTATTTTTCGCTTCTTTCACAGCTTGTATACTTTATCAAGTTATACTGAAGCTTGTTACGACATAATGAAATTAATTAGTTCCACAAAACCCACAGAAAAAGACCGTTGGGGACGACCGACACAAACCTACAGATATAGTTGTCATAAGAGTACACTATCCTAATTAGTATCGACGTACGTATTTAAATAATTTATTACAAAATCTTCGTATTTTGGGGTATGATGACCTTTGTTTTCAGTGCAAAGAAAAATAAACAAACCTGGAGTGAGCTTGGGATTTCCAACGCTTTGTTCTCCAAATGGTGATACTCTCGATTCGGCAATTTTATACCCAGGGCTAGTACTTGTACTACTAGCAGCAAAAGGAGAACATCTTCGCCTCTTGGCAGGCATTTGAGACATCGACTCCCAATCCAAATTCCTCTTCAGCGTAGCGCACGCCATTTTACTTTTCTACACCCAGCAAAACAATCGTCATACAAATAAATCTACGATTTATTACATCGGCGTTCGGCAAGCTGGAGAAATAAAAGAAATGCGATGCACAAAATAGCGGAATATTTGTTTCAAAAATAATATTTTTGTAAAAATAACATCAAAAATGACGATCGTAACGGATTACACGAATTATTAGAAACAGAAAACAGAAAAACAGATTGAACAGAACGATCGGACATAGAAATACCACAGACAAAAGCGATGCAAAAAGCAAACAGCGAAGAAGAAAATATAAAGAATCAGAAAAAAATTAAAAACTTGTAAAATTTTCTGCCCACCGCAATCTATAGAACCTACCTACACAGTGATAAAACTGGCCACTCACGAAGGTGTATAATATATCAAAATATTGTTAAAATATATGTACGAATATATAGTATCGAGATAACAATGTATGGACAGAGCTATTTGGTTGAAATTTTCGGTTTGCCATATTTGATTGCATTAAAATACCATTTTTATTTCCTTATCATCATGCCGTTGCTCCACAAGCTTAGATAGATGGGATTATTATTCGCTCAGCGAATGTTAGAATGTTTAACAAGAACATGTAATAGTAATAATATGTGTATTATTCCAGCGTGGTCGGGTTGTTTGTGCAAGACCTAATTCGCCATATAATTAATACTGACAAGTTACAAAATAATATTTATGTAAACGAAGGTAAAGAAAAAAAAAGAAAAACACACATATACATAGACAGAATATAAGTAATACATTTCAAATACGGCCATTATTATATTTGTATATACTCTTTTATCTAATGTCTGTAGCTATTTGACATTCGATGCCATTCTACCAATGATATCAGGATACCAGCCTTCCATGAGAGCGCTGGTTACACTAGAGAATTGGTGCTGAGCTACAGGCTTTAGCCGCAGCTTTACACTAGCAACTCGATGTCATAAGAACTGAACGAATCCATGCACACGACCTTTGGCAAACATTGTAAATGCACTACAATAACAGGCCAACCCAAACAAGATTTTATGTGAGTTGTTATATTGAATTTGTAGACGATTATACGTTACCTGCTTGTAGTTCGAACAGAGCTCACAGGTATATATATTGGTGAAGAACGATTTAAAAATAATGTTCTTCACCTCCTTACTGCATCAATAGAAATGCCGTGACACCATATTTGCATGAACTAACTATCTCTGTTGTTCGATATCGTAATCGTCTTGTCCATCTTTGTTAAAGATATTGCTAAGGTATTGGACCTTTTTTTGTACGCTCGATCTCGTTCCATCTAGCCACCCGGAAGGGCTATTATATAGCTCTTTTCCATATTTAAACGCCATTGTGACCGATTTGCTTGCATTGTATGTAATATTATGTTCACTAGCACATGTTTTGCAAATATATAAAAGCTTTCTTATTGCTTTTATAAATAGCATCAGTAAAACAGTAGTGGAATTACATTTTTTATTGAGCCCGTTCGGAAAGTTAGCTATGAACTTTCCGAATCATTGACTTAATTTTTTTCAGGCTGGATATTTTTCTTCTGCTAACAATTTAATCTTCTATTAGCAGGATAGGATATGATTATACTTATTGTATGTTATTGCCTGATATAATTTTTATCGTCTTAAGAATTTTTTTTTTTGATTTTGATACATTTTCGTTTATGGCCATCAAACTTACTTTTCTTATCTGTAGAACCACATATAAAGTGTATCAAAAAATGTAGCGGAGCTTTGTTAAAACTAAATGCTGAATAGTATGTTTCAGCTCAATGCTCTCATTTCATACAAAAGAAAATAGATACGCAAGAGACCAAAAATTCAAGGTATGAAACTAACGGTAGAAAGACGCACCACAAATACGGAAGTACCATTTTTACAATACTAGAAATGCAAATTATCTTAACATACATGACATGGAGATATTTAATAAAATTATACATAACAGTAATAGAAAATAGAGCACAATTACTAACGTATATAAACTACATACATATATGGATTTTTATATTTAAAGAACCGAAAACAAGAAGTTCACAATTTGTTCTGGGAGATTTCAACAAACGTTAATTGGGGCAATGTAGAAAATAACAAAAAATCTGTGGAGTATTGGGCTGAATTCGAGACTGCCCTCCTTTTTCAATTGTGGGTGGTGGAGAAGGGAGTATAGGCCCGATTTAATATTTTTAAGTGATAACATCTCTAATCAGCGTCACTGATATGCTAAAACCATAATATGCAAAATATTGTGTGAAACTTAAAGGGGATAGCTGTCGCTATCTATGCATGGCCATGCAAAACGCACTACTCAATCAATTTGGAAGAGATCAACCGACTGAAAGACTGGATTTTTCTCTGCTTTCAACCATGGGGGGTCGTTGAATTCAGTGTTAGTTCGAGAGTGCGTTAACTACCGTCTTCAACCCATGCGAATAGCGTTACTTTTAACCTACAACTATAAAAAATCCAATTGGAGCATCCAGTGGACCGAATACAAATACAACGGCAGTCGTCGGGTATAATACATAATACATAATGAGGGATCAAGACATCTCGCTATATCCTTCACAAAGCAACCTCTTCCGCTTGGCTCGATGTGTTTCTTGCGCGCGTAGTTCGTCGTTATTATACATTTATATAAACAAATATAATTTCCTGATATCAGTCCACTGTCTGTCCGTGTCGCATAGCAACATAAAACAAATAAGATTGTCAATTGTGTCCCGTTTGTTATTGTGTTTTCGTAGATTTTTTAAATAATAAAAGGCTATTGAAATTCAATGTTATACATCCGAATGTTTCTTTAGGTATTTTATTTAAAATAATTTTTGCAGGGAATATTTAAATTTAAAAATTCTACATTTACGGGCTGTTATATATGAAGGATGTAATATTACAATACAAAAAAATGTATTTCATAAATGCAAAGATCACATTGACAATTAATGTGGCTTTAACAAAGTCCTTCCAAGAACGTTAATCTGTATTGTTTATAAATTCTCAAAATGATTGGTAAATAAATAAATAACAACTTATTTCAACATAATTATATATTATCCTGTTTCAAACTATGGAAAATGCTAAACGAAAGTTCTTTTGGTATTGTATTTTTGTTAATTTTTAAACCCGTCACTTAGAGACTTTAATGCTTAACCACGGCACACATGGTGCTTGTATGTTCAGAGACCATTGTCCACGTCGGTCCATCATGACTAAAGATCGTGATATCCATAAACTCCCGCGCTTTTGACTATGCTCCTCCACTTTTCTCGGCATCCTACAGATATCAGGGCTGTCACCAGAGAAGTGCTTGTTGCTATTTCCACTTGGTTGGTTCAACGGGTGGCGGATCTTTCTCTTTCTCTTAGTACTTCGACATGGCCCACCACAACAAGCTTCTTCAAGTTATCTTCCCTTCTCACTAGATACTAAAAAAAATAAGGTTTCGTCTCAGGCAGATGGTTGAGTCTATCTTTGATGTTCAGTTCCTGCAGAATGGAGACATTCGTACGTCCCGCCGTTCACGGTATGCGCAACATGTCTCTCCAGTAATCTCCAGCACTAGAGACCTAGTGCCTGATGTTGCTTCTTTTGATCCCTTTATTGTAAATACCTTAACTGTAGAGTATCTTATGTTTTCCTTCGCTGATATTTCTTAAATAAATTCTATGACTGTCCGGATGTTCATTGAGTCCACGTGATATCTTCGTATCAGTATAAAAATTAAGGTTAGACTATGTGTAATATATATAAAAGAAATCGATATGAACGAAAATTTAAAAGTATAGACAATTTTATAGTATTGCATGGTGCTTATGGTACATTGCGCCTTGGCTGTTCGGCTCACTGAATTTCTTATCTATGGCATCTGTGGCTCATTGCTCGGCTCGGCCGTCGTTTTTCCTGGCCTGTCGTGTTTATTGTGGGGGGGCCGTGGGCACTTAATTTTTATTTTCATTATTCCTTTTGATTGCAATTCCTATTTACGTATTTTTTATGTTTAACTAAAGGTTTTCTGTAATGTGATGATGACAACGCTGTGATTTGGATCTAAGAAACATGATGAATTTGATTGATTTGTTTATTTGTACTGCCAGCTGATGACTTATGCAGGTATTATTTTAATATACAATATTTAAAAATTCTTATTTAAAGTAAAGTTATTATCTTATTGGCACATCTAAAAAGAACTTGATGTTTTTCAATAAATTTGTATACATTAACCATTAAAAGTTACTCAAATTGTTTTTCATACGGTGCTTACCAAAACTTACACTGTTTGACATTTCGTGCTTCTCACCCAAATTGGTTATTTCATTAAAATTGCCTTTCAAATACATTTTCACAATATCAACATATGTTTCTTTATTATCTTATCATAGATAAAATAAGGCGAATCGTTTTTGACATTAGGTATTTTTTCGTATCCCCAGTTTTTTAGTAGCTTCATAATGTAAATTATATATACGGAAGATAAGATAGATAATGTTTTTATTTAGAGTTTTTTTAGCTTGATGATTTAATTATCTGTTAATCAATATTAATGTTTTTTTCTAAAAAAAATAAACTTAATGTTTTCAGAATACTGTATAATATACATATAAATGTGTTATAATTCTTTTATCAAAAATGTTGTAAATATAATTTTAAAAAAAACAATCTCTCCATTTAACTTCATATTTTGACTAACAAATTCTTGTTAGAAGTGCAACTAATATGGCATCTATTTACAATCTCTATAATTAAAATTTATAATATATAATTCAAACTCCTAGTCATCCAAATTGTTTTCCAAGTATATAATTTCACTAAATTGAATTAAATTTGTGGATTACAAAATGTGTATAATTTGTGGGCTTCCTTAGGTACATGCAGTCAGCATATTGAAATATGCTGACTGCATACTGTACGTAACTTTGAGAAATAAAGCGAAATCAAATACTTTTCTGATAGATTATTTATTATTTGATAGATATAATAAGACGTGAATAATATGATAATAATTGTGATAGGAATATTCGGGATTAATATTTTATTTCTATTTATTAGTTGGGTATAGCATTTTTCAAAGTACTAACTGCCCGCCACTGCTAAATATCAGGGGTACTAATGAAAATGTAATTTTTTCGTAATCTGTGACCATCATATTCTATTGATCAGGACAGTTTTTAAAATAAATAAAAAAAATTCTCACTGCATTTAAAATGGAGGATTTTTTTCTCAATAAACAATTTTTGCAAAATTGTATTTTCTACAAATATCATTAAAACAATATTGTGACTACTGCAGTAAAAAATATTTGTGTATTGAATATTAGACAGTGCCAGAGGAGGTTTAAAAAAATATGAAGTGTAAATTTTGTGTAAAAATCTACATATCGAAATCGTGGTAAATCCAATTAAATCTATTCAACAGATTGCGGATACACTCGGATACTTATGATCAAGCGCACAAGAATATTTTTAAAAAATTGGCAAAATTCATGTAAAAGGTGTAACATCACAATTACAGCAATGAGAACAAATGCCAAAACTTAATTGAATTAGAAGAGAATTCACCATTTCTCCAATATCTTGTGACTGGGGATGAACAGTGGGTTACAATGGGCAACAATGCCTTTCAAAAGGCTATCAGTATCGTGAGATTATCCATTATAGAGTCCTTGAATATTGTCCTTGATATTTGTAATCAGCTTGAACATTTAAATGTGGCAATAAGAGGTCTGCTACGGCCAATAGAAGACAAATTTTGCTACATGATAAAATCACAAGATAAACTAAAAGAAAGTAGTTTGAATGGAAGGTAATTCCTCACCTGACCTTGTCCCTCTTATTACCATTTGTTCAGATCGATACAACATCATTTGGCTGAATAAAATTTTGATAATATTGAGCAAGTATATTTCAGTCTTAAGTACTTGGCATCCAATTCATTTGATTCTTATCTAAGCGATATAAAAAGCTAATATAAAGATGAAATAAGGTTGTTTTAATTGAAGAAAGTTTATTTATTAAATATTTTGAAAAACAACAATTTCATTAATTCTAATAAATAATGTATTGACGCAGTTATGGTGGTCCAAAAGTCATTCTGAATGTAATGTTCACTTAAAGAATAGAATATATGTAGTTTTGTTTTGCCACGGGACCTCAAGCAGATTCTCAAGTCTCAACGAGTTAAATGAGTCAAATCAGAATTCACAGCAATCATTACATAGGGCAATGTAGCTATATTATAATACATCAGTTGACTTAGAAATATAGCCAACTTACATATCCATCGTAAGTATTGCATAGCAACAAAATTATACAACAATAATATTTCAATAAAAAATTTTAAACAAAGGATGACTTGAATGAATGAGTACATCACTATAATTTTGATTGTGGAACACAATGAATAAGTAGGTACTTCCTTATTTTTCAACTATTGAAATAGATAGAAGAGAAAATGTGTAATTTATAAAGAAATTGATATATTGGGTGGTAGGAAAAGTCATGATGCATTTTTTGTATGTTTTTCAGTCATTTATTTATATAAAGAACAAAGGTCAATCAATGTTATATTCTCCATTTTGTTTGATAATCTTTTGCCATCTTTCAGTGAGCTTCATAATTCCTCGTTCATAGAAGGACCTGTATTTATTGGCAAAAAATTGAACAAGGTGCTGATTTACGTCCTCATCGGGATTGAAATTGGAATTGAGCAAGGAGTTATGAAGAGCGCGAAACGAGTGGAAGTCTGACAGCACAAGGTCAGGCGAGTATGGTGGGTGTGGCAACACAGTCCATTCAAACTCCAACAATTTTTGATAGGTGATCAAACTGTGTGTGGTCTCGCGTTGTTGTGACGAAATACCACTCCTTTACGATTAATGAGCTCTGAACATTTCTGGATTCGTTCAAACTGTCCAATTGCCGATAGTACACATTTGAATTGATTGTTTGGTTCCTTAGCAGAGGCTTGAAAAACATTACATCTTTAAAATCCTACCACACTGAGAGCATAATCTTCCTCTGATGAATCTCTGCTTTCGATGATGTTTCCGGCGAACCATCACATCAGGACCGTGACTGTTCGCACACCACATTTTTGTAAACAATCCATTTCTTATAACCAGTTATTAGTCGCTTCAAAAAATAATCATTTTCCTCACATTTTATGAACATATCGCAGATGTTTATATGTACCATCAAATGAACTTTTTTGAGTTCATGAGAAACTAAAATATCGAGCTTGCTTACTTATCCCAACTTCTTAAGAGGGTCGTGAGTGCTTGAATGATGGATGTTCAATGTTTCTGCAATGTCTCGTGTCGTGTGACGTGAGTTTGACTCGATTAATGCCTTGATTTTGTCGTCGTCAACCTTGTGGGCCTCCCTGACCGAGGAGTGCCTTTGAGATCAAAATCACAAATACAAAATGTTGTGAACCATTGTTGGCACTGACATTCTTTCTTTTACGAAAGTAAAATATGGCAAAAATGCCCAGTTTGGTCTTCCATCTTACCCTTCTTGGAAAATCTCCAAAACTCGACCAAATTGCTCAATTGTTTTTTTTTTTTTTAAATGAAACTAGAACTGTCAACTCTCAAATGACATAGCAATAACATAGATGAGAATGACTCAAAAATGAACTAGCGCCATCTTTTGCCAAACTGCATTATGACTTTTCTGACAACCTAATACAATGAGTAGGATAGATTAGACAGTAATAGAGATTTGAATTTTGAATTACAAAAATAATACTTTCACATTGTAACTTGACATGTAATAATATTTTTCATAACAATAACATTTTTTGATAGATGGTTTCACAATCGTAATAGTGGCAATTTCAAATTATTAAAGATTATCAACCCATTAGGTTATATTTTAAAGATTATCAACCCATTAGGATTACAACCAATGGGTTGATATTCTGGTGTGTTTTGTTGCAACTATTTACAAAAAATAATTTCAAATCTAATTTGCATTTAAAAATTAAACTTTATAGTAAACACACATAAACTGTTATACCCAGACTAAAACCTTTGTCCTGTATATAAAAGGTGCATATTGTGTACAAATCTAATTCGTGTTAGTTTAACCTTCTATTGAAAATGAATGAAATTTGTGAAACCTGTTTCCTTCAACAGGGTATATATAAAACTAATATAACTAAATATTTAAGTAATCTTAATCTAGAGATTTTTAAAACATGTTCGACATTTTCACTACTTTGGTGAATATTTTTTTTTACTGGCAAATGATACTACATCCAATACAGTCCAGACCAGTAAGTCAGATAATAAGTAAATGGGGAAGCACAATATATAATAAGGGTAATATCATCGGTGTAAGTCTAATACTGTGGAAGAACCATTCGTCGAAACGTTCAAGAGAGACAAAAAAGGACTTGCTTCTTTAGTGCGGATAGTTTATTCGCTTTAGTGCGGATAGTATTGACTTTAGCAGAGTGCAAGAAGTCTATTGGTCAATTTCAAAATTTGAATTCGCCAATCAATGCGGCGTGTCCTGTTCAACTGAAAGTACCAAAAGACATATTTTGAAATAATTGGCCCATACCTGATATTGAATTTAAATAGACGATGTATTATAAATATATTTTTTATTTTCGGTTGAATAACTCATACTCGTACATATTTTGCTATAATTTTACCTAATGTAATTATAATATCATAATAACTCACAAAATCTTATGACTAGTTATTTTTTAATGGATGTAAGTATATATTTCACACTTTGAAATGGATCCTCTTTATTTTGATCAATTTTTTTTTATATTGGTATTCTTTTTTGCTTTTCAGATATGTTTCTTTTTATATAAAATAAAAATGACTTCCAAAAAAGTGACGAGAAAATGGGAGGTGTTTGCGGGTCGCAACAAGTTTTTATGCAACGGACGACTCATCACAGCGCCCCACAATGGTGTCTTCTATCTCACTGTTTTCCTCATTACTTGCACAAGTGTATTGTTTTTTATTTTTGAGTAAGTACCAACTATCCAGAGCTTCATTCAATATTGATTTGTTTATCTCAATTTTAAAAATATTCTTATTTTTTTTACTTAGGTAAATTAAGGTAATCCCTTCAAGAGTGATTTGTGTCATTAATCAAATTAAAACTACTATAGAATAAGTACAATATCACCGTGGAATAGGTTTAGTATAGTTTGAGTCCGTTTTAAAAATATTGATTGATTACAATTAAGGGATATTTTCTTCCTTTGTATGATTATAATTTCTTTTCTGGTTAATTTTTATAATGATATTTATTGTCCTTTTATGGATTATCCATGTTGGCTTGCGACATGCATTGCCACAGTGAGCTCTTTGGGTGCCCTAGCTAAACCAAACATTTAGCAACCCCTCCGCTTGTCACCAGAAAAGCAAATATATTGCAAGAAAAGTTACTTTAGATCACTTTAAGAGTTTTTTATGGAACATTTCCTCACTAAATGAATGTCCTTCAATTTTGCTTATTATTAATCAGATTTTTTTAGTATACATTCCATTTCCCAACTAGTTTAATTCAACCACTTATTAGGATCATTAAAATCGATTGATCGATTTCACTTGATTATTCAACTGATAAAGTAAATTCAAAATGGTTGAAATAAATTTGCATCAACATAATGCGGTAGCAATTAATCATAGTGATGAGAAAAAATCCCACTTTCGACTGTGTAATTGTGATTGGTATTCTATAATATCAGCAATTGAAAACTGACTGTGATTACAGTTTCATTGCTAATCACAATACATGAAAACATAATTTTCAGCATATTTATTTATATTATTAAAATCTCATTTATGTAAAAAACATATTCTAGCATAAATAATTAATATAAATCTAATTTAATATTATCACAAAGAGAATGAAAATGCTTAAAAAAGTGTAAATTTATTTTTCGGGTCAAATTCTCAGCAAATATGCGTAAAATGTTTTGACGGAATCTACTAGATGGCGCTGATTAAATTACGGAAAATCTAGTGGATGAATAATTGATTTAAATGGCGGCGTCAGAACATCAATAGAATTTTTAACAAAAATCACAATATTCCCAGATATTCAATCACTGTAGTGAATGTGTCTCAACGATATCAGTGATTGACTCACGGTTCGTGATTTTGAGCTCATCACTAATTAATCAGCGCCCTTGGCATTTATCACTACAGCACCGCCGACATGTATATATTACTTCAATACTCTCTTACCATTGGCTATACAGATTTCAAAAATAATTTCTTCTTAATGGATGTGAGTAATTTAATTTTGTTTTTGTAATATTTAAAGAATATGTATTTTCAATTACAGCTGTCCTTTTTTGGCAGTGCATATTACTGCTGCTATTCCATGCATCGGTGCCGTTCTGTTCATATTCACTATGGGCTCCCTTCTGCGCACATCATTCAGTGATCCTGGTATTATTCCACGCGCGGCATACGATGAAGCTAACTATATTGAGAAGCAAATAGGTATGTACCTCTTAACCTGCTCTACAATTGTGAATATATGTTGTAATTTCATCATACAAGAATTTATCAAACAAATATATTTTGTAATTTCATCATACAAAATTGTATCATACAAGAATTTATCAAAATTTGTTGTGGGATTATAATTAATTTATCTAGTTAAAGTGAGGGGACTGTAGGGAGTCAAGACGAATGGTGTCTCGAGTACGGCCAAAGCCGAGGAAAGATTAACAGTCTATAATGGAGTCCTGGTACCATCACCGATATACGGAAGTGAGGCATGGGGCTGACAAAAGAGCAACAAAATAGACTGAATGCAGTGAAAATGATGTTGCCCAGACATTAGATCAGTGATTATGATATTGTAAAGAATTAACATTTTAGAAGATAATATAAATCAGATTTTAACATAGTGGTTAATAAAGGGTTGCATACATAGTTTATGTGGTACTAATATCTGAGGAGAGGATGGTAAGAAAGATATACAGTGCGAGTGTTGGTAGCGCCTGAAATAGAGAACATCCAAACATCCTGGATAATTTCTAAAATTTTATCCATGTTTTATTATATTAATATTGTAGTATAAAATAATATGTGCGTTGTCATTTGAATTAATCGATTGAAAATTAAATAATTTTTTGAAGTACCTAGTTCATTAAAATTCTAGAAATTAGTTCTTTTTTACAGCTTCTCTCGAATGTGAGAATATCAACAATTTTTCTCTTGTCCCTTACTTTCAAAACCTTTCTGGCTGTTCTTTCATATTTCATAAATTAACTATCAGCCCTATCTTGAAGAAGTAAAAAGGAATTTTTCATTAAAAATGCGAAAAGGTGAATCAGTTTTGAAGGGCTTCCTTAACTATCTTATTGTCGTCTTATTTTACTTCTCGCAACTAAACTTTGTATTACACTTACATTGGGTTATTATCACTACTATAGTTTATGTTGATTAGTGTTTGCTCCAAATTTATACTCTTTTGTATTTCAACAGTTTCTAAATTTTTCATTATTAATCCTTTATAAGTTACCGAGTATAGAAGTTTTAGTTTATGACTATCGAAAAAGTGGTTTGTTTCAATTATGTGATTACAAAATTCAGAGAAATTGTTATTTTTTAGGCAGCAACAATGTTCCTTTATTCTATAAATATGCTTTAAGATCAGTTAAAACACCTCCTACGTACACTATCAATGATTTTTATTATTTTGTTTATAGAGATCAATTTAAATACACCACATTGCCGTTTTGCGATCTGTTTGTTTCATAATTAAATTACGTAGTATTTTGCTATGTTTAAATAGAAAACAGTGTTAAATATATGCGGAATATTATATTATGACATACTAACATAATGATGTACATAAAATGTTTGCTTTGTTTAAGAAAATGTTATTTTCCCTTAAAATCAGTGAAAAACCATTTAATTTACGAAATTTGCAATTTATATTGTAAATAAGTTCTAATATGAATTCATTTTTTGGTTAAAATATGTGCGAAAATATATCTTAATGGTATTTTTTTTTTACGAAAAGTCAGAGTGCGAATTTGATGTCCATCATTTCCACTCGAGACCGACGGAATGAAGCAAAAAAATACACATTAATTGGGTTAATATAAACATTATTTAGTAAGAAATTTTTGTGTTTTTGATACAAAACTTGAAAATTGATATGTCCTGGAAATTTAACACTTTATAACTATTTATTTTTAACAATTTTTTACAAAAAGAAAGAATTTCTTGAATCAAACTGGAGAAATAAAAGTACCCCTTTAATATTTTCTTGAATTACTCAATCATTTTTCATTACTTCTTTCCTTTTAAACAATTGATTAAAAATGATAGTCATTTTCTAATAATTTACTACACTTACACAGTGTATACTTGTTAATCATAATTGATTTTTGGGGAAAAACGTTTTTTTCAATGGTCTTTTTTAACAATTTTCTGTTATTTATTTTACAGAGGTTCCTAATTCTTGCAATTCCCCCACATTGAGGCCACCGCCCCGCACAAAGGAGGTCCTCGTCCGTGGGCAAGCAGTAAAGCTCAAGTATTGTTACACGTGTAAAATATTCCGACCGCCGCGCGCTTCCCACTGCTCACTGTGCGACAATTGTGTTGATAGATTTGACCACCACTGTCCATGGGTATGTATGTCATTCTAAATTCTATTTTGTTTGGATTTAGTACAGACGAATGTTAATATTTATAATTTTCACATTTTATGTATTCAATCATTAGGAGTTCTCAAACTTCTCTCTTCTTATATTGTGACTCAAACAGGCAGAAGGTTTATCTATGATTCTCGAATCAAAGAGAGAAATGAAATGCTAATATCGTACTATTATCATTTCTTGATTACATTTGATTTAAAATAAACATAAAACATGAAAAATTCATTTTCAATTTAACATAAACATAACGTACGTAACGTTAAAACTACTTTGTACTTGGTACTTTGCTTGTTCAACTGAAAAATATTAAATATTTTACACGTAAATGTTTTTTTCAAATATTTGAACTTATCCTCACATTAATCTGATCTATTATGTTAACTACTCCATAGGATGCAAATTTCGTTATATTATTTAAACTGGGTTGTAGCGGAGACAGTATTTTTTCTCATCGATATTCTATATGTTTATGGATAAACTTTTAACTTGCATATATATTCCTGTAGTGTATATAATCCCCATTACACTAAGCAGGGCCTGTATTATGGTAACTACTTTTATGGGGTTATGCGCACTTGTCATGGGTAAAATTTGAGAATTTTTTTCTACAACTTGAATGCATATTTTAATCCAAAACAAAGTATGATTTTATAGTACAAGCCGCCAGTATTGAAATTAAATATATGAATTATTTTAATATACATATAAAAATGGGGGAGGTACGGCAAATCTCTGGGAACTTTTTTTTTGTTGAGATGTATACAATAAGCCTTATCTGAAACATACGAAAAAAATAATTCTGCTAGAATATGTCACCATCTGCTGAATGATCAAAGGATTTTTAGAAATTTTGATTTTTACCTAAATGGCAGTGATTTTACTGAAATATCATATTTTAGACTTCTTGTCGAAAATTCTCGTTTTCCCTTAATAAAATAACAAGTTTCCATTGAAAAAATATATACATAAATAAAAATCATTTCGACCCAGACAAGTGCGCGTAACCCCTTAAATCAAAATGATTTCAATTCTGCTTTTGTCTGTTCTCTTATCAACGTGTTTATTTGCCTGTTTTGCAGCGTGTGTCTACTGGAAGTGTGCATTGATTGAACACTTTTTACTGTAGACACAGCGGGAATTGAATTAATTGAAAAAGAACATTCAAAGGTCTGAATGTACTCCAGCTCAGCTTTGTTCTGCAAACAATTTTTTCACATATGCCTTCTGCTGTGGAATTCTTTTGTCTTGAGCAGACATAATTATTGACTTGTTCAAGATGTGTTCCATTAACATGAATTATTATAATTTCTTTATTTATTGATTTATTTATATATTTTTGCTTCATTGAATAATGCCTTATTTTTAAAAATTATGTACCACAGTAAAACCGCAATATAACGAAACCCGATATAGCGAAAAATGACGTATATCAAAAAAAAAATTGAAATTTAGTCCCTGAAACCAATTTTTCATAGAAAAATGCATTTATATAACGAAATCCCGTTAACATTTATAACAAAATCATTTTTGTCCCGTACGAAAAAATGCCAATACATTTACGTAAATTTATAACGAAATAAAAAAATGTTAAAAGATGAAAATATTATTTCGCACTTATAAAGCCGCGCCGCTGCATCTGCCGTATGCGAACGGTTTTATGGCCTTTTCGGCGGTGCGCGGCGGTCTGCCGACAAGGTAGTAAATCAATTCAAACTTCTTGGGTTCATAGTAGGCCCATAAAACCATTCGACATAATTCTTGCGGCATTCACTTGGACACGTTTTACGTACGCATACGCCTCTAATATGTATTGCAATCCCAGACCCAAACAGCTGGAAAATACAAAAATTAACAGGAACCCCCCGAAAGTTGCAGTATGTACTTATTGGGAATGTCAGTCTCAATGTAACGTCTGTAGAGTTAAGTTTGTTCCGCTTTTAACGCGATTATTGCATGACCAAACTGAATATTTACATAAATTCATTTTCGTTTGACAATTGTTTTCATGTGAACTAGGTCAATAATATAAATAATTCGTTAAAATATTTTATGGACTATTTTTGTACGGCATTTTGTGTTTATATTAACTATTGTTTTCTTGTGTTTACTGAAATCTGCGTATACATACTAGCGTAGCGTAATTTATTATTTAAAGTACATTTCCTAATATTTTGTGAAACCTTAAAATGGCTTCAGTACGTGATAATTCCCGCAAAACTTTAACCATCGCATAAAAAATAATGATATTGAATGACATCGACAACAAAGTGGACAGTAAAGGCAAGATAGCAGTAAAATATGGTATTCCGGTTTCGTCTCTTTCCACAATTTTAAAAAATCGGAAGAAGATTGAAGATGCGTTTGATAGATGGCGAGCGGTTCCCGACAGCGTGTAAGGCCTGCCAAATATGAAGAATTAGAAGAAAAACTGTTCGAGTATTTCTCCCAAATCCGATCAGCGAATATATCTACTTCTGGTTTAATGCTTATTGGGAAAGCAAAGTCGTTGGCTCATCAGATGGGAATTGATTTTAAGGCATCAACTGGGTGTTTAGATCGCTTTAAAAAGCGACACAACATTGTTTGCCTCACGGTTTGTGGCGATTCCCAAAAAGTTGATGAAGAGGAAGTTTCGAATGAAATCTCATCTGCTTCGTTACCGTCAACTTCCGAAGTTTTTCATGCCTTAGATGTTCTCCAACGGTACATATCGGGAAGACCAGAATTACCGGTGGATGCATTTTCCCACTGCGATGCATTGGCTAAAATAATTATACGAGACAGTGAAAGAAATGTTAAAACTAAACAGGGGAAAATAAACGATTATTTTAAGTGAACAATGTCAAAGATTATTTTATGTGAATAATGTTAACGATGATTTTAAGTGAGCAATGTTAACGATAATTTTTAAGTTAACAATTTTAACGATTATATTTTGAAGTGGTTGCCGCCGTTACCGGTAAGTACCTTCGTAATTTATATACGATTCATTTTATAAAAATGCCGCGATTCGACTGTAAAATTGTTATTTTTGGATTATTTTGTATGTTTCACGCCCAAAACTATGTTTGAAACGGCTCTACATTTAAACACAATCAAAATATTGTTTTGTGTTTGCAATATTCTGGAATTTACAAAAATATCTTCCAATTGGTGTTGAATAAGTTCTGTTCTTAATTTAATTCCTTTGATTATCCATTTGCTTGTCTGTTTTAATAACAAAACTACTAAAAATATATAGGTATTCAGTTCCCTATGGCCTTTTTCCTCCTTTGTTTGCAGAATTTGCGATCTTTTTTGAAGCCACACAACATTTTTTTGCGAAGGCGCGTAACACATAGTAGGATTTAAAAAAAATTATTTCGTTATATGTGGGAATTCGTTATTACGAATTTTTATTTTTTGGTCCCTTGGATTTCATTATATCGCGGTTTTACTGTACTTCTATACTAATTCATATTTTTGTTTTTTTTTTTTTTATGAAAGTATTTTTTATCAATTTATATAGATATATAGGGATATATAGAAAGATATATAGGGAAAAGTAGTGGAAAAATTTCAAGATTAAATTGTAATTGCTCGTAAACCATCAGCGTGAGGGAAGTGGGAGGGGTATTGTTCAACGCGCGTGATTTGCTGATTTGCCGGTCGTAATGATTCACTGGTCGGGAGCGCATCGGGCGTTCGCGGTTTAGCAATATTTAAATTGTGGTAATTTATTAGCTTGTGCGCGTCGCGCTTTTTGTACTCACTTTAATATTCGACTAGTAAGTGATGGGCCGAGCACGCAACTTATCTGGTGTTGTGTTCAAAAGTTCAGACAAGAAGGGACAATGATTAACCAAACTCCTCCGAGACCATCAACATCAGCAGCGACGCCAGAGCATGTGGCTCAAATTCGACTTGAAACTATGTGTAATCCGCGTAAATCGATAAGGAAGATTGCAGCCTGTACTGGAATAAAAAAATCAACAGTGTACGTTATTTTGAAAAAGAAACCATAGTTTCACCTATACAATCTGCAAATTGTGCAGTTTCTCAATGAAAATGACTATTCTTTACGTGAAACCTTAGCGAGAACGATGCTGGAACGTTTTGGAACGGTACGAACGCTTGAATACATATTGTTTACTGACGAAGCACATTTTCATATCAATGGCTATGTTAATAAACAGAACATGAGATACTGGTGCCCCGACAACCCAAGGGAACGCCAACAAAAACGTTTGCATTGTCCAAAAACGACAGTGTGGTGTGCAATTTATGCCCGAGGGATAATTGGGCCTTATTTTTTTAACCAGCGAGAGACCGTCACTGCCAACGTGTATTGCCGAATGATCAACGAGTTTTTGGCACCGCAACTGCAGCTGTTTCCCGGATTCAATAACAGAACACAATTTCAGCAAGACGAGGCCACTCCACACACAGCTAGAGTTTTAATGGAGAAACTGAGGGGAATTTTTCCCAATAAATTAATCAGCAAGTACGGAGACATACCCTGGGCACCTCGGTCACCAGACTTTACACCGTGCGACTTTTTTTTGTGGGGATACAGCAACAATCCTCAAACAATTCAGAAGAAGAAAATATTCACCGTGAAGTTGCTGCCATTGAACCAACATTTTGCTCTCGCTTATTCGCAAATTTAAGAGTCCGATTGCAAGAGTGTCTTGAAAGAAATGGACAGCTTTTAGATGATATTGTTTATAAAATGTAAAATCTGTATCGTTAAACTCCATTTTGTATAAATAAAATATGAGAATAACATTGTAGTTTTTTTATTTATTTAATATTTCCCCTGTACACCCTTTACATGCATATATAGATTGTGGTTTAAAAAACAACTAGGATTTTAATACACAAACTGAGATAAAACTTCTATACTGCTATAACACTAGTAAAAAAAGGCAGGAAGATGAATTAGTTTTGAAAGTAGGCTCCTAGGTAATAATATTTTTTATTTATTTTCAGGTTGGCAATTGCGTCGGAAAAAGAAACTACCGATTTTTCTACATGTTTATTGTTTCATTAGCATTTCTTGCCGTATTCATATTTGCCTGTGGAATCACACACCTAGTACTGTGTAAGTCTTTTAATCTTAAATTAATATATTAGCTAAATAAAATTAACTTTAAAAAAAAAAAAAAATCATATTTGAATCTTCTCCAAATTCAAGTTCTCTTAATTTTCTGACAATGGCTATTGCATCTTGGTAATTCTGGGTCATATTTCATAGCTTTCTTGAAAAGATGATGGTAATATTACTGATTTTCCCAGGGGAAGACCATGTTCAGCTACTTCACTCTACAGGTAATGCATAAGTCCCGTGTTCAACTCTTAATATGCTACGGTTCACGCAAATAAAATTTAACAGGTTTCTTTTTGTCTTAACACAAATGTTTATTAAATACTGTTGAATTAATTTCTCAGCAGTAATGAGGATTGATAAACGATATTCATAATACCGCATTTGACTGGCACTGGCGAGTTTTGGGATTTGAGGAATTGCTCTGTTTGTTAATATATAAAATTACCATTGGTTTATAATTCAGTTTGATGTCTGAACACCAATTTTGATTGCCATAAGGAAAAAGCAGTAAATAAAGCAAGTGTCCAAATTTGGATTTATGTAATGTGCTAATCCTTTCTGTTTTTTTTGTGCTTGAGCCAAGCATGGTTTGACATGCAGTGTATTAATAAATCTCTTTTTAAAGAAAGTTTTTTATTGGCAGTTTGAAAGATAACAGTAAATTTACTGGGTGCATTAAAGTGACGTTAGCCTTGATTTCCATCTTGCACAGTGTAGTCTGAGTAGCTTGTTGGTGTAGTGGTTAAGATGCTGACCTAGTGATCCAGTGATCAGTGGTTCGCACCTCATTCCAGGACTCCAGCAAGTTAGTCCTATTTTCATAGCACAAGCATTTAGCTTAATTTAAAAATAGTAAGAATATTGATGTGATATGTATTGCGTGTACGCATCTCTATTTTTTTTTTAAAAAAAAAAAGATCATTGATTCATGTGGTACATTTGCGTTGAGGGGATCTTCTTGCTATTGCTCATGCAAAATACTTAATTTAAATCATTTTGTATACCCCAGCAAAAATTATTATTGTACGCCATTTCTGTAAAAGATCTGGATTGCAGTGAGAATATTCCTGAATTTGCATTCTTCGCTTTGCAGATTCCTAAACGTACATCTATGGTCTTCATTGTCTGAATGAAAGATTCCATTTCGGCAATATATTTGTCCGTTTATCTGGAAATAATATGGGACATATCCAGCTTTAAAAAGCACGGAATTAAATATTACAAAGGTCATAAATAACGATACAACTTCAACAAGAGTCAGTGGAGGATTAGCGCGTTTCAGTGGTCAGTTTAACGGTTTCATATCATGTAATAATGTCACCGTAGCGGCGTCCTCGAGTTTGAAGAGATACTTTAAATGGCGTCACTATAATGCCCTCGAGCGCTAAGAGTTAACGCGAGAGCCAAGGCATTATTGATTGATTTTATATTTTCATGAAATTTCTTAGATTTTCCGTGTTGTCCTCACATGAACTGTTGAATCAATGGAACAGTTCTCACAGGAGGAATGACAATTTTGACATAATCCAAGTTATGCCAAATGTTTCTGACATTTTTTGTATTTATTTTCTTGCTCATGGCGTTTTGGTTTTTCATATTTTGATTACGATCTCAGCTTTCATCTTCTGCCTTCCACTCTCGTTTGTTTATAGTGGTTGTTAAAGATATATGCATTGTTATTTGAGGTCAGTGCATTTATGAAATGCTTTTTATATTATTCTATTTTGCAAACTTTACATACGTGCTTTTGAACAGATGTATATGTTTATTCACATTGTAATGAAATATTTCATGTCCTTGCAGTGTCTCGGGAGCCCCCAGGGCGTGCCCTCCTGGAGGCTTTAAGGGCCAGCCCAGCGTCTGCCGTGGTTTGCGCTGTATGCTTTCTCTCAGTCTGGTCTGTGCTAGGACTGGCTGGCTTCCACACTTATCTCATTACCACTGACCAAACCACCAATGAAGATGTGAGTCCAGCACGGAAAAAGTTCATTAATAAGTATTTCATAGATCGATAAATCAAATTTTACCATACTGTATTTTCTTTTTATTAAGACCTTGTGTACTCATTTTTTTTTGATAATTAATTAAGCTCTTTAATATGAAATTGAGGGGACCAAGATTAAAAAAAAAATTGTTTCAAATTAGGAAAGTAGAATTGGTTAATGAATGTCCTTTCTCAATGAGAATTAGACCAGAAATTGGAATATTGGCCACAAGCAATTGAGAAAAAAATTCAAACAGTCTGTTTTCCAGCTATTCGTGTTTTACCGAGCGAATGCGTTGACGCATGTTACTTTCCTTCAATGTATGACACGATTCTTAAATTTTGGCATGATTGTTAAAATTGTTGAAACAATCGAGTTAGCAATACCATATTTTTCGCGATATTTCCTTTTCTGTCAATTTTACTGTCCATATCTTTAATTAAAATCAATTTTTTTAGTAATTAATAAAGTTAATGTTTTATATGTTTTGCAAACTGATGCCATTTTAAATTTAAAATTAAAATAATGGCAAAATAAAATACAAGAAAGACAAAAAAATTTACACAAGGACAAGTTTCAAGTAACAAAATTCTAATAAATAATCTAGCTCTTTGTAATGTTAATAGTTCTTGGTGATGACGGTAGATTATTTGTTTGGTCACTTTTCAACTTTTGCATGGTGCATGAGCCAATCTCACGACTTAGGTATCTTTTTTTCTGCTTTCTGGGAAGGTGCTGAGAGATCCACCGGACAAATATTCTCTAACATCTTCGAAGGGTTGTGTTTCAGTTTCAAATCATCTCAAAATATGTTCTATCTTCACTCATTTCGTAATCCAGAATCCAATTCTTGAATAAGGTCACCAATTTGTTCTTCAATTAAAACAATTCAGTCCTAAAAAAAATTCAAATTTGACAAAAATTACCACATAAAAGTTATACTCACATGAAACTATCGGTTCCGAATTCTAATTTAAACAGCTCTGTAAAATATGTAGAAAATAAGGGCATATCAAACACACAAAAATAAATAAATTACTAATTAAATTAAAAACTAAGGGCCGATTGTGTGATCAGTAGTAACTTTTTACTATAGTTAAAATACTGAAGTAAAAAATTTTTGCGAAAACAGGTTGTTTGATCATTGGTAAAAAATATTTACTTCTTGCCGTAGTAAACTCATTTTACTCTGCGATATCAGATCGTAAACACTAGAATCGATAGTTAATTGTGGCAGACTTTTCACAGCTGTTCCAAAAATCGTTTGACATATTGGTACTTTGAAATTTGTCGTACATGACAATTAATCATTCGATATGCCGCTATTTTAGTGATGAGAGTTCATCCGATGATGATCTCGTTTACAATAATACAAAAAAATTTCACCACCAAAGTGATAAATTTCGAATGCCTAGGTGAAAAAATCCATAGATAATGTATAAAATAAAGCATATTTCATGATTGTTTGTCGCGCTTATAGACATCTCCATCTATGCTTTGACACTAGTAAATTTGTTATATCAACAACCCGCAAAGGTTTTTACTACAGGCGTTAGTAAAAAGTTACTACTGATCACTTGCTAACAACCGACTCATAGTAGGTGATCAATATATGGGAATTTCTGAAACTGTTATCACTACCCTTTTAGAATGTTATATTAGTGTAGGTTATAATTTGTATGCGGAAATTGAATTTAATGGTTGCAGTCTTTCTAATAATGCTTGTAAATGTTATGGCAAATAACATCTAGTTTATTAGTTTTAAATGAGCAAAGGTACTTTCTAAGTATGTAATACAGTGAAACCGCGATATAACGAAGTCCAAGGGACCAAAAAATAAAAATTCGTAATGACGAATTCCCACATATAACGAAAAAAAAAAAAACCTACTATATGTTACGCGCTGTCGCAAAAAAATGTTGCGCGGCTTCAAAAAAGATCGCAAATTCTGCAAACACAGGAGGAAGAAGGTCATAGGGAACTGAATACCTACATATTTCTAGTAGTTTTGTTATTAAAACAGATAAGCAAATGGATAATCAAAGGAATTAAATTAAGAACGGAACCTATTCAACACCAATTGGAAGATATTTTTGTAAATTCCAGAATATTGCAAACACAAAACAATATTTTAATTGTGTTTAAATGTAAAGCCGTTTCAAACATAGTTTTGAGCATGAAACAAAATAATTCAAAAATAACAATTTTACAGTTGAATCGCGGCATTTTTATAAAATGAATCGTATATAAATTACGAAGGTACTTACCGGTAACGGCGGCAACCACTTCAAAATATATTTATAATCGTTAAAATTGTTCACTTAAAAATTATCGTTAACATTGTTCACTTAAAATACACGAAAACAATAATTAATAGAAATACAAAATGCTGTACAAAAATAGTCCATAAAATATTTTAACGAATTATTTATATTATTGATGAGTTCACACGAAAACAATTGTCAAACGAAAATGAATTTATGTAAATATTCAGTTCGGTCATGCAATAATCGCGTTAAAAGCTGAACAAACTTAACTCTACAGACATTACACTGAGACTGACATTTCTAATAAGTACATACTGCAACTTTCGGGGGTTCCTGTTAATTTTTGTATTTTACAGCTGGGTCTGGGATTGCAATACATATTAGAGGCGTATGTGTACGTAAAACGTGTTTAAGTGAACGCCGCAAGAATTATGTCAAATGGTTTTATGGGCCTACTATGAACCCAAGAAGAAGTTTAAATTGTTTTACTATCTTGTCGGCAGACCGCCGCGCACCGCCGAGAAGGCCATAAAACCGTTCGCATACGGCAGATGCATCGGCGCGGCTTTGTAAGTGCGAAATAATATTTTCATCTTTTAACATTTTTTTATTTCGTTATAAATTTACGTAAATGTATTGGCATTTTTTCGTACGGGACAAAAATGATTTTGTTATAAATATTAACGGGATTTCGTTATATAAATGCATTTTTGTATGAAAAATTGGTTTTAGGGACTAAATTTCGATTTTTTTTTCGATATATGTCATTTTTCGCTATATTGGGTTTCGTTATATCGCGGTTTTACTGTAGTTTACACAAAAGTCTAATCTAGTATGATTACTTCTGACATAAACGAATTATAAAAACCCACATTTGCATAAAAAATGTGGTAATATGAATTATTATTGAAAGGGAAGCCTTAACAACAAGTAAAGATTACGTTTTTGTTATAATTTTGTAACATAATGCACTTTTCCCATTTGTTAGGTTCTGTACAATTTTGGTCACGCTTGCTTTTGGCTTCCTCCCTCCTACCCCCTACTCATTTGATATTTTAAATGGATGGCCCATAATATAAAATATTTTTTTCGGCCTCCCGGGTAAAATGTATCACAAAACTGCATTTAAAATAATGCATTAGAAAATTTTATAGGAGGTTCGTGGATGGGGTATGAACATTGGTGATAACAACTAAAAATGAAAAAATATTCTCTGCAAGGGGATATGTTACAAGAGATATGTAATGCAGTTTTTACTGTAGTTTCCAATTTTGCATCTGTTTATATGAAAGTTGTTAACAATAAATGTATTTCAGATAAAGGGATCATTTTCATCTAAGCATGGTCAGGAGAGTCCTAATCCTTATTCCAGAGGAGGGGTTTGCACTAACTGTTGGCATGTTCTCTGTGGTCCTGTAGCCCCTTCACTTATAGACAGGTATGATTTTAAATTTATTTATTAAATTATTCACGCAGCGAAACCTCCAAATTGTGATCCTTTCATGGTTTTCATACCGCCGTATTGGTGCCAAAATTCTTAAAATTCACAGGCTAGCTTATTTGAATTTTATTTTTATGAAAAAACCATGAAAACGTTGGTATGACTAAAAAAAATAAAAAAACACAGGTACTATTTCATCATAAGTTTCCATCGACCGCAATTTCGTACGGTTTTGAGATGAAAAAAAGTTGGAAAAAAAGAAAAAATTAAAGTTTATACATCAGGCCATAACATTTAGGACATTATTATTATTATTATTATTTGTTTTTTGGAAGGACAACATCAGTTTTACTAATATTGTGTTTAAAGTGATGCGAAAACATATTAGCATTTCACATTACAACTACGTACACATTACACATCACACTTATATAGCACTAACAACACAAATAAAATGATGCCGCTGGCCCTCTGCAATGGTCAATGCTGCCTACTCACACTCACTGTATTTATAGTAAAATAGTCGTATTTTAATTTTAATTAATAACTAAAAAATAATATCTTATTCACTTGAATTACTTGGCAACTACAACGAGAAATATCGCAAACACACGTCAAAATCTAACTGGTATAAAATAAATCTGGCAACACAAAAGTATGCATTAACTGTCAATTTTGTATGGAGGAAAAATGATGATTTTTACACTCGATTTCAGATGTAATTCTTTATATGTAATGTGTTGTTCTTGAGTTGAATAATATTTCTATGGGTCACCGTATGATATCACTACTGGAAAGAATAATTTGGTTTAAAAGCTGATACGCGGCGGCCGTGATATCAGTCGTCATTTAGTGACGCCGCGGACTGTCACGTGAGTGTCGGCCATAGAATAAGGATAAGCAACGTGATATTCTGACATTTATCGCTTTGTCTCTTTTGACAAAGTCTTCTCGATAACAGGGTTCTTAAATTTAAAATTATAATATCTGTAGCAAGACAGCCATTTGTCCATGTGTCCATTTTTTTTTTTAAAAGGAGAGTGATTTTAAATATTGATCAGCTCTGGAAAATTAGAGTTTTAATTTACAAACTTTTACTTTATTGTTACAAGTGTATAAAATAATTGTTTACAGAGGGTTATTCCTTTCATGAAGGTATCTATAACAATTCTTCCACTCAAAATAAGTCACGTGACATCATTTGTCATCAATTTAAACAATGGACATCACATATTGGACACAGCTTATTTTTCCCAACCTGTAAGACTCATACATACCTTATATTGCCATCACTTGGACCTGTAAGACTCAGACATACCTTATATTGCCATCACGGACGAGTCCGGAGGCATAAAATATTTATTTGTCCAAAAATAAGGCATAATATGTTTAAAATACAAATTAAATGTATTAGAAAGATATACATATAAAATCAATTTTATCGAAAAATATTGTTGCTACCAGGATTCAAACATGGATCTCTTCCAATCCGGGGAACATGCATTAACCGATAAAAATAAAGAAGATGGCTTTCAAATAATGGAACGATAGATGTATTAATTTGAAAAGTGTAATAAAGTACATATAAGTTTGAAAATTTGTTGTTAATCCACTGTGTTGGTGTAGCACAATTGGTTAATGCACGTTTCCCGGATCGGAAAAGATCCAGGTTCGAATCCTGGTAGCAACAACAATATTTTTCAACAAAATAGATTTGGTATGTATATCTTTCTAATTAATACATTTAATTTGTATTCAAAATATCACAGACCGTCTGTTCTGAATAATTACAACTTCACAATGAGAATGTGTTCTCCTTAATAATAATATATTTTGCCATATTACTACAGATATCTAGGTATTTCAGGCTATTTAAATAGGAATAGGTGGTCTGTAGAACCTACTTACACCAATATCTACACGAGCTTCAATAATTATAGCACAATATCTAGCCAGTTCAGCAAAGGCAGGTTAGGATAAAACAAACATCAAAGAGGGTACCTACTCAGTATATTTACACTAAAGATATAGTCAAAAGTTAATACAGGATATTTGCAAAAGTTAAGTGAAGTTAAATTCTAAGATTACTGCTTGGAGCGGGCATTCCGTACTTCTGTTCTGTCTAACCTTTTCTGTCGTGGGAAGTACAATGGATCAAAAAGTGGAATAATTATGTACGCTGCTTTTCATTCTCATGATATTTGAAAAAATATTTTTTTTTTGTTATTTCACAAATGTGTGTAATCAAAACTCCAGAAAAAAATACTCTGATAATAAGAGATTACTATTATTATATTGTACAGTAGTACCCCAAAGTTATGCCGTAGGTGATTAAGTCACCGATTAATTTCGAAAACCATTATTAGATAGGGGTTCCACTGCAGTTCAAGTTTTTAATTTAATTACTTTTTATTTCTAGACGTGGAGTTGTTACAAACGAGTTTAAAGTTGAAATGGCAGCAGAGGCTCAACAAAGGGTAAGATAATCTTCATTAATCTATAATATGTGCGAGGATGTGTGCATAGGTGTAAATTATATAATTATATATATTGAATTTAGCCATTGGTGAATATAGACTACAATTAGATGTTAAAATTAAACTAAGACTACGGTCTGTCAGCATTTAGATTAAGTATAAATGATTGGAAAAAAGACAAATATTTTTAGCCAAATTTACGCAATTTATAGCACTTTTTCAAAGTCAGTCACGGTATAAAGTATTGTACGGTACAATACAATCCTTGAATTGCCACAATAAAAATCCTTGCACAATAATTATTATGTAATTAGATATTTTTTGCATATTTTATTTGCATGAATTTGCTTTCGAGCCACTGAGATTCATCATGGAACACGTGATAAGGATGGTTTTTAGATTTCACACAATGTTAGCAGGCGGCACACAGACAGTATTATTTATTTGCGCTTGTTGAGGCTTCTAACAGAACTATCCTCCAGTATCTGATATACCTGGTCATGTTAAGTCTTCTGCGGACGTCCTCTATTTCTGGTGCCGTCAATACTTGCATCATATATCTTTCTTACCATTCTCTTCTCATTCATCCGTTCCATATGACCAAACCACGTAAGTGATCCTTTCTTAATCTTACTTATCATACTAATATCAGCTTTACATTCTTTCCTTATTTATAAATTTTTTACTCTGTAATAAATAGATCTCATTTCTACTGCATTAAATTTGCTTTTGTTCCTCTTCTGCCAGCCTCAGGCCTCACTTCCATACATCAGTGTCGGTACCAGGACTCCATTGTCTACCGTTAGTTTTGCCTTGGTTCCTGTTAGATATACATAATTCCATTTAAAGCACCATTCATTTTATTCCCTGCAGTCACCCTCCTTTCGATATCATTCTCAGCCTTTCCGTTTCTATCAACCATATTTCCCAAATGCACAAACTCATCTACATATTCCAAATTTTCTTGTTTTCCTCCTTCTCGAATACCATCACTTTCGACTTGTTAACATTCATGATAAGGTCGCTTTCCTTGCATACATCATACATTTTATGTAATCACTAGAATCTGTAATTCTTGTTCATTATTCATTCACCATTAGTACTGCATCATTGGCGTACAATAAACAGTATACAATCAAATCGCCCATTTTTACTCCTACAGTCATACATTCCAGTTCTTTCACACATTTATCCATCCCTTGGTTGGGAAGTTAGATTGTATTTCCCATATTCTCCATACATGATTTCTTCTGACTATCATTTGTTTCGGTCAATGAACATTTTTTGAAAAAACAAATTTTTAATTTGGCAAAAGGTATAAAATTGGCTAATCCTGATTATTTTGACTCCCAAGCCAGAGGAGTTTTACAAAAAAGGAATTATAATTAATCAAAAGATGGAAGAAGATAGTTCAAAACAATGGAAATTACATTAAATTCACAGACCACCAAATATATAGACATGAACTAAAGCAAATTCCTTGTCTCAAAATTTTCATTTTCACCCACGCGATCACTTTGGTACCACTTACGCAATCAAATAGCTCTGCGGCTTTTTTTAAAAATATGACTATTGGAACGAAAATTTAAACGCTGACAGTATAATATGTATTAATATAAAAAATATGTCTCGTTTACACAAAAAATAATTTTTGAAGAGTAAATATTTTTACTGTTGCATAAATGTGTCATAAACTATCAGATTTATGTTTCCACTAAGAATATTTATAGAATGCCCCTCGTCCCGCAACTAATGTTCCAAACCCCTCTCCTATATGTACACTTTATTTCATATCTATTCATTTACTGGTGTATGATTAAATTGCAATAAATAAATGCTTTTATGATATTTAGTGAAATAAAACGACATTAATTCCGGGCACCCTTATATTTTAATTAATTGTATTATTTACATTATTTGTAGTTAACAAATTTTGAAAACAGTTTTAATTATGCTTGTGGGTCAGCAAAAAAGTTCCAAGTCCACAAAAATATATCATGGATTCACCACCACTGATCTAGGTTATGAAATTGATTTTCTTATAATATTCATTTAATATTTTTATAGGCAAATGGTTTCACACCAACAATAGCATCCCTGTATGAGCATCCTGTTCCAGCACCCATGCCACCACACGGTAAGGGCACATTCATCAGTATGTACACCTACAGCTGACTGGCTAAATTTACATGCTAAAATGTTTCTTATCATCCAAAACTCAGAGCACAAGAGGATTGAGATGTGATTATATTGTTGCTAGATTAATTTTCTTTTTGCAATAAATATATGATATACCTTGATGCTTGATATTTTTATTTTATTAGCGTCATAATTTCATATGAAAGGGAATGGTCTGGTGGTTTGAATAAAATTACATTTTTATTTGGTTGTAGGTATGTATAATTTTTTATAGATGTACCAGGTACAGCGGTACTGTTATATGATGTGCGTGCATCGGAAATATCAAAACCAACAAATATTATGAAATCTGTTGCTAATCGATGGCTATTGATTTAATGCCGTAGTTACCGACTGGGCGGGGCCGCCCCGGGCCCCGGAAGGGCCGGAATTGTTGAACAAGTTCTATGATCTCAATTATCACATCATACTTTTAAAAATCTTAGTTACAAATGAATGAGTAGGTCTATCTAATATTTGTAATTTAAATATAAAAGTATTTCGTGGAACCATTGAAAAGTAAGTTTGTAAGTGTTACGTAGATCCAACCAATACCCATTTTAGGACAGCATTAGAAGTCACAGCTATTTAAACCTTACATTAACTATTTAAATGTTATGTACCTAATCATATAAAACACATTTTTTTAGTAATTATATTATGTCTTTCTCGGCTTTAATTCATATTTTTTCAGTTTAATATTGTTGAGACCTTTGTGTTGATTGAGCTGTACCGAGTTTTTGAAGTGACAAGGCGAGCTCATTAGCAGAAGGTTTTTTCTTAACTGCATTTTTTTCATTTTTGGAAATGTTTATTTATGTATACAGTTCTATTCAAAGCTCTAAATTCAATATTGTTTAAATTTTCAATATCGCATAAAAATAGAGATATCACTGTAATTTTCAAGCGTTACGCTCGCTACCCGCGTAATGCGCCTCCTGAGGCCTGACTGGATTAGCACAGGTGACAGTGAAATTGGAGCATCATTTTGTATGATTAAGGAGTATTACTATAGATAATAGTTAGGGAAACGTGGGTCATTTATTTTTATCCAAGAAATGAAATGAAAATTTGAGATACCACCACTAAAGATGTTTCACATCAAAAATACATTTTCAGGAAATGGACATTGTACAGTTTTCCTCCTATATGAGATGTACAGAGTAAGAGTACAGGGTGATTGTAATCTAGTGGTATGTACCTGAAAAGGAAATAAAAATTCCCATCAAATTTTAATCTTATGAAATCCCTGTAATAATATTTTATTAAATAAGTATTTTGGTACAGCGTGCTCTTATATTGAATATTTTATTTAAATGTAGTATATCTTCCATTTCTCTTCTGGTAATACCACCAGTTTATAGATACCGTGAGGGTGTAATGTCTATAATGGTTATTACATTTTGGAATCGAGTAGATACCATGTCTCGGGTGAGAGGGGAATATAGATATTTTATTATTTATTTATTTTTATTAATGTATATTTATATATATTCTAATATACATGGTATGAATGTATATTAACATGCTTGTTTGGTTTAGCGGTAAGATACTCGCCTAGTGATCAAGTGGTAAGTGATTTGAGACTCGTTCCAGGAGACCACCAAGTTAGTCCTGTTTTCATCGGACAAATTTAGCTTATTTTAAAAATAGTGTGAAAACTGGTGTGACATTTTTTGTGTATGCAAATCTATTTAAAAACAACCTTTTATATATTATGTATACAATCTTATTTTAACGTATGTATTATTTTATTTCAAATTCTATCCTAATTTTTAATACCTTTTAGTACATCATTGTATATTTGCATTGTTTTATATATTGTGTGTGTTTTCTATGTAGAAGATTTTTTGCACTTGTTTTGGTGAATTTTGTATTTTTTTTTTCATGAATTTGTGTGCCATTATACCACTAAGTATCTTATAGATAAATGTGATACCTAGAGACCTAATCACCTCACATATATATGTATTGGTTGTAGGAGACGTATCGCACATCTAGATCAAAACTAAGACAACTCAAAAAGTCATTTTTCAGTAGACAAAAAAATATTAATATTTTTCTACATTTTTTGTTACTAAAAGTTATGAAACTAAATAACACTTTAGGTCATAAATGTTTCCTAAAATGACATTATTACAGAGCTGGGGCTAAGTTAGTTGCGTATATGACAGAGTATCCGAATACAATAATAATATGTTTTTTTGAGTTGTCTTAGTTTTGATCTAGGTGTGTGATATAATAATAGGAACGTCGGTTACTTATATAATTTGTAAATCTCAAAAACATTTGTTTATATACATATCACGAGTTGAAACATTAATTAAATTGGTTTGAAATATATTTTTCATTATTAAATAAAAAGCTTAGCAATGAACATTATCCATTATTGTTCATATCCCCGTCAGCATCTGCGCATTTGCTCGCTGCTTGTTCAAATTATGCATAGGATTGTATCTAAGCCTATGAATTGTTTCATTACATTACACTTTTCTTCATTTGGGTATTTTTTTTCTAGAATATGGAGAAGTTTTTGGAACATATTTAAGACCTTTGAATGGCAGTTATAATAATCTTTATGGGATTGACGAGAGGGACGGAGAGCAGGATAACGGTGGTGGGGAGACAGAGATGGAGATGAGCCCAACAGATTCAAATGGTGATGAAATAGATACTGCAATAGAAGCAGAAAATACAAGAGCACATCTTTACTCCAACCTTGCAGACTCGCATTATATGAATCATCATTTGGATCTTGATCCTGTTGTTTTGACGGGTAATATTTAACATGTATTTGTTTGCTTATGTTATTACAATGTAATTTTTATTACATACTACTATTCCATTTACAATAAAAGAGAATAATTAATATTTTTCTATGCATGTATGATCTACGAATAAACTTATAATCATTGGTTTGACCCGTATCAAGATGGGATTTTTTTATTTTTAATATATAGGGTGTAATAGACCTTGTCCACAATATTTTATGAGTGGATACTTGACTAAATTATGAATTGAAAATGTTCAAGTAATACGTGCCTAATTCTCAACCATGTCAGAAATCGTAATTGTGCAATTATTTTGATTAATCGAAATGTTTTATTGATTCCAAATTATATATTGAATATAAAAAATTAAAGGTCATCGAATTTTGAGCTGCCAGACTATTTTTTGTTTAGGTTTTTTTTGTTCGATTTAGAGCCTGAACCAAAGATATAGATTAATAATTGATAAATTTTGGAAATGACAATGATTTTATAAAAATTTCAAACAATAATATATTCCTTAACAGTGCAGAATTTGCACACTTTTGTTTTTGTACCACTTATTATTTTTAAAAGTTTATTGGATTTACAGTGAAGATAGGGACTCTTTCGTGAATATTTTGTATGTTGAAATTGAGGGTTTTGACACTTTTGTGTTTTCACTTTATTTTGTTAGATTTTTTACTTGTATTTTAATTATGTTTCAAATTGTATTATAAATTATTATAAGTAATTTATAAAAAATATTGTCAGTTTGAGTTGTGAAACAAAACATCGACTATTGCAATAAAGATGGAGGTGATCAAAGACATGTAGTCGTACAATAAAATTAATACGATAGACTTCATCCCCATTTAACAATTTAAGAAATCATTACAAAATATACAAATAAAATTGAAGAATCTTTGTATAAATTAATTTTTTTAAGTAATTCATATAACATGTTATCATCATCCATTTTTTATCCACTGCCGAATGAAGGGCTTTCCAAGTGTCTCCCATTTTTCTTTGTTTGATGTCCCGTTGACATGTTATTGATCAGTCCAGCGAGTTTTGGGGTGGTCTGTCAGGCTCTTTACTCGGGTACCACTAGATGACTGCGTTTGTCCGTGATCTTGTCTGTCGAGGGCGTCTACAATACGATAGCCTTTTTATAGTCAATGTATTTTATATTTTCTTCACACTGTTCTCGTGATTTCTTCAACTAATTTGTATGTGGTTCATAGTGCTGAAACCTCCTCTGGATCAGACTTGTTCTCTTGGTTGGTTCTTTTTATACAATTTTTGGACAGCTTGAGAGAATTTTAATAAATATCTGTACAAAGTTGGTACTAGATTAATTGGTTGATAATTTTTCAAGTCTCTGTCTCCTTTTTTAGGAATAATAATGATAGATGCATTCTTTCTTTCCTCCGAAATATTCTTTTTGTGCAAGCAGGTTGTGATGATGTTGTAAGTACTTCGTTTACAGCTTCCCCGGCGTCTTTTAGAATGTCAATCAATAGACCATCGTCTCCTGGTGTTTTCCCACTTGTCATACCATTTATTGCACGTTTGAACTCGCTAGGCAAAACTGCAGGAAGGTCGATCTTCATCTCAAGTGTCTGGAGATTTCAGTTCTTTTCGGTAATGTCATCATGGTAAAGAATGACGTGAAACTCTTTAACACTGTATTGTAAGTGGTCCCTGTTAATATCGGTTAAGTATTCTGTTTTAAGCCCAGTTATTTATTTCTATAGATAGATAGCCGTTATCTGGCCTTGTATGGACTACTTGCTGCTTCACAGTGGCTTGTTACATGTACAGATTGTTCATTGAAGAAAAATATATTATTATGTAAGATCTAGATGTGCATCAACACAGAATTTGCGAAACGTGTGGTCAGGTATCGTTGGGTGAAATGGGACCGGCCATCAAAACTAAACTTTAAAAAATGATGTTCGTGTTTTGAAATGTATGTCATTATCCATTCATATATAATAAATGTTATCCATTTCTGTGCAATGCCTAAGTATGTGTGTATTCGGAGATATCGGTATACATCAGTCGGTTTGCTCTCAATACAAAATATAATAGACAATAAATGACTCGGTTCGCTCAGCGCTAATTTGACACTGCGCTTAACCCATGTTTCAAGATTTTATCTGTGTACATACTCTAATAGTTGGAATATAAATCACCTATTAAAGAATTAATGTACGTTTGTATTTTAAAGGTTCAAAGCACAGTATTGTGGGAGATACTGAAATGTGTCGCCACATTGAGATGATGCGTAAAGTATCTTCATCATCCACGAAGCTGTCCATTGATCCTGTCTGTCAAAATGTGACCTACATTCAGGAAAGAGAAGGTACTACTGCAAACGAAGAATCAAATCATAACAAAGCAGAAAACGGAGAACGGGCTATGAACGCAACGCAAACGTGGGCAGACAGATTGCCCCAGAGTGATAATAGAAATGACAAGAATGGAGTGACTGTATTGAGTGCCAGTAAGTTGAGATTACTTCACGATACCACAATGATAGATACAGCATTAGACTTGGACAGCCTAGATGGGTCCACTGTGTCACTGTGGCCTGCCAACGTTTGACATCAGGATGTGCGAGTTATTCATATTTAATTTGAATGATTTGCAACCCTTGGCTTGACAGTATAAAAATAGTGTTCATACTTTTAGTGAAAGTTCAAAGTGAATAATGTGATTATTACGACTTTATCAATTAAGGAAACTTCTTTTTAATATATAGCGATGCTATACTAAATAAGGTATTTGTAAAACAATTAGGTAACTGAGCATTTTTTATATTGTATTTTATTTGAAGTAACATATATAAATAATTTATTTTAATAACTATTGTAAAAATGAGGTACTACATAGCTAGAGATGAAGTGGATTTGTAAAATATAAGACATTTTTCAATCATTAAAAAATATATGTTATTTGATATTTAATTCTTTTTGTAAAATATATTTAACATTTTATAAAGAAAGTTGTCAAAATTTAAAATTTGTGTTTTATTTTAATTGTTAGAGACAAAGCTTTATTAACTAGAATATTTTTTATATGAAACAACATTACAGTGAGACTCCCTTAATATTTTCTCATTTTAAATGTTTTTCCTGCCTAATAAGATAATATTTTTTGGTCTTGAAAAAATCTCATACACGTGATATATTTTTTTTATGTTTTGTATCTGCCTATTCTATTAAACTGTTTAACCCTTTGCACTTGTGATTTTTTTTTATATGTGCATACCTAGCGAGAGCCATTGTTCCCATATTGATTACTACACCAATAAAGGCTAAAAACTCGTAATCGTGCACATCAACCTACGAATGCCAAATAGATTTGGGTTAAAAAAATAAACATGAGCAACACAACACCATAAAGTAAAGCAAAACACTGATTAAATTTTCCCTCGAATTGTCAAACATTCGATCGTAAACAATACAATGGATTCATTTTTATTTGCAAAATCCCCTACGAATCAAATGAGACTCGAAAACTAGTCCAGAAAAGCATCTCACCAGTGCAATGCGCATTTAACAAAGATATTTCTTGGCAAATCAGCTTATACATAAATACTATAACTGTAAAGTACACGTGCAGTCCTTGGGCTGGCACTTTGTCAGCAAACCCAAATTTCAAATAAACATAAAAATTTATCACTCAAACTAATAAAAAAATGTTCCATTGGGTATAAAATGTTGTTTTATTGTCTCGTTTGTGTATCCGCTGGTGTGGTGTGTTATTTCGCTTCCTTAAATGTGGAGAATGTGTCGAATTTGTATGACGTATTACTCAATTCTCCGTCAAATTGAATAACTCATTATTGATTTGTACAAATATGATATCTGTTTAAATAATATTAATATACCAACAATATTATTATAAGAAATAACACTTTATTTTCTTGCCACCATGCGCTGAACTATGAATGCCGCCGCTATGACGGCATTTGAGTGCAAAGGGTTAAGTTATCAAACTTAATATGTTTTTCGATACATCAAAAAGTTACCTGCCCCTAAAAATGAAAGTGGGTAATCCTTCCACGTTTTAACATGTTCTATGAAATTTGCAAATCTTTTAATGTTTTGTGGTATGTTATAAAATTGTGTCGCCAATAAGAACTTTTGGCTAGTGTTGGTAGTGGTTTAAAGGATGAACTCGGCTGACTCAGGTTGAACTAACCATATAAAGAATTATTCATCTCCATTAATCAGAATGGTGTAGGGAAGAATATCTAGGGTGAGTTAAATAAAAGAACCATACTATACATAAGGTCTTGTCGTCAGGTTTATTGCGATCCGCACTCAGAACACGCTATAAATTACAGTTGTTAGATTTGTAAGTTTCAAAATAATCCATACTTTAAGAGAGAACTTGTTGAGAGCACCAGCCACGGAAACAGAATGGCTGTTACGCCCTGGTCGCCCTCTCGAGTCGCGTGAGATATGGCAATCGCTTTTGCAGGTATCACTATGAGTCCATTACAAACTTAAAGCGGGTATCTTTTTAGATCTTAATAAGTCCAGTTAAATTTGTTACCTTTTTAGAAATAATACCTGAAGCTCTGTGCCGATGCGCAGTGTAGGGTTTTTGTATTCAAATTATTTCACAAAGTTTGCATGGGTATTGTCGACCGATAATACCAAAGCATACAATACTGTTAATAATTCAATTTCATGTGACACCTTCAATATGATTCAATTTCTATACATCTGATTGACATTGTAAAATTACAATTTTGTATAGTTGCTACATACCTAAAAATTATAAAGATATCAACAAAAGGGATAAATTCATAATTAAATTATAAAATTTTTCTGAAATTATATTTACTTCCATTATATACCCATAAATTATGGCATTAGGATGATGTTTATGCATTAGGATTAGGAGGATGAAAAATGCATTTTAATAATCATTAATAAATAATCAACATGACAGCTTTCGGATATGGCAGTCGCCAACCATTTTGCGTATAATATGAGAAAAGTAATAATTAATTCTCATAAAGTCCCATTGTCTGTTTTGCAGTTCGTATTCTTGTCTCAGGACAGAACTAACTAACTTACCATCACACCGTTTTCTGCAGGGGTAGACAGAGGATAGAGCATCACACTCTTCTGTTCTGATACACAATTCTCGTCTCATCCACATTCATTCATCTCATACAATATTGTCGATTATTGAGGCTTCTAACAGGACTATCTTCCAGTATCTGGTTTACCTGGTCGTACCAAGTCTTCCACAGACATTCTCTATTTCTAGTGTCATCAACAGATTAGTAAAAAAAAAATAAAATATATATTTTTACTATTCTCTCCTCATTCATCCATTCCATATGACCAAACCACCTAACCAATCTGTTTTTAATCATATTCACTTTGCTAAAATCGGCTTTATATTCTTTCCTAATTTCTTTACTCTGTCATAAATGGATCTGCCACATATACACCTAAGTGATCTCATTTCCACTGCATTCAGTCTACTTACGTTCCTCCAGGTCTCACTTCCATACATCAGTGTGGTACCAGGACTCCATTGTGTACTGTTAGTTTTACCTCAGTTAACAAATTCCCATTAGCTATAATTCTATTCAAAGCACCGCTCACTTTATTCCCTGCAGTCACCCTCCTTTTGATATCTTTCCGTTTCTATCATACATACTTCCCAAATACACAAACTCGTCTACTTATTCCAAACATTTATAACCTACAAGTATTTTGCACGGTGTCTTACTTTCCTTCTTCTCGGATACCATCACTTTCGACTTGTTAACATTCATAATACGGTCGCTTTCCTTGCATATATCATACATTCTACTCACTAAATTCTGCAATTCTTGTCTACTATTTGCCATTATTGCTGCATTATCGATATACAATCAAATCACTCATTTTCACTCCTATATTTATACATTCCAGTTCTTTCACACAATTATTATAAGTTGAACAGCCATGGAGACATTTCTCAACCTTACTTGACACCTTTGTAATATCATACCATGGTGTGAATGATCCGTTGATTTTTTCATTTTCAATTTTCTTCATGTAGGGATGCGATTGCGTGTATAAGATTACTATTCACCCTGTAATCAGAGAGACAGGAGTTGAGTAACTTTGGATTAATTCGTTCCCAGCTCCGAATATGACACAAATAATTTTTTTAAAGAGAACACATTTTTGTTTTGAAGTTGCATTTTCAGAACATAGTTCTGTGGTATTATAATACAAATTAAAAAATATTCAGAACTTTGCCTTATAGATGATGGCTGAAGCTGGAGAGGAGTAAAGGAATTATTGTTTAGAAGGGGAATTATCTTCCATTAAAACAGCTGACTCCAATTCTGGCAATCAATATCTTTTTTGTCCCTTTCCCGATGATTAATTAGCAATGTATTTATTGTTTTTGTGTTTAGTTTGTAGAACTCCATGTTTATATTTTAATGAAATTTAATAAATATTATTATTGAGTTCTGTTAATTTGCTTAAAGCATTATTTAAATGATACAGTTGTTTCGAAATGGCCTTAACATTTGAACAGTTTGAAAATGGCTGTAACATTTAAATAATGCTTTACGCAAACCAGCAGAACTCAATAATAATATTTATTGAAATTGAATTGGAAGCAAATAACTTCCAATTCAATTTTATGGCTATTTTTCTTTTAAATTTTCCTGAAGTAGCCAATCATTAAATGAATCTACATCTTTATTAACTATGGCAATGTTTGTGTTATGGCCTGATTGGACAGCATTTCCTTAAATCAGCAGTTGGCATTTACTTTGGAGACCAGGATGACTTTTCGTGATGAATATTGAATTTTTGAACATCAGAGCATTTTTTATTGACGAATATAGAAATTACAGTATACTTATTGTCCGTCAATTAGCGACGTAGACTTGCTTGAGAATACGTTGACATCGTAAATTTTAATATTTTCAATTGCGACTTCCTGTGGAGTATACAAGATTAATTGTAAGAACTGTCAATCATCTTATATTGAACAAACTGAAAGGAAAATTACACGCACGAATTGAAGAACACTTTAAGGGGATGAAGAACTTCAAAATAAACTTAGAGATGGCAGATTATACAAGATCAGAGGGTCATCTTTTCGCCCATGAGAACGTAGAAGTACTACATATATGCAGAATGGGGAGAAAATTAGATATTCTAGAAAATACAGAGATTAATATTAATAATAAAAATGTATTTAACATACAAACACCCCGTATTACATCTCCTCTCCTATCCATATTAGCCCCGCCCACAACCATTTTCACTTTTCACCTAAACCCCCCTTGAAACCAACATCGCTCTCATACCGCCGAAGCCCTCCCCCCCCCTCCATGTAGTCGATAGTCTATCTTCTAGTTTAAGCTTTAGTTTATACCTGACGATGACGCAGTAAGCGTTGAATACGTTTTAATTAATATTTAATTAAAGTGCTGTGTGAAGTAAACAACGTTGTGTTTTATTTGAATAATTAATAAATTTTTTCAAAAAGTTAAAAAAATTTATGAAAAGTTTTTTAAAAATGGACTTCCATAAAGTTAATCACGACAATTTTTGAAATATAAATACTTTGCGTTTTTAACTAATGAAATGATTTTGTCTTTGATAGCACTTGGATCAGTTCTTTTTGAATAATGTTGCCTAAATTATGGGCAGGTATTCTACCCTTATTTTGTATCCTCCTGAGATGTTAATTTACAATAGGATCAAACAAAGCAAGAAGTTACACAATTTTGAGCTAATTGCCATTGTCGTGAGCATGAAGTTTATCACTGCTGCCACGGAAGACCAAATTTTGTACACCTAGAACTTTTACATACATAATTACACTCTCGAAGATCTGATGCCAGTACTTTTCTTCTTCTTTTCACTCGGCAGAGATAAATCAAGATCACGAATCATGTTTGTTTACGTTCATACTCAGTAGTGGCTCTTTAGTTTCCTAGTTTTGAGGTAGGCAGAGGCAATGTTTACGTTAGTCAAAGTAAAGACTTATTGAGTAATTGTTTCGTATACTTTTAAAAACAATTTGATGATTTAATTTTTCGTCTATTTCATTTTTTTTTTACCTAATTTGCTCAATTTTTTCGCTCTTTGGTTTAAAATTAATTTTTTCTCCGCTCCTTTGCCGACCCAGGCGGCTGCCTTGTCTTGCCTAATGCTAGAAATGGTCCTGCATATACCTACCGAGTATATATAAATCTTAATCTGTCTGTTCTCGGTAAACTCTGTATAGTTATTCTTTGCGATTCTTCGCAAAACGATGGCATAATGTCCCCTCCCCCCGGTGCCCCAGTTACTTTATCCGATATAACTGTTCTATAATACAGGTATTGAATGCTGCCCCCGGTCTGGACCAAATTGTATAGGTACAATGTTTTATTAAGAGCCTGCGCAAAACAATACCGGACAACGCCGGATACGGACATAAAAATAAAAATTAGTATTTAAATGCGGAGGACATCAAACCCATATTTTTTCCTCATAATAGATACTAATGAAATAAAATTCAGAAGTCTTATTTCATATTTTACTTGAAATATTTAAAACTTGTATAAAACGTAACTTACACATGTAGTCGCGTCGTAACCGAAAAATTAATTAAATATCGCCTCACGATGTACGATTCGATAAAGAAAAGTCAGTAAGGTCAATAAGCAAGCAAAATTATTAGATAAATACTAGCGTAGAATCTTGCTAACTTGACATTCGAATATTTCACTACCCAAATCAATATCATATTAAAGTCACTTGTTAATTCGAAATTCCCCGTGAAAAAAGATCATACTTTTAAATATATTTATGTGCCCCTTGCGCAGTGGCGTAATAAAAAAAATGGACCCCAATTCAAAATTGAAAAAAGGGCCTCGACACTTTCAAGAAAAACTAGTTCTTTATAAAATGATTTTTTTTTAAATAATACATTTTTCGTCTCGATTTAGCACTTGGAAAATCATGATCTATTTTTCCCGCTTTCTTGGCTTCTATACTAAGCAGCGCTTCGAACGTTCCGCTGTTGCCACCGCGACAGGAATAGTTTGAAATAATATAATTAAGGAACACTTCAGAAAAACTAGCGCTCACTAAGTTTTGATATCTTTTTTGGGTCCCTATCTAACGTGTGTTCCGCTAATAACACGCACCGCATAACTGCGTTTGCATAGATACGCCGCTGCCCTTGCGTCATAAATCAAGCATTTTTGACACGTTTGTCATATAATCGGAAAATTCCGAGAAACCATCGAATCGTAAAATCAAAATTTACAATATGCAGCTCCTTGTTCCCTTACGCCCGCGACGACCGTCGGAAAATTAGGAATATCTATAGATATTGCTATATATTGATATATTGCTAAGGCAACAAAAAAAATCATAAGATAATGCATGACTGTAAATGGAGAACATCGCACTTCGTCTCAAGATCGTGCATTGCGCATGAACAAAAAATCTGTGCACTGCTAAAATTTTTGAGAAATGAATAATCCATGTGCTCAATTTAATACTCAACTTATTAGTGCCCGGGTTTCTTTGGTAAATTGAACGTCTATGCCTGCTGCACGCCACTGCAAATTAGATAAATGAAAAAAGGAAAGTTCATTATTCATACATTCATGGTTAAAACTGGGTGTCAGTATTCACAATTAATTAGTAAACTTTTACGAATATTAACAAATTTGAAATAGGGAGACATTTACAATTGTACAATTTACTTTGTTACCAAATAATTGGATACGCATTGAAGATAAGGTAAGCGAAGAATAGCAGTAAGGCGTTATCATAATGGAACTTTTTTTGGTCATGTTTGGTTTTTAAAAACTGTCTATTCAAATCTGGACATAAAAAACAGCTGAAAATATTGTTTTCTATTAGTTGTAATCTACAAGTTATTAATTAACACTGACCACATGCCCAACTGCGGGGTGTAACCAAAATTTTGTGCAAAATAAGATAATTTTTATTTATACGAGCACGTTAATTATTTTGTATTCATTACGAGTACGTTAAACATTTTTGTATGTTCGACCTTACACCCTCTTTAATAAAACGAACGGTATAAACAGAATAATACAAGTCAAAGAGTTATCCGACCTTCGAGAAGCAAAATATTACAGGTGGCCACTTACCGTCGTCCTTACGCCTGTACATGCAATAAAAATAGTAAACAAGTCACGTGTATATGCGTGTTTGCATGTGTATTTAGCTACCGGCGAAAGCGTCGCACTACCCGCCTGCGCAAAGGAGCTTCCAGCCGAGCCTATTTCGCTTATCAACGCAATATCCGGAGTTTCCCGAGCGTTTCCCGAGCGCGGCCGAGCCTCGCAGGCCGTACCGCGCTCGCACTGTTCGACCTGGTTCACTCGTGCGCGCGCGTTTTCCTACGATGGATTTTTCTCAAGTCTTTTCATCGGGTAGCCGAAGTTTGGTTACCTGAAGATCATATCTCGGGTAGTTCAGCCATTATCTGTCAGCCTCGGTGCACTTGCGGGCGAACGCTGGTCAGTAGCGCGACTTTGATGCGTAACCGTGTAAATAATACAGAGCTCGCGCTGTTATATTTAAGGTGTTCGGTGGAACGTGAAATATTAATTTCTGATATGTAATGATTTATAACACGAATGATGATTGTATAAATAATGTATGTAAGACGCGGAATATCAGCAAACTGTAAGTAAAAATAATTATCGAGTTTTGTGCGCCTCGCAAAATAAACAAACGCGAGCGGAGAGTCACGGGACGGCGATGTAATCATTTTTCAAATTGAAACTTCGGTAGACTGGAAACATTAATCTCGCGTGAGACAAGATACACCTACAAACCTGCCAGATATAGAATGCGGTTCGTGACTTTTCATTCAGGAAAGTATTGTATTAATGGAAATGACGCCAGTGTACGAAGTTAAAGGCGTATTTTAAGTGCATCACTTTAAGATATTTCGATACAATTCGGAAGGTGTATTTTGACCGCATTAAGATTACGTCTCTGTTTGTGATATTCATTACAACATTTCGGTGTTCCTAAATAAATTTCCAGATTTCTCGCTCTGGATGGGTCACGAAGCCTACTCAACTCGTAGGTTGATTTTCGATCGAGTATAATTTTTTATTTTAGAATCGCACGTTATATTGATTCAATATTTCTTTATAATTTTCATTGCACAAATGCATATTTTCTAGTTATTATACTTCAGTGATCTAATATCTCCGCGTTTATTCTAGATAATCAATATAACCGCTTTCTTCGTTATTTATGAAGGTTTCTAAAGATCTTTATTTGGCTGTTCTCTTTGGTGATAACCATTAATCACTCCTTCCACCTTTTATTAATTAGTCATTCAGTACCAACAATGTTTAAAAACTATGCGAATAAAACCTATTTATAAATGTTAACATTAAATACTATTCTTTTAGTTGTCGTATTAAACCTTAACATTTTACAATACAAATACGCAGACCGAAAAACAACATATTTTATTTCAGATAAAATAATTTATTTGTTGTATTCGTCACGAATCGAACCTCACATAACAACGCTTGTGCTATACCCATTGTAGGTGTCATTTTTGTAGGAATCATAATAAGTCTACAGAGTACTTTCTTCTAAGTATTAGAATTTACAAATTGGAGAAAATGACATCTAATTAGTCACCCTGCTGAGAGGAAGCGGTGGACCATTGCGCTCGGGGGAGAATTCGCCGCGTCGCATCGTTGCGTGTGTGTTTTTATCATGAATGTGTATATTTGTCCGACTTCAATATCCGACCAGTAATTTACTTTATATAAGTGCATCGGAAAATCTTATGTCGCGTGCACAAGGATTAGACTCGTCTCAAAACTCTCTCAAGAACAGAAGAAAGTAGAGCGTGGGGCACCCGCGCATCGTAGCCTGTTGTATTTTGCACTTAAATATGCGTTTAAAATATTCGAGACGAGAGAGCGGTCTCATCAGTGTACACACACTATTCAACTAGCATAAAATATGTATGCTGATCTAATATATTACAATGAATTGTCATTTACATTGAGTATAATGTTTACATAAAAAAAATCCCGACATTCTTCGGGATCAATATCGAAATTAATGTGTTTGGTAGGCCATCACAATTTTTTTTCTTGACGTCTTTAAAACTGAACGCTTTTTCAACTTTCCCTAATAACCCATCCGGTCGATTTTAATCTTCTCAACCTTCTGTTCTTTAAATGATTCCTTACAGAGTTGGTAATTTACGGCGTAGACGTTTCAAACAATCGCCTCCTTTGTTTGCAGCCTGACGATCGAGCCCTTATGCAGAGCTAATAATACTTCATCCACATGCATATTAAATTTACCTGGTATTGATCGGTGCTTCTTTATAACAGTGCTCACAGCGAGCTTTGCGGGAGACTTAGATCGGCAAACGTCATATCTGCAACACAAAAATGTGCAAACTGCATTTTGCGTTCAGAGATAGGTACTAATTGAAAAATTCATATAGTGTTTTATTTATACGTATACGTTAAACTGTATTTATATTTGGCAGAGTTCTTATAAGTAATAGTTAGTAATAATAATAATGTGTTTATTCCAGCGTGATCAGGTTTTTTTTTTAAACCTGATTCGCCATAAAGATAATACATATTAAGTTATACATTAAAGGTTATGAAATAAATATAATGTGATAAAGAAAACTAAGGAAAATATTAATAAATTGAAAAAGTTAATAAAAAGTTCACACATATATACACACAACATATAATTATTACATATATAACTACTTCAGTCACGGCCATTGTTGTATATGTAGCTATTTTGTCAGGGAACCAGCTTTCCATGAGAGCGCCGCTTGCACCAGAGTGTCGGTGCTGAGCTCCAGCCGCCGCTTTATGCCAACAACTCGATGTCTTAGAAGCGGAACGAATCCATGTATACGGCCTTCGGTAAACGTTGTAGATGCGCTACAATAACGCGCCAATCCGAACAGTATTCAGTGTGAGTTGTTGTACTGAATTCGGAGACGGTTATGCCAGTTCCACGAGTAGGTATCTATTGAGATTTTTTAAATATGGTTTGAAATGATCCAAATTATCATTCATTTTTGTGGAACCATGTAAATTTGATCTCTGAAAAAAAAAAAAAATTATATTTATTAGAGTTACTTCTTTACATATTAGTTTAGTTCATATAATGGTAAAGATGTTTAAATAATAATTAAAAAATATTTTCACGAGGCTTACACAAAATTTTTTGCTCTGGATTCTCAAGCACGTTCTTACGATTCTCGTTTCATCTTATCTACTGTATGTTTATTTTTCTTCACTATTTAATTAATTGTGTGTACATGTGTGCGTTTTTATTGACCATAACGATATTTAAGGTCATTATTATTATTATTATTAGATTGTCCGGTGAACACTATTGTAATATCGTACAGATTGCGGGCCCACGATGAGAATCAGGGTTATGATCGTGAAATTTGAAATCAGAAGAAATATATCTAATTACTCGCATAAATGAATTAGATGTCGTATGACAAGAATAAATATACAATGAAAACATGTCATACATTCAATAGATACAAAAATAAATGTCTGCGTAGAGTTTTCTGAGCTACTTTGCCGTTCTGGCCGACATTTCGTATTCCATTGCAGGTCCATCGTCGCTAATATTGTTGTAGTTGTATTAAATATTGGCTAGCAATACTTAACAACGCATGCTGCAGCCTGACGATCGACACGGTATTACCATGAAACACACATCGATAGACTCTGCTTTCGAGACGGTGGTGCAACCTAGAACTTAATATCGTAGCACCAACACGTCACATATTAAATGGACCATCGTGGAGAAAACGACGGCCTGAGAGGTCGGAGACACACGGGAGTATTCTCCCTATCGCTATTCTAGGCTATTGCCTAGAAACCAGTGGCGGTCGATGACGTTTTGTAGAAGGGATGCTGTATAAAAAGTGTATACCTACTAATAATTCAATTACACATTTCACTAGTTTCCATGTCATTTTGCGTATTCATTTTTTAATTAAATGATGAATTAAATAGATAATCAGAGGATATTCAATGCTTCAATAATTCAGCTTCAAGTATGCGAGCCAAACTGTCAAAAATGCGTCACACAAACAATCCGCTTGCTTTATAATATGTATGCTATTTTATGCATTATAGACATAAGCATTAAACGCGTATTTTGTACGTTGGATGCTGTTAACGAATGCGTATACAGTATTCGAAGACCTTGACAGGCGAAACTGAATGCGCATGCGCGAAAGTCGAATACTTTCAAACGTTGTGGGTACGGAACAAGTGATAAAATCTAGTGTTGCTGATATCTGTGTTTACGCGATTCATAGATGATCGAAAGTTGTCAAAAATGTCGTAGTTTGTGTTATGACTGGTCTCTAAAAAACAGGAATAATTTATTTGCAGCAGTTCTGTTTTCGGTTAGAAACAAAAGTACAAAGCTTTTTGATTCTAGAACACAAGGGATGCGGAGTATCCAAAGCATGCATGAAGCAACCGCGCCTGCCAGAAACACATAAGATTCTGAAAGTCCGTGAAAACTTGAGAACATTTTTTTAGAACTAATTAAAGATTTTGGGCTTGCCCAAAATGATAGTGATGAATGCGTGAATAGTGTACTTATGTGAAAGAAGTGAATGTTGGATACGTGTTTTTTAATCTTATTTATTTTATACATTTTTGATTATTAATTTATCTTTTTGTGTGAATTTTGGTGAAATAATATATCTCCTTTAAATTATGGCTCTATAATAAAATATTTGTTTGTCAGGTGGCGGGGGGAAGGGGTAAGGAGTGACACGATGGCGACTTCGGAGTCGGTGGTGATGGAGGCGCTGAGAGGGTACTCCTGCAGTGCGGATCTGTGGCCCGGACCCAGGCTGGTCAAGATATTTCTCTCCAGCGCTTTCAACGGTACTTTTACTGTAATATTCTACGGCCGTCTTGGAATGATCGGCTGCGGCGCTCTGTGTTGTCTTGCGGGTGGTTAATCAAACTCCTTCGCCAGGTGACAATTAACAAAGACAAGAGTACAATAATATTTACAACAGATTATACACGATAAGATCGCGTCGGATCCCAGAAGAAAGAGAGCCGCCCCCCTGGCGCGCCCCCTTATAAAATGTCGGCTCGCATCCACCATATTAGCGAAAATATTTTTTTAATTTATATATTGCAAATGGCCCGTGTCCACGGATGATATTTTTGACTCAAGACAATCTCTGAGATACGGATTTTACTCCCATGAGATTCATTGGAGACACCTCTCGGCTTTCGTAGTCTCCGTGTCTTAGATATTAACCGTCTCGCGTCTCACTTTGTGTTTGTTGTCTGTAAAACGTCAAATGTCAACGTCGTTCGTCAGTTGGTGATTTTGAATCTCCCCAGTAGTATGAAATAATAAACGGAATAAGATTTGTAATTCAATGTCTTATATAAATGCTAATGTTTAATGACTTATGTATAATTTTTCAGAGTAGACGGTCGTAGAGATTTGTAATGGTTCTAGGTGACGTTTGTGTGCACGTATCAAATCTCAAATCAGATCGAACGTCGTGCGCACGGGTTTGAGTTTTTGTCTCTTTCTACCAGTCTCAAAATCTCGACATGGTATTGAGATGTATCTAAATCTCTGAGATTATCTCATCGTGTCTCCTTCCGCGGACACAGGCCTTAACGCTGTCGGACTATTCACCGTGTTTCGCTGTAACAATCTCTCGGGACGAGGCTCGAACCCCAGTTATTAAGGATAGGCAAATGTCTTATTGCTTGATCAAAAAACGAGGTATAATAAAAAAAATTAAAGATATAAAAGAGGCCACATATTATGAATTCAACACATAGTAATCTAAAGCAATATCGTAATAAATCATCGCGTTCTTCTCAGCGGTGTAATAGAGATATCATTTTTGGCAATAACTTCAATCGCACAAGTGAACTACTTAAAATACACACACACCAAAATTCTCTCAAGTTACCTATTTTCCTGAAAATAATTCAGTGGAATTCCAATTTAAAATTTTTGTAAGGACCAACAAAAAAAAAAGTAAACGAATGAAAAATGTAAATTGGGGATATTAAAAAAAATAAAGATTATTTATTTTTATAGAAAATATCAAACAATGTTTTTTGTGGGACATTGCTAATACTTGTAAAATATGCTTTGAGGCCTTCAATATACCTCGTGGCATCGTCCTTTGTAGGAAATGGGTTTATGGGATGAGCAGACACTGAGCGACCGTCCACTGTTTCATCAATTTCCACTGCGTCCGATGATATTACGTTGGAGTAAATATCTAAGTAAATCTGCAAGGGTTATTCATAAATTATTTCGCAGCCACCCATAATGTTGTCTATACTATCTTCTGCTCAATTTTCTTGCTGATTCCAGCTTGTAAAAAAACAATAAAATAACGAAATGTACAAACAATATAGGTATGAGAAAGAAAAGTGCGTATATACGACAAGCAAACGACCAATACACTCTTGGCTCTATGGCGAATAGCGAACTGGCCGTAAGAATTTCAATAAATTTTAAACGTTAATTCCGGGAAAGGTAAACGTTTACCTTTCCCGGAATTAACGTAAAATAGGATACTAAAATGACACGGGACTGCAGAAATAACACGCAAATGGAGGTAAAACGTGAATTCCGGGCACGTAAAATCGAGGTTCCACTGTACTTAAATAAGAATAAGTTGATAATCGTATAAATACTAATTAAAACTTAGCAAAATGCGGTATTTTTATTTTTAAGTGCCCGGATTACCGGTCCTACCCTTGCGTGTATCTAACCATGCTGAAATTGTACGGTCCGCTGCCAGGATTTAGGTTGAGAGTTGAATTGAATTATTTTCAAATCCAGCTCGGAGATCATTTTGATTTAATGATTATTTTGTTAAAACATGATTTGGATAAAACAGCGTGTGTGTTTATCCAAATATCAGATGCTGCGTAAACCGACATAAAGCCGTAAAGCTTTCGTATTATCTTCTCCAATTCCAGTTTCTAATATTATTCGGCCTTCCCGAATATGTTGGCTTTTAGTATCCCATCTGTAATAATATAAATTATTTCCGTGTATAAATTACTCGAAAACTACTAGATTATTCTACTTTTCGCGCGGCGTTGCCGGCTGGTGCTCGGGTCGTTCGCAAACTGTAGCAAAACATTGGACGAACTAAAAACACTATTACACAAAACAAATAAATATAAAATAAAAGGAGAGAAGAACCAAAATAGAATGCATAAAAATCACGTATAAATAATATACTTATTTTAATTTTCACAACAAAACTTTGTACTAAATTAAAATAATCATGTTACACCACAAAGTACCGCCATGTCAATTAATTATATTAAATAATATACTTACGTTCAATATATTAATATATTAATATTTTTTGTGTACCTTAACATCGCGAAACATCTCACACCCGAATGTGAAATCATTTTTCGTAGTTGCGGATGAGTTTCTACACTAATTTCTAGTTGCAATATGTATTTTTATTAGTTTATGTCCGTCTCATCAGGTGAACACTCGTCTCAAGGGAGACTTTATGTACATTTATTTGTAGGTATTTGCACCAGACCGATATTATTTTCGTTATAAATGTAATATAAATATATACATTTTCTTTTCTTCTTCTTCTTCGACTCCTAATCCTAATCGGGTCGGGGGCCTAACGCTTGGACAGCACTCTTCCGCTTCTCTCTGTCTTGCGCTCCGTCGATTACTTGGGTCCACTGATACTTCCAACTTTCTTCGCAGTCTCTCTATTTGCATTTTTCATACTTTTCGGGGTCGTCCTACAGGTCCTCTTTCAACTGATAAAAAAATCTGATAAGGCAGTCTTTTATTTCCCACGTGGAAGATATGTCCAAGTCAACTCCGCCGAGTTTTTTCTATTTGGAGCAACAGCGGGATGATATCGCTCTTGATTTGATTTCTTAACATCACTACCGCTACTCTTATTACGTATCTCATCGCCGCAGCCTGGATTCTTGACCGATTCCTCTCCGTCAGTATCAAAAGTTGATGGCCATAGGTCAGGTTGACCTCTGCTTCATACAGGGTGCGGCATAAAGAACTACCCGATTTTGAAATGAAAAGAAAAAACAAACCAAAAAAGATACATAAAAAAATCTTTCATTAATGTTAAGTACACATAATGCAGTTTTTTTTTTAAATCACGCGTTATTTAAGTGACGGCCACCAATGCATTCTACTAATGCATTCGTTGAGCTTCTCTCGGAAGTTTTTCATGACCCTACGAGTCATTTCGGGCGGAATGGCAGCAACTTCATGGGTGATCGCCCTTTTGAGAGCTTCTCAATTGTTAGGTCGATATTGGAATACCTTGGAATACCAAATCTGGCTAGCCGATATCACCATGCAAGGGGACAACGTGTCCAGGAAACATTTCTTTGGTGACTTCTAGAGAACGACGAGATGCGTGGGCCGTTGCACCATCTTGTTAAAACCAAACATTTTCTGCATCGTCGAATATGAGAAATGCACCCTGTGTTGCTATCGGCGATCCACCATTTCTAATAAACTCCTCGATAACAAAAGCGTGACGCTCACAAGACTAAGCCATAACTGACACTAAAAACGCCACGTATAATTCTGTTCAACGTCATCACTCCCACCCCCTCCAGACGCGTAGCTGTGTCTCTTTAAAATGGGGGAGTTCTTTATGCCGCACGCTATATATATATATATATTTTATTTATTTAAATACCAAAGAAAAGTTATAATCAGATTGTTTCATACATGTGAAGGTAGATTTTCATCTACTCCTTATTCCTTATTCTCATAAGGAATAAAATAATAACTTGAGCAAAATTTTTCAAGATCGCGAAGAAACGGGTTCGTTTTAATCTTAAATATTTTCTTGTACTCTTCGTGGAAAATCGTGGTAAATCGCGGAGAACTCAATACTGACGTATAGATTTTTATAAATGTCTAGTATACTACTTTCCATAGTGTGAGTAATACCATACGTAATATGCACATTGTTACAGTGTATTGATGCCGCTCTGCGTTTTAATTGGTCAGTGGGCGGGGTTGTCGTTTGAACTTAATTAAAAACAAGGTATCCACAACAAATATATAAGGTATGTTTGAATTAAATTTAAATTAGGAAAGTTTATATTTTAAATACTAATTAAATGTATTAATTACAAAGATATACAAATAAAATCAATTTTATCGAAAAATATTGTTGTTGCGCCATCGGAATTTGAACCTGGATCTCTTCCAAACCGGAGAAGGTGCATTATTCAACTATGTTACAGCGACATTATTTTTGACGACAAATTTTCGAACCTACACGTTACACTTTTTCAAATGAATATATTTATCGTTCTATTATTTAAAAGCCATCTACTTTTTTTTACGGAATCTCAAATACCTATATAAATATTCTTCGATATAATTGATTTTGTATGTATATCTTTCTAATTAATACATTTAATTAGTATTTAGGTTTACATTTGTTAATTTTTAAAATATATTTGTTGTCTTTTTGTATTTTTATATTATTGTATTACCAACATTTGTTGGTTTTTCCATTGTTATAAATATATAACTACGTACTTACACTATAAAAGTTGTATTAAAAATATATCGTTCTAAAAGCATTATACTTTCCAATAAACCACTTTTATCGGTAAACAAAATATACTTGTACATTGCAAAAAAACGGTGTTCTTGAAAATTTGAGCTCTGCACGCGTCGCGTGCTCAATTTCCTACGAGTTTTCTGGCACCATGTATTTAATGTTTCAAAAATTAATATTAAAAAAAAAGTATTACATATTTTTGAAATAATACTAATACAATTATTCTTTCTAAATGAAAACTAGTCTACCTACTGAATGGAGCTCGGCATGCGGTATAAGCATACTATTAAATTTCCCCTATGTTCTTGTTCAATGTACAATCTGTTGTTGCCGGTCGCCCAAGACAGAGGTCGAAGAAGTAAAGTTTAAAATTGTCAAGTGTTATATAATACAAAATAATATTTTATATTTTATCACGTAATTCAGGCGCACAAATTCTTTTAGAAACAGCGTATGGCAGTAAATTGTGTTTTTAATATTACTTTTACAATCTTTAGTTTATTTTTATTACTGGCAAAGTAAAATTTTACCGTAAATTTTGCCGTAGGTTAACGTTCTGTTTGATTGATATTTATTGACAGCTCAATTTGATTATTATGAGATGTTAGTCTGCTAAACGAGTAAAAATGAAGGCAGGAGCCCCCAATGATATAAATAACTTCACTTTTGTGGACATAAATCATCTAAATTATACATATATTCGGATATTGATTGTGTATTTTTCATAATGAAGCGTGTACACAGCGTCTTTGATCTCTCGACTCGGAGATTTGTTAGTAAATGAATCGGTTGCGTTGTTCTACTCACGTTGAGCCGCGCTCGACCCCGATGCCCGGGGATGCCGGACTAATGGGGATGTCCGTTAAAACCGAAAGTCCATTATAAAATGTGTTCTTTTTAGAGGTATAGAACTTTAAAATGAAATAAAACACATAAAAATCTTGGGAATGGCCACGGTATTGGCTTTATTGGAAAGATAGTTTTATCCCATTAGTGTTTAAATATGATATCTGGCTGGCTCGAATAAAGCGCAATCTGGAAGTTCAATTTTTGACCACTTTTTGAAGCAGCTGAAGGCCGTAACGCAACGAATTCGTTTATCGTCTCTGGTTTATCGGCGTAGACTAGCGACTTCACATATCCCCAAATAAGAAAATAATCCAAAGGTGTTAAATCACACGATTTTGAAGGCCAATTCGCAGGTTCATTACGAGAAATTATGCGCTAATCGAATATTTTTTTCAATAAATTGATTATGGCGCGCGTTGTGTGGCATGTTGCGCCGTATTATTGAAACTACAGCTCTTCTACATTAATGCCATTTAATTGGGGAACGATAAAGTCAGTAATCATGGATCTACAGCGCTCTCCGTTGACTGTAACGTTCAGGTCGGCATCATTTTTGAAGAAATAACACCTTCAAACGGCAGAAACGAGATAGCAGGTCAGAAACAAACAGCAGGTGCACACTGTACAACGTCTCTGCGGATGCATACTATCAATTAGAATACGCGTGGTGAAAAAGCGATCCATGGTTATTCGAATTATTTGCTTGGATAGACAAGTATGTCGACCGTAAAATGGACGTAGCGCACGGTAAGTTTTGCGAACTGAATCACGATTTTAGAAATAAATTTGCAAGCGTTGTTCTAGCGTAAGTCTATTTATGGTGAAATAGCAAACCAAACCGAACACAAATCAAATTGGCTGTCGCTGGAAAAAGTGTTGCCAATTCGAAAAATAATCATCTAAAATAACACCTTTATAATGAGGTGGTTTTCCGAATGCCCTTTTTTATTGAGTAAATAAACGGCACAATACATGTGTACACAAGACTAGTGATGTTTCTATAAATTGAATAAAAATATTAGGTGATTTAAAAAAAAACCGATGAGGGTTGTATGAATATTTAATTTCACAGTAAAAAGTTTTCTGCTATTTAAATATAAACACTTTTTCTGAAAATATACTTTAATTATATGTAGATATAGGGTTAAGAAAATATAATAACACAATCAAAATTCTATTTATTCTTCTTCGGATAATATATCCAAAACACATCCGTTGTGGAGTGACGTTAATGTTCGATGCCGAGGCGCTTTCTTTCATACTTTAATCATACTTTAAAAAACCCATTAAGTTTTATTTGAACTTTCGAAGTCTGCCGTTTTTTTATAATAAGCAAAGTCCGTTATATCGAGGTTCTACTGTGATGTGATTTTGAAAGTACCCGACTCATAGACTTGAACCTCATATTTTTCAGATTTCCGAGAGGAAAGAAAGCAGCTCCTGGAGGTGGTGGGCCCGGAATTACAGTCCATGTATGATGACAGACAAATCGAGGTAACTTATTGTTTCTAATTTTCAACACGGTATTATGTTTTACAGATGTATAAAATGATTTGAGTCTAAAAAAAAAACATTGAAATTGTAAACAATTTTGTACGGCACTTATGGAAGGAAAGTAGCTATGTGCAGTAGAGTCTAGGGCTATAGATATATCTTATATGATATACCAGAGTAGACCAAACCTAGCATACGGATAGAGAACATCGCTAGCAACCCATTGAGCGTTAAATAGAGTCATCCGAAATTCAACGGTTTAGGAGTTATTACAATTTTTGTGATTTTCGAGAAATTTGCAACCTTACCTGACCTTACCATGACAAATTAACGCTGTGCAATAATACATACTCAACCTATCGTGATGAAATTTATGCTGCGATAATGTTGTTAACACAACCATACACCATAACTTTTTTGCTGAATATCACAAAATTTCGAATAACTTGTAAACCGTTGAATTTCAGATAATCTATTTGATGCTCAATGGGTTGCTAGCGATGTTCCCTCCAAAGGCTCCATTTTGACCACTGTCTCTGTGATTCCCTGTATAATTAATTGAACACGTATACGGTATTTTTATCTATAGTACTAGACCCTTCTACACATAGCATATACAGTCCCTGGGACACTATATCTTCCGTGTGAAAATTAAAAATATGATGTTTTATTAGAAGTAAGTACCTATATATATTTTATTACACGACTACGCCATTGCAGCCATGTTTAGGTAGGTGCCATAAAGATCGTTACATTACAAAACTATTCGAATCGATACATTTGCGATACAATTTTTTAAAATTCACCAAACATTATAAAATTTAAAAAAACCATGTCTGACACATACATTGTACACACTGTACATTGGTAATGTTTACACGTGGTGTTAAGGATCAGACCACCAGGAAAAATTATAGTAAAACGAAATGAAGCTTTATTCAATTGTGTGAAACACGCGGTTCATTGGGTTGTCTTGTCAGTACATGTGAATAAGTGTTGAGAAAAAATGCTACTCTTGATTCACTAGTACGATTGTGATTGGTATTCGATAATATCAGTGATTGAAAACTGTGACAGTGATCACAGTTTTTGATATCACAATACACGAAATAAATAAGTAAAACATAATTTTGAGCGAATTTATTAATATTCTTAAAACTTTTTTGCGTGAACAATATATTCTAGCATAAATAATTAGTCGAATATTACTGTACATACATACACATTCCTATAATATGTTTAAAAAAATACGATAAAAATTACGTTTCCAGCAAATTAGCATAAATATTACTAATAAAAACAGATTCCAATAGATGGCGCTAATCAAATTATCAAAAATCCAGTAGATGGCGCTAATTCAAGTGATAATCGATTTAAACTGCGGCGTCAGAAAATCGATAGAATTTTTAACAAAAAAAATTGAATCACGATATTCCCAGATATTCAATCGCTGATAGTGAGTTTGACTCAAAGATATCAGTGATTGACTCGCGGTTCGTGATTTTGAACTCACCACTAATGTAAATGCGTGAAAACACATTTTTTGTGCTAGCATTTGTCGAGTGCCCATTGCGCTGATCGTTCAAACCTCTGAAAGAGTAAATTATAATATTTAGGTAATTAGTAAAAAACTACGAATATCACGGATTTCATAAGTAAAGTGGAAAATATGTGTCTAATAATTCACGGGAAGAGTAAGTAGTAAGGAAACTTGTTTTATTTCCCAGTACGCGCATTGTATATCTGTGTACATTTTAAATTAGATTTAGGATAGATGGATATAAATAAGGACAATGTTATAACTCTACTTGAGTACCAGTAACCCCGCCCCCTCCCCCACAGTACCTAATTGTTCGTATGTCTACTATCTAAGCCTTGTTTCCTATATTTGTATGTATTTTTATTTATTTATTTAGTCATGTATATATAACATTTGTACATCTATTTTACAATTCATTGCCCAACTAGGCAAACTTGCTTTAGGGCAAATTGGTAAACAAATACATTTTACAAAATCAAAATTGATTGAAGGAAAGTCGAATACGTAACATACAAGGCAAGTAAACGTGAAAATATTAAAAAGTATACATATATGTATGAGACGAAAAAAAAACCCAGTGTGTAATACAATATCTAATGTAAGCACAAATTAATATTTAGTTTAATACTTCACTTGTCTATGAGAGTTACTGTTTCTCTCGAAACTCGAGTAGTGCTAATAAACTCAAGTAGAGCTATAACATTGTTTAATTTAAATCCATCCACTGTGATGAAACTCTACGAAGTTAACGCCGATTTTATCAATAATAGATTTAGGTTATTGATGTGATTCACGTGGGAAGAGAGCAGAAGATAAATCTTTTGAAGGGGCGGTCAGGATGCAGAGATGGTCAGGGTATTTTCTATAACCGAGCAACGACGAGTTTTCTTGTTGGAAGATTACAAACATATAAACTATTTGGTCAATATTTGTAATCACTTCCCTGAAAATGTTAACAAATAATATATTTCGATATTAAAGTATGTACTTATTTAGTAGTAGGGAGGGTTGATTGATTAATTGTTGTAAGGCTGCTGGAGCATTTTTTTACAGGGTTTATCTAATTGATTAATTTAATTTGTGTTAAAAATACCATCGAACAATGTTCTCGAATTGCAACTTCCCAAAAAACATGTGTTTTCATTAAAAAGGTAATTTATGTTTCACAGAATGATGTCACACCATGATGAATACATATTTTATTCGGTATCCATAAGCGTCAAAATTACGTTTTAAAATTTTAGAAATTCACCAACACTCGAAAATAAAACAGGTCCTTTCATTTCAAATTCAATACCTACAAGGTACCTAATAATTTGAGTTCAAAAAGTAGTACACATTTAGTACCTACTTACACAAAGTACAAGGCTAAACAACTGTTTTCTAACAAAATAAATATTAAAATGCAATTAAATTTCATTCCTTTCTTTACATAACTCTCTCTTTCTCTCTCTCTCACACACAAGCGATGTTTACACATAACTATGAGAGTGATAATTGTATTAGCTCGATTTTCTTTATTTAGTGTATTCCGTCATTGTAAAAGAATCTCGAACTTTTGTACATTTTAAAAGTAATAATTTTATTTAATTAGAGAAACTAACGGTAGACAACTCATTTCAAAAGTATAAAGGTGGTGTATACTGTGGGAAGATGGGTGATGGGTGATGGGTGACAATGCGGGGCTAGTTACTATTATAGTTACCCAAGGCGGAGAATCCGCTCCATAATCGATTTCACACAATACTACCGCATAAGTACAAATACGAGATATTTAAGTCTATTTGTGAAAGTATTGAACGGTATCCAGTTTATTATGAACAATTTTGTGGAGTGTTATTAGATCCGCCAAAATGCGTTGCATTTAGGGGGCCAAAACTTCCACAGCCTATAACACGTTTGGTTTTGATACTTTCCAGAGCTAATATGTTTTTTATTATTAATCCACATTGGTGGATGAGATAGAAATAGAAAAGGTATTATAAAATCATTACACGTTACGAACACACGCAAAAACATTGTGGATGTATACATGTATAACACCTAACAGTGTTAGGCAGCAGACCATCGCCGCAAAGCGAAAAACAGAAACAAGGATTTTTTTGCAGTCGCGAGTGCCTAAAAATACACTTTTTTAACGAATGTGTGAATATTATAGGAGACACGAGATATTTTTTTTATTTCTATGTAATCGATTCTATACAATATGTACATATATATAAGGGTCCATTCCATTATATATTGAGGGTCAATTTTGTTAGTTACGTCACTGATTTTGTTATATGTGTTGCTTAGACCTTGTCGCGTTATTACTTAGATTTTGTCGATATGTCAGAGGTCTAAGGAACTTTCTATTATTTAGTCGTGGACTACGAAATATAAAGTTAACCCAAACTGTTCTAGATTGGTCCAGTAAACTTCTGATGAGGTATTTATAAATGGTAATTGGTTCGAATATATCGTGAAATTATTTCGTTGTTCTGAGAACGAAACTGAGGGTTTCAAATGCTCGCATTGTCATATCATTTACAAGTCTTCATGGCGGTTTAATTTTACATGTTGTCAATAATTTTGTGCCTCATTATTCAGCATTAAATTATAAATTATGTGTTTTAATGAAATGCATCCCATAAAACTCTTTTAACAAGCAAATATACATTTATTATTAATATGGTAAACACGTCGAGAAGAAAAACTCGGTATTTGCAGGCGAAGATTTTTATTACGAATATCGTAAACAAAGTAGTTTATTAGTAGCACAAGAACACACACGATCTGTATTCAGTACATTTTAAGGATGCTACATTTGCTTTATAAAATCGGCGACAATACAAAGTGAAAATCGATTTGTTTAATGAAAACAAAACGATATTTCAACATATTCTTCGATATATTATTTTAAACTAGTTATTATATAGTCTTGTTTACTATACCTATTTTTATATTCTTGCTTCAATGGTACAGGTCGATTTTTTACTCATGGCACTGTACAGTCGGCCACTGACGAATCTTTTGTTAGTTATTTTATTATTACAATAGATTTGTTTAATGTTTAATTATTTTATGGATAGTGAATATTTAATTCCACAACTTAAAAATAATAATGACTCGATGCCTAGTAGGTGAAGAAAATTTTTTTGGTTAAAAGTGAACAGTATATTTTATTATATTAAACAAAACACTGCGCGCGTTGCACACAACCGATACCATGCGACAACTGACGACAAGTGCGTTGTTGTATTACTGTCTAGCGTGAAGCAGTCATATAACTTTGTTTCTTTCTTGCTTAGATGGCGCCCACGCACACATTGACGTATATCGATACACAATACATTCTTCAAGTGCCAAGATCAAAAAATCGACCTGTAACGCGTTACATACAGCAGATTCTCGATTATCCAGAGTAGGACTGTGGATTAAACGGGGCTGTATTTTTCGAAATATTATTTTATTACAATATGGTGTGCTCTTAAGGATAGGCTACACCTAAAATATTGTTAAACGCATAATTTTATTGATATTAAAATCATTAAAATATTACGAGAAAAAGTAGACGAAATATGTGCCCCGGATTGTTTTTTTTTAACTACTTTGAAGAGAAGAGAGTGAAAAGACAATAGTAAAGATACTGTAAAATCTGGTAGTTATATTTTAGAAGAATTCTATACAAAGTTTATGGATGTTAATGCTCGCGTGTCTGACATCTCTGTTGACTTTTTCGAAACATTTACAGCGAGTTCATTTGAAAAGTATTCCATTGATTTTTATATGTTGCAAACTATTATAGATGATAAGGTTTACACTAAATATAAAAAAGACAGTTTTTTTTCAAATTAATAATAATTTGAATTATTATTTAACATAACAACGATGCAGCGACCAACGACGAGTCGTTTACGAATCAGGGTGTCGATTATCGCCAAAATGATTACAGGCAATTGTCACATCGCATTACCGATTATGTGGGATGATTGCAGGTGGAGCTGGTGGACATGCTGTACGGTTGCAGCGAATGGGAAGCTGACGAACCCCACGTGTTACAAGATCACCTGAAAGAGATTCAAATTTGCCACGATACCTCCAGGGCCTGCTTTTTTTTGGTAAACCAGCAACATATCAATAATAACAACAAAAGTCTCTACCCAGTGGGGCTATTCAATAAAACCGATAGGCGATAATACACTGTTTTATTTATGACTTCATGACTATGACATGACAGTAGACAAGAGCAATGATAAAACGTCGTTATTTATTATGAATAAACATACTATTCTGATAATAAAATTATATCCTATTGTTGCATATTCAGTTTTGAGAATGAAACATTTTGTAGTTCAGATTTCTATTCTAATTCAAAAATAGCACAAAAACATTTCCCCTTGTATATGTATTATATCATATAATCATTTATAAGAACTAAGTGGAAGTTTACTAATAACTTTATTATTAGAGTAGGAAGCAATGTTTCCACTAAGCTGCGCGAGTGTTCACGAGGCGGCAGGACACGATCCACGTGTTTTTTTTTGTAGAGTCAATTTAATGTAGTCTTCTTTCATTTCTTCGCAGCATTTCTTTATTAAAGAATGACTATATATATATTGCAATTATCACCAAAAAAATATAATGCCGGAGCCTTATCTTTGGTACACCGAATCTCAAAATATTTCCATATAAAGACCACACCATTCTGTTCATAAATTGATTGTAAAAGTTTGTACTTTTTATAAATTGATATTTTTGCATTGGTTATTAAATAAATCGTTTTCAAAAAAGTCAGCGCAGTATATCTGTATAAAACAGCTGATGGATATCTTCGAAACAAATACATAAATACACCTGAATGGAAAATGTTATGTTTTTTGTATTGATATTGTGAAACCTGTGAACTTTACGACCAGACAAATTTGTCAAGATAATATTGCAGGCACAGATTTAAATACAGTCGATTCCGCTTATTTAGGCCGCCGGTTAATTGGAGCAGCCGCTTATTTGGTCCAAATCTCAAGAAACGGAAACCAAACCAAGGACTAACAGTAATTTACATTGTTTAATTGGGACGATAAAATTGAGAAAATGAGGACATGTCGGAAGTTTCTATTATTAATTATCTAGAATTTTCGACAATTAAAATTTATCATGAAAATGAAGACTATGAAGATGCAATTGTTGAAGTCATTAAAACACTAAAAATTAGATAAAGAACTCGATGATCAATCAGGGAAGCAAATAAAATTATCGCTGAGCTACAGGGTAATTTTGTGCAGGAAGGCGATGAAGGGAGCCCTACATCGACACTGAATACCTATAGAAGTGCAAACATACAAAAGCAAAAAACAGAGTACTTACTTACACTTGATGCATTTCTGCAGAATTAAATTGTATTATGCTTACTGTTTTTATTTTATTTGTCAATTTATTATTATTTTTATTCAGAGTTTATATTATTTTATTATAATTTATATTTTTTTTCAAGAATTTAACAATGCATAATGTATGTTTTAAAGGAAAATATTAATTGTATAATTTTTGGTTCGCTTCGGTTAATTGGGCCAAATGTACTAGTCGTGTGTCCCGATTAAGCGGAATCGACTGTATACGTAAATATAGATACCTACACACAATAGTCTACAAATTCATACACCTAGCATGCATTCTGAGTATGAATTAATCCAAAAAACAAATGTTTCGTTACTATATTATATATTTTTATATTTTTTATATTAACTACAAAAAATGACTAAATAGTCGATATATAAGTGCCTACAACCTCTTGAAGTTTATAGGGAAAGCTTAAAATATTTAACGAGTTCGTGAGATTGTCTTACCGATACAAAAAATATAGATAATTTATTAATATATAAATTAATATTAAAAATTGCTCATGAAGATTTTTACTTTGCTCAACTCATTTTGCTTAGATCGCGCTAGAACCCCCTAGCGGAAATGTCGCTAAGAAGGTGTAAGATAAGGTACCTACTACAATTTTATTAAAACACAAAGGAGACTGCATAAAAATCTTAAGTAAATTGAAAGGATAGGCTTAGTTAATTGCTTATTTATAAAGCTTTTCAACTAATGTCCATTAATTTTCAGAGGGAACAATTTTCCGAAAGCGATCAAAATGTAGAACTCAAAATAAATCTGAAAAAATGTGAAATCATAAATAAATGCTTAATTATTCTTTATGAAAAAATTTAACTGTGTGACATTCTACACAATCATTCAAAAACTGTTTTTAGCACAGACCAGTAAATTAATAGACATGAAATAAAGTGTACATATATGAGAGGGATTCAGAACATTCTACACACATTATTTGTGGAAACATCTGATAATTTATGACACATTTATGCAACAGTAAAAGTATTTATTCTTTGAAAATTAAATATTTGTGTAACAAGACATATTTTTTTACGATTGTCAGCGTTTAAATTTTCATTCCAATCGAGTCATATATTTAAAAAAAGTCGCGGAACTATTTGATTGCGTAAATGATATCAACGTGATCAAGTGAATGACACCAAAATGAAAATATTGAAACAAGGAATTTGCATTAGTTCATGTCTATATATTTGATAGTCTGCAGTTTTTAGTATTTTGTCTTGTATTTGTATTGTATTCAGCAAAATTCCGATATTTATTTAAACGATTTCCAGTGGTTGTCAAGTAGTGAGAGCTACCTGAGTGGCCCGTCTCTCCCGAAGGAAATAGAAGAGGATCTACTGAATGCGCTGATTGATAAATGTGAAGTGCTGAGACTCGATGCAGACCTGCTGCGTCTCTGGTATCCTTTACCGGCCCAGGGGGATACCCATACAATAGCCAACAGGGGTTGGTAAGTGGTAACTCTGTAAATAAATCAGTGCAGTCTAAAATAGAAAATGAAAAAAATTGTTCCTTTTCTCTTGTACTCCATTCCTACATTTCAATCCAGCTTGAAATTTGAGGTACTACATTTCATTCGCTTTTAAGACAACACTAACAGTTGATTTATTAACAAAATGTTTAAGATTTTTTTTTCATTAAAGCTGTTAAATGGAAAGATTTCAAGATATATAGAAGTGAATAAAATTGTTGGTTTTATCACATTTGAGACAAGATGTCAATTCTCAACCAACTATCGAGCTTTTGTTATAATAATATATATTAGGTGGAACAATAATATGTGTATTGCCGTCAGAAATTAAATAATTTTTAATCTGATACAAGAGAAAACTTCCAAAGATAAAACTATTTATAAAGGCAATTTCTTTAATTCAAAACCAATTTTGTGTCTTTATTTTAATTTTATTTAAATCATGTTAGTTTCTTCTGATACATAATAATGCAAGTATATATCCACTTACCTAGTATTATATCAATCAACAATATTTCACATTCAAAATATAGATTAGAAATGTTAATATAAATATAGCCTTGGCTGCTCAAGTCGACTTTCTAAACCCAAAAAAGATTTAATTATACAGCACCATTTTAATTTGTTGCCGAATAATATTTCGACAAAAATATTATTTAGAAACAAATTATTTTGTTTTAATGAAGCCCTAAAGCGTATTAATTTAAATCATATTTTTATACCTATACATAGTATTTTAAACATCATAAAATATACATAAATGAATAATAGAACCATTTTTTTTTTTCATAAAAAGGCCAACAGATAAATAAATATTGAATGTGTATTATGACGAATTTATATAATTTCACTGAGCAGTAAATTCTAGAAACTATTATCGTTTATAAAGTTTAAATTCTATCTCACTATTGCAATATAAAAGTATCTTCCGCTCGGAACACATTCTTGATGCATACTAAACTAAACTACCGACCTCTAGCTTTGTTAGACCAATACCAGCCGAATAAAAAGTTTTTTCAGCAAAATTTCTTAGAAATAGTGTGCAGGGTGTGCTAAATATATTAGTAATACTTGTATAAAATTTGCAGGAATTTGATATCAGATAGAAAGGAAATGTATGAGGAGAGGCAACAAGTTATAGAAATCCTCGGGAAATGTATTGAAAATATTTTGAAGGGCCAAGACCTAGATGGCCCAGAAGCTATTCGTTATGGCGAACTGCTACAAAGTCCTATGGAAAGGCATGCTCAAGTAGTTTTGGGTGAGTTTTAGTATTATTAGACTTATTATTTGTGTTAGTTAGCTTTTATTACTGTTGTTTACTTATAATATTCCAGTAATATTATTTTGATCTAGGGACAATAGGTCCTTAACAACTTTTCTCAGGGGTTTCAGTTCTCTACAGATTTGTCCAAGTTAATTTTGTAATACAAACATAATTGATGTAATATTCACAATACAGTGAATAATTTATTGCAGTAGAACTGCGTTAATTCGAAGTTCAAAGGACCAAAAAAAATTGAATTCGTATTACGCGGAATCTCGTTGAGAAATTCGAGGGACCAAAAAAAATTTTGCAGTGCAATCGGGCAAAAATCGCACCGTAAGTCATGAAAAAAGTCGTGGATTTCGTGAAAAGCATACACATTTTGACATATTTCTCGAAACCATCTCGAAAACGGAATATTTATTATACTAATACGAAATCTCAATGTAATTTATAATATGTACTACTGAAACTAATTTGTCTGAATCAATTTCTCGTAACAAGTAAAGATCCTACCATGAAATGTTCTCAGGAAATTCAATAAAGTACATTTGGGGGTTAGGACGGTGGTTAAATGAAATATAAATGATTTGGTGTGTTGCGGTTTATTGTGACAGTATGATAAAAACAAGAAAGACATAGAATGAAATGAATGAATGTGAAATTAAATGAAGTGAAGCGGGTTGGTGGTCTCGCTCGGCTCTCGCGAGCCGGCAAGACCGCCGTTGTGAAACGCTGAAACTGGAGAGACTGCCTGGCGGTGAATTTCGAGCCAGGCTTGTAGCAGCAGCCGGCAGCACTGTCGCTAGCGTCGATGCCGACGCTACATACACTATAACTAATAACTGTAACATTTTTAATTGTCAGACATGCTTCAGCTTAAAAAATCATATGTTTTTGAGTCGACTCATTTTTTACAATCCACCGCATCAAATGAGCACACGTGTCTCGGGATCACTCGAAAAATTTCACGTTAAATAATAAGATAAGTTAACAATAATGACATTCAAGGAAAATAAACATTACCTATTAACACAACAAGCACAGTTATTAGAAAAACAATCGTTCATGTATACGTGAAATAATACGAAAAGTCAATCTTTCAACAACAATAAAAAAGACATTTTAACAACACAAACACAGTTATTAGTCAAAATAATCGAAAGGGGAATTTATAATAGACGAAAAACAATCTTAAACGTGTCCAAGTAAAAGCAATTATTGCAAACAATATCTCTTTTCTATGGCGAAAACTGCCGTAGTAGCCAACTGAAAAAAGCGTACATGAAATTTCCTAATTTTATTGCGACATAATATATAAGTACATAAAGGAGGTTCCACAGGCTCGGGCGCGCATTGTGTCGGCAGGTATCGCGAAATACATAAAGAACGTTTATTTTCAAATTACATGACGTAAAAAATGTATTGATTTATGATAATTATTTCGTACTACGAGTTACCGGGGTTTTCGTATTAAAGGGGTTGATTAAGTATGAAACTAATAATTTGGGTCTTGAAGTGTTTGAAAATTTCGAAAAAAAGGGGTTCGAATTAACGAGGTTTTACTGTATTTATAATTTATTATTACATACTAGGATTTTACACGTCCTAAAATGTGATGATCAAGCAAGTTGTTGGATATTGCAGTAGAATAAGTAGACAATGTAATGGATTTTTAAAAACATAAAAATCTTTCACAAAGTAAAATGTTTCATGAGGGGTACAGTAATAAAACTGCCACTATCCAATTGAGGATTTTCATCTGATTTTACAGCCAGAGTGAAGATTTTAAAATTAATATTTTTTTAAGAGCAGTTATCGATCGTAAAACTAGAAAATCATTTTCAGATCTCTATTTTTATCCATTCAATTGGATTATGGCAATTTTGTTTCTATACTTTGCGTATTTCGTGAAATACCTCGTAAGATTTATCCAAGTACAGCATCACATGACAGACACACATTACTGGGCTTTTATTATACTATGATGTTAGTAAATTAGCACGCAATTAAGAGAACTTCCATTGACTGTCACCTCTTTTCTGGAATATTAACAAATGCCAATTACATATTATTGCTCAAGTACATATTCACCATAAAAACAATAAGTCATGGGAGATGCTCGCAATATAACGATGCAAATAAACATGTATGGAAATTGTCCACCCCTGGGCATTGGCAGCATCTGGCAAGACAACTTAACAAGGCCTATGGGGATGATCGGTAGCCGTATAAGAAAATACATTTTCTCAACTCAATTATTTTTATTTTAAAATTATTTTCATTACAGACTTTTCTGGGCTATTCTGTCTTGTCTGGCCGATATTTCGGATCCCATTGTAGGGTCCGTCATCAGGGCTGTTGATATTAATGGCTGACTCTGGATCCATATATTATAATTGTGTGTTTTTGTTAGTTTCATCTGACTGTGGAGAAGTTGGATGGAATACGATAGATATAAATCATTCTTTCTATTTCTATGTAATATACTATCTAAAGAGATAAAAGACTTTAATGTTTGTTTTTGTTTCACTTCCATTACCCAAAGTTTGTTCCACATTGCGTTTTGGCATTTGGCACTGCTCGGTGTAAGTTTACTTGAACTCAGTGTGTCCACAGGTGAAAAGTAATTGTGAAGGATATTATAAAAATAGTGTTGAGACATTAATTTAAACATTATCTATGGAATTTTGTTTGGAGACCAGACAATATATAACTTTATAAATAATAAAAGAGGCAGATACACGGTCTTGCTTTAGTCGTACTATTTTTGTAACAATGAATAATGAACATGTATGAACAAATCAGGCAATGTAAACTTCATACTCATTAACTGTACATTTCATGTGGATTCTCATTTACCGCACGAGACAAACTATACATGATGTTTAGTTATTTATTTAATGTTAACATTTTTGCCTTTTTCAGAAATTTTGAAAAACACAAATAAAAAAAATGGTGTGCTCGCAATTAGACGAGAGTGGATAGACCATAATAAAGAAAAAGAAAATAAAAATATTCTGGATATTTTGACTAAATCAAGAGTCATAAAATTGGGGGAGCGGTTTGAGAGTATTTTGCCAAATGAAAATGTTATTCACATTAAGTAAGTTAAGAATAAATAATTTGTAATTAAATACTCACATCTATACACATTTAATTAAACACTAATAACATTATTAGGTAATTATATTTTACATTTGCAACAAATTTTTTTTTCTACTGTACTTATATTTTATTTGAAATTTGTGTATTTATTGACGATTGTCTGATCCACTTGTCCAATATTATATTTTTACAAATTTTTTAATTGTTGGATCCTATATTTATTTTTATTACCACAAGTGCCAAATATTGAGGTTTTAAAGAGTTAGTTTGTGCCTAAATCATGTTGCTGCCATTTTGGGTAGTCTCATATGAAATAAATATTAAAAATGCATTTCATTTTTTTACTTATTTTGAAAATTTTGTTTCCGAAATAGATTTTGTAACTTTAATAGCCCTTTGTAACTTTGTAACAAAACAAGTCTATTGAAGATGTAACTTTAGTTTTCCAAGGAAACTTTTCTTTATCAGTTGTTTCTGCTGACTAGAGGCAAATGTGATTTGTACATATGAGGATACGCATACTGTATAAATGAATCGGTTTGACCAAACTGTTGGGAATAAAGATCAACGTTAAACAAACATTATTTAAAATCTTGAGTTGTCTTTAATATGATTTATTATTAGATTATACAGAAATACTATAAAGGATAGATAAATGCAGGAATTTTTAGTATGTACGTACATATAACAACTTGAAGTGTTCTATAATTTCATCAATTAAGTCAATATGTTTCTCATTAAATTAGCTGTATCAAGATTCAATAAAAATAATTGTAAACACAGTAAAGAATGTGTAAAAACAGTACATTTCATCAGTTTGTTTTATAAATTTTGGAGATTTTAATCAAGAGAAAAATCGGAATCATTGGTATTTAAAAAAAAGATATTTAATTAGATTTTTAACATACCTAAATGATTTATTATTGTAATGTCCTTACAATAATAAATCATTTAGGTATGTTAAAAATTTAATTGATTTATTATTGTAAAGCCGGTTTGTTACGGCTGCAATAGGATAATGTCTTCTTGGACTGCTGGCTGGTGATTGTTATTGTGTGCGGGAATTCAGGTAGCTAAGATAACTCGATGTAACAATAATGCAGTTTATTACAGAGTATAAGTACAAATATATTAGATATGTTCTGACTCATAACTCCGGTGCGAGAGAGCTTGGATACCAGCGCGCCGCGATCTTATACCTTCCACTCTCTCAGTCATGCCAACATGCGTGCGTCATGAATTCGGACATCCATATACAATATACCAATAATAACTGTCTACATATGTGTAACATATTATTATATTTTCATTATATTATACTTTGACTAAATTAATATGAATTTTCTTTTTCTTTTTTTATTAAATAGAAAGTAAATTCTTTCTCAAATCTAACATGCACGGTATTTAAAATAATTTTATATTATTGATTTGTTATTTTGAATTAAATATAGAGCTCCATGGAGAGGAGGAAAGGTGGATCCAGAGTCTCCAGGTCAGACGGAATATCTAGCAGAGCTGCGAGAAGGCGTACAGAGGGCCCTGGAACGACTTATTAATCTGGATCTTAGTGAGGAGCCAGACTGTGGCAAAGGGAGGAAGAAGACCATTCAGGTTATCCGTTTAATAACATGAACATCTACAATTTTAAAAATTATTTTTGAACAGAAATTGAAATTGGAGCTGTTTCCAAAGTTAAATTAATTTGTTAAAAAAACAATACACAAACGTAATTAAATTCAGAAAACATTTTTTAATATAATATTTTTACTATAAAGTGTACACCCATCCATAAAAACTATCACCCACATGGCTGAATGCATATGTATATGATTAGACCTAGAAGAGGCTCTTTTCAAATTTAGATTTAATGTAAACTAATCATACGGTGTTAGCCTCGCAGCAGTTGTGATAAATTTTAAAATACACAATCCCTCTAAGATTAATCTTGGTGCTCTACGAATTCTGCGCCATGTGGAACACTCAAGTTAGGTTATTTTATTCCTTCATTATATGGGGGTAAATCTTTAGAGGTAACTTTATTGTTATTACTTCATGTAAAATGGTTCGGATTGGAGACCGGTTGATTTTTTAATTCCTTCTCTGAATTTATTATAATATTGCACTTGGTATCCATTGGATTCATTGCATCCTATGTTAGTGTTATTTATTTAGAAATCCACTAGATGGCAGTACAGATTATCAATAAATAATAATGAATATTAATATTCATTTACAATCTTTCCGCTTGTGCAATATGTGTCACTGATGTTTAATATTTGTGAATAATTATTGGAATTCGATTTAAGATAGCTCAGGTGTACTTATGAATATAGCATGTATCATTTTACTAATACCGTCGAACTTGGTTACAGCGAGTATGAGGGACTGACTAAATTTGCTTGTTATAGCCATTTCTCATTATATCCAACCAACCGTTGCTACACGTAAAATCATTTTTCCTAAACTATTTTCCGAATTTTTCCTCTTGTGCCTTCAAAATTGGCCCGTTAATAGCAAATCTGGCACTTCTTTGGTGGTAAACCATTTTAATAATGCTGCATTAACATCATTAAGATGACATTTTTCAATAATGTTGAAACATTTGAAGAAGACAATGGAAATTTTTACACACTTAAACATTTTTCACGCTGTGTTCTATTTCACAAATGATTTTGATTTTCTTACATATCGAGAGACACTTTTTTTTGTTATTAGACATGTTTGTAACTCAAGGGCCATACAAACATTACTTTAGATGATTTTATAATAAATTTGAATTCAGAGAAAAACGCAAATGTAAAAAGGGAACGAGATTGTAAAATGGCATTTTCGGATAAGTTTCAATAATAAGTTGTAAGAATCATCATGGTCAAAGTTTTGGCAGCTGAAAATCTTAAGTAGTGTCAAATTATATGACCCAATGATCGATGACAGTCAGCGGTCCGCCACTTCTTTCACTTTAATTGGTTTAATTTTTCGAGAATTGCTTTTTTTTAGTCCCAACAAACGCACAAATATTCATATGTTGGCCGTATTATTTGTTCGGTATAACTGAGAAGCAAGCTCGTTATAACAGTTCACTTTTGAACTCGTTAAACCAAGTTCGACTGTATTTTGTCTTTTCTTACTGGAAATAAGAATAAAGTACACTACATACTACAATATACTAAGGGATTTCCACATTGAAATATAGATTATACTGAAACCCTGGCTATGTAGCGGCTACTATCGACAGCAAAGGCATAATAGACGGCAGTCTAATTTATAATGTATAAAAAATAGACTAAACTGAATCGAATGGCAAATGTAAATTAATTCACCATCTCTTAAAATTGATAATAATATACAATACAAATTTACATCAAACAAATAAAATTCACCACTTCTTAAATTGATAACAGTAAGATTTTATTTATTCAGCCTCTAATAATCAGAGATTTTTTTACAGGAAATATTTCAAGAACACCTTACACATATGACAATATTCAAAAATAATCTGCATCATCAGAAACTGGATATTGAATCTCTTCTAAATTTGGCAAATCAAATACAAGACGTAATGTCCTCTAATTATATGTCACAAGCGAGACATCCTCCAATGTTAATTTACGGTCCACACAGTTCAGGAAAGACAACACTTTTGACTCATATATATGAAAATTGTGAGAAATTATTTAAAAAACCAGTGCTTAGAATAATCAGATTCTCAGCAGCAACACCTCGCTCAGTTTATAATTTAGAATTGCTCAGAGTTGTCTGTCAACAAATATCAATTATTCTTAAAATACCTGAAGGATATCTACCCAAGGATGCAAGCTTCGATCCATTGTACATAAACAACTGGTTTCAAAGTCTTCTTCGGAGATGTGAAGATATGGAAAATGAAATTATGCTTATATTTATAGATAACATGCATAAAATCAATCCATTAGAATGTGATATTGTTACCGGCCTATCTTGGGTCCCAGTTACGTTGCCAAAAAATGTATTTATCATATGTACAAGCTCAATCCCTGTTGAACAACTCCAGTTCACACCAGTGCAAAAGGAAAAGTTTAGATCTAGCGGGTGCTATTACCAACTACCTGCCGGTAAGCTCACTGACAATGCTGATAAACACCTCGATGACCTAGAACGGAGATTTGGACATGGAGCATTCAGTAGGCTTGCAAGATACATCACATGTGCAGAGTTTGGTCTCACTGAAACCGAATTACTCGAGTTATTAATGCCAACTTCTAACAGTGATGCCATAATTAATGTGCAAGACGGTCATTTCAATTTCTCTATGCTATGTGCTGTTAAAAAGCAAATGGGTAAGTTTTAATTATTAATTTATATTTATTGGTAGTTGAAATTCAAATTTCTTTGAGCTTTTGAATTAATTTCGTTCATACATATTGATTTTTCCTCTGCTCACATATAGGATTTTAGTATAATAAATTTATTTGTTATCGTCTCATTGTATCTATTGCATGGAGATCTCAAAATATTATATATATATATATATTTAAGTGAATATGTATATTAATTATTGTGTAAAGTGCTAAAAATGAGAAAAAACATTGATCGTTATGAACAACAGCATAAGGACACATAAGACACTGCTAACTTGGCCAGCACACGCTCTGCCACTAAAGTCCGATACCCCATGCCCCACGCACTGCGCTATCTGCACCACTCTGCATGTACACATAAATGTATTGACAAATTCACGTCAGGTTCTTCAAAAAAACATTTTCTATTGTTGTATATGGTAAATACTTATATCCAATACACAAATATATTACGGAGAAATACCTGAAATATGAATTCTGTATTTAGTATATTTACAGAGATATTCACATAATTAGAGGCAATGTCAACTCAGTTTACATCATCGGAGAGGAAAGGTTAATATATCAATAATATTACAATTTGTCAATAATATAAAATTTGCAGAGAGTATCTTACTTGATAAGTACATGTCTGGGAAGCTGACGGTGGTGTGGCGAGCAGCAAACGTATCGGAAGCGGCTCGCCGACGCTACTTGTCTGCCCAGGAGCCCTTGAGAGCGACACATCATGAGGTGGCTAACCTATTTTTCAGTCAATTTGAGGAGTCAGAGGATACGCCGTCAGACACTACTGAACATGGTGAGAGCTTTAAATTTAATATTAAATCAAATGAATGACAGACTCATCAAATCTGTGTAATTTTAATACATATTCTAACTTTTTATGTCATATATCAATATCAGTATTTATGTAATCTTACATGCCACCCATCCCAAACTGTGAAGTTACTTTTTATGATACTGCGCAATCATCTACATGATTATTATTTAGGGCCTGTAAACTAAATCTGAATTCCGAGTAATGCCGGATAGGGGTTAGGATGTACATGTTTATGTTTAAAATATAGTTGTAGAAAGTAGGCGTGCACTAATTTTTAAAATTTTCAAAGTAAATATTATGAACTTTTAGAAACATTACGGGTAATAAAATTGAATTTGCGGTAATGTTCTTATTTCTGTACATTTATAAAATAAAACAAAATGTAGGAGACAGCGGCCCCGCAGAAGCAGCTGAAGGAGATGGCACCCCTTTCCAGAGTGGGCGCAGGACCCTGGCAGCTCCCTTTACCCAGAGACACGTGGAGGAGTCCTGGCTTCACTTGCTGCTAGCTGGAGACTTCACTAGACTCAAGGATCTTACTATTTGCAACTTTGATTTTTTGCACGCAGCTGTAAGGCATTTTTTATTTAAGATATTGTCATCAGAATAAGTATGTTCAGTCAAAGTCAAATATGATTCTCAACAGAATCCTCCATAATTAACATAATAGAAAAAAAGTATCAAAAAATTTATTGAAAAAAAAACTCAACTGAAGGAGGTTGAATTGTCAAATTTCACCATGTTTACTTTTGAATGGTAGTGAAAATATAATGTATTCAAAATATAACTACTAGGTATATCGAGCCCTGATTGGAAAAAGATTATAACCAACAAACTTTAAGTTTACAAGAAGAGGTTTTCAATTTAGTGAAATGGTTATGAATCAACTTTTTCATTTTAAATTTAAATTTAATCTTTGATTGGTGTTGTTATATTTATATATATATATATATATAAAACGTTGTTATATTAAAATGACCGATCCGCACTATTTTTGAAAGATTGTCCTCTACGATAATCAATTGTGTTGTAAATTAATAGTCAAATATGATACAAAAGGTTGTTACGGTGTCTTTGGGGTCTAGAGGATAAGAAGCCATAGGGGCCGCCACCGATCTAGCTCAGTCTGGGTCCTCAGGTGTGTGTGTGTGTGTGTGCTTTGGTATTGCTTGCTACCTTGGATAGGATGAAAATTGATTCCAAGGCATTATGATTTTCACTTTACACATCTATTCACAAAACACAATTAATTCCGACATTGGATGCACGAAAAATATTCATTCCTCAGGTCAACTTTCCTCTAAGGGAGGTCACTTTTATTTATTTTTTCTATTTATGTAGCTGAGGACCCGGATCGCCACACGCCCGTGCCAGGATATATCTCTTGCTCCAGGAGTTAGACTGGACACCATCTCATCATAGCCTTGTCCATAATGCCTATCCATCGGCCATTGCTTGCATGCCGCCTCTTTGCTCATTGCAGCGGGGTCTCTCCTCAACCCACAGGTGGACCAGGACCATCCATCTCTGGATCCACCATGGTGATCTTACTCTTACTCTCTGCCGCCTCCCGCCGCCATATTCCTCTCGAGCGAGGCTCCACCGACGCGCCTATTTTCCCGTTCCCACCAAAAGTGACATTTTGCTCAGTTGCCCGCTGGAGTCGGATTCGCGATCCTGATTTGTCCATTTAGATGGCCAATCTTTATAAGTTGGCAAAGTAGACTACCCAGACCTCGAACGCGCAAATTCAAACATCACAAAGTGTTCATCAACATTTTGACTTTAAATTAAGAAACTGGCCTATGAAATTTGATATATAAAACAAATATTTTTAAAACAAAACATCAATTTTTATAAGAATTTCTAATAATGTGTGACCTTAAAATAACCATATCCATAACCATATTATTATCATTGTTTTCGTTCCCTTATCCTAGAAGGCCCAAAATCTGACAAGGCGCTTCCATCTTCTCCCGTCTTATACTACTTCAGTACTTATCGATCAATCTGTCTTCAACAATATTTGTTGTTGCCCATCCCATCTCAGTCTGAGGGGACCCGTCCTCCCCACCCCCCTGGGCCACCTACACTCTGGAGTTACCAAAGTAGGGGCTCTACTCCGAGGTCCTCCATTATGTCAATACTTCTCACTTGGTTCAATAGTGATGCTCCTGCTACTCTCCTTTGCCTTTTTCAAAATTCAGCAAACAGCCGTCATTACATGTATATACGAGTAATATATATCGTAATATTAATAATATATCGTCATTACATGTATATATATATATATATATTAAATTAAATTGTCACATATGCTTATGTACAGCCATTTTACACGCTTTCAATAAAAGCAATTTTGTATAAAATTATCAGTTAAGACCTTCTACAGATCAGGGCTTGATATGTCACCTAAATAAATTAAATAGCTTCTTATTAAAAAAGTTAATTTGCGAATACAAAAATCTACGGAAATTTTTTCTTACCCACTATGTAAATTTTATAGATGCAAAATGTAATTGAACATGTAGGTACTTGTGGAATAACAAATTTTGAATGAAGAATGAAGATAATATTTAATGTATGTAGTTATTTGTGGAAGAAATCCTTTTTTATATTTGATTTTATTGTAATATTATTATATTTTTAGGTTCAAACAGTAACCATATCATACTTGCGTTGCATCTTGGAGCATGTTCGATGCTACATTCTTGACAGAGACATAGAACTTGTCTACAGTGCTGTACGCAAGTCCAGTGACATCCTCACTAGAGACCATATGCAACTCGGTGCACAGGTTTGTATTAAATTTAAAATAAACGAGACAGGAAAAAATGTTTAAAAAAAATATTTATGGATAATGAGAAATAGGAATAGGCCAAGTAAATTGATGAACAGAAAAATAACAGCAAATGAAGAGAGCATGTAACCAGACATAAGGATTGATAGCGGTTGAAAGTTATGAATAATACAAAGATAACAATGAACTTATTCTATTGTCAATACAGCCATGGTGTGCAAAGAGCATGGCCAATGTGGAGAACTTTTCTTAATGTACAATATCTGGGTTGGCACCCCGCTGGCTTTGGGACGACAGCAAAGGTTGGGGCTTTAAGGTATGTGCCTCAGGGTGCAGAGAATGAAGTTGACATCATCCAAGGGCGTTCTATCGTCTGATTAATGGATATTTCTACATGTACTGAAGATATTGAATAGTCAATAGGATGTTAGGTGCCAAATTTGGGAATGGTTTCATGTGTGGTTCAATTTTGGTTGTGATGTAGCATAGCCACTAACTGAACAGTGGCATAGATGAGTTGATCGAGCTCATTATCCTGGCAAATAGTAGGACACAACTTCTGGAGAAGTGCGTTGGATGAAATTCAACAGTTATTGAGGAGTAGAACTAACTGTCCGAAGAGCCATGAAGTATATTACTTCCCTTAAATCGGATTGTGCGGGCAACACTTTTTATTTATTTGGGGGTTAGGTCAGTGGTTATATGAAAGAGTGGTGATTGGCTTATTGATGTTTGTGACACTATGATTAAAACAAAAAAGACAGATATTACGAATAGAATGAAGATGCAGAAAGTGTGCGGGTATAATGAAATGAAATGAAGCGAGTCGGCGGTTTTGCTCGGCGCGCGTGGGCCAGCAAGACCGCCGTTGTGAAGCGATGAAACAGGAGAGACCTCAACGGTGAAGAATCGAGCCAGACCTGTAGCGGCAGCCGGCAGCGCTGTCGCTAATATCGATGCCGGCTGAGATGGGGGTGAATTTTAAATCTGATCCCCACATTTTTTTTAAATGTTGTGTAGAAATGCCTAATACGAGAAATTAATTTCACTTCATAACACATTATCATTATTATGGTAGTGGTTATTAAATTTTTTGTCTAGGAATCTGCAAAAGCACCACAAGTAAATTTGTTTTTAAAAATGTTAGATCAATTAGTTTTTGGATAAGTATGTGTTTATCAATTTTAACTGTCCTTCAAAGTTATTTAAAAAAATCATTCGATATTAATATTAAAATAATAAAAGTGTTTTGCCAAAAATAAAAATATTATTGGGTTCAAAACATTTTTCTTTGGTTGTTTTATAAATTTTTTTTGTGTCGAATTTTGGGACTTTTTCAATTATTTCTTTTGTGAATTTAAGCATTTCTTATAAAATAATTGAAAACTATGTTAAAACTCTTTTGTAGATCATCAATTGGTTGCGGCCAGTTATAATGAGTCCTCATAGCGCACTGAACGTTCTTGTCACTGCAGCTATGGCCTGGTGTGATGGATATACCAAACCTCTACTGGTTCCCCTTAATGGCTGGTGAGTTTATTAACACTTTTTAAATTTACATTATTTATTCTACCAGTAGCATAGCTGTATAAGCGATACCTTGAGCGAATCCTTGAGTCAGATTGCAATATACAGAAAAATCTGGAATCTTTTAAAGATGGGCCCTGATATTTTGACTAGAAATTCATATGATGATAAAAAGTAATTTTATTGTCATGAATACGATGATGCACCATCTTAATATATTTAAATATGTATACGTTTTGAAGAGTATCAATTTTATAATAAAACATTGTTAATTTGGGAATTTGAAATACGTACCGGTTCCTTCAAAGATCATTCAAAACAAACTAGACCAATACAATTCTCGCTTAAACTTTAGCTTCATTTCATTCTATTTTCATTAGCTGGTTATACAATATTGATTTTTAACGAGAGCTTTTTTCCATATTAAACAACACCGCCTTCCTATCTTTCCAGCAATCTTCTCATAAATATTTTCCATATATGTATGTATATTTAAAAGATTTGTAGACAAACTGCTACCTTAATTTCTCCTCTCAATAACTTATTTGTATACATGTAAAGGAAAGTTTATTTTGTAAAATATTATCGACATTGTGTATTTCCTTATAGGGTGCAGCCCCCTATAGCAGCCACAGTGAAGGTTCTTCAGGCTGCAGGAGGGGCCCGGCTATTGGCCCTAGCTCCTACGGGACAACACCTTCTGCTGGCCCCGGAGAAAGGGGACCCTCAACTGTGGCACATCATGTCTAACTCATTGGTCCATACTTTTAAAGGTATGTACTCGCAGGATCCGTTATCAAGTTTGAATTGAAAATTGATGTTTGATGGAAAATATTGTAACTACCTAGTCATGATTTTTCAAAATATGCAAAACTGTAAAAACTCCACAAAGCCATATAAAGTAGATTTAATTCTGTTTGTGAGATAGCCTGATACGTTGTGCTACAACCACACAATATTTTATCATTTTATGTTGCAGATAAATGAAACTGTTCCAGCATATTCATATTTGCCTGTATTAACTTAAACATTTGCATGGATGTATCTACTTCATTTTAGTTTTGAATATTTCTTTCACTTTTATATGACAATCTGGATAAAATATGTAACTAAAATAAATAGATATTAAAATTGTTACAAACGTAAAAAAATAGTGGTCGCCGAGAAAGATTGACGATAAAATAGACTGTTGTTGGGAGTAAGACGGGTGTTACGCACAAACAAAAGCGGTCGCCCAATCACGCCGCCGCTAGGGAACGCCCAGATGTCGCCGAACGCATTGAAAAATGCGGGCTAGTCCGAGCGCTCCAATTTCGCCGGCGGTATTACTCCGTTTTGCTATATTCGTACAAATGCGAGGCTCGCAGGAGGCGATGTGTGCAGGAGAGAAGTAAAAGGCAGAGAGATGTTGCTCCGGAAGGCCGCCGACGAGAACTGAACTCTCGGCCGCGGTACCCCCCCTATTTATTTCATATTTCATCCAGCAGTGGTGGGGGGTCTCACAACCCCACCACTTGACAGCCGAGACGCGACCGCCGCCATGCGGCGGTCCGTCGAACTACAATATTCGGAGCCTGACAACGCACGATTTTAATACCGTGCCAAAGTCGGGCTCCAGACATAGAACAAATAAAAATGCAAAATAGTTGTGGATTATCGCGAGCAATTAACAAATACCAATAATACATAGCTCGCGATATCCACAACATAATCAAGTCATTTATTACATAATAAACAAGAAATAAACAGGGGGTGGGGGGCGATCACCCGTAATCTACACAATTATTTTCAATGGGTGATCACCCCATACAAAAACAATACAAGTGTGTGTGGATATCGCGAGCATTAAACATTAATTACCAAGCTAGCTCGCGATATCCACGACAAAGGTTACAAATGTGGGCGACCGTCCGAAATCTAAATTCACAAAACAATTACATTCGGTGGACGGTCGCCCATACAAAATACAATGGGCGGCCCTACCGAGGGCCGCCTGCGGCCCCACCATGTGCCCCCGCGGGTCCATGGTGAGCGACAAACCGCTCCTGTACCACTCACTGGTAGCTCCGCCACCGCGAGTTGGTACGTGGTAGCTGGCCCCTTGCGGAGCCCGCCACTGACGCTCAGCGCCCATCGGCCCGCTTGGTGCCACTGGACCGAATAAGAAAAGGCCCTTTTCAGGGCCGCTGAATGGTAACGATTCGTCCAGTGGAATTCCTGAGCCTATCGTGAGGCGGAATCCTGTGTGCAACAACGGGGTCTTGCTTCTAGTCTTACAATTTCAATAATATCGCCGGATCAAGTCTCAGAAAATGTAACAAATTATTATTTTTTACTATTAATTTTTCTAGGACATTCCGGTCAAGTGTTGTGTATGGCAGTTACAAAAGAATCACAGTACTTACTCACAGGATCTGAAGATACAACAATTATCATCTGGGATCTCCAAACTCTTACAATCAAAATGAAGATAACGTAAGTAAACATATGTATATATATATATATATATATATATATATATATATATATTAGTGCGGCACATATTTACATTGAAAATAAAATTATGAAAATAAATCGGGTTTATTTTATATATAATTTTTTTAATAGTGTTTTAAATAAATCAAAAAAGTAGGACTGAATTGCTGAATTTTCTATACTGATATCCTGTCAATTTACATTTAAAAATTTAGATATTGTATGTAAAATGGTTGAAAAGTCACAATTTTACATAAATATCGAAGAAACGTTACTAAAACAAATGCAAATCTTTACATATATTTTTAGCAGTAGACAAAATAAGGTGTGCTATGTAACAAATAAATAAGTAAATACATTTGACGAGCTTTTATCATCTTTTAGCGCAAATCGAATAAGGGGCTAATTGAAGTAAAAAAATTTAGTCAACATAAACTATATCAATATAAAACAACTGAAAAATTTTTTTAACAACATAAATTGTAAAAGAAAGTAGCAAATATAATGCTTTGAGATACGTTTTGTGGTTGTGGTATTTTAAGAAATATTTTTGCAGAAACGAATTAATTTATTCTTTTTAGTGGTAATTGTGTTCGAACCACTCTTCACTTTGTTTTTCGCGATCACTCTCCTTTCAATATCTTTCTCAATCTTACTGTTCATAGAGAACATACTTATCAAATACACAAACTCACTGTTCGTTTTGACTGGGCACGGTGTGAAGGGTAAACTCGTGCAAACAGCTGCATCCACGTATGAGGGAAGAAGTGAGGCATTCATGTCATAGTTAGATATTACACAGGGCTGCGTAATGTCACCATGGCTTTTCAATTTGTACATGGAGAATTGTTTGAAAGAACATAAGGAATTGGAAGTTAGAGCAAGAATGGGAGCATCAATCATATTCTGCCTATTATCTGCGGATGATGCAGTGTTAGTGTTTAATGGTGAAGTAGCAAGAAGGCTGTTTGATATATACATGGAGAGTGAACTCCTCATGAATGTTAACAAATCGAAAGTGATGGTGTTCAAGAGGGATGAAAATGACTAAATGTGATATAGCAGTAAATAATGAATGCTAAGGACCAGTAAACGAGTTTATGTATTTGGGAAATATGTTTACTAGGGATGGCGAGGTTGAGAATGATAAAAAAAGGAGGGTGACTGAGCGAAATAAAGTGAATGGTGCTCTGAATGCAATTATTACCAATATAAATTTATCACACAAAGACTAGCAGTGCATAATGAAGTTCTGGTGCCAACACTAATGTATGGAAGTGAAGTCTGGAATTGACAAAAAAGGAATGAAAGTAGACTAAGTACGATGGAAATGTCTATGTATGATAGCGTGGGGAATTAATTAAAGGGCCCTGGAAGGGACCCACCATTCCAGAAGTTAAACTCCCTTGTTGGTTCCACTCAACAATGTTAACTAACGCGAAAGTTGAATTTAACAGACCATGAAAAATAAATTTAAAAGAAAAAGAAATTAAAAAATTTAATATTTAGATTAGCAAAATACTCAATGAATTTAAAACTTTCCAATGCCCTTTAGATGGTGTCTTAATTATAATTTACAATATACAATCCACTCGAAGAGAATATATTTATAATGCAAAAATATTAATGATAAAAAGATAACAAGATATGTGAGAGAGTACTGTCTGCTGGCATACCTTGCTAGTGACACTCACGCTCATAGTATGTAAGGAATTAACAAATTAGAAATGAATGCAGAGTTAGATAGATAGAATAAAGAAAGCGTTGTTGGGATGGTTTGTTCATATGTGTAAAGTATGAGCGAGGAGAGAATGGTAAAGAAGTGTGTTGAAGGCATGTTTGCTGATCCAGTGACCGAGTAATCATTTCACAAAAATGTGCACAATGGTATATATACGAGACCTAGACTTTTGAACATCATTACAGAACTTCACTAGATTACTTTCAAAAGTCGGATTGTTATATTTTGATTATGACAACATTATGATGATATTGTACATAAAATAATGCTTGATGAAAAATGTGTTGCAGGGAGCATATAGCAGGCGTGTTATGCTTAGCCTGTGTAGTGAGCCGCTCTCTGGTAGTGAGCGGCGGGGATGATTCTGCTGTCATCATTACCTCCCTGGCTGATGGCTCATTGGTTGGTATTTATTTAATATTTAAATATTTTTGTTCCTGTAAATTTCAATTATTTCATTATTTTTTCAGTGTAAAACAGTTTTTCTGAGTGCCAACATTATGGTAGAAGATATGAAGGAATACACAAAAGGAAAAGGAATTTAATCATTATCCGTACAGATACTCGTATATTGAGGTACACCAATACCCCACTCTACGGTCTAGATACGTTCCGGGAAAGTTGAGCGTAAAGCGAAATGCCATATATTAATATGAATCATTTATTTTGATTACAAATTTCATAGTATTATAATCGAAATATGTATATAGAAAAATAAGAAAATATCGAAGTTTTTAGTTGATGTATTTTTTTTATAATTACATAACTTTTTCATTACATATGTATTAATAAAAAAATCTAATATATCTCGGGTTCATAATTACTGACGACGGTAGCTGCAAGCCCGAAATTAAACGACGCGTAGATATATGCCGTATTTCCAAGGCAATGAAGGTGTCTTATATAGTATTTGGTGCATTCTATATTTTTATGTAGTGTGGAATGCAAATGGAAGGCAAAGAGAAGATTGATTGATTTGAGATGCGGTGCTGGAGACACATGTTGCGCATACTGTGGACAGCGAGACACATAAATGTCTCCATTCTGTAGGAACTGTACATCAATGACTGACATCTTGTGAGAAGGAAAGATGGCTTGGAAAAGCTTATTATGTCAATAGTCAAAAGGACGGGAGTTCATGGAAATCACGATCCTCAGTCATAAAGGATCAACGTGTATGAATAAATAAAAAATATATATGTACAGTAGTACCTTGGTATACGTCCTTAATCTGTTCCAGATCCTTGGACTTATACCAAACAGAATTTATACCAAACAAATTTTTTCCATAAGAAATTAAGGGAAAATAATTAATCTGAACCCATGAAAAAAAACCCTATTATTATTGGCATATTATACATTGATGGGGTTGTATAAAATAATTTAAACAGGCTTAATACTAAAATACATAAATACAAAAGCAATTATATGAAATAAATGAAAATTTAAAACGTTATTAGATTTAATTAATAAAGTCTTTGTTTTTCACAATCATAGATTTATACTTTTCAATAATCTCTTTTTTCACTTCCATGGTGATAATTTTCCATTTCCATCCTCCATGGTAGCTTGGCTTTTTCTTTTTTCTTCGTAGCTTGGCTCTTCTCATTAACTTTCTTAGAAATCATGGATAATGAATTTGCAAAATATTTACATGAAAAAACACAAAAATACGTGAAAACGGCAGTTGTGACAGAGATACCCCCTCCAAAACTGAATTCAGCCAAATGAAAACATAAGCGCGCACCATTTGACGCATACGAGTCGTATTCCAAATAAAGGTCTTATACCAAACAAAAATCCAACCAGGACGTAAATCAAGTTGGACTTATTGCAAAGCGGACGTATACCGAGGTACCACTGTATATATAAAACAAAAATGTTAAACGGCTCTAAACATGCCTGAAGAGGAACATAAAAATCACATGACATTGTGCTGTCATCAGCTCCACCCTCTGTTGTGGAAGTACGTGGTTGAAAAAGTTGGAACATTTTTTTATTATCTTTTTTGTTTATTTTTGCAGTTAATAGCTGTATTAATGCCTCGACACTGCATTCTTCATCGGGATCAGTTTGAAGTGGAATGTTTATTTCTTGTTCTGTATTTTTTGGCCATATATTAAAAAATTTTAGGCTGCAAGTCGAAGCTGAGCTATAATTTAAAAGAGGCGTAAAAAGCCATATTGCGAGGAATTGATGTACCTGGTGATAAAGATCAATCCATGTTGGTTTAATTTTATCTCCATGTTATCTATATGTTTATATGAATGAATCAATCATTGATTGTGTTCTGTCCTATATCGCCACTATTGTTGTCATCACATAAATTTTGTTTTAGTATCGCTGGAGATATCAAAGATCCATGACAAACAGCGAAAACCTTCCAATAACATTATTTTACTCTAGCAAAAATGTATCTTACAGATAATGAAACTAGACCATCATCGGGGTCCAGTGACTGGTTTGAAGGTTACGCAGGATGGTGATGTGCTGGTGTCCAGCTCTCAGGATGGCACCGTTTGTGCCTGGTCCGCTGACACATTTCAACTACTCAACACTATTCACACCTTCAACAGGGCCCCCATCCACATGATGGACCTATCTGATGATTCTGTGTTCCTAGTCACACTTGAGGGAGATAGTGAAATACGCATCAGGACATTCATCACGGGAACAGACTTGCACACAATCCCCAAACAGAAATCTCAGGTAAATATTAGATTTGTTCAATTTGTTAAAATGATTGCTTAAGCACCAGATTATAACAGCAGTATTTTCGAAGATTCAAAGTGTAAAATGAACTAAATCAGTTTTGAGTATTTTTGAATATACTTTAAAACAGTTTTATCCTCTCTTGTGGTTTTCAAAACATCGAGATATTTTAATTATTACAAATTTATTTTGTGTTATTGTAGTATGTATAAAGGTTTAGTCCAAGTGTGTGTATTGAAAAAAAAGACTAGTACCTATATACAAATATTAGTTTATTAGTTTTATGGATGTATAACGGTTCTATCTTCTCATATATGTAAATAAACAATAAAATCCCATGTGTTCATAAAAAATGCAAAAAGGTGAAATGGTATTAAAAGTAGGCCGCTGACACCTAATTAGTAGGTATTGACAATGGTTATCATGATATTTCCGTGAATCGCTAATTCCAAAACTTACTGGTCTAATTAAATACATACACAGAGTTTTTATTGAGAAAATTATTGTTGCCATTTTCACTCAGCCACTATCCAATTGACAAAAATAGAGGGTGTGATGTGTTTGAAAAAGATTTTTTGCCAACAGGCAGTGAAAACATGTTTGTATGTTTTAGAAGCATTTTATCCAAAGCATATCAATTTTTAAATCTCTGCACTGCTATAAAATCAGTAACAAGTACGTTTATCAATAGTAGAGGTTAGTTCTGAACTCTTCATATATTCTATTGGGTATCTTATTCACTTAATACTTGTAATACTTAAATGTATATTAAATGTATGAACTTAATAAAAAATTAATTTAAAAAATTTAAGGTTTCAATTTTGAAAGCTTTAAAATCAGCTACTCTTTGTGATGCAAAACTTCTTTATTTTGAATACAAAAAAATATAAACATTTGTACATATTAGTTTTAAACATAAAACCATCTCCTTTAATTAAAAAAACCCACCCCATTATTCTTTTTTGTGTTTTCCCAATTAAAACATTGAATATACATATATGGGTTTAGAAATGATGACAGTATGCAGGTAAACTATACAAAATATCTTATAAATAGTATTGGCTAACATCCCCCGGTCTCCGTAATATAGGTGATGTGTCTGCGAGTGTCTCGCGATAGCTCCCGCTTGCTGATAGGACTCGGGGCCGGAGGCGCACTGGTATTCGGACTCCATTCTGGCCGACCAATGAGAATCCTTCCACCTGCACAGCCAGCACCTCTTTCAGCATTGCTACTTACAGAGAATGATGACTTCTTGTTTGCTGCAGGTATTATCAGTAATTTTGTACTTTACATCTTCATTAAAATTTTTACAAAGATTTATCATTTGGTTATTTATTTTATACTGAAAGTAGTTTTTCACAATTTTTCCAAATGAAAAAATGGATTCTTTGTGCCTAAAGATGTATTTGTAATCCAAAATGTTCAGAAACGAATCACCCAGAAACTTTATATCAAAAATGACCTTCAAAAGTGTTAATGGGTCTTTGGTCTTGGTGATACAAACTGTAGCGTACACTTAATAGTATCCGGAGCATACATATTTTTATACATATATCGTAATATGAATATTATTTATATAAAAATACAAATACGGAAAGATAGCATAGACACATTATAGAAATGTTAATTTTAACTGCAGGTGGCAACCGTGTGACTATTTATTCCTTCCGTACTGAGGACTCGATGACAAACTTCCGACCAATGGGTGCTGAGATGGAGAAACGTCCAGGCGCTGAAACCGTGGTACGTGTAGCGCGTGAACAGGGAGTCGTACTCGCTCCCTGCTGTGTGGCTGTATCAGCCGATGGACAATTGGCAGCCAGCGGCTGCTCTCGTGGGGAGCTGCGCGTGTGGCGTCTAGGCTCACCCGCCGTGCTAGCCGCGCTGCCTGCCCATGCACGCACCGTCACCTGTGTGGCCTTCGCACCTTCTAATCTGCTGCTACTCAGTGCTTCTGAGGACACCACCGTGTGTGTGTGGATGTTGCCTGACTGCACACGAACGCTCATGTACAAGGTAATTTCTAATATGTTATGTGAATTCTTTTCTAAATTTAATGAATTTTGTCCATATATGTAATAATGATTTATAAATATAGTATTATGTATATAAACAATGCCTAAATTACAATTTAATATGATCAGGGTCATAGTATGGCGGTGCAGGCACTGTGTATGCTACAGGACTCTAGGCGCGTGGCCTCGGCCGATGCAGCTGGGGCCTTGCACTTGTGGTTGGCTGACAGTGGCATCTTATTACAGTCCTGGGATTACCCCAGTACAAGCATCTCAATTACAAATAACATGAAGTTTGCAGTGAGTTACATCAGTATATTTACATAGTTTTTTAAGAAGATAGTATTTTACCCTTTGAGTTCCAATGGGACAATAACACCCATGATCAGATTAAAAATCACCAACATTTCAGACTTGCTTCACAATTGGGATATATCTTCCCACCGGTTACTCCTACCTTTCCCCCCACTCCAGTGCGTCAACAAGTTTGTACACGTTACTGTTTTTTGCATCAGTAGTGATGTATTTGTGCTGGTGTTCGCTTTACCTGCTGATATTTCAATAGATTTTGAGAGAATGTGCAGTTCTGCAATAATTTCATTTACTGAACATCCAAGGTGAGAAATTAATGCATATTTATACTATTTGTATTTTTATTTTTATAATTATAACATGTAACATTTCTTGGGATATATTTTTATAGTCCATAAACCCAAGGAGAATTCTATGTAATACTAAAATATCACAATAAGGAGATGGCAATATAAGTAACGATGGCAGCGATTTTAGCAGTGCTGACACAGAATCTTATCACGCATCTCAGGAAGAGGATCAAGAATCTAGTGAAGATTATGAATCTAGTGGTGATGAGTCCAATAATCAAATAGCTCCTCCATCTCTGCCAAAATTACCTGAGTCAAATAGTCCGAGACTCAAAGGGTTAACAAGAGGATTAATTTTTATAACTATTTCCTCCAGGTTAAAAAAAAAAATGAAGACTTATATTTTTTATTTTTACTACAAATATTCAACCTTCTTTTCTCCCAGTTTTATTTACTTTATTATACATACAGTCGTCACTCTCTGTAACGAAACTCGAAAATCAGTAAATTTTATTACAATTATGCATAATATTTTAACTGTGCATAAAAATGCTTAAATAATTAAAAATAGTACATGTTTGTAAATTGTTTGTCATTTTTATGAAAATCATAAAGTTAATTTTATATATACTTAGTGCATAACGAGTTTTAATGATTACAGTTATTATGAGTATTACAACATTCTTATAATTTTTATTTTATTAAAAAAGTTCATATTACAGAGTTTCCAATAAACCCGTGATGATTTTATGAAGTTAATTGAAACATTAATATTTTTTGCAAATCATCTAACATGAATCCCCAAAAGTAGCTGCAAAAACAATTACCGTATTGACCCGACTATAGGGCGATCCCTATTTTTTAATCTGCTTTTTGGAAAAAAAAAAACATTTCCCTCGTCATTATAATATTATGAAGAATAAAACGCAAAATGTAAAATGAAAAATATTTATTAAAATGAAATACCCAGATAATAGTAAAGAACATGTAAAGCTAATCAGATCGGTCAGATTCACATATGGCTCTAGCGTCTTCAGAATCCTCAATCATATTTTCCCACAAAATATCATCTTCAGTACTGTCCATTTTATTGAATATGCAACATTTTTAATATGTCGGCTGTGTGTAAACAATGCTGCCTTTTTAACACAATTAATAATTTCGCTAATCGCGAGTAGTGAATTTACTCTTACTCACTATGTGACTGAATATAAGGCAACCCCCCTATTTACGTGTCGCCCTTTTTAAATAAAAACCTCGCCTTATAGTCGGGCTAATATGATACATACGTTCCACAACAGTATATGTTAAGAAGTAAATCATAATGGTCTTTTTCTTTCGTCTGACATAATATAGTGGCTTCAATCATATACAATTAAATAACAAAAATATAAAAACGCGTATAGTGACCGAGTTATCATTTTTTTCTCAAATGTGCTTATTAAATTTATTTTAATGGTGGTTAGTTATTACTGCAACCGCGATACTCAAAAAGAACTATTTATTTTATTTTCTTATTTACTTTCTCTATTTCTCAAGTGAATGCAAGACGATTGTATGATAACCAAATTTTACATATTGATACCTAGGTTTACATATCGATACCTTAATTTATAAAGCAGCTAACTCCACCCATATTCAAACAACCGATTTTGATGCCATTATTTTCCTCTTTTATTGTTTTATGGTACACTAAAATCCAAAAATTCCCATTCATTTTAAAATACACAAAATCACGTGTTTTAAAATAATAAATAAGTACTACATGCTGTAAAACCTTGGATTGATTCTTACAAAAACCTTATATGTTTACCTTATACAAGCGTTGATGTCACCAGAAACAGAAGATATCTGCGGAAATCATAATGATTGGAAATTATCATTACATTATCATGAAAAATCAGCTAACACCCAATAATATTTTACAATTTTGGTAAAGAAATTTAGCTAACTCCAAATATTCCCTAGTAGGAGATAAATCCAAATATCAATAAAAAAATTTCAGCCACCCTATTTCTGCATAAACAATCTATCAAAGCATGTTTTGGAATTTTCGTAATCTGTTTAATTACAAAATTAAACAGTTTTTTGTTGCTACTGAACATTTTAGAAAAATTGATTTAGCTGCTTTACAGATTAAAGTATCGATATCTTACTTTACTTACAATTACTCTAGACAATTTTATCCTCTTGAATTATGAACTATTCAGGTGTGTATCAATGTGGGTGACAACTTGGCATGTATTTGGTCCCTGAACCGTGAAGATGAGCGGTGGAATGTGTGCCACGCAGAACCAGTAACTTGCTGTGCTATCACCTCCGACTCCCTATACCTCATCACGGGCTCCAAGGATATGTCGCTTAAGGTTTGGCAGGTCAATGGAGGGAAACTGGCACAGGTCAGCTTACTTTGATTAATTTTTTTGAAATTAAATTATTTTTATGGATGGGAATTTTAAAAGATGAACTATAAATATCAACTTTACTATTAGAATAGTATTACATTAGTGATTAAGTGGTTGGGGGTACAAACCCCACCTCGGGATGGAAGATCACCACGCTATTTCTACAGCACAAGCGCTTAGCTTAGTTAAATAAATACATAGTAAAAATATCAACGTGACATGTATTTAAAAATATAATACATAATAAAATAACATTCCACTTAAGGAATTGAAGAAAATATAATATACTTACGGGACTGAGAAAATGTAATATCAATTACTTAAGAAACTGTGATTCATGTTCTTCATGTAAAATTTAATTTAAAGAAACTTCTATGCTGAATTTTCAGGTGTACTTCTTAACCCATTGCAATATCCAGCGTTACGACTAATGTCTAATGTAATTTTACTATTAGCTGTGTTGTAATATTATTAAATAACATTTTTTATGATTAACACATTTTTAAAATTTCTCATTTTATTAATTTTAAAAATAAATGTATAAATAAATAAATAATGGATTATGTTATTAAAATGGATTGTGATATTTCGAAAAACTGTTATGATTGGTTGTTTAGAAACTTACATATACTTATTGTATGTATCTTCCAGGTTCTTGTTGGCCATACGGATATTGTTACATGTGTGGCGGTTTCAGTTCTCAACAAAACTCAAGTAGTATCCGGATCATGGGACAATAATCTTATAGTCTGGGACATAAACACTGGATCAGATTTACATCTTCTTTCTGGTCACTTGGGCAAAGTCACGTGTGTTCGAGTTTCCGGGGATGGCACCATTGCAGTTTCAGGTTACCACCCTCACTTGTTGATAAAAAAAATTATAGTATAAGTAATTCATATATACTTATGGTATTGGGGTGACAATGTAGTCGTAATGATTTATTCTATATTTTGTTGTACTGTGGGATAATGGATCAGGAGTGATTTCAGATAGGTAGATGAATTAAAGTGAGATTATTAAGGAGAACACATTCTTATTGTGAAGTTGTAATTATTCAGAACAGACGGTCTGTGATATTTTAAATACTAATTGAATGTATTAATTAGAAAGATATACAAATAAAATCAATTTTATTTAATACATTTAATTAGTATTTAAAAGTGAGATTGTTGATTTTTCTACAAAATTTTGGGTGAGAATCAGGATTAAGAAGCGAGAGAATAGATTTAATTTGGTGTGCAAGTTAAAACAGTAAGTTCATATAGGATTGGTAGATTCGAGACAGAGAGATTTAAAATTCAGTCCAAGTCCAGTGGATTCAAAAAGAGAGATTTTGCCAGTCTTAATGAAAATGATTAAATAGTTATTATTATGATATAGGTGCTGAAGACAAGACGCTAATAGTCTGGGAAACCAAGAGAGGTTTAGCTCTTACCTCCCTTCAACTCCATGCTCCCTTGTTGCGGTTTGAGATGGCGAGCGATTGCTCGAGAATAGCAGTTCATCTTATTGATCGAGGTGTGTACGTCAAGGAATTAAAAAATATTTTCTTTTCGCATCAAACATTTTTTTTTATTGTGTCTTCAATTTCCTTTTTTAAAAAGTGTGATTTCTGCGGTCATTTAAAAACAATTGTGTATATAAAAATTGTTTCATTTTGCAGTAAAATCTTAATCTGATGAAACAACTTCACCATAGGGTTGGAAGCAAGTGACAATATGTGTAAACAATGAAAGCAAAAAGTTTTTTTATTAAGGGCGTTCCTTTCTTTTTAAATATATAAAGATGCATATTTGATACATGTGTCACATCAATATTCTTACAATTTTAAAACCAAACGTTTGTTCTCTGAAAAAATTACTAACTACTAACTTGGTGGTTTCCTGGAAAAGGGTTCAAACCTTCAATCATTAGATCACTAGGTGTTCTTAACCACTAGACCAAGAAGGTACTCAAAATTCCTTTACATTTCTCATTTGAAATATGAGATATTCTATGCATATTTCACACTATTTCAAGATGACATAACAGTTGATTTATTAACAGTATCGACCAGTTAATGTAAATTTATCAACAAGAAAAATGATCACAATTTGAAATTTTAGAGAATATCTATCAAATATAGGATTAAAAGTCCCGAGGATAAATATAATGTTAAAAATCCATTCAAATTAATTATACATATATTCAAAATTGTTTACAGGTTGCCTCCCGATAATCTGCCTTCACAATACTCCTGCTGTTTATGTGAAAATGCCAACATATTCAGCTCCCAAGGAAGTTGATGGTAATATTTATTTTTTATAACATTATTTCTTATTTGATATTATATTCACCAGCTTACTAATTACAATGAATAATTTAATGTTAAGATCTGAGACCCCTGGCACCTAAAAGGCCGATGAAACGTTTATTAAAGAAGGAAGTATCATTGGACACGTACACTTGGCAGAAGAAATATGGTCACTTGCAATCCTCTGCTATGATGGCTCAAGTAGACGAAAGATTAAAAAGGAGGTAAGCAATACATATTATGTATTATGTATTCCTTATATATTATATATTGAAAAGTAACGTCCTTATAAAAATGATGGGATTTATTTATTTCTTATTTATCAATACTATAAGTGCATTTCATCTGATCCCTGTTCGCTTTAATAGATCGAGGTGAACAAAATATAAATATTCCATGAAGTGAGAAATATATTTTGGTGGTAAAGATTTTAGTCATTTTCACATCTTCCTTCCCATCCCTTGTTTCTACTCTCCATGTTCCCCATTACATATTTTATTATTATATTGTAGTAGATACATATAACAAAAAATATTATTACAATGCCTTAATTTGTGCAGGGTTGAAAGAAACTGGTAATTTTTATTAATTTTTTTTCTACACAATATTAAAAAAGGATTTATCAAATCACACTAATGTCAAAAGTACAGAAAAAAAATTCATTAATTTAAGAAATATAAATTTTTTATTGTGAATTTACTCAACCAATGTATGTACAGTGAAACTCCGATTCTACGTTTTTCAAGGGACCCTAAAAAAAGATAAATATGGGAAATGATGAATGCGAGAAAGCTTCAAATATGTAATAAAAAAAAAGAAAATGTTTAAAAAAAATTTTTTTTTTATTATATAACATTCTTCTTTAAAAAAGTCCTTAATACTAAGTCGCTTCTTTGCAGTTTGGTACTTCAATTTTAACAATGACCTCTCAAACTCACATACTTTACTAACAACAGATTCATCTTATAACCTTGGAATTGAAAAATGATTTTATTTTTTCGAAGGTCAATAATGCTTCTGTACAGGTTCATTATTGCATTTTTCACCATCTTCTTCTTCACTACTGTCATTAGTTGGATCACATAATGACTCGATTGTCTCAACGCCACATGTGACTAGCTCGCTGTCACACTGCAAATCCTTGGCGGACTTTCTTTTATTTGCTGACTTGTCGCACTTTTCGATTGTTTTGCGAATGTCTCTCTTCCTAGCAACTATTGTGTTCAGAATTGATGGAGCTAGTCCTAGACGTTTCGCTATGTCAATTCGTTTTTCTCCTGGATTTTTTTCGATCTTGAATTATTTTCAGTTTTTCAGCTAAAGTTCTAGTTTTCTTCATGGGGGGCATTTTATTTGCGAGTTAGAAAAATTCACGATACGAAGCTAGACTGAAAGCCGACCGACCTGTGCAAACGCAGCGACGCAACTGTAGTCTGTATGTACACAGGACACTAGACACAGGTGCTCATCATCAAAAACATTATGACTATGAATCGTAAACAATTCTACGAAGCTTGCGCACTTGCAGTCTCGGGTTTTTTCTACAAACTGATTGGATGAGGTCGAATGTGCTTATGGGCGAAATGAGAAATATTCAACAAAAACGGTCAATCAGGATAATATTTGTGACGAGCCCATAATATTTAGACGATAGATCAAGGAAATCGATAAATCGAAGAACGAATAATGTGGGATTATTTAACATTTTTCTTATGGCTGTTTGGCTGAGACTATAAAAAATGAACAATCCACACAGGAAAACGATTAATATGAGAACGTTAGATTGGGGTTTCACTGTACTTGTTAATCCAATATTTTTTTATTTTCTTAACTTGTTCCATATTATCCAAAGAAAATAATTCTACTAATATTGTATTGGAGTTTGATAAACAAGTCAAAATAAAAAAATCAGATGTGTAGGTACTTATTATAAACATTGATTTCAGATTCTCAGTATCTGCTTCAATGGAAGAAATATCGAAAATTCAACAAGAAAAAAGTAAAGAACTTGGATCCCAGGTAATTATAATTAAATTTGGTTTACTTCCATGCAATCAACAACATAATTATCTGCAATTTACACATTTTCTATTGACAAAATGTCAGCTCTTCTGTGTAGAGTTTTTTGAGCTATACTATATATGCATAGATTAGAGATATATTGCTGTATATCTCTGATATTTCTGGCCGACGTTTCGAGTCTATTACCAGAATCCACATTATATCAACGTCAACGAATTGGATCCAGAGAGTCGAAAACACATAGCTCAGAAAATACACAGAAGATTCTGATCAGCCATGAAAATTTGACAACATTTGAAATGTTAGTAAAACTTTTTTTGTTGGTAAAAAAATCAGAGGTAAAACTTTAAAACATTATTTTTAATTGCATTATATTTACACTAGCAAAAAATCAATCAGCTGTCGCAGTAGATAATGAGGTGATCGCTGCGCAGCCAGGGCTTCCGTAGAATCTATATTTCATTGCGGAAATCCCTAGTTATATTGCTTTAAAAATGCACCACATAGTGTACTTTGTCTTTATTTCCAGTAAGAAAGAATAAAATATTAGTAATATGTACACCCAGAGCTATCTTAAATTGATTTGATTATTGTCAGAATGTTATTAAAAGCATTAACACGAAGAATATGTAGTGAACTTAAAGAAATGAAATAATATTGAGAGATAAAATAAAATAACTTAAAATCTCAAGTGAATAAGATATTTTGTAAAAAACCATTTTGAAAAGCAATACAAAAATTATTGAGTAATTGTATCCAAAAATTATTCATAGCAGTTTTGACAAATATTAGACATCGGTGACATCTATTACACAATGCGGAAAGATTGTAAATGAATATTAATTTTTTTTTTTGCTAATCTGTACTACCATCTAGCAGATTTCTTAAGAAAATACACTTATGAATACAATGTACTAGTACAATAGATTAAATTAAGGTGAAATCAAATAGAATATCGTGATATGTCATGTTCAAAAGTGTATCACACAATTTTGTATATAAATATATCATGTATGAAAATGTTCAAAAGTGTATTACACATTTTCATATACAAATATGTCATATATGAAAATGTTCAAAAATGTATCACACATTTTCGTATATAAATATATTCAACACTTTTTGATAGCAATGTAAAATGTTACATTTTTACATCAAATTGTAACACCGGTTGTAACATTGGTTTTCGTATGATATTCAAAAGGAGAACATATTACACAGAATTAAAATATTAAATGTTGCCCGATAAATAGGAAATTCCTTCGTGGGAAAACATTGTTAGGATATTTAGTATGTTTGCAATGAGGCAGAAATATGCTGGGAAAGCCTGTGTAGGAGTGGTATATTACGTGTCTCAGACGTGTAACACATTGTCTTTCGTAATAATCTTTAATTTTGTTGTATTTTGTAATGTCCTCCACTTCAATTGATTTCTTGGTAGATTATCCTCTTTGTTTATTTTTACATCTGCTAACCCCGCACCGATGTATAAAAATTAGCAAAAAATTATTTAAAAAAACACAAAGTTAAAAAATAAATATTTCATGTTACAAAGAAAACCAAAGATAAAAAAGGAATTTACGATTAATGTTCCGCACAGGAACAAGACTGTTTCTCGCTGAGGCGCTAGTTCAAAATTTGTCGCCGCTCCGTAGTCTCGGACGCCGATTTTCCTGCGGTGCGCAGTAGTCCAATGGGTCCAAAATCGTGTCCAGTAGGGTAGCCAGGTCATAGAGTTCTTCCGGGATCAAATCCAAGTGTGCAAGCCAAAGGTCAGAAATCCAGAGGGAAGAAGTCCAGGTGAAGGCAGGGGTCAAAGCAAAGAAGTTCTATTTCGGTTGTTGTCCAACGGTGCAGGTGAAGCGAAGCGAGAGAGTGACTTTGCAACCGCTGGACCGTTTATTTATATTTAAAAACAATTAGCCTGGATTTGGAATGACTACATTCTGCTAAATTTACAAAAGGATATAATCTAGAAGCGCAATGTTTTTCATTTATAGCTATGCATCTTGTCAATTTGCAAAAGTGATGCCTCCATACACAACGATTGAAGATGATTGTAACGTTAAATATGCTGGTATAAGTTGAATGATGTAATTTTTTTTTAAATTTTGATTATCTCTTCGATTGCTTCTCGGAATTTTTAATTACATGTCGGAAAATGTGCTGATTATCAAAAATGTTTTATTTATTATTTGTTGGGCTCAGTTTTAATAGGAAATATATTTTTCCTGAATATTCAAATAAACTAATAACTTTACTAAAATGTATAATTTGGGTTGTGAAAATCTACAATAAATTCTACATTTAGAATTCAAATACAATGTCAAATAAATTTGCCTGCTCGCTGACCTTATTAATATTTTTTGACTGTTATGTTCGATTTTTTTATTTTTTGCTTACCGATGATATATATCTCTCTCTCTATTATAACGTTGAGCTTTTTAAATTTGTTATTTTTTTTTTACTTTCAAGTAGCGATTAAATAAAGCGAAATATATTTATTTTTCAATTCACAAAACTTCTCATGATCAACCCATATATGATTCACACCCTTGACACTTTAAAAACTACATTATTTTGTAATTAGTCGTATTTATGCTAATATTGTAGTATTATACTTTCATCAAGTACTTAATTTGTAATTCCAGAGTGGCCTGGGGCCAGAACAGGCAGCTCTTGCCCAGTCTCAGCATTTTGACCAACTGGAAGCTTTATGGAATAAAATATCTCCACCACGACGCCGTTCTAACAAGGTACTTTCTTTAATATAATACTAGTCTGCCCATTGCTCCCCCATGGGAGCAAGTGTTTCCTGTAGAGACTGTGTGTACAGTGTAAATGAAATTAGATGAAGGATGAGAAATTAGGATTTTGCAAACATCGTAGGCACAGGCTATTTATACGTTAAAAATAGATATCTTTGCATTTAAAATCACGGACCCACGAAAAATAGAAAATTATATTAGTTTTAATTACATTATAAATATCAAATGCCAAACATGACACTAATTATAATTAATAATTACATTATAAAAAAAATACAATGATAAATGTAAATGACTATAGTGCTGTATGTACTAATTAATTGTCGTATAATAAATTTGACTTGTTATTTATTGATTGAATTCAATTTTCTTTTATTTCTTTGTTATATTAAAAAGATATATATATTGTTTCTGAAAAGATTCTCTTTTATCAATAACCCATTAAACAATGACTCATCAATTAAATAATACAAATAATCTCTTTCATCTTTTTAGTGCTTATCAAAGCAGAGTTCATTAATTGAATCTCGGTTTGACTCTTCGGAGGAGGAACATTCAACAGAAGATCAAGGTATGCGGATCTTTTCTTCATACTTTTATTATTTTTTGTTCCACCCTGTTACTATTGGTTAATAGTGAGTACTATATTGTTGTCATACTATATATTCTAAATAAACGGTAAACTTTGTTAAATTGATGACAGTTAATTGTCCCAAATTAAAAATAATATTTGACAATATCATTGGAAAAATAAAGAAGGGATTGAGGATACATAGATAGTTCTCATTTTGCTTGGACAATATTGAGTTTTATTACCATTTGCAGTACTTCCTTGCTATGAAATACAAATAGGTACCACAAAACAAATTAATTTTGAGAGTGCTAAATTATTGAAATACATTATGTAAAAAATTAAAAAATATTCCTATGAGTCAGAGAGTAAAAAATACTTATGGATAAGGATATTGAATATATGTATTACACAATTAATAAACTTCTTTAATGGTTTCATTTATAAATGGGAAAATATATTTTAAGAACTCAGTAATCAACATGAATTAATAGGGAAAAATAAAATTTCATTATATTGTAATTAATTAATTAATTCATTCATTTGATATTATTACACATAAATTTCATTTGATGAGGTGGGCAGAATTAATACCACCATATACGAGTAGACATTGACTAATCTTAGTATGTATGTATCTACATTCATTTAGAATAAAATTTTGTTGCCAAATGAATATTTTTTTTACTCCAACTTACGTGAAAAGTATTACCAACTTATAAAAGATGATAAAAAGTCAATTGCTTGATTTTTTCATCTTTATTAAAGCTGTTCATAGTGTTTCTCAAATCTACATAAATAATTTTTTAATCTACAAATATAATTTCTATTTGAATTGGTTTAAGTAGGATTAAATTTACTTTAAAAGCTTAAAGTTTAAGCACAATAATGACCTGATTAGAGCTAATGTAATTAGTGTGTGTTATTAGGAATGGGCTTGGCTATATGAGTTAGGTTAAGTAAATATACAGTATATGCATAATTGTGAATAATAGCCCTCATTTTGTTTGTATTATAACACTTGATTATTGATTGATTATACCATCAATCATAGTCCAACTTCTTAATTATTTCCTTTGTTGTTTCCAGAACATATGGTGGATTGAGAACTTAGATTACCCTACTGCATTAAGCTGAATTCAATGTGTCCTTCTCACTTTTGAGCAATACATCCTAGTGTCTTCATACGTTATTTGTATCGCAATCCTTCCCTTTCCATAGATCTACCTTTGTGTTTAGCAATAAGGGACTCATCAACCTGATATTCAAGCAAAAATAAAAAGCTTTGTATTGCATACATTGACTTTATGGTTTTGGCTTTTGTGCAAAACCCTGACTGGTTTTTCTCCTGTGATGTCTTGTTTTTAAATTAAATCTAAACTAAACTATCTTAATAATTCACTGTTATAAATTACTCAATACAATTCCATTTTTTTTTAATTTCCTACACAAAATTTAACATATCAAAAATGACTTAAGTGAGATCAAATTTAAAAAAAATAATTGATTTAAAGATGTATTCCCTATTGAAGTAGCGAGCCAGCCAGACAGCACGTCGTATCTACACAGCTTTTTATAATTGCTCGCTCCCATGCAAATGCCGTGCTAAGAATGTGGAATATTTTTGGTAATTTGCTATTGAGATTATTTAAGAAACACTTAATTGTTAAATATTCTCGATTGCAAATCACAATGTCATAAACAAGATTACCACAGTTTTACTGAGAGATTAGATATTTTTAGAGTAAAGTTACATTAACTTGACTGTAGGAATTTTAGAGCACAATACTATATATATATTCAAAATATTTACATACAAATAAAAATAGATATAAATAACTGCACATCATGTTTATGTGACATTATAGTATTTATATTGTACGCCTTATACATGTACACAAATATTGTTTTCTGAAAATGCGCTTTACTTGTAGGAATGTTATTTCTCTGTATTTCTGGATGGATTGAATGAAGCAGTATGTTGTGAGCAGGATTAAGAATTATATAGAAGAATTAATTCCAATAAATCATATTGCCTTTCTGTTGTAACACAATGCAATAATATTTTTCGCATATCCCAGCAAAATCATTGTTTGTAACTTACTTATTAAAAAATACAATAAACACTAATAGCTTAGCATACTTAAAAATTATTTAATAGTGGATATATTTACTAATATTGAAATTTTTAATTAAAATCTGTAATAATATGTTTATGTAATTGTTTTAATGCAGATATGAAACAAGTATTTGTCTACCATCAAACCATTTATTAGGGTATATGTAGATGCATGAAAGTTTTCTCTCGAAACTCGCATAAAGGATGGTATAAAATTAGTGTGAAGCGAGCTGTAATTTGTTGTATTTTGTATGCAGGGCAGTATGATTAAGTGATGCAACCTAAACCACCAAATCTTCAAGATGCGAGAGCAAAGTTTTATGCATATACCTTGCTACTTAGCAGCAATATTACAAAGGTTATTTTAAAATGCATATGCTGGATTAAATTTTTCACTTTGGGAATGTTGTTATCAATTGTCAAGCTTGACTATAATGATCATAAACTACTTCTTTATGTTTTATCAAAATTGTGGGAATGAATAGCAATCCCGTTTTTCTGACTCATTATTATTTACACAGTTAAAAGACGGATTGTGCAATCTTTATTGGTGATGGTTGGACATTACTATTCAAAAGATTTTCAAAAATTAGGATTCAATCCTTCCAATTCCTTTGTTGAAGTTGAAATTTAATTTAGACCCATTCGATGTGTCCAAACTCTAAAAAACTCGGCAATACGTTTCATAAAAGTATTGTGCATCCATCACCATTGTTAACATAAAATATAAAGTTTTTAACAATGTTTTGAATTAAAAATTTGTATACATAATTGGGACAGTATCTATAATATATTTATTTTTACCTATGAATGTGTCTTGTCATATTTTCTTTATAGAATTTTATAAAAAAAATTATGACAAGACAAATTTATTTAAAATATATGACTTATTCATGTAATAAAGAAAAAAATGTATACAATATTACATACACACTTACGTAAATAGTATTCCTATAATTTTAATCAATTATACCTCACTGATGTTGCTATAGCAGAATTTGATTACATATTTACATAGTATGTGTGACATATATTTTTTAGAATAAGTTACTTTGAAATTATCCTTTATAATATTTTTATTGTCAATGTACACAAATTTACACATTTATTATTTAGCACTAAATGTTTTAGATTTTAATATACCTAATGTAATCAACCTATTCCATCTGTGATCTCTTGCAGTGACTATCATCTTAGAACCTACATTATGAATGTATTAGTTGTTATCCTATTATATATTGTGTAAGCTTTGTCTCCAGCTCACTCACTCTTTGAGTGATGAAAGATCCAATTCTATTTCCAATGGAACTGTTAGTTGCCTTCGAAAATAAACAAGTTATTATCCTTAACTTGACCTGAAGGTTATTATGTATAATATATTGTACTTAAAGCGAACCTTTGATGTGTGTTTTACATGTTTTTTAAAACTATATTATTAATATAATGATAATTCTGGGAGTTTCTGAGGAAGAATGTTTAAGATTCTTTATATATTTTTATTTTCACACGTTTTGTTTAATTTAACATAGAAAAATATTATTGATATTTTATTAATAATTATTATTTTTAAATGTTTGTTTACAAATAAAAATTTAGATTTTGAAGTACTATAATTAGGATAGAAATACAAATATATAAATAAATGCAGAGGAGTTTGTTTGATCTGGAAATTGCACTCCTAATGACCAAGAGTTCAAACTTTTCCTTGAGACAAACGAGTTAGTTATTTTTCTCATAGTTTTATATGGATGTGACATATTCCATGTTCACATTTTTATTTATTTGAAAAAATGATTTTATTTAATATTACCCCTATGTTACTCTGGAAAACAGTTACCAAATGGACATTATATATGAACATAATATAAAAGAGATACATAATATAATACAATACTAATTTGTTCCACGTAATATGGACAAAGAGATAATGTAACGTTTTTATGAATTATTCTATAACTTAGGAATTCGTTTCTCGAAAATATTGAATTAATTTTAACCGTTAATGGTAGTAGTACGTGTTCGCGAATTTAGTTGTCTGCCTATGCAAGTATGAAAAGTTATAACCACTGCATTTGAAGATGCAAACAAACAATTACCTAGGCTGATTGATAAGTATCCGAAATGACAAATTTAGAATGTGTTTAGATAAAAAAAGTTGACATGACCTATTATATTTCCCTAGAATACATGCCAAATATCAGCCCATTTCAATTACTTTTTATGTGAAAGTTTCTAGAAGTGAATCTGTCTTTCATTTTTGTGAAAATGCAGAAAACGGAAGTTTGTGCCCTTATAAAGTTTTACATTTTGAAAGGGAAGATCACTATTTAGATTAAAGCCAAGCTGGATGCTGTTTTGAGAGACTCTTCTCCTTTGTTGAGCATTGTCTACTCGTGGATAACAGATTTTAAATGGGGACATTTGATTTTCCACCAATAGCAATGTCATATACATGATAAATGACTATTTTAAAGGCCTTGAGAAATCCTACGAAAATAGTATAATGACCTTGAAAAAGCATTGCACTAAGTGTGTTGAGGTAGAAGAAAACTATATAGAAGAATAAATTATTTTCTTAACGATATTTTGTTTTTTCTTACTTGTTTCGGAAACATATCCATCAGCTGTCATATAGTACAAATAAATTAATGAAGTATCAATAACTTAAAATATAACCAGTGACAGTAGATAATATATCACCGAAAATTGATAAGATTCATCAGGCAAAGCTGTTATTATTTATTAACAGATTTATAATTTATTTTAATTAATAAAGTTCTTCCTAGGTAACATAAAAATTATTTTTGTCCCGAGAATGTGTCGGCATGTAAACCTGTATGCTGTTTTCAACTCCCACATCATAATAATTTGTATGATCTGCAATATATAAAAATAAATAATTGCAAAGATAAAATAAATATATGTCAACGCGTCGTAAAGATGTAAAATAATTGATGCATTGCGAAAAATGTCCATAAGGGGTTCTGAAATGTTTTCCAAAATGATTTCATACATATGAAAAGAGAAAAATATTTTTTTTATTCATATCTTTATATATACATACGTACAGTAATACCCCAACTTGCATAAATTCAGTGATACATAACTTCTCCCCCTGCCCCCAAGCCCAATCCCGCACCCACATGACACGTTAATTGTGATATGCAGGTCTGCACTTGTGTGAGTTTAGGATTCCACTAGAAAAACTATTGCAAAATTAATCGAGGGTCTTATCTCTATTGAAAATTGGATTTAGGAAGAAATTGATTATAATGAAGAGCGCGTAATGAGAGCAAATCAAAATATAAAACAGTTGATTTCTTGTTATGAAGAAATTTTACATGAGAAGAAAAAGCCTTTGAGCCATCAAATGACTCCTTGATTTCATGAATTCATCTACTTCAAATAAATAACTTTCATTGCATATTTATATATAGTTTATTTGTTTGTTTAACAATTACCAGACGTGTGTAATCAGTACATTGAAATAAGCTGTACATAATTATATATTTTGGGATGACAGAATACTACAATACAGGACAAATCTTGTTATAACGAAATTTATGGGACTGTAAAAAATAATTAGTTATACTGAAATTTCGGTATTCATTATAGCGGTATTTGACCTGTATATTAAAATCTGAATATTATGATAATAATTGTGATAGGAATATTACGAGATACATATTTTATTTCAAATTATTTTTCAAAAAATATACATAGTTAAATACAGCTTATTTCATAGTTTTAACTGCACGCCACTGACAATTACATACTGGATATATGTATATGTATGTACGTATTTGATTTGTTGATTAAGAGTCTTTAATTACAAGTAAATATTATAAAGTTTTGTAATTTATTGTTTTCTTAGTAATAAAGTGGAAGTTAAGAACCTAATATGTGCATATGTACCTGAAATTAGATTTGGGAATCTATTGGCACCCTCTGACTTATGTAATTTTCGATTTACATTATGCTTCCTGGTTCCACCCGTTACATAACTCCGGGGTATTACTGTACATATACAAACATATATCAGCACTCCAGAGGTAAACTGTGTAAGTTATGAAAACAAAATTTTACAGTAGAGCCATTTAAAGGTTCCCATACAAATAATACCTCTGGGGTGCTGATATGGAACTAGTCTCTTCTAGGTTAGATCAAGCCTTTTGTAGATGATTTCCTTAAGGAAACCTAGTCCGAAGTTTCGGCATAGTAACACCGGTAACACATGCCATTATCAAAGCTTTGCCTTGAAAAGCTATGTTGCAAATGTGCCTGTTCGCGGGACATATAAATCTCCCACAGTTGAATGTCTACTGCTACTAATCTAAAAAAAATGCTATCTAACTTAGAAGAAAGACCAGTTCCATACACTAGAGCTCACGGAAACTCTAAATTAAACATATATATTAAAGGATAGGAGGTAAATTGTGATCTTTTATGGATATTTATAAAGTTATATAAAAAATGAGAAATTGTCATTTTGGTACCAATTAATTGTGAACACTTATTCCGATTGTTGCTGATTATGTCAATAATCTGCCAAATAATCAATACTGTTGATCAATAAGCCACTAGAAGAAAATTAAAGAGCTGAAACAAAAAGTATGTTACCTAGTAGAGGCGAGTGCAGCATTCATGAGTAATAAAAAGATATAATTTTATAAACAAAAAGCAATAAAATACGCGATAAGATAACATCGATAATAATAGGTCACCAATTAATTTTCTTGCAAAATTAAATTTTAAATTTAATCTGTCTTTAATTCAGAATTTTTAATAAACAGATTTTAATTAGGTACTGTATTTTTTTACCATTATTTTTTATTGAATAATTTTGTTAAACTCTCATTCTCTGCTCCCAGAATCATCTTAAGAATATCCAAGAGGATTACATATTGTAACTGTATATTGTATTTTTAAATTATGCCACTGTTGCATATTACAAATATTTTATTACCGGTTTTGTAAGTCAGATGTTTTTAGGAATGCAAAAATTAAAGAATTAAATATTTTTTTCACTCTTCCAACTAAACATTATTTTCAATGTTTAACAACGAGTAGAATGATTTTTTTTAAATATATTATGAACCGATTTGTTGATATGAAAAATTAAAAAAATTATAAGGAATATGTCGGAATTATTAGCCCATATCTACCTACCTAGATTTAATCCACCTGTCTGTAAGTCCAACATGTATAATCACTTTAAACAAATTGTACCGGAAATAACTATGTGACATGTATTGTTTATTAAAGGGATCAATTTAACTAATAATCTCATAAAAACTACAAAAATAACTCATGAACATTTGTGAGATCAGATTTTTATTTACTTCATTACATATTCCATGTGTATTTAGATACTTAATATAGTAGTCATTGATGAATAGTTAATTTAAATGTTTTCCTTTGTCCACTCCTTGATACATATATACCTATGGTAGTATGTGTCTGTAGTTAAAGGCGAAAACAATGCTTATTTTTAAAAAGTTATTTGATAATCATTAATGATTCAATAATTTATTAAACATCTCACAAATTCTGGAAAAATCATTAATATATTAATATCCTCTAAAGATACAAATCTGCCAAAATGTATTTGTTAATGAAATATTCAAACACATGAAAATGTATATATTAATATGATTGTTTAATGTTGCTGTGTGTTTGATCTTTATGAGTGCTGCAATGTGGTCTGAGACATGACCAACAAAGTGAACAAACAGCATAATTATTTGTGAAACACTGAGTAAATTATAACTACAGCAAAACTTCGTTAATTCGTAACTCTATATTTCATATTTTTACAGAATTCGCACTTTTTAAAAAAAATTACCCCGAAAATAATATTTCATACTAATTTCTAGCTATAATTCATAAAATCTGATTATTTGAAGTTTTTGATACCCGAAATAAATAATTTGTTCACGTAACTCGCATATTTACAAATGTTTTTAAATCGGCATTTGACCTTCATCCCTTCGTAAACATTTGCAACTAGTCCCGCCTACCGGCCAATCACGACAGGTACCGATCTGAGACATATGGCAAAACTCATGTACGTAATATGATATGTTCATCAAATTCCATAATGCGTTTTATAATATTTGTTGTTGTTAAAATAATGTTTTCATCATTGAATCACTTGATCTAGTTTCTATGTTTATGAAACATTGCAATTTGCATATGTAGGTACTAAAGAAACTACATAAATCTTTCATATTTAAATGCGTTGACATATTTTATTCATTTTTTTTCACGTTTCTTTCACTAAATGGCATCAACATCTAGTAATTTGTATAAATCCTTGATAATTGGAGCTTATTTTGAAAATCGACAAAAAATTGATATCACAGATAAAATTGGTGGAAAAAATCAAATCCCGAATACCTCTCTGGGTTCAATTTTGAAAAATCGCGGGAAAATATTAAGCTTCAATCAACAAGGCCAGCGAGACATAAAGATTAAAATTTTTTTTCACGCGCATTTTAAATATTTTAATTTGGATGAAAAAGGTGAGTTTGACCGCCAATCAAATTAATGTGCGTGATTTTGTTGCCTTGAGAGACTGCTGCATCACCACTCATCACACACCTTCCTTATTCAGGAGAAATACGTTATTTGATAAACATTTCGATACATAATAATCTAAAACAGTGGAGTCATCATGTTTCAGTATGAAAATCGCGATGTCAACAGTGGTGGCGCCCACTAATGCGTTTTTATAAAAATTTCTTTCTAATGTCTTTAAAAAACTTTGTTCTCATTATTCGTAATTCAGATTTTTTTTTAAATTTTGGTCCTGCAAGTTACGAATTAACGGAGTTTTACTGTATATACACTTATATTTATATTATACTATACTATATTTATATTATACTTATATTTTACTGTATATTTACCTTTGGCGGCTTTCATAAATTATGTCACAGGGGGTCAGCAGAAATGTGACAGTCTGCAATAGGGAGGGGGATTAAAATTTCACGAAAAACCTGAACATCATTTATGGAAGCCGTCTTATTTATTTATACTTAATATTTTATCATTTAACCCAGGACCTATTTATAATGGCTACAGGTTGATATATTTTGGTTAATTCACTACATTTCAACGAATACTTGTTTATATTGTGTCAGTATAACGCATATATTTTACAAACTTTTCTTATTAAACAGCTGTTCCTAACTTTATCATCGAAACAAATAATTATATCCTAAAACTTACCTACCTACATTGAACAGTTTATAAAAAAAACAAATAATGTAGATAGGTTTGATTTCAGTTTTGGATTAACCAAATAATGTATTTGTACAATAGTAGGTATCATGCAAAAATATTCCGATGTCTTTTTTTTATTCCAACTTTAATACATACATATATATTATAATTTTCAATATTAACCAGACTGCAGAACAGTTTTACGGCAAGAATTTCATCAATTCTATAAAATTATGCAATATGAGGGAATCTCTATGAAATTATTTATTTTTAAGTATTATATGTAGGTATGTAGTATCTAATCAGTTAATAGAGTCTTGTCTAAGTCTAGTTTCTTTAAGAAAATTTTGTTTTGATATGTCGGATTCAAATAAAGTTAGATCCTTTAAAAGCAAATCTATTTTTAGTCTTCTCAAATTATACAGGTGACCTGAAAAGTTGATATAAATGTTTGGGATGAAATGAAAATATTTGTTAAATGTTTAAAATAATATTTTATTTGGTGAGATGCCTACTAAATCTGTCTACTATTTGAAACAAAAAAACATTCAACTCCTTTTTAGATGATTCTTGATTTTGGTATTTCTGACCGCACATGATTATTAAGATAAAGAAAAAGAGGATAGTCGGTTGGTGAGATGTTTGGGGGTTGTATGAGGTTTTGCGTTTATCTGGAGGAGTTCAACTTCTTTAAGATGAATCAATATATACTGTTTTAAGAGTAGTATACTGTGAATCCGTTAATATAACTGTGATCGTTGATTTATTTTGAATGGACAATTAAATAATAAATAAAACCTAATATTTCATTAAGCAGATAACATTATGTTCGGTCAAAATTTAAAATCAAACAAATTTGAATTAATTTTTTAAAATTTTAACAACAAAATCAATTTTGTGCATCTTTCACGCACGTAATGTGAAAATTGCATAAAATCAACCCGTGGATATTATTATTTTCTAATTTATTATGTTGTTCCGTTTGTTTTATCTTATATAGATAAAAACTGCAGATTAAAAGAGTACACTGCTGCATCATTCTAGCAGTAAGCAGGTTAGATAGTTTTATGTTAATTTAAAAAGCACATCATACCACCTGCAGCGCATCTTTTGGCTTTTGGCGTTAGGCTTAGAATGGTCGTAAACTTTTATACCAGCTAGAATTGAAAACGAAATAAGAGTCAGCTAGCGATAATAATGGTCTGCGGCGATGGCCAACTAGTCCGGCATAGTAAGTGGTACGTTTGTTCCCAATTCCTTGGATTCTACCATTTCAAATAGTTTCGACTTAACCTAGTTTGCAAATGAATTTATTTGTGAATTCAGTTTCGATGATAGTTTCAATTGCAGCAAATGTAATTGAATTATACTATTAAACACAACTTCTAAGTGAGCTTCCTTGCAACAACACTTTTTATTATCCAAGATGGCCGATGCTCCGTCTATCAACATTTGTAAAAATCGACATACGGTGTTGGTCTCAATTATAATAGACTCTCTTATTATCTGGTAGCATTAACAGAGGCAGTAAAAAGTTCTGAAATAATTATTTGGACTATTTACTATTTATACAAGTACAAATACGAGCACATCATGTTCGATTGTAAATTTAAATTACGCTTGCATATGGGTTGATTTACTATTGACGTTTTTAATTGTTTACACTAATATTTTTTCAAATACCTGTGAGTGCTATAGTGAATTAAATACCTGTGAGTTTTATACATACATACATATATTTTCTTGTCTTTTACATATTTTGTAAGTCGTGTATCGTTTTCAAGTTGTGGTGTTAATTTCCCATCAGTGTGGTGATTTTGTATCTTATAACAACGCTCCACTGTTTAAATAATATGTACATATTTATTTTATAAATTTGTTTTTTTTCTTGGCGAAGATTTTTTAAATAAGTCTACTGCATAAAAAATTGACCTCTAACTAAATACATAATCAACACAATGTTTTCAAGAATTTCTTTTCTGCAGAATATTTTGAAGATTTTATTTAAAAAATCCAATAGAAATTCTTAGAAAGCAGATAAAAGAATTTGTTACATTCAAAATTTTCAATTTAAAATGGAAGTAATAAATTATGAAAGGGACTAGATAATTGGATGAAAATAAATTGAATGGATATTCAATTTTTATTAAATTTGGAATTATCAAAATATATATATTTTTTAAATTAAAAATCAAGACTATCAACATTTTTGCATGACTCACCTGTAGTTTCATTGTAAATACATAATTTAAGTACTGAAAAAAATATTACTGAAAGAATAGTTACTTTCGGAGAATTATTATAAATTTATTTATTAGCCAGTAGTAATGTTCACATATCCTGTGATTAGCAATACTCAAAATGTAGATTGTTGTGAAATCTCAATAAAAAAATTATTTGACTTGATCACTTTTTTTATAACCCAAAGGTTAATTCTGATTTCTTTGAGATTTGAACACAGCGGATTTCTAGAGTGATGTACGACTTTTAATACTCGGTGAATGCATTAAAGAAGATTTTAGCAAGTGGTTAATATGCAATGTTATCGATCCTAGATTTCAAATTTTTAACAAAGAGGAATTAATTCCTTATCAGATTATTATAAGAGTCCTTATCTAACAAACTTGTAGAAGAATAGGATTCAGAAGATGATGGGATATGATATATTGGTCCATATGCCGTCTGAAGCTTTTCAATTCTTAATGATTGCTGTGAAGTGGTTTATAGACAGGACACACGCGACTCAAGTCAATATTTATGTTAATAATAAAAAATATACCTATCTGATATGGCTCTACAAAAACGAGAGGAACTTTTAAATAAAATTCAATCACCTTCTTAAGAATAATTTATTTTATTCATGCAGGTTTATTATTTGATTATTTTTCTGTAAAAATGTGTGAAACATTGTATGTATTACTAATAAATGTGTATTAGGATAAAACAAGTTTTTCCTTTCTTTCTGAATTATCAAAATTTACATATTTTACATTCTACTCTATTCTACACCTTCATTTAAATCCCTACAATCCTGCGGGTTTGTACTATGTGTACTTTTTCTATAACTAAAATGTAAGTGCATCAAAAAAGTATAATATTTGACTTCTAATTTAGTATAAATCAATGACCACGTCAATGGATGTTTTGATTTTAAAGTAGTCTAAAATTAAACAGGCTGGTGTAGTGTCAATACGTCGTCATATTTGGCAAGCAATCTAAATATATATTTTTGTTCATCTGTGCTCATTGTACACTGTCCAAAGGATTCATTCTGATAGGTATCGTAAATGAAACAAAACAAATTTCTAATTCTTTAATTAAAAGAAAAAATATCTTTGTTATAAAGGATTATACTATTTATATTATAGCAAGCCCCAAAATAATTCGAAACTTTATTTCTTAAGCTAATTCTGGGGTTTAGAACAAAAAGGAACGCATACCGCTCGGCCAGCAAGCAAGATAAATATACTCGGAATTAAAATATACATAAATATATGAAACAGTGCCATCTTTTTTATTTCTATATTTTTTCAAACAAATTCTTAAATACAATACTTTACAACTCAGTTAATAATTTTTCTTTTGTTTGTTGACTAAAGCTGTCAAGAGTCGTACTCTCGCCTTAGTTTCCTTATATTTGGCATAGGTTTGCAAAATCGATTCTTTGTCATCTTTGGTCATTTTCCTCCCATTAAGTTCTTCATAGTCAGCTTCCATGGACTTGATACTGGTTCTAAGGTTTAGTTTCAATGCCTTGGCTTCGAGAAGTAATTTGTTCAGTTCATCTATTGACAAACAGTGCAAATTTTCATTGATAATATCTTTTTTCTCTTCAACTGGTGCAGTTGCTTGGTCACTCATTGATTTGGCTGAAGATGAAGCGCCTTCATCTAATTCTTTATTATCAGAAGATGAATCTTTATTTTCAGCATCACTGCTGCTACATTTATCAACGGACTCTGGAGATTCAATTGGACTCTCCGAACTTGTAAATGGCAAGGTTTCATTCTCCATTATTGTTGCCAATTCTCCCACATTGTTGCTCAGTTTCATCTGAAAGAGAATAGGATAATTTATTAACTTCGTATAGAACTAAATATTGTTTATTAATTATTGCCAATGACCTATTTGTGTGCTAAAAATGAGCTGTTGATTTAAAACATTAATTGGATGATTTCTAAATACAAATATTGTTTTTTATTTTCATACTTTTCTAAATTTTGCTGGAAAAATAAATTAATCTTCCATTTAATAATAATTTTAGGTTTAGGTTAGGTGTGGAACTGATGTTTTAAAAGTTCAATAATTTGTATTGAATATTTGATAACAGAACAATGTTTAAAAATTATTATTATTAAAAAAATCAGCTCTACACTTTTTGAGAAAATTTCTTGATATTGTATGTCCTGGTGCATGCATTACGTGTGGAGATTTATTAAATTTAAAAAATGGCTAGTTTGCAAAAGTTTTTTAAAAAGTTTACTTATCTGTCAAAAATAATACAACATAGAGGATTTTGTTTATTTGAAATATTTTAAAATTTTAGCACTTACGATTTTAAAAATAATTGAACCTAAATAGGTTTATTAGCATATTTTTCAAACAAGAAGAAAATTGACACAACAGACAGAAACACAATTGTTGAAGAATGATAAAAGCAAAATGTAAAGAGTTAGATGTAACGCAAAAGCAGGATTATTACAAGTAATTTGTCTACAGTTTGTTTTTTGTTTATTTTGTTTGTTGTATTTTGATGATCACAAGCATAAAACTATAACTCTTCATCCTGTGAAAACACTATAGTAATTGGTTTAACATTTCACATCTATCATAGGATATCTAAAGAGCTATTAAACATTGGAAATAATATCATCTTGATCCATGTTGTTTGACATCATCAGAGCGATAAACAATTTATCTTAGTATTTTGTATTCTTTCTGTGGAATAAATAAAAGTAAATACAGTTGATCTGCTTAATTGGGCCGCCGGTGAATTGGAGCAGCTACTTATTCGGGCCAAACCTCAAGAAACGGAAACCAAACCAAAGAACTAACAGTTATATAGGTTAATTGGAACAGTAAATTTAAGATCACAATACATATTATACGCACAACTTCAATGTTGGCCGCCGCGCCGACATGGACATACCGGACATGTTAGAAGTTTCTATTGTTAATGTATATATAACAATTTACTATGTTACGATAAAAATGAAGACTGTGAGGATGCAATTGTTAAAGTCATTAAATCAAAACATTGAAAATTCGATAAAGAAGGTAATGGTGTGTCAACCAGGAAGCAAAAAAAATTACAGTCAGGTTACAGCATTATTTTATGCAGGAAGGCTATGAAGAGAGCTCTACATCAGTGCTGAATACCTGTGTTGATTTTTTAGAAGATCAAACTTACAAAAGACAGAGTACACTTGAGGACTTCCTGCATAATTAAATTGTATATACTTACTTATTATTTTATTACAATTTATATTTTGTTTAAGAATTTATTATTATATTATATTTAAAGAGAAATTTGGGGCAGCCATTTAATTGGACCAAATGTCCTGTCCCGATGTGTCTCAATTAAGCAGAATCGACTGTATACTCAAATTTATTGATATGTTAGGAATATCAACAAATAATGTAGCCATTGAATATACACAATAAAGGTTATATTGTCAAACTACTTCAATAGTTCTTTTGCCAACTTCACACAAATGAACTTCAGTCGAGGCATTTAATTGAATATCTGTATTCTTCCAAATAAACTAAACACTACCTAAGATAACATTTAATTAGTACCAATATATATATATATATAGTTTACATAAATTGTTTTAGAAATGTACATTGTTAGATGTGACAACATAAATATAGACGTACACCAACTATAGCAATTTTTAATTTTAACACAATTGACTCAACTCTTTTTACAAATCTTAAATTTAAAATAATCAATACCCTTGAATGTTTGTGGATTCCTGATTAAGAATAATAGTCAATATATACCACTGCAATCTGTAGGAATGTCAGTTAAAATATTGTAACATTTTAAAAGTAACTCACCGCATCAAAACCAGCAACGAGACGCTTCACAACACGATAGCGGTCGTACAGAGGGCGGGCTGTGTCCCTGTCTGGGCGCGAGGAGGGGCGACCCCTCGCCCCTTCTAGCCACAGCAGGGCTCGTTGCACCGCAGCTTTCTCTTCCAAGAGTTGGGCACGGGAACATTGCTCCAGTTGCTCTGGTCGACCATGTGCATTGCGTTTGGCTTCTAATCGCTAATAAACATCATAGCATTTTTATTATTATTATATAAATCTTTGCAATCTAATAGAGTTTTGGGAAGTTTCCCTTTATATGCAAAACAAACAATTTATTCTCATGAAAACTTATGCATTGCGGTCTAAAACTAATAAAAGAAAAAATTTGTTTACAATATGAATTACCAATTTGTTGAAATGACTGCCTATAATGGTGCAAATAATTAAATAATAACAAGAGTGTATATATAATAGTAATCATAGTGAGGTAGGTATAGTTAACTGTAGTGCCCCAATCAGAATAGTTCTCTAATTTTCACTGGCGTCTCCATACATGTCAAAGAGTTTAGCATTACTAATATTTTTTCTTTGAGAATTTTTCTTTCAATGGTGTCCGAGACCCTTTCGTCATATTTTGTCAATGTATTTTATTTTTTTGTGTTAAATCATGTTGAAAATTTTTAAAATTGTAAAAAAAATTAGTGAGTTTTTTTAAAATTCTTACCCTTTCGATTTCCAAAACTATTTCTGAAATTGGTTTTGTCTTAAGTGATTGTTCATCGTTAGACATCATTGACATGGTCCGAAGCATTGATTCACTGGGCCCTTTCTTTATGCTTTTCTTTTCATATTTAAGTTTCCTGACTTCGGAATAAAGTTTCCTCAAAGTAGTGTTGCTCATTTTATCCGAGTGTGATGCCCTGAACCCATTCAGTAATTCAAATTCTATCTCACATTTAGCAATCTTTTTTTTTAATGTTTGTATTTTTTTAGTAATTCGACTAAGTCGTTCATCGGGTTCTATAATCATGTTTCCACTGATTGTTTCGATGACCTCGTAGTCACATTTGTCAGGTAATATTCTTTTTTGGTTCTGTATTTCAGAAATCTCTTGACTATATCCAGCAATATTGTCATCGAGAAGTGGTTCTGAATCATCGAGGAAGTTGTAAAGGTTTTCAAACGATTCTGTGTCATTGGGAAAATCAGAAAACTTTATTGGAACACTCGGAACCGGTTCATCTTTAACCACTTGCTGGTGGAGTGTTTTTAAATCAATGAGTGGTGTTTGTTTCAATGGTGAAATTGAGTGAACAATAGGACTTTGAGATCTATCACGCGTTTTTTTGTAACTTTCAGTTTTTGATGTGAAATCTATAAAATTTAGTTTAGTATGATCATTTTCATGTTCCTGGTGGTAAACTTTGTTTCCTTCATCGTAAATTCTTTCATATTTTCCTTTAGACTTATCTCTTTCTTTGGAATTCACATTATTTTGTACATCAAATTTTAATGAACCAGAAGAATCTTTGTCGCTCAAATTATACTTTCTAGTTTTCAAAATTTTATTCACACCATCTTCGTCTAAAGATATGAGATCGTTTTCTTTTAAAAAACCTGAATAGATACTGTAGTCATTGGGTACATGGATCTTGGGTTGTCTGCGTTGGGGAGCCCTTCGGGTGCGTGAGCGGCGCTCGCTACTGCGAGCTTTCTCAGCCTCACTGTCCATTTCCCATCCTTCTCCTCCTGCTCCCCCGAGCCCGCACATCCTGTCCCTCGCAATAGCATTCGGATCTCTATGTGGTGATATGCGCTTAGGAAACAAGATGTATTCATGAATGCTGGACCTCGAAGGTGAACTATCATTTTTACTGTACTTTTGTCTCACATTGTAATACTCGAGAGAATTCTCGTTGTCTATATCTTGTACCGAAAATCTGGAATATTTCTCACCTAGTGGAGCGGATTTATTAATATCCTTAACATTATCATTGTTTAATTCCAATCGGTTATGTGCTCTCAATGGTAAGTAGTTATTTTCATCATTTTGTTCATATAATGGAGCTGCTTGGGCACGACCTAAAGGCTTTTTATACTTTTCAAAATCTTCGTGAGAGGACACCCGTCGAATATTATCTTCAGAGATAATTTTTACTTCTACAGTTCGTTCTTCACTGTTGGATCTGGTGACTTTGCATTCGTGTGCAGAGAAGCTGCCCGAATCATGCCTATCTTTTCTTTTACGTGTCAACGTTTCTCCGCAAAAATCTTCATCATTAGCGTTTTCTTCTATTTTGGGAAGAAACTTTTCAACGTCAGACAAATTGTAAATAAGGTCAGATGGTACCAGTTGATTTGTGAAAGTCTTATGGTTAACATCGTCCAGATTGGTCACCACAGATGTGTCAGTGGCTGCGGAAGATTGCATGTAGGTAGAAACCATTTTAGAGATTATTGCACAGTTCGGAGTCTGTTCAGCGATGTGGCTGTAACTGTCTTCAGGATGTGGGTTGCTCGCCGGGTCCATGTATCTCCCAGTCTGGCTCGCCAGGCTCTGCTGCCCTTCATAGGAGAGGATGTCCCCCGCCTCCTGCACTACACGCTGCTCTTCTTCCGTTGCGCCGCACTGCACAGACAAAATTACGTGGACTTTTAGATAAATTATTAAAACAAAAATTGCAGTACAATTTTAAGATTATTTATTTACATGCTCTATATTTGTATTGTTATAAACAAATATGAACTTTTTTAATGTACGTCTGTGTTTATTTAAACATTCTTATCTATTATTCATTACAAAAAAAATCTGCCCTTTAACTGGGTAAAATTGAAATATTTGAAAATAAAAAAGATAAAGAAAATATAAAAAATATGACTTGAAATAAATTGATGATCGCATAAAACTTAATAATGTTTAACCCTTTCCCAGAACATAATAAGAAATAAAAACACCAAAATTTTTCTAAAATTATTTTCTGAATTGAAATTGTTTATTTTATTTATGTTGCGTCATGCCTTCTATTTCTATACTAATGAATCAGTGGCTATATAAGATGGGAATATTTTATAACTCTCAGGTGCTAGCATTATCAATATTTTTATCTTAGTTCATGAAGTTACCGTAATACGTAATAAGTTACCATGAAGCAGAGATAGAAGTAGAAGACATCTAACATCCAAGGTTGAAAAACTTATAAATTTGACCCAGATTTCATAAATTAATTTCAAAAAATCATAAATAGTTCATTTTAATCATTGAGGATTGTGTGTTGTTAATAGAAGCGGAAAAAGGTTAGATATCTTTTAAAAAAAAAAAATTTATTTATTTATAAATTAAGTAAAAAGTGTTAATTATAATGTATTACATCAATATTTTGATTATTTTTAATTGGGCCAAAGGTGTGTATTCTATTAAGAACATATCTAACAGGCTAGTTTGTTTTTGGGATGAGGATCAAATCGATTCACAAATAAACCAATGTGATCGCTACCATCATTGGGCTTTGGACCTTTGCTGCCAAAGCGCGAATCCTAACTAGACAAGTTAGACAATATTACAAAAAAAATCAGCATTGTTATACTTATATAACAATTTGACAGTCTAAAAATAAGCAAGATGGTAGAGTGCTGGTTCAATACTCAGCGCTTTCCAAAACATTTTTAATTTCAAAAAAGTTTTGTATGCGCCTGGTATCGATTCGGATATCAATAAAGGTGAAAATAAAACAGAAGATAAAAGTAAGCGTATATAAAAGGTGAAATTTTCTAATGCGCTATTTCTAACGCAGTTTTCGGGACGAGTTTGACTGGGGTATCCACTGAATAAACATATCTATACAAACACAATAAAATTGCACCACCATACAACTAGCAGATTTGACAACTCTAAACTAATAGCAGGATTTCATTTATTTACTTAGTACATTAATTACTACATGATTTGTTCACTTGTTTCCTGCTCACCTCACTAGATCAGAGTTCGTATTGACGTGAGCAATTGGTAAATAACTTACAATTTAATATTCTGGCTGATACAGGGACCATGTGGCGATTATATTACTTTATATCTTGAACCAAAGGCGTAGAATATAATTTTAAACATGTGAATTTTGCTGCTTCACATGAATCATGTTGAAAAAATATTTTTTCCTTTATAATTGTTTGAGAAACAAAAACTTATTGTCGAGCCTAATGAATAATGTCTCGCATAGATTAAAAATATCTCGCTCTGCGGTGGTTTTCTTTCAAAATAATATTGTCACTTCATTCTTATTTAAACTTCTTCACATTTAAAAATATTAAATTTAAATTGAAAATTATAAATTGAATTGATTTTGAAAAAAAATACCACCCAGAAGATGACATCTGCACTATCAAGTCACATATTTCAATAGTTAAAATAATTATAGGTTTATTGCTCTAGATATATATTTATCTTGAATGATTATTTTTTTTGGTTTTTCACAATTTTTTTGAGAAAAATAAACCACCCTATTATGTAGATATAGTGTATACCTTCAAAAGAGTAAAATTCACTATTGTTAGTGACGTTTCAGTGTATATTATACAATTAAAAAATTTAATCTTTGTCAAAATACAACTCAATTGCTTATTGAAATTATAATACACGTTGGAAATAATTTATCTTTCGGTGTCCAAAACAATTTCAATTTGCTATTAATTTTTTACTGAATTATTATGATTGATGTTGAAATTAATCATGAAATAATTATTGTGTGACCACAATGCAATTGTAATATTTTAATACATCTTAATGGTAAAGCACATTGAGCGCAATACATTTCCCGTAACTTTATTACTAAATGCTGTGATGCCGACTACACATCATGGCCCAATTACTCATTCCGGTGATATCTAAGAAAATAACAGAATATAATCATCATTTCTTCTTCTTATACCTTATCCGTTCAATTGTTAGATATCATTACTTTGTTCACTGCAGTTCGGAAAAGCTCTGCAGTAGGCTGGGCAAACTATTGCCTTAGGTTCTTTATCCATGATGTTCTCCTTCTTCCAGGGTCCCAACTACCAGCAATCTTTCCCTGCATTACGATCTCATACTTCTCTGATGTCTCATTGCGGACACCGGACATGAGTTATTGTAGTTATCAGATTTTGATTGTTTTCAATACATATTTTTCTTTATTCATCCGAACTACAACATTTTATTTTGAGCATTCTTCTGTAGATCCACATCTCAAATGCTTTAAGTCGCCTTACCATTTCTTTGGTAAGTGTCCGTGCTTCCATTCCATAAAATAATATCAAGAATACATGGCATCTGACCATTTGTATGTATGTATGTAAGGTTGTGATCATGACTGTAGAACATATTTTTCATACGAATAAAGATTACATGAGCTTGTTCAATGTGGCATTTGATTTCAACATAAGGATCCCATCATTCATTTATATTACAATCCAGGTATACAATACTTTGTATCTTCTCCAATTTTGTTCCAGTAATATAAAGACTTTCATGAGAATATATTTTGTTTTTGTTATAATAAGTTCTAACCCAAAAGTCTTACATGTCTAAAATATATAAATATAATAAAATTTTATAATAAAACACAAAAATAAGAGTTATCGGTTTATTGTACTGAATGAACTTATATGTACAAAGTGCTTTATTTTTTTTTTTAATGTAGAATTAGTCTTTAATGAGACATTTTCAGGCAGATTTCCTCTTTATCAGTACAGGCAGTTCTTAATTTATGAACATTCACTATAACGAACATCACAATTTTAAGATATTTTTTATTTACATAACGCACAAATTTGTTGAACTGGGTAATCAAATGGGACTCGAACTTGACTCGGCTGATGTAAAAGAGTTGTTGGAATCATATTCTGAGGAATTAACAACTGATGAGTTAATAGAAATAGAAATAAATTTAAACATAGAAGTAGAAGAAAAACTTGAATTTTCACATTCCGGAACATTTACGATGCAGAAAATAGCTGCAGCTTTTACATTAATTTCTGAGGCAATATTTGACTCTAATATGGAGAGAATTGCGAAAGTGAAAAGAGACATTTATGATTCACTGACATGTTATAATGAGATTTTTAATAAAAAAAAAGAAACTATCTGTGTAGTCTTCTATCAAGTCATATTTTAAGAGTGGACGAACCAGCCGCAGCTGTCTCATCGGATGTTCAACCATCCACCTCTAGTGCGCAAAATGACATGTGAAAATAATGAACACTCACAAAAATTTGAATATACAATATATGTATATAAATGACAAATAATTTTGTTTATGTTTTTAATTCAAATTAACTATTATTATATACATCATGTGTTCTTTTATTCTCTGTTATTCTGTCTACTTGTTCAACTTATTTTACATTCGTAGCGTATTGTTATAATAAAACATACACATTAGACGTTTAATACAACTCTTTTCATACGTAAAAATGGTCACTAACTTACATGATTGCATCGTATAGGCAAAAAATGCATATTTAGGTGTTTTGATACATAATAAATAAAACCATATAACGAACGACCTCGAGGAATACAACTTGTTCGTAAATCGAAAACTGCCTGTTTTACTAATTAAACATTTTTGTACCCTTATTTTTTAGTTTCATATAATCATCATAACAGTTTATCGACATACAAAACAAACTGCTTTGCAAATTGTGCCGTAAATATTATTAGTATGAATTATATATATGTACTGAATAACAAAGACAATTTATTGTTGCAATGTTGACATTGAACAGACTTGAAATTTGCTTTAGCCTTTTAAGGAGAAAAAAACTGATCAAGGTTTTTCGATTTTGATTTTTTGAATAACTGTATTGCCGAGGTGCAACAAACAAGGTGCTAGGATAGGGCAAACCTCCCACACTAAAACAGGAGAGTGAACTAAAATAAAAGGCATGCTAACTTGATCATCTACTAAAATCTGCACTGACTGAATATTACCTAGATACTGGACACTAACTCCTTGGAACAGCTTTCGCCTGGGACAAAATTATAATTACGTTTATAGACCACCAAGTTAATTTTATTTTTCATAATATAAGCGCTTAAGTTAGTTTGAAAAATATTAAGAATTGATATGACGTATTTCATCATTACATGGATGGAATACATCATATCAATATTTTGAAAGTATGTCTAACAAAGTGTGTTTATTGTATTTAAAAATAATTTCAAACTGTAAAGTATTTATATAAATATATAAATAATTCCACACCATTTACTAAATTATTATTTATCTTTGCTTATTATGTTACGCATTGCTATGATTTCATTATATACATGCATTTGGTAGTACAGTAATACACTAATTTATGCAAACTCGTAGTTGATTTTCCTCTCCTGCCTCGTCCCTTGCGGCATATGTAAATTGTTCCGCCCAAGTGAAGTTTTTTCCCTTTTTTCTCTCTTTCTAGTTTGGCAACCCTGCCGCTCGCTATCTTCGGTGTTTCTCTTGATGTGATACGCATGGATGTATTTTGCGCAAACTCTATACGAAACCATATAAAAATAACTTTGTTTTACGTAAATCTTTTATTTTTTTAATATTATGTATAAAGAACTACAATTTTTATTAAATATTTTTCTTCTTTAGAAAGACTAACAAAACTAGTTTACTAGTGTCTTTGCTAGTCCTTGGTCCTAATAAAACAAATATGCAATGTTGTACCCCGACTTACATGAATTCGACATACGTGATTTTCGTTGGTCCCACCTATCGAGTAATTTCAGGGTATTACTGTATTTCATAATAAACTCTCCCGACCATTTTTCTGAAGTGCGAAGAGTGTGGTATAATGAACAGTAGAATGACACAAGAACTTATATAATAAAAATGCCTGGTCCACAATACTAAAAAGGGTCAAGATTATTTTATTGATACAATTAAAATTACAGTGAAGCAGACGAAAATAGAAAATGTATATTTCAAATTCAGATAAAATGTTCATTTGCAGATTTCTCTAAAATAATCACCAAAAAACAAACAACCCCAACGATGCCAAATGCTCTTTTTAATAATTTATTTTGGGACCACATATTATTTTCCTGAGATTTGTATAGTACAGTTTCCGACCACACCATTTTTGGAAATAATATATGTACAATTAAAGGCGAAGTTCATCTAAAGTGTAATTTTATAAATCTTAATATTAATAATTTTATACATATTCAAGGTCAACATTTTGCGACCAATGAGATATAAAATTGACAGGGAATTATAATTTTCTTGCACATTTGATCGACTTGTCACAATATTTTCAATTCGCTTGGACTTAGGACTGCCGTTTGGTTGACAATTGATACGAAGCCATCTTGAAAAATAAGTATTTGAGTTAATTTATACGTACGAACCACTATCTAAGTCACGCATGGTTCACGGTGGAAACGCTTTATATTTTGAGAATTGCTAAGTTAAATTAATTTCTTTACATGTACACGTGTATGACAATTCTAAAAAACTTTCAAAACCACGTTAAAATGCCCCGCACCGCACAATACACATTTTCTGTATGGAAATGTTTTAATTAACATTTTTAAGCAGGCGGCGTGGAGTCTCTAGTTTTTTTTCATATAATTGAAGGTCTTATTTGTTTATCATTACATACAGCATTACCGGTCATCCCGCGATGCCTCTGCCATAAAATTAAAATAGTACGACATATGACATCTGACAACTATTCTGACATAACACACTGTCAACTGTCAACTGCTGTCAACTTATTACTTATGCATGCGCAGCCCGCATATGCAATATATGTGTACTTATATGTGTATTGCGTGCATTCCGTTCATTACGCTTCGGTATTTGGTTATGGGATGCGTTCAGGCAAACACTCAGCGTCACTTTACAATGCACAAGACCAAGGCTAGAGTGATTCTGAATAAAATAAGTCAAAGATTCTATGATTTCAAGATACTTTGAGACACTCTAGCTTCTGGGTAAAATCGCCGAGCGTTCTTACTGAGCATACCCTTGTATCAAGGAATATGGCTATGATGTGAGGATTTTTCAGTCAATAACGTTTGACTTAGGTAGGTTTGAATAATTTACTGATTTCAAATAATTGATATACTAGAAATAATTAAAGACTTTTATTTAAATTTGTGAAATTGGTAAAAATTTTCAAGAATTGACAATTATTATTAGGTACAATTAACATAAGCCATTTTAACTCTGAGACAAGCACAGACATCTGTAAATCACAATCAGTAACAATAAATATATATAACTGATGATACGAATTTTACCTATTCTAGTGTCACCGTGAAATATACTTGTGATTCGATAAGCAATCACTGATAATCAGAATCAATTTTCAGTACCGGTAGGTCCGTCATCTTGCCGATAATGCAAAATTATTATTCAATAAACTAGACCATTAAATATATTAGTCACAGTTACCAATCTCACACACGCCAATTATCCAGAAATTATTAAAAATTAGTATTTTTTAGATTGAGGATGCTGTCGAAAATAGTTAACAAAATTATTGTTTTATTTTAAATGAGATTACGAGCAAAGAACTCTCGCAAGAAAATTGTCTTGAGAATATAATATGTAAGTAATAATGTCGATTATGTAATTATCTATTTAACATTATATATAAAACTTTGAATTTGGTTAGGTGAAAACAGAATTCACAAAACATATATAAAAAAAATTATATCGTCCATAAATATAATCAGATTTCATTAAATTATTAATAAATAAAACAAATAGTAACTGTCTTGGTTCTCAATTAAATATATCACAATACTCGTTCGTTACAGATCTCTAGATAATTATTATATCCGATCTTTTCCACTTTTAAATTGTTAACAGCGATTTAATAGTAAAAATGTTTTCTTCAAATGTTTGATTAATAAAAGAGAACAAACTACAGTTTAATATTCGATTCGGAGTTGACAAGTTGCAAGTTTCTCTTCGTAATGAGTCATAAAGTTTTCGATATTTTTAGTCCTCCGTTTCAAAGATTGAAACCAAAATAGGGATAAACCAACTGTAAATTTTTAGCCTCAGATTAAGGTCCTACCCACTGAATCTATTATATAATAATAATATGGGAGTGGGCGTATACGCCTACGTATCCAAAAGTTGAACGGCAACTATAAATATATATATGTATATTTTAAAGAGAACACATTATTATTTGTAAAGTTGTAATTTTTTCAGAACATAGTTTTGTGATATTTTAATGCAAATTAAATGCATCAATTAGAAAAATATACATACAGATAAATTCAATTTAATGAAAAAATATTTTAGCTGCCATGTATATCTTCCTAATTATTAATCATTAATCATTAATATATTCTTATGGCGTACGATCTCGTTGAAAAATATGTGAAAATTCATTTAATTTCGTTAAATATATTAAAAATAATGCGACATTTCCAGACAATTCATTATACTTATGCTAAATATTCTAACTTTTATTTACATTGTCCCGGATCAAAGGAATTTTTTAAAGTTTACAATCCCTGATTTTATAGGAATCAAAAAAAGCACGGGATACGTTTGTTCTCCGTGTTACGTAAGTAAAGGTTATAAAATTTTGATTTATGGAGTATCGACGTATTAACTCAAAATATTGTTAATCTCTCAGCGTTTGTATAAAATTACTGGGTTTCATGTAACTGTATACTGTATCTATGACGTAGAGAGGTTTAGAATATTATATTTTACATATTATATTATGTTAAAAAATATATATATCCACTGATTATTGAAATTGTATTATATTTTTAATATTAATAAATAAAGAAAATAAAAAAAAAATAATAAAAAAAAAAATATATATATATATATATATATTTTTTTATATATGTATATGTATTAGGGGTACCCACATGCATTGACGCATTTTTTTAATGAAACTCAAATTATTTATTTAATCCATTTATACAAAATAATTTCCATGATTTTCGATGACTGCGCCATCTATTTGGTAAATCAAAAATTCATTTTTTATAAAATTCTGTAGGTTTAGAGTCGAAAAAGGACTAAGGGCCGATTTTATCTCGTCTTGTGTTTTGAATATTTTTTATTTTAAGTAATGTTTCAATGAGCGAAAAATATGGTAATCAGTTGGAGCCAGATCTGGAGAATAGGCCGGATGCAATAAAGCCTTCAAATTCAATTCGTCCATTTTTTTGGTCAAATTAGCTACGTGCGGGCGAGCGTTGTCATGCAGGAGGATTAGTTTTTCGTTTCTGTTCACTAAAGCTGGTCTTAGAATCTTCTCTATTTTTTTTTAAGCACCTATGAGTTGTCGACTATGAAGTACAGACTTGACTCAATAATTCTTCGACGGTGAGACTCGGATTTTTCTCGATTTCTTCTCTTAGGGCTGCTTCGTCTACTTCACGGGGTCGTTCACTTTTCGCCTCATTTCTTAAATCAAAATTTCCAGATTTAAATTTATTAAACCATCTTTGGCATTTTCGGATGGATGATGCGCCTTCGTAAACCTCCCAAATGTTTCTTGTTGCCTCCGATGCGTTTTTTTTGCGTGAAACTGAAACAGCATGCAGCTTCGTAAATGTTCTTCAGAAGTACACGTCTCTGTCATTATTAAAAGGGGACACGTAAAAAAATTTTTTTTCTCCGTAAAACGAAGATTGATGAAGACCTTTCACAACACACCAAATATTCGGATACGTCTTTCTTAGTCAAAGGACTGAATGCAACTAACCTAAAACCACGCTTTATACGTCAATACATGTGGGTACACCCCTAATATAAATATTTCATTCGATAAAATTCTTCACTTCCTCGCGTTGAGAAAAACCGTGAGTTTTTAATGTTCCTTTTAAAAGTTCTTAGATAAAAATTTCTTCTTCGAGAGAATCTTATCTTACTAATGTAATTATGTCGAGATAGTAGAGATCGACTCAAATTACTTACGAAGTATGTTTAATCAATAAAATAAAACGTCATCGTCATTATCAGCCTGTCCATTGTCATTCGCTCCTATGTATTTCCGCAGAATTTGATTATTTCGTCAGTCTAGCGGGTTTAAAGGCGGCCAGCAGACATTTTGTAATTTGGGGTAATGTAGATCCACTTTTTATCAACACGACTCTTTTCCTGTCTCTTGGTGTGATACCCAACTTAATATATTATCAAACCTATTTTCGTTGCTTTTTAGACCCTATTCCCTATTACTTTTCAATTCATAAAATAATTTAGATGCCCTGGATGCAAATATTATTTTTCTTTATCTTTAGCGAATAATTTTTAACAATTTTTATGTAACGTAGACGTATCGAGGAGATGCACATTACTTTATATTCATTTAATTAAAATCATTAATTTATTGATATAATGAAAAACAAGTCGCGGATTGGCAAATTCCTTCAATCCGCCAAAAATCTTGTCACTAGATCATATCTAAAACAAAACGAAGAAATTTGCTCATGAATTTTGAGGCGGGTATTCGGCGGAGTTGGGGAAGAAACATTTTTCTCTCATTTTCTCCATTCTGCTATCTATTACATTTGCTTATGACCTCGGACCCCCAAATACCACACTGGATTCTGGTCTTCCAATAACGATCGTCTTATAATAATATTATTGAGAAAACGTGTATTTGTTTCGTCGTTCCGAATACACGGCCCGTGCGTTCTACGTGTATTATTTATTTTAACGATTTTCATCAAAATTTATGTTTCAATAAACACGTTACACGAAAATTGCACATTTTATATTAAAATAAAAACCTTTCAAACATTACAAAAAGTTCAATTGAGGTTTTAATAAATCAACCTTGTTTTTAACTTTTCTATTTGTGTTCAATGAAATCGCCATTATTGACACGAGATGAAATTGAATCGAATATATTGAACGAAAGAATTACTTCCGCCTATGCGTCGCGTCATTTCTGTTTGTTTGTTTGTTTCTTTTATATTATTTAAAATGATAAAAGGGATCCAAAACTGTCACGACACAGCAAAAGTGAGCAAAGGAAAAATTAGTTTTTAAATTTATTTTTCATTATTTCGAATCTAACTGAAAATATTTTTTTAAATGAAATAAAAATTATTAAGATCGAAGAATCATCTATTTATTTACTAAATTATACCAATGTGTATAACATAGACAGTAATGCGTGTCATGAGTTTGATTAAGTTTTAGATATACAGATATTCGATAAAGAGAATTTTTAACATGTAAGTTTTACTAGACAGTTTTTTGTAATCATGTACATTTTACAACAACGTAGAAAATAAGTTCTGCAATATAGGTAAATTGAAGAATTGTGAGAAAACCCCGAAATATCTGGAATTAATAAATAATAATAATAATAATAATAAAGCACTAATTTAGACAGTTAACGCATTACTGCATAAATAAAGGTGTGTAAGTGACACATACGAAAACGTCCACATGCATAAGAGTAAAAAAATGAAACTAATTTAAATAATGCATGATATTCGCATTATTATTATTATACATCATAATACACACAGTGATGAGTAGGTTCCGGTTGTTAACTTTTCGGATATCGATAAAATACACGAAAAATAAGACAATTTATAACACCAAAAGTTATTAAAATTGACGCACAGACCATCTGGCATAATTAATATCAAAAGTTATGTCGTATAAAGTATCAACAAATTGTAAGTTATTTGATAAGTAAGCTAAATTAGTATGTAACAACTCATACAATATACACACTGTTCTTTTATAAAATGAATGCGAATTACTTCAACATCTTACATTTAAAAATACTTAATTATAAGTTGGTACACTACAAATAAAACTAAAATGAATAAAACAATACTTATAACATTTCAACGAGCACTTAATCAGGCATTTGTTTTTCACTAACCATGAAAGCGAGTTCGATCGACGGAGACATGTTGTGACAGCCCGCGTGCAGATATAACAGTAGTATTATTAAATGGAGCTAAGAGCACACTGAACAAGAAGCGACCTGCCAACCCAGCCGCTGAAGCGAGATTGCTACTGATAAGCTGATAACTGATGGACCGCATGCGTTACACCGGGTTCCAGGGGTCGCCGTTTGCTGATCACTAAAGCACTCATCAGCCTGACAGCTTGATCACTAATCATTACCGACTCCTGACACAGTCACGTCACTGGTATGTTGCACTATTTGCGCTTGCACTTGCCGCAGTGAATCATAATCAAAGTTAGCAAGATTGCACTCCGCAGACACACGCAAATTGCGTCTGTGTTGTAGCGATCAGAATGACAATGGGAATGGGAGAATCAGTGTTCTCAGCGAAATCTTTGCCGATTCATGAAAAATGGTCTTGCACAATGCCGCGTAAGTGAACCCCTCAATTTGTTTTAACACACGCACATAATACTTTATTTGACGTGTGGATCTGCAGAAGAATGCTTAAAATAAACAATACCTATTGAAAACAATAAAAATCTGAAAACTACAATATCTCGACAATGTGATGAGACATCCAGAGAAGTATGAGATGATAATGCAGGGATTGCTGAAAGTCGGAGTCTTGGAAAAAAGAGAACGTGAGGCAATGGTTTGGCCAGTCTACTGTGGAGCTGCACCGGGCCATAGTGGGCCGAATAAGAGAGAGAATACTTTAAAGACCTAGGAATAATCCTCGACAGCAAACTTTTTTTCAAAAATCACATTTACCAAATTACCTCCAAGGCCTATAAAATGCTAGGATTCATACTTCGAACCTGCAAACACTTCCATAATCCATATTACCTCAAAATACAGTATTACGCATTCGTTCGTAGTCACTTAGAGTACGCTTCTCAAATCTGGAACCCATGGCAGATTACGTATATTGCGAGATTAGAACGAATACAAAATAGGTATATTCGATATTTTAATGTCAGATACTTCTATTTAGATGCAGCAAACTTCCACAATGTGAAAACCCTAGAACATCGAAGAACACGTGCTGACCAAATACTTCTCTTCAAACTACTGCAAGGCCATATTGACTGTCTCAGCCAATTAGAATTAATATCTCTTCACATATCATCTAGATCGACCCGGCAATTCGCACTCTTCCACATTTCTAGAAGTAGAACATCTTACATACAAAATTCATTCATTCACCGGTCATGCAAATACCCTAATGAGAAATTGACTTTTTCAACGTTAGCCTTATTACGCTTAAAGGATTCTTTTTATGAACCACCACAATCTCAATTTTGGCCAATCATTCTACCTATAAACACATCTTGCTCTCCCTTTACCGCAACAATAGTTGCAACCTCCCCACCCTTTCTCCCTCTTTTTTTCTTTTTATTTACCTTCTGCATGTAAACATACATATGTACCCAAACATTTCTGTGAATTTTCATAAATAGTATCAAATTTTAAATATTTATCATGTTAGTTATATTAAGTTTACACTGTCAAATTCCCTTAATAAAATAAAATAAACACAAAGGAACATAAAAGTAGTATCTTAAGTGGCGGGTTAACTGTCCTTTTCCAACAGGTTAGGAAAAGGGTGGGTACGAGACACACCCTGACGGTGAGGCGGTTCTCACACATGAGATCATTTAACATTAATTACGTTTAATAATTCGTTGGCTCGGCGTGATGAGAGGGTTACCAAGTTGCCGAGGACTTTAGCGATTAAATAATCTGAACACTTTTTCTAGTTGGATTATCTATTTTGTTATTCTCACGCTCAATTATAACAGTTCTAAAGAAGTAGACAAAAAATTAAAACACGGAAGAAATATATGAATATTACAGTAAAAACGACTTTAAATACATATTATATCTATCCAATCTATACGGTAATAATTAGTGATGTGAAAAAATGCCACTCTCGACTCACTGGTGTGATTGTGATTGATATTCGATAATATCAGTGATTGAAAACTGTGACTGTGATTGCAGTTTAATTACTAATACGCATGCGCCGCACGATATCACAATACACGAATGAATAAATATATATGAAAAACATTATTTTGAACGTATTTACATGTATTATTCAAACTTCATTTACATAAAAAACACATTTTAGCATATATAATTAATATTTATCTAATTTAATATCATCACAAAGAGAATGAAAACCCTTTAAAAAATGTGAGTTTAGTTTTCGGGTCAAATTCTTAGCATTTCGGGTCAAATTTATAAAACGTTTGGCAGAAACTATTAGATGACGCTTATCATAAATTATGACGTCATTCCTTCGTGAATGTTTTCGTTTCACATGCACATGCGCCGAATCAAGGTTCACGACCAAATATAAATACAATAAAAAAATAAATCACAATATTTCCAAATATTCAAACACTAATAGTGAGTGTGACTCAAAGATTCACGCTTCGTGATTTTAAGCTCATACAACCCAAAGCTATTTCAATAATTTTTATCATCATATCTAAATTTTACAAAAATAATAAAACTTGTATAAACGTAGTAGGTAGGTACAACGTTAAGGTATAAGAATTAAAAAAAATATTTGAAATTTGTTTTTATAAGTAGCTATTGTTTTATCATAATTTTAAATCTATTAAAACGAACACCTGTTATAATTTCTACTAAAATAATAATCTATAGTATATCCTGTCATATTTTTATGTTTTGGCATTTCCCTTTTGTTTGTTGTTTGTTTTTTAGATCGGCCGTCGAAAGACAATCAAAATGACCGCCAGGTTTTGATTGTGTGAATATTTTCCAATTTTAATTAAATTAAAACAAATAATTGTATTTGTACCATCTGTCTCACAAGCTGTTTCAATGTTTCAAAGCAGCCGCTTGAAGGAACTTGATACATTATAACTTTTTCTATTTTGATTGCTGTTGTAATTGTACTCCGAAAGAGGTCTTTTTTTTAGTTTATTTAGCGTCTATTATTATTGATGTATAATTGGCTTATTGCACTTAAAACAAACGACCTAGCATAGGGTCGATTATCTGCTACTTAACGTCTCTTCTAGTACAGGTAGGTTGCACTAAAAGAGGAGTAAAGTTAAGTTATCACCCGTGGAGAGGATACCTAATAAAGAAATTGAAATGTCACCATACGGAGACTTCTTTGTTAAGTAACCTTAAGGCGATATATATCACTCATGCGTTCCACGGAGCGATAAATCACAACTCTCGAGCTCGAAGTTCATCAATTAATTTTTGAAATATCATAATATCAGCTAGTTCCGAAAGTTCTTGTAAATACAAATAACGTAGCATCTGGGTATATCACTATGTTTTAAATTTTATCTTTTTATTTATAATAGTTAATGTTTGCGTATGTAATTTCAAAAATATTACATTATATTATTTTACGCGCGCCCTACGTATAAATGGATCGAGGGTTGAAAAAATTAATTTTCAAATTTACCGTAAATTTGTCGCGAATGTACGAGTATTTCATTTTTGCCAACTGGAGGGATACCGCAAAACGAAATAATCGACTTGAAAACTGACTCATGCCAGTCTTTAGATGCCATATAAAGGCATTAGAAAGGCAGAGGTGCATTAGAATTAGTCAAAAACGAATGTATATATTATTAAATTATTCAAATCAGTTGTTGGCATTGTAAAATTATCAGCTTAATTTTTTTCCCAAAAAGTAATGAAACATATTTGTATATGATACGCGGGATGTCATCGCAACACCGTCGCGTGTAAATACCTAACATTCACTTATGCAATCGGCACTTTTCTTACGACACATGAAAGCTACCGGTTATAGCTAGCCATCGACGCTGGACGGTCGAACTTCGCGCGACGGAGCACTAACACGTGGACCGTCGTTCAGCTAGGAAACGGCCGAATGAATGTTAAACATAAATACCCACTTACATCAAATGAAAAGTAAGCAAAGTAGGCACCAGCTATCGCCAGGGGCGCCGGGGTCCACGGGGCGCCACATGGCCGCGTCCCACGGTTAGAAGCGACTGATCTCCTTCAACTGAAGGCAGAAACATGTTTACATCATATTTAAGGTGAAATATTTTAACCCGAGCCGGCCCTGGGCAGCGTTCGAAGAAGGCGCACTTTGTTGCACAGTAAATAGACGAGTACTGTCGCGAATTATTGAGAGAAGCTTTCACCAATTCAGAAACGCGAAATATTTTTTTACAAAACCTCATTTAAAGAAGTAAAAGGGAGCAAACAATTTTTAAATTTACAGTGAACTGTTTCGGAAATGTATTCTTCCTGAATTTAATATGCTCACTGTGATGCGAGTATCGTCTTCGTACTACCGAAATGACACAACAGTAAAACCAAAATTTTGGAAGCACGGCGGAGGGGGGGAGAAATGGGGATAGCGGCGGAGGCAGGGAAGGCGAGAGAGGCGGCGGGAGTTGCGGATGCATATGTAGGTACTCACGAAGCAGTGTCTGACGGCGCCTGCGATGGCCTGCAGCAGATGAGCAATGGCTGCGGGGCTGGCTGCTCGCCAACACCTCCCACGGCCGGAACCGCAGCTGCGAAGATATCAACACATTTATATTTGTCCTACTCCAACAGGGCAAATCTAATTAAGTCCGAGGCGCTCGTCAGCTGGCTGCCGACTGCCGACTTGCAAGTACACTATTCAATATATATCGGTCATTTGTTTGTTTAATCTAATCGATGAACAACGATGGGGGTCGAACTTCGGAAAATTTCCGACACCTGTCGAGAAGTCACGGAGGCAGTTTATTCTTTACTCGGTTGTCTTTTACAATAAATAAAGTACGAATACATTTTCCGGCGCACCTGAGGTTAGGTAATTGTTTTATGTTCAAGATACCTGCGTACTGCGTAAACAATACGTCTCCGTTGGCTGACACGACGTGAGCCCTCGCACTCACAGGCAGACGTCACTCGGTATTAGGAAAAATGGCGAGATTTTTAGTAGGAATTTACGCACTTTCAGCGACTATACCTTGTCGCTTAGCTGTTGTAGAATATCTGAGAAAAACTCACGAATTGATGTCCAGCAAAATTTGGCTCGCCTTCTGGCCAAAATACACGATGCCGTACATACATAATATTATTATATATGTACATACGGTCGGATGTATTAACGCGTTTATGCGACTTGGCGCTCACTCCATATTATAACGCACGAGTCGTTAATATGTTTAATGGAGTATCTCTAACATTACAATGGTTTATTATTGAATATCATGTGTATGCCACCTTAACCGAAATCATGCTCTAATGCATAGTTAATTAATTGATTTCATTTAACACTTATAAAATAATAATAATGATTTATTTCATTCTTAGTGCAGTGCGTTATATTATAATCGGACAAACATTTAAGTAAGACATATATTTGGGTACCCTGCCTGCTACACTAGTAGCATACTGTATTATATAGCAGATAGTGTTTTTCCGGTATAGTAGGAAACAAAGTGCAATGGTCAATATACAAAATTATATACATAAAGAGTTAAACAAGATGTCATTAGATTAGGTAAATACTTTGTAAAACTTAACGTAAATGCATTGTTCAATGTATAAGATATAATATGATGATGAATCAGAAGCATGGATATCCAACAATTTAATATAATGTATACAATTCTTTTACTAACAACTCACTAGTCCTTCAACTCTCCCACTCCACATATTTTTATTATATTTTTATTTTATTCTTACTTTTTTATTCATATTTGATTTATCTTTTTATTCCAAACAACACCACACCAGCACGAAAAAAAAAACTGGCTACTTTAACACAGACTTTAGTCTAGCAAAGTAGCCAAGACAACGCTGTATATATCAGAGGTGAAGTCTACTCCATCCCACACAATAAACTATGTATTATGTATGTTTATTATGTATCCACCTCTGTTAGTACAAAAATATGGATGTCAAAATATATAAAAATAAATAAATAAATAAATATATGGCATATGTAAAGAGTAAAGCAAGATGCAATTAGATAACGTATAATTAAAACGTAAAACTTAAAGTAAGTATAAAAATATAGTATATAAAGAGTAAAACAAGATTCATTCATTCACCGGTCATGCAAATACCATAATGAGAAATTTACAGAAATTGACTTGTTCGACATTAGCCTTACTAAGCTCAAAGGGTTCTTCTTATGATCCACCACAATCTAAACTTTGGCCATTCACTATACTTATAAAAACTCACGTTGCTCTTCCTTTGCCGCAACGTTAGTTGCAACCTCCTCACCCTTCTCCTTCTTTCATCTAAGCATACTTTGTATCCAAATATTTTTTGTGGATTTTCATTATTAGTATCGCGTATTAAATAATTATTATGTTTATTACAATATGTTTTCACTGTCAAAATCCCTTAATAAAATAAAAAAAGATACAATTAGTTAGCATATAAAAAAGATATATAAAGAGTAAAACAAGATGCAATTAGGTAATTCAATACACTGTTGTAGCAGTTTTAATCTCAAGTTTGGACCTTTACAAGTTCTTGGGCGTAATTTCTCCCCATTTCATAATGGGATCTTATTAAGTTTTTACCTAACTAAATATTTGCCCTAGCATTTCAAACGAATATCAAAAATACTTGCGGGATGGTATATTTATATATATATAACCAAAAATAGCACTGAATTAAAGCGGTGTTACAGAATTCCAGGTGATAACGTATTGGAATGTAAAACTTTCGACAATCCGTCGCTAAAATGTTGTTTCTTGTATTCATCCTTCGATGAGTACAGGGTACAATATTTTAGCGAGTGGGGAGTAGAATTACAACAGGATAAGATTGATTGGCTGAATAGCACAAACAATTGCTTAAAGTGTTAGAACACAAAAGACAGTTATTTTTTAGTGGAAAATAATATAATAAAGTAACAAGAAGTAAATATCTAATTAACAATACTTTGAGATTAAATATGGTGTAATGTTTGGTGAATATTGAATATTTTTGGAAAACGAAAGTATTTTTTGGTACGCATATTTTCATTAAATTTGGTCAGCAGTTAAAGCCGAAAATAATGCTGAGGAAAATATTTCGTAGCGCTGTTTACGATATCTTATTATTTACTAGTTTCGATTAGGATTAGAGAATACATCCCGACAAAATATTTTAGGGAAACGAAAGTATTTTTGGTACGCATATTTTCATTAAATTTGGTAAGTAGTTAAAGCCGAAAATAATGCCGAGGAAAATATTCCATAGCGCTGTTTATGATATCTTATTATTTACTAGTTTCGATTAGGATTAGAGAATACATCCCGACCCTATTTTAGAGTATTTATGAATCCCGGGGATTATTAAGTACAACCCTAAAGCTTTCAGGATTAATATTTTGAATATTATTAAGGATAGCAACGTTCGAATTACACACTCACACTGCTTCGGCCACGATAATACAATTGCTTCACATTCAAAACTTTTATTTGTAATGTTAATCTTAATCTTGATTTATTATTTACCTTATTTTTTGTCACTTACTTCAATATAACTTACATAATTTTCTGTTTTTTTTTATATAAATGTAACATTAATGAGCATTTTCTAATTCCAGGAGTGATTGAAATATTGATTCGGGATAGGATTCACTAGTTAGTTGCGATCAATACATCAAAAGTAAATTCAGATTCGGCTGACCGTGCTCCGCGATAATGCATGTACATAAATATAATATATTATATATAATAATACATGCAACAACAAACCTCTCGCGTCAATGTGTTAGTCAGTGGTGAGTCTTGTCAACGTAGTCATAACGTGCGCGAGACTGCGGACTAAAAATAACCGGTGTACCGACAAATACTCGTCCATGGGACACACGAGCAACATCGATTGCTCGGTCGCGTGCAGTCACCGGGTAAAATAAATCACATTATTAAATTAGAGCCTCGCTGGCCACGAACTAAAGTAATGCCGTTTTACTATATTGGCACATTTAGATAGTCTGTTGTGTGATGAAGATTAGTTTTTATGTCAGACCCGTATAGCCAGTGCGCAGTGGCGCTACAACGTAAATTCAAATTGTGCGAGCAAGAAGCGACTCTGTCGACTGGCCGATTCACTCGACCACAGAGCCGGCACTGGAATGATTAGGTACCCACCATTCGGAATGATCTATTAATTATCGGTAATGGCAGACAAAATAGTGCCGAGAGCAGGACCGTATCTTCCTCAGGGCACGCGTCTAGGGCCAAATCAAGGAACGTTGCGAACTTTAACCTTTCCTCTCCGATGGTGTAAACTTAGTTGACATTGCCTCTAATTATGTGAATATCTCTGTAAATATACTAAATAAAGAGTTCTTATTTTAGGTATTCCTCCTTAATATATTTATGTATTGGATAAAATAATTACAATATATTGGTATTTACCATACGCAATAATAAAAAATATTTTCTCGAAGAACCTGACGTGATTTTGTCAATACGTGTATGTTGTGTACGTGCGGAGTTGTTGCGGACGGCGCAGTGCGCGGGGCGCGGGGTGCCGGATGCCGATCGTTGCTTAGTGGCAGAGCGTGCGCCGGTCGAGTTAGACGTGTTTTATGAATCAATTATTATTTTTAGCACTTTTACACAATAACTGATATAAACATTCACTTCTACATATATATATATATATATATATATATATATATATATATATATATATATATATATATATATATATATATATAAATGTCAACTATTATTTTAATAAGTAATGAATGTAAAATATTCATATTTATCCGACTTACAAATCGCGAAAGTCTCCATGTACACTGAATTTACAGCACCGTAACGCGCGTTTTTATTTTAGCGCCGTAAGGGAAAGGTTAAAGCCTCCAATAATAATCATAAAAATAGTTCGGGTACTATACGGTAAAACGATCTTCTTTCATCTTTCCTCATTCATGTCGTATACTGCCTTTATCGAATGAGACTCGGCTCGCAATGCATCATCACATGTTCCGACCCCGGGTCGCCCTTCACAGCTGACTCCAGAGTCTCTCAGGTCAGATGCAACGTTGCAACTTGTGACACTTTTCCAGGTTAGTTTCGACTCAAAGTTGTGTCCAGGATAATTTCCATATCTAGGTTGACACTTTGATGCGTAATGTGGTCAAAGAATTGAAATAATCTTTTGTTCACTGTTGGAGATAAGGCTTGCTGTGATTGGGATTTGTAACGGAATTGAGATATTCGTGCGTGAAGATTGGAAAGTTATCTTTCTGAGCGAATAAAAATATGAAATTTAAAAAGTTTTCTTTCCAAATGAGCGTGCACTAACATAATTTCAGTTTTAAATACTAATTAAATGTATTAATTAGAAAGATATACATATAAAATCAATTTTATCGAAAAATATTATTGTTCCGCCAACGGGATTCGAACCTGGATCTCTTTCCAAACCGGGGAAGGTGCTTTTTATCCAACTATGCTACAGCGACAGTACTTTTGATGACAAATTTTCGAACCTATATATGTTACACTTTTTCAGATTAATACATCTATCGTTGCATTATTTGAAAGCCATCTACTTTGTTTTTACGGAATCTCAAATGCCTTTGAGTAAACCGATAGCAGACGCCAGAATTAACAACTCATTTTTATTGAATTTTGTATTAATTTAATATATTTGAATAAGTGTAACATGTAGGTTTGAAAACTTGTCGTCAAAAGTACTGTCGCCGTAGCATAGTTGAATAATGCACCTCCCCCGGTTTGGAAAGAGATCCAGGTTCGAATTCCAGTAGTGCAACAACAATATTTTTCCATAAAATTGATTTTACAAGTATATCTTTCTAATTGATACACTCGATTAGTATTTAAAACATCACAGACCGTCTGTTCTGAATAATTACAGCTTCACAATAAGAATGTGTTCTCCTTAATAATAATTTTAGTTGTTTGCTTTAGGTCTCTGTCTTTCCATACTCTCTACAGTTGATTCATAGCAACTATAACTAGTTGTGTGCGTCTTCAAATTTCCTGCCACTATCACCAGTGTTCTTGATAAGCGCGCCCCAATACATTGCTTCTTGAACTACCTCACATGTTGCTATTTGGAAAGCTATCGTGATGCGTTATTACGATCCACAACCATTATTTTCGTTCTCGTAATACACACGAGAAATAACTACTTGTATTGCTACAAGCAAATGTAGAACTTTTGAGGCCTTATGCATCTTATCGGCTGTGGCATTACGTCATACGCCCAATGAAGGTAGTAACAGAGAAAGCGAAATGATAAAAGGAAAGAATTTAAAAAAGATCTAGAAACGATGTTTCAATTTCAAAAGTTGGTCGGGTTTTCGTGACTTGTGTACGCTCGGACACTGTCGGGTCTATTCGGTTATTTTAATAGTCATTATTATTGATATATAGTTTAACCTAAAACATCGTCTCTGTATCTGTGTTGCTGTTCGCAGTTTTCAGTTTTGTCTTGTGTTATTAGCGTTTTGAGACAAGGCACTTTCAAAATGTCCAGTGAGACAATATAAGTCCGCCCCTGAGTTGATCTGCAGTGCCCAGTGACTAGGATGTCCGATGTGCGCATGGAGAGTGAACTGACGGATGAATCGAAAGTGACGGTGTTCGAGAGAGGAGAAAGTGTGACGTTGGATACATATATATATAAATAATGAATGCTTAGAGCAAATGAACGAGTTTGTGTATTTGGGTACGGGGATAGTATGTTCATTAAGAACGGCAAAGTTAAGAAAGATATCGGAAGGATGATGAAACTGAAAATAAAATAAATGATGTTTGAAATCCCGATGCGGTGGAAATGTGATCACTCAAGTGTGTGCGTGAAAATCTACGCACGTATTATCTTACTAGGAATTGTTAGTTCGCTTTTAATTTGTTCACATTTTCTTTTCGATAGAGCGTTGAGAGCGAATGTAAATCTGGAACAGAAGACGTGCACGAAATCGACCACGAGGGTATCAGTTTGGAATCACTAGTATTTTGCCGGTATCTATTATTAAAAATACTATGTTATTATACTGTATATTCTTCAACATGATTTCTTCACTAACGTTACATTCAATGACACATAAATATAGTGTGTCCAGCGGAAAAAATTCAAGATTAAATTGTAATTACTCATCAGGGTGAGGTAAGTGGGAGGGGTATTGTTCGACGCGCGTGACTTTCTGATTTGCCAGTCGCAATGAGTCACTGATCGCGAGCGCACCGCCCGTTCGCGGCTGAGCAATATTTAAAGTGCGGTGACTCATTGGTTCGTGCGCGTCGCGCTTTTTGTACTAACTTTAATATTCGACGAGTAAGTGATGGGCCGAGCACGCAACTTATCTGGTGTTGAGTTTAAAAGTTCAGATAAGAAGGGACAATGGTTAACCAAACTCCTCCTGGACCATCAACGTCAGCGGCGACTCCAAAACATGTGGCCCAAGTTCGACGTGAAATTATCTAATAACAATAAATATATCATCACGTTATTTTGAAAAAGAAACTACAGCCATAAAAACTGTAAATCGTGCAGATTCTCAACGAAAATGACTATTCTTTACGTGAAACCTTAACGAGAACGATGCTGGATCGTTTTGGAACAGCATGGACGCTTGGAAACATATTGTTTACTAACGAAGCACATTTTCATATTGATGGCTATGTTAATAAACAGAACATGAAATAGTGGTGCCGCCATCAAAAACGTTTGCATTGTCCAAAAACGACAGTGTGGTGTGCAATTTCTGCCCGAGGGATAATTGGCCCTTATTTTTTTAACCAGCAAAAGACAGTCACTACTGACATGTATTGCCGAATGATCGACGCGTTTTTGGTACCGCAACTGCAGCTGTTTCCCGGGTTCAACAACAGAACACAATTTCAGCAAGACGGGGCCACTCCACACACAGCTAGAGTTTCAACGGAGAAGCTGAGGGAAACCCTGGGCGCCTCGGTCACCGGACCTTACACCGTGCGTTTTTTTTGTGGGAATACCTTAAGTCGAGAGTTTACAGCGACACTCCTCGAACAATTCAAGCCCTACAAGAAAATATCCGCCGTGAAGTTGCTGCCTAATTAAACTGACGCTTTGTTCTCTGCTGTGTCCGATTGCAAGAGTGCCTCGAGAGAAATGGACGGCACTTAGACAATATTGTTTATATAAAGTAAAATACGCATCGTTAAACTCCATTTTTTATAAATAAAATATGAGAATAACATTGCAGTCTTCTTTTTTAAATTTTTAATAAATTATTTTAGAAAAAAAAAAACGTAATTCCTAACCCACCGTCGCTGGTTAATTTCGCGCACGCTACTCGCCGAGTAATTTAAAACCACTAAGTACAAAGGTTTGACCCAAAAATGAATACACGTACTCGCCACACGATCCGATGGCAATTTTAGCAACGCATCCATTTGACTAAACTAATACAGGTGTGTAACATAATTACAAAACCCACATCGTGTTCGGCTCAGTATCTAGTTTACAAAACATGTTTGCGCATATTATCGTTTTGCGTGTCCCATATTATTAACGCTTCAGTTTCCACTCGTAATATGGTGCACATGTGCGCCGTTGTAATGGAAAATTCGCACTTTGTATTCTGTTATACGTATATGTTATAAAAGTTAGTCGAATAATGCGGTGTGAACAGCGCGAGGAAGACCTAGTTGACACAACAGACAAAATCGTTTGTATTCTTTAAGCATAATAATTTAAATAAGGAAAAATTTTATGACGTCACCGAGATTCTAGAAACATTCTGACTTCCAATATGAGCACTCGGCGCGGTAAAGTTATTTTCGAGAAAAATGAAAAGAAAGGAAAATATAAAATCTCAAGTAAAAAAGGAACGTACATTTAACAGCACATCGATGTATAGTTAAGCAAGGTCAATTATCACCAATACTTGGTGTGCGTAAGGAAAACGAGGAAGGGTACCCATCTGATTATTTAAGTAAATAATCATAAATCAAGATTCAAGATACGACTTCGTCTCTTATTTATATTACATTAGCTGAAATACCCGGCGATGCCCGGACTTTACGCAGAGTGAAAAGGCTTCGTTTAAGGGGATGGGGGTAATTTTTTCGAAATCTCAGATAGACAGTAATTTTTCTCTTATTTGGAACGTCAAGTGTGCAAAATTTCATCAATAAGAACAAAATTCTACTTTAAGGGATGGGAAAGGGTGATGGGAGTGGTTTTTCGAAATCTCATGTAGATAGTGATCTTCTTCTTAAGTTTAGGACTCTTAATAACTCTTAAGATTAGGACACTACGCAAGGTAAACTCACTAAGTCCCTACTTCCCTCCCACTCCCTATCCTCTCAGTTCCCTCTCACTTCCCGATCCCCTCTTTCTCGTCTCTCACTTCTCTTCCGCTCCCCCCACGAAATTTCATCTAGACAGTAATTTTCATCATATTTTAATCGTCAAGTGTGCAAAATTTCATCAAAAAGTACCAAAATTCTGTTTTAACGGGTGGGAAAGGGGGATAGGGGTGGTTTTTCGAAATTTTATCTAGATAGATTGATCTAAACATTGACCTTCCTCTTATTTTGAAGGTTTTGTAAGCAAAGTTTCATCAAGCTCGGAATAAAACTGTAGATTTGTTTAAAAAACAAACAAACCAACAGACACTCTTCTTTATATACATATAAAGATTATATTATATAAAGATTCTTAAGGAATTTATATTTCAGCAAGCCATATAATATACATCAGTTAATAACATATTTACATCGAAAACCATGCAAATTGCGATGGAATTCGACCGTAATGTATGAAGATGGACAGAATAAAAAGAGACAAGTCTGGAATTTATCTCAAGATATATGATGATAGATATTGACTTATTTTTTGAAATGTTTAATACAATATTAATTAGCATTAAGAATATGCGTACCCGTGGTGTAGTATTAAGAAAGAGTACCATAACGGTATGTTATTTTAACCCCAACCTCCCCTTCCCCTCCTTCCACCATTTTTTTTCATAATTGTATTCCCACAAAAATTTTAAGGTTTTTTGAGTAAAAATTTGAGGTTAAAATTACACGATTTGAGTCAGCAACAAATTAGATTTTGTTAACGCTAAAACCATGCATATATGTCAAAAAAACAATCAAAACAAAAATTTAGGGATGACTGTTTATTTAAGTTGAGTTCACATATTTCATGTCTCCAAGTGCACGTAGTCAATGGTCGAAAGAATGGGATACCGCCGCGCGCCTAGATGATTCGATTAAATTAAAAATAAGATAGATGGCTCTTTCAAATAATGGAACGATTGAATGTATTAATATCAAAAAGGTAACATATAGGTTCGAAAATTTGTCGCTAAAAATATTGTCGCTGTAGCATAGTTGGCTAATCCACTTTCCCCGGTGGCGCAACGATAATATTTTTCGATAAAATTGATTTTATATGTATATCTTTCTAATTAATACATTTAATTCATATTTAACGTTATAATCATTAATTTTTTTGGGCCCTACTATGGATTAGCCCTGGGCCCCTTCCAAGGTAAATCCGGTCCTGCTTGTATCTATTTACTATTATATCTATTTACTATTGTATCTATTTACTATTGTATCTATTTACTATTGTATCTATTTACTATTGTATCTATTTACATAATACCTAACTTTTATAAATTAATCAAAACCTAATCTAAATAGAAAAATATCTATTATCGTCCTGAACGAAAATTTATTTTCATTTCATTAGTTTTTATTTACGTTAAATTTTTATTTATTCATTGTAATTTATTATAATTTTAAGATTATTCGCGGAATAGTTTTTGGATATTTTCCAAGAAGTTTATCGATTTCAGTCCAAAACACTGACCAATACCCGACGATCAACGATTAATTTCTAAACTGGCAATAAAATGAAATGAACCATTTCGAACAATATTTTGTTAAATTTTCTAAATATCCCACACATTTCCAAAATTGTTTCACCGTTAATACAAAAATATTGTAACACTGATTCAGAAAAACTTCGAGCTTTGTGAACTTATAAATGAACATGTTTTTAATACGTTTCGCGTTGTTTACGTTTCAAACATTTAATTCTAGAATTATTAGTGTGCGTTTTACCGCTTTAGATTCTCAGAAGCGAGCATATCATTCCAATGAAATAATCTGGCTTACCATTATTACGGACAAGAACCTTGGAGTCTCGGTAATTTTGAGCTGTGACGTGGCTATGAAAATTGGGGGCCGATGAAAAATGAAAAAAAAGCCCCCAATGATATTCACACTTGCAACCGAAAAATAGTGATTTTCACTTTGCAGCGATGTGCTTTCTGCACTGCAATGCACGTGAGAAGTGAAAATTAGCGCTGGGAAAAGTATCGTAGGGCGCGGGCGGATTTTTGGATGTCTGCCTAATATGGGCCCCAATCAGCCTCAGGAAGGCATCCGGGGGCCCCGCCTATACACGAGGCAAGTTGCGGATGGATGTTCCTGCCGCCTACAACGAAGGACCGGAGGCCGCCCACCACAAGACAACCGGACGCGGCCACGGAGACCGCGTGGCGGGCGAAGCTGCGGAGCACGCGTCCGTGAACTGGACCAGGGGCGGGTTCCAGATGCCGCTTGTTGAGCGCGCCCGCGGCGGGCCACACGCGGCCGTGCAATGACACATGAAGACAGACAAAAGTGAGTGAGAAAAATAATTGAACAATTAGTGCGCCCGCATTTAATTAAGGTTAGATATAAGTGGTAATAAGAATTTTCCTTTTTTTTATATTTCCGTGTGTTGTAAATAAATGTGTAAATTTGTATATATAAAAGCTCGTGTTAATTTAATCTAACCTCCCGCCATCTCCCTGCGATCACCACAAATCTTGATTGCGCAACTGCATTGGTTTAGTTACGCCATTGAACCTTATTTCTTGGGCTTCATTGGAATGATGCCTTGGATTTAGCTTTGCCAGGAAGAAGTTGCCGGTCGGCAGCTCACACACGTGATTCAACGAAACACTGTACTTCTCAGTTCTGAGATTAGTTTGGCTTTGCCGAATATTATTAATTCGGATTACTTCCGTTTTTAAGTAAGTCTAGTAAGTCGACTATCGGAGACAAAATAATCAAAAGCATCGCAAACAGAAAATATTTACAAAGTATTTCATTTGGGTGACTCGAGTCCTCGGGTTGTAAGATTCTTCTTATGTTTAGAAGTGATTGATGGAAGCTGAAAGAGAAGCAAATCTGTGCCCAAACTTAGTTTCCCAACTGAAAAAATAACAGTAAGATAAGGTAAAATATGCTGAATTTTTCGCGAGTTGGATCATTTCGATAGACTCGGTAATCAATTAATAGATTTCTTTAAAGCGGAAGTTCTTGAAGCATTTTATCGATCTTGGATTATTGCCATTTTTACTGTAGTTTGCTTTGTACTATTTATCCGAACGTCTTGAATGGAGTCTTCCTCCACTTCATAAAGCATTTTAACACCTAGGCAAATATCCTACCCACCGGCCACCACGGCAAGGTATGACCGTTTCAGGTGACTATTCACTAATATGGTAAATTCAAATAATATGTTATATTTATCAACACATTATGCCCCGTATCCACGGAATGAGAGACGATGAGATTTAATTGAGATAAATCTCAGTACCATGTTGAGATTTTGATTTGAAAATAAACTCAGAGATCAACTTGAAAGATACAAGAAAGAGACAAAAACACGTTAGCACAAACATCACTAAGAACCATAAATACTTAATAATTTATTTAAAAAAATGATATATTCAGTTCTTAACATAAATTAAATTGATTGTATTTGTCCAATTCTCGTCCGACAAATCCTCTCGATTTCTTCCATTGGTGTTAGTATTTATGGGCGAATGTCGTCCTCTGAATAACCACAGATCTACCCACTCTGAAGAATTTTAGAGATGGTCCGAGAAGTTTAATGAACAAAAGTGCTCAAATTGTCTTAGTCTTCAGAGAAGCTTCTATTAGGGTGGAAATTAGATTCATCTGTAAAAATCACACACACACAAATTTCACATCACATTCACTTAAAGAAATGGGAATGGTAGGTATTCAGAGTCCGTATCAGATGCAACAGTTTTTCTGGACATGTTTTTAAGTGAATGTATTCACGGAATCCACGAATCATTTCACTTTTATATAACAAGTTTCTAATTTGCACTTCTCCAAATTTCGGCTGAATTATTTTTAAAACTTGAAAAATTCGGCGAAAAAAGGTGCCGGAACGCCGTTCCGGTGCGTTCTATGACAAAAAATAGCACTGCTTACGACTATTTATTCTGAAATTTGACAGATTGAAGGCATTAAATTACAAACATTTATTTTGTTTTAATTGCTGCTGGAGAGATTCAAATCAATGGACTGATATTTGACGTACAAGTGTGAAGTTAAGTGATGGCGAATCTCTTGAGATTTGGTGGGTACACGATGATGTACCACGAAAGACGAGAGTTACCTTCAAAGAATTTCATGGGTGCATAATCCGTGTCTCAGGGATTTTCTCGAGTAAAAAATCTCATCAGTCGACACGAGACATTATAGGTTGCGTAAACGCACAAAACTTCGCACTCGTATCGCGGTTGTAAGAAAGAATTAAGAAATAAGGAAAGAATGTAAAGCTGATCTTTTTATAATGAGTAAGATTAAAAAAGGATCACTTAGATGGTTTGGTCATATGGAACGAATGAACGAGGAGAGAATGGTAAGAAACATATAGGACGCAAATGTTGATGGCACCAGAAGTAGAGGACGTCCGCGGAAGACTTGGCACGACCAAGTAAACAAAGATAATCGACGAGCTTATATGAGAAGATGTATAAATGTGGATGAGGTGAGAATTGTGTCAGGACAAAAGAGTGTGGCGATGTATCCTCTCTGTCTACAACCACAGCGGGGAAACGGCGTGATTGTAAGTTAGTTAAGGTCGGTATACATCAATTGGTTGTGCACAACTATTGACAGCTCGCTTCGCACTAAAGAAAACTAAAATTTTATCCGTGTGCACGCCCTCTGACATTTAGAAAATCTTTTAGTCTTCTGAACATATTTAATTTTATTAATCATTAAAGAATAGCATTCTGTAATATCTGGAATGAAAACTGATATGTAGACTATTTATTTATTTATATCATCTATTCAGAACACTAAAAAAATATTCTTTTTCAGTATTTATGAAATATCGATTAAGCTACTTTGACCTACATACGTATGTTTCAAATGTGCGTTTTATATTTATCCCATTATTAATTCAAGCAATTCACCTTATAATCTTTCACACCTAACTACTTTTCATTTAGAAAGAACAATTGTATTAGTGTGTGTAACAGCCCGTTTCAAAAACATGTAATACTTTTTTTTATTCAGACAAATATTAAATAAATACATGGTGCCGGAAAACTCGTAGGAAATAGAACATAGACAGAGCTCAAATTTTCATGTATATTATTTTTTTGCGATACATATTTCTTTATGTTTTATGTGATAGAAATAGGGTTATATCTAAGAACAGAAAAAAATAGTTTATTGGAACATATTATACATAATGGTTTTTATAGTGTAAATACGTAATTATATATTTATAACAAATGCATTTGACTAAGAAAAATGTTGGTAACAATATAAAAAATATTAATTATACACATATAATAATAAATAATTTACAAAATTCCAACATTCCATATTCAGGGCCGGTTTTTACTAACGCCCGTAGTAAAAATCCTTTGCGGGTTGTCGATGCATCAAATTTACTACTGTCAAAGCATAGATGGAGATGTCTATAGACGCGATAAATAATCATGAAATATGCTTTATTTTATGAATCTTTTCGCCTAGGCGTTCAATATCTGTCACTTTGGTGGTGAAATTTTTTCGTATTATGTGTAATGTATATTAAACAACGAGATTATTATCGGATGAACTCTCATCACTTAAGTAGCGGGATATTGAATGATTAATTGTCGTATACTGGAACTTTCATAGTATTAATGTGTCAGATGACTTTTGAAAAGTCCGCCATATTTAACTATCGGATATCGTAGAGTAAAATAAGTTTACTGCGGGATGTACTTTGGAGAAGTAAATATTTTTTTACTAACGATCAACCGGCCTTTACATATTTTTTGTGGATACCGTGTTTATAAACGATAATCCCACCCTCTGAGCAATTAAAACGCTAAGCGGCATCAATACACTGTTATAACGTGCATATTACGTATGGTATTACTCGCACTAATAATATAATTGTTATATTTTCACCTTTCGCTATCCCTCAAATGAACTCTTCAAAGAATGTCACGTCCTAGACATTCGTCAAATGTATATTCTCGGTATACTAAAACACTTTTACCGGCATAAGCAATATTACCAGCGAATTACGCACCCTCACTTAACAAGGACACAGGCTTGTCACTATCTTGTGCCAAAACTAAACAAAACTTTTGCACAAGGATTTCATTTATTTCTAGCACCAAAAATATACAACGGTCTAAATGCAAAAGTGAAAGATTGCAACCACAGTCTTGCATATTTTTCACGAAAAGTGCAGTTCTGGCTCCACGAAATGGGGAGAAATTACGCCCAAGAACTTTTAAAGGTCTAACCTGAGAATAAAACTGCCACAACAGTATATTGAAATACCTAATTGCATCTCTTGATTAACTGTTATATATATAAATATTGTACATTGATCATTGCACTTTGCTTACTGTTATATCGGAGGAACACTGTCTGCTATAATACAGAAAATTACTAGTGTAGCAAGCAGGGTACCCAAATATATGTCTTACTTTCCTACTGATATGTTGTATTTACTTTGACAAATTTTATATGGAAACCCTCCGTACCTTTGTCCGATATTTGAAATATTACGCAACACTCATAGTAATGAACTAGGTGAAAATGTATACTTAATGAATATTAATTTGGAAGAGTAATAGACATTGTTTATCAATGTAAGTACATAATACATTTAAAAATTGAACCTAATAAATGTATAATTATTATGTGTAATTGAAAAGGAGTATACAACACGTAGTGTGTAGTTTTGCGGACGAGCGCGATATTAGTATTATGAATATATGAAATTATAGAAATAATATTTAATTAATTCCTACATATTTTCGTTCTAATCTTTTCACCTTCGTCTTTAATCGTGTCAGACTGTTGCTATTTATATGAGACATACATTACGCTCGGGGCAATAAAATATAAATGCCGCTCCGCAGCGATGATCATTAACATGAGAAAAAAAGCGAGAGAATTGAAAATGTTCATTCTTTCTGACCTCGGATTCGTAAGTCTGATAAATGATCAATTAGTTCATGTCACGTCGATTCAAACTCAATCTCACCTCTCCCCATCGTTGGACGATCCGTTTCTGGATCAGGATAATTTCGCTATTAGATTCAATTGAAGTGATATGTATAATGATCGCTACATTATTTTTATGTATTTATTTATTAATACCGACCATCGTACTCACCTGTAGGAAGGAGAATATTATTGCTAATGAGCGGGACCCACCGTTAATCGGTCCTACTCATTCAATTGGCATTTTTTATGCTAAACAGGCGACCGTGCAACGCAGCTCGGCGCAAGCGGGAAGGAGCGAGATTGGCCGATGAGTTCCCGGATCAGATCTAGCTTTGTCATTGCCTTCGAGTATGACACTGAGCGAGCCATTTTCCAGTCAGAATGAAACACAAACGTTCAAAAGGCACATAAATATTAAACACATACAGAACTTTGCTTTCACAGATCGCTAAAAATAATGGCTGAAGAACCCGAGGCCAGTCTATTGTGTAGTAGTAGACAAAGTGGTGATAGTCAACGTCCGTTGAGCACAAAAAAAGAAGACGACTCGTATGTCCATCAGTATTGACTCGAAAGTTAGTATTTTAAATTTTGAAATATTTCACATTATTACACGTTACGATAAGCACATCCTTTCTTAGTAAAAAAATATATATTAAATGCATTGCAATGAACAACGATTTATGACACAAAAATTAATTAATATCAGTCAAACATTCTAATAATACGACACACGAGTATCATTTTAACATTATACTAGCATGCCCGCACAGCTACCGCACGGTAGCAGACGTATCCTGCAGAGACGCAGTACTCTGTTTTCAATCTCACCCAACAAAAAAAAAAACACTTTTCTCGGTATCCCAGAATTGGAAGAAACAGAACCGACGTACATAGCCAACAACCTAAGGGGTGGTGAAGAAATTGTGCAGGAGCTACACAGACTCACCCCGTGCACCTAAAAAAAATACCACTTCTCGGTATCCCAAAATTGTAAAAAATAGACCCGACGTACACAACTAACAACCCAAAAGGGTCAAAGGCCTGTTGATCTTTGAGAAGCGTTAGGTAAGATTACTAACCACGTAAAAAAAAAACACCACTATTCTCGGCATCCTAAAATTGTAAAAAACAGGGCTGACATATACAACCATCAACCCATCTCTCCAGGTTTTAATAAAAACAAACATTTTGTTAATACTCATTGATAAAACCATAAAAAGTGATTTGACAGAAAAAGAAGAAGAAAAATAAAAAAGAAGAATAATAATCCATCATTCATGGAGCTTGTATGAGAAGATGTAAGAATGTGGTTGAGGCGAGAATTATGTGTCAGGACAGAAGAGTGTGGCGCTCTATCCTCTCTGCCTACCCCGGAAACGGTGTGATGGTAAGTAAGTTACGGGTTTATCTATCACCAGAACTGTTCTATTTAAATATTGAATAACAGACGCGTAAAAGAACTAACTCCTTCGACCGGTCTGTAGTAAGACAGGCATATTTAAGTCACGTGTACAACTGCGAAATAATAATTAATTCAATTACGCTTTTAAAAAATCATCATTGTGTCATTCTAGACATAACCTATAAAAATCCAAAAAAACGTACAGAAAATTTTTCTAAGTATAATGTATGACTTCACCATAATTAACCAAATTCCTATTAACCACGTGTACAATTTTTACACGTTTCCCAAAAATCATTTCGACATCTTACTAACCTCTATCGAATTCATTTCATGGCTCAAAAAAAACATGGCTGACCAGAAACGTCAAAGTCATAGCTTAAGGTTAAATTGAATGACATAAAACAGATGTTTATTCAGCGACCATTTTGTGAAAATTTAAAACGTCAAAAAAGCGCGCTAAAATTATGGCACAGGTAAAACAGCTGATCATTCACAGTTTTCAGGCGGCCATTTTTTAAATCAACGAATCAGAGCTCCTCCAATAAGAATCTTCGATTATCGCTTGAAATATAGACGGTTGCGTTTGATTAATAAGTCTGAAAAAAATGTTCTACATTTTATTCGTATGTAGGTAGGTACGTCGATTTTTCAAAAGCGACAGAGCCGACGTACACAACTAACAACCCGAGATGGTCAAAGGCGTGTTGATCTTTGAGAAAGGTTAGGTTAGATTACTTACCACGTAAAAAAATACCACTATTCTCGGCATCCTAAAATTGTAAAAAACAGAGCCGATATACACAACCAACCCATCATTCCAGGTTTTAAAAAAAACAAACATTTTGTTAATACTCATTGATAAAATCATAAAAAGTGATTTGAAAGGAAAAGAAGAAGAAAAATAAAAGAGAAGAATAATAATCCATCACTCATCGAGCTTGTATGAGAAGATGTATGAATGTGGATGAGCGAGAATTATGTGTCAGGACAGAAGAGTATGGCGCTCTATCCTCTGCCTACCCCCGCGAGGAAACGGCGCGATGATAGGTAAGTAAGTAAGTTACAGGTTTATCTATCACCAGAAGTATTCAATTTAAATATTGAATAACAGACGCGTAAAAGAACTAACTCCTTCGACCGGTCGAGTAAGGCAGACGTACTTAAGTCACGTGTACAACTGCGAAATAATAATTAATTCAATGACGCATTTAAAAAATCATCATTGTGTCATTCTAGACCTAACCTATAAAAATCGAAAAAAACGTATAGAAAAATTGTATGTATTTCACCACAATTAACCGAATTCCGGAGTGAAAACATCAATTTTATCTTGTGCGGGAAAATATAAAATATCTATGACTATTGCAAGCTGTGAAATCTGGATGTCGATACCTGACATAAAAAAATGCGTGAAAATCAACAGCTGTTTATTACAATGCCGAGTCGAAATAAAGTCATACATTTGAAACGTCAAAAAAAAAATTGCGCGAAAATTACGCACTGCAATGATGACAGGTAAAACAGCTGTTTATTTAATTTTCAGGCAGCCATGTATGAAATGTAACCAATGAGGGTATTGACCAATTACAGCCCACGGTTGCTGCTTGAAAATATGAAGTGTTGCGTTTATTAAGAAAATATCAAGGTTTTTCTTTTTTTTCATTTTCTTTCATTTGTATGTAGGTAGGTACGTCGATTTTTCATATAAAAATTACGCGTTTTTTAGATTTTAAAGGTGAATTTTAAACGATAGAAGCTAACAAATACGAAAATAAATTATATTCCATTGTGATGTATGCACAGATGTAATAAAATTATATTTTGGTCGTAAATTCGCAGAGAAAAGCTGAAAAATACGAAATTTCACTAAATCAGGTTTCATAAGAAAATTAGAAAACGAAGAATTTAAAAAAAAGTGTGTAACGATACTACTCATCGGTGGCAATTGCCAAAAAATATTAAAATGATTTTAGCTCTTAAACTCGCAGAGTTATAAGCGAATGAAAAAAAAGTTAGGCTAATTAAAAAGTTAAAATTTCCAAAAATCACCAAACTAAAACAGTTGTAACAAATAGAGGAGAAAAAGAAGAATAAAAAAAAAAAGATGTAAAGACTCAGTCAACCTTCGGACGTCTGGGAAAAATATCAGAATGCGGATAGAACGCCTAATAAGCGAGATATTAACCAAAACGTGTGTGACAAAATCGGTTACATATAAACATATAAACATATAAACATCGCGAAATAGGGCCTATTACTTTAATATATATGATGATTACTATATTACATCATTCGACTTACCGACTCGCGTTTTGTTGTACAATACATAAAATTGAATACAAAATTAATGTTTTAATTTAGGAACCAGATAATCTTCTTGTCCACAATGAGTTATTTTTATGACGCTGTGCAATGACAACTGACCAGGTACTCTACTTTGTATTGAGCCTCTGCTCTACAGAGGCGGCGATAATACGTACATATATATAATACACTCGGGTCTCGTTTTACGCGGTAGATACGTTCCACAGGAAAACGCATAAAAAAAGTTTATTAAATTTCAGAAAAATATAATCTTAACACATTGCTTCCAAATATATATACATATAAATTTTATAAAAAAAAGTTTATCTTTTTTGCATATTTTTTTCTTAATAATTATCATCGCTATATGACAATGTTGGGCATAATTTGAGAACTGGTTCTCAATTACTTTCATCTCTAGAAGAGATAGTCAGATCTAGATCAGATCTATGTCCTGAAGATAATGATTCTTCACAAATAAAATTAGCCTCAACTTCGCATGTCGATTTTTCCTTTTGACAATATAATCAGTGATTAAACTTTGCGATGAATTTGCCCATTTTTTGTACAATTCCTGATATCCAAAAATGTAATTCTGAAGCCCGCGTTGAAACTTGAATGCTCGTTCAGAATTATCATGTTTGTTAATGAAATGGTTTGCTAATTTACTGCAAAGTTGAATGCCTTCTCGAATTACGTTTCATTTTCGTTTTATTTTTCTTCGACGGTATCGAGAGTTATACCAATGATATCATTGTCATTCGTGACATTATCATCTGCATTATGCTCACTGATAATTTCTGTAAATAATGAAGGGAAGAAACGCGTCCAGACATGCCCAATTTCACTAAGTTTCGGCTGAATTGTACTGGCGCAGACTGTGTTTGCATATACAGACAAAATTCTCCGAATTTTTGACCCTTTCAACATGTCAAATTGGTCTAAAATAGTTATTTAAAAAAAAATACTTCTAGAAATATAAACCGCATAAAAAGAGACCCGAGTGTGTATACAAGCACACTCGGTAGCAGTACTAGTACAAGGTGAAATATATAGCCCCGATCGGTTTAATTGAATACACCGTTCAATGAAAAGTGTCTGTTTATTAGCCTCGCTAGCTTAGTTAACTTTCTGATAGATAACGAATATCACGAGGCGACTTGTGAGAATAGCGTGCGTCTTTTAATGTCAAATAAATAATACTTACGTATAACCCAGCTGTGAGGAGACACGTAGAAGGACTACTAAATAATTCCGCGCGGTCGCCCGAACCGTTCAACACTCGATTGTTGCTCTGACACTCGTCAATTGTCACGTCATTTTCCACTTGACACTTTGTAATGCACGTATCAATTTATCTCTTAACAATTATCACGATACTGAGATGCTCTATCGCTTATTGGATACTACGAAATGTTCGTTAACTGTCAGTGTTCAGGTGAGGGGCATCACATCATCGTTGGTCGTCCGCGGTGCCGGGGACGGCGGACGGAGGGGTGGGCCCCGGGGGTGGACGCATGTCCCACTCGCGGCACATGGCACTGCCTAAGGCTGCTTCAGGAAATGGGTGGATACCAGCCGGTAACTCAGCATGGACAGGCGGCCGCTAGGCTCACTGTCCGCATCTTCTCCACCTGGCGAAATACACAACAGATTCGTTAATACAATCGACATCACTACACGTACAAAATGGATTACAAAATTGCGTTGGTTTAAGACATACAAATCAATATTTATTCATATTTTTACAGCCAAAACGGTTTTTCGATAGCTAATGTCTGAAAACGTGAGAACGCTCTTATATACAGGGTTATCCAACGAGACAACATTAAGTTTACAAAACCAAGTATTTTATTTATATAATATATAATATAATTTAATTCGAATGTTGCACCACGACTACGTTCGATACAGTGCATTCTTCGGATTAAATTTTCAGCCACTCTTTCACATAAATCTGGTGTAATTTCACCAATAACACGATTTATATTATTTTTTAATTGTTCAATCTTTGTTAATCTTGCACTAGCCGGACCTTGTGAGGATGTAGGCACTGATTTTTAAGCAAAATACGTCATGTTGTGCCATGTGATAAACCTAAATATTGTGAACGTCGAGAAATCGATAACTTTGGATCGTCCCTTACACTTTTATTTACAGCGGCAATTTTGACTTCACTCCGGAAATTTCTTTGTCTTACAGTTGTCCTCACATCATGAAAATAATATTTGTTTTAAACTTTTTCACAATTGGACGAATAGCTTTCTCAGATTGATAATTATGTCGACCGTAAAATTGCACGTTCCGATATGAAACGCCCCATGGTAAAATGGCAGACTATACTGAACAAAAATAACTATAACAGCTGTCAAAATTTTAATAAACATGACAATTATTTTCATTTGAAATTCTATTACACCTATATAATACACCTAATTGGAAAAAATTATATCACGCAGGTGACCTCCATTTTCTGCCTCGCATAAAACTGCATTTTCCATGACCTTTCGTGGTGTTTCGGAGTGTATTGCTCGAACTTCATGCTCAATATTGAGGTTTAGCGCTCGAATACGTAGATACGCTCATTCAAGTATCTCCAAAGGAAAAAATCGGGTGCTTTTAAATCCGACGAACGTGGTGGCCGAGAAAAGTTCGCATTTTTCGAAATTATTCGTTCTCCAAAAATTGTGCACGACAGGTCCATTGAAGCTCGAGCAGTGTGCGCAGTTGCACCATCTTGTTGAAACCGCATCAGCGGAGTGTTGGCAATAGTTGGCACCAGAAGGTGTTCAATCATTGTTCGATATCGATCGCCTGCGATGGTCACAGCATGACCATAGTCATTCTCAAAAAAAAATGGTCCGATTATTCTTTCTGACTTAACACCGCACCAAAATGTACAGCGAAGTGGATGCAACTGATGAATTGGTATTGGAATATATATATATGTAGTGATCATTTACGCCAGCCGAAGACAGGTCCTGTAATTACCCTATATTTTCCATTAAATATAATATTAAAAAATAGCTTTGCCTCTATGAGATATCTGATATTTGTTTAATAGTAAATTATACTGACAGCCCTACTTCGCCATCTTTAAACGTTTGTAATTATATATATATGTATATATTTGCATATCACAAATAGTAGAAGGCGACTGGGGTTCACGACGCTTTGTCCATGAGCAGAACAACTAATAGAGATCTTATTCACATATGATTTAAATTTTTTAAAACTCTACTCAACGTAAATACATGTTGATCTCTGTCTGTAATATATATGTCATAGGCTCGCCATCGCTGATCTGATGGTAAACAAAAGGCAATAATATAATTTGATTATTGTGAAATTTCCTACAACAGTATTTATTTTATTTTACTAATTATGGAGTTTTATATATTTTTGGTACTACATAATAAATCAGCATAACAAATTTTACAACACAGATTTTAAATATTCATCACAAGTGCAGTTACCCTTTAATATTAATTGTGACGTTACGCAACCTCGTACTAATTTATCACGGGCGTCATAGTATGACGTTCCATAATTTGATATTTCGCATCATTGCTCGTTCCAATTATCACGAATCACAAAATTAGGTTTCCAACGCGGTTCATCATAAGGATAGAGCAAAATATATCACATTGGGCCAAAATATAGACATAAAATATTGCCTCTGAAAATCGTCTAAATTTATATTTCTGTGATAAAATCTGGCGTCACTGCCAAAAGAAAATTTTATCCGCGATTCGAATATTATATTTGGGTAATATAATTAAGTTTTCGCGTTATACATGTTCCGTGGAGAGTGAAATATATTATTGTATAGTGTCGCAGAGAACCGAGTGAGATATGCAGTGAGATCCAGCTTTAAAGTTCAACTCACCTCTTCAAACATATCTTCCGAAAAGCACTTTTTCTTTTCATTAACGTAACGATTAACTTGCAATCGTTTTATTAAATTTTTTAATTTTTAAGATAATAATATTCGAGCTTTTATTTAATAGACTTTTTATACACACTGCTCTCGTTCATTGTTTAATAATACAAAGGGCCGTGTCCACGGAAGGAGACAATTTCAGAGATTTAGTTGAGATAGACCTCAATACCGCGTACACGTGATGATATGTTGTTCTGGAGATAAACTCAGAGATCAGCTTGAGATTGTTAGAAAGAAACAAAAACTCAAACCATTGTACATGGCGTACGTTCTGACGGCGAGATTTGATACGTGCACATGAACGTCACCTAAGACTACCGTAGATCCCTACAACTGTCTATTCTAAAAGTTAGATATACGTGGGCTATATGATAAGTATCTGTATTAGGGAATAAAACGCATTTAACAACATAGTCCCCATTCAACTCGATATTCCAACTTTTTAAAGCCATCCAAAAAATATGATTTATCGAACCCAGCAAAATAGGCCTCTTCGGCAATGACTTTTTCGTTTGACGTGAACCGCTTTCCGCCAAACCATTTTATCATGTTTGGAAACAAAAAGAAATTAGTATTAGAAAAATGGGGCTAAATCTTGAGAATAGATGACGATGAGACAGCAATTCTTAGTTCAATTCAACCAGCGTTGCTGTGGCGATTGCGGACTAGTGAACTAGCGCGTTGTCATGATGAAAGAGCACTTTTTTCTTCCCCAAATGGGGCCTTTTTCCAACAATGCAGCGTCGAATCGGCAAAGTTATTAAATATTTATATGAACATAAGGCGTTAAATTACAAACTGCTACCGGGGAGACTCAAAATCATCCAAATGACAAATGATTTTTGACGTTTAACGTACGAGAGTGAAGTAAGGTGCGAGACAGTAAATCTCTGAGACACCGTGTAACATGGTGAATACGCAAGTCGAGAGTTGTCTCCATAGTATCTCGGGGAAGTAAAATCCGTATCTCCAAGATTGTCTCGAGTCGAAAATCTCCCAAAAATCTCTTCCATGGACACGGACTATATAATATGCAGGAGTTAGACCGATAACTTTTCCGCTTTTCCGCGGAGATTAATATTGTCGACAATGACGAATAGTATTTGGGCAACTATTGACTAGAGACAACCTTTGGTGACTAGAGACAACATTTGGTGACTAGAGACAACCTTTGGTGACTAGAGACAACATTTGGTGACTAGAGACAACCTTTGGTGACTAGAGACAACCTTTGGTGACTAGAGACAACCTTTGGTGACTATAGACAACATTTGGTGACTAGAGACAACATTTGGTGACTAGAGACAACCTTTGGTGACTAGAGACAACCTTTGGTGATTAGGAACAACCTTTGGTGACTAGAGACAACCTTTGGTGATTAGGAACAACCTTTGGTAATTAAGAGTTTTCATGAAAACTTTTAAATAATATATATAATATATTTTGATTAAAAAATTATAGAATTAAGACCAACGTCTTTAGAATTGATAAAATAGTAGCGACAGTAATGTACTTGGTGTGCTGAATTCTTCGTGAATAATTTGCGAAAAATAAACAAATAGTACCAAAAAGTTATCGTAGATATAATTATAAGACTTATTCAATTTCATATCTGTCAAGTAGGTACTATGTGATACAAAACGAATCACACTGTTTACGTTTGCTCTCTATCTTTAATAGTTCAAGAGACATGAGTGGTTATAAAAAAAAATATATTAATCTCACTTTCAAATTTGTATTATCATTATTGTCACTTTCTGAAAGTTCAATATGTTATGTATATTATATTATTTTATATTAACACTGTTTTATCGTGAAAATAATACGATAATATCATGTATGTCTCAATAAGAACAATTTTATTAAACAATTAACACATTAATTAATTAATTACATTCCCTAACACTTCGCCTTTATTGTCAATATTCCCGTTAATGACCGAAACCTCCCCCCTCTTCTCAAACCCCGACCGCATTGCCCGAATATACTACAATTCTGCGATGAGAGGGACTGCACCTCTAAAAAGTAGCAGTGAAAATAACCCAACGTGTGTGTAGTACAAAGTTTTATCGTGAATATTAAAATAATCATGTTACACCACAAAGTAACCGTGATGTCGATTAATGTTATGAAATAGACAACGTTAAAATTTTGAGCTACTCTCCAGTTGTAAAAAATAGAAAAGTTTGTACGCTTTCGTGTTCCCTTACAATCATTTTGTCTCTCTTTGATTTATGTTTAATTATATTTTATATTTTACGTGCCCACTTTTTACTAAATTATGTATTTAGTTTTTTTGAAATAATATTATTGTCATCCAACTTGTATGTTTGTTTTCATTATATTATAATTAAAATATATTTATTAAGGAGAACACATTTTTATTGCGAAGTTGTAATTATTCAGAACAGACGGTCTGTGATGTTTTAAATACTAATTAAATATATTAATTAGAAAGATATGCATATAAAATCAATTTTATCGAAAAATATTGTTATTGCGCCACCGGGATTCGAACCTGGATCTCTTTCCTAACCGGGGAAGGTGCATTATCTAACTATGCTACAGCGACAATATTTTTAGCGACAAATTTTCGAACCTATATGATACGTCTTTGATATTAATACATTTAATTTAATATTGATATGTAATATTTAATATTAATTTTCGAGATTCTGTAAAAATAAGGTAGATGGCTCTTTCAAAAAATGGAACGATTAAATGTATTAATATCAAAAAGGTAACATATATGTTCGAAAATTTGTCGCTAAAAATATTGTCGCTGTAGCATAGTTGGATAATGCACCTTTCCCAGTTAGGAAAGGTTCGAATCCTGGTGCCGCGACAACAATATTTTTCGATAAAATTGATTTTATATTAATATATAATAAATATATTTAATTCGTATTTAAAATAAAGTTTTTTCTTTAACACTATCACATGATTATTATGTGAAGCTGCACTACAAACTATGTTAAGGACAATAATGAGATAGAGTTTCTTTCTTCTAGTACAAATAAATTAATAGAATGCGGGCAACAAATTTCACGGACAAAAAACATTTTTTGCGATCGTAACATTTTACATTCATAAAAACTTTTCAAAAACGTGTTGAAAATCAGCTGACTGAAAAGATCTGCTGTGTCGCTTTCTCGCGATGTGCTGTCGAGCTATATTATATTTGTCGACGATATATTAAGACAATTTTCTCCACATTTCGAATCCATTCAGGTAAACAATTCACAGTGAAATGCTTCATTATTTATCAAGAAAATGAATGAGAACTCTTGTATTATTAATCTTTGAATTGGATCGCAAAATTCACATCTAAATCACATTTATTATGGTTGTAAATTTGATTGGATTCCAAACGTTCATCGACCGATTGTAGCATGTTGATGTGCCTGTTAAATTATAAGTAATCCTGAAAGAAAATTCTTTAAACTTCAAACAAGACAATTATTTCGCTTCATCGATATGACGTAGCAGCGGAAGAAGTGTTGGAACCAAAAATTCTAGCCATTAGTTACGCTATTCCGTATCATAAATCGTTTCCGCTGAACTCTGTATCGTCCTTTATCTCGTCTCTAGTTGAGTCTCCGAGAGAAATCTCATCCGTGGAAGAGTCTAGTGGGGCATTGTATTTCTACTATTTAAAAAAATATATATAGTTTCACTTTTTTTGGGCCATCCCATATATATGGCCATATATATGTAGGATGGCCCAAAAAATTTGCAATTTTGAAACTTGTCCAAGGATGGCTTTTACCATTGACTACAAATTACTGCTCAATAGGAAATAAATATAATGTTATTTATTGGATTATTTATATCTGGATTATTTTTATTACACACTATTATCGTTTTGCAATTTGAGATTTTGTTTTTCAATTTTTATATATTTTTCGACAGCCCTTTGATTTGGACTGCTCCGCCTGTGCGTAACGCCGGCGCTAACATCAGTTGGTCATTCTGACATGCATACAAAACACAGTAGACATCTTATAATCGAGCTGAATTCTAAACTGTCGCGTCTCGAAATTTTACGTCTTTATAATGTATTAATAAAGTTTTTAATAATTAAAAAAATCTAAATATGACGTGTAGAATACAGACTGTTATTTAATCGTGTATACAAATTTTAAAATACATTAACAAATAAACTATCATTAGATTTTAAAATATGCACGTTATTATTACTGATTACTGATTAATTTCTAATTTATTTTCCAGCCGGTAACCGGCAGACGAGCGTAATGGGAATTTATAATATTATATAATGGCGAGGGGTAATCCATCTGGCTGGCCACACCTATGCATACAATTAGTACATTCACGATTACGAGTAATCATTGTGTATGTTATGTGTACAATTCACTGAGAAGGAATCCTATTTTTATTTCATTTAAAAAAAATTATTTGCAAGTAAACGGTTCCTTAACCTTTCCTCTTTGATAATGTAAACTGAGTTGACATTGTCTCTAATTATGTGAATATCTCTGTAAATATACTAAATACAGAGTTCATATTTTAGGAAATTCTCCGTAATATATTTATGTACTGCATAAAATAATTAATATATATATATACATATTTACCATACGCAACAATAAACGTGAATTTTTAAAATGTTTGTATAAGTGCGGATTGGTGCGGAAGGCGCAGTGCGCGGGGCACGAGGTGCCGGATACCGATCGTCACTCGGTCACTTTATTGGCAGAGCGTACGCTGGCCGAGTTAGACGTGTCTAATGCGTCTTTATGCTGTCGGGCATGATGATCAATATTTGTAACACTCTTGCACAATAATTGATATACTTATATATGTATCGATTATTATTTTAATGATTTATTAATTAATTAATGTAAAATATTCATATTTATCCGACTTAAAAATAGCAAAAGTCTACATGTACTCTCAGTTTACAGTACCGGAAGGCGCGTTTTTATTTTAGCACCTTACGGGGAAGTTAAACATTGTTTTTTGTCTAGATTGGTACACTGGAATCCGCTTAATGTAATCACTATGGGACGTGTAACTTTTGATAACAATAGCCGACTGATAATATTAAAACGGAAGATAAAAAATTAACAGTACACATACTGATCACTTTGTAAATCACCAACATCGTCAAATACCAATTACGCACGGAATCTATTGACACTTCGTCGTTCATGTACCCATTCGTGCGGCGACAGTTCTGCTTCAGGTAAGATCCATTACCTTCTAAGAATTATTTTCGGGCACTTATGTTTAGAAAGTTTCCAATAAATTGATAATTTTGTAGGAATTTCTTAAAAGTTTACATCTTTTATATCCACGAACTGATGACAAAAGCCAAATTTTGATTATTATACGCAGATAATTTAAAAAATATATATATACCTACAAGGTTTTGGAACCGAATGATTATGATAACAATAACCGATTGATTACATTATCCGTGATTATAATATCCGGATTCCAATGTCTCAAAGGTATGTAATATTTTTAGACGTCAGATTTTTAGGTATATACTGAATCCACAAAAAAGTATGTTTTGATAGGTACTGAATAAAATATGTAACGAGTAATACGGTAACGAGTATGACGTATTTGTGAACCAATTTTTTGTCACGCATTTATCTGAGATCCATACTCTAGTACGGAATTTACGGAACAGGCTAAGATGTTTGTACACATCAATAAATATGTGGGAAAGTATAATACAAGGTGTTCCAAAAGTCTTTTGCATAATAAAAATTCTGTAATAACATAATGGATGGGTTTAATAAAAAAAATATTATTTTGCATATACGTACAGTCCTTGGAATTTATTTCTTAAAAATTATGTTTTCTAAATGTGATCCGTTATTTCGCTAGCACTCTTCTATACGGGAGGCAAAATTTCTCCGTGATCGCCGCCATTTTTTCTCGGATATTTTCTTTTAATTAGACCAGAAAGGGAGGATTGTTACTATATACCTTTGATTTAAGGTAGCCCTGAAGGAAAAAGTTCAATGGTGTCAAGTCGCGGTTACACGGAGGCTAGTGTAGTGATATAAATTTTCCGGGGAAAATTTCACGAACAACTTGTAAAGACACGCTCCATAGCGACTGAATTCTCAAGGACGCGACTAGCGATCGGCGTACCCCCCGCTCGTTGCGTTGGTGCAACGAATGAACCAAAATGAAACAGACTTTTGGGACTCACTGTACATTATAAGTACATACTAAATTAGAACAGCGATATGCACGAATGCAATATAAGTATAGTTTTGAAGAAGCATCGGTGGTTAAGCTGGTCGGTAATTATAAATTTACGATATCAGTTTCTCGTGAACCGCAACGGACTTGATAATCAGGCCCAGAAATGTTGGGTGCCTGTACATTAATGACGTTGGTGCTCCTCTAAATGTAAGAGTCGTATTCAGTAGCGACGAGTCCACACTGTATGAAGCACTTCAATGAATTAGTTCTTTATACTCACGCTTCGTAGTTCGCACGTTTAAAATCGCGCTGACGCTTCAATAGTTCAATACTTCATACCGTATTCGCACACGCATAATAGACTCTTAAATAGAAGAAACACATAAGATTTATCCTACCTCTGTAAAATTTTAAATAACTTAGTTGGCTCACCCTATTTATTAGAACAAATAATTTTCAACTGTCCCACACACCCGACGCGATCGATCAAATAATCTTTTTCACACAAATTTTGACACAACTAATTACGTAAAAAGAAAATTGTGATCCGCTCTACGTCAAAATATAATTACGTAAATTCTTCTAATAACTTGGACATTTTTAATGATAAATTTCTTCCCTTTAAAATTAAACTACGCCAACTTTTCAATCACTCTTAACATAAATTATATATATTGCATCCCATTTCCCTCCCCTCCTTACCCTTTCCACTTTGGATGTTCAGCTTAAACACACTCTTTCGTTTATCAGTTTTTTTTAATATACACTATTTTTTAGTTTATTTTAATGTAAAAGTCTTTTTGTTTATCAGTTTGTTGGAGTGTACTATTTTTTAGTTTATTATGTAGTATTTTTTATTATGTTATTTTTATATATTATGTTATTATTGTTGTACTGTTTGTTTCCCTATAAATAAAAGATAAAAATAATAAAAATATTCTACCAAATAACTGCAACGAAGTTCTCACTCAACAATGCATACAATTAACTGCAAACTGTGTATGTATAGAGAAAAGAGTTTGTCGCTCACTTCATGTAGTTCATTGAAGTATACTTCGCGAAGTATCACACTTCATAATAGGCCAGGCCACGAATGTATGAAGAAAAAAAATTTTATCTTAATGAAAACGTAATAGTGAAAAAAGGTGACTAAATGACGTCTTTTAATTATATGCAATGTTACATAACAATTAGACAACACCTTCTGTCTCCGGATTGACCTTGAAGTTAGGAAAATTTTTAAAAAAAAGTTCATCATTTATCTCTTCGTACAGGCGTGTAACTTAATAATAAAAAAATATTTTTTATAATACAACATTAGCTTATGGCAATTATTAATGTATCAAAAAGAAAATGAAGTCATTACATAGTTATAATTAAAGTGATACTTTATAACTAGCAACAAAATCCTTTTTACCATCAAATTGTGGCATTACACTGCGAGATCATTCTCCTGCTATTTTCGTACACAAACTTGCTGAAGCTTCTGACAGTCTTCAGACAGATCTTTAAACTGCTTGCGTACGACAAGGCAAATGCAGAAGAAGCGGTTCACCTTCACCACCATGTAGTATGAACAACTGAAGATTTTCGTCAGACACTTGTTGAATTATTGGTCGTTCAGTATTGTTTTGCTGCAAGTTTATAAGGTCGTAGTAAGCGATGGCTTCAAGGTTTATATTTGGAATTTGAAAGAGTCTAATTTTCTTATCGTGTATGGTGTGAGCTCTCAGAATCCGGCATGTAGTCAGTTTTCTCAGATGCTTTTGAGGATCAGTTAACAACGCTAGCAGTAAATTTTAAGGATGAACGAAGTGGTAAGTTCTAGCATCTAGTTCTTTGTATTACAGGATCTACTATAGTTTTGAGTTCATCTGTTAAATATCTGGACAACGAAATGAACCTCCATAGGTGACGGGATCCATCTTTGCGTATGAGATGACACTTTATTGCGAACTAACTTGGAATTCTGTTAGGTCGTGTAAGCCACCTAGCATGGACCATTTTTCCTGGGGCTTTGTAGGTTAAATCTTCAGATAATATCCCAGTCGAGATTGCTGTGATGATTCTGTACAGATATAATTGATCTGTACTTAAATCTTAAGCGGATAAATCAGATATTCCTGTTGTGATTTTCTGGAACTTTACAATCGGTTTTTCTTCATAGTTTTCTAGTATGAGGACCTGATGTGGCGCCATTAATATATTCAAACAAATGCCTAAACGGTAATTCGTCCATGTGCATCAAGCAAATGATCCAATGTAATGGTTTATTAGACCGATCACTATAGTTTTATCTTTATGACCATCAAAATACGAGGCTGAAACTTGTGAAACTCTACCTTGTGTCATATTCTCTCTTGTTTTCAGTCTTGCTCTGCGCAGCTTGTTCTTGTCTAAAATTGGAACATCAGACTTGATATCATGCAGAACTGCTGAAGCAGTGGATGCTGCTACTCTGTCTGTCACTTCATACCTGCTGAAAGTCTTCGCCAATGTGGAAAAATTGATGGTAGCAGCGGGCCCCTTGTGAGAAGTTGGTGTTACAGTTTTGCAGGTGATAGTGATGTCAAATGTAGTTGAATCAGATAAACTAGACATTGAAGACATTGAAGAATACAATATAGATGTTTCTTTATCATCGAGTGGTTCTTTCATCATCTTTTTTGATGTTCGCTGATCAGTTAGGAATCTCTGCTCTTGCGCGGGTACTGTCCGATCTCTGGGACAGGACAGAAACATTAATTAATTTCTTTACATTTACACGACAAAATGTCAAATAGCACTTTATTACTTCGATAGAATTCCTCTAGATTTTTCTTCGGTATCTTAGGGTGAGATTTAAAGATGTTTTTGTACTTGAATGATAGGATTTCAACATCTGTGCATCTCGTGTATGTGTGACTGTAAGAATTGAAGCTCTTCTTTATGTCTTCTATTTTATTTGTTACTAGTCAGCTATTTTCTGAAATTATGGGTGTTTTTTCGCGCTTGTTAAGCCATATCTTGTCCACTCTTAAAACTTCGTCACTTCTTCATAAGTTGGCAACACATTGTCTTTAATATCATGAATTTCACAAAACGGATGACATTTAATGATTTGCGAGTTAGATTCATAGCGACAACGTGCGCAAACGTTAGCTCTCTCTTAAGTAGCCGGAACAATACTGACACACAAGTCGTTGTGTGCGAGCCTCATTTGCTGTCAATACAAAGGTGTAAGATTATTATTTTAGTATTATTTATGACAAAGGACTATATTTCGTGATCGAAAATATTAAAATAAAGATAATATTTCAACTTGCAGTAACATTAATACTAGCCAGAAAAAATGATAATTTTTCTTCATCTCAATTTGAATAATATTTTACACACATAATTTTGAATTCATTCGGCGCCATTCTGTCGCTAATAGAATTGCAACATGTAAAAAAAATTCGTCCTGGCCTTGCTACACACGTCACCCTTCGCTTCGCACTTCAGACACTTCATTGAAGTATAGTTCAATAACTGTTTAACGACACTTCATTGTACTATATGAAGTGCGAAGCGATTGCGACCTGCATCGGGAGCGGACCGACTAGCAGTACCGACATACTTCGAATGAAGCGTTCAATGCGAAATGAAGTTTTGTCCTTCGCTAGTATTCAGGGTGACAGGTAAAAGGTGTATAAACTCTAAAACCAGAATTTAAAAGACTATTAATGCAATCCTGTAAACAATGAACAAATAATGCTTTTGAAAAAGTATAATAATAATAAATTGTTTTAAACTAATTTTGTTTAATAAAACAGCGATTTGCAGCGAACAGAAAAATGAAACGAGCGAGACTTTTCTTACTTACAAACACGTTTTTATTACATAATCCGAAAGAGCGGAAGAATCCAAGCATTGTTTGACGTGGTATGGGGATCCTCTCGACTTCGGAGCCTGGTACAGTCGTCCCCCTAGTCAAATAAAGTTCACCCACTCGCCGAAGAGAGCTCGGAGGGGCTCACGGGAGCCCGTTGTTAAATTAAGAAAAAAAACAGTATTCTCAGATCAAATCAGTAACTAATTGCAATTTCTGTAGATGGTTTAAATGAAACATAAGACCTGTTGCCTTTTTAAATTTCTCGTAAAATACATTTATTTCGAGTGCATAATAAAAGACACCGAGCCGTTTTTTGTCTACAGTCTAACAATGGTTATAAATTTTTGATAATATTGCTTCCAGATGTTCAACGCAACATTTTTGTGAACGATTATCCTTCATACTTCGCGTGTGCACATATTTTTCCCTTTACCGTAATTGTGCACAGTTTAATAAGGACTATTCAAAACATATATATATATTACTTTGTACCGCTATTTACCAAGGAGAACTTCAATTTCAATCCAGCGTTCTGTATTACATGAAATTAGAGCGAAAAGAATAGTCGGTACTAATTTTTACGTCAATCTTGGAACTGTTCACTCTTGCAATCTAAGATAGGTAAGTACATTTTTCAGCTATTGATATTAATTATTTTACGGTATATTGCGTATTGCTACGCTATCTGTCAATCAATCATAGAGCATGGTATAATTGCTTGGGGTGGAGCGACTATGTCTGCAATTAATCCAATAATAGCAGCTCAAAAAATTATATTAAAAGTTATCCTCAAATACCCAATCACAACGAGCACTGACGAAACTTAATAAACTTGATATCTTTGATATTAGACAAATATACGCTAATACTACTCTAAAATACATATATAAATACAAACAGACATATTTTAAAACAACTCAAAATATAATTTCCACATGGACAAATACAAATAACCTACAAACCCCAAGAGCACATACTACATTTGGTCAAAGGAACTACAAATATTTTGGACCTAAACTATTTAATAGAATGCTAAAAGATTTAAATCAATTGAATTGTCCCAAGGACATGAAACTGTATATTAAAACTTGGATTCGTAATATGGGTAGAGCCAGTATTGGTGCACTCACCCAAACGTATTGACTCATACCTATATTAATTATTGCTACAAAGTGATCCAAAAATTAAGTCCATTTTAAAATTGTTCTTCATATACACCTTTTACATAGTAATAAATGTAATTCTATCCACTTGTAATTCTAATTAATTGAACAATTGCTTGTAAACTATGCCCGTCTCGACACAGAATTTCTCTAGTGAGACGGGCACAGTCCAAACAGATTTTTACATGGTATTATATAGTTACAAATAAAATAAATATAAGTATATTAAGTAACATTCGATTAATTTAATAATTATTGCGTGTAATTCGTCCCTTTCCGAAATTAAGCCCACCGCTGCCTACTCGCTGCACCACTCGTTGTCCCTTGACAAACAACAGTACAAAGCTACGTCCCATCGTATTCCCATATTGTTATAATTCTTATCTATTTGCCCTTGAGAACGTAACAAAATTGAACCAGATGTAACGTATTACAAAATATCGAGCGCAATAGACATTAAATTGACCTTAATTTAAACGTAAATGGGAGTATTACCAACCTGAGTAATAATATAGAGTCTGTATTTTATCGATCAGAGATAGAACGATTCTGCGGATTAAGTGGGGATGTTCGTGCGAGGGTACGGAGACACATTTACTATACATAAATTATAGTACATAATGCGACGATCTAGTCTGTCTGGAACGTAATAAGTATCTTTTGTTACGTAATTATTTTGTACATTAAGGAGCTTTTGAAATTTATATACAGTAGTATTTAAAACCCATTCTGTCCTAGGATGGATGCGAAAGCTGTATAATTTGTATAATACACGGCATAATTTAAATATTTAGCATCACACTATCAGATTTATAACATTACAAAATAATAACAATATTAATTATTATTATTATTTATTTATTTGATTCTCAGTACGGTGTTATATTATAATCGGATAAACATTTGAGCAAAGTAAGACATATATTCGGGTACCCTGCCTGCTACACTAGTGGCATACTATATTATAGCAGATAGTATTCTTCCGGTACAGAGTAAACAAAGTGCAATGATTAATGCACAAAATTATATATATATATATATACATATATATAATTGTCATTAAATTAGGTGAATACTTTGTAAAACTTAACGTAAATGCATTGTTTAATGTATAAGATATAATATATGGTATATGTAATTTACTCTTTAAAACAAGTTGCAATTAGGTAATTCAATATACTGCTGTAGCAGTTTTAATCTCAATTGAAATGTAACCTCGATAAAATGTAACAATGTCCTTTCAAATATCTCTACGTGCGGCACACAGAACATACCCCGTGTAACACACCTACTGCATCATATTTTTGGGGTAGATCTACTTCTTCTTTTTTTACGCCACTACGTCCCAACTTGTCGCCGCCAAATTCAATCCACGACCATTAAACTCCAGCTCCCATCCTACTTCAATCCTCATCCACACGGACAGCCCACCTCTTCCTTGGTCTGCCTCTAGATCTCTTCCCATGGGGTATTCACTTGATCACGATCTGTGGTGTCCTGTCGTTTGGTATTTTTTCAATATGGCGATTGTTTCTTGTTCATTTCAATTTTCTTACTCGTATTTCATTTTAATCCTGTAAGTTATATTTTCTAGTGTTTTTTTTTTTGCTTCATTTACATAGTATTCCGACCTCCGCAGTTGCTTATGGCATGGACAGGTATGAAAGCTTCCATTTCCATCTAGAAGGTGAATATTCAATTCATCCGTTGTCTTATTTAACTTGTTCAAGTTAGAGTTCAGATATGTTACAAATCGTTACACCGGGCATTTCAATTTTTTACGATATTCAGGTGGCTTCACGAACGGTTTGCCAGTAAAACTGGATATTAAAGGGTTGCCACGTTAAATAAATAAGTATTGGATAGTAATATTAGTCATATAGAAAACAGTTTTATTCCTCTCCTAAAAAGTGAATAAAAATGATATATATAGATCGGGGTGTCTCCTGTTCACGCGCACTGACCGTGTACTTCGTATTTAAGTCGTTTAAATGCAATCCAAATTTTTTCGTTTACTGTTTCAGGATCTCAAGACGGTCGATGATTATTTTTATTTAGATCAGCTTATCATAGCTAAACCATCAACGCAGTTGAGCCTCCAAATATTCATGATTCCAACTATTCGAATATCGAATAGTTAATGATAATATATTCGAATATTCGAATATATTCGCAAAAATTTTAAGAAAGGAATAATTTACTTCGGATGATAAATACAGAAATGTTTCTCCAAAAATGTAAGATTCGTGATTAATAACTTGCAGAACTCGAACTCTTCGTGGAGATAAAAAGGAGTCAGTATTCTCTCGATAACTGACAAAATTTTAGATATGTTTATATTACTTCATATCTCACACCCCACGTGCGAGTTTTTTTTTCATTATTTTGTATATAACTTCTGTTTGTCGGCTCAAGTATTTATGAAAGCTAAATACTAAAGAATAATAGAAAGCCGATTCCATCGTTGACAAAACAATGTATTATAAGTGCTCGTTGTCATAAAACCATAAAGATAAGCAGAAGACTTAAAAAAAAGGCAAATGCAAAAGATGTCCGACAAAGGCGTTTACATCTTTATTGTCCGATTTCCATAAAGCCGATAGCGATACTTCTGGAGAAAAAAATCGTATACCGGAATGAATGAATGAATGCTTGCATATGACTTCCAGGGTTCGTAAACCTTTGTTTCGTTTAGAAAAATATTAAAAATCTTATAATATAAATATGAGCGAATACTTTACGAATACTTTTTAAAGTATTCGTATAGCGAATACTTAATAAAGTCTTATCTATACGAATACTTTTTAAAGTATTCGTATAGACAAGACATATAAGACAAATTATAGACACCTCATGGAGACGAAACTATTTATATTATATATATAAAAAGAATGGAAGTAAGGGTATTACAAGGTTTACGACCTGTCTTCGGCTGGCTTAAGTGATTTAAAAAAAAACATAAATGGCGTCAGCGAAGTTGTACTTGAAATATTCCTACACGGTAACATATATACAACGTCCAAAAAAAAAATTTTATAGATGAAGTTAATTATGGATAGAATTGGTGAACGTTACTTAGTGTAAAGTGATCAATTAAGCCAGCCGAAGACAGGTCGTAAGTCCTGTAATACTCTTACTTCCATTCTTCCCGTATAACATAAATAGCTTCGTCACTATGAGAAATCTATAGTTTGTATTAATAAAGATAATTTACATTGGAATGATTTTCAATGCACATTAATAAAACTTTTGTAGCTTAAAAACTAGGACGAAAGTAGCGCGCCCATCTTAGAATAGGTGAAAGTCTACATTTTGACTTTTTACGTCAAATGACGAAATTATTTTGTAAAGCTGTCATAGTCAGATGTACTAAACATGTTTATGTTGGACATGTTTATGTTATCTGGGACAAGGGGCATTCTACATACACACATTATTTGTGGAAACATAAATCCGATAGTTTACGACACATTTATGCAACAGTAAAAGTATTTACTCTTCGAAAATTAAATCTTCGTGTAAACACAACGTATTTTTTACATCAACGCGTATTATATTGTTAGCGTTTTAAATTTTTGTTCCAATCGAGTCATATATTTAAAAAAAGTCGAGGAGCTATTTGATTGCGTAAGTGGTACCAAATTGATCACGTGAGTGGATACCAAAATGAAAATATTGAAACAAGGGATTTCCGTTGTATATATTTAGTAGTTTGTGATAATAATCAATTTTGTTATTATTATTTAATATATAAACTGAATATGCAGTTGTGGTTTTGCATTATTATAAAATGTATACAAATAACTAATATTATTATATCTCATTTACAACATGCAGAGTCACATTGAGACATGGTTTAAAACATCGAGTCTCGTCACTTGTCATTGTCGTATGTAAACTCTAGAGTCTAGAGGCGACAATACATCCACCCAGGGCACCCAGTCACCTGTCTGGGTCACTTCGGCTGAAACTGGTTACAAAGAGGCTGAATCCGGAACGCGAGCTTACAACAATTTTTCTGCTGAAAACATGGCCTCTACGAAGTAAATATACGTAATATGTTCGACAAATTATCAACATCGAGATTGTTCCAACCCACGCCGAACGCTAGAAAATCATTTTATTTTAAGCACTGACTCTTCCGACAAATTCGTCAATTATAAAAATTAATTAATACACAACGCGTAGAATTAAATATTTATAAATAAATGTGCTTATTTCATAATTAAAATATGAATCCATTTTTCGCGTTTTATATATTAGACTTATCCAATTTTAACAAAGACAATTACGTTACCCAGACTAAACAAGATCGACGACTAGATACGTTTGATAAATTAAGCAATTATATTAAACAACAGACATTTTAATTTTGAAGTGAATTCATTTAAAAAAATTCCTAATGATGGTATGTCACTCAATCTGTAGGTACGTCGCTTTTTTGTATTTATAAAAAGTAACAGTACCTGCCTATCTTTCTTCAGTGATGATGTGAAGCATACTCATTTCCTACGAGTATTTTTCTATGCTATTTAGATAAAAAAAAACATTTAAATTTTTCTAATCCCAACGGTTTATTTTTTCGTATTGCTGTATTTTAATCAATTCTTAGAAAAAATCATGTTGCTTTGATTGTTCTCTTTGGCCGAGTTAGAGAATTATTTTTTCGGAAAATTACAATAAATACTGTAGAACTAAAAGATCTTTTTTAACGGTTCGAATGAGAGTTATCTCGGAGACCTGTTGTTAAGGCGATGATTCATAAGTCGCTTCGCGCTCAATTCCGTACTGACCTTTACCAGCTTTTAAAATCTCCGAAATAAATCCATCCGTGAATATACGCCATTAGGAGGCAATTAGCCGACGGGGATAGATTAATAAAAATTCGATTAAATAAATATCACTATAAAATTGCTTTCTGAAATTATCTCCGTAATTAATTACTGATTCTTTGGATTTTTTTTTTTGGTAAAACACTAAAATAGTCGAATTTTTAAGGAGTATCCACATCTAAAGTTATTTTCTTTTAATAAGTTCATATTCATATAATTATTCAGAACAGACGGTCTGTGATATTTTAAATACTAATCAAATACATTAATTAGAAAGATATACATATAAAATCAATTTTATCTAAAAATATTGTTGTTGCGCTACCGGGATTCGAAAGTAGATGGCTTTCAAATAATGGAACGATAGATGTATTAATTTGAAAAGTGTAACATGTAGGTTCGAAAATTTGTCGTCAATCCACTGTGTTGGTATAGCATAATCGGATAATGCACGCTTCCCGGATTGGAAGAGTTCGAATCCCGGTAGCGACAATAATATTTTTCGATCAACTGATTTTATACGCATATCTTTCTAATTAATACATTTAATTTGTATTTATAAAATTGTTCATCATACTGAAAAAAATTGCTAGCTTTTTAATTCCAAAAATCCGTTTTAAATGTCACATCCGGTCATTTTATATGTTCGAAAATCAATAAATGTCGATCTGACCACAAGATAAAGCGGACGTTGTATTTATTTGCGATCTGCAGCATATTAACTAATATTTTCTGTAATCGGTCAGATTGGTAGACTGATTGTTTGAATAGAAACAGACTCTGAAGGATTTCGCTAATGGCGACCAGAAATATTATACTTTGTCATAAATTTGTCGACAAACTCGACAGCCACAATTTGCGGTCTAGCATTGGTCAACTGCTCCACGGGTGACGTGTTCAATTTCCGGGTACGAATTAAAAATATTATTTCTATTGTAAAACTATTGCATCGGACCTGCACGATGAATTATTTAATTATTGAAATGAGTTTCTTAAAATATATTCGTTACACACATAAGTCAATGTTTTTTTTTTAAAAAGCTACATTGGAGTGTATTTTGAAGTGATGTATATTTACAATGTACATGTTTATTAATTATTTTCTGTATTGATCCAAATACATATATACATACACCCTTAACATAGTGCGTAGTAAGAAGTCGAAGCGTTTTCTGTAATATTTACTACGTAGAATATTTATATTCAAAGCCAATTGAAAATAACGAATATTTACGTACTTGATATGTTTAGTTCATTGGTATCCAAATACATGGGGAAACTATTTTGAATATTTTGTCAAGTAAGTATGAAAGAAAGAAAATATATGTATGTCAGGACAGTAATGTGGGAGGACAGCGTGTATGTATAATATGTACACATACCTACACATACATGCAATATTGAATATAACATGAATATAACGTATAAAAAATTGATGTAAATAATAATAACGTCAACTAGGCCCCACATACTATAACATTACAATCATTATAAGTGTGCGGGTAATTTTTTTAATAATATTAGTTTATATTTTTAATGTTATTTAATAATTTAATATTCAATAGGTTTCATCTGATACGAGCTTTCGTCGTTGAAGGGATCAATCCGAGGATGGGGAACGTTTCTTCGCTAGATTGACTATCCTAGATTAAAAAATTCATAATTTTACAGTGTATTTTTAAATACACTTCCTCCTTGTAAATTATCTCAATTAATACGTGCTGAAAATAATCAAATTATAGACGGGCGAATATTTATTTATTGTTTAGTCGGATCGATCAACGTCGCACAATTCTACTCGACCGTTTTTTCTCTATTCGTAATAAATATGCGAGTATTTTTCTCGAGCAATTAAACGTCATAATTGACTTAAGGCTCACCGGAGCTGATTGCGCAGCAATCGTATTTTATTTTTATAATAGGTTTAATTTAGTTGCGTTTGGTTTTTAGCGGTTACCGGTAGTGCCAGCGCAAAGTGTGAGACACTTTTATTTTTAATGTTATAATTACACAAAAAAAAATTTAAAATAACAGCTGCGCTGTGGTAGATTCACTCTGGCACCGATATTCCTTCGAGGAAATCGGCGCTTCCCTTTCGGATCGCGCGGCGTGACCTTCGAAACCGCGGAGACGAAACTGGTACGAATCGTTTGTTTAAGAAAATGTGTTACGAATAATGCTTAATTTCCAGCGAAGCTGTCGGAAGGTAACTGCGTACATACCGTTCCACGCGAGCCGGGGACGCAAAAGGCCCGATCTACGCGGACGTTGATAAACAAAGCCCACTCGAGATCGCTTCGGGCGATCACCGCAACACTACACGAGACACGGGCAGAATGAACACTTACCGACTGATTTGAGACGATCGGCGGTCGCTCGGCTGTAGAGCTGGTTCGGAGCGAATCACTCACCGCGTTTGTGACGGACTAAACTTTGTATTCGCGATCGGGAGAGAAATGGGAATGGCGCGGAATGTGTATAGTATATACGCCGGCTTCGGCCGTTTGCTGGAGTGAGGCGCGCGCGGCGCACGCGCGGCCAGAAGGCTTCCGGAGCGCCGTGCGGCGGGAAAACTCGCGGTCGCGGGGAAACGGGCCCCACCCTGTACCGTGCTCGGCGCGCCGCCCGGCACCGGCACGGCACCGGCACCCGCACACCCGGCGCACCTAGCGCCCGGCGCGGCTCTTTCTCTTTATCATCTAATATAATAATAATATCTAAACACGATTTGTTATATAATCCAATTTAAAAACCCCTCGCGTATTCTTCAAATATAAGAACACAGTCAAGAAGAGTCCGACGTAAAATAATATAACTAGAAATAACCCGTTAATAATGAAGAGAAATTAATATTTTTTCAAGTCTTAATTATGCTAAATAAATTACTTTAATGCCGTGACCAACATATTTTGACGTGATTGCACATTTTGAATTGGCGGCCGATCTTGTTTGTTTTATGATGCTACGCGACACAGACAGCTGTCAATACTCGTATATATCTGTTTATATTGATATGCGATATAGGCGGCGGTAGGGAAATCGTATACAGGGTGGCTCAAAAAAAAGAGAGTATTTCGTAAAATGTGATATAATTACATCACAATTAGTCTAACTATATTAACAATAGCTTAAACAGTATACTAATTCACTTACTTATCATTTACCTATATTACGTTTTATTTCGACAATTTTCGGTCGCCATTTTTAATTATTTATTTTCCCATTGTTTATATTTGTTTTTTTCAAATTATTGTCCAGAATGACAAAAATCACTGCAGAAGACCGTATTCTGATCAAAAATTTGCGAATTGAAAAACGTTGGGGTGCTAGGAAAATATTCAAAAAGTTTCAAAACAATGCCAGGAGTACAGGTGGACATTACGGCAGTACGGAGCTCCATCTCACACAGCCAAAAATACAATTAACTTTCTTCGTCGTGAGAACGCTAATTTCATCGAGCCAGGCATGTGGCCACCGAACAGCCCAGATTTAAACCCAGTAGATTATGCAATACGGGGTGTTTGGATGATTTCTGATTAGCTAAATGTTGTGCATTAAGAATTATTATTAATTATGTTACGTTTTGAAATAATATCATAATGAACAAAGAATCAATACATACATATGTAATGTAAACTTTTCAATGCCCGTTAACTTGTGGCTTCTTTTCAAATTAACAACGTATAATATTTTTACATAAATTGCAAAATTATTCTATACACAATGTTAACAGGAATTTCGTTATGCCAGTTATTCAGATTCTGGATATTATTGTATAATAAAAATAATATTCGCTCATATATTAAAACCACAATATACATATCAATACAATAGCATATAGACGCGATAACAAGACGAGTTGTAGCAATTTTCTGCTTCATAATAAAGTTTCTCTTCGTATTTGAGCCCCTTCTAGATTTATATTTTTATTGCAATAATTAATAATTATTGTCCATAAACACAGATTTCAAATTAAAATAAATCCATCTTTACATAATCTGTGTCTCGTCTGCTTTAGAGGAAACTCTTGGTTTCTATCAGCTAGATTTGTACCCAAAAATTTGATTTTACAAAATAAATACGATAAGAAAACCAAAGTATTTATAAATTAGATTATACGTACATCTAAATTTCACAAATAATAACTTGACTACATACTAGGCATAACTTTCACAAACGTGACCCAGTCCGATTCAAGCGGAGTTATCTATTAGTGAATTGAAAGCAATATATAATTATATACGTATATATAATTATATATTGATACGTAATGGTCAATGCAACCGATGGGGTGCTTTTGGGCCCACATTAAATAGGGGCCTACAAAACAATTAGTATCGATACTTTTCCCAGCGCTAATATTTATCCACCACATCAAAAGATGGAATTAGAAAATTAAAAAAAATCTTTCAAATTTTTTAATGATAATCGATGTAAAATGTGCGGTTTATCTACAAAACGAAAATAGCCGTAAAGCGAATCAAGAATTTGCCTAAAAACATACAAACATTTTTTTCATGAATATTAAGAGACAAGAGACAATTTTTTTTTCCTTAATAATTAACGATTAACCGGTTTTAAAACAGCGTAGTACTTAAGGCGCGACTTTCAACAATAATTCAATATTTCACACTTTTTACGAAAATGTGGGTTTATATTATTCATTTATATCAGAAGTTGTACATTAGATTTGACTTTTTTAAAAGTATTACTTAGGTAGGACCATTTAATTAAATTTACATTTAAAACTAATAAACTGAATGTTATTTACCATAATTAAGATAATACGAGCATCGTAAGAAAGACCGCAACTATTAGATACATTTTTCGCGTGCCACAAAGTTGCCTAAATATGGAATATTCTTGCATTAACGAAATATATTCTTGAAGCCAAGATTATGGAAACGAATCTCAATTGAGACAAATTAACAAAATGTTAAAACTAAATAGAGTTATAACCATTCAATATGCAGGACATATTATCAATTTTCAACGTTTTTAATATACTTTATTTTAGTGAATACATATGTTTTTAAATAATACTAGAGTGCCCGCACAGCTACCGCCCGGTAGCAGACTTATCCTGCAGAGACGCAGTTCTCTGTTGTCAATCTCACCCAACAAAAAAAAACACTTTTCTCGGTATCCCAGATTTGGAAAAAACATAGTCGACGTACATAGCCAGCAACCCACGAGAAAAAATACAATTTTTCTCGGTATAATTCTTTTCCGGCAAATTTTTCCGTATATAAAATTAATTAATTTATCGTAATACTCTAAAAAAATAATTAAATATGTTTTTAAATAATATATTCTATTTACTCACATGTATAGAGGCTTCAACTACTATTTAAAACTATGTTTTGTATCAAAAACACAATAATTAACTTTTGAATAATATTTTTTCAGTGTTATAAATGACGATAAAGTTAAATAATCAGCGCTGTGACTATTTTCGTTAAAAAATGTCGAAAATATATGTTTTCGCAATATTTTATCTACAATTTGAATTAATATTGAACTTATTCGGAACATTATTATTATAAAATTTCATAAATTTAATATTTTTTTTACTGATTTTACGGGAAAACAACATTTTCTTGAACAAAGTAAACATTTTATGTGCGTTATTTTTATATAAGTCGCAATCAACTATTTCGTTTATATATAACACTGTTGTATTTTAAATACTAGCCGTCTGCTTCATAAATAGTATGTAATTATGAAACAGACGTATCACCAAAACGGCAACGTGGTGGTTTAAATCGATAATATTAAACAAAACCGCAAAAATTCGTCTGATATAATATTTTTAAATTTAGGACATTGATCTAAATATATGTAGATACTTTATCAAGTTTCAAAACATATTCATATATATATTTATTTATTTCATTCCATATATATCAATATGAAAAAGCGTGGAAAAGACTCCAGATACGTCTTATTTTTGACACTTGTATCGAATGCGGTAAAATCAGCAATTTTATTGTAGTTTCTTTCTATTCAAACCTTCCTCTCTCGCATGATTTACGTAACAAATAACATTATTAATTATTTATCTGATATTTAAGAAATGAACTATTAGCCTGATCTTGAAAGCACGTGTAATTCGCGTAGAATTTCTCGATTTTCAAACTGGAATAATGATAGCATGCCTTTAATACATATTCTTATAACTAATTTTAAATAGATGCATGCCCGTCCATCTTGTATTGGGGCCCAATTTTTTAGTTACACTACTGGATACAATCTTCTGAATCGCGTTGGCTGCGCACTGCGCGATGGATCGCGATGGTCCGACCATAATAGAACACCTGTGCATACGATCACCGTTCAATCTCAGGCCAGGTTGTGACCACATTGTGCTATGTTTTGTGGTTTACATTAACAACGACGATATTAATAATAAATTAATAGCTGCACGACCGCGTCCCGGGGACGCGAGCGCCCGCGCAGGAGAACAACTTCGCCCAGGCCTCGCTAGTGATGATGAGAAGATGGCAACCGAATCAATGTATTGGACATTGTAAAATAATTAAAAATCTAACAAGCACCGCCATGGTTGTGTTTAATCAGACAGAAAGATATATATAGAGAGAGAGAGAGAGAGAGAAAGTATTATCTGTACAGTCCACTGGGAGGAAAGGAAGAAATGACATTGTATAATATTTATAACATTTTAAAATATCATTCTTTAGAAAGCGGCTGTTGAAAATATTCCGTAACTAGTACCTATCGAATGTAAATTTTCGAATACGTTACAGGTCGATTTTTTGATCATGACACATGAAGAATGTGTCGTGTACCGATACACGTCAATGTGTGCGTGGGCGCTATCTAAGCGAGAAAGAGACAAAGTTATATGACCGCTTCACGCTAGACAGAAATGCAACAATGCACTTGATGTCAGTTGACGCGTAATATCGGTTGTGTACATAGCGCGCAGTGTTTGCACCTTTAATATATACAGAATAAATGTAAATTGATAATAATTATTATTAAATCATTTTCCGTAATTTGTTGGCGGTTGTCCATTATATTGATATAATAAAATACAGTTTCGACAGAGTCATCATTATTATTATTATTTTTTTTTTTAAATAGAGATGCGTAACCGGAATACATGTCACATTAATATTCTTACTATTTTCAAACTAAGCTAAATGCTTGTTCTATGAAAATAGGACTAACTTGCTGGTGTCCTGGAACGAGGCGCGAACCCCCGACCACTAGATCACTAGGCCAACGTCTTGACCACTACACCAACAAGCTACTCGAATATTATTAAGGTCTGTTTAATATTATTTAATTTCCTACCCATAAAATAATTAAACATTAAACAAATCTATGTACTGTAGTATTGTAATAATATATATATACACTAGCAACTGATTCGTTTATGGCCGACTGTACAGTGCCATGAGTAAAAAATGGACCTGTAAAGCCTCGTTAACGAGAACTTTTAAATAGATCCTGTGTAGATACGAACTGAATTCACAAATAAGTTCTTTGCCTACCATCGAAACGTGAAAGTATATATTTTTATTTTCGAGTGCTGTAGCTAGTGATGAGCTAAACCGTGATTGTGACTGTGATTTGTGTTCGATTATAATGATGATTAGTAACTTATTATTTGCAATTCGTCGAGCAATCACCGGCGCACTAGAAACTAAGCCGCCAAAAATTTAATCTTAGTTGTCAGTCGCTGTTACAATTTAATACCAATTACACAATCACAGTCACAATAACGGTTCAGCCCATCGCTAGTTGTAGCTATTCGATCAAATGAATTTTTTAAATCTGTTAAAAAATTAAATTATTTATATTTTCAAAGTACGCCAAAAGGACTCGCACTATCAAACTACTCGGATTAGCACGATGGTGGTGAAATAATTTCAAAATCTGACCTATATTTTGAAAGGTCTAACCGCTGACTACGAGTACATAGAGTACCGAGCTAGACGATCCTCGATACTTCCCACTTTCTCCCCCGCCGCAGTCTGCATTGTGAAGGTTACCGAGTCATGCCTTATTTTATTGTTTTCGGTTTACATCCCTTATTTTCTGACAAACAGCATCCAAAAAAAAACTATTTTGAAATAGCGTTATCGAAAATATTTTATTATTAGACCGTGGTAAGACGGGTTTTTTCTTCTAAGAGTTTTATAAATCTGACGTATTATATAATAAATGTATCTTAATCATTTAAAAGACTATTTGAAATCATTCTACCGCCACTAGTGATGGTAAACCATTACGTCACTGTGATTGTGTCGACGATTGGTAACTGAGATTTAACCACGATTGGTAACTAAGATTTTACTGTCGGAGGTTTACTTTCTAGTGTACCAGTCATTGCTTGAAGAATTACGTTATCAGTTATCAATATCGTTACAGTCGAACAATAATCAATATCGTTTAAATAACGATTTTACCATCTCTACTGCGTAGGTCCTCCGTGTCAGATGTGATCGGCGTTAAAAGATTAATTCTGATGCCCCGTTTTAACGAATGAGATTTATCGACATCTCTGAGGTACGGATTTTACTCCCATGAGATTTTTTGGAGACAACTATCAGCTTTCGTAGTCCCTGTGCCTTCGTGCCTTCGTCATCTCGCGCCTCGCTTCACGCTCGTCGCACGTCAAACGTCAAATATCATTGTTGTTTATCGTCAGTTGGATGACTTTGAATCCCCCCAGTGGCAGTTAAAACGGAATAAATATAATTTATAACTTTATGTCTAACATTTCAGAATAGATAGTGGTAAAGATCTTTTCTATCAGTCTCAAAACTAATCTCCGAGATGAACCCACGGTGCCTCCTTCCGTGGACACGGGCCTTAACAATGAACGTGGAATTTTCCAGAATAATCTGAAAGTTTTTTTCAGAGTATAACAGCACCAAAAATATTACATTAATACATGTTTTTTTTAAATAATAATTTGGCTACAGTTCGTGTTTAAAATTAGTTAATAATAAGTCAAATTATTAAATAAGATCACGCAAAATACAGTCGCCAGTCGCCGTTGCCACCGCTAACAATATTAAAGGAAACCATAAAGTATCTGTAGACAGATTATAACCGTGCTATTATAAGATCAAAAGATTATGGTTATAGCGTTTTATTTAGGCCACAAGCCTTATCTACTATTGATTCACGGTGGACAATCGTCGCGCGATTAGCAACGTGCAGTGGAGTGGAATATAGAGTACGAGTACAAACAGTACAACCCGCGCGCTAGGGGTGGCCGCGAGTGGGGCGGGGGTTGGGAGGGGGGGTGAGCCGCGCACGCGCGCCCCTATCGATCGCACGCCTCGAATTCCTCGAGTCGTATTACGTACGCTTCGCCCAAATTATCACTTCTCGTACCTCGTAGCCAACTATACCATCGTACGTGCCCATTACACACCCTGATATATTTTAAACATACAAGAAAACACGACAGGAGAAAATCAGTGAGACTTTTATATATTTTAATTGTCTTAAATATATTTGAGAATAAAATGACGTATTTTAATTTAGTTCAAGATTAACCTTTCCTTTACGGTGGCAAAATGAAAACGCGCGTTGCTGTAAGCTCAGTGTGCATGTAGACTTTGCGATTTTTAAATCGGATAAATATGAAATAAATATAAATATGAAATTTAAATCGGATAAATATGAATATGATACATGTATTATTTATATTAATCATTAAAATAATAGTTGACACGCACATATATATAATTGTGTAAAAGTTCTAAAATGAAAAAAACATTGGACATCATGAACGATAGAGTAAGACACGTCTAACTTGGCCAGCGCACTCTCTGTCACTAAAGTGACATTTAACGCCACCCGCGCACTGCGCCGTCTGCATCACTCCGCATGTAAACATACACGCATTGACAAATTCACATCAGGTTCTCAGAGAAAACATTTTTTATTGTTGCGTATAGTAAATACTTTTATATTTTAATTATTTTATAATACATAAATATATTACCTGAAATATGAACTCTGTATTTAGTATATTTACAAAGATATTCACATAATGTCAACTTAGTTTACATCATCGGAGAAGAAAGGTTAAGAAGGACGTCATAGGACCTCTTTACATTCATTTCAGAAAGGGGGATACGAGGCAATATGAATCTGATTTATCATTTAGCTATTTAGGCGTTCGCTAACCAACTGTTAACAACTGATGAAATATATTATACAATCGGCGCACATTTTTAATTCGTCTGTGTAGTATCCAGTTAAGGTCAGTGGCCCGCGGTAGGTTAAGGTAGGTCAGGTCACGTGGCTGAAATAGTCATGTTAATTAGTTAGCGTACGATATTTTTGCGGTTATCAGTTATAACGTGATGAATATCTCCTCGCACGCGGCACCGGTCGATGCCAACGACGACAGATATCTCGCAATGAAAATTCAGACAAGCATCGTGCCGGATGTGGAAGGAGCGACATTTCGAATATAGAAATGTGTTTAATTTGCCTATCCCACAAAAATAACACACAAAGACTTCACAGGCTTGGGAACGATTTTGGTCCTGTAGATATATTCCGATGTTCAATGCTTAAATATAAGAGCGATGTTTTTAATATTGTACTGAGACAATGGTATAATTGATTAAAGTATTTAAGCCATTTTGTGTTTATCTTAAATTTTATTAAATGTTAAAGCAATATAATAAGGTTGCATTGAAATATAGATGTGGCCGCGCAATGGCTACCACTGCCTGCGCAGCGGCTACATTAACTGCCTGTAGGATCTAACAGCAAGTTTTATATCAGTATATATATATATATTTTATTAGAAAGTCGAATTATGTCTTATAACGTTTCGAATTTTATGAAGTAGGAGTATGTAACGTTAGTACCTAATGTAACTAGTAACACCCTGGTTAAATAATTTCGCGTTCGGCTCGGATGGCCGAGTAGTCATTTCGAGGTTGGCCGCTAGGTTCGGCCGCGGCAAGCTATTCGGCTGCTGAAGCCATTCTGTTGAATTCATATTAGAAGGTACGCTGAGGATGGAGCCTATACAAGATCCAGGCGCAGAGCCAACGCCAGAGAGAAGCGTGTAGACGTCGCGCCATGGAGAAATTAGAAGGGAAATAATTTAATTTCCCTTCTTTTTCTTTTACTTCTTCTTTCTTTTCTTTCATTTCTCATCACGGTCTACCTGGGAGAAGAAGATTCGTGCGTGGATCGCCGGTTGAAGGAGTATCCTGATCAATTGCCAGGCACTCGGAAACGGCGGTGGACACCAAAATGGAGGGATGCAAGAAGATGATAATGATTTTTTACGGCAGACGCAAGAGGAATGGCCCAAGGTCGACACATTTTTATGCACTATTATTATTGTCGTCGCCACCTATTTTGTAGCTCCGTAATTTTATTTTATTTATTCAAAAAGTAATAGTTTTCTTTGTTTCCTCAATAAAATTTAACGTACAATTTGTTAATAATATTTAATTTTGCTGTTTAGTGAAGTTTATTTTCCCAGAAGATGGTTAAGGTGGATCTCGATATTATGGTAAGCAGGTAGCTTCTGATTCACACTCATGCTCTCCCCTGTTACTGGTCCATGGAGGATAGTCCGACAGAACACGCCTCACAATGGCGCTTCCAAGTCGTGGCGAGCTACACCTCGTAGTCTACATAATGGCGATACAGTGCTAAATTTAACAGATCACTTCGATTAAGTACACATAAACACATTATTAGAAGGCTCGTTAGTTGGAATATTATTTGATTCCATCACGATTTGTCCATAATGCCTAGTGAGAAGAATAAGATATATAACATATATTGTTACGTTGCGATCTGGCCCCGGCGGATCGTATGCCAAGGCAACGCCACCGGCTAGACTATGCTTGACACAAAAGTGTGGGTTCGACTGAAATTGAGTCTTGCGCACTTACCTTTAACTGACGACCTTTCTCTTTCACCTGTGGTAAATTTAGTAGGTTTGTTTAATAGTACAAAATAAATATCAAATAATTGATCTCTCCATTCTGGTATCAGTTCACAAATACAACATGACAAGGATTCCGATTCCTGTGGCGAGCCTCTAGAATATGAAGCAAAACAAAACCTCACAGTAATATTAATTCTATGTCCGTGATGGTAAACGGTTGTTCCCGCTTGACATCACAATTAAGTAAAAATGATGGTAACATAACCTCGAAATCCGTGCGCCGTAACCGCCGCACACGTTTGATCCTCTAAAATATAGGATCGCGGCCGTCACGCTGGATGTGGCGACGATTCCTCCATCTCAAATGTAACTACCTTCTATCGCAGATTAGAACCGGGCGCCATTAGCCCGGGGCCCGAAAAAGGAAAATTGTCATTTTTGCATAGGAAGAGAATACTATGCAAATTAGATAAGTACTACAATATTATACAGATGGTGCACTAGTATCGACAATAAACGTGGCGAGTTTTAAAAAATGGTCCAACTCGAGGGATTAACTTCTTACATTAGTATATACAGAGTGGCCCAAAAAAAGTTAGAACGCTTCATTACATTCATAATTACATCAAAATTAGTTTAACTATATCAACAATAGCTAAAATAGTTTACTAATTCACTTACTTACCTATTTACCTATATTACGTTTTATTTCGACAATTTCCGGTCGCCATCTTTGATTATTAATTTTACCATTGTTTATATTTGGTTTATTTCAAATTGTTGCACAGAATGACAAAAATCACTGCAGAAGGCCATATTCTGATCAAAAATTTGCGAATTTAAAAACGTCGGGGTCCTAGGAAAATTATCAAATAGTTTCAAAACAAAGCCTGGAGTACAGCTAGACATTACAGCATAACTGGACATTACAGCAGGACGGAGCTCCATCTCACACAGTTAGAATACAATCAACTTTCGTTGTGAGAATGTTAATTTCATCGAGACAGGCACGTGGCCACTGTACAGCCCAGATTTAAATCCAGTAGATTTTAATGCGAATTGCTTAATAAAAATTACATTAAGAATTATAATTAATTATATTATGTTTTGAAATAACTCATGTGTTACGAGATGTTCTCACTTTTTTGGGCCACCCTGTATTTAAAAAAACGAAGGAAAATTATATTTTGTATTTATTTTATTTTATTGTATTGAGGGATTTTGACAGTTTATAAACTTATTATAATAATTAACATAATAAATATTTAACATGTGATACTATTTATGAAAATCCACAGAAATGTTTAGGTACATAAGTATGTTTAGGTGCAGAAGATAAATAAAAAGATAAAAAAGAGGGAGAAAGGGTGGGGAGGTTGCAACTATTGTTGCGGTAAAGGGAGAACAAGACTTGTTTGTAGGTAGAATGATTAGTCAAAATTGAGATTGAGGTGGTTCATAAAAAGAACCCTTTAAGCGCAGTAAGGCTAATGTTGAACAAGTCAATTTCTCATTATGGTATTTGCATGACCGGTGAATAAATGAATTTTGTATGTAAGATGTTCTACTTCTGGGAATGTGGAAGAGTACGGATTGCCGGGTTCTAGATGGCACATGGAGAGATATTAATTCCAATCGGTTGGGACAATCAATATGGCCTTGCAGTAGTTTGAAAAGAAGTATTAAGTCAGCACGTGTTCGTCGATGTATGCTGCAAATTAGGAAAATGCAACATATTTATTTATTTCATTAACCTCCTTTTTTCCGGTTGATTTTCTTAATTCTATTTTGTATCAATTTTTTAATAAAAAAATAATCCATACAAACAGAAAATCGATAGTATCACTCAAAAATCTCACGAATATCAGTCCTAGTTTATTTGATTTCGGTTTATGAATGGACCCGCACCTGTGTAACATCGTGGCGTGCAGCCTTGGCCCTTCAGGTTAGACTAACATAGTATTACAGCGGGTCAAATACCACAGTTACGTCATACGATGTTTTCAAGTGCCTGTTAAGTAAATAATGCCTATTAACGAAAAAAGTAAACAGAAAAAATTCGATGATCGAACCAAAAAATAATTTTGTCTTACCGTATAGCATCTTCTTCTTCGTTACACTCTTGGCAGAGCAGTCAGGGTGATAATTATGCATTTTAAATTATCCGGCGCCATCTGCTCCGATCTGCGGCGTTCTTAACAGCTTCCTGAAGTAAACTATTGGCTGTAGACTTTGCCAGATCAGTCCGTCTAGTCGGCGATCTTTTGCGGGAACAGATGCCTTCAATTCTTACGACATGTCGGTCTGTCATGTCCGAAATATTTACAATGTAGAAAATATACATTCCTCGACATTTTATAATTTTTTTTTTTATTTTAAAGAGAACACATTATTATTTGTGAAGAGATCCTGGTTCAAATCCCAGTGGCAGCTAAAATATGTTTTCGATAAATTGAGTTTATCTGTATGTATATCTTTCTAATTGAAGCATTTAATTTGTATTTATTGAGTCGTCTATGGGATTCGCAATGTGAAACTTATAAAAAAGTGCCGCCAGCGCTGTGTAACTTATTAAAAAGACTGAGATTGGAACACAGCCTCTCTCTGTAAAGTACCATAGCATTAAAAACACAGATGTCTTTAAACACAGAGGTGTAAAAAAATTATAACTGAATTCCTTAACATAATTATTTTAGCGATTAGTTGGCAACCGCCCATTAAAACAACCCCACCCTTCCGCCGCGACATAATACATCAAATAAGATATTTTTTCGGTGCACATTTTGGAACTACGGCTATTCGATCAACTTACCATATTATTTTTAATATTGGCATTCATTTGAGAAACAAAATGGAATATTATTTAAATGGGAAACAAAATTTTCAATAATAATAATATAGATCCACTTTTCCAGATTCTATTATCATTTTTATATAATCTATTACATGTCAGATAGCAATACAACTTTAATAAAAAAAACCTTCGAAAGATGGGCTGCCTTATTTTTTTACTATAAATATAAAACAACAATTTATAGATATCTTTACTATAATTGCTATAATTATAACTTGTGTATATTCTTTTTATTAGAATCATCTGCGTACAGAGAGCGGAAAAAGTTTGTTTTTAAGCACAAATAAGCCAGTAGCGTGCATCCAGTTAGAAATAAAGCACAAATAATACGGTGGTACAGGTCGTATATTTTCCGGGTATATATCAGCTGAGATATTTTTCGGGTATATATCGGCTGAGGTATTTTCCGGGTTATATCAGCTGAGATATTTTCCGGGTATATATCAGCTGCGATATTTTCCACAGGAAAATATGAAATGATAGTGTGGATAAATATGAGCTATAAATAGTATACAGATACTTTTTGATTCTTGATAGTAAAGCAATCAAGTGCACGGAAGGTGTTTGTTGTTTGCGGGTATTAGACAATAAAAGGAGTATTTGTGCAGACTCTAAACGGCTTTGTTTACATCTCAGATATATCTACACTACGGTGCAGCGTTCAGCGATAATAATTACGAGTACTAGGGCTTCCAAAACCGGTTAACCGTTGGACTTTAAGAAGACTCGAAATTCCATTAACCGGTTTGAAAATAACAAACAAAAAAAAATTATCCAACCTCGCTATTTTTGCTATTTTTTAGTTTGGCCGTACTTCCGAATGACGTGTTATTTCATAGATATTATTATTGTATGATCATCTGTATGTCGACGGTCAGTTTAATATTGTTAAGTTTTGTAAACCCAAACAATAAGTTGTTCATATTGTGATCTTTTAGAATATGGTAATTACCCGTACATTAAAAAAGTAAAAATGTTGTATGTGTTTGCAAATACCCTATTACATCGATTATTTGTAAGACGCACCCTTGTTTTTTCAAGGTTCATGCAACATCATAGGGAATTATATTTAAGGAGAACACATTATTATTGTGAACTTTCAGTTTTATCAGAACATGGATCTGTGGTATTTTAATACAAATTAAATTAATCAACTAGAAAGATATACAGAAAAAATCTATTCTATTGAAAAATTATCTCGACCATCACCGAGCGACGACTGCATGCGGCGCGCGGCGGCTCACCCCCATTTCTGAGGATCGCCAATGGTAAATACATTTCTAACAGCGATTGTAAGACGCACCATAAATACAGAGATACCAAAATAGGAAGAAACGTGCGTCTTATAATCGATGTAATACAGTATTTAATAAGTCTTAAATTACTTTTGACAAGTGTTTAAACTGTAGCGATACCTTCAACCGATAAATAAACAAAGCAATATCTACCTTCATAAGGAAAATCATTTGACAGTAATAGTATATTTTATTAGATAGTATTTAAATCGGATTTAGGAAGGCAAAATAATGTTACAGTTGTTTAAATAGCCGACGTTTGTTGAAACAGAATCATTAATTACCGTCACGGTTTTATGAAACCAAATCATACATTATTTTAGTTAATATTTTGAAGCCTTTAGAACCGGTATCAAAGAATTTCAATTGTAAAAGTAATATTTTAATCATTTAACTATTTAATTTGAATTTTTTGTTTGTTAATCTAGTAAAAATCGATATTTCAATAAGTTTAATCATTTAATATTTTTGAATGACGAAATTATTAAATTTTAAAACGAAAATAGAATCCGTCGGCCGTGTCGGTGTCCCGTCGAACTCGTCCGCCCCTGCTTTTATTTCCTAGTAAATAATGATACCTGACTGATATCCGACTGTTATGAAATAAGCAATGACAACGGGTCAGACAATGAATCGGTTGACAATGCTTAGCAGGGAATTTGTTTATTGAAATATCTATGATTCTGGGGCATCGACGGATCCAGGAATTTTTTCAATTTGATCCGGGGATATGTTTATTGCCTGACAGCGACACCAAAAAATAATTTTAATTTATTTAAACCTACGATTTTATAATAAAAATTAATATAATAAACAATTGTGTTTTATTTTTTGAAATTCTGAATTGATTTTTATTCAATGAAAACTATCTTCCATTTTTCTATGTGCTGTTTTTTTTACACGGTTCATTTTTACACAGTTTTCTCTGGAACGTATCCATCGTATAAAAACAGAACTAGGTGCACTGCTTTTATTCATTAAAGCTACACCCTGACACATTATAATGATCTACCATCATGAGGGATGAATTCGGGCCAAACAGGCTCCGCACAGAGGCACTGCCCGCCCCCAGAACATCGCCTGAAACCTGAAACACGGCTGCAGTGCGCTGATTGCTTGTTGCTTTCAATAATAGGTTACGTGGCTACGTACCTAGTACCTACTAGGGTTGCCAACGGTTATTTTTTGGAAAGGATAACCTTTTTTCCTGCACTTTTATCCTTGTCCAGTGTCGTAACTAAAAAACTGAGCCTCAGGCCGCCCTCGGTATATAAATATTAAGTAATACGTGGTTTTTTCCATTACATAGTACGAACAAAATTGGTATCTTATCATCCATAATATATATTTTTTAGTGTGTTTTTAAGCATTTATATGCTCTCGTAACTAAAATATCTCAACTTTCGTAGTTATCAAACCGTAACCAGCACTAGTATTTTCAAAATTCCATCACTATAAATTCGAAGAGACGTGGCCGATGTCATCTTCCTACATAAAATAGTCGACTCCAAAGTTGATTGCCCTGATTTACTCAGACGCATATCCATTCGAGTGCCATCTAGGTCAACTAGAACAAATCTCACATTTAGTCTTCCACATCGTAACACTAATGCCGAACAGAATTCATTTCTCTACCGAGCCTTTAATATTTCAACTCACATTTCAATGAATTATACATTTTGAATACTTCAGTTACCAATGATATCAAAATATAGTATATAAACCTTAATGTCCTTCATTTTATTTTTATTACACAGATTTTATTCCCTATCACATTTTTCTTCCTCTTCACCCTTCCGTTCCCTCTGGAAAATTGTCTTCTTTTTAACTATCTCTCCTCTTTATTCTTATTTTTTCTATTCCTACAATAGAAGAGAAAGGTCTCACTCTTGTTATCGTTATCTATGCAGCGTAAAATTTATTTATTATTACTAAAGTCTTAATAACCTATTGTATTAATTTAATAAGTTATTCAAATTATTGCCATACATTGTATCTAGTCTATCTTTAATTCAGAGAAATCATATAATTGGTTTAATTTTTTGTTACACTTTTATTATGATTTTTTTACATTTGATTACCTATTTATTTTCTAAATAAAATACAATAAAAGAGTAGTTTCACTTTACGGAGATTTCACTTTGCGACGATAGTCAGATCCCTAACACGACATATGTATGTACGTGGTGTATAACACGTGATATATATTTTTTAATTTTATGGCCGTGTTCACGGTGATTTTAATGAGACTTGAAATATCTGTTTGTCGCTAAAGGTAGAGTACGGCCAATGTAAGTTGGCGAATGAGATTTCGGCCACGCGCATCTATACGAAGATATTCGGAAAACTTCGGAAAAATGGCGCACACGGCGAATACTCACAGTAGGTAAACCGAAAAGAGATCTTCTAAATTTAATTGACTTTTAAATTTGGACATTATTGAAAGATACACAAAACAAAAAATCTGTTTCATTTGATAATCAAATCAGCCGTAGATAATCTTTGTTGAAATTATTCACATCTGTCATCGGGAATTTTTTTATTTTTTTCCGGGTATAGAAAATAAAGTGTTCGCTTCAGAAGTCGTGTCCATTATTCGGTTTTCCTTTAAATTTGTTTGCAATACCATACTGTAATTCCAGTAGCTTCCGCAACTCGTTTTCTCGCAACACCATTGACAGCTTCATTAAATATGTGTACGTTGAATAATATTTCACGCGCTTGCCCTCGCAGTGCTCGTCCGCGTTCCGAAGAGGATGATAAAGACATTATATAAATAATAAAAATTCAGTAACTATCGATTAGTGCCTGCGCTAAAAAGCGATGGAAACATTCACAGCACACAGACCGCTCGAAGGACAAGCGGTGACTAGTCAAAAAATGTTGAACCGCAAAGTTAGGCTGGCCGTACTCTACGTAGGTACCGGATGCGTCGATCTTAATTCTAAGCGAAACACATTTACGCACACTCGAATCGAATATCAAAACAAAATCTCCGTAGTAGTTCCATTTCTTGCTTTGGTAGATTTTAAAAATTGTAAGTCAATACTGGAAAAAGCATCGCTACCAAGGGTGCTGATTTTTTAAGCTGATGCAACAAAACTGAATGCATTGGCGTAGTTATGCCACTATCTTTGTCCTTCATTGGGTTTAAAAAGTATCAGGGAAGGATGTTTGTATGCCTCTTTTGATACAGCGTTCTTCCAAACATACTTTATTCATTAAGTTGTATATTTTTGTATAACAATAATAACTAAATCCTCAATATTAATGTCTGTATTCACCGATGAGATTTCTCTCGGAGATTCGACTCGAGATGGGATTAAGGACGGTACAAGTGTTTTATAAATAGCCACAGACATGTTTTGCGTGCGAATTAGAATGGCGTACCTCTAGCGACTCTCAGAGATGGATGTTTCGACATAATTGAACATGGGTCATTAATAACGACGTTGTGTCAGTTTATATGTCGCAGAAAAAATAAAAAATGATACCTTTATACTGAAGTCCGCAAAAAGCCAGGATAAATTAAAAGTTCTTAATTGTAAATTTATTTAAATTGAAATTTAAAGTATTACGCAATAATACAATACACGATTATGAATAAGAGTTGAATGGTGATAGTAAAAAAATACTTTTACATAGAAATAACCTATTGTACAACTTATAAGCAATAAATGTATGGTATGCGTAATAAAGATGAAAAATTACTACAGGCGTATCGTGGTTTACGGTGTTCCGTTTTATATCTGTAGCGATTGGAATTTAAATCCACCGCCATCTCAATCGGCATCGACGCTAGCGACAGCGCTGCCGGCTGCTGCTACAAGCCTGCCTCGAGGATTCACCGCTAAGTAGTCTCTCCAGTTTCATCGTTTCACAACGGCGGTCTTGCCGGCCCATGCGCGCCGAGCAAGACCGCCAACTCGCTTAATTTCATTTCATAATACACATGCACCTTCTACATCTTCATTCGTTCTTTAATTCTATCTGTCTTCATTGTTTTTATCATACTGTCATAATAAACCTCAACATTTCTTTCATTTAACCACCGTCCTAACCCGTAGTTGGCAACCCTGTTAGGTATAATAAATTTCCTCTCAGGTATGGCGTGTCACCGCTTATCTGTACTAAGTCAACCTAATTTATGACTATACAAATTCATGTCCGTCATTCAGTCCCGGATATAGTCTGTCTGGCTGGTTGCCGGTGGCTGGTGGCAGACTGCCAGCCGCCCGGCAGGTGACGGCTCACAGATTCTGCGGTCGTCAGACATCGAGATGTCACATTGCGGTCACATTTTGTAACGGAATTTTAATGATTCACGAAGGCTGAACTAATATGTACAGACCATCACCCGACACGGGTGATGCATTTTTAAGCTCGATAAACATTACAAATGATTTGTCTTTAAAATGGACTCTACCCATGATCGCGGTGATAAAAAGAGGGCAAATATTACGTATTTACTTAAAACGTCTAGTATAATTATAATAATTTGATGAAATATATGGCCGATTCATTATTAGAAATTAACCTTTCCCTTACGGTGCTGTAAACTCAGTGTACATGTAGACTTTCGCGATTTTTAAGTCGGATAAATACTAGTATTTTACATTTATTACTTATTAAAATAATAGTTAATATATACATCAACTGAATATGTACATCAACTGAAAAATCATGAAAAAAACCATTGATTATCACAAAAACGTCTAACTCGGCCAGCGCACGCTCTGCCACTAAGTGACGATCGGCATCCGGCACCCCGCGCCGTACTGAACCACATACACGTATTGACAAATTCACGTCGGGTTCTTCGAGAAAATATTTTTTATTGTTGCATATGGTAAACACAAACATATTGTAATTATGTTATCCAATACATACATATATTACGGAGGAATAGCTAAAATATGAACTCTGTATTTAGTATATTTACAGAGATATTCACATAATTAGAGGCAATGTTAACTCAGTTTACACCATCGGAGAGGAAAGGTTAAAAAGATTGATGAAAGACAAGATAGAAATAAAATTATTTTTAATTAGCGAGGGGCAAAATGCAGTCTGTCTATTAAGTGTGGTTTTTTTTATTATTTCTCGTGTATACTTCATTATATAAGTATATATTTAATTCAATCGATATTCGGTCTCGGAAATAAACGATATGGCATTGTGGAAAGTTCCGGGAAATATTAGTATACCAATTAACTTTGTGGGGTGGGATGGCGCGCCATTTGAAAAATATTTTTATTAAAGTAGAAACGATCATTGCCCGTTTAAGTGATTATCATAAAATGTAATCAAAATAAATAAAACGACGAAAACAATGTAAAAATATTACGCTACAATTTTAAAACCAACAAACAGAGAACGCTGTTGATTTCAGGAAAAAGTACACCAAGAAAATGGTAAACATAAAAATTCGCAGTTCCGTCTCCGTACTATTCCGGCTGAAGAAACATATTTTAATTAGTGATGGGACGATTAATCGAAATCGGAAATATCGGAACTTTTTTGGGTATCAGAATCGGATAGTTTTTAACCTAATTTCCGATTCCGAAAATGATTCCTTGGATTTTTTGCTGCTTTCGCATTAGCTGACCACAAATTATTTTGACAGCTAATTGTTACCAGCGCGAAAATAGATCGGCGGCGAGCGCGGTCGGCGGTGTCTACGTAGATCCACGGCGCGAATGATTTGCAATGCCGATGTTATTGTTCGGACTACACTCGTTAATGAGAACGCAATTATGTACGCGCGGTTCAATTTGGCGCAAAGTAAAGGAAACCGCTCGGTTCGGGTTAACTCGGGTTGAGAAGCCGAGGTCAGCTGAGCGAGGGACGAACGGTCCGAGTGCGGGAGAAAGATTTTAGTGCGTAAACTTGTAATTATTAAAGGAAATAATTACAAAAGGTAATAATTAACTAATTATAATTAGTGATGAGGAAAAATGCTACTCTCGACTCACTGGTGTGATTGTGATCGATATTCGGTAATATCAGTGATTGAAAACTGTGATTACAGTTTCATTACTAATGCGCATGCGCTGCACGATATCACAATACACGAAATAAATGAAAATACTTAATTTTGAGCGAATTTATTTATATTATTCAAACTTCATTTGCGTAAAAAACATATTCTAGCATATATAATTAATGTATATATAATTTAATATCATCGCAGAGAATGAAAACCTTTAAAAAAATGTGAGTTTATTTTTCGGGTTAAATTTTTAAAAACGTTTTACCAGAATCTAATAGATGGCGCTTATCAGGAATTATAACATCATTCCTTCATGAATATTTTCGTTTCATATGCACATGCGCCAAAATACAGTTCACTACCAAATATATAAATAAAATTAATTAATCACGAATCACGATATTCCCAGATATTCAATCACTGATAGTGAGTGTGACTTAAAGATATCAGTGATTGACTCACGAGTCGTGATTTCGAGCTCATCACTAATTATAATCATAATTATTCTCGAAAAGTGTCGTAAATATTATTATCCCAAAAATAATAGCCCTCAGTAGAGGTTACGTTTTAAAAGTAGTTCAAAAACGGAATGAAAGTAACCTTAACAGCGCTAGAGGAACAATTTACCTATCAAAGCTAATTTCAGTCATTTCTCGTTCAATCTTTGTTTAAAATGTCATTACTTTCATTCTATTTTTAAACACACCACAATTTAATCTTTTCTTAATTTTTTTAACGTAAAAATGCCAATTTTTAATATGTACCTATATATTTTTTCAGTTTTTCACTAAGAATCGGAGTCGGAAATCGGAATATTAAAGAAGTATCGGAAATTGTATCGGAATCGGTAAAAAATTTGAAATCGTCCCATCACTAATTTTAATACAATCTTTTAAATTTTGTCAACATTTTGAATTCACGGATCAGATTAAAAGACCTAAAAATACTAATTATTATTAGTATTAAATAACTCAAATATGAATAGAAGACACATTCGATAAAGACGCAATAAAAAACAATGCGATGTTATCTTCTGTGAATAGTTTTCTGGGCTAATCTGCCGCTTATATCTGACATATCAGCCCTGATGACGAACCCTGTAATGGGATCCGTAACGTCTGCCAGATAGGTCATATATACACGGCAGAATAGCCCAGAAAACTATACACAGAAGAGAGGCCGTGAAAACCTAAGAACATTTTTAGTGATGATATCTAATTAAATTGAAAATAAAGGTGAAACTCGATATGCATCGTCATTATGGGGAAGAAGGCGGATACTATGATCTATAACCGTAATGAGAGAATAATAAGAATCTGTGGGTAGAAAACGGTGAAGAGAGGGGGGTGGATTAGAGAGATTTCTGTATCTGGAAAATTTAAAAGAAATCCTCTAAAACAATATTATAATCGATGCCTGTTATTTTAGCAACCAATTTTGACTTTTAGAATATTAGCGGTGCATATCTTTTTAGTAGTAAGCTAACTAAAATAAATATCAATTTCTGAGGAAATTTTGTTGTCAATTTTTTTTCGTGGTATACTTTTTATTAAAAGTAAATTCTCAACCGACAGTCACCTAATTTACTCCAGATATTGCTGAATACGTGTTGTAGGTATATAAGATATTGAGTAACCGGTTTTATTTATTAAATATAAATAATAAAATAGGTCTCTCGTCTCCAATAATATTCTCACTTTCACGAAAAAAAATAAAAACAAAAGTGCCAAACAAGGCAACCGAAAAGAAAAGCTTGCTACACTTTATTTACTAGATGTTTGCTTTGCAACGATGGTCCGGTCCGGTCTATAACTCGATATATTAGCTGGGTACTTACTACTGTTAATGTAACATTTATGTTTTAACAATAAAAGGGTAGCTTCCCATATTAAAACTTGAAGTACATGTAGTCCAGAACATTGATCAGCGAGCTTCTGGATTCGGTCCATAGTCAGGTTTATGATTTGGTAGTGCAGTAGTAAGAATGCTTGTTTACAAATAATATATTCATGTGTGGCAGTTGTGTAACTAAAACAAATTGGACCCCGATGCAAAAAGGGTTCCGTGTATATAAGATACAAGAATATTATGCATTATAATAAATGCAAAGTTGGTTTCTTCTAATATTCAAACTGTCATGATAGTGTTTAGTAGTGCACTCACAACTGAAAAAATCCCTTTCAAATTCCTTTCAAAGAACTCAAAGGTATATGAGATTTGTCACAATAAAGTTAATTGCCTTTGAAAATGGAAAAACAAACGTATCAATATGAAAGAGCTGCAGCATATAAGTTCAAAAATTTGTTGTCAACTTACTCGGTTGGTGTGGTGAAACTAGATAATGCATTTCCCCAGATAGGAAAGGTTCGAATCGTAAATAGATTTTTTCTATATATATATATCTTTCTATTTGATTAATTTAATTGCACAGAACTACATTCTGAAATCTGCAAATTCACAATAATAATGTATTATATAACAAAAAAGTTATATAATTACTGCTAAAAAACTGTGTATGTAAATTCAATGAAATTGAATTGGTTAAATGGCAAATATGGTCTTTTCATTAGTTACTGAATTAATAAAACAATGATAGATGGGAGATTTTGTGGCACAGCGAGCATAGTTAGCAATTTTAGTTAGAAATTTGGGTTTGTTATTGGGTTTATCTAACCTACACCCAGTGCAACAAAAATAACCGCACCCACTAATTAGGTACAAAAATTCCCAAGAAGCGTCAATAAAACTCAAAGTAGGTAACAGGAGAAAGCGGTCTGCTTCCAGGAAGGGTGATTCGCTTATCAGGTACCCACTTTTTCACTTTAGTGTCCGTTTTTGCAGTGAGTGGTTGTTTTTATTAGTGTGTTATTAGTTTTACCAAATCACAATGTCTACGAGACTTCAACTAAGAGAGCAAAAAAAAGCTAAAATAATTGCGTTATCAAAACAAAACTTTTCTAATCGTGCTATAGCAAAGCAAATTCATTGTAATGAGTCATCGATAAAAAGATTTCTCCAAAAATTCCAGGAAAGTGTGACTTTAAGTGTGGAAAGTGTGGAACTCCAAGACACCATCGGTGCTAGTGTTAGTATCAGAACTATTCAAAATAGGCTCAACGATATGGGTTTACAAGCAAGAAGACCCGCAAAAAACCTCCATTGACCAAGGAAATGAAGAAAAACTACTACAATGGGCCAAAGAAAAAGAAAATTGTTCTATGAGTGATTGGAAGAGGGTTGCATCGGAGATCCGGAGAGAGGTACAGCGATGAATTCATCACACCCACAGTGAAATATTTTCCATATGTCATGGTGTGGAGATACATCACATCACTTGGTGTTGGCTCAAAAAATCGATGATCCAGTATTTCAGGACGATTCTGTGCCTTGCTATCGTGGCCGCTTTGTAAGTTAATTTTCCTGAATCTTTAAAATTTATTTGTTTTTTTACTTGGTGAACATTCTCAACACTAAATTCCTATTAATATTTTCACAGATATCACAGTTCAAAGAATCATTGGGATAGAAACCACTTTCATGACCAGGAAACAGTCCCGATTTAAATATTATTGAAAATCTGTGAAATAAGTAAAAATATCCGCAAAGAATCGCCCAAAATTATTAAAGAAAGCATGTGGTATGAAGATATTATAGTGAAATACATACACAATCTTTATAAATCAATGTCGAGACGTATTCGGAGTGTAATCCATTCCAAAGGGGATCAAACAAAATATTGATTTGATGTTTAAAATAATAACTTCGCTTTAAAATCCTTCTAATTTAATTAAAAATATTAGTGTCAAAATTAAATAACACATTGATATAGAAACGACATAGAAATCATTTTGAATTAAGAATGACTGATTTAGTTCAAAGAGATATTTATGAAAGTTTTTCATAATAAATGTAGTCTTCAATAATTAAACCCTTGATGCTGTTATTATGTTATAAATATACATTTATTAAAACTAAAGTATGTACATATGTTGCCTTATTTGTATAAAATATAACTGTTAACAAAACACAGCTGATAAAGTGAACAAAACTGCCAAAATTACATTTTCAATAGGTGCGGCTATTTATGTTATTGTGTGGTTTATCATTAAATAATACTCCATATCCAAACGTTTATCAATTTCTCTCAATATCACGTAAATTAATTTTGTACACATTTTCTTCTAAAGATGTTAATCGATTAGGATATTTTTAACCAGTTGATTTTTTCTGCTCCCATCATTTCAGATAATCGAGTTTCTGACGCATTTAGAATGTTTCAAGGTGGTTCAAGGAAAATGTATTTAAAAACTATGTATATAAAAATGAATGTTTGTTTGTTTGTTTGTCTCGTATGCGTTCCTATACTGTTCATCTGATTGCAATGAAACTTTGGTGAGTTGTTGTACGCATGCCCGCAAAGGTTTCTGAATTAGTACAACCATTTTACAATAGGTGGCGTGCGAGTCGTTTCAACAAATGTGTGTATTTCATATAGTTTATTGCCATGAAACTTTGGTGAGTTGCTGTGCGCACGCCAGTGAAGGTTTCTGAATTAGTAAAACCATTTTACAATGAGAAAGTTCGCCGAAGAAAGAAAAAAGAAATGAAAAAAGATCTGCGCGCCACGGCTATCAGTTTCATGACAAATCATACGTCGTGAAATGTGAAATACAGACACGTTGATTGGCCATTTTTATGATTCTCTGTGGCGAATTTTCCAAGAATTGTCGCTTTTTCTGGCGACTTCTTTGTATACGCATCAGACGGAAAAACAAAAAATATTGTGTATCCAAAACCACTTCAATAATCAGAATTAAAATACAAACATTTTCTTTCTTTGTGTGGCATTGCAACGCATGCCGGGTACGGGTACTCGCTAGTATTAAATAAAAAAATAACATTGATAGTTATAATATTTATTGCACATATAAAGCTCAGCTCAGCATAAAAATAAAATAATTTTACAAATAATATATTTAAATTTGATTAAGGTGTGTAGACTTATAGGAATGTTATATCATATTATAATTACTGGTGTTTGATCACTAATTGTCACTGTGCGCCTTTAATGACTGATAATAGTCGCAGAGTACTTTCCATGCCGTGGGAGCCATAAAACCGTTGGGCGGGTCGTTTCCACTGCGGGCCAGCCCTGTCGACATTGGAAATTTTTAAATGATTAATGGATTAATATTTCAATCACCTAACTATGAAGATTCCATGTCTCCATTTCTCCAACAGAGATAAACATACTTTTTTGTGCTCCCCTGTCACCTGTGTTTATCTTTCTTCATTATCATTCATAAATCTTCTCATGTTGTTTTGTTTAGCTTCTCACTTAATTCAATTATTTTCATTTCAATATTTTTATTTCAAGTCAATTGTCAATATATCCACTGATTGAGGAAAGAAAGGTTTAGGTGAACCGAAGGTGATATGTGATATGATATGATATGATGATATACATATATATAGTGCACATTAATAAGGCGGGTAGTTAATGTCGTAATACTGTCGAGTAATAAATATAACTAAAATAAGCATTTCTGTTTTATTATTATTATTATTGCTGCTAGATCCTGCAGGCGGCTACTGTAGGCCATGGCCAGGGTTTCCGTAAAATCCATATTTCAATATGGAAATCCCTTATTATATTGCTTTAACAATGCATCATGTAGTGTACTTCCAGTAAGAAAAAACAAAATTAGTAAAATGATACATGCTATATTCAAACGTACACCTGGAACTATCTTAAATTGATATGATTATCATCAGAAAAAGGAATTAAAAGGGTAAATATAAAGGATATAGTGAACTTAAAGAAATAAAATAATATGGAAAGGTAAAAAAAATCTCAAGTGAATATGAAATTTTGTGTAAAACCGTTCTGAATTTTGACAAATATTAGACTATGAACAGATATTTTCATACTGTAATGTAAATGTGTTGAAAATATTTTAAAAAAACACAACCCCTCTTCGGCCCAGCGCCGAACATATCAGTTACAAAAAACTTTCCACCATGGCCAGCGACATATTAATCTGTCACAACATAATTTATTTATCTGCTTTGAACAGCGACATCTACCGGAGATGTTAATCAGTGACATCTATTGCACAATGCGGAAAGACTGTAAATGAATATTAATATTCATTATTATATTTTGCTAATCGTCTAGTGGATTTAAAAAAAAAATCTTACTGGCAATGATACTAGCAATGGATACAATCTATGATGGATGCATACATTAGCGCAATTATAATATAGATATATAACAAGTACACAGAATGATTTGGATCAGAATTAGATTAGAATATCTTAAATTGTATTCTAAGTTATAAAATCTATCAACCAGAAAACTTGTCAAGCATTCACCAGACTTAACAATGCATATAGGAATTGAGGAAAAAAAGCATTTTTCAGGGTGCGGGCTACTCAGCAAATTCTGAAATAACTTGCAAAATATACACCAGTGATGTTCGCTGAGCAGACATTAGCTAAGTATTAAACATAAGCAATACGTCAAAAAATTCAGAAATTATTATCAAATTAAAACAAGGAGAAGAATTATGGAGCACCACATCACAAGAAACAATAATATTATTATAATAATGTATTTAATTAACCGAAATATCTTAGTCCACAACAATTAACTCAGATTTGCTCCTAGGAAAGCTTTAAACCATCAATCAATTTAACAAGCATAAATCAAGGTGTGTATGTAATACGTGTACGTAAATGCAATCAAGGTGTGTATGTAATACGTGTACGTAAATGGAATCAAAGCGTGTATGTAATATGTGTACATAAATGTACCGTGTGTAGGTATTGGAAACTCACGATTGGGAAAAGCAAAGGTTAAATGCTGAAACGTTTAGTTATTTTACATTATTTGAAGTGAACAATCTTCAAAAGTGAATAAAATGTGGTTGAAATCAGGGAATATGAATTAACTCCTTGGTAATTAAAGACTTGTAACAACAGTTTAGAACTTGTTATTAGTAACATAAAAATATTCTTGAATCAGTGTGGCACGAAGAACTAAAGAATAAAATAAGATCAAATAGTTACGACTGTGTACATAGTAATTTCTTAAGTAGCGCTCAGCACTGTCACAGCGACGATCCATAACTATATGATTTGTGTACACAATTCATTGTCAGAATCACGCATCCTAAACAAAATACTACATAAATCAATAAGCCTTCAGCCATTGAATTGATGAAATTGCCCCATCAATATTTAACCTCAATAAAAGCAATCTAAAATAATGAAAACGTAAGATTGTTGTGGCGAATCAGCTCAACCTAGATCCAAGTAATAAATGTTCAAGGGCACCAGAAATAATCTCGCAATTATTTATAGTTGGATACTAACCTCTCATACGGGTTCCAGATATGAAATCAAAATCTTGTTTACGTGCCGGATCAAAGAAATCCATTTTTCCACTAACCGTGTCGTAAGCAGCCACTCTAAATGGAACAATCTGAAAGAAATACAGTTTGTATTTTAATAAATTGATACAAATTCCAAAATCTTTGATTTATCAAAAAATGTTTCCACAAACAAATGTTTATTAGTAAGAATGTACGAAGTTAAATGTTTGCATAATTGATTAATAATATATAATACCTATTTATAAATACAAATACGATATGCGTGTATATAAGTACTTTTTATAGTTGAAGCGGAATAATATTTGAAAAATTAGTGATTTTTAACAATTAAAAAATTTATTGTTTTAAACCACCAATATTTTATTTCCTGATGCCCGCCGATTTAAAAGCGTCTACTTCTTTATTTAGGAAGAACAAAACAAATCCTAAAAATATTGTGTCTTAGTTATGAATGCATTGGTTAAATTGATTTAAATCTGCATTGAACACAAAATCTATAAATTACCTAAACATAATTCAGTATCCTTTTAACTCTTATATTAATTAACATGGATTTAGTGAAGGAAGAAGCTAGAAAAGGGAAGGTATGAAGAATATATTTATTGGAAACTTGCACAATTTACGTACACATCCATGTTTATTAATAAAGACAACTAACTGAATGAAAATTTCCATTTGTGTCCCGTAAAACAAGAATGTTAATAATTTATAGTACCTACTGTATCACAAACATATATACATATAAAATGTTTTGAATATTTCTACCTCCAGGTGTCCCAATCCTGGGGCCATCTTGAGCACCTGAGCTCCGTGGCGCGGGTCGTACAGGTCTCCTCCGGTCACAGGGTGGGGCATGCCCGCGGGGTCCCTGCCCACTATGTATAGGTTGGCTCCAGCATTCATCCTAGCCTTGGCGTGCCATTGAACCTAAGGGGGAAAACAATAAACTAATTTTTAATTTGAACTAATTGATTTGTCATTTTTCGAAAAACACAAAATCAAATGTTTTCTGTTTGATTTTATATATCAACAAAATAATCATATTGATACCTTAATCTGCAAAGCAGCTAACTCCATTTTTTCTCAAATGTTCAGGAGCAACAAAAAACTGTTTAATTTTGTAATTAAATGAATTACAAAAATTCCAAAACACCCTTTGGTAGATTCTTTACGCAGAAATAGGGTGGCTGAGAAATTTTACTTTTAATTATAAATTATAAATTTAAAACACGCACGCAAAACAAGTGATTTATTATTGACTTTTTTACTTGTTTATACTCATGTTTTATATTCTCAATTTTGTATTGTTGTGTCACACACATATTATATAATAAAATGTTAAGATTTTGTTTTAATTTTTTCCAATCTGGAGTTTTTTCATCAGGTTAATTTCTTTCCCTATCTCCCCATATAAACTTCACTATTGTTTAAACAAAAATTAAGAAGAATAGAAGGATTGTCTATAGCATTAACAAAAAAGGTGGGAAAATAAATACATTTTGGGAAACACTGTAATGTATCAAACTACAGAGTGACCCAAAAAAAGTGAAAACATTTTGTAAAATGTGATATAATTACATAAAAACTAGTTTAACTATATTAAGAATAGCTTAAATAGTTTACTAATTTACTTACTTACCTATATTACATTTTATTTTGACAATTTCCGATCGCCGTCTTTGATTAATAATTTTCCCATTGTTTATATTTGTTTTTTTCAAATTGTTGCCCAACATAACAAAAATCACAGCAGAAAAACATATTCTGATCAAAAATTTACAAATTAAAAAATGTCAAAATGATAAAAGAGTTTCAAAACAAAGCCTGTAGTACAGCTAGACATTACAGCAGGACGGAGCTCCATCTCACACAGCCAGAAATACAATCAACTTTCTTCATCGTGAGAATGTTAATTTCATCAAGTCAGGCATGTGACCACCGAACAGACCAGATTTAAACCCAGTAGATCATGCTGTATAGGGTGTTTTGATGACTTTTGATTAGCCAAATATTACATTAAGAATTATAATTAATTATATTATGTTTTGAAATATCTCATGTGTTACGAGATGTTCTCACTGTTTTTGGGTCACCCTGTATGTATTGGGTGGAGTGCGAATAGGGAAAAAATATTTTATAAAGAAATAATGTATTGAAAAGAATTAAATAATTTATCCCAACATTGATAATATTTTATAGCGTTATCATTTATCCATTTGATTTAGAACAACTAACCTCTGTGGGACCAGCATACATCATCGGTGAAGGGAAAATAGCTAGAATGGTGTTGCTCGCTTGTAATACTCCTTCCTTCAGCACAGCGAGGTGTTGCTTTATCCTGATTGGTAGAGGAACATCATCATCCTTTGTCCAGCCGCCTAGAAAAAATTAATTAAAACATGACCAAAAGTAATTACACATTATTTAAAAAGTGTTCATTAAATTGTACCAAGCGTGTACGCTTAAAGGATTAAGTGAGTGAGAATTAAAGGTTAAGAGTAACATGCCAGAATGAAGATTAACTTGAGAAACAAGGTTCCATATGATGTTACAATAATCCTACTGTATTATGTTTAAAGTGGGATCTTTGAAATTCATCATTTGCCAATATCTATAATAGATTTTGTAATTGTAATGAGATTAATAATTAAAACAAATTAGATACGTCATTTGGAAAGACGCCAAGAACAAATTTATCATTAAAAAAGCATATGTACTTGCTAACGAAAGATTAACCTGGAACTTTTTATGTGCATGTATTTATTTGCCTTGAAACATAGATGTCGCACTAAAAAAAGTACTATATATAGAGATTAATAATGTTGGCATAGCTTAATTGGGAAAGTTTTCTGCTGGCAAATAGAAAGTTCTGGATTAATCTTTTTTTATGTATCTTTTTAAGTGACATAATTAATTTGTTTTATTTATCAAGGAAATGTGTTCAGAATAATCGCAACGTAATAAACAAAAACAATTATTTTGTGAATTTATGTAATTATATTAATAATGATTAAAAATAATGTTTTATTATCATTGTTGTTAATAAAATCCATACAATCTGTAACCTTACCTTAAATCATTATGTGTATTGAGGGAGTATGAGTTAGTGTAAAAAGCTATTGAGCTGCCTCGCTTCACCTAATAAGTTAATAAAGCAAAGAAAATTCATGCACAAGCTCGTACGAGAACAAACTGCGTATCTAGTAAGTACCTAATGGATGAAGAAGTAGAACTGGTTTCTTAAATCCCCTTTGAAGAAGTTGTTTATGAGTATCCGTCATCAGTAGTGCATGCCCATTATGAATGGGATTGCGTAGCTAGATAAAAGATAAAAAATGTATTTACTTCAATTATTTAATGTGTATCATCTGTTTGGATTACAACTCTGATAGAGTTTTACAAATCAAATGGCAAAACTCAAAGCAAAATAAGTCATTGGGAGAAAAAAACACTAATTTTATCAGTAGGATATACTAAATAAAAAAACAAGTATAAATGCAGTTAATTACTCTGAAGTTATTTCATGTAGAATCAATAAATTTATATTTAATTAGGTATTAGAAAAAATCACTCGAGAAATACATAACATATAAATTAATTGTAAATATACCTGAAAAGCAAATACTGCATCAGCTCCCATTTCTTTAAAAGATTCTTTGAGCTGGTTGGGAGTCAGGCGATATTCATCGAGTCCATCATCCCACTTGATTGGTCCCAACACCTCCACGTTACCTCCGAGCAGCCAGTCACCACTTTCTTCGATCATCTGGAAAAATTTAATAACGTGACAGTGGTTTGGTTTGACAGTGCGGTTTGCGCACTTACAAAACTATATTTCATTTCGATACGCTTTTAAGTCTAGCTGTAAGAAGCTCGTCTAGTTACTGAAAGCATGAGAGTTTGATCCTCATTGTGGAAGACCAGCAATTCAAATACAGTAGAACTTTGAATTACAAACTTAATAAAATAATGTATACTAAAATTAAAAATACAAGCATAGATAAAAACAAAACTATAAAAATATAAGTGATGGATAACTATGTAGGAACTACTATGAAAACAAATTTAAAAGATTTGTAAAAAGGATTTGGTTATTATAATATTTAGCTTGTTGCTATTAACACTTTTTCTTATTTCTAAAATTTCAAATTTATCTAACTGTAAACCCCTAGTATCTGTATGTATAATTTCTAAACCATTGTTAACGTCAAAAGAATCTTATTATATATATAATATGTGGCCTCAAAATAATGTTGCTAATATTGAAGAAGTTTTTAATGAAGATTGTTTGTAAACTGAAACAATTATTTCCATAAGAATCAAAGTAAATTGGATTAATCCGTTCCTAGCCCCCCGAAAATAGCCCTTTATTATCAACTCTACGCTTAAAATCTAATGAAACTAACACCCTCTTATTTCCTGCCCACCGAAATCTCAAGCCACGGAGCACATGACTGCCTGTTTGTAAACCGAAATTACATTTTTTCCACTCATTGGTAATCTGAAGTTCCACTGTATATTATTTACAGCACAAGCAATGAGTTTGGTTTAAAAAAAATACTAAAGATATTATCTATATATTCTCGGTATCAAAATAATCAGATACTTCTTTGCCAATATGATGAAATAGGTTAGGAAGTGTAAAAGATTATATAAAAAAAACAATAGGAGAATATATGCAGAAATATATATGAAGAATATATAAAGTGTTGAAATAAATATATTTATGTACACATATATATATATATATATAAATAAAGTATATTGGTGAAGAACATAGTAAAATCTAATAGCAGGAAGCTCATCCTGACTAAAAAGCAAAGGATCTTTTCCATCTTATGTACATATGTAGATGGAATAGCAAAGATACTACGGAAACACAATATCAACAGTACTCTCCATCTCTACCTACCTGTCATGAATAATCATAGTGGAACTGTGGACTGTATGATGTATTCTGGAGGAAGAGATAGGATGACACAGTACTCAGAACCACTCACCTGAAAATTGATGAAGAAGGTACCGTCGGCCACTTTGCAGGTGTTTCTCATGGTTGGTAGGTAACCAGCGCGTATTCAAAAAGTACCTAGTTTTTCTTGTTTGCAGTATAGCGATCAAATTAATGCTGATTTTGCTTCGTTGATGGGCGACTAAGTAGCTACTAAGAATGTGTCTAGGAAGATTGTAAGGAATCAATATAGGGATTAGGAACGTTCTCTAACACTACCAAACTTTTCCATCTCCTGAAAGTACTGTGAACCCATGGAGATGGATGAAGTTAATAAACTCAATTCAAGAGTTCAACAGTCCATATGGGACAAAGCGCTCATACCATTAATAAAAGGATTAGGGAAAATAAAGCGGCTCACAAACTTGGTAACACAGACAAATCTGTCTGAACATTGCCTATCATCTCACTCACTCATTTTCTTAAACCTAAGCCCAAAGGGCAAGCCTTACTTACCCAAACCCACAAGTTACAAAGGAAACATTAGAAAATGATATACATTAAGACAACATCGTCAGGGATGAAGGCCCAAGCCTTAAACTAGCATGGTACCTAGCACTGTAGCCAGCATTAGCGTAACATCGAGCGATTCATCTTTTAGTATTGATCTGATTTTGGTACCCAAGTAACTTACTGCTAAACATCCATACTTATTAGAGTTATATATAGTTTTATACCAGTTCCAGGTGATGACCACATAAGCCTCCATTTTTAAACAAACATGAAGTTTTGTAAAAAGATTCTGTTTGCTATATCTCTCGATATTTTGAAATGAAAAGGAGGCAGCCTCTACGTGGCAAGTGCAAATGGACATTTCAAAGTAAGCCCAAACTATACAGATCAACTAGATATACTAATAATCATTGAATTGTCTAATAACGGATGTAATTGACAATAAAAAAAATTCTGAAAGTTTTGGGAATACACATTCATATCACAGTGGAATAAACGCATTATTATTATCATTATTATTATCATTATTATTATTATTATTATTATACACTGCACAAATTCATAATTTATAATTAATTTTTTACAATGGTGTTACAAATTGCCATGAAAATTTAAAAATTTGCTTCGAAAATCAATAAAAAATATTGAATTTTCAACATCCTATTTCACAATATCCTATTTGGTTTTTACATTGTCAATATAAAGTTACAAACTTAATGGAAAATGCAATTGAAAATAGTTGAAAAAAAAAATTGTATTTACAACGGTCACCTTTACAAACATATATACAAATAATAAAATTTAATTTAACTTACTTTTACGTATATGCAAATAATATAATTTAACACAACAAAATACTCACTTTTATATAAGGATGTCCCAAATTGTTGATTCCAAATTGTCTCGAACATCTTTCCTCTTTTCTGTGAGGGAAAAATTCTGGTGCACGCAATATAGCCACCGGTCGCCCTCGGAACTCCAGTGTGATGGCGCTACAGTTCTCCAATCGACTCTTGTTGTTGGCACTGAGGGCGAGCACTATAGGTACTGACTGATTTACCACGGAACCATTCTCTTGTGTTATAGAATTGAAATGGAGGGTCTGTAAAAAAATATATAACGGTGACAAAATAACTCTTATCGATATATGTTGATTATTGATAATACAATAAATTCATGGAAAAAAAATTAAAATCCAAAATATATTTGTATTTATATTATAATAAATATATGTCCTAAACACGAGTGGCACTACATCATAATGTTGACAAGATTGTCTATAGACTCGACAATAAAATTATTTCAGACATGGTAATTTTAATAAACTAAATATTAAAAAATTGAGTTTGTGAATAATATTGTAGAGTAGCAAGTGCAAGATTATTCTGAATGTGTTTTCTCAAAGTAGGTATGCAAGAAGAATAATTTATAATAGATAACTCTTTGTTATTAAGTAGAAGAAAATAATTAATAATGTTGGATACAAAATATATGCAACAGTGATATATACCGAATGTGTGCCCCAGTTTAATATTGAATTGAGCCTAAAATGAAATAAATAGAATTTTGTATAAATGTAGAAAAAATATGACACTTATTATGTAAGTGTTTCGTTTCAATGGAAATCTTATTCCATAATCCATTTCAGCAATGGAATTTCTGTTATTACAGATTGTAAGTGTTATATCCTTAACCCAATTATACGGCTGCAAACAATGGTGTCTTCTTGTGTGCGGGAATTCAGGTATTCAAGAACTCAATGTACAACAATATAGTTTATTACAGATCTCACAGTAATAACTACAATATAAGAGATGTGTCCTGATCTCCGGAGATGAGATTCTGGAGAGAGGGTCACGCCTGAGCGCGACACTCTTTTATCCCTTTCACGCTGTCATCTTGCCTATGTGCGCGCATCATACAATCGTTACATCAAGATACATTACAGTAATTTGTGTTTAACTTATTGTAATATAATAATAATATAACATAATTATTGTATTTAGTACTTTAAGAGAGCAATAACATACAGCTTTGAGGTGCACTTGGTTATTGTACAATATTATTCACAAACTCAATTTTATGTGTTCAGTTTATGAAATTACCACGTCTGAAATGAGAGATCATATGCAAAAATGTGCTAAAAGATTTAATGCATTATCTTTCAATTCGTAATTTCATTATATGATATTACATAATTTATGAACATGAAAATAAAAATCTGCAATTTTTCAAATTTTCATTCTTTGGTCTTTTGGAATGGTCAGCGATGAAATATATGTCATTTAATTTATTAATTTTCTGTAATTATACAGTTAGGCACCTAAAAATCATATTTCTTGGATGGTTAACTTTAGAAACTGCAATTTTATACATACAAAATTTACTTTACATATGTAATAATAGTACATACAATAAATAAATTAAAATTTATATATTTCAAAACACACACGTACCTGTAAGTATTCATGTTCTCTCATGAAGCCTTTGAGTGGTGCAGCCCAACCTTCAGCTAACACCTGCAAATACACAAATATTAATATAAAAGTACATTTGTATATAAACTTAAATTACTTTAAAAGTCTGTTTAAGACAGGTGATCCACTCTGTAGTATGTAAAATAGTTACATAAAATAATGTTATTGTACATTAGCCATTCACCTGTGAGATGCCCAAAAAATTCCTAGGCAAAACGGCATCATACCACCCATATTGGCGACAAAATTCTTAAAATTCAAAATGCACAGGCTATCTTTTTCTCAATTTCTTGGAAAAAAAACATGAAAACATTGGTATAACTAAGAAAACAAAACATAGGTACTATTTCATCATAAAAGTCCATCGATTTAAAAATAAAAGTTTGTAGTTTTTTTTTTTGAAAGGATCAGATTTTATCAATATTATTGTATTTAATGTGATGCTTAAAATGAAAAAATATTAACACTTCACATCACTACATACACATTACACATTAAACTTATTTAGCACTAACGCATAAAATGATGCCGCCGACTGTGGCAATGGCCAATGCTGCCTAACGGCGCACTCTCTGTATTTTTATTTTTATTAATGACTAAAAATAATATCTTATTCACTTGAATTACTTGGCAATAAAAACGAGAAATATTGCAAACATATGTCAAAATCTAACTTATTGCGTCGTTCTCATCATCCAACTCATCATTGGACTCAACAAGCATATCGGGAATGTTTAAAAAGTCGGCATCATCTCCACTAACGAAAATGTAACCCTCCAACATTTTCTAAAAAAAAAATATAAAATATAAAAAGTTTTCAAAAATTCGATAACTGTAAAATGAAAAAATATTAGCACTTAAACGTAAGAGCGTGTGTTAAATTTTTAAATGCACTGAAATCACTTTTATCTATGGTATAAAAAAAATCTGGCAACACAAAAGTGGGCTTCGTCTGTCAATTTTGTAAGGAGGAAAAATGAAGATTTTTACACTTGATTTCTGACATGATTAGTGGTATTCTTGAGTTGAATAATATTTCTACGGGTCACTGTACGATATCACTACTGAAAAGAATGATTTGGTTTAAAATCCCATACGTGGCGCTCATGATATCAACCGTTATTTACTGAATTTATATCTCTCATATTATAGTCTTGATGGTCCATAGTATTGCAGAAACAAAGTAACTCCATACCTGTAACCATTGTAGATCTACCAGAGTTATGGAGAGTTTTTGGAGGGTTGCTGCTTCTTCTAAAGCGTGACTCAGTCTGTTTCCAGTGAGAAAAAGCTCAGGAACCTCGTCAGAGTCTTGGTGACTGGTGCGTGGAATAATACCCTTTGAACAAATAAAATTTATCATTGACACAACTAAAGACATATGTAAATTCAAATTACAAATTATACATAAAAAGGTATATTTTGATAGGTACATTTAATACTATAAATAATTCAATAAAAATTCACAAATACAAGCGAATCAACACATAATAAATATTTCAACAGTGCAATTTGCAAATACCCAGAAAAATCCCGAATAATCGAATATCCCTGTTAACCTGAAAGCATTTTTAAAAAATTCAAAAGTTACAAAAATCACTTATATGCACACCTGCTGTCCGAAAATTGAGCATGTGTGTTTTTGTAAACGGAAATGCCGACCGGAATGTTGAAGGGTTTTCATCATAATTTTTTTTTTAAATAAATATAAATTATTTCAGTATAAAAAAAGTCAATAAAAAAGAGTAAGAAAGTAAAGAAGATTTTTTCACCCCTCAAGGTAGTCAATAAATGATTCTGTAGTTTAAATTTTGCAGACACTGCTGATTTTTTTTGAAGAAATCAATTTTTATTCCTCTTCATCATCATTAGGATGCACGGTATTATTAGTCTCATGTTATAAAATACTCCATGATCAGTTACACTTTGTTCTGAATGAAGCCAGTCATGTGCACTAGTGATGGTAAACCGTTACGTGACTGTGACTGTATCACTGATAGGTAACTGAGATTTAACAATGGTCGGTAACTAAGATTTAACTGTTAGGCGTTTACTTTCTAGTGTACCAGTCGTTGCTTGAAGAATTACATTAATCAATTATCAATCAAATCGATTAAAATAACGATTTTATCATCAATTCATCTCAAATTTCATGGCACTTCATGAATTTCATTAAAATTGAGAAATTCTTCATCACGTCCAATCCGGTTTAATCAGAGATATAAATTTACTTTTGATTTTCGGTTTTTATTAATGCAGGAATCTTTGAGATGAAGTCTCGTGCAGCTAGATCACCACTGCTTAATTTTTCGCCTTGACGGTAATTTGTCGGATGCCGTGCCTCTATTTAAACCATGTTAATCATCCTGCAACTTTGTTCATGACAACCACATTGTATGAAATAGATATTATGAATGAAAAATTGGAAAAAAAAACAGTCAACGCCAACAAATATAGACCAATTATACTGCATTTCAACGTTCGACCCCATATATTACAAACACCATTAACAAATTACATTTTTTAAGTTTTTAAATTTATTCACATCCTTCGTGTTCACCCAATCTTTCGCCGACAGATTTTCGCCTATTGCGCTACTTGGAATTATATTAAGGAAGTCCAAAAATGAAGATTTAATTAAAAATTGTATTTTTAGCACAGTTTCTCGACGATAGAAGATCATAAAAGCTTATTTTGATTAAATATATTTTTTAATATTAAAAATATCTCATTTTTATTTTCACCTACAAATTACGCAATTTCATATGGTACAACAAAATAATAATAATAAATGAAATAACATACCTTATCTTCCAACATCTGAATCACCCGAAGAGTTGATTCATCTATAGAACAATCTTCCGTTTTGACAATAAGATCGGGAGACTCTGGTTTCTCGTAAGCTTGAGTGATTCCTGTGAACCCCTAAAACAATGAATGATGTTCTAATTAAAATTTTGTTCAATGGCTTCATCATATTATTTATATTTATGTTAGGTAAATAGTCTGCAGAGTATCTCTGTGCATCCGTAAAGAAGTCAATAAAATTTTAATAATTAAATTATAAAAAAGTTTAATTGTTACGAAAACCGGTAAAACATTTAAATAATACTTATGTGGATTCTTATAATAGTTTTTTTTTATTATAGATGTTATAAAAGTCCTGCATTCTCATATCAATACATACATCTTATTAAATTTCTTTTTAATCATCATAATATCATAAATGTTGAGTTATTGAATTTTCGATAGTGCTAATTGTCTTTAAACAAAAGGTGAATACAATGAGATAATTATTTAAATTTTGTCATATATTTTGAATATTTGTAATGTTTCTGCACGCGTAATAATTGAACAAGAGAGTGCCTTACTTTAATGGTTCCATCGCGAGCCTTCTTGTACAGCCCCTTGACGTCTCTGGATTCACAAACAGTCAGGGGGGTATCCACAAAAACTTCAAAAAATGGCAGATCACTTTCCTTGTGTATTCGGCGGGCCATGTCTCGGTCCTAAAAATAACCATTGCTCTGTTTAAAAAAAAATATCATTCCAATGAAATTCTCAAGAAACTGACACAACTAAATAAAAAATTACCAAGCAGAAAGTCTCACAACTGTGGATAACAATCCAACAAGTGTATTTTAAGGTGAATATGAGATTCCTAATTTAAGTGAGAATGTTGATCTTAGTTTGTACAATTAAAAAAAAGGCAAATTTTTGCAACCCTAATTTTTGTTTTCTTACATTAATTATTAAATCTAAAAATCTGTCCATACTGTCCACCTTTTGAATTAAAAATTAATTACTTGACATCCAAATAAATATGGTAACGTTTTATAACATTTTATTTGTACTTTGGTTATTAAACACAGGGTTTTCAGAGAGTTAAAAAAATCATGCTACATTCCTTATATGGTAGAGTTCTAAAAATAGATGTATGTATTTTATATTACAAATAAATAAATGACATTGTTAAATGAAAAATGTAACCATCTGCCCTTCAGATCCACTGATGATCAAACTAATGACATTGCAGTGGTAATTATATTGATATCAATACCATTTGTTGTACACTCCTATAATTTATATATATAATAATAAATGACATTGTTAAATGAAAAATGTAACCATCTGCCCTTCAGATCCACTGATGATCAAACTAACGACATCACAGTCGCAATTATATTGACATCAATACCATTAGTTGTACACTCCTATAATTTATATATATATATATATATATATATATATATATATATAATAATGTAAAATAAAGTATAAAATATTTAAATATAATATAAATTTTAATCCTAACTCTGTGTGTCAAACAATGTATAAAGAGAATCCTAAATTTCATACCCTCTCATCAGCAAAGTTTTGTTAACTAAAAGATCAACTTTTTCCAATTGTTCATTAACATGCCTAGTTAATTTACATGTAATCTTAATTCCAGTTAAATTAAAAATTATATTGTAAGCTGTATTTAAATTATATTATTCCTAATAATGCTGCCAGCCGGAAGGTAGGAAAATTAACTTACATGTTGAAAATTATCATAACTGCATTTTTGGTTGGAAAAAAATTGGATTTATGATTATTATTGTTTTAGAAATGTATTTTAAGTACAATTTGAAATATTTATGTATAGAGAAAGCAAATAACAGATTTCTCTGTATTAAGGAGAAGGATGAAAAATTTATATATTTAAATAATGTGTTTAAAAACCTTTAAGATTTTTATTTTGGATGTTGAGTTAGAGTGGATGTAAGTCAAACTGTTGATGCTCAGATTAATTTTAAAAAAATGTTATTTCTGTTACTATCCACTTACTTTTCAGTATACTAGCCAACTATAAAGATGGTAAAATATTGATTTGTGACTGGTTTGTTATAAATCTAAAATACTTCTTAACCTCATTATTAATTTTCTTACAACCACAAAAAGTATTAAGGTTCGGATCTAACTATCTTACACCTAAATTGAGTAATAACTAAACTTAATTAAGTATTTGATTTTTTTAAATGTAAACCTAGATTTAAAAATTGTGAATCAATTAATTTCTGAATCCTACCTCGGCAAACGGTGAAACAAAGCTGCACAGTGCAAGTACTCCGCTGTCAGCAAATAACTTGGCCACTTCAGCCACTCTTCGGATGTTTTCCTCCCTGTCTTCCTTCGTAAATCCGAGATTCTTGTTAAGGCCGGTGCGAATGTTGTCACCATCGAGACCATATGCTGGGATTCCTTTAGAATTGAAGATAGGGTGTATAAAATATTGTGTAAAAATTGAACCAAAAGAGTTCGCTACTCGGACCAGAAAATCAAACAGAAAATAAAAATAACATTTTTAGATATTTCAGACATAGAAAAAAAATTAATACCCAATAACAGTTTTTAAATTGATTATATTATATTTAATATAGTTTAATTACAGTAAAACAGTTGAAATTGACACAATATTTTTTTGTTACAAAAATAGATTTATGTTAACAAAAACCTGTGTGTATTTTTCAAATAGTTTTCTGTCTACAACTGTGTCAAGAAAAAAGAGAAAAAATCTTGCAGAGATGTTTCCTATCCTGGAGAAACTGAAATTGTAAAATTCTAATACATCAAATATAATTGGTGATTTCTCCTCTAGGCAGACAATATCATAATCTATGCAAATATATTTACATATGTATGTTATTAATATTTACATATTTATGCAGGGGTGTGAAGGAAGCATCCCTATCATACATTTGGGATTACTGTATTTGCATTAATGGTGAAGTTTAATGAGTTATGAGTCACTTTATTTTATATAACAAATCACTAAATTTGCTAAGACAATTAGCAACATGTAAAATTAACTAAACCACCAGCATGTGGTGACATTGGCACAGGATTGCAAATTACTTATGATAACTACGAGAATAATATATCTAATTGAAAATGTGCTAATTTCTAATTCCACAATACCTCAATTGCCATGAAATATGATGACGGAATCAGAATCTTTAATTAATTTACAGAAAGTGTAAATGGAATATAAAGTCAATTATTTTAAATTGGGCAGGAAAAAGAAAAGGAAACGTGACCAATTTGATTTAAACACAAAATGCAACAGTATTTCTCCTTGTATTCAATACATTTATTAATGTTTGACATGTGCAAGTAAAATGAAGTATTTAATTGAATTACAGAAATGTTTTTTTTTTTAATAAAATATGTTATCTGTTAAAATTGTATCACTGCATACAAATAATTCCTAACTAGATTATCACTGCCTTTTATCAAGGCTGCTTTGTACACTTTGTCCTCCGCCTTATAAGCATCTGAGTAGGAACAATCTACGCTTCACCTTCTAGAAGGAGACATCCACCATAGCACTCTTTCCCGCTCAATACTCGTTAATTTTTTCATTCCCATTTTACTACAATGTTTCTTCTATTGCGATTTTAAATGATTATTAAACAACGGACAATGGCTTTTGTTTTAGTGATATTTTATTTTTTACTAGAACACTACTAGTCTAAATAAATTTAATATATCTTAAATTTATGGATTAAGTAAATGCAAATGGCTTAGTTTAGCATAATGTATTATAGCTATGTTTTATCTGTGTTATTAATCAATCGAATGCAGGGATGCCAAAAAACAAAAAAACTTTCCGCCACAGCCAGCCGCGCAATTATCCCTTATGCCTTAATCGTTTATATATCTGATACATCTTGTATTCTATCTTTGCATTGTGTAGCGACACCTATCACCAACTTCAGCCTTAAAATACAAATACAATTTTTTTTGTTTTTGGAGGGCTTGGGGTTAAATGTAAAGTATTTTTTCACTTCTGAATGCTACTCAACTCAATTATTTGGATACATAAGAAAGAATACACCCACTTAAGTAAGTAGGCAGAATAAGTAGATCAAAGAAACAGATAATAACCAATATAGAATGTTGGAAAGCTATGTAAGTGTCAATAAAAAATGTTGGAAATCTTTGCTTTGACCTTTTACAATAAGTGGATACAGGAATAAGTTAATCATTATAAATAGCTGAGTAATGAGATAACATCTTATTGGTGTTAGATTGTAACAATTATTAATAACTGTGATATTCGTAATTCGGCGAGCAATCACCGGTGCACTAGGAACTAAACCTCTAAACTTTAAAACACAGTTTCCAATCATTGTTACAATCACAGCACGATCACAATATATCGAATCACTACAAATACATACCCATAGTTCCTCAATATTCTCATCTCATTATCGACCATGGTGGAATTTTAATTTAATTCACTTAATTGCAAGTATGTATTTATCTTTTCAGTGAATGTAGTTTGTTATGTACGTGTTTAATTTGAGATGTAAAATATTCCAGTTAATTCCTAGAAAATAAATATAGGGCGCATTGCTTTTTGGGATTTTTTTTTTTAATGGAATGTATTAGATGTTGTTTATGAAAGGCTGTCCGTTACATTTCCAAAATTATTATTATTATTATTAATTAAATTCCATATAAAGATTGACAGGGACAGCCCTTGAAAAATACACTATTTGTTATGTACGCAACATAGTTCTTCCATTTCACCAATATTGGGCATATACAATATAGCAATATTGAAACAACGGAAAATACAATTAATTTAATGCATTTTCTATATTTTTTGATTTAATATAATCGAGATCAATTTCATGCTCCAACATTTTATCATCACAATGGAAACCTTTTTATATGTTATGGGAGATTGCCATTCATGCTACATGTTCATTTGATATGATGTTTATCAATATACCAGTTTGACAAGCGTTCTAGGTGATTTTCTTGCTGTCAAATTGAATATTTTTTTGTAGCACAAATAGTACATATGAAAAAATAAAGGTAAAAATAAGGCTTTACTAGACATATAGACTACATAGTTATGAAAAGTTATGTGAAAAAAGTAAAATCAGAAGATATTGAAAAAAAGTTATAAAAATATTATTCTCAGTAATATACAACAGTGGGAGACAAAAATGTGTAGGTAGTTAGGTTGGCACAAATGACAAATTAGTTTCATTTTGCTTTTAACCCATATTAAGCAATCACTTTGTTATTTTTGGTTTGAAGTAGTTTATCACTTTAGACCCTTTAAGGTCTAGTGGCAATTTGTTAAATATTCTCAGAGTACAAAATAAAAAAGTTTGTTGAGCGAATTTGGTATTAAATTTTGGCACTGAATATATCCTAAGGCTCCGCTCTTGGTTACCTTTGGATCGGATCGTAGAAGTAAAGTTTTTTTTTAAATAGTTTTAAGATTGCTCTGGTAAACAGTTGTCTTATATCCAAAACTTGGAAGGATTTAAAGAGTTCTTCAGAGTTATGTCTAAATGGCCTCTTTTTTACTACTCTGATGACCCATTTCTGGGTATTAATTAGAGAATCCATTGAAGTGAGAGCTGCACCATCCCATGCACATATTGGGTAACTGATGAGAATCTGACAAAGTGAATAATACATCATTTTTAATAAAGTAATATTCACGAAGCCGCGTAAAATTTTGAAAATATAAATTGATTTTCTCACTTTGGAGCTTACTCGATCGATATGAGGAGCCCAAGGTAAATGTTCATCAATTGTTAATCCGAGATAAATCATCTCATTCGATTTTTCAATGATGTCACAAATACATATTTGATATGAATCCGAAATGCATGTATGTATTTTAATAGTATTTGTGACAACATGGTTCTCTTGTGTTTTAACGAAAAGGCAATAAAACATTTTTTTTTTTTAATTAAGTGTTAGTAGGTAATTATCTAAGTAAGATAGGTACTTTTAGTTTCTGCAATGGCTAATTCTGCCACTGCAGAAAATATATAAAAGAATTACGCATTATCTTACAACATATATGGTGCGTGATATATTTCTATTCTAATTTTAAAATGAACCTGTAAAGTGCAGTAATTATTTGACCACATGCTTTCCGTCGCCATCGTCTTTAATGGAAGATAAAAAATAACACTGTTAAGAATAGACTAGATTTTATAATTAGTATTTAAAAAATTATTTTGAAATTATTTTACATTTTTATTTTTAAAATAAATATATAAAAATTACTATTCTTATATTTAAGTTCTTCTACTTTATTTTATGAAACGCTAATCATGTTTAATAGTACAAAAGGTCTCAAAAAACATTAAAAAAAACTAAAATTTCACGTGTACACAGATGAGACTTTTATCTCGAATTTCGGAGATTTGGCAGTAAAGGTCATGCATCATTATACGCGTACTATAAGAATTTCTGTATACAAAAAATGACACAAGAAAAAAGAATACTTAAACCAAAAAAAAAGTTTTGCGAAATTTTTATTCCGAATTTAAAAAGATATCTGGATATAGAATCCTCACGAAAGTGGTAACAATTTATTGATAACCCTCCAGATATTGTTCAAATTAAGAGAAATGTGAAAGTATAATATATATTTACGCAATTTTCTTAATAAATTCAATTAATACTTTATATGAATTGAAATATTACATTGTTTTTTTATTTTTAGTTATATATTTTTTTAATCAATCCTTCACTTATACTTCAGTTATAATTGGTATATTTTTTACTTTCCTATATAAATGTTCTTCTTCTTACTATGTTATGTAATGTATGTTAATTAATGTGTTAATTATTTTTCAAAAATCAAATACTATATATAAAATATGTAATGTATGTTAATTAATGTGTTAAATATTTTTCAAAAATCAAATACTTTTACTAATATTAATTAATAATATTACCATGGTTATTTATTTATGTTAATTGTTTATATATTTAAAAAAATGTATTATTTCATTTGTGTATACTTGTAATGGCTAATTACGCCTAATTGGCGAAGGCCAAGAGAAAAAAAAAAAAAAAAACCCTCCAGATATAATATTATATACTCACCAATACGTGATCGATTTAATATTCGGAAATCATGAAAAAAAATGTTATCACGAGTTCTGCATTCAACAATTATTTTACAAATATGCAAGCGACTACTCATTCTCTACGAGATTGCATAATATTTCGTTACAAATTTACATCGGAAACATGGAAACATCGCGATTAGTACGATATGTGGATTGTATTATATAATATTTATTTTCTTGTATGTAAAACTCATCAGAGTAATTTCTAATTTTATCTTATAAACAAAGTACACGAGTGTTGTAAATACGATAAATAAAAGTGAAATTTTTTCAAAATGTCAAAAAAAAAACCACAAAATTTAATCAAATTCATATTGTGTCGGTACTACACTGAAATGTCAATATATGCGAATATTTTTACTGCTATAATTGAAGTGTTTTTTATTTTTTATTTATAAAGTATCATCTACACACAAAATGCCTCCAATATTATCCATGAAAACAATTGAGGGTGATTACTATGTATGAATACTAACAATTCCAAAAACAATACTTGTACATATAGCCACGCAGCGGCCGCAACTTGGCCGCCCCGCAGAGTCTAGTTTCTGTTTTTTTTTCTTTCTTACTTTCTGTTAGTGTAAAATAAAAATAAATAGAATTTAATTAATAAGCTATTTACGTCATTTAAAATGTACAGAAAGGTAACTCAACTAAATGTTATTTCTGTGGTGCGGTGGGGAACTTAATATATGAATGCATGCAGACTGGAAATAATTGGCGCCCGTGAAGATGCGTTGTACCTTTGGAGATGAGGTACGCCTCTAGCGAGAAGGCGATGCTGGTTTTGCCGGCGCCGCTGAAGCCCGTGAACCACACGGTGGTGCCGCGGAAGCCGCGCGAGGATCCGGACAGGCAGCCCAGGGCCAGCCCCCGCTTGGCCCGGGACACCTGATGCTGCTGCTCCCGCACATTGGTGGCCACCTGGGCGCACTGTAACGCGATCCGCTCACATTAATATCACTGCATATACAGAATGGCTCAAAAAAAATGAGAGCATGAGTTATTTCAAAACATAATATAATTAATTATAATTCGTAATGTAATTTTTTTTGCGCAATATTTAGATAATCAGAAATCGTGTTCAATGTATCCTCCTTGTTTCTCAGCAACTTTTCAGAGCACCTACGCCACTCGTTTATGCTTCTGTCAATAAAGCGCTGCTCCAGATTTCTCCATTCCTCCATTATTGCCAACTTGACCTGATCAACTGTGATAAAATTTTGCCGAAGGTAGACTTTTTCTTGTAAAACACCCCATATTGCATAATCTACTGAGTTTAAATCTGGGCTGTTCGGTGACCACATATTAACATTCTCACGACGAAGAAAGTTGATTGTATTTCTGGCTGTGTGAGATGGAGCTCCGTACTACTGTAATGTCCAGTTATGACGACCACGTGTCGCTTGAATTACAGGCATCAAACCTTGTCTGAGAACATGCTCACAATAATATTCACTGTTTATTTTGGCGCCTTCAACGAACGCAACACTAGTCTTCCCCATTCGAGACACACCAACTGATGTAATTATATCACGCTTTACGAAATGTTCTCACTTTTTGGACCACCCTGTATAGATACATCTACACGCTGAACCATTACTATAAAAACTACTCATTTGAGCGGAAAAATTCAAATTCAATTCCTGTATCTAAAATATAACTGCTGTATTTTCTAGCAATATTTGAATATGTCCAAGAACACACAAAAAAAAATTTGATTCTCATTGTGACATATATGCCGTTTCAGGGAAATGAATATCAAATGTAGTCCATAGATGGCGATACTGTAGTGGTATTCGAAGTGTTTCCACATATTAACATATATACAACTTTCAAAAATTTGATTGGGTGGAATGGTGAACGTTACATTGTGTAAAGTAATCACTTAAGCCAGCAGAAGACAGATCGTAAGCCCTGTGATTACACATACTTCCGTATTTTTCCATTAATAAAAAATAGCTTCGTCTTTATAAGATATCTATTATTTGTTTAATAGCTGTATTTTATATTTACTAGTCTACATAAACGCACTTTTAGGCTTTAAATAGGGGATTACTAAAATCAAGCAAGGTCTAAATACTGTTAATATATGTTAACCTTTAGGTAAGGAAAACTAGCTAAAATCAAATAATGACTAAAAACCGTTAACACATGTTTCTAGAAACCAAACAATTAAAGTAATAGGTAATATTTGATTAATTCATAATTAACAAGAAGATACAATTAAATATTATATGTATTATTTAATCATAAGTAAATAGATTTGTATCATTACAGAGAGTCGTATTTAATAAGTCCTACAAATATTCATAGCCAAAGTTATTTCAAACGATTAAAAACCAACTGGCGTTTGTGACAAGATGTGTACGAAGTGAAATATTTGTCAAGCTAAAAATGTGCAGCGTTCGATCCTCTGTGCTATTTTACAAGATTTACAAGATTATTTACAAAGTACATTTGCAGGAACCATCGCCGCGACTAACTTGTTACAGATACCTAATCATAATTCGATAAAACTGCCACCAAACAAATTATGAAAATTGGTAGTATTATTGTGATTTTTTTTTCATCATTTAATCATTTAAATAAGTCGATTGTGCGTGATTTATCCACAGTTTTAAAATGACCTTAACCGCCGAAACAGCTGTTAAGATCTACATAATGCTTGCGCAAACTAGCAGAACTTTGAATTTTTAAATTTCATTAAAAATAAATATATATACGCAGCTGTTTCGCTAACAATTGGCTTTCTTTTTTAATAGTGGAAGTTACTCAGAAAATGAAAATAATAACGTTGTAAAAGCAAACGGAAAGTAAAATATTGATACAATTTCGTGAGACGATCAAGACATTATTTAAATATCGATCAAATAAATTGTTGCACTTTGGGAGAAGAACATTTGCGATTCTCGGTCCATATCTTAACACAATGGCGTATTATGTCGTTAACAATTAATGTCGTCGTAACTGGTCTAACATAGAATCATACGATTTGGAAAAGTGCATCAATATAAATGAAAAATCTCAAGTATCGGTGAAGTCTTCCTACGCGTTTCTTCCTCTCAACTGCGTTATCTATTAAGTGCGTAATAACGTACAATATCTCACTGCATCTGTATGCACCTGTTTGACCTCGTTTAACGATTAAAATTGAACTTAGTAGACGAATTCTGTAACCTGTTCTACTTTCTCTGTAGTAACATCGTTAAAATGCGTTACACTCGCATCCGTGGAATGAAGTCAACCGTTTTAGCTACTTTAACCCTTCCCTAGCCATGCAGTAACATAGGTTTACCGAACCAATTAAATCGTATTTCTATAAATATGCACAATGCAAAACTTACATATTACCTAGTCTTAAAAAAATCATTTTCACTTAGAAATGAGTAGCGGAAAACCAATAATGTAAAGCGAATCATAATAAAAATAATCATTTTTTAATTCAATACTATATAAAATTGTTGCGTTGCATGCTATCTACGTTAAAAATACCACCTGTACTGAGTGAAAAAGATCACACATTCATTTTAATGATGAGATATATAGATGAAGATCATGTTAGATGGGTCTTTTGACGAATGCGCTAAAAGAATAATGTTTGAGAAAAAAATTAATGTATTCAATTATTATATTTCTAGTAACTGTGACATTAACTATTTTAAAGCCATTTAAGCTTGTAAAACCATTTTATTCACATTTATAGTGTTAAAAAAAACTCTAATTTCTTGCAGTAACACGAGTTGACAGCATGGCTGCGTATGGTATTTTTAGCATGGTATGGTAAAGGTTAAAATGTCAACAATATAAAAGTTTAAAATCTCACATTTACATGCGTGATTAGTCGACTCACTACATTCAAGTCGCATATTTTTCACTAAAGTCGACCATACACGCAACGGTACACATGACAGGTATACCTGTACAGGCAAACGTGCTAACTTTCGGCAAACCTGCGCGTTTGTGTTACACGCCTGTGCAGATCTCGGTTGTTCCGTCCACCGCGAAAGGAAAGGTCGCGTTGCGTAGTTCGATAAAATGGCGTCTCGCAAGTTAAATAAGTTTCGTCCATTCTTAAATAATGACAGTAATCTCGAGGCTCTGCATTTAATTCTTTTATCAAATTGACGTGACTGTATTGGCTTCTTTTTTACAACACTTTTGTCGCGGTTTTCTATTTTTCATTTATAGGATGACGAGGATGAGTTGCGCTGTGCCGATGCCACGGATGACCGAGAGATTGGCCGCTACGTGTATGACCAAAGTTGAGCTCCGGTTAACTTGTCACGTTTACCTGAACAGGTATACCGTTGCGTGTATGGCCGGCTTAATTGCCTGTCAGAAATCACATCGCTTGACGATCATACTTTACTTATCACGGGTCGAGCCGCCTCACTAATTTCTCGCTAATTCACTCCACCGCACTTTACGTGTCAGAAATCACATCACAAATATATTATTTAATCATTTTTTAGAAGGGGCGATTGGGGCAAGTGTGTCCAGCGGAAAATTTTCAAGTTTAATATTAAATAAATAAAAAAAACTACAATGTTATTCTCATATTTTATTTATACGAAATGGAGTTTAACGATGCGGATTTTACGTTTTATAAACAATATCGTCTAAGTGCCGTCCATTTCTCTCGAGGCACTCTTGCAATCGGACTCAGCAGAGAACAAAGGGTCAGTTTAATGGCAGCAACTTCACGGCGGATATCTTCTTGTAGGGCCTGAATTGTTCGAGGAGTGTCGCTGTAAACTCTCGACTTAAGGTATTCCCACAAAAAAAAGTCGCACGGTGTAAGGTCCGGTGACCGAGGTGCCCAGGGTATGTCTCCATACTTGCTGATTAATTTATTGGGAAAAATTGCCCTCAACTTCTTCATTGAAACTCTAGCTATGTGTGGAGTGATCCCGTCTTGCTGAAATTGTGTTCTGTTGTTGAACCTGGGAAACAGTTGCAGTTGCGGTACCAAAAACTCGTCGATCATTCGGCAATACACGTCAGCAGTGACTGTCTCTCGCTGGTTAAAAGATAAGAGCCAATTATCCCTCGGGCAGAAATTGCACACCACACTGTCGTTTTTAGACAATGAAAACGTTTTTAATAGTAATAGTCGGGGCACCAGTATCTCATGCTCTGTTTATTAACACAGTCATCGATATGAAAACATTAGTGCTGTTCCAAAACGTTCCAGCATCGTTTTCGCTAAGGTTTCACGTAAAGAATAGTCATTTTCATTGAGTAACTGCACGATTTGCAGTTTGTATGTTTGTATTTATTTTAGTTTATTTTTCAAAATAACGTGCACTGTTAATTTTTCTATTCCAGTACAGGCGGCAATCTTCCTTATTGATTTACGCGGATTGTGTATAATTTCACGTCGAATTTGAGCCATATGTTCTGGCGTCGCTGCTGATGTTGATGGTCCCAGAGGAGTTCGGTTGATCATTGTCCCTTCTTATCTGAACTTTTGAACCCAACACCAGAAAAGTTGCGTGCTCAGCCCATCACTTACTCGTCGAATATTAAAGTGAGTACAAAAAGCGCGATGCGCCAATGAGTCGCCGCACCAATGAGTCGCCGCACTTTAAATATTGCTCAACCGCGAACGGGTGGTGCGCTCGCGACCAGTGACTCATTGCGACTGGCAAATCAGCAAATACTCCTCCCACTTATCTCACCCCGATGGTTTACGAGTAATTACAATTTAATTTTGAATTTTTTCCGCTGGACACCTCATACAAAGCAAACGTTCCAATAAAGAAAACAACGTTCACTCAATGGTCTAAACAACGTACGCCGAAGATGTTTGAAATTACATTTCTCACAAACTTAAAGATTACTTTTTAAAGCACTTCAAGTCACTGTACTCGTAAACTTACATATCAATAGCATTCACGGATTTTTTTTAAACATTCCAACGAATGCTTATTACGCACACATACGTATAAAAATAATTCTAAAAGTCTATTACGTACATTTGTAATTAGCGGCACTTAATAATTTAATGAATGGTTCAAGTTTTTAAAGAGCGAAATGAAGACGGAACAGTTCAAAAATATCTTTCAAATCAGCCGGCGATAAAATAATACTTGGGTATTTTAGCGAGAGTTTTCAAATAACTTTCATTCATTAGAAATTATTACAAACCTGTTTATTTGGTATTTGTTCAATTTTTAGTATGAAATGTTGTTAAAAATTCTGTAATAAATATCATCTGTTAGAATCTGTTTTCAAATTCATTCTCTATCTATTCACAAAATATTTGTGAATGGTTAAAGAATTCTAATCGTAATCTGCCACTTATACGTAATTATATTTTATGGGTGGGTCGAAAATGTTCAAGGAATATGTACAAATTCTGCACTATTACGTAAGATATTATTGTTTGATTTTTTACAAAATCGTGTTAAGCTTCTAGTCTACGTATTTCGAAATAATTTTTTTTGCTAATTTAAATAATTTGCTTCAGGCCCTAAATCATCTAACGAAAAATAGTCTAGCCGCTCGAATTCGATGACCTTTAATTTTTTGTATTCAATATATTATTTGGAATCAATAAAATATTTCAATTAATCGAAATAATTACGATTTTTTTTTTATTGTTTATATCTCTGACACGGTTGAGGTTAGACATATCCCTTGAACATTTTCGACTCATAATTTAGTCAGGTATCCACCTATAAAGTTTTGTGGACTAGATCTGTTACACCCAATATATAAACGTCTTATTCACGAGGGAACCGATGAGTTTACGACAATTTATCGTTGGTGTCTATGTGTGCGGTCTCATGTGCTATTAAGTTAATACGAAGAGAAAAAATATGAAATATAGTAACTAATATAAAGTAAAAAGAGTGAATAAAAAATATAATACGTAGGTATTAAAATTAAATATATATGTACACAGGTATAAAAAGAAATGCGTGTACAGTACATAATATTTATTATGGAGGTTTAAATTGTTTTCTGCTAGGACCTAGTACAACGTGTCACCTAGCTACGGGCCGCAACACACACCCCAATTCAAAAGTGAAAATGTGGCTGTGGTCCGAAAAATACGGTACCTACCGCGCACATCAGATATTAGATAATAGGAAGGTCCAATCCGCGAACGTGCACGAGAACACATATGAAAGTGAATGAAGCAAGACTGGTACTGCAGGACAGAAGGGTGTGTGTCGTTCTTTCATCTCTGTTTATTTGAGTTGTTTATTTCTGAGTTTATTTGTTGAGTCCGTCGGGTCCGTCCATAAATAATTTTTTCACTCGGCTTTTCCGAGACTGATAAGATTTTATAATTCGTGGAATATCGATCGACGTAAGGTTAGAATTATTTTCAAATTCATTTTCTCAAAATCGTGCGAATATTTTGGTACCTACCTAAGTTCTAATGAAAATCTAACTAAAGTTCTATTTATACGGTAAGGACTGCGCAATCTACTTTATATACGAATCGCCGTATTAATACGCAAAAGTTTCGTTTCTTTAATTCTAAACACATTTGGTCGTAAACACAGTGAAATATTTTTTTAAGAATGTTAAGATTATTTTTATTTCTTTTATTTTCATATACAAAGTTGATGTGCCTTGGAAAAATGAATATTACATATTTTATTACGTTTTTTGTTGCTTTGCGCAAACTTTAAACATAACTGTACAAACTTCGTTATCAATTTTCGTGAAATAGATTAAAATATATAATCTATGAAAGTATTAGGACCATTCGGAAAATAATATAATTGATTAATATGATTCATAAGAGATCGAAACACACTAACGTGTGACTCGAGAAAAAAGTTTTTGTCGCTCTTTTAGAATTGGGTTCAGTATAGGTACTTAAATAATGGTCAGTGAGCGAAAAAATTCGTAATAATATCGTGCACAGAATAATCTTCGCTAACACATAACAATTTGCTAATTTTGTAAAAAAAATCATATTTTGTTCATTGGAATTTTTGTATACACTATTAGCATTATATTACATTAGGTACATAAAAATAATAGGTGTATCCGAAATGAATATCGTTTTTTAATAAATTATGTTTCGATGTGAGGTAAGCATATTTAAAAAATATATATTTTGCCCCAATTTTACTATGGCAAAATTTATACTGAGTGAACAATTCATAAGAAATTGCATGTTATATGAGCTTTTTAAAAAAAAATCGGCAAAGATGGTTCAAAAAATTCGAACGTGAAATTATGACATCAAGAATAGTCCTGGATGTGGAAGACAAATATGGCTGCTGAAATGGAAGCAAATCCTACCAGAATTATTCATCAGCTAGCCAAAATACTAAACTACTTCAGTTACATAATACAGTGCAAAGACACATTAAGAGGATTGGAAAGACCTGGAGGTGTATGGGTTCTATACGATATTGACTAGAAAAAATCAAGGAATTTGGCTGGAAGGTTTCATCTCATCCACCTTATTCTCCAGACCTTGCTCCTTCCGACAACCATCTATTTCTAGATGGAATAAAATTTCAAATGCCGATGATGTAAAAAAGGGACTATCCGAATATGTTGAATCAAAGCCTACAGCATTTAATAATAATGGGATAAAAAAATTGACACAGAGGTGGGAAAGGGTAATATACCTGTAATTAGATGGAAATTATATTTTGGATCTTTAAAATAAAAAAAAGCTACTCAAAATATTATTTTTTTGTTTCATTAAAAATGACATTAATTTCAAATACACCAACATATAATCCATAATTAATATCTCACAACCATAATTTCAAATGTTAATATAGGACTAAAGACAATGAATGATGTGCGTAATTTCAAGTGTCAGTGTAAGACTAAAGATAATGTATTATGAAATATGTAATATCGAGTGTTAATGTACATCTAAAGACAATTAATGGAATGCGTAATTTCAAGTGTCAATGTAAGACTAAAGATGATGTATTATGAAATATGTAATATCGAGTGTTAATGTACAACTAAAGACAATGAATGAAGTGTCGGTGTGGACTAATTAAGTATGTGTAATTAAACTAATTAGTAATTAACTGTCAGTGTAGGAAATTTCAAGTGTCAGTGTAGGACTAAAGATGATGTATTACGAAATATGTAATATCGAGTGTTAATATACAACTAAAGACAATGAATGGAGTGCGTAATTTCAAATGTCAATATAAGACCAAAGATGATGTATTATGAAATATGTAATATCGAGTGTTAATTTATAACTAAAGACAATGAAAAATTATGTATAATGTTTACGAAAATGACACTAAGATACATTACTAGTGTAATAATATAATTACTAGTGTAGTATAATTATTGCACAATAATTAGGATTTTAAAAGAATTTTCGGGGAAACCCGAATGAAAGTTGACTTACAAATTTTTTTGTTTCCGCTTCTTGTTTTTTGAAAACTTCTATCTTCTCCAGTAACTTCTGCTGTCTTTTCATTAAACTCATCTCGATAATACGTTATAAACTTGTTTTTAAAGCCAACACGTCACTGTTATTGTATATATAAACTGACAGATATCGCAAAACGAATCCACTTTCTATATTCCGAGTATCGGCGAGCGAGCTCACTGCCGCCGGAGCTCGGGCGGTCGACAAAAGAAAGTTTCGCGGCAGAAAGCGAGCGGAGCAGCGGGCGACGGGCGGCGCGCGAGCCGGGCTGGGAGTACGGCGGAAGATGGATCGTCAAACCTATTTAAACTTTCCCACTCCGCGGTCTAAACAATTACATACAAGGGGGGAGGGGGGAGGCAGCAGGGACGTGAGGATCGTAGACTTCGCCTTTTTTTCAATTTTAAACAACAACAAAACATCACAACTTAGAGCTGCGGAAAGACAAATCTCAAAATTTGAATCAAAGTACTACTGAGGATGCTATGTTTTACCAATCGAATGATGAAACTTGTATTAATTAATATTGGTATATACAAATTGGTTCAGTTTCATGCGTATTTATATATATTAATTTTTTTTAATATTAGAAGATATAATACATTTATAAAATAATCAGTAGGATATATATATATATGTGAGAGTAAGACTCGTGTATAGAGGAGTATATACGAGATAATTTATGTTTCAGTTAATCTGTGTACATATTTTTTGACTTCAGATACAAATTGATAGTAAGTAATCTGTAATTTTTCTAATTGTGATGGGGAAATTGTTAAAAAATGAGATACCTTGATAAATATAGTGATTTTGGGTTGCGGTATATCAATTTGGTATATATATACATGTATTATCTTTAACTATGAGCTTGTATGAGAAGATGTATGGATGTGGATGAGGCGAGAATTATGTGTCAGGACAAAAAAGTGTGGTGTTCTATCCTCTCTGCCTATATCCTTATGTCATCCAATGGGAAATTTAAAAAAAAAAAAGATATATTACATTTAAGTGAAGTAATATGTAACGTAACCTTTTGTAAAAAAAAAAAAAAAACAAGTCCGTTTCTACTGTCAGAAATTGTAAAATTAGAACACTGTCATGCTGCCGTAGGCTGGAAAATATTTAAATTATTACATTTCAACATGCACCACATAACATCGTGGTGACATATTAATGTAAATAGCGTAAATTACTTGGTGACTGAGTGTACCCGTGCTCGTTTACTCGTATGTGTTTATGAAGAAGTTTAGGTGAAATATTGCGTATGCGAGATGTACTTGTTGAAGTAAGAATTCATTAAACAAACATTTATTTTTAAACTTGGAAAAAATATCTAAAACTTTCAGTTAACATAAATAAATAAATGTAATCGTGGACATTCATTGAAACGATGCTAAAGCGAAAAAATTAATCCTTAATAAAAAAAAAAACAGAAATTACAATATCGTGATAATGAGGCTAAAACCCGAGAATTACAATATTTTGATCATGAGACAAAAACTCAAAAATTACAATATTTTGATCATGAGACAAAAACTCGAGAATTACAATATTTTGATCATGAGACAATAACCCTAGAATTACAATATTTTGATCATGGGACAAAAACTCAAAAATTACAATATTTTGATCATGAGACAAAAACTCGAAAATTACAATATTTTGATCATGAGACAAAAACCCGAAAATTACAATATTTTGACCATATCATGAGGTATCCGGAAAAATATCAGATACTGCATCTCATCGTTCAAGGCAAAATTGGTAGCAGAAGAGGTCCTGTAAGACTGAGAACCTCTGAAGAATGTAGGAATCGGAAATCCATAGTCCAACTATAATACTTCGTTATTATTAAGGAGAACACAGTTTTATTGTGAAATTGTAAATATTCAGAACACAGGTCTGTGATGTTAATTCTGGCGTCTGCTATCGGTTTACTCAAAGGTATTTGAGATTCCGTAAAAACAATGTAGACGGTTTTCAAATAATGAAACGATAGATGTATTAATTTGAATAAGTGTAACATATAGGTTCGAAAATTTGTCGACAAAAATAATAGTCGGTAATGCACCTTCCCCGGATTGGAAAAGAGATTCAGGTTCGAATCCCGGTAGCGTAACAACAATACGTTTTGGTAAAATTGATTTTATATGTATATCTTTATAATTAATACATTTAATTAGTATTTATAATAACTCGACCTGTTACAAACAAAATAATGATTGCCAACATGATCGCTAACGTCCACGTCCGCTTTACTAACAAGCGCTAGAAGAAGAATAATAATAAAATTCAAAAGAATAAATTATCATCAATAATTGAAATGCTATAATTAAGATAGTGACATCGTTTAAGAATTTTGAGAACAAAACACCAACGAATGTGTATTAACACCGTACCTACAGTCTTAGTTTAGTTTGAAATATATGTATTCCGCGTACGCATCTCTATTTAAAAAAATCAATAGATCCTATAAATACCTACTACTCTTTTTAATAACTTTGAATTTATTTCTAGACATCTTGGTCATTCACATCTACCTCATAATTCTATCTTCCATCACACAAATCTAATGTTTGCTATCACAACTCGCCACTTCCTCGTCAGAAATCTTTGTTCTCCCTCTGCTTTTTATATGTGACGAATACAGCCAATGCGGTGCATTGGGGCCCAAAAGATCCGCACCCCGCATTATTTGTTTTTTAATAACAATCACAGCGAAAAATGAAAATAAAATTTTTCACTTGTATTACGAAAATACGTGAAAATATTATCGAGTATGCAGTAATACCCTGCCAATAAATCGATTAGGGACCAGACTATCGCCGAAAAGCGAAAATCCCCGTAAAGCAAGGGATTTTTTTCAGTTGCATATAAATGCCTAAAATCACAATAGTTTTTTTCGTTTCATGAAAATTTGTAGAAGAGACGAAACAAATAATGCAGTTTTTAATAATAAGAACACAATTATTGTCTTCTTATTGATAAAAACCACATTATATCTAATATTCTTATATCTTATGTACAATTCATATACGGGGGGCACTTTTTTCCATTTTGCATTTGGGGCTCAATTTTGTCTAGTTACACCACTGCTTCGTGTCAACTGTGTTTGTGCAAAATTGAAATATTAAAAGGAATTATCTTAACTAATGTATGCGACTAAAATCACGGACAGCCAAAGTTCCCGGGAAACTTATGATAGAGGCTCTTTGGGTCGCAAACCCTAAAACTAGTGATGACTTCTTATTAATGAGCATTGTGTTTGATTGTAACTTAATTGGTAGATGATTATCTGTATTCGGCAGTCACAATAATGATTCAGTTCTTTACTAATTTAATCTCTGCCGGATGAAAATCATACGAAAAAGTTTATTAATTTAGTTAATTTCAACTACTTTAATGACTAAATCTTGAGTTATTTATTTAAATATATGAATTATTGCTGTATCGTCAAGTAACACGGTTAATGTTAGTTAATTCAGCAGGCCGCCATTTTTTTTTTTAAATTCGAATATTCGCAGCGTGTGGTAACGGTGTTCGAAGCTAAAAACTAAATTTTCATGGATGATTACGTCGGGTGTAAACAAGGTCTGGGTTTCATCAAGGCTGCTATATTCAGTCGTGCATGGTGCAAGGATACGGGACCGAGCTGCCTGTACCAGATGGGATACTTATAAAAAGTGTTTATATCCGGCAAACAGAAAAAAAGGCTAAAAACGCATAACTAATCCACTAACGTTCCGATTCAATAAAGCTCTGAAAGGTAACATATAAATCAATGGCGGAAACTTCGATTCAGATAGTTGTTAAAAATTGATTACATTATTACCTAATACTTATTATTTCTTAGAAATCTTAGACTAAGGTTATTTAAATTAAGCTTTGTATCGAAGCTATGGACTCAACGCAGACGTGCTTCGTGGTCTAGTTGTTACGATACTAGCCTAGTGATCTAGTGGTCGGAGGTACGAACCTCGTTCCAGGAGGCTATCAAATTAGTTATATTTTAGGTTAGTTTGAAAATAGTAAGAATATTGATGTATCATGAATTCCGTGTACGCATCTCTGGCTGCATGCTCGTGAATAGGAGAACCAATCCCAATGAATCCCCAGTTTACAGTATTTACCGGGATTACAGTATTCCCGGGATTAGTCCGCATAATCCCGAAACTATTTGAATAAATTTCGGGGTACCAAAATTAGATCAAGACTAATTGACAAAACACTCTGTGTTTTGCTGTTGCTTCGGGTATATTATTCGCAATATTAAATTTGTTTTACATTAAAATTGTTATTTATCAATCTACCTTTATTATTTACGTTTTTTTTTTGTTTAAAGATAAATTTATTTATTTATATTTGTTATTATTATCAGTCTGTATCGAGATGAACGCGTGTAACATTAATGAGCAAAATAACATTTTATAATCACGGGACTGATTCGGAATCGTCATAATTCAATCCCGAAATCCGATTGGATTCACTACTCGCGAGTCCGTGGACCGATGTGTAAAGATGTCGCGGTCTTGTTCTTATTATTGTACAATTATATATTTTGAACGGACCTCACTGAATTTATAAATTGAATTAAAAACTCGTCGGGCCGAGTATGTAAAAATCATTTATTTTAATTTTAAAAATGTATTATTTCGGATGCCTAGTTTAATAAGAGAAAACGAGGTAATATAGTATAAATAATACTCTAAATAATAAAATAGAAATGTAATATACGAGTACATATAAACGTAAAAAACAATCCTGGACGAAATTTTAGCACGTTGAAAAAATGAAGTAATTCGGTAACTGTCATTTGTTTTAAACCATTACCGCCCTCTGTACACGCCCGTGCAATAATTATCGGATTTTATTAATTTTGTGTACGTAAATAACATTTAAAAATAAATCGTTCATATACCTATATATTGACGTTAGAAAATAAAGACATTATCTCAGTATAACAACGAAACGACATATCCGAAATAAAAAAGCTTTCTGTTCAGGCATTTTGGTTTTAGTTTAGGCTATTATACACATTCAACTGCTATATCGAAAGATACATCGTCTTTAAGTGGAACATCAGAATTTTGATAAATTGAAGTGACAAATTTATGGCAGGGTCAGTTGACAATATTTGATACAATATCCACCATACATACCACAAAGAAGTATAAAATGTTGAGGCTGTGTAGCGAATTTTGTATAATTTAATATTCATAAAGGACTGTTATTGCTATTTGTATGGAAGTGAAGTTCTACTACTAATTCCAAATATACATTAATATATTTTTCAAATATGATATTTTCACCACCACTTTTTTAAGTTCATGCAGACCAATGCAGCCAACCTACAAAACTTTAGAATTCGATACTTTTTGTGTTGAACTAATAATTTCTAAAATCCATCGCGGTAAAAATTGGAATTATAAAATTTAGTAAATCTTTCTCGTGTTTATAACGAAAACACATTAACACAAGATCGATGTATACAGTAGTATCCCGCTAGTGCGTTGGATTATGAACTAAACCATCGCCACAAAGCGCCAATGTGTATATTCATGTTAAAACCACGTGTACGTTTGAAAAAATATTTCAAAACCGCTAAAAGTAATCATTAAATTAACAATATGCTACTGTACATACAAAAAATAATAAGTCATTTTTATAGGAAGCTAATACGTATTATAGGGGGCTTTTTTTCCATTTTGGGTTGGGGCCCATTTTTCGTAGTAACTGAACTGTGCAGAACTACTCGTCGGTACATAAAGAGACTAAAACTGCGCGGCTTTCACTTTAGAAAAATTAACAATTACTAACATTATATTTAACTACCATTTAAAAATTACACTCACTCAAAATTACACAACCGCCGTAGTTCAATACAGAGAAAACATAAAAAAAAAATATATATTTTTCTCCTAGCGCTTTAGCTTTAACATAACATATGTCTAGCTTAACATAACAAATAATTTTAAAATGATAAAACGTTTTAATTATTAATAAGAGGGGCTCATCTTCAGAGGATTACAAATGTTTCTATAAAAGAGAATACGGGTGATATCACACAAATAGATAGAAAAGAACTATTATATTAGTGGTATCATAAGATAGACTACATCTGTACTATAGTAGAGAAGTTCGTTCTAAACCACTTGTTGTATTTTATGCTAACATTAACATTATAAGGCACAAATCGATAAGGTATCGGTTGTGCACAATTGCAGACGCAGATTCATTAAATTATTTTTAACAACTTGTAGAGAAGGCGCGATATATGTTATTTATGTTGCTGATATACCTATGCAAATCACCGATAAAATAAATGTGAGAAATATATTTTTTTAGTAAAAATGCATAATAAAATCCCGTTATATTATCTACATATCCTAAAAAAAAATATATATATATATATTTACATTACTTAAAATACGATTTTTTTAATTCAATTTTTCCATTCAACACCTAATTATTAGAGATAAAATTTTTCGTTTTATTGTTTGCTATTCGCTATATTGCAAAGATATTTTTTTTGCCATTTCGCTAACAGTGAATCTAAATGTCTGCAGCAATCGTAATTAAAAGATGTTATCAAAAACTCAAGAGAAACGAAAAGAGGTAAAATTGATAGAAAAACTGTCATAAAAAAAGCATTCTAAAGTGTAAAACTAATGTAAATATGGATTTCTTGAATAAAAAAATTAATATATTTGATACAAGAAAACTGACTAAATATAATATGTGATCACAATTCGAAACTGCATCTTGCCATTGTTTTAAAATATATCATACAATGAAAAAATTCAATGATTAAATAATCATTAAAATTCTTGTTAAAATTAAGTGACACGTATATAGTTAAAATATTAAAAATAGATATTTAAAATAAGAGTAAAATGTTCTTGTAAATGTAAATGTATCCCGCGCTCCGTAAAGAACAATGTTCAAGAATAATTCAGACGAAATGAAAAGGAACGCGAATGTTTTAATATTACATTATTATTTATCTACACTCCTACCATTATCGTATTACTATACTCCTACAATTATTATTTATAAATAAGATATAAAAATAATCCCAAAAATTTAAAATTAAAACAATTTTCCAATAAAATGCATTCCGAGTGAATACGGTTAAAGATATTTCATAAAAAAAATTGATACGCCGCAGCAAATGATTCAAGTGGCCTTTTTCAAGGGCGGCCTGGATATCCGTACAGGATATGATTTGATTTATTCAATTTTGAAATATGTGCAGCGGCCAATATTGTAACATTAATATTATTTTGCAAACATTTTTTTTTGCCTGGTATGAAACTGGATATAAAATGTTTCGCGTGTTATGAAAATAAGAATTGTTTAATGCTGTCATGCGTGGGCACCGGAATCTCAACTCTGATAGGTAAAATTTAAGATACTTTTCGTCCAAAAAGACTTCTCGACCAGATGAAGCGTCCCACTTTTCGTGGAATTCCGCCCTGTGATCTTCGATACAAACACTAGGAGCCGTCAAAAACAACTAGCTAACCAATTTCCTTTGCGGTATTCGTCACTCGTCACCAGTGATTAGGTAAAGCGTACATGACTGTATTAGTGTCACTGATTGGTAACTCAGACTTAACGATGATTGGTAACTAAGATTTAACTGTTGGTGGTTTACTTTTTAGTGTACTAGTCATTGCTTGAAGAATTAGATTAATCAATTATCAATCATCGTTACAATCGAACACAATAACGGTTAAAATAACGGTTTAAATAACGATTTTTACCATCACTACTAGTAATACGAGTTAGTATATCTACATAGACGCGCAAAATATAATGAAATGTTTTTACGGGCCTACTTTCAATACTGATACATTTTTACAAGTTTTAATTGTTCATTTACATCAGAAGACATAAATTCAGTTACGTTTTTATAAACACAAATTTGGAAAGATTCTTTATATTGCCGTAACACTAAAAAAAAAACTCAAATAAACCGGATTTGGAATAATTAAGACAATATTGTATTTCCGTTAAAGACCGCGACCGTTAAATTCATTTTAGTGTACCAGAAGACTACCTAGCTGGGTTATCATTTTTCTCAATTCTGGATACAGTCAAATCCAGAATTGTACTAATTAATTAGAACTAAAATAATAATCTAAGAAATGACAGGATCATCACTATATGCAACCTTGCACGCGGCAGAGGACCGAGAAGATTTAAACCGAATAAATGTAAAATGACACTTAAAAGTCATCGTTCATTCATCCAGTTTAAAATTTTATAAAGGGTTATTCTATATACTAGGATATCTATGAAATATAATATTTTTATATTATATTTCAATTGTGCACCCTTATTATATTATTTTATATGAAAAATACATTCTACGGTAGCCCTGGCCGCGCTGTGGTCACCGCAGGTAGCGTAGTGACCATTATCGGGCGCAAAGCGGCCAAAATCTCCACCCGCGGGGCCTAGCAGCAAGCAATTGGCGATAGTCGATTGTTTTTCTGCTGGTGCATTCTGTGTTTCCCTCCCAGAAATTGTACAAACGGTATTCTTACGTATCAACATTGAATTATATATCAACAGTTCAGACATTCTTAAAAAAACTAGATCATATTACATAAATAATTATTGAACAAACGTAAACATTACCAAATGCGACGCGACATCACCAAATGATAGATGGTCATCTCGCGTGGTTTTTCTTACTCTTAATAAAGACAATGTACACTGCATTTCAAATTGAATACATATTTACGTACTACAAATATACAAATACTGAATATACAAAAAAGAGAAATCTTTTAAGTAATCTTATCCTAGAGATATTAAGAACACGTTCGACATATTCGCTACTTTGGCGAATAAGTGGAATTTTTTTCTTACTGGCAATGACACTTACATTGACCCGAATACGGATCATGTATAGATCCAATACCAAATCTTTAGATATACATATATTATTAGATTTTTTTCACTGCGCCAGATGATATAAAATAAATAAGATACACATACCTATGTAAAATGATATATATATATATATATATATATATATATATCAAATTTTACATAGGTATGTGTATCTTATTTATTTTATATCATCTGGCGCAGTGAAAAAAATCTAATCCACGCACATTTTTCCACTCAAAAACCTTCTCATAATTTTCCTTGCCCTTTGTAAATCCCACAATTTTTCTTTCGTCGTCATTCTCACTCTTTGTATTAAAACTCTTGCATACAATTTGCCATAGAGCCCAAAAGACACAGTTTCCGCACTCCACACTTCTTTGCCTTTGTGTAGAGTTATAATAACAGCCCTTCTCCAATATATTAGAGTGTGGCTGTCTTCTAAACATTGATTGAAGAGCCTATGAAGCCACGAGAGATACTGAGCCACCACACTTATTGTACTCAGCAACGACATTGCCATATCTCACAACCTTCTGCACTTATTTAGTTCACACTATTGTCGTTGCTCTCAAAAAATTCTATTTATCAATCTTTTATTTCATTCCATTTCATTTTTCAACTTTTCCGTTTACACCGCCTTTTTCGGTACATTTCAAGACATTTTAACTTCCTTCCAAAAAGGCCTTAATATTCTCCTGGAAGTTCTTAGTTAATTTCAGTCCCTCTTCCTTTTATTTCTCTCGCTCAAACGCTCTTTTATTTCTATTACACCATACTTGAATTTTCTCTTATATATAGTATACATATCCTTCGCCTGCATGTATCTATTCTCATTCGCATTCTTCACTACAAAGGGATTATCTTAAGTTTTTTCCTTCCAATTCACAAACTTTCTTAAATCGTCACTCCTTCATCCATCTCCTTTATTCCTCTTAAGACAGCACACACACACGCACGCACACTTCCTCGCTGACTCGCACAGACTTAATTTATTTAATGATAGAAAAGATAATCCAAACTCCAAATCTAAGGACCGATTCTGCAGTGACTTGACCCGAAGTGACAGTGCAGGCCCGAAATGTTCCATCGGTAATGATTTATCTTACCGACGATGAAATAGCTCGCTCACCGACAGATTCACGCCCAGGAACGAAACCAAGTTAATTAAAATTCTTCATTAAAAAAAAAGAGTTGCATAAAACCGTGGCATATTGTTGTGACAGCCGCTTCAATTAACGCCAGTGAATGGTAATTTTGACAATCACATGTGAAACTCAATTAGTCATACAATAAACGTAACCTTACCCTCGCGTCATTTCGCTGAACGCACCGGCACGCCAGATTTTGCCAAATAACGAAGTGAGATAACGTTTCAAGTGTGTTACAATTAAACGTACAATTAATTAAAATAATTTTACGTTTTTTACGAAGTTGTGGCTTTTTATAATTCATTTATATCAAAACGTATCCACTAGATTAGACTTTTTTGAACTATTTCTTAGATAGGATCTTTACACTAATTTAAAATAAATAAACTTAATGTTATTTGCTATTGTTAAGACTATACATAAGCATTATAAGACATACCGCAAGCATTAAATTCATTTTCCGCGTGCCACAAAATTGGTTTAATATGGAATAATATTGAAGCCAAAATTACGGAGACCAATCTGAGTTGAGACAAATCAACAAAATGTTAAAAATTAATGGAGTTATAAACCATTCAATTTGCAAGACATATTATCAATTTTCACCGAATGATTTTAAATACTATATTGTATTTACTTACATGCTTTGAGGCTTCAGCTATTATTTAAAATCAAGTTTTATATCAAAAACACAATAATTTCTAACTAAATTATATTTGTATCGATCCTAAGGTGTTGTTTTTATTAGCGTCATTCCACCGCTCGGTCCAGCTGCGATGGGCGTGTAATCTGTCGTTTCCTTAATTTTTGTTTAAATACGTCGATAAGATATATTTAAAATAAGTTGCAAACTCCATAAACTAGACGGTCCTATCTAAATATTAAAGGGCGTTATTTTTTACGAAAATCTCGCCACAGAGAAAGGTTTTGACAGAAAAGGATGAAAATATAATAGTTAATTTTTTCGCATTCGGAATAAAACTCATTTCTAGAGTTTTATCAAAATAATACTGAGGAATGAAATGATATGTAGTATAAAGAGCCGTAACTTTGGATAAAACATTATTTTTCAACTTTAGATTTTTTTTATCTGATAAATAGAAAATAATATGGCCAAACTCTTTTCTCTTACCTATTGGGATGACATTTATGTATGTATGTGTATTTTGTATTTTTAGTACAGTTAATTTTGCGCCGTTTAAAAGTTATAAGGACTTACTGAAAAACTGTATTTTCGTCCAAAGATACATACATCGATTGTTTTCAAAAATAATTAATATATTTTTTGATAATCTTCTGAATAACATGGAATAACAGTAATTAAACAGGGCTATCAAAATAACGATATAAGATGTTACCAAAAAATAAGAGAGTTTGATAAAAATATGATGTAACTAAACTTCTAAGGTACGTTTTTTTTAAATAAATATTGTACAGCTCTTCTGAATCCACAGAATTATTTGTATCGGATTCTTCTGATAGAATAAAACAATTCTGGCATAGGAAATTATAAAATTTCTTTGTGTTGTTTCAATATGCACCCTACACGTGTCACAGGTGAGTGAATTTTCTCCATTGACCAATCGCTTGCATACACAACACGTTACAACAATTTTATCCATAAGGATCTTCATTTTTGCAACTTTTTTTGTCATTCTTTATAAAATTTTCCATTATCTCATTTTTTTCAGGAGTGTCTAAGAATTCTTGGTTTTCCTTTCTTCCTACCTCCTTGATTTTTTGTTTTCCTTTTACCTGCCTTTGGAAATGGCATAATCATTTCAGGGGGGTTATTAAATGTATATCCGAAGAGGTTGATAGGATAGAAATTTTTGCGAAAACAATTTCTTATAAATTTTTTTCAGTATATGGAATGGCCGGGGACATTCTTTTTTATTGAACCCTGCTTTGAAAGCTAGTTCCAAGTTCTGAATTTAAGAATTAGTTGGTTCCAGATTTAGAATATCTCTGACGAGTGAGCTGTACTTACTTCAGCTTTGCCTGAAGTAGCATACTTCTTCACATAGTTAAGCAGTGAGGACTTAGTAAGTTTCTATTTTGCAGCAGTCGTGCGAATACTTTTGCCTTGGATCACCTCTTTTACAACTTCTTTCAAGTCTTCAATATTAACATTCTCTCTCTTATGTACCAATTTACTTTTTGGTACTATTAAAAAAAAGATTGTATTAGCCACAAACCTCTTGGCAAATATATGCTACTGCATTTGTACATTTTGTACGCGCCTAAAGCTACGAACGTAGAGTTGTCCAAAAGTACGACAAACGTACAAAATTAAACGATAGCATAAATTTGAGGTTAGAATTGTACAAAAGTAACAAATAAACCAAAGAGGCTTATTATTGGTTTACTATTATGTTTACTATTTACTATTATGACAACATATAAATAGTCATTAAAAATAGGTAAAAAATTTACTTACAATTTTTTTGCAAATTTACACTATTACCAAAATGAAAAATTTACACAATAATGTTGCTAGCTGACGAAAATGGAATACCCATATATTTTTAGGGAATTTTTATGTTAAATATTGCCAGAAATATTAATGTTGTCCAAAGGTAAAACTATCCAAAGGTAGGGCAACCCCAACATTCGAATCAATCAATTGAAATTTAAATAATTTTTGATCTGGTGTACCTAAGATAAGATTTTCCGAAGAGAAAATTATTTAATAAAAGTTTTACACAACTTCCAGTTATTTCCTTATAAAAACCAAAGTTGCGTCATTATTTTAATTTAATTTAAATCATATCATATGTTTCGAGATGAGTCCAAAATTATGTAAGTACCTACATACCAAGAGTGACATTACCTACATTCAAAATAACTAGACAGGACACTTGTGGCCGCATCGCAGCTGATAGTGGCCGCGTTGCGGCCATTGGTGACCACGCATCAAAAGCCAAATAAAAATTATTTGCCACATTCTCTTTCTAATCTTGTAAAAAAATCACTCTTCCGACTCCATACACAACAAATCATCAAACAAATCAACTTCCGACTCCATACACAGCAAAGCATAAGATACGCTGTCCCATTCATGCATACTTGATCAACATCTATACCTTTTATAATATCGGTAATATTTAGTCACAATGTCTCTTTTAACTGACCGCATACATCCAGCATTTTTTTAAATTCTTTTAAAGAATATTAACGGAGATGATACCTGTCATGGGAATAAATGTACCTTCGTAATTTTGATAATAATTTACGTAATTTAATGCAGAATTGACTTGCACAGATTTTGAGTTTTCCATTACTGACTGTAATAAATTCCTAAACTATTTCAAAATGGTCAAACCATTCTTCAGGCAAAATAATTAACAAGTTTTGATTTTACTCATTCGCGAAACATAAACTTGGGGCCAGTATCAAGTCCATAATTTTCGAGTCCATGATCCCAAGTGGGTTATTAGTCAGAGCAATACGGATAGGTGTCGTCAACTAAATTTTATCCAGGGCTTCTTGCGATAATCATTGAATGCAATTGTTTTTTATATCATATTTTCTTGTTCCGGGTAGAGACAACAAAAACTTTTTCGGCGTATTGAAATTTTGAAAACAGTATTTTGAACATAAAGTTTTGATTTTTAAGAAACATACAAATTTATTTTGTTCTTGAATGATAAATAGCTATAATTGTGTAATCCAAGCATACCCAGAGTAACTAAAAACTTGTAAGTAATAAGTTTTCCGTGACTTTAGACATGTCCAACGTTACCAGAATGAGGTCTTATTAAAACCTAGTTTCAACTAAATAATTTTTTTTTTGCTTAAGAACAGTGTAATTTAATGATATTTTTGTTTGTAGGTCAAGTGTGATATTTAAAATTTTAGTTTTGTTTGTAGGCCAAGTGTGATATTTAAAATTTTAGTTTTGTTTGTAGGCCAAGTGTGATATTTAAAATTATAGTTTTGAACGAAACTTACCGTCTCGGGGCACTAAAAGTATACTAGATGATAGATTGAAAACAATCTTCAAATTCACTAACGCTGCTGTTGTCTTTTCTATGTTAATTTAAAAATAGTTTGATAGATCAAAGGTGATTTTTTTCTGTTAATTATAGATAGCAGCTAAATCGGGTTTGTTATTGATATCAATTTGCAGAATGCTTCACAATGCTAACACAAGACAACAGAAAAAAATAAAATGCACTTGCTCGGGTTTTGTCCAATGTTATATTGAATTCCAATGTTACCTGAAATGACTGCACTTCAATATATTATTTAATTTTTGATGAATTAATTTAAATGACAACACACATTTTATTTCATACCATAGTATTAATATATAGAAATGACGAGCAAAAGGACCAAAAAACTGATATAAATGTTCAAAAACATAAGGAACATCAAGAGCAATCAATTTTTAATGATGATATACTACGCTCTAGATGAATCTATCATTGAATATGGATAGGGATGCTTTACAAAAACTGCCCTAAAACCTTTAGCTTCAGCACAAAAAATATTACAGTTTATATTATTGATAGAATCGGTGTTAACTTTGTAAAGTTTCATCACCATGGATGGATATAAATGAAAAAATGTTATAACTCTACTTGAATTTATTAGCACTACTTGAGTTTCGAGAGAAACAGTAACTCTCATCGACAGGTGAAGTATTAAACTAAATACACATAAATATAGGAGACAAGGCTTTGGTGGTAGACATACAAGATGTTGTGGAGAGGGGGGACAAAGTTACCGGTAGACGGTGTAGGGGTGGTTGCAACGGGAGAAGTTTAATGGTACATTAATGAAAGGAATGATTATTATCCATGATGTGGTTTGCGAATTTGGAAAAGTTGTTACTAGTTAGACAACCATGATGCTCTTTTAATCTAATGTTGAGATTTCTAGGTCTAGAAACCTCAATATTCACGTATCAGTCAACTTCTCGATCCCGTCACGCGTAAAGGTAATAAAACGAATAATTTTGAAGGATTAGAAATAAAAAAAGAATTTAAACATGGGTATTGATTTGTTAAATAATATTACATTTTCTAACTCATCTCCTTTCCTCTCGATATACCCGTTACAACCACCCCTCCACCGTCAACCAGTAACCCCGCCCCCTCCACCTACATCTGTCTTAAGACATGTTGCAGGGAACATTTTAAGGTTACTCTATGCGAATCAGCAAAGGAAACAAAATTGATGTCAGAAAAAAATTTGAAAGGAAAGTGTGTGAAAAACTGAGTGAGCAAGGAGTGAATGATCTGAATATAGACAATGCATGGGAATACATTAAGGTTATTTTATACGAATCAATGAAAGAAACCTGTGGCATAGCCACCCAAGGAAGGAAGAAAGGTGAAGCATGGTGGGACGATGGCATAAAGGAACTTGTGAAAAAAAAGAAGAATGCGCGGCGCTATCTGTTGACAGTAAATGGGGACGAATACACAAAAGCAAAAGACCTGTACAATGCCTGTAAGAAAAAAGTTAAATCTGATGAGAAAGGAAGGAAAAAGTGGCTGAAAAGAGACGAAGGGGTGAAAATGACTGAGAATTTTCAGGATAATATAAAATTCTTGTGGAAAGCGGTCAAAAAATCTCGATGTGGTGCAGAAAGCAGTAGTATGAAAGCTATTAAGTCAGTAAATGGAGAGATGTTAACGAATAAGGATAAAATAAAAGATAGATGGATGAAATATTTCCAGGAAACGTATGAGTGTAGAGAATGCAAATGAGGATGCACCTGAGAGGCTCTCTGGGGTAAGTATGAATTAGGAAAGCGATATAAATGCAGTAAGTATGGAAGAAATAAAGTGTGCAATAAAACAAATGAAGAATAGTATGGCTGTGGGGTATGATGACGTTGCTGCAGAGTATATCAAGGCTGGTGGCCCATTAGTTATCTTGTGGCTTCATACGCTCCTCAATCAATGTTTGAAAGAGAGCCAAACCCCTTTAGATTGGAGGAGTGCTGTCATTATGCCTCTTTACAAAGGCAAAGGGTCGAAAATGGAATGCAGTAACTTAGGGTTATTAGTCTACTAAACTATGTTGGTAAACTGTATGGAAGAATTTTAATAGAAAGAGCAAGAACGGTTACGAAAGAAAAAGTATGGGATGTGCAAGGGGCCTTTGTGGGTGGAAGAGGATACATGGATCTGATCTTTTCTCTACGAGTGATGACGGAAAAGTTTTTAGCGAAAAACCAAAAACTTATTTGTGCCTTCGTAGATCTACAGAAGACATATGATAGTTATAAGAGAAAGGGTATGGAATGTATTCTGTGATTACGGGGTGAATAGTAAACTTATACACGCAATCGCTTCCCTATACGAAGGTAATTCTGCGTGTGTAAGAATCAATGGTTTTACATCATAGTTTGACATTACAAAGGGTGTCAAGCAGGGTTGTGTGATGTCTCCATGGATGTTCAGTTTGCATATGGATAAATGTGTGAAAGAACTGAGATGTAGAAGCAAAAATGAGCGATTTGATTGTATACTGTTTATTATACCCCGATGATGCAGTACTAATGGCGAATAATAAACAAGAACTACAGAATCTGGTGAGTAGAATGTACGATATATGCAAGGAAAGCGACCTCATGATGAATATTAACAAGTCTAAAGTAATTGTATTCGAGAAGGAGGAAAGCAAGACACCGTTCAAAATACTTGTAGGTAATGAATGTTTGGAACAAGTAGATGAGAATGATATCGAAAGGAGGGTGACTGCAGGAAATAAAGTGAGCAGCGCTTTGAATGGAATTATATTTAACGGGAATTTGTCAACCGAGGCAAGACTAACGGTGCACAATATAGTCCTGGTACCGACACTGATGTATGGAACTGACAGAAGAGGAACGAAAGTAAACTGAATGCAGTGGAAATGAGATCACTTAGGCGTATATGTGACAAATCTATTTATGACAAAGTAAAGAATGAAGAAATAAGGAAAGAATGTAAAGCTGATGTTAGTATAGTGAGTAAAATCAAGAAAGGATCGCTTAGGTGGTTTGGTCATATGGAACGGATGAATGAGGAGAGAATGGTAAGAAAGATATATGACGCAAGTGTTGATGGCATCAGAAATAGAGGACGCCCGCGGAAGACTAGGCACGACCAGATAATGGAGGATGGTTCTGTTAGAAGCCTCAACAATCGGCGAGCTTGTATGAGAAGATGTATGAATGTGGATGGGGCGAGAATTGTGTGTCAGAACAGAAGAGTGTGGAGCTCTATCCTGCCTGCCTACCCCTGCGGGGAAACGGCGTGATGATAAGTAAGTAGTTTAGGACTTCACCTGTCGATGAGAAATACTGTTTTTCTCAAACTCCAGTAGTGCCAATAAACTCAAGTAGAGTAATAACATTGTTTCATTTATATCCAACCATTACAGGTTATATTCAAATTACCGATGAGAACAATCTCAAACATACTTTTTAACAGCCTGGGGATACTGAGCATTGTCCAGATCTACACTAAAAACATTCTAAACTATGTATTCATCAATAAGGACATCTGGGGTTTCCATTAGAAGTGCGTCGTTCGCGAATGAACCGGCTTCGACGGTTCAACGGATCACCGGTTCAACAGTTCAATCCGCTCCCAGAATAATTTAAGCGAGCTGAACGGCGAGCGGCAGATCAGTTGAAAATTGACCCATGGACCGACAGCCGGCACGGATCGCTCTGTGAGTTATGAAGGTTGACATTTGAAAACGATCCCAGATAAAATTGTTAGGACAAACCTTTTTTAAAAGTGAATTATTATCAAAATATTTGTTTCAATTACTTGCTACTTACGTTCTCAAATATTAGGCCATGTAACGTTATTTAAAAAATAATGATGTGGTCACTAAACGACTGAAACGTCTATGACAAAAAATAATATTGCTATATCTTGTTAGTATAATCTTCCAAAACATTTTTATTTTTTAAATATAACTATACTACAGTCAGGAAGTATAATTAACATTTAAAATGAAAAAATAGTTAATTCATGTATCGTAATTTTTTTCATTTAAACATAGCTCGTCTATATAATTTCATAATTTTGATAATATATCATTATAACAAAATCTTTTTTATTCCAATTCTATGAATAATTTTGATTTCATTACATCGGACGTAGTAAAGCAACCTTTAATAAAAAAAGATACTAAAAATAGTTAACGCTATTCGAATACTGATAGGGACTAATAGTAATATGACTCATAAGAAAATATTCCGCATACGTCCGAGTAGCAACACATTCCCAGCCCGACTGAGTCGTGAGCCATGCTTTCAAAAGATCCAACGGTTCAATCGAACTGATGATTCATGTTCAATTTGAACCGGCTCAATGAGCTCAATTTGGATAATTGAGCAGGTGAACCGGCTTAGTTATCTGAGCCATATCGCCCATAGCTAGTTTCCATGAAAATGCCAAAAATACCAGAAACCTAGAGGCAAATAATTTAGTAATTACTAGGACATGGACCACACCGCATATGGGCGAAGAAGCTTATATCCTTACAAATTTCAGGTAGGTTATAAATTTCTAAATATCAAATATTGCATCATATTTTGTTACTTACACTTTTTATTTTTTTACTTCTTTTTCTTCTTTCTTATTTTAAATTTATAATTGATAAACTAATTATGTATAATTTGATTGTTAATTAAAAATGTTAAATATTTGTCTCAACACGGGCGAAGCCCAGTGAGGTAGGTACCAAATGTACTTACAACATATGATATGAAATTAATAAAATTTAAAAATTAGAAAAATGTATTAAGAAAAAACGTGGAAAAGGCTAGATGTGAGATATTTTTGACATCGGATGTGATAAGATCAACAATTTTATTGTTGTATCTTTCTATTCAAATCGTCCTCTCTCGCGTGATTTATGTAACAAATAACATCATTAATTATTGCTGTCATACTTATAAGAATTTAACTACTAGCCTCATCTTGAAAATGTATATAGTTCGCAAAGAATTTCTCGAATTTCAAACTGGAAAAATAAAAACATGCATTTAAGAAATTATATTTCACATACAGAAGAATTTTCCATAATAAATACATATGAAATATAACTGGCACACTGAAAACGATGTAAATCTGTCCTTTTAATAATGCCTGTATTGTCTTATTATGACAAATAATATTCATTAGTTTATATTACTGTAAAGGTTTTATCTAAGATAATCTTTAAAAAAATAACCTAGTGTATAAATTCTGAAAAAAACTATGTGAAAAAAACTATGTAAAAAAAATATGTAAAAAGCAAATATTAAAATTTTTTTTTTTTTATAAATGAGTAATAAATACTACCAATGTTGAATTTTTAATCTTAAAAATTATTGGACAGACCTCACGATTTGAGATATTTCATTTTTCCAATTTTTGTGATACATAATTGGATATTCACATATGTACATTCAATTTATTTACAATATCGACTGTGCAACTAGCTTGAATTGAATTGTGCGGTGAATGTCATTGGAACTAATTTGAAAAATTGCTGCCAATTGTTTTGTTAATCCCATGATTTTCCATTAAATTACACTTTTCAAAATTGTTGTTGAGCTTTCCACTTCGATGATGTAAACTGAGTTGACATTGCCTCTAATTATGTGAATATCTCTGTAAATATACTAAATACAGAGTTCATATTTTGACTATTCCTCTGTAATATATTAGGGGTACCAGTCGAAAATGTCGCATTTTAAATAAAAAGGCAAATATAAATTTAAATCATTTATTATTTGAAAAAATTTATATTATATATTCCCCATTACTTTCTAATACAGTCTTCCATCTATTTTCAAGCATTTTTATGCCCTTTGAATAGAAAGTTTCTGGTTTCGACTGGAAATAGTCGTCAAGGGCAGATTTTATTTCGTCTAAGTTGTTGAAATTTTTTCCCGATAAAAAATGCTGTAGGGATCTAAATAAATGGTAATCTGATGGGGCTAAATCCGGTGAATATGGGGGGTGATCGATTTGTTTCCAGCCAAAGGCGTTTATTTTTTTTCGAGTAATCGCTGCAGTGTGGGGTCTTGCGTTGTCGTGTTGAAAAAAAACTTTGTGTTCTGCGTGCATTCTGGGTCGCTTAACTTTTATTTCGACGATTTTTTTCAAATGGCTTTTACACTCGACCAGGAGTATCCGAGTGTGTCTGCAATCTGCTGAATTGATTTTGTTGGATTTGCTTCGACTTCACACATTAAAATGTCATCATCCACTTTAAAGACCTTTTCTTCTCGAGGCTGGTTTTCCGTATCAAAATTCCCACTCTGAAATTTTTTAAACCACTTTTGCGATTGGCGAATGGATATCACATCACCGTATATACTGCAAATTTTTTCTGCAGCCTTCCTCACAGAGTTTTTTTGGTGGAACTCGGAGATCAAGCAATTGCGCACAAAATTCTTATCTGGTATAAACCCTTCCATTTTAAATGTATCGCTAACAAAAATAAAAATAACTTTCGAAAGATGATCTCCAAATGTTAAGGAACAAAAGTAATATATATTACGTGCTGACGACTCGACGAGGCGGACGCGACTGAAGATCAAACAAGGGCCATACCGAAATGCGACATTTTCGACTGGTATCCCTAATATATATATATATATATATTTATATACAGAGGTATGTATTGGATAAAATAATTATTGGGAGTATGCATTAATTCGTGCGGTTTTCTAAGAGAGGGCGTTACTAGTATTATTTCGCGCCGTGTTCATCCGTGACTATATTCATTTGAAAGCTACTGTCATTGCGCGTCTTTTTCAGTATATGTCATTTGATTGAAGTGTAAACAACATTTTTTTCTATTCATTTGAACATGTCGAACTTTGTGCCAGAAAAAGTGTTTTTGCGGGGAGTTCTTCTTCATTACTTTAACATGAAGAAAAGTGCTACCGAAAGTCATCGTATTTTAGTAGAGGTTTATGGTAACCATGCTCTAGCTGAAAGAACGTGCCAGAAGTGGTTTGCACGGTTTAGAAGTGGCGATTTCAACTTAGAAGACAATGAACGACCCAGACAGCCAAAAAGGTTTGAAGATGAAGAATTGGAGGCATTGCTTGATGAAGATGCGTGCCAAACGCAAAAAGATCTTGCAAAATCATTGGGAGTTGATCAATCAACCATTTCCAGACGTTTAAAAGCATCGGGATTCATCCAAAAGCTTGGAAACTGGGTGCCGTATGAATTAAAGCCAAGAGACATCGAACGCCGATTCTGCATGTCGAAAATGTTGCTTCAACGCCACAAAAATAAGTCATTTTTGCATCGGATTGTCACTGGTGATGAAAAATGGATTCATTACGATAACCCCAAGCGCAAGAAATCGTATGTGAATCCCGGCCAACCATCAACATCCACGGCAAAGCCGAATATCCATGGCGCCAAGGTAATGCTCTGTATTTGGTGGGATCAGAAGGGTGTGTTGTATTATGAGCTGTTGAAATCGGGTCAGACGATCAAAGGGGACCTCTACCGAACACAATTAATTCGTTTGAAGAGAGCGATTGCGGAAAAACGACCAGAATATGCAACCAGACACGAATCCATAATTTTCCATCATGACAACGCTCGGCCACATGTTTCAAGACCGGTTCAAAACTATTTGGAGAACAGTGGGTGGGAAGTTCTACCTCACCCGCCTTATAGCCTAGACATAGCCCCTTCTGATTACTACTTGTTCAGATCAATGCAGAATGCCCTCACCGGAATACGCTTCACTTCAGAACAGGGTATCAAAAATTGGCTTGATTCGTTCTTCACCACCAAGCCGGAGAAGTTCTTTTGGGATGGAATCCACAAACTGCCAGAAAGATGGGCAAATGTTGTAGCTTCCGATGGACAATACTTTGATCATTGAGTGTATAACCATTTTTTCACAATAAAGCCTTAATTTTCGAAAAAAAAAACGCATGAATTAATGCATACGCCCAATACAATATATAAGTATTTACCGTACGCAATAATAAAAATGTTTTTTCTAAGAACCTGGCATGAATTTCTCAATGCGTGTATGTGTACATGCGGAGTGGTGCAGACGACGCAGTGGGCGGGACACCGATTATCACTTTAGTGACAGAGCGTACGCTGGCTGAGTTAGACGTGTCTTATGCATTCTTATGCTGTCATTCATGATAATCAATGTCTATTTTCATTTTTAGCACTTTTACACAATAATTGACATATATACGAGGGGCAAGTAAAAAATAAGGTTCCTACATTTTTTTTCAGGTATAAGGTATTTTTTATTGCAATAAATAAGTAAACCATCTGAAAGCTTGTACTTTATTCTATTTTTCTACATAGTCTCCTGATTTTTCTATGCATTTTTCCTGACGAGTTATCCACTTCTGAAAACCCGCTTCGAAGAATTCCGCCGCTAGGCCGCCGATGAACTTGGTGACCGCTTCTTTCACCTCTTTATCTGTATTGAAGCGTTGTCCATCCAAGTGTTGCTTCAATTTCGGAAACAAGTGGAAGTCGCTGGGAGCAAGATCAGGGCTGTAGGGGGCATGGTCAAGCAATTTCCAGCCGAATTTGTCCAGTAGGGCGGTGGTCTGTCGAGAGACATGCGGGCGAGCGTTGACGTGGTGCAGCCTAACGCCCTTGGTCAGCCTTCCTCTCCGGCGATTTTGGATGGCTCTTTTGAGTTTTGTCAATGTCTCGCAGTACCTGTCCGAATTGATGGTGGTCCCTTTAGGCATAAACTCGGTCAGAAAGACGCCTTTTCGGTCCCAAAACACCGTAGCCATCACTTTCCCTGCGGAAAGCGTCTGCTTAAACTTTTTCGGCCTAGGCGATTCAGGATGGCGCCATTGTTTGGACTGTTCTTTTGTTTCTGGAGTGACGTAGTGACACCACGTTTCATCTCCCGTAATAATGGAGTCCAAGAATTCTTCGGTATTCTCGGCGCATTCTCGAAGACACCCCTCGGCACACTTGACACGATTGTCTTTGTGGGTTTCTGAAAGCATGTGTGGGACCCACCGCGCGCACACCTTGCGATAACCAAGTTTATCGGTCAAAATGTTGTCGATGGTTTTTTCACAAACCTCAGGAACCTGGACAGCAAGCTCCCGAAGCGTTACTCTCCGATCTTCGAGGAGAATGCGCTCAATCTTCGCCATGACTTCGTCCGACACCGATGGCCTCCCGCTCCTTTGCTTGTCGTGGACGTCTGTGCGTCCTTCGGAGAACTCCCTGCACCATTTGCGGACGTGTTGGACGCTGATGCAAGCTGTGCCGTAAACTTCTTCCAACTGTCGATGAATTTCAACAGGTTTAAGCTTCTTCGCGTTTAAAAATCGAATCACCGAACGGATTTCACACCTGGCGGTAACGGCAATGGCAGGTTCCATAGCGGATGGCTGTCAGGCCTTTACTGAGCGTCGCAGCGTTTGCTCCCGGTAGTGGGGATGTAGTTAAGGGACCAACAATCAGGGCAGTGTTGCCGGATTTCGCCTAGCATCTCGCGTGGCGAGTGTACAGCGTATGGAACCTTATTTTTTACTTGGCCCTCGTATATATATACATATATGTCATATATATATCAATTATTATTTTAATGATTTATATAAGTACATAATAAATGTAAAATATTTATATTTATCCGACTTAAAAATCGCAAAAGTCTACATATACACTGAGTTTACAGCACCGGAATCCCCTTTTTTGTTTTAGCACCATAAGGGAAAGGTCAAACAATTCAACCTCTCGTTGAGGCATTTGTTGCTGAATATATACCCGTATATGTACAATTTATTGATCAAAACCAAATTTTTCAGTTACTTTTTAGGACCTATGAAAACCATGGCATCTTTTCTTCTTCTTTGGCCAACTTGTCTACCACCCACCATAAATATAAATACAACTCAATTACACTCTAAGAACCTGAGTAAAATATAGTCACCCCAGCTCATCCACTCAAGACACCTTGCCCCCCCCCTTGCCAGGATCACATTTACCATACATCATTACGCTTGCAAAAAAGCACCCCTTCCCCCACTTTGATATAGATCTGATGTGAATCCAGAGCAACGCCAGGTACAGACCTCTAGTTTATAATAAAATCAAATATTGAGATTAATAGACATGTTTTATAATATTGAAAATTATTGTTTTTTTTTTTTTTTTTTAAAAAAAAAATAGAGATGCGTACACGGAATACATGTCACATCAATATTCTTACTATTTTCAAACTAAGCTAAATGCTTGTGCTATGAAAATAGGACTAACTTGCTGGTATCCTGGAACGAGGCGCGAACCCCTGACCACTAGATCACTAGACCAACGTCTTGACCACTACACCAACAAGCTACTTACTTTGATACTTTTACTTTCAACATCAAATCATTCTAATAGTTCTAAATATTTAAGAGAGTTGCTTCTGAAAAAAATACAACTTATGCTATTTCATTTAAATCCCTTTAAGATCCTGATGTATAATAGTGGGGAATGATACAAAAAATGCATTTAGTATATGTAATGGGGACACATGAGCGGTTACCAAAATCAGTTTAGCAAACCAGTTGACATTTTTTTTTTAATTATCACTCGTTTCCAACAATTCAAACCTACTCTTTATAAAACATAAATATATAGAATTTAACAATTTCTGCATTATAATGCATTAAAAAATCATAAATAAACATTCACAGTAGTACAAGTGTTATAAGTAATGTTGAAATTTTATCTAGCAAGACAACCTCGGTGCGAGCAATTATGCGGAGTTATAACAAATGCTATACATATTTTTATAATTAATATTCAACGTGTTTGTTTGAATGGGCGGTGTGTCATCACACCGATCGCGTGCCCAAGTTATCAGATCATCTTGAAAGAAATCAGAGAGAAATCCCTGTATCATGTTGTTTAAGCAATCACATTTTTACACATATTTTTTAATTTACTTTCAGAAAATGTTTAAAGTTTGATTTTCTTATTGTTTAGACATTTAATTGAATACATGATACAGATTATTGTGATGACATTAATCATTCAGCTTACGTTACATTCAAAAAGATGTCCCCATAAAATAAAAAATTAAAAGATATCATGCAATTTTTCTTAGTGATTTGATTAACAGATGTCCCATTAAAAAAAAATTAAAAGATCATGCAATTTTTCTTACTGATTTGGTATCTTAAAACATGTTCAATACAAGTACATTAAATCATAATTTTTGTTGCTAAATTTACAGGATCACAAATATGAATAATAAGTTAGAGGAATGTTCAGTGTGTTGTTATCTACCAATACATTAAAGAGTCGAATGCCCAAGAATATGAATATACATCCTAATAAATTAGGTTTCTTAAGCCTGCCGTGTAGAGCAAGAACAATTTTTTTTTTGATTTTAGGTTATCGAATTATTCATTTTCAGATTTTTTTTCCCAGAAGATTTATACCTTGAATGAAATAAATGAGTACTTTTCAAATGAGTGAATACTGCATTATATGTACTGGAGAATTTAATATGTTATTAAAACAATATTAAATTCTCCAAAAAAGCTTTTACATTGCCATAATCGTCCAAATCTTTTTTAATAATTATTCAGCATAGTAATTAGTAATTAAATTAGAGATCATGGATTTAAACAGATTTTATAGGAATTGAGTAAATAAAATTGAATTGTTTAAATCCACAAAACTTAAGTTAAATAATATGTTATTACCATTATACATTTGTGAATTAACTCTACACTATTTTTTGTTGTATGAATGAATGAAAATCTCAAATAATGATGGCATATTATCGATTGCATTGACCTGAGGAAAAATTACTTCCGTATATACGTATTATTTATAGAGCATTATTAAAATACCACTGTTTGGTGCAATCAAGGGATCAATAGCATGCCCTTAGTTATTTAAAAAAACTCACCGTCTTCAATTTCTTTTTTACTTCTTTCGATTCCATCGCAAATTTACAGTAAAATACTATTCGATTGGCACTTAAAATACGATATTTCAAACATCCTTATCAAGATTAACTCACGAAATTTCACTGAAAAATACCGCACTATCGGGGTTGAGCATAGTAATTACACAAAGTATTTGTAAATTTATAAGTTAATCTTAAATCAGATGTATAATTTTATTTTAAGCTTTTTTATGCATCGACACAATTACGCTTTCGCCATCCATCAGCTTTTATTTGTGCAAATCGGTGCAAATTTGCGACAACTAAGAAATTGCGCTTGACCATAGACCGCTTGACACATGTCACGAGTATATTATTTATCTATGATGTCAAGTATGTCAGTTTATCTCATGTATATCTCTTATCTATGCGTATATCACAGCAAAGTGCTACCATAAGTCCACTTATCTATGCATAAGTCTTTCTTTGTTATCTATAGTGATGATAAAGTCGTTATTTAAACCGTTATTGTGACTGTGATTGTGTTCGATTGTTAAGATGATTGATAATTGATTAACGCAATTCTTCAAACAACGACCGGTATACTAAAAAATAAACCTCCAACAGTTAAATCTTAGTTACCAATCATCGTTAAATCTCAGTTACCAATCAGTGACATAATCAGTTACATAACGGTTTACCGTCACTAATTATCTATCTTTGCATAATAATCAAAAAATTCAAAATATATCCCTCATGATACGCACAGACGTAGCGTCGCTTGACACGCAATCAATATATCCCAATATATAATAAGGATTGCACGTAGCAATAGTCACTGAGGATATGGCGGGAAGATTCAATTAGTTCAAGATTTAAGATATATATAAACATTGATATAAGTGGACACGGTGTGGTTGGGTTAGTGCCATGTGATATAAGAATGCCACAAAGTTGTTGGGTGCCATGTGGTTTAAGTCGGGGTTCTTTAGGAGTTATAATTCGATTAATCGAACATGTATCCCGCTCCTGATCACTCGTCAGAGCGATACCCCGCACTCTAATGGAATGTTAGCTTCGTGACCCATCCATCAGATATCACGCCTTTATTAGTACCATGGTTATAGGAAGAGTACAGGTGAATATAAACACACAGAAGATGCACAAATTAGACATTTATTAATCACAGTTTATACTCAATCGGCAGGTGAAAATACTTAAAACTAACTTACTCTATAACTAATTCTACCTCAGATTATCTCGCGATGTTCTTCTGGGTCCGAGACCTGGTCTCAGGCCGGCGAAGTGGTGCCGTTATCACCCGGAATGGGCGGCTATCTGCTAACTGATCAGCTGGACAACAGGCTGGGCGGCTGCCCCTGGATAAACTGCGGTGGGCCGTGGCTGTCTATCCTCCGGTTCCCTATCGTGTTCGGTCGGATTCCTGGTGTTGACTGTCTGTTCTTTCGACTGCGGGTTTTATCTACTGACGCAACTCTAAACTTTGTATTCAACTGCCTCGTCCAATTGCCTCGTTCAACTGACGCTTTCAACTTTGAATCTTGTATTCAAGTGCCTCATTCAACTGTAATTCAACTGTGGTGCTTTCAACTCAAAATCTTGTGTTCAATTTCCTTGTTCAACTGTGGTTTCCAACTGACGCTCTCAACCCAGAATTTTGTATTCAACTGCGGTTTTCCCTCACTCTCCCGAACTTCGTTTCCACTGCCCCTCCCGGACTTCGTTTTCAACTGTGGATGAACTTTCACCCCTAGCTTTTACTCTCAACTTCCGTTCCCACCGCGTGTTTTCAACTCCTTCTTCCGGACCTCGTTTTTTACTTTCAAAAAGACGTTCTGACCCTTTTAAAGTAACCGTGGCGAGGGCGTACTTTTCGTTCGGGATTCGGTCCGTCCTCACAGGATTGACGATGCCTCATTGCTCCATCCATTGACAGCGGCGTTACACCTTTTGCTTGTAGGTCTAATTTTCGGTTCCGCCCACTTTCTTCATAATTAATTACATTTAATTGCACAAGTTATTCGTGTCCGCCAAATCACACAAAGTCACTTAATCTTCGAGTTCACCTTACCCGTAAGCATAAACACTTAACATTGTCTCGTCAATTAAACTTTTAGCCCAGTGACCTCATTACCGCTATTCATTATTTTCATATCAAATTATGACTAAATTTATCTCTATAGTAATTTTACATGGTATGTTGATTTTTCTTTTTGCTACAACATTAGGTACATATGAGACCAGGTCTTTTCTTTATTCAGCCTTACATTACACACACTTAAACTTATTACATATTTTTCTTACCTTCCCAGTTATAATTACATTATTATTTATTTATATCCAAATCTCCTTGCCCGTCTTCATTTTCATTATTCGAGAGAGCACGATTCACAGAGAGCGGATGACTGCGGAAGTTCCATTACATCGGCACACTTTAATTAGATCTAAATTTGCGATTGATCAGACTCGTTCAGATTGTTTTGTCTCACGGGACGAACATTTCCTGATGGCATAGTCCGATTTACGTACCACATAAGGCGCATGAAGGTGGAAGATGTAAATCCGAGTACATCAACTTATGGGTATTCACTCTATCCTCTCTGCTTACCCCTACAGAGAAAATACGCGATGGTCAGTCGCCGCTCATGGTGGGCCATTCATTGCATATGGGCTCCGGCCCAAGTTCAACAAAAGCTACTTTCCAGGAGTTAATAATCTTGAGGGTGATAATAGGGACCGCAACTTTAGGGGTAACTTTCATTTTTCCAGTTTGAATTTCGAGATATTTGTGCATTTTGCATATCCTTTCAAGATGAGACTAATAGTTAATTCTTTTACAATATCGAGTAAACATAAAAGTGAGTTATTTTTTACGTAAATATTGCTGGAGTGAAAGCTATCAATAGAAAAGGACAAATATACAATTGTTGATTTTCTTAAATTCCTAGGTAATAAAGACATCCAAAGCTATCAGAAAATAGCCATTTCTTCAACATTCATAATACATATGTGCTGCCATTTGAAATTATCAAGCGAAAATTAAATAATTTGTTCAAGTTCTCACCTAAGAATTGTTATGTTTATGATAAAACCATCGTTTGTGTCGATAAACATATGATTATAAAATTTTACAATTTTGGCCCGATTTATAAGGAAAAAGTTGATGTAAATTCATACTGATAAATAATATTGATAACTTTTGAAGTAGCTGTATTTGTGAAAAGAAAACTATTTATGTTAATATTATATTATACAATAATATTCATACTCAGGTTGTAATAAAAAAAACTGTTTTTTTATTAATATTTATTTGTTGTTTTAATAAATTACATATATATTTAATATTAAAATATAAATGAAAATATGACAAGAGTATTATTATTCACTGTTAAATAATTAGTTGTTCATCGAGCAAATTATCGTTCTTCAGAATTTCGTTGTTTTTTTCTTTACACGTATTCAAAACAAAATTTGATCCACACATATACTTACACTTTAAAATGAATTTAGAAATAAAACCAATCTTACATTATTTCACATATTCAATATTCGTTCGTGTGCACCCAAACATCGATTTGTGGGAGTAAATTTGATAAATTTGAGAAAAAAATTGGTGGAAATACATATCACTCTTTTACCATCCAATTTAGGAAGTTCACACGAGTCCACACATTCAATGCTCAGTTCGGGAACATCCTGAAAATAATTTATAATATTATTATTATTGTTATTTAGCAATCAGTATTTTTATGTCTAAAATATTAAAATACGTGTTTATTCATTTATATGACTATAACAAATACGTTTGTAGACAGGTCTGTCATGTATTATTCTTTTGATAAAATTATTTATCTTTAAAGATATGCATTTCCAATAAAAAATAATTTATCTGCACTACATGATATATGTATATTGAACTATGTAATTTATATTGTTAAATCAAATAGATAATTATTATAGAAATGGTAAAAATTATCAACTTACGTTGCGATTTTTTTTTCAAGAAGTTTATAACTATTTAAGATTTTATTGGAACATTTCCTAGAGCGTGTCAATGAATACTTTTTGAGCTTGGGCATCTTGAGTCATAGGAGGCAGTAATTTCAGAACAATAATGTGTATAATAATATATTATTGACTTTTAATGAGAACCAAACCCAATAAAAAGCTTCGCAAATTTCACGTCTTCGCATATTTCACGGCAACATTGCATAAATACAACGTTGTCATTCTAAAACGTTACAAATGGTGACATGAAGTTTGACGTATGTCAAAATTATAATCTGTTTTCGTATAAAATCAGCTCTAAATCATACAATTTACAAAAATAAGCAATTGGTATCGAGAATAAGTATAATATTAATTCGTATTGTAATAAAAATTTGTATTAAAATGTGTTTTATTGGCAAATTTAATTCAAATCTATCGGAGCGCAGATTTCACAACCATCGTAGTCGTGTTGAACAGCATATTAACACTGTGAAAGATAATTAATAATATCGTATTTCATAAAACTGGAAATATATTATTTAATAAATAATTATTATGTCTCTGATATTAAACTTAGTTTTAAATAGTAGTTAAAGCCTCAAAGCATGTGAATAAATATAACATTTTATTTAAAAGTGTATGTTTTCACTAAAACAAAGTATTTTAAGAACGTCAAAAATTGATCAAGTGTACTACAAATTGAATGGTTTATAACTCTATTCATTTTTAATATTTTGCTAATTTGATTTCCTACAGTTAATTTGTCTCCGTAATCTTGGCTTCAAGATTATAGGAAAATATATTTCGTTTATGCATTAATTTAGCGTATTAACTCAATTTCGTATACAAGCGGAGATTTAACGTCGCTGTCATAAATGGACCAATAAGGCTTCATCAATTCTGTGAGGATGGACCAACCCTCGAACGAAAAGTATGATCTCGCCACAGGCACTTTAAAGGGCTAGAACGTCATTTTTTGCCGCAGTCGAAAATAAAAGTTGAAGAAGGGAGAGTGGAATACGAGATTTGGAAGTAGAGAGTTGTAAACAATACCTGGAAGTAGAAAGTGGTAAACAAAATCTGAAAGTGGGAAGTCGAAGAACAAGGTTCGGAAGTTAGAGTTGAATACAAGATTTGGAAGTTGAAGTACGTAGTTGAAAAACGCGTAGTTAAGAACACACAGTCGGAAACAAAAGTTGGGAGTGGATAGTTGGGAGTAAGATCTGGAAGTGGCCAGTCGAAAATAAAAGTTGAAGACGGAAGAATGGAATACAAGATTTGGAAGTGGAGAGTGGTAAACAAGATCTGGAAGTGGACAGATGAAGTACAAGGTTCGGAAGTAACGAATTAAAAAACAGGATGTTGAAATACGGAGTTGAAAACGCACAGTTAAGAACAGGAAGTTGTGAATAAGATTCGGGAGTTAGAATTGACAGGATTTGGAAGTGAACAGTTGAAAATGTGCAGTTGAAAACAGAAGTTGGGAGTGGAAACTTAAAAATCAATCTCGGGAACCAAGAGACGTCACGAGGTCGACCAGCAGAAGCAAACAGTCAATATCGGAAATCCGACACGAACGTAACAGAGAGTCGAAGAATAGACACCCATAATTCACCGCAATCTACACAGGAGCAGCCACCCCGCCCGTTCCGAGCAACCGGCCTGATGGCTTGTCGCCTGGGAGCAATCGGCAGGTAGCTGCCCACGCCGGGTGCTAACGCCATCACTTCGCCGGCCTGAGACCAAGTCTCTGGAAAAAGATCCAGAGGAACATCGCAAGATTCTACATCGGTAGATTAGTTGTAGATTAAGTTAGTTATAACTATTTCCACCTGTCCATGAGTATAAATTTGTAATTAATAAATGTCTAATTTATGCATCTTTTGTGTGATAACATTCACCTGTATCTTCCTATAACCATGGTACTAATGAAAGCATGATACCTGATGGATGGCGTGATACCTGATGGTCGCGAAACAAACATTCTATTAGAGTGTGGGGTGTCGTTCTGACGAGCGATTGGGAGCATGATACATATTCGATTAATCGAATTATGACTCCTAAAGAACCCCGACTTTATGTCACGTTGCTGTTGTGTTCACTATCATTTTCGCAAATGCAACTACGTGTGGCCAATTGCGTAGCCACGTGCGGTCAACTGGCCACGTACCACCAGTTGCAGATTGAAGTCTGCTCCTGGTTCAGATTACGGGTGCGGGGTCTGCAGCTTCGCTCGTGCCACGTGGTTTCCTAGGCCGCGTCTAATCATCCAGCGTTGTTTGGATTCCTTAGCGTTACTCGGTGTGCGACCGTAATTAACATGAACTGGTAAAATTATTTAATTTTAAATAAATCGCCGAAATAATTGTTAACTTAATTCTTTCTTATTTATGATTTAATTAACGAATATTAATTACGTATTAATATCGCGAACGCATGAGGGCCATTTTGTTAATTCTGACAAAAATTAGACTACTTTAAAATAAAATATACATTTCATTGAAGGCATTGTTCCTAAGAGTTGTCTCGTCTACAATAAAATTGATAGTGGAGGCAGATCGCCGAACCACCTATAATGCCAATAGATCACGAAAGTAGCCGGCACCATAACAAAAAATATGTTATGTCTTCCAAGACCCTTTTGTTCTCCGAGACAGATAGAACAAAGAATCATCTCTTTTTCTTAAAAAGTAAATTCAGGCGGAGACACATGTGCCAACCACAGCGGAAGAAAAAAAATCCCGTTTCGAGAATCGCCCTATTAGACTAGCGAAATGATTAATCTATCATCTCGCCGTTTCTCCGCAGGAGTAGGCGGAAAAGATAGAGCGTTATAGTTGTCAGTCCTGGTACACAACATTCGCCTCTTCCACATTCATACTTTTTGCGTCTTATATCTTTCTTACTCTTCTCTTCTCATTAATTCGGTTCATATGATTAAACCACCTTAGCGAGCCTTTTGAAAACGTATTCACTTAAATACGTGAACGTCACACATGAAATGCGGCCATAACTACACGTTGTTTCATGATAAACACTGGTAACAACTTTTTATTTTGGTTTCGTTTAGTATTGTTAAGTTTTTTGCATTCGTACCTTATCTATGATTCGTACTATATCTCTTGTCTATGATTCGTATTTTATACAGTATTTTTTTTATCTATGCTTTCTGTTTTCTACTTCTCGTATTTTTCTGGTATTTTCTATGGAGTCGGCACGTGTAGAGGTTTGAAACGTTTGAAATATCGTTAATCGTTGTGTTTTCAACTTCTAACATTTAAATTTCAACCACTATGGATAGTGTTACTGGGATTGGTGAGTAACATTATTACCAAAAAATATGATTATAACTTTCTATTTTTGATATAATCATTTGTTTGCCAGCGGTAGATACGCACATTTTGTAAAACTTGAATTATTGTCGTTTTTTTGGCGGAAAAATTTCATAATTTTCGGATTTTAAATATATTCCAACGTAACCATATTCCCTAATACAATATAATTACTAATTTTACATCTTTTGGCGGAATGAAATATTTTTACTTTCGGCATGATATTTTTATTTATCGGCAAAATTATTTCATGTTTTTTAAAACAATTCATCGACATGACATATTTTAACCGGTTAAAACATACGCTATTAGGATTGTAACAAATTTCTAATTTCTTCGTTATATTTAAGCGTAACTAAGCATGTATTTCAATTATTTTGTGGCATAATAACATAATGGCCTTGAAGTTGTCAAAATACATCCTCAACATATATGTAGAGACATGTGTGCTATAATATATTTGTTAATACAAATTGATCATGTTTTCATCATTTTTCATAATTTAACCACTTTGATTGCCAAACCAACAGGATGAATTTTCATAAAATGGTTCTTAATAATCTTGGCAACTAATGGAATGCAGTCAATTCCTTTCAAAATTTTGATAACGTAGTATTGTATAATGTATATATTGTAGAAAAACCCTCTCTACAATAACTGTAAACGTTTAAGTTAAACGGAAAATAAGGCGTTTAAATTTAAACGGAAAATAAGACGTTTAAGTTTAACCCTCAGACGGCGGATAAGATTTTCGGGAATTGTTCCCCTGGAACGGCGTGATTTTTAAACATTACGATACTTTCATGCAAAATTTAATTACGCTGCACACAAAATATATAAATCTACAAAATAAATTTTATAATGTGGTCAAATGTTTCAATTTCGCGATAAAATAATAAAAATCAGAATTTATAATGTATAATTATGTGTAAAAAATATATAGAAAAAAAAAATACCTCAAAAATGCCGCCTCCGTGAAAATAATCACTCACAAAATATTAAATGTGAGGTTTATCGTAAATATTTTTTCATGTATAATTGAGAACCAACTTTTAACTATATTTCTCAATCATTAAAGAAATCCTTGTCTTAACCATATTGTAAACAAATAAATCTAATCGATGCACTCAAAAACTATCCCGGCACGAGCACTAACACAAGCGCACCGGTATGTTCTCATTGGTTAGGGTGACCACACGATTGTATTGCCGAAACATTTTTATTTTGACTAAAAATGTTGGATTGTGTGGTACGCTTTGAAACATTTAGTGGGGCATAAGGCAACTTCACAGTCACTACACCAATATCGAGTTGAAATTCGTCGTTTAGGTTGTCGCAAAGTATTCGCACATACAAAACACCGCCGGTACACAGATTGTCTCTTGGAATTTGATGTTTGCGGAATATGTGAGAGAAAATGTCGAGCACTCAGTCTCAAAGGATAATCACTACCTTGTCTAGCTCTCGACGTTGACTCTGGATGGTGGAATTTTTGTAAAATTTGCCTGATTACCTCTAAGTGAAAATCAGTCAAACATACGTCCTTTTTAGTTTTATACTTATACATTGCGTGAGCATTTATTAATATGACGTCAATTGTACGGAACACGATCTTCTTGTACCACTTAATTGTTTTTCTCACACATTCCACAAACGATATCATCATATCCGACTTATCCACAGCGCCCATGAGCTTATTATAACTTAATATAGATGATGGTTTCGAAATAGGAATTTTGGTTTTGTAATTCACTTTTCCCGTTTCCATTATAGAAGCATCTTGTGCAGTTGTTAACATGTGCACTTCTCTTTTATCGTTCCATTTTATGGCAAGTAAACATCCTGATGCCTTTGAGTCGGTTTCACCTTTTGGTACGTCTCCAAATTTTGGCATATTCTTTCTTGTCTTTCTAACCGTCCCACAGGCATTAGTTTTTTGAGTATGCAAATAGCGAAACAACACTGGATTTGTATACCAATTATCCATATAAATTCTGTGCCCTTTTCCCAAGTAATGTTGCCATTAATGAATACCCTTTACCCGAGACCCCCAGCTATTTCGATAACACTTGATCTATATTACTTACCGGCAGTTTTGTTTTAGCCCCACAGTATATAACAAATTGTAAAACTAAACCTGTTTCACAATCACATAAAACAAACAGCTTAATTCCAAATTTGTGTCTTTTGGCCGAGAGATATTGCTTTATTCTTAATCTACCTTTAAATAAAACTATTGACTCGACAACACACAAATTTTTGGATGGATAAAAGTATTTTTTGAAATTGTTGCACGCAGAATTTACAAAGTCTCTTATTTTATGGATACAATTGTCTTTTTTTTGTTTTTTATTATCGAAAAAGTAAAGCATACTGAGTATAGCTAAATAACGATCCCGTGGCATCGTCTCGCCAAAAATTATTGATGAAATAAGCTTATCTGTAGTCCAGTATTGGCTAATTCTACTTTTTTTACTCCTAACCATGAGCATAGTCAATGCAATAAATATATACATTTCTTCAACATTCACGTTTTTCCTTTTATGCATTCGAGAATGTGGAGGGAATGTTTTACTAGCTTTAACATCCTCATAGTAACAGTTAGTTTCAATCACTATACTGTTTACGATATCTCCACTTAAAAATAGTTCGAAATAGTCCAGTTCCTGACTCTTCATTGAGATGAGTATTTCATAAACCAGATTGTTGATTAAAGTCATGTAATACTGGACTGAAGCTAATACCATTCAGGCGAGAAATCGTCCAATTGTATTTCTGCCGCGGAATCCAAATCCATTACTTACGAAATATCTATTTCACAATCACTATTTTCTAAATATTCAACTTGGTCCTCTAAATCTATTTTGTCCGGAATGTAATCCTCATCGTCACTCATGGAATAATCAGAATCAATGTCTATAATGTACTGTTCTACCTCTTCGTCATTCATGGTTGACGGTAAGATAATATATATTTTTAAATAAACAATAATTATGACAAAAAGGGTAACGTCAAAGTTCACAAACCAAATAAAAAATCAATGATGAGTTAAGAGCTTTCTGTCAACTAAATGTTTATAAACAAAATAAAACAAACGCGACTCGTATAAATCACGGTTTCAAAAGCAATAACAAAATAGGCACCCGAATATAAACACACACCGACTTCAAAAGCGTGTACCGACACGGCGAAGTGGTGCGACCTACACACAGCTAAGCGCGCACGGAACTGTGTGCGTGACAGCCGACTAGAGCAACGAAATCTGAATGGATACGTGTTACAAAAAGCTGATAAATTTAAATCCTCTTATAAAAATGATGTTTTACAGTTGTCAAATCACAGAAAATAGATGAAACCATTCAATGAACTTTTTTACTTCAGTCTTTTAGCAATATTTTTACTTAATAATTGAAGATGAAAAGGATTAATTCTTCCGAGCTGCATATGTAGTCAGCCGTCCCGTAGGACCAAATATCTGAAGCTGCAAATGTAGTCTCCCGCATACTGAGGGTTAAACGGAAAATAAGGTATTTTCTTTTAAATACATATTAAGATAACATGATACAACCTTTTCTATTATTTTTGAGAGAAGCAGCAGATTAGAGACCGGGCCATAATTCATGAGGTCTTCGGGGTCTAGTTGAGCATTTTTCAGTAGTGAAAATTTTATTTATCATAAAGTCTGGAACGCTTGACGTTTCTAAAGTAATGTTCAGTAAGTCTACTAAAAATGGTAAAAACTTAATGCAAATATATTGATATTTGGCATTATAGCCTTCAGATTTTGATGTATCAAACTTCGATACTGCCATCTAGTGAATTTAATTAATTTCTATAATAGCCGGCTACTAAATTATAAGTCACCTTTTGTTACCATTAGATACATTTAATCACGACGTCAACTAATAATATTAAGTACTAAGATTTTAACTCGCTTTCATTTCAGCTCTTGCTTCGAATGGTCGAATTTACTCATCTGTTTAGGGCAGGATTCAGGATAAAAGGCCCTTGAGAATAAGTAATGTCATTTAACTGAAACGTCAGGAGTGTAAAAATTCATCTCAAGAATATTGATGCGGGTTCCCCCATAAAATAATTGATTATACAGTGAAATCTGCCTAAACCGGACCCCCTATATACCAGAAACCTGAACAAACGGATAATAAATTTCGGAACAGGAGTTATTTCCTATGTAAAATAATACTCTAAACCGGAAGACTACCTATCACGGAAACGGAATAATTTTCGGGATCCGTTTGCATAAATAACCTGACTAAAATGGATAATTAATTTTAAGTGCGACCATACTTGCACCGAACTTCTAAGAACCATTAACTCTAATCTTTATTCAAGGACGCAGCAGGTACGCTACATCTGTAAGTGTAAGCAATGTACCGTTACTTCTTCCAACCCTCCTCTTGTTACAGTAGGGTACAAGTATTTGGTACTGTATAGTACAGTGAAACCCTCTTAATACGATCACCTTTAATACGTTTTCACGCCTAATAGGATTACATTTTTCGGTCCCGAAAAAGTCCCATACAAATTACGTATTTTTTTTATGCTTAATACATTTTCCAAATAATAAGTTTCCGCCTAATAAATTAAAATATTTCTGACAGAACTCAGTTTATCCCTACAAAATGTCCCTTGTAATACGTTTTTCGCAGAATTTTTTTTGTTTGACATTTATAAAAATGAAAGTGATATTCTTTCAATGGGTGCAATAAAATAAACTCTCTTTAAATGGGTTTTTCCATGTGTCATAAAAGTTTATCCATTTACAAAGACAGTAATATTTGAATAGGCTAATAAAACATAGTGCCCATGCAAAATAAATCCCAAAAATCAACAAAACAAAACCCCAGCTGTCAGAAACAATACATTCAGCATGTACAATACCAGAGCCGCATTGGTAATTTTGCTTTATTTCCACTAATATCTACCTTTAAATATTCCTAATTGCTTTGGAGGCAGAAAAACCCTTAGAATAAATTCTTGGAATCCACAACAATTTACTTAACTCTTACGATAATCCGCATTGAATTAGGCCTCATTTTAGGATAAGCTTGTCTTTTCAAATAACATATAGACAAAATATGTAATACATTGACATTTTTATTTTCATCCGTTTGCCCGTATTACCCTAATTATGTTTGGCCTGAACCTTCAATTTATTTCGGGAATTCCAAGTATCGAATTGCTTCGTCAAATTTTGAGTTTATAATTGAATGAATAAATTTTGTGTAATCTTATTACGTGAGTGAGTGGAACGCTATATTTTAGGGGTAAATACATATGGATTAAAAATACAAGTTGAAAATGTTGAAGTTGCGTACGCTGTATCTAATCTCAATCATGCCAGAGATACAAGTGTTTAAAAAAATCCTGGTTATGCGATTATTTCGATTAATTGAAATATTTTATTGATTCGAAATTATATATTGAATACAAAAAATAACTAATGGGAACTTGTCAACCGAGGCGCACAATGAAGTCCCAGTACCGACACCGATGTACGGAAGCGATGTCAGTAGCTGGCAGAAGAGGAACGAAAGTAGACTAAATGCAGTGAAAATGAGATAGTTTAGGCGTATATGCGGCAGATCTATTTATGACAGAGTAAAGAATGAAGAAATAAGAAAAGAATCTAAGCTGATCTTGAAAGGAGCATTTATTCACGTTTAATTTCTCGTTCTTGTTATGCTAAGTAGGAATTCACGGAGTTAATTATTCAAATTTGAAAAAAAAATTAACTGCGTATTTTGAATTTCCGAGAAGTACATGCGAAATGTAATGTGTGCTCAAGGATATACACATCAAGTAAAAATATTATGCAATAAAATTAACCATTAATACTATTCTGGATAATATACTCTTCCTAACACTTCAAACAATGTAAAGCAGATCTTAATACAGTAAGTAAGATTAAGAAAGGATCACTTAGGTGGTTTAGTCATATGCAACGGATGAATGAGAAGATAATGGTTAGAAAGATATATGATGCAAGTATTAATAGCACCCTAAATAGAGGACGTCCGCGGAAAACTTGGGACGACCAGGTAAACTAGATACTGGAAAATAATTATGTTAGAAGTCTCAATAATCAACGAGCTTGTATGAGAATATGTATGTATGTGGATGAGGCGATAATTGTGTTTCAGGGCAGAAAAATGTGGCGCTCTATCCTCTCTGCCTACTCCCGCGGCATAACGGCGTAATGGTTAATTAGTTAGTTACAAAAAAAATTAAAGTCATTGAGCTTTGAGCAGCCAGACTATTTTTTATTAGATGATTTATGGCCCGAAGCAATGATAATGAAATAATAATAATAATGGATCAATTTCACAAATATTTATTTCGAAGTAAATTTATTTGAAGCTTAACATGATTTTGTAAAAATCTCCTAATAATGTTTTTTGTAATGGTACAGAATTTGTACACACTCCTTGAACGTGTTCGACTACAACAATTTTAATATAACTGCTTATATTTCTTCGTATTATTGCTATTTAGTTGCAATCTCAGCTACCTCCATATTTTTTATTTGGAGAAAACGTGAAATCTGATAAAAGCATAAAGAATATATTTATTAATGCATTTCTTATTATAAATAATAATCCCCATAATCTGGTTTGAAATAGATAATAAATACAACATATTTTTCCAAAAATAATCTAGTTTCCATACTAGCGGCCCTTTAAATTTCTGAGTAACGAAGACTGCTATTGATTCAATTCTAATATAAATGGCAGCGGCAAAAGCGACTGATTTTGCAACTAACACCGATTTTGAATGACCAATAAATATGAGTTAAGTTTGAAAAGACAACTGCATTAAAAGTTAGAACAAATAATAATGGAGGTTGCTTACTTTGCAACTAATACCTTCACTTGTAGTTCACGAAATTATTTAAACATATTATTTATAACTTTGTTTTATACCACTTTAATGAGTTAAATTTAATACTCCAACCGGTTTCGGAAAATATCTTTTCCTTCATCAGAATGTCAAATAAACTAATTGAAACCATGTTTTTTGCAGGAAAGAAAAGGAACTTTTCAAAAGCGGTTTATGTATTAATTCAACTCATAAAAATATATATTTTTATTATTATGTTCGAAATCTGATAACATCTGTTTTCGGAGAAACCACAGGGAACTGCTTTCATTGGGAGCTGTTTCATTTTAACTACTTCTGGTTCAGCTTTGATTAATATTTCTTGAAAACTAAAATAACCAAATTATTTATTTACGCAACCGATACGTATTTGAAAATTTATTAACAAATAAACAAAACAGAGAAAACCACAGGGCACTGACAACTGAATTAACATAACCGGCTGATCTATTTGTTTGTTTGATTTTTTACGTCAGCACGAAATAAATAAACAAAGCAAAAATAATATAATCATATTTGTGATTAAAAAAATTAAATCGTAAAATTAAGGACAAAAATACTATTAACGTATTTTTGTAAGTTTGGGCCTGCCATCGTCGATGTCAATGCCGACAATAATTTCCCTGAACTGAGATTCAGTAAGGGCGAGTATTCCATGTCTCAATTACACTGATCAAGGCAATATGTCGAGTGTACAGGTAAATTATGTAAAACTCATCAAAAGGGATAAATTATAGATATGCTGTCCAACAGGTTTTCATTTACAAACAGTACTTTTTTTAAATGTGCATTTGTCAAGTTGGCCAGAAAAAGATACGAACGCCTTGTCGTGCAAACAATTTTACATTTCGTAAAAAGTATGAACTTTCGTCGGACTTTTACAGGTGGCGTATTTTATCTCCGAATAACTTTGACCTACCCTTATTTTACTACAAAACGCCGAATAATTTGAATTTGAAATCATTTCGTGTTTTGATCTTGTTGTCAGTGGTTCTTTTACTCTGCTACGTCAATTTACTTTATTTAGATAGATACTTTGCGGGTTTAATTTTAATTTCGTTTTATATTCTCTTTTGTTACGTCGATTTATTTTATTTAGGTAGTTCGATATTTTATTGAGTTTAATTTAAATTTTTTATTAGTAATTTTTTTATAATCACTTTTTAGTAGTAATTTTTTTTTATAGTTAAGATAGTAATTTTTTTATAGGTAATTATTTAGATAGTTCAAATTTTATACTTCATTTAGTTTCCTTGTAATATTATTTAGTTTCCTATAAGTAGTATTTAATATATTTTAAGGGTACATTAGGAGATTAGTTGTATTTTATTAGATAGTCATCAACATTTTATAATAAGTTTGTTTTTAATAATTTTATTTGTATCTAGGTTTTTTATTAGCATTTTTATAGTTACATTTTGTTATCATTCATTTAATCTTCTTCGTTATTATTAATTTGTTGCATTTTTAGGTATGCCTATTTATGGCCGTGATTTTCAAATACATATTTATATAAGTAAAATTGTTTTTTAATAATTTTTTTATAAATAAAATATTTTAATTATTCTAATGTTAGTTAAAATACAATATTAGATGTTGTGGTAAAATAAAGCATTGAAATATTGAAATCACTGTTAATATGTTTTCCTGCTTAATAAGATTTTATTTGGCGGTCCCTTGGAAAACGTATTAAGAGAGTTTCACTGTATATTCATTCTCAGTTTCGGTCTGACAAGTTGATACGGCGTCGGGCTTTCCTCTGCCCGATCATCGTATCTCAATGCAACGTTGGTCACTGAGAAGGAGGCGGGGATGAAAATTAATAAGTCAATGATTAATCTATATTTACAACTTTATTAATTTGGTTAGGCGAGAGGAGAAAAAAAATAATCCTAGGCTAAATTACCTTACGGTCTACTTAATTCTAATCTTAAATTAATCTTAACTCTACCTTAATTAAGTTCGGCCGGTCCGGGCTTCGAGGATCGATGTCCGCCGCGCGGATGGCGACCGACGGCGCGATCTGGGCGGGACTGGGGCTTCAAGCCCGCTCTGCGATCCCGTCCTTCTGGTGGGTGGTCTTGTTCACCAGCTCCTCTGCACTGCCTTCCTTCCACCTCCGCTCGAGTTGCACTATTTTCCAGTCTTAGTTTCGCCTGTTGTTCCAAGCGTTTCCTCCGCGTCTTCGAATGTTAGCCGTCTCCCCGTGATTAAGTGCCTGTTCCGTGTCTAACTTTCGAGTCTGACTGACTGTTCGAGTGTAACTTTCCAACTCCAAATGTCTTCTTTTAGTGTTTACTCCAAGTCTTTTCTCCAAGTGTGTAACTCCTCGAGCCCAACTGACTACTCGAGTGTAACTTCTCGGGTCTCACTGCAAGTGTCTAATTCCTCGAGCCTAACTGACTGCTCGAGTGTAACTCCTCGGGTCTCACTGCAAGTGTCTAATTCTTCGAGCCTAGCTGACCGCTCGAGTGTAACTGTCCTATTTCAACTACGACTGCTAACTGTTTAACTCCAAGTCCTGTGACTAACTCCGAGTGCTAACTGCAAGTGTTCTCTTCACCGCCGCGTCCGGCCTTTTTAAACCCTCGGGGGCTTAGGATGTGCGCGGATCGTAAGGACAGGTCGGTCGCACATGCTATACCATTAAAATTACCCTAGTCTATTATTATTACACTAAAATCGGAAAATACTAAAACGTTGGAAGGTCTTGTCGGCATTCTGAGAATGCATCTAATTTGGCGGGCTTGCGAAAATTTCCGACCGGGTATTATCCTTGGAAAGGTACTTCCTCGACAATATACAATCAGGATTAGATGCATTTCTTGGGGTTGGACCGTCATAAAATGTCCCTTAATTCCCCCAAGAAAGCAAACACTTTCACCTAATCCTAATTGGTTATACGGCCCTGTTACCCATGCTGATAATCCCTTAAGGAATGCACCGCGTTAAGTGCTTTTTTTCTCCATACTATGGGGAAATTCGCGTCACCCTAATCGCCGGGCACATCAAAGTGATTAAGTACGAGAGGAAGAAAACTGTGAACTTGAGTGATTTTAAAATTTACTTTTTACTGTATTTGCGTACGTAATTCAGTAACATAAGACACTTACACTTTGTTAGATGGAACCTGTGAAAATGAAAAAAAAATACCAGAACGACCGCGTTCCGCTTTAGGCATATAAAAATTATGACAAAATTTTATTTAGTGCTCATCGGATAATAGTTTAATTGTTAATATAGGGCCGTAAGACGAATGAATAACTATTAATTTAGCATCACAATAGAAAATGGTTTGGAACAAATGGTCATGAACAATAATCTGCCGCCTGAATTCATAGTTCCGCTTTCTACCACTAGGTTTATTTTGATTGTACACTCTTCCAAACCTAACGTGACGTTAGTTTCAACTTTCTTGGTAATCTATTAACAGTGAATGCTGACAGATGGCAGTGGTAAATCTTGATCTTGATATTATAAATCAAAAATATGGTTGGTGGCAGCTACTTTTGTATTTAAGTAACTGGCAGTGTCTGTTATTTGTAAATATCGATACAATATCACCAGTATCGATATATCGGTCATCTCTAATCTGCAGTAGTGAATGTACATTCGGGAGTTAGGACGGTGGTTAAATGAAAGAAATGTTGCTTGTTTTGCGTGTTAGGGTTTATTTAGATGGATAGAACAATGAAGATAGATGAGAATAAATATGATAAATGAGGAAAGATGTAGAAGGTGTGCGTGAATTCCAAAGTGAAGCGAGTCGGTGGTCTCGCTCGGCGCGCTTAGGCCAGCAAGACCGCCGTTGTGAAACGATGAAACTGAAGAGACTGCTTGGCGGTGAATGCTCGAGTCAGACTTGTAGCAGCAGCCAGCCGCGCTGTCGCTAGCGTCGATGCCGGCCGAGATGGCGGTGGATATGAATTCTGATCCCTACACACATATTAAATGTTTAAAATAAATGAAGTGTATTCTTATAAAATGTTAACCTGTTTCCTGTATATATGTTTTAAATTAATAAAAGCACAACCGTTTTAATTATTACAACATTGAAAATATTATATTTCTTCACCATCCGGATAGATCTATTGCTGTACAAAGTGCTACTGAATGAGTATGGTATTGTTTTCTAGTTACAAGATCCGGGCGACGTTTATCCATTGAGAAATCTGAAAAGGATGATGATGTCCGTTCAACCGCCTCCACTCCTACGAAGAAAAGACCAACTAAAAGGATGTCCATCAAACCAGATTTAGAAGATGTTATGGAATCAGGTAGAGCTATTACTGAGATTTTTTAAATAACATGACTTATTTGCTTAATTTTTTTTTTGTTGATAAATAGTGAATTGATCCATTTATGAACGGAATCGACACGTATTACTACATAAGAATCACGTATTACTACATAAGAATCGCAAATTCTATTGTTTACTGCGGGAATGATAAAGAAGTGTTCCTGTTAAAAAGAGACACTAAGAAACATTTGCAGAGAATAATTTTAATACGGTTTTTATTCACGAGGGACAGAATCGTGTTTGCCTCATTACTCCGAAATAAAACATAAATTTTAATTTTTGACTTACTACACTTTCCTATGGGATGTGTAATATAGGTATGTGTCATACATACAGTTTCTAAATTATTTTGTTTCGTAAAATAAGTTTTTTATTTACCAAAATTATAAAGATAATTATTGTGTATTGGAATTGGTGAACTGATGGTAGGTTTAACATTATTTCTAGAAATGTGCTGTGTTGATGTAACATTAAATTTAAATGAGAATTTTTATTTCATTAAACAGATTATTTGAGCAATATTGTATATCGACGGGGAAAGGTGTTTTGTCAATTTTGTTTAAATCGGTTTATTACACAAACTGGAAGATGCCATTCTCCTGGTAGAAAAGGTAAAAGATTTAAGCCTCGCATTACTGGAAACGTAATTTATTGTGTTTTTTTAAATTTATTATAACCCACAAAAGGAAAGTAAGTCGAAGTGCTGCAGTGGTTGAGGTTACAACAAGGTTTGCCATATGTGCCAATTTATTGCCTGTGTTGTAACCCTCAATGGTGTTGAAAAGTCTACCGGTAAAAGGTTGTAAGCCACAAATGTCGACAAATAATTATTTTACTAATTTTATATGGCATTTATATCCAGTGAATTGCACAATTTTTTTTTATAGATGAATAATACAATTCTATAAATTGCGACCTTTTTTTTTTTTTTTTTACATAATAATTTTTTAGTTATACATTTTTAAATACTGTAATGTTGAGGTTTTGTGGGACACAATGTTTCACCTTTCCAATATACAATGTGTTTTTATTAAGTTAAGTGTTACTAATAAGTTTTTTTAAATAACATATTTTTGTTGTGAAGTTGCATTTTCAGGACTAGTTCTGTGGTATTTTAACACAAATTAGAAAAAATATTTAGTTTCTTCGGGGATTTGAACCTGGACCTCTTCCTATCCGGGGAAGCGCGTTCACCATAAAAACGGAATAATAAATGCATCAACTGGAAAGATTACAGAATATTAGTTCAAAATTTGTCAAAAAGGTATTCGATTGCTATAGCAAAATGGTTCGAACGCGCTTCCCCGGATAGGAAGAGGTCCAGGTTCAAATCCCCGAAGAAACTAAATATTTTTTCGATAAATAGATTTTTTCTATATGTCTAATTGATTAATTTAATTTGTATTATAAATAAATTTCTAAATATATACTATATGTTTTCGTTTGCCAGACGCGTACGCTATCCAAGATTTCAATAATGGGAATACATTGAGCCAAATCATGGAAGAAAATCCTCTTCCAGATCTTTTGCTGAAGGAACTCAAGAATATGGAATTTAGTTCTAATGTATCCCTAAGCCAGGTGAAGGACAGCCCTAGTCGAAACCTCAGGAAAAGAAACACTTCTATGACCTCTCCTGAAGACACGACAAGGACTGTACATAGAAAATCACCTTCTTCTGGCTCTGAAAATATAATACTGAATTCACCGACAAAGAAGAGAATCGTAAGGAAGGCTGAGAACTCTATTTTACAAAACATAGTTGATTCACCCAAACCCAGGAAGAAGCGCTCTTCAATCGGAGGTAATCAATTATAAAATTATATATATTTTAAAGCCAAGCTATAGTTTTCTTGAGAAAACATTATATTTCTCAGACTTGTGTCATATTTGATCCCTATTTCCAATCAAGTAAAGTTCTTAGGTACAGTAAAACCGCGAAATAACGAAATCCAAGGGACCAAAAAATAAAAATTCGTCATGACGAATTCCCACATATAACGAAAAAAATAAAAAAACCTACTATATGTTACGCGCCGTCGCAAAAAAATGTTGCGCGGCTTCAAAAAAGATTGCAAATTCTGCAAACAAAGAAGGAAAAAGGCCATAGGGAACTGAATACCTACATATTTTTAGTAGTTTTGTTATTAAAATAGATAAGAAAATGGATAATTAAAGGAATTAAATTAAGAACAGAATCTATTCAACACCAATTGGAAGATATTTTTGTAAATTCCAGAATATTGCAAACACAAAACAATATTTTAATTGTGTTTAAATGTAGAGCCGCTTCAAACATAGTTTTGGGCATGAAACATACAAAATAATTCAAAAATAACAATCTTACAGTTGAATCGCGGCATTTTTATAAAATGAGTCGTATATAAATTACGAAGGTACTTGCCGGTAACGGCGGCAACCACTTCAAAATATATTTATAATCGTTAAAATTGTTCACTTAAAAATATATTTATAATCGTTAAAATTGTTCACTTAAAAATTATCGTTAACATTGTACACTTAAAATACACGAAAACAATAGTTAATAGAAATACAAAATACCGTACAAAAATAGTTCATAAAATATTTTAACGAATTATTTATATTATTGACGAGTTCAAACGAAAATGAATTTATGTAAATATTCAGTTCGGTCATGCAATAATCGCGTTAAAAGCTGAACAAACTTAACTCTACAGACGTTACACTGAGACTGACATTTCCAATAAGTACATACTGCAACTTTCGGGGGGTTCCTGTTAATTTTTGTATTTTACAGCTGTTTGGGTCTGGGTTGCAATCATATTAGAGGCGTATGCGTACGTAAAACGTGTCAGAGAACGCCGCAAGAATTATGTCAAATGGTTTTATGGGCCTACTATGAACCCAAGAAGAAGTTTGAATTGTTTTACTACCTTGTCGGCCGACCGCCGCGCCCCACCGAGAAGGCCATAAAACCGTTCGCATACGGCAGATGCATCGGCGCGGCTTTGTAAGTGCGAAATAATATTTTCATCTTTTAACATTTTTTTATTTCGTTATAAATTTACGTAAATGTATTGGCATTTTTTCGTACGGGACAAAAATGATTTTGTTATAAATATTAACGGGATTTCGTTATATAGTTGCATTTTTGTATGAAAAATTGGTTTTAGGGACTAAATTTCGATTTTTTTTTCGATATACGAGGTGTGAGAGAAAAGTAATGAGACTGATTTCATACTAACCAAAGTTTTTATTATTTTCAAACAACAATGTTATCCCCTTCAAAGTAGTTCCCTTGGGCAGCTATACACCGGCGGAGTCATCGTTCCCACTCTTGGTAGCAGCGCTGGAAGTCTTCAATTGGTATGGCTTTTAACTGGTCGGTCACAGTCTTTTGAATGTTCTCCAGAGTTCCAAAATGACGTCCTTTTAGGACATGTTTCAATTTCGGGAAAAGGAAAAAGTCACAAGGACTCAAATCAGGTGAATAGGGGGGTTGAGGAACAACAGTAATGCGTTTTGAGGTCAAAAATTCACGGATGGAAAGGGCCGTGTGACACGGAGCATTGTCATGATGAAGCATCCACTTGTCTGCAATGTCTGGTCTCACACGGATCACTCTTTGCCCCAACTTTTCAAGGACACTTTTATAAAACACTTGGTTGACAGTTTGTCCTGGTGGAACAAATTCTTTGTGCACGATACCCTTGATGTCAAAAAAACAAATCAGCATGGTCTTGATCTTTGATTTGCTCATTCGACATTTCTTCGGCCGAGGAGATGACGGAGTGTGCCATTCTTCGCTTTGCCGCTTTGTTTCAGGATCGTACTCAAATATCCAGGATTCATCACCGGTGATCACACAATTGAAGAATTCTTGGTCATTGGCCATCCTCTCAAGAAGATCAACGCACACGTTTTTTCAAATGTCCTTCTGTTCAGTTGTGAGATTTTTCGGCACCATTTTGGCACAAATCTTTCGCATGTTCAAATCATCTGTCAAAATTTGATGCACGGTGAAAGTGTTTAAATTTAACTGTTCACTGATCATCCTTATTGTTAAACGACGGTCTGATCTCACAAGAGCCCTCACACGATCAATGTTTTCGTCAGTTTTTGAAGTCGAAGGTCTCCCTGAGCGAGGTTCATCTTCAACGTGTTCTCGGCCTTCCAAAAATGATTTGTGCCAGCGGAAAACTTGTGCTCTCGATAAGCACTGTTCCCCAAAGACCTGTTTCAACTTTTCAAAAGTACAACTCGCGGATTCACCAAGTTTAACACAAAACTTTATTGCACAACGTTGCTCAAAATTCCGATGCTCCATTTCTGTGACGCACAATGAAAACACAACTTTACTAATGGCGCTGTCAAAACTAACGTGTTCACTGTACGGAGTTGTAACTCGGACTGAGGAAGTGGAAGGGATAAACAAACCGATTTAGCATAGCCTGGTAGACACAACGTTACCACATCTCCCGCAGTGTTGCCAATCTCATTACTTTTCTCACACACCTCGTACGTCATTTTTCGCTATATCGGGTTTCGTTATATCGCGGTTTTACTGTATCATCATAAATACTCAAATAAACTCTGTAGTTGCAAAATGTGAGACTATAATTAACCCCCTTCATGCCACTTCAGGTGTATGGTGGGGATCCCACCCTTTATCCCTAAAGCTCATGTACAATGTTTTCATCCGGAGCTATTTATACTATGCTATTTTCGCATTCGATCCTCTCCCTAAATATTTAGCAATAAAATTAGACAAAATTCAATCAAATTGCTTGAGGTTTATTATTGGAGCTATGAGATCATCGCCGATTAATGCATTGCAGGTTTATTAAACCTTTTCCCGGGACCGGTTTAGAACCTAGGGCTTCCTTGTCGGTCCCACTCATCAAAGCTAATGAAAATATATGTCTTTAATTCAATAACGTATTCAAGTTTATGCAGTATATAAAACGAAAAAAATGTAGTTATTAGAAATTTTTGCAAATTTTTAAAATTTATACCCTCCAGCGTCCCTTAAGTGCTTTATCATAAAAAAACACATAACATAAATCCATAGAACAAAGTTTTACATATAGATGGAAAATTAAAGTGCAGTAGTGTAGTTCAAGGCAGACACTCAGGGATCCATTCATCAAAAAACACTCCCAAAAGGACAGTGGACGAGACACAAAATGTATTGAGTTACACTTACACGGACAGACTGACAGAGTTGCAAATCACAAGGTATGGAGAGTGAGAGGTAGGTGCGCAGGTGAAGTACCCACCCATGCAGGCCGGCCTAACTACCTACCTAAGAAGCTCCAATGTGTCACCCATACCCGATTAATTTCCTTATATAAAATAAGCTTCATCCCATTACTAATTAAGTCTATGTTACTAGGCGGGCGGTATCTAAATCCAGTCAAACCACCAATCATACATTCTCGTGTATCTCTAAGTAATTCCACAAAATATGCTCAGGAGTCTGTTCACTCTCAGTGTCCACTTTCCCACATGTACACTACTCAAACAGTTTACTCCAGAATTGTCCATGCCCCGTAATCATTTTCCATTAAAAATGATTTAGGTCTGGAGGTTTCATCATGCCTTTCAACTTGATGGCGACGTTAGGAAGAAAAGAATAAGTCAGATGGTTGTGTTGCCGTGTCTAAAAAGTGATGCCTAAATAAGTCACTTCCTGACCCATTTTTAGATTCCTATGGGCCCAGGTCAGCCGAGATGACACCTATAATGGGTAGAGTTATCGTGGACACGGTTCTATACGTTCCCATTAAGGCTATCAGAGGAATCCGCTAGCCTCTATTGGCGACTACCTCTATAAAACCAACTGTTATTCTGTGGGCCCAAACTTCTGCGGCGTACATTATTTGCGTAATGTATGTCGCCTTATATATTAATCTCACGGTGGGAGTTTTTAATCCCCGGTTAACCATTGAGAAGCGTCGCAAACTCCCTAAGAGCAATGCATTGCAGATAGAGACCTTGGAGCCCCACTTATAATTAGAAGGGAATATTTACCTGATAGATTTGTAATAAAATGTTTTAGAAAAACCAATCACTATTCTTTGCATATCTCAATCTCTTTCTAATGTGTATTGGAAAAATAAGTCTCCTCCTCTTCTATATCAAAGCTTTGCCAAATTTAAAGAATTTATTCCTCAGGTTCAGTCAAGCCCCCCCCCCCCCCTTCCTACCCTTCTGCCTATTTACAACTTTCTTTTCTGCCATCACATTTTTACTCCCAAAATCAATTCCATCGGAATTGACAAATATTCTCCCAACCCGATTGAAGAATTCTTAGATAAGTTAATAGTGAATGGAGTAACTGGACTTAAATTTTCACTGATGGGTCTAAATTTCAATTAACTGGCTACACAGGGGCTATTACTGCCCTAGTGATGATGATCAAAGTTTATTCAAACTACCCAAGGAGACCCTGTCTTTACAGCGGAGTGCAGTATGAAGCTCTGAAGACATGTAGACCAAAAGAAGTGCAAATGTGTCTTAATACTTTCAGACTCCCTAAGTTCACTAATAAAAATTAGTTCCAACCCCTTTCACGACTATTGGGTTGGTCCAGACGGAGAAATCCCCATCGCTGGATTTCTCCAGCTGAGTCTGCTCTGTTGAGCTTGACTAATGGTTGGTAATAACACCATATACAACGGGACATGCCATTCATTTATTAAAAATAAAACTGCTCGGGAAGCGTCTATTTCAAGCGTAGTATCAAAAAAGCTTATAATCATTATATTCTAAGCTAGTGATTATAATATTAGTCATAGTCATTGACGCTATAAGTCACACATGACATATATTGGTTTTTTCCAACATTAACCAGAATTTACAATGTCTATAATAACATTAATTAGAATTATGTTTATATAAACATTGATTAGATTTTGTTAAGAGATTATTTTACCACCTCTAGTTAAAATTTGATTAGCATTACTCAATCGATACAGTTAATGATTTACGACTGCTGGTTAGCAATTGCCCTAAAAAAAATTGCCACAGATAATATCAAAAACAATTAATTGTCAAAAAAAATTACTTACAAAATCTAAAACCAAAGCAGAGAATTTGAATGACAGTTGACCTAACCATCAAATAAAGATATCCAGTACATAATTGTTTGTAATGAAACAGCCTCTTACATTACTAAATGTTTATTCTTTGTCAATATTCTAATAGGTAAAGTATAAACAATAGGAATTTATTTGCTTTAATATATTAATGTTTTTTTTTTTAGGTTTAGAAACGGATACTGTACAAGACACTTCTATGCTCAGAAGGTCCCGAAGACTCAGCACCGATTTAAATATTGTTGTTGAAGATCCTCTTAGTAAGTTTCATTAGTATATATTTTGCTTTATTGTATTATTTGCACTTTGATCAAAATTATTTGTTATACAGGTACTCCTCGCTTAATGACCGAGTTTCGTTCCTACAACTAGGTCGTTAAGCGAGGACCTTAATCATTTTTGTTTATTCTGAATGAGGATGAATGAAATGAACAAAAAAAATACAATCACCAAAAATTATAAAAATGACAAAAAAAAAATTTAGTCATCGAATCGTTTAAAGTTATCAGAGTTATCAGCAGGGTTATTGAATTCTTTAAAGTCATCAAAGTTATTTGGTTGGTGTAGAGGGCCCGAGTACGGGTGATGACAGTGAGGAAATGGAAGTACTTTTAGTGGTGGGGTCCCGTGTATATTGAATTTAATTTACACCAAAAAAGTTAATTATTTGTGACTTATTCTTTTTTCATTAATGACAATGTAGGTTTAAACTAATGTGCATTGCGGTTTTATTAGCCAAGTATAACTCAATGTGCACACATATATGCGCAAATAATCCACCCCCTCTCGTTTTATGCATGTTCCCCAGTGCGATGTACTTTTTGACGCCATTGCTCTCGATTATGGGTCACGGTTTCTCAGTGTTCCGAGTCTATGCTGTCATCTGATTAGCCATCAAGGTGTCATTGAATCTTTTCCTCTGCCCACCCTGTCTGCTTTTGCCATGAGACACAAACATAACTTGTTTAGGAAGCCACGTATTATCCGTACGTACACAATGATCTACTATCATAGTTGGTGATTCAGGATCAGGTAATTTCGACACTGAAAATGTTTGCCTTTTCCAGGACACTCGAGTTTATTCCACACCCTTCCCACTTGTGATATTTCATGAGGGACTTTGGGTTACAGCTATATAACACCCATGATTCACTTCCATATAGTAGTGAGGGCAATACTATTATAGCACATTGGTGCTTTGCACGCACACGCATATTTAAAAAAAAAATACAATACTATATTTAAAAAGTTCCAGTTACTAAATATAGTATTGTATACTTGTATACTAAATATAGTATTGTATTGTATAGTAGTACTCTTTTTAATATTAATAATATAAATAAAAATTTTAGTTATTAATATTAAAAAGAATTAGTGAAACTTCAATCGATCTTTCCTCAAATAACCGTTTTCCCGCTTGTATCTTTTTTCTTCTAGTTCCATATTAATTTCATACAAAACAACCAAAAATAGATCGCATGGATCGTTCCACTATGCATCATTTTACCGCATTAATTGTTTAAATTACGTAGCATACAATTTGTTTCGATTAACGGCGCTCGTAAACAATGAGAGAAAGAGGGAAAACACTGCTGCTGACTGCCTCTTGACATACAAAACAAAGTTTAATTTTTTGAATATTTATGTGCGGCTTCCTAATTTGATTTTATTTAAACACATTCATTTACATGTGAAATATGTATGTTTTTTTTAGAATATGTATTAAACATTTATAAATATGAAAAATATAACTTTTTTCTATATTCCCGCATTCATAGTTTATTACAATAGGCCCTTTTAAAAACAATAGATGGAGGTTTCACTGTAATAGAAAAAGTTGAAGTTATTAATTTTAAAAAGTTTGCAGTTACAGAAATGTGCAGAAATATGCAATAAATCAAAGTAAATCGCAACACGCCAACAGTAACCCCAACCTAACAACAAATCCTTATAAAGTATGTTATGGAAATTGGGTACGGTACCCAGTTCGGCACTGCTAAGCTCACTATTATCTCTAGACCTAGGCACACATGTTTACAAAGGGTTGAAGGTCAATACAAACTTGTAGCAAATGCGTAGCCACACAAGTTTTTATGTTTTAAAGGAATTTGAAAACTTTTACTTATGTTCTAAATAATTACAACTTCACAATAAGAATGTGTTCTCCTAATAATTTTAAGTACCTTCATTTTCACCTTTTCCAATACCAGAAATGATACTGGGTGTTTACAAAAATTCTTTTGAATGCAAAATAACACAATTACCGTGGTCTATAAGGAATGTAGCTAAGATGGCAATGTTGGGTTACCATCTGAGAAGCACCGGGAGCCGCCGTAATTATCCACCGATAGCTAGGTCCTGGTTTTCTATTAGTTTAGTATAAATATGCCCATCCAAATTATATAAGTAAAACACTAATCTGCATAACTGGGCTGCTTGTCTTCTATAATGATCGAAACTTTGGCAGTCTTCTGTTAACTTCCCGAAGCTGTTGGCCGGCCTCCGAAATATGATCACATCCGGCAAACTGATAAAAATCATACATAATCCGTATCTCGTATACACCACCTAAAAATATATCCGTCTGAACAGAAGCAGGTCTGCTTTTGTTATTCATGATTAAATTTACATAAATGGAATGCACATATATTCCTACCCAAGTTTCAAATCAGTCCTACCTTCCGAAGCATGTATAAAGCCCAAACACTGGGATTGATACTCGGCACCTCAAAAATATTTTCGTGTTCAAAAGAATTTTTGAAAATATTCGGTATCATTCCTGACGAGAATAAAGCGCAAGATAAAATAAAAGTACTTAAAATTGTTACGAAATTTTCTTTGGAATTTGTTTGGAATCAACCAAATATTTTTAATGGTTCAAAACTTAAATTACCATCTTAACTTTTTCTAAATGATTTTTAAGATTGTTGAAATTAGGCACATGCATCTTGAACATTTTCAACAAATTTTTTTTTTAAAGGTTTAAGAATTAGTTAGGTCTCTTATATTGTTGCGCACGTTTTTAAAGGTAAATGTTATGATTTAATAATCTATACTTAAAACGCATATTATAAAATTATACTGAAGCTATGACTTTGTAAGATCGTATTATGTTTCCATTAATTCACGGGAGGTCACTTTCTATTTTAGGAGAAGAACAATCGGATCTTATTTCAGCTCCTGTTACTCGAAAAGGCAAGCGGTTGAGCACTATTCCCTTACAACCTTCTGTGCCAGAAGAAGATGAAGATATAAAGGATAGCACCAGTGCCCTTACTTCACCGGCCGTGATCCAGGATACTCCATCCCAAAGGAATCAACGAAAGTCACCAAAAGCAGTTTCTCCCGATGAATCTTCAAACAAACAAAATTCTAATTTATCCAAACCAAATAGCTCCATTGAAGTTGATAATCGGGATTCCGATTTGCTTGATAAAAGTACAGATGGCAAAAATGCATCAGTTTCAATTTCAGAAAGTAAATTAAACGTTTCAACTGACAAAAGTAATAATAGGATTTCGATAAGCCCTAAGAAACGTGCTCTTAGTTACTACTCTAATGAATTAAAAACTCCAGAAGATACAACCAGAGTAAATAAAATTTCTGAAATTCAATGTCCTATTGAGAGATCGGAGAATGCTAATAACAAATCTCTCAGTCAAAATCAATCTGAACTATGTGTGTCAATTGGTGAAAAAGCAAATCAGCCAGTTTATGCAAGTGATTCCAAACTAAATTCTTCAATGAAAAGTACTGCAGTAAATACTAATGTGTCAGGGTGTAGTTCGAAATCCCCAAATCATTCCCACCTTGACATCGATGAAATTAAATCAGTGTCCTCTAAAAATATAGATGAAAGTTTGAAGCTTAATTTTAGTGATAATGAACACAAAGATGATTACAGTATAGATGTGTCTGAAAATGATACAAACAAAGTTCATAATTCCTCATTGAAAAATAATAAATCTCTTTCTAATAGCTTGAGTGAAAAATCTGGCATCAGAGATAAGAAGGCATTGAAGACCTTTACCCGTGATAATGAATCCCAATCAAAAGACATTGATGTTGGCAATTCAAATGAAGTCAATATTGAGGAAAGTATTGCTACCAGCACTCCTTTTTTAAAAAGTAAAAAGGAAAAATATAAATCAACCCCTCCTGTATCCTCGGGAATAATTGAGGAAAGTAAAGATGCGAGCAACAGAGGTTTTGAAGAATCTTCTAAAGTACATACGCCTGACCACAGAGAAACCCCCAAAAGGGATGTAAGTAACGTTTATGCCCAAAGAAACAACATTAATAAATCTTACAAGAGTTCCTCCGAGGATGAAGAGGGTACAACAATTAATTTTGAGGATTCTGCCAGTGATGCTGGATCCAATTATCAGTCTGGTGATAGCATGGATGAGTCCCAACGAAGAGAAATTGAAATGAATGAAATTGTAGAAAAAGGTGAATCGTTAAATTCGGAAACGTGTGAAAGTGAAAATGACACATATGAAAAGGACTCCTTTATTTGTAGTTCTAGTGAAGAATCAAATGAAAAATTGACTTCTGATGATGCTATTACTGAAATGAGAGACTATTATAGAAGGGATTTCAATGAATTAAGTAAATTATCCAAATCAAGTGATTTTACTACCATTTCAAAAAGCGATAATGATGTATTATCCAAAAGTCAACCTAACTTATCTGGTTCAACACCAAAGCATGCAAAAATGTATTCTCCCAGTAACACAACTTCTACTGGTGAGTTGAAAAGTGGTGTAGATAAAGAATCTAAAAAAAGATGCTCGAGTGAAAATTCTAATGATATGTCTAACGCGAACACGTCAAAATCCGTAAGTCAAACCGAACTCTCTAGTTCATCTGATAGAACACCAAACAGTAAAGAAACGACAAAGGATTTACTTGGCAAAAGCCTTACAAGTAGTTCGGAGAAAAGAAATACTGATACAGATTCGAAAAAGAGATTATCCATGAATAATTCTAAAACCATATCCAAAATGAATTATTCAATTGATGTGGAAGAAAATGACAGCCCTACAAATTCTTCTAGTAATATGTCCACACCGAACAGCACACAAAAAATCAAGAATGATAAAACAGAGAAAAATGATTCTACCAAAGGTGAAAGTGACAACTTGTCAAATAGTCAAGTAAATATGTCTGCTGGTAGTATATCTACACCAAACAGCGCCAGACAAATCAAGAAAGCTACAACAGAGAGAAATACTTCAAAAACCAGATTGTCATTGGATAATTCAATTCATATTTTCAATTCAAATGAATCTGGCAAAGGTGAAACTGACAATTTGTCAAATAGCCAATTAAATGTATCTACCTGTAGTACATCTACACCAAGTAGCACCAAGAAAATTAAGAAAGATACAACAGAGAGAAATGCTTCAAAAACCAGATTGTCTTTGGATAATTCAATTCATGAATCTGCCAAAGATGAAACTGACAATTTGTCAAATAGCGAAGTGAATGTATCTGCTGGTAGTATATCTACACGAAACAGCACCAAAAAAATTAAGAAAGATACAACAGAGAGAAATGCTTCAAATACCAGATTATCTTTTAATAATTCAATTAATATTTCCAAATCAAATGAATCTTCCAAAAGTGAAACTAACAATTTGTCAAACAGTCAATTGAATATATCTGCTGATGGTATACCTACATCAAACAGCACCAAACAAATTAAGAAAGACCCAACAGAGAGAAATGCTTCAAAAACCAGATTGTCTTTGGATAATTCAATTAGTGTTTCCAAATCAAATGAATCCGTTAAAGGTGAAACTGACAATTTGTCAAATAGCCAATTTGATGTATCTGCTGGTAGTATATCTACACCAAACAGCACCAAAAAAATTAAGAAAGATACTACAGAGAGAAATGCTTCAAAAACCAGATTATCTATGGAAAATTTAGTTCATGTTTCCAAATCAAATTATTCAATCAAAAGTGATAATGAAAATAACATGTGCAACACTGGTGGTGCGAAGGAAGAATCGGTTCGTAACTCTGCTTTGGAGGCTTTATCAAGACTGACATACAACAAAATGATTGATGGATCAATAGGTAAGTTATTTTATCTAATTTGTGCCAAAACAATCAGATAATTGAAATTAACCTTCACACATTCTATTTAAATAACATTGATTATTGACATCCTGACCACAAACAGTAGCCTGATAATAGAGTCCTCATCTCCTCCAGCGATATGCAGAATTTTTTGTTGATATGTGCACTGAAAAGCAGCAGAAAATATTTTTGTTTGAAAAATGCCACAACTCTAATCATAGTTTTTTTCAATTTACATTACAGTTTCTTACCTTTAAACTATTTTAATAAATGTTATACTCACTTTTTCTCCACGTGAGTTGTGAATGAAATGGGAACCATATTTCATACTATTTGTCACAATTCTAAAATTTTTGAACGTGTTCTTTAGCCCGACGCTAATCACTCATTTTTACTTACGTCGTTAGCCTGAACAAATAGCTGCATCTCAGTTCTTTACTTTTTTAAGCTAGAATATTTGTTTTTTTTTTATCTCTGGTGTATTTGTAAGTCACGGTTCGCTATTTTTATCTAAGGATCAAGAAAAAAAAATCAAAAAAGTTTTTTATTTTATACATCAAAAAAGTCATATATCGATTTTTTGACGTCTTCCCGATTTCGGTTTATCTTCTAGATTCCCGTCATCGTTTTCAATTATTTAAACCGATGTTGGCATTTCCCAATGTTCAAAATACCTCTGTAAGTTTCACAAATGCTCTCAGTAGCTTCTTTGGGTTTTAATGCCTCGTAAAATAAAACAACAAAATACATCACAACTGCTTCTCGATCTCCGGCCTCGACATTTTTACTATGGGTGAAAATGAAGGGAAAACAGTAAGAGTATGAACAGAATTACAAAATAATAACAATGCTGACTTATTCAACCACAGCCAAAAGCAAACTGACCTCAACACAAAAAAAAAATACATTTCTTTTCGCTTTACCCAATATTTACGTTAATGTATTGATATTTTTTGTACGTAAAATAAATTTGTTATACATATTAACGAAACTTCATTATATAAATTCATTTTTGTAAGTACGTCATTTTTTAATAGGGTTTGTCTTAACGAGGTTTTACTGTAGTAATGTCCGGTAAGCAATTTGATAAATTGATTAATGTTCAGGTGTTTTTTGTTTTCATGAAGACGATTCCAAGATGTCAAATGAGGATTCTCCATCTGTTAAAACTGGCGCAAGGCACCTGGATGTTTCAATTCAAGATCGCTCAATGGTAATCATTATTTCAATATCAATGTAAAATAATAAATTATTTTTGTATAGCTTTTATTAATTGTTGACAATTATTATTGCATATGTTTTATTTGTTTACAAATTACTTGTTTTTTTACTTTTAAAAATTAATAACATTAAATAAACAAATTAAGGCAGCGGTTCCTAATTTTTAAAGCACCACGGCACACTGAAGAATATTTATTATTCACTCTTAAATCAACATATTTTGCGTATTTCATCTGAACCGGGTGCAATTTTTTGTAATAAAGGTTTTTCGTAATAGCATAATTTAATTGCCTCCCGCCCCTCCTCGGTTCTGTGCGTGTCGCATAGCAATGAAATCGTACAATACAACAATATTTAATTAAATAATTTTAAGTAAAAGCTGACCCGTCATAATTTTGAATGTGGTAATTTGTCGATTGACATTGAAAAATAAATTATATAAGTACCTACCTACTTACTACACTAGGTAAGTAGGTACTTGCATACTTTTTAACAATGAAAATCCAAAGATAGAAGAAAAGATGTATAATTTATAGAGAAATTGTTAAACAATAATATGAGCATAACAATTAGGATATCTTTATTATATTAACAATAGCCGATTGTTAACTGCTAGTACCTGTGGGCGACTATTGTGACCGCTTTGCAGTCGATAGTGGCTCCCTCTCCGCCGCATTTAAGTAATATTAAAACACATTTGTTTTTCCCCTGCTTGCGTTTCACAGACCTGCCCGTATAAGCAAGCACTTTACAGCGACAGATGACACTACCGAAGCCGCCATATTCAGAAAGTCGTAGATATAGATGGGGAAGCGTAATATTATTTTGAATCCAGTATATTTATGTTGACAAAATTTTCAAAGCAAAGAAAGAACATAATTTAATTTGAGCAGAATACAGATTACTCGACAAATGTTTGAATTTGACTACACTTCCCCACTCAGTTTACTGATTGAACCACTGATATAAATAATGCCCACTTTGAATATCATCTAATTATTATTTTATTTTGTACAGGAAAAAAGGAAAAATGTACCCATGAGCGAGGTGAACTCCAATATTCCTCCCAAAGAAACAAATAAAAAATTTAAGCCTCAGCTGACAGCAGCGTCTGATTTTGAAGTTGAATCAATAAGTATAGAAAATCTTCCTATTGGCACCAAACGCAAATTATCTGAAACAGATCCTAATTGGACTTGCACTGCTGGCCAGTTCCAAGTTGCTAAAAAACCAAAAGCAAAGCCAACACGACCTATTTCTGTATCCTACGCTGGAAGCACAACATCTTTTAGTATTATCCCGTTGAAGAAAACTCCAAAACAAGTTCTTTTGGCAGATTGTGAAATTGAACCAAAAGTTTTGAATTTCAAACAGGACATGTTGTATGGTAACCGTTGCCAACGAATGGATTCCAGCAAATTGTTGAAAATTCAGCAGAAATTGAAAGCTTCAAAAAATAAACGGACCTAAAAAAAAAATTAAAGTTATATACTTATATTTTCTTATTTTTTATTTAATCTTACTATTTTAATACTTTGTTTCGTACTGTTTTAATACTTTATTTTTATCATTTATAATTGTTTTACTGTGTTTGATTGACTAGTTATTTTTATTTATTTATCTGGTTAACAATAATTATTAGTCAGCGCATAAATTACTGCATGTATTAATACAAGTTTAAAATGAAACGAACTATAAAAAGACAAAGGAAAACAAGAAACTCCAAAGTGTGAGTGTATTCTTTCTCAATAAAAGACTTTTCTCAGATTCTTGATTTTCAAAAATGTTAGAATTTTCAACCAGTCTTCCTTGTTGGCATTTAAGTTTTTGTAATAGAAACAAACTGTACTAGTAAGAAGGAGAGACCAGGGCCGCTTCCTAAACCAAACTAACTCATTATTTGTGATTCATTTTATGTTTGTGCATTATATAAATACAGCGTGACAATATTTTGGTCATCATATTTTTATATTTCATATTCTTAGCCATCACTTCATAGTAAAGTTAAATATGCTGAGTTTATCCCTTTTTTAATACATTTTATTTATTAAAATTACCAAATTATATACATGATAGCTGACAAATTATGTAATAAGATCCCTGGAGCGTACAGCCACAAGAAAACAAAGTTGGTTCACCAATCTCCGCTTCTCTTAACTGGCGATGATGATGATGATGAGGTCAGAAGAAATTAAACAAAAATATGTTCTTTCTAGGGACACTGCGGCGAGAGAATCGAGAATGTGTACTTCGTTTTATTTCAATTACAAACAATACAGTTATTCATTCATATTTTTCCCACCATTTCAGCGAGCTTAGCGGCAACAGACGCCAGCAAACAAAAAAGCAAATAAAAAAATGACAATTTTAATTTCTTGAAAACTATCCCATGTTTGTCTGGCGATCGGCTGATGATTCACCGTTTACATATTTAAAAATTACTGTAATAACTGCTTCATGTCCTTATCACATTTATTGGTGTCACTTCGGCGACCTCTCAATCCTGTGCGATATAATCCAGCTTTTTGTAGATTGCATTATTTTTATTTCACTTTATATCATATATTTTATAGATTAGTTTTTAATGCGTTTCAGTGTTTTGTTGTTTTAATAATTTTAAAATATTTTTATTCTAATACATATCATCGGCTAAGTTGGAAGATAAATCTCTTTTTTAGGCATTGTTACAGGAATCGTGAAATTTATTGTTAGAAATCTGCCTTATTTTTTCTTGTCCTAGTGAGTTGGTCAGTTTGTGGTGGGTGACGATGAAATCATTACTGTTTTGTATCACCTAAGTGAAATCCTACATTTAACTGATTTTAAATTCAGGATTTGCACTTTAGGTGATTCTGTTTTATAAAATGCGCTGTACTATTTGTTTAATTTTTCTTATTTCCAAAATATTGTTAAGCTGCAGTGAAGTAGCAACTATGTACAATTTTTTCTTTTTTATAATAAATATATTTTTTTAAACAAAACTTGTCTATTTTCTGTTATTTCCTTTGAATTTTTTTTGTCTATTTTCACTATAAAAGTGTAAATATAGAATTGGCTGTACGTACTGAATAACTGTGCAACCATTATCTGAGACTAACTAGGAATAACTATTATGTCCAAAAGTAATGTCTTCTGGACACAGTTAATTGTTTTCTGTGTGTTAACATGGAATGTACATTGCAAGTGTAAAAAGACAAAAATCCATAAATCGTTATATCTAAGTAGCCGTGCACATGATTGATTCTATGAAACAGTTTTCATGTGATTGATGGTAACTATGTACGCATGCTGAGGACTAAAAGGTTGTGTAAATGATCTTATTTTTCAAAAACAAAAATACTATCCATAAAAAAACAGTATTTAACACTAAAATAAAATAACGATAATTTTGTATGAGACCACAAAATTTATTATATTTCAACCGGTTTCGCTTATCTCAAGCTTCATTAGGATGTATTTAAAACTGATCATAAATACAAAAAGAGTGCACTTATATATACATAAAGGGGGAGATAGAATATAAAATTACATGTGAAAGAGAGAGACAGAATACATATATAATTAAATAGAACATCAAGGAAGACAATATAAAATTATATGCGAAAGAGAGACAGAATACATATATGTACAGATAAACGGAACATTAAGGGATGGGAAAATACAGTTACTTACTTACCATCACGCTGTTTCGCCGCAGGGGTAGGCAGAGAGGATTGAGCGCCACATTCTTTTGTTCTGATACAATTCTCACCTCATCCACATTCATACAAACTCGCCGATTATTGAAGCTTCTAACAGAATCATCCTCCATTAACTGGTTTACCTGGTCGTGCCAAGTCTTTCGCGGACGTCCTCTATTTCCGATGCCATCAACACTTGCATCATATATTGTTCTTACCATTCTCTCATTCATCCGTTCCATATGACCAAACCACCTAAGTGATCGTTTCTTAATCTTACTCACCACACTAACATTAGCTTTACATTCTTTCCTTATTTCTTCATTCTTTACTCTGTCATAAATAGATTAGCCACATATACACCTAAGTGATCTCATTTCCACTGCATTCAATCTACTTTCGTTCCTTTTCTGCCAGCTCCAGGCCTCATTTCCATACATCAGTGTCGGTACCAGGATTCCAATGTGCACCACTAGTCTTGCCTCGGTTGACAAATTCCTATTAGATATAATTCCATTCAAAGCGCCGTTCACTTTATTTCCTGCAGTCACCCTCCTTTCGATATCATTTTCAGCCTTTCCGTTTATATCAAACATACTTCCCAAATACACAAACTTATCTACTTGTTCCAAACATTCATTACTTACAAGTATTTAGCATGGTGTCTTGCTTCCCTTCTCAAATACCATCACTTTCAACTTGTTAACATTCATCATGAGGTCGCTTTCCTTGCATACATCGTACATGCTACTCACCAGATTCTGTAATTCTTGTTCATTATTCGCCATTAGCACTGCATCATTGGCGTACAATAAACAGCATACAATCAAATCGCCCATTTTTGCTCCTACATTCATACATTTCAGTTCTTTCACACATTTATCCATACACAAGTTGAACAGTCATAGAAACATTACACAACCCTGCTTGACACCCTTTGTAATGTCAAACTACGGTGTGAGTGCTCCATTGATTCTTACACACGCAGAACTACCTTCGTATAGGGATGCGATTGCGTGTATAAGTTTACTATTCACCCCATAATCAGAGAGTACATTCCATAACCTTTCTCTTATCATATCATATCATATCATATGCCTTCTGTAGATCTACGAAGGCACAAAAAAAATTTTGGTTTTTCGCCAAAAACTTTTCCATCATCACTTGTAGAGAAAAGATCTGATCCATGCATCCTCTTCCACCCACAAACCCCCCTTGCACGTCCCATACTTGTTCTTTCATCACCATTCTTGCTCTTTCTATTAAGATTCTTCCATACAGATTACCGACAGAGCTCAGTAGACTAATAGCCCTATAGTTATCACATTCCATTTTCGATCCTTTGCCTTTGTAAAGAGGCATAATGACAGCCCTCCTCCAATCTAACGGAATGTGGCTCTCTTCCAAATATTGATTGAAGAGCATATGAAGCCACAAGATAACTAATGGGCCACCAGCCTTGATATACTCTGAAGCAACGTTATCATACCCCACAGCCTTACCATTCTTCATATGTTTTATTGCACACTTTATTTCTTCCATACTTATTGCATTTATATCATTTTCCTCATTCATACTTACCCCAGAGAGCCTATCAGGTGCTTCCTCATTTGCATTCTCTACACTCTCATACGTTTCCTGGAAATATTTCATCCATCTATCTTTTATTTCATCCTTATTTGTTAACATCTCTCCATTTACTGACTTAATTGCTTTCATACTACTGCTTTCAGCACCACATCGAGATTTTTTGACCGCTTTCCACAAGAATTTTATATTATCCTGAAAATTCTCAGTCATTTTCACCCCTTCGTCTCTTTTCAGCCACTCTTTCCTTCCTTTCTCATCAGATTTAACTTTTTTCTTACAGGTCTTTTGCTTTTGTGTATTCGTCCCCATTTACTGTCAACAGATAACGCCGCGCATTCTTCTTTTTTTTCACAAGTTCCTTTATGCCATCGTCCCACCATGCTTCACCTTTCTTCCTTCCTTGGGTAGCTATGCCACAGGTTTCTTTCATTGATTCGTATAAAATAACCTTAATGTATTCCCATGCATTGTCTATATTCAGATCATTCACTCCTTGCTCACTCAGTTTTTCACACACTTTCCTTTCAAATTTTTTTCTGACATCAATTTTGACTCTAGATGGTGCCGATACTGTTTTTTTCACAGACCGCCATCCTTGGAATTAAAGTATTCTTGAAACAATGAGGAAATGGTCAGTTTAAAGGAAACATACCTAAAATGGGGCTAATAGATAAATTAATTTGGTTAATAATAATTGATGTACCATTATTTATTGTGTTTTTTACCAAACCCGTTTTTATGGAGGATATTGACCCCTGTGGTATTAAAAGAATGGTCCTTTTCAATAATACAGTTGGAAAATTCTGAGAAACCATTTATTTAAGATGTTCTTTGGTACAAATATTGACATTACAAGCAGTTTTATTAATAATTTTTCAGTATATCTTCCTAATTGATTAATTTAATTTGATTTTAATTATATTCATTATTGATGGTTCGACCAATCAACATTCTACGAATTTCTGATGTCCCAGCTCCAATTTCATATAGTTTTGCATCTCGAAGGAGTCTCCCTGTCGGGTAATCATTGATGTAACCATTTCCGCCTATAATTAAAACATTATTCATATATGGAAGAATATTTCGGTAAATATGCATTATATTACATACATCTATCTAATGGTAACATTTAAATAGTATTTATTTTTATTAAAAACATTTTATACCATATTTGCTGCATAATTTTCGCTATTTTCATTGCTTAAAAATCAGGATGCTCAAACTATGCAGATTTTTTCAGTGGCGGTTTTGAAAAAACTTTATATTCTTGTTTAATTAAGAATAAAGTAGACACGTTTTATTAAAAATTTGTAATATTATTATAAATTACAATCTTGAACACTATTATTGAAAACACAAATCACCTAAATCTAAAACATCAAGTGCATGTACATTCGCAGTGCTCTATGAACAAAGTTATTACTTATGTACCCTTGGAAAAACCCGCAATTGGCATGCTTACACTTTTATCAAGTTAGTGCGAATTTTAGGTATAAAATAAGTTGACTGTCTTTTCTACACAGGCAGAAAACTCAATAGTCCAGAAATCAAATATAGACAATATGCAGAGTAAAAAATAAAATCCAAAATCATTATTTAAAAATAAGGGTGCACAATACGTACGGAGTGCAAATATGGTAAATTTGTGTACTCGGCACTCTTCATATAATTATAGAATTCAAAATCCAAATCAGTATCAATCCTCGCATTGCAGGGGAAGCTGACATGCTCTAATTCAGGAGCTCTATTTAACAATTTATTTTATTAAATATGTCTAAATCAGGGGTTTTTCCCAACCGATGAGGAATTTTAGAGTTCCAGCGGGGGGACTTGCTGCCGTATACGGAGCCACAATTAGAGTAAGCACGATATATCACTTCAATGCATATCTTGTGAAGGGAGGAATTATATTCTGAACAATGGTGAAAGGGGGAATGGAGCAAAAAGGTTGGGAACCAACCCCTGGTCTAAGTCCTGAGTAATTAGAAATTAGGAAATGTAATAGGTACAAATACATTTTTATTATGTTGAAAAAATAAAACCGATTGAAATGAAACTTCTTTGGCTACACTTTCATAAAATTCTCTATAACTAAAACTCATTTATGAAGATGAAAATACGTTATCCATATCCCCTGCTGACTAATCTACTTTCTACTTGTCGCGACTGGAGTGCATAATGAGTTATTGCTTTTATTGCTGGTAAGTTGAGTTTTAGTGAACTGATTTTGAAAAATTAAATGCACTTGCATATAATTAAAATCAAATTATAATTTGAGATGATTATCAATATCAACATAAAATGCTAAGTTTCAGTTTGCCAAACTCTCGATCAATGTGCATCGCGAGACTGACCATCACGGTCCCCTATTCTACTTTCACAGCGCAAACTGCTCCCACCGCCTCCACTCTTCGCCATCTTGGGCCTTGTTTAGTGCGATGTCTAGCGAGACTTCAGTCATTTCTCAGATTTGGTTTATCCATTTTATTAGAGATCGAGCTCTCGACAAACACATTGTTTTATTAATTTATTGACCAACAATAAATTATGGCATTATTATGTCGTGAGTGGCTGATATTTACCTTATTTATTTGTTTTTCTTTACCATCAATATTTCTAATCGGTTAGTAGGCATAATAAATAATAATATTTATAATAAATATTCAGCAAGAATATCACTGAAGTGCAAATGATACACAGTTGAATCCTAATTATACTTTTCTGGCCGGTGCTTACTTACATGGTAAAGTTTCTCCAAAATATATCAGCAAAACGAAAGCTAGTATTCGTTATCTATGTACGTATTATATAAAGTTATATACAAGTATATTTAGTGCCCCTATTTATCTCACTCCTTTTGATACTCTATAACAGGTCACTCTACTCTGTCCAATCCGTTGTGCAAGTTTCGAAACAAGTCTCATCTGCATCCTGATAACATTTTTATGTCTCACCGAGTATTTGAATAGCATCGAGAGCCATTTGGGTAGCTTTTTCTGCGCAGTAGAGGATGACTCCGGCACAGTCCTTGCTGTTTACATGACCATTGTCACAGGATCTAGCAACACTATAAAGATAGCTTCTGCAAGCACTTAAAGTTGTATACATATCTGCCATTTTACCCTGCAAGATTACACAATAACTTATTAATGATTATCAATACTAGTGTATGAGAAAGTAATATATTTTAACATGATACAAGTGTATTACAATGTGATACTTCTAAATAAATTGTACAAAAAAGGAAAGTATGTAAGCAATGTAAAAATATAAATACATTTACCTGTAACAATTGAAATTCTCCAATTCGTTTCCCAAATTGTTTTCTCGTATGTGCATATTCGAAAGCGACATCTACACAAGCTTGCATGATTCCTACTGGGCCAGCTGCTAGGATTAAACGTTCTAAATCTAGTCCTGACATAAGAACATAAACCCCTGTGCCTTCAGCCCCGAGAATATTTTTAGAAGGAACCTAAAATTGTGATCTCATTATTATCACATGCTTTCTTTAATACCTTATAAGTAACTCCAATAATGTGGTGATATACCTAATCATTTATTTGAGACTGAATTTAAAACTTACTTTACAGTCTTGGAAAACAAGTTCTCCTGTGCTTGAACCCCGCATTCCAAGTTTATCTACTTTTTGTCCAATTGAAAATCCTTCAAATCCTTTTTCTATTAAAAACGCAGTAATGCCATGTTGTTGTTTAGCTGCTTTAGGATCTGTTTTGGCGTAAACCTATAAAGCATACTTAAATCATACAAAAGAAATAACAGTATTAATGGAATATACATGTAATAAATACCAAAAACTAATAAATTAAATAAATTGCTGACTAGAATGTAAATACAGATTGCATTCAACAATGTTTTAAGAAATAAATAAAACTCTTTTTCTGTACAATTAAAAAATATTACCACAAGAACATCTGCATCCGGTCCATTGGTTATCCAAAATTTATTTCCATTAAGCAAATAGTAATCTCCTTTCTTTTCTGCATGCAACTTCATAGAAACTACATCACTTCCTGAGTCCGATTCAGACATTGCCAAGGCCCCAACATATTCGCCACTACATAACTGCACAGATATCAATATATTTAAACATTGTAAAAAATACGATTTTATGTTGAACGTCTGTTACATAATATTTAATTGAGTTTGGAATATAAATTACATATTTTATTTAATGTACAGAATGAAATAAATGGTACATATAAGTTTTTTTGATCCCTGTGAGATGGACAAAAAAATCATGAAAAATTAAGACATATTACGATCTGTATCATAAATATATTTTTAAATGTTTATATGAGTGTCATTGAAAGAAAAGACACTTCATACTTTAGTGTCTGGAGATAATCAACGATTAGGTCATAATTCATTCAGAATCAAATCCATTTTCTTTTTAATGGAAAAATGTTCACATTTAATTTGGGTGAGCTTACTTTTTGATAAACTTCCATCAGGCATAAAGATAAAAGCATTTAAATTTATATACATATTTAACAGGGGCGCGCAGTGCATACAAGCACAAAAGCTGTGCATTACTAAAACTTTTGGGGAACAAATATAAATTAAATAATCTATAATATGGACCGTGAACGTATATTTACAGATTTATTACAATTGGCGCCGTCTGTGTACCAGTAGAATCTTTAATGGCTTAGCTAAAAACTACTACGACAACCCACCGCTACAGCCACAGCTACAATCGACGCATTGCATTTTAAGCTAGTGAATTACTTAAGTCATACAACTGACTATTTACTGAATTGAAAATTCCTTTTGGTTGATCCGTTTTGTATAGAGCCGTTAGTTATGATGTTTTTTTTAACAGAATAACATTAGAAGGGCTTACAACTGCATGCAAATCATTAAAGTGTCTACTTTCTCTTTTACTAATTCGTGAATTTTACTATCTTACTGTTTTTAACGTATTGATTTCATGGTCGTTCTTTGCGTTTGAGGTGCATTTGGTGCATGAATTTGTTTTTGATTTGGGAAAAACAAAAAGCAATTGGCAGAACTATTTCCTACGTTAACTTTCAATAAAAATAATTATTTTATTCAGCTATTACGTAAAGGATTTTCATAAAAAGTGTTCTTAAAAAAGTCCATACATTTTTTATATTGATTTTTATATGGGTAAGAAGGTATTATTTTACGCTAAAATTTTAACTTTAAAAACACTATTAATAGTACTCTAAAATTATAAATAAATACATGGTAGGGTCGTTACGCAACAGATTTATTTTATCTAAAGATGTTGGTTAAAAAAAAGTTCATAATCCTATATATAACATATATTGTAGTACATATATTATATATGATTGTATAATATCATTGATAACAGCATAACCTAAATCTATACCTACTGCACGCCACTGATATTTAAGTGTGAAAGCAAAATAAAGAATAAATTTCTACTCGGATATTACAAGAATACATACCTTAGGAAGATATTTAGATTTTTGTTCCTCATTTCCATTGCGATTAATCTGATTTATGCATAAATTTGAATGAGCTCCATATGAAAGTGCTATACCCGCACTTGCCCTGAAAATATGTTAAATTGTATTTTTTTTTTATATACATAAGTGGATTGCATGAATGGATTACAGATAAGTACCTATATAAGATTTAAATTTGTATCAGTGGAAGGACGTTTTAATTGATTGATCACTTTGGAAAGTAACTACAATCAAATTAGGCAAACAAAAAATCATAATTCATTTTATATTTAATTTGTCCAATTGAAGGTGGCTGAAAACTATGTATGTTATTTATTTTGTATGTCCGCTTACATCTTGCTCACTTCATTTTATATATGTATATGTAAATAAGTTACAATTGAAGGACTTATCGGATAAAGGTGTAACCAGTGCTTTTTTCTAGAAAAAAAGGTGCCAGAACTCACATATTTTTAAGCTATTAAAGAAAATGATATTCAAATCTTAATTTAAATTAAATATACACTTCGGCCAGTTCACAATTATATAACTATTATACAAATTAATTGCAATTATGCAAATTAATTATATGCAATTATAAAATATTATTTCAAAAATTACTTTTGACACATTGCAAAAGCCATTATAAATAGGTGCCAGAATGCCGTTCCGGTGCATTACATTAGAAAAAAACACTAATAACTATAACTAACTGGGTGAAACTATTAATATGTGTATTTGTGAAATAATTCAATTATGAACCGCCTGCATTATAAAGGGTTTTTCATTAAGGGCGCTCAAACTTTTTTTTAAAATAAAACAAAAACGAATGAATATATCTAAAAAAAAATTATTATGTTTTGAAGTACATTTAGTGGCAATTATGTATGAAATTCAATTTCCCTCGCATGACCACCGCGGGCACGTTTGCAGAAGTCCAATCGTTGAATCCAATTTTACACCACTTTTTCACATAATTCGGCCCGAATCGCACCAATTTCGCGTTCAATATTTTCTCTTAGCTCTTGTAACGTCGCCGGCTTGTTGGTATAGACCAAAGATTTAACATAGCCCCAAAGAAAATAGTCCAATGGTGTTAAATCGCATGATCTAGGCGGCCATTGAACTGGTCCATTTCGCGAAATAACACGCTCACCAAATTTGGTTTTCAATAAGTCAATTGTTGCGTGTGCTGTGTGACTGGTAGCGCCGTCTTGTTGAAACCACATATTGGCCAAGTTGGCCTTGCAATTGAGGCCAAAAATAATCAGTTATCATGGAGCGATAACGATTACCATTCACAGTAACATGACGATTAGCATCTTCAACAAAAAAATAAGGTCCAATGACACCTCCAGCATGTAATCCACACCAAACAGTGATTTTTCCGGGATGCAATTGTGTTTCGTGAAGCACGTGTGGATTGGTGCCTGCCCAATAACACATATTTTGCTTGTTTACATATCCATTGAGCCAAAAATGAGCTTCGTCGCTAAAGATGATTTTTCGATGGAATTCAGCATCATTTTCAAATTGTTGTGCAGCCCAATTGAGGAATTGGCGACGCTTCAAATGGTCAAGCGGCTTTAGTTCTTGTGTCAACTGGATCTTGTATGGATGTAGGCCAAGATCTTTTCGCAAAATTCGCCACAATGACGTCACAGAAATGCCCAATTGTTGAGAACGTCGTGTTAGTGACTCATTTGGGTCATCAAGAACAGATGCTCTAGCGGCGGCAATATTTTCCTCACTTCGTGCATTTCTTTGTCTAACTGGCACTGGAACATTGTGTAGCGACAATGTGCTTTCAAATTTTTGCACCAAACGTTGAATTGTTGATGTGGCAGGCAAGTGATGACGACGATAAAATGGTCGTAATGCTCTTAAAGTTACGGTAAGCGAATGCGAATTTTGGTAGTAGATTTGAATAATTTGCAAGCGTTGCTCCGGTTTGTACTGCTCCATGATGATTTGCCAACTAAGTACAAGTGTTAACCTCAAAAAAAAATTGAAGAAATATGGCGTAGTTTCTTGTCCCTGTTGAAAGAAAGTTTGAGCGTCCCTATTGAAAAACCCTTTACTTGAAATGAATGTTTTAAAATATTTATACACACATTTTATACAAAATGTTAAGAGATATTCAATTTTATAGTCACCTATACCTGCACCTACATCCGTAAAAAAAGTTATTTATTTATAAAAAGCAATGTATTATCTTTGAATTTGAAGCCGCTAAACAGAAAAGATAGAATAGCTTGGTTGAAAAATATAGTTAGGGCCATCGCGTGATTTCTTTCCAGCAATTTTAAGTTTACCTTCCACAAATCTGCACGTACTGATTCAATTGAGTATTTAATGTTTCTTATGGAATTGATGGACCAGAGACAGCGGGGTGGTACTTTACATTACAAAATAATTAATAGACTATGCCTCTGATACTAACACCTCTAATGTGAGTGGAAAATTTATTAAACATGTAATTCTATGATGTTCTTAAGGAACAGGTACAGGCAGACACATTTATTAATTTATTTATTGATTACCTCGATATTTCCTCAAGGATGACGACATGGTCCAAGTACTGCCCACCGGAACCACCATAGTCTGGATTCGCTGTGATTCCTGAATCATAGTAAAAATAAATAAAAACGTTCAGTTCATTTTTATGAATCATGAAGTAAATAAAGAAAACATAAAGTACATACCCAGGGCTCCGAGATTTCCAAGTTTTCTCCAAAAATCACGAAAGTCTTTAAATTCATTTGTTCGATCTATTTCATTAGCTTTTGGAGCAAGTTCTTTTTGTGTAAAGTCAAAGACCGTTTTTCGCAACTGTAAATAAAAAAACTTGTTTATACATTATTTACATGAAAATGAACCAGGCTATAAAAACACACACACACACACATCATCACAGCATATTCCTTAGGAGTATTAATTAGAGGAATGGGCAACATCGAGTTATCTGGGGATTTATTTTTTAGAAATAAGGCAAAAATTTGAATTTTATTCATACTCGGCTCGATTTTATTATGGTAATAAAAAATTGTAAATCAATGTTTTATCTCATTATCATAAATTATTAATAATTAAGTTAACTTAATACTTAATTTAATTAAAAATATCAAAAAAGTGATATGTATGTATCACTATGTATAATGTATAACCAGGGCCGGCCCTAGCATCTGTGGTGCCCTCAAACAAAATTTAAAAATAAACAGTGGATCAATCATTCTCTCAGACTCTCAGATTCTGCAGCTACAACGTCCTAATGCAATCAGACCATCTTTTTCGTGATTTAATCACGACACTGATGATAAGGTGGAGAATTGTAAAGTATTTACAAACATGGTAAAATAAAAAAGAGCTTTAGCGTGAAAAAAAACGTAATCTACAGATGAAAATAATAATCGTGTAACTGCGTGATCGGAGAGAAAATAAAAAAAGCTTACCAGAAAGCAGGAAAATAAATGGAAATTAAAAATCGGAAGTTAAAACTGGGCAAAAATTCAACGAAATACACACTTCTAGCCTTGCATCGCAGGCGCAAGAAATAAAGACGCGTCACAAGCAGGATGCAGGTCTCCCAACACTAGCACCTGGATGACAGGCAACAGTGAGTATCTGTGAATTTAAGCAATATTTAAGTTTTGGAGTTTGACAAAAGTGTACTGTGTTTTACAAGTCTTCTTTATCATACCGTCTTCCTCTTCTTTATTTAGAAAACTCGATTTTATGAATAATTTACTTTTTGATTAGTATAAATGGCCTGCGCCTTGATATTTTCAGTCTACATATCACTGGCATTGATGATTTGTCTCCCACAAGCGCATTGCTTATAATATGATTTAAAAGAGCTACCCCGGGGAACTAGTATGATTTTCTCTGAGTTTAAGCAATATATATGTTTAGAAAAGTTATGAAGATTGACAAAAGTGTACTGCGTTTTGCAAGTCTTCTTTATCACACCGTCTTCCTCTTCTTTATCTAGATATCCTGATTTTATGAATAATTTTTTTTATGAGTATATATGGCCTGTGTCTAGATATTCGCAATCTACATTACTGTTGTTAGTGATTTATCTTTATAGGCGCCTTGCTTATAATTTGATCTAATAGAGCTACCCCAGGAAACATGAGCAGTATGATTTTCTCTGTGAGTTTAAACAATATTTATGTTTTGAAAAGTTCTGGATGTTTACAAAAGTGCATCTTACAAGTCTTCTTTATCATACCGTATTTTTCTTCTTTATTTAGAAAACCCAATTTAATAATTTTTTATATTTTTATGAGTATCAATGGCCTGCGCCAATGATATTCACAATCTACATAACACTAGTGTTGGTGATTTGTCTTTAACAGGCGTATTGCTTATAATTTGAATTAAAAGAGCTAAAGAGTATTTTGTATCACATCGTTTTCATCTTCTTTTCTTCCAAACTAGTTTTTATGTTATTTATTTCCTTTTTCACTTACATACACAACACACAGTCTTTGCAAGGTACATTTACTCCCATGGGGGAGCAACTGGTAGGCTAGTATAATATTTAAAAAAATTACACCTAGCAAGTCGAAAGTGATTTGCTGATTCGCTCGGTGTCCCGACTTGCTCAGTGCTCCGGCTTGCTCGGCACCCTAGGACGGGGCCTGAGTCCGCCCCCCCTCGAGCCGGCCTTGACAATGTTACAATATTATAACTGACTGTATCTTAAGTATTGCACTTGTTGTAGAGTATTATACACTTGTACGACGTTGAGAAGCAAAAGATCACAAAATTTAATTTCATCACTTAAAAATGGCTAGAAGAATATATGAAATGAAAATCAACTTCAGCTCTAATGCGGATGGATTGTTTTCACTTGATAACACCATTTTTGAAACTGAAAAATCAAGAGTGGAAATCCTGAATCTGTCCTTTAAAATGTACAACAATATCAACGGAAAACGCTGCTCTTACACGACCCTTGTAACTGATCCTACAACCCCCACTACTACCGAAATTGGTATCAACAAAATTAACGATTCCCTCAAAAATATCTATGGAATTGATGAAAGAATCAAAGATCACAGTGATATCACAATGCAACGTGCTTAATTAATTAACTGTGCTGTGATAACTTATGTAGCAGCTAGAAACATTTAGAAATTTTGAAACTGAAGCCAACAACCAGAAATATTTTATCAGTGGAACAAACATTACACATCAGTGGGAGCACCATGTGTGGCCAGAGATCATGCACATTAAAAGGAGGCTCCGCCGATGCCATTAAAATTAGAACTAATTGTGTACTCAAAGGCCAAACACGAAAACAAGTAGACTACTCTAATTTACTCACAGGATGTTGGTCTTAGAAATTGCACTGTTTGGATAAAATGCATGAACTCTGGTAAATGGTATCACCAGAACAGTAGTTCAACATTGCCGCAGTTGATGGCAGCCTGGGTGCAAATTCAAATTGGAATCCAGAATAAAGTAGCTCTATAACTTTATTACCTGTATAGCAATTTTACTTTCACTATATTAGTTATAAGATATCATTATAATAGGTTGTCCCATAAGTCTTTGCGTTTTTTTATGTTCAAGTTGAATAATTAAAAAAATAAAACACGTAATATTTTTAATCAATTATATATTCTCCATCTTTATCTATAATCGTTCTCCACCTGTCAATTAGTTTATTGATCGAAAAAACATTGTTTTTTTTAAGCAATAAATAAGTCGATGTTGTTTTTTATATTTACATTTGACACTTTCTTGATTTAATTGCATCATTACCCATTGCATTACAAATGTTTTTAACTGCTGTTGTCGCATTATGTCCAATTTGAAACTCATAAAGCATAATATAGTGTAACTGTATTTCTATCATCTCCACTGCCATTGCTGTTTTAGTGTCGAAAATATCACACCAAAAAAATATCCCGTTACTAACCCTAACCGCCTACACAAACACTGTTGACGAACACCGAAGGAACACTGAAAATATCCTTAGTTTATAAACAGTTATGCATTCAAGCCAATGCAAGAAAAAAAAACGCAAATACTTTTGGGACAACCTGATACATATTACCCAATTGTCGTCATATTACCTTATACAGTCGAATCCGCTTAATTGGATGCATTGGGCCCAAACATTTTGTCCCAAATAAGCGGCTGGCTTTAATAAGCGAAGTTTACGATAAAATTAAAAAATAATATGTACAAATTTTTGAACTTTATTAAATTATTGAAAAAAATATTGAATTACAGAAAAATAATATATAATTTTTAGGTATACATATAAATATGAAAAAATAAAATAATCAATGCTAAAAAAAATTAACAAACAATTATAATAATATTAACTTAAAAAAAATAGTCATGAAAATAATGTACATAATACATTTATAACAATAAAACAAATATTCTGCAGGAATTCATCAATTGTAGCCTGTCTTGTGTTTTTGTAGAATTGCAATTGTACTAAATCAGCGCAGGCGTTCAGTGCGGATGTTGACCATTTATTAACATATTTATTTTAATTATTAACATATTTATTTTAATTCACTGTCCTAATTAAATGAAATGGTTTTCCAGATAACCGAAGTAAATTACTATTAGTTACTTTATTTAGTTTCTGTTCCTTGGGATTTGGCCCAAATAACCGGCTATCCCGATAAACAGGTGGTACAATCAAGCAGCATCCACTGTATTTACGTTTAGTTATATTTTGCCTAAGAAATAAGAAAATAAATGTAATACTGAAATTGACTGTGATTCAATGTATCTTGTTAAAAAAATAAATAATAATGTACATAATTTGAATTTGTTTTCTTCATATCACCATATTACCTACCTTTACCCTATTTTTTAATCACTTTAGTCATTTTATATACAGCACTGATCACAAAATTTTATTGTATTATTGCTATACTTATTTTTTCACTAAAAGCCACGTTACGAAATATGTGTACCAATTAAATAATATTGAAATATACACACCTGAATTTGTTCACTAGTCAATCCAAAAATACTCTCATCAATAGGATAATATTTTGAGAAAGTTCTAACACGATTATATTTGAGACTGGAAAGTCTACACAAATTATGAACACTCAATTTTAATGCCATTTTGTCAGTAAGTATCCCACTGTGACAATGATTTTATTCTCATGTCATTGTGAACTCAGAATAACTGATAGCTTATCTTACTCATACATGTTTAAAAACTACAATGTTATCAGCCAATTTTAATATCAGTGGTGGAAAATGAAAATGTAATATTTTAAACATATGTCAGTAATTTTTTAATAATTAATAGGACAGAGTCTATTTGATAAAAACATTCTTACAATAATTTATTTTTATGTCATTTGAATATAATGTATGTACTTAAATGATTACAAATACTTAAGAGACCATATACATATATGAAACATTGCTATCGCAACTCAGAGATTTGGCAGTAAAGGTCGATATGTGTCAGTTAGTTATAAAATACAATGACAGATTTCTCTGCGGTCAACTCTGCACTATCCTTTATGCTAATTTTAAAACAAAAGTTTCATCCTTATGCCCTAATATATTAATAAAGAGTTTTTTTCTTAAACAAAATCATTATTTCTAGAAACCTACTTAATTTCAGAATTTGATTTATAGAATCCGATTTGATAAAAAACATTTAAAATAGTCCTAGACCACCAAGATAGCCCTATTTTTCGGAGATTAAGTGTTGAGTTTAGTGTGAAGAAAAAAATTAGAAAAAAAAAAAATAATTTAATTAATATTGTATACCGTTTACCACAGGGGTAGGCAGAGAGGATAGAGCGCTACACTCCTCTGACTTGACATACAATTCTTGCCTCATCCACATTCATACATCTTCTCATACAAGCTCGCCGATTGTTGATATTTCTAACAGAACCATTCTCCGTTATCTGGTTTACCTGGTCGTGCCAAGTCTTCCATGGACGTCCTTTATTTCTGATGCCATCAACACTTGTATCATATATCTTTCTTACCATTCTCTCCTCATTCATTTGTTCCATATGACCAAACCACCTAAGTGATCCTTTTTTAATCTTACTCATTATACTAACATCATTTTTACATTCTTTCCTTATTTCTTCATTATTTACCGTGTCATAAATGTGATATTTAGTTCTCAGAATGTTTAATTGTATTTTTATAAATAAATTCCATATCAATTATATAATCTATTTTTCTAATACTATAGATTGTTATTAAATTTTCATGATTCATTTTCACCACAGGTATTTAGTATGTAAATTAATTTAGTTCAACATTGAAAATTTTAATAAGTTAATATGCATGAACTATTATCACCAAACAGTGTGTGTAACTTAAATACAAGCAAATCGTCTTCAGTTCCAAAAAGTATCATTTTATTGCATTTACACATATTACAACAGTTATATATGTATATATATTTTACTTTGAACAAACCTTAAAAAATGTTATAAATATGTTTTACGCGGCAAATAATCAAACATCGCTTCACGGGGTAGCTACTGCAAGAGATTGTCAACATTGCCACAAGAGAGATGGGCGAGCAACTAACTTCAGAGCTATTCTTATTCTTATCGCCCATGCCGTTGTGTTGTGTATTCTGATGGTACTTGAAAATGAAACGTGAAACTCAGGAGCAGAAAATGGCTGCATTTCAACAACGCCTCGCTTATATTATCTAGGTCTTGTGAAAAACATGTTACCCGGTATACTCTTGGATGCGGATGATGCCCTTATGGACATCCATAATCTTGACCGGGAGGAGATAATCTGGAGATGGGGACAGCTGTTGATGAGAGCCTTGGAATGTGTCTGAGCCCCAGAAGGTGAACCCTATGCTCAGAGAGCGGTAAATAGTACCCTATGTAGTATTGTAGAAATCATTTAGTTGATGATAGGCGAGGTAAGTACTGAAAAGCGACCTGAGTTGATGGAAGTACTTAGGAATTTTAAATTCTTGGATGTACTAGTCTGGGTAAGACAGTAAATGACGTACCAGTTTATTATAATCCGTACAGACTTCCCTTTGCAGAATGTAGGATAATATAGGAGAAAGGTGATGATCTTCTAGCTAGTGGAATTGTCCAATAGTCTGATTCTGATAATCCAAGTCCAGTGATCCTTGTTGGGAAGCAAACTGGTGACTATAGGCTGTGTGTGGATTACGGAGCCCTTGATGCAATCACGGTTAGAGATAGGTTTCCCCTACCTCATATAGAAGATCAGATCTGTAATTTAATGAGTAAGGTCTATTTTACATGTCTTGATTTATCACCAGGCTTATTATGATTAAGGATTCAATAAAGAAGACTGGCTTTATAATGCCGGATGGACAATATGAATATCTGCACACGAGTTACGGGTTCGCCAATGCACCTTCGGTATTTATGGCTATAATAAAGAAAAGGATTCCATGCGATTGTATTTTAGTTTACATGGATGCTATCTTGCTACCATCGAGGATAGTTACCGAGTTGTTCTGGATTTACTAATGAAAGCTGATTTGAAAGTCAATTTGTGAAAATGTTCATTTTTCAGACCATTTATGTCATAAAGTTTCAAATGTAGGCATAGCACCAGGTATAAACAAAATTTTAGCAGTGCAGAAATTTAAGACACCGACAAATGTGCATGAAATCAGGCAATTCATGGGTTTGGCTAGTTATTTCAGGAAATTCATTTGTGAGTTTGCAACTATAGGACTGACCCATTGACGGAACTGACAAAGAAAGATGTAGCCTGGAAATGGGGTATGCCTCAAGTAAATGTGTTTGAGGTCTTGAAGAAAAAAATTGGCTCTCGACCAGCACTGGCCATACACAATAAGAATTTGAAGACAGAGGTGCATAGACGGTAGCAAATTAGGCTTATGTGGTATATTGAGGTAGGTTCAACAGAATGGTGATGTTAAGCCGGTGGCATATATATTTCAGTCGAGTAACATTGACAGAGGAAGGATTTTATCACAGCTATGAATTGGAAGCTTTAACTGTGATTAATCGATTAAACAATTTCATATTTACTTATTTGCAGGGCCATTTCTATCATTAAGTAAGACTAGGAGGCCACCTGGGGCGGCAAAATTTTAGGAGTGTTAAAAATATAATTTTAAATCAAACAGCGAAAAATTGAGCAAGAATTAAGAGAAAGAAATGAAATACAGGAAAAATTAAAACATCAAATTGTTTTCAAAAGCATATTACAATTACTTAATAAGTCTTTACTTTGACTAATGTAAACATTGCTCTACCTACCTCAAAACTAAGAAACTAAAGAGCCAAAACGAGTACGAAATGTAAACAAACATGAGTCATGACAGAATAGCGATGATGGCTTATGATACAGGAGTATGATTTGGAAATCCAGTACCACTCTGGAGATCACATGAAGCATGTTGATGCTCAGCCGTAACCCGGAATCCACAGAGGTCAATATTTCAATGATGAATGACTGGCTTCTTTCCCTGCAGTTACAGGATCAGAGTCACTGCTATAATAGATCAACTTAACAGTGGTAAAGCAAATAAAGAGACATTTGTAATAATTTTTGTGTTAGGGACAGCAGATTATATTGCAAGACGCTAGCAGGTGAAAGACTAGTTGTTCCGAGGATAGCTAAATGAATGTTGATCAGGAAATACTATGATGATGTTGGTCATCCTGGGTTTGACAGATGTGAAACACTGATTAAAAGTGAGTTTTGGTTCCCATAAATGACCAGATTTATTCTGGTTCTCATGGAAAGCTGGTTCCTTGATCAGAGAATGGCAACGCCCACAGAATAGCTACAGATACAATAATCGCCGTGACAGAAGTATTTATATTTTGTTTATATTTATATATATGTGTGAACTTTTTATTTATTTATATTTTCCTTGGTTTTCTTTTCATAATATAAATAATATTTCATAACTTGAACGTATTATCTTTATGGTGAATGGGTCTTCATAAAAAAAAACCGATCACGCTGGAATGAACGCATTATTATTATTAACATTCGGAAATATGTAGCTGCGTGTATAAATTGTGTCTTTGGTCGGAACGGGAAGAGGGAATGTAAGCTTAATGTCATTCCAAAGCCAGATAAACCAGTGGATCACTTAGGACTGTTTACAAAAAGAAAACTTACTTGTTGTTTACTTGTTTGTTGTTATTGATGCTTTCTCAAAGTTTGTTCTTGGACATCCAACATACACAATTAGTTCAGTAGAAATGATCAGGAAACTGAATGAAGTTTTTAGCATGTTTCGGATTCCTACCAGAGTTGTGTGATCAAGGTTTAGCTTTTAATAGTCGGCGTTTCAAACAGTTCTCGGCTGACAAACAATTTAAGCACATTTTGACTGCAGTCACAACTCCGTGAGCCAAAGGACAGGTGGAAAGGATCAACTGTTTATTGCTTGATACAATGCGTGCCAGAAACTCAGATCCTAGGCCATGAGAAGTAGAGTTACCAGATATTCTTTGGGGCATAAACAATACAATAAGTTCCAGTACTAAATTTACCCATTTTCAGTTAATGTTTGAACATAAGGGCAACTTACTTGCTGACTTGCGAGCAGAGACTGGAAGTAGAGACATACCTGAAGCTGATCAACAGTTGAAAGAACGTCAGGAAGAGTCTCAGAAGAATATGGAAGTGACAGCTGAGCGTATGAAAAGGCAATACGAAAAACATAGAAAGGAAGTTCATAAGTACACTCATCCATCGATTTACGCGGTAGATACGTTCCAGGAAATTCTGCGTAAATCGAGGCATACAAAAATTTGGATAAATCGAGATCTAAAGCACATGCTATATACAAATGCATATCAACGAAAGAGATTTTTTTTTATACAATATGCATGGAAGCGCGATGTTGTGAATGAAGTGGGGGTAAGCCGTTGATGCATGAATTGTGGGGGTTATGGCGGGAACGTGTTTCTACAGAATTCAAGTAAACAAGATATTATTTTTTAGTTATTGATTAAAATAAAAATAAGGGTGTCTTACCATTAGTGATTACCGCTGCCATAATTTCATGTGTTGTTAGTGCTATACAGGGTGTCTCGTAGCTAGTTATCCAAACTTCAAGAATAGGTAAATCAAGTAATTAAGAATGAAAAATATTCTTGATGATTTGTCGATTTTCCCCCTGCCTGGCGAATTATTAACTATTTTTTTATTTTTCAAAATTCGCATTCAAAAGGTTAAGTATTACGACATACATTCCATATATGAGAGTTCGATGACCTCAATATGTACTGACCCACTGACCTAGAATTTGCAGGATGTAAGATAAAAAATGCCGAGATTGACAACATTTTTTTAAAAATTGTAACACCTAATGAAAGATCGTTTATTTTTTTATCAATTATTACCTTGAACTATTACTATTTTCAATTATTATTGAATAAAAAAGATGTAAAAACATGAAATTAAATAAAAAAGACGTAAATTTTTCTGCATCAAGCTTCGATTGTGAAAAGGATCATAAGAAATTTGTGAAAGTATTATGCTTATTAGCCTACAAATTACCTATTTAGTTACTGTCAAGATGATTATTTAATTTGTGTCGTCAAATCGGGAGCCAGTTTTTAAATTATTCGAAGCGCATTTTAAATAAATACCTAATTAAAATATACTTTGATAAAAACATGTCAGTCAATATGAAGCTAAATATAAAGTATTCTTAAATTGTAGGTTCCCCCAAAATCAGAATCATATCTACGTACTCCGAATTACTATACTCATATGGCATTTTATGTAATATTACAAAAACACGTATCTGAAAGAATCTTTCAAGTACAGGAAAATTTTATCACACGCTGATATCAACAACACGGTAGTTTTTTTTTAATTTAAAAGTGCATCTTTTCGTTTTTTGAAAATAAATAAGTACCTATGTAGTTGTTGAAATTAAAATAATATTAACTTAATTTTAAAATTTTAATATCAGAAATTGAATTACACAGATGTGCAAAAACAGACTTTTTTCTGAAGTAAATACATTTTCAAAGTAAAAATCTTTATCCTTCGATTCAATGACACAGCAACTGAAAAATGAATTTCCCAAGTCTCAAGATTTTTATGTATGATGTAATAAATAAAAAAATGGTAATATTTTTAACCCCCCATTATTCGCTACATGAGCATTTCTTTAACCGTAATATAAAATACAATATCTCATTCTAATATATGGACCTACTTAAATTAGAAATTTTTTTTTCATTAAAATATTTTTCGTTCTACAAATATTTAAAAATATAATTAAAAATGTTTACAATACATTCCTACATACGTTGAAAAATATAAACACCCATCCAATATTACGTCCCGCCATATAATTTTAATATACGAAGTAAAAAGGGATCAAGACTGCTTATTGCCATCATGAATGGCATCATGTTACTTACGATACAGAACACCATTACTAAGCGCAATATAATTCGCGCTCACGTTTAATATTTTGCGCACGTGTCTTTTAAAATGATTCTAAATGATGGGGGCGCATATCCTTCCCCGTATTTTAACATACATTTTAATAAACAGCATACAATCTTTTCATATTTACAATAAATCATATTTATGTTAAATATTATTACTTTTAAGAATTGTGATGAACCATTTTTAATTTATTGTTTTAATATTTTAGTTCAGTTTTCAATTTTAATCTCATTTGCATTTTAATACATTTAACTTAAAATATAGAATTATTAATTCCATATAAAATTATATTTTTACTTCTGGTTTTATTTAAATTATATAAATTCCATATAAAATAATATATTTAACCGTTTAATTCAAATAAATTATGGTTTCATAATTATTTACACGCATAGATGCGTAACTTTGTGTAAAAAATATTTACGTGGGAATTTTGTGTAAACATTATTTTGAATGCACATTGATTTGCATTAGTATTATATTTCGTGCGACATTTCTGTTTTTTCGATTGCAAAATATTACAAGATTAGAAGTACAAACATACATACCGATCTATATTTTCGATTACTAGGTAAGCTATTTACATTTTTTTGTTTTACTTTCCATTAAATATTTTGATACCCTTGTTTTTTTAATTATTTTTGGTAATCTACAGTGCTTGCGTTTATTTAAAAATTCTTATGAACTTGATGTGCCCGGCGATTAATGTGACGCGAATTTCCCCATATTATTAACGAAGAAAAGAGCACTTAACGGCTAATCCGAACGCGGTGCATTCCTTGAGGGATTTGCATGGGTAACAGGGCCGTGTAAACAATTAAAATTAAGCGAACGTGTTTGCTTTCTTGGGAGATCTAAGGGAAATTTTATGACGGTACAACCCCAAGAAATGCATTTAATCTTAATTGTATATTGTCGGTGACGTACCTTTTAAATATTAATATATGGCTGGGAAAATATACATTTACGATAGCCGCAATTAACCAGCCGAAAAAGGGTCTCGGATCTCATACGGGAGATTCCAAAATACTGTTAACAATAGACTACGGCCATCTGCGGAAATACCTGGTCGGGAATTTTCGCAAGCCCGCCAATTTGGATGTATTCCCAGAATGCCAGCAAGACCTTCGAACGTTTTTATTATAATAATAATAGGCTAGCATGTTTGTAATGGTATAATGTATGCGACTAACTTGTCCTTACGATCCATGTAATAATTTAAATTAGGCAATTAATTAGTCAACTAAGATATATTTCTCTTCATAGGGTAGTGTCAAGTGCCTATAAGATTAATGTAAATATGTGTGGTTGTCAATGTAATATAATAGTAATAATGTCATAGACCAGGGTAGGTTTTAAGGGTGTAATTATAGGTAGCTATGTATATTCTACGTAATTAATGTAAATATGTGTCGTTGTCAATGTAATATAATAATAGTAATAATGTACATAGAATAGAGTAGGTTTTAAGAGTGTAATTATAAGTAGCTATATGTATTCTACGTAGTTAATGTAAATATGTGTCAAGGTTAGTTAAGATAGTTAAGATAGGGGACGGCCTGAGACGGGCCACAAATTTGGGGCCTATGTGTGTCATCACAGCAGCCGGACACTTAGAAACAATCAGTTGGGAAAAATTCAGTGAATAGAGTGAGTCGGGGAGTCAGCTGAAGAATCGGCAGTCAGAACGGAAATTCTCAAATGACAGTTGAATCCCGCAGAGTCCGTTGAATATCGCAGTTGGATCGGACAGCTTTAATCTAGACAGTTAAGGGTCTAGCAAGGAGAGTTACATTCGCGCACAAAAAAAAAAAAAAGGAGCGAGTTCTCACAACGGAACTTGAAGTATCGTGCGGAAGTGGAGGGCAGCGCGGAATCGGAAGAATCTAACCGGAGCGGTAGAGTAACTTGAGCGGAGGTGGAAGGAAGCAGCTCAGAGGAGCTGGTGAACGAGACCACCCACCAGAAGGACAAAATTGCAGAGCGGACTTGAAGTCACGATCCCGCCCAGGTCGCGTCGTCGGTCGCCATCTGCGCGGCAGACAACTGCAGCAAACATCGATCACCGAAGCCTGGACCGAATCATCACCAACTTAATTAAGGTAGATTTAAGATTATAACTAAGTAAACCATAAGTTAGATTAAGAATTTGGCCTAAGGTTTTTTTTTCTTCTCGTCTAATCAATTTAATAAATTATAAATATGTACATAATCATTGACTATTAATTTCCATCCCCGCCTCCTTCTCAGTGACCAACGATGTATTGACATTATGATAATTGGGCAGGGAGGAAAGCCTGACGCCATATCAAACTTCATTTTAATATACATACGTAATATTTAAATAAAGTTTGCTCGGTGGACGAGTGAGCAAACCACAATTTTAAGTCAGCGGAAGTCGAGAGCTCAGTAAGCTATATAAGTACCTATAGATATGTGTATATGTATTCATGAGGGCATACTTAGGTAAGGTAAATCAGCTGATCTAACATTTTAGTAGGAGTAATTTCTATAGTATTGTATTTTTAGTGTTTAATCAATTAATTAATCAGCGAATCAATTTATAAAATTTATTATGAATTACTTTAACGATAATCCAACGTTTTACAAAAGATAAGTAAGAAATATTGAAAAAAAATGCTATCTTTGAATTCGCATAACTCCGTTAACTGTAAATATTTTACCAAAGTGTAAATGACATTTTCTATTCAAAATTGAATGAAGAAGACTCCCCGAAAGTTTTTGCTACTAGCTATGAGACATACGGTATAAGTGCAATGTATAATGTGTACGTAGTTGTGATGTGAAGTGCTGATATTTTTTCTTTTTAAGCATTACATTAAACACAATAATATTAATAAAATCTAATGTCGTCCTTTCAAAAAAACAAATATAAAATAAATAAATGTCCTAAATGTTATGGCCTGACAAGACTATAAACTTTCATTTTTTCCTTTTTTTTCAACTCAAAACCGTACGAAATTGCGGTCGGTGGACGCCTATGATGAAATAGTACCTATGTTTTTTTTAATACCAAAGTTTTCATGGTTTTTTTGTAAAAATAAAATTTAAAAAAGCTAGGATTTCACCTAGGATTTTTTTGGGTTCTAACAAGTTAAATGAATAGGCATTGCTTGCCCTGCATTCAAATGGCTTACGCCAAAAAGTTAAAATTGCTGTATTGTCAATGAAGAGAGGAACAAATGAACAGTAGTTTGGAAAATACGGATGCAACAGTAATACGGCTGTGCATCATTGGGACTGCATGTTGGGATAATAATTATATTGATAAAATGTTTGAAATTTCATTTTAATAATGCCATCACAATAAAATATACACTTATTTACAACAAAACTCACCTATTGATTCAAATATTATTCAGAATTCATTAATTTACATATATAAATAATTATGATTTGTTCATACTATACGAATATTACCTTTGATTTTCAATTAATTGTGAATATGTAATGATTTTCAATTTACTAAAATTTTATTATAACGTAATAGGTGAATTTTGTTGTACACCTATTAATTTAAATTCATTAATGAGTACAGTATCCTTATTTACAGTTCATAACATTAAAGTACAATAGAAATTGAAAAAAAAAATAGTTGTAATCTCTACATGTGTAAAAAGCAACATCTGTCGAAAGAAATATGTTGCACAGGTGGAAAAAAATTATGCATGCATCACATTAAATTCATTGCACCGGCTAAACTAAAAGAGAAATATAAAAACAATGTATGAGACTTGAGAATTTAATAGTTCTACATAAAAGTTTGTGAGAGCATTTATACTCCAGATCAATAGAAACTCACAATTTAATATAGAATGGCTTGTCTCCATCCGGGCAAAGCCGGCTTATGAGAATATACTATTGGTCAGATATCCGTGCAACCTCTATTAAAAATTTTACTTTATATTCTTTGTTTTGATTCCAAAGCGGGACAGACAAGGTTGTTATAAGGGAAGCAAATTTGACTCAAATGCAGTAGCATGAAAATAATTAACACAGAACGATCTGATAATAGCTATTTCCACATGGATATTTCTTTGCGAACGTATGTACACGCAATGAATAGCTCTCTATATAACATTAGTATTGAGGAGTCTTTTTGCTATTTTATTTATTAATATGTATGAGTGAAATATAGATCTCCCCACAAATCACCTTAAAAACGTAGCTAAGTTTTTCTTCTAAATGTCATTTTTGTAATTATTCACTGGCTGATATTCACAAAGTGTACAATTATATTAAAATTATTAAATAGAAATGGATGATAATTGGAAATAAATAATTTTCCAAGATTATTTTCTGACTAAATTCACAAAAAGAAAAGGTGTTTAAAGAAAATTGTTTAATGAAAGTTCATTAAAAAAAAACTTTCACCAAATATATATGTCTTGTCAATTGCCACCTTCAAATATGTCATAATACCATTAAAATAATTGCAGCAAATAGAATGCAGTCCAATACAATTCTCGAATTCAACACTCAAAATATTTAGTATCATCACTGGAGTCATATGACATTGAAATTCTATGGGAGCAATTCAACACTCAAAATATTTAGTATCATCACTGGAGTCATATGACATTGAAATTCTATGGGAGCAAAAAGGTAACTACATTATATTAAACTTCAGAATAGCTACAGGACCGATTTTATTGAAGATTTCACAAAACACATTTTTCGACCAATTTAATTGTGAAAGGTTCCAATAGGCATTAATTTACGAGTGTTTACGCGCCTTGTTACTTCGATTGGCACCACTGGCTTTCCTGGTTTACAATAATGTACATGTGTGTGTGAGTATTGCCGCCTTTTTTCAGAAGCTAAGAAGACGGTAACCGACAGGCGTCATTCTTATTACATCCCGTGCTTTGACCAATCCTGCGGTCCAAATAAACCACCAGTGTGCGCTTCGGTAGGTTGAAATCTAAAGAAGACAACCCAGCTACAAGAACAACATTGGACCAGAAAGACAGTAAAATTAAAAAGGTTAGTGCAGTTCATATATCATATGTGTGCTTATTGTTAATCGGAAACCTAGGAACCAGCTATCGAAGGCGTTTACATAAACAATATGCTATTTGATAATATTGATTCAAAAATTCTTTTAATGCTCTATTACATCAATATATCAAGAGGTGGACATTGAAATATGTACGCTACGTTATTATTTATTATGTATACATACAACATTTAACCTTATTTTTATATAATAAACTGTATGACGATTTTTTATTCAGATAGATTATTTTTAATTCGTACAGAGACAACATAAAACCAGTCTGTTAAATCTGGTTTTCCCGTTAAGTCAAATCAAGTAAAGGTATTCTTTCTAACACAGATGGAACCCACTAAACATTCATGTACACTACATAACAATGTAAAATAACAATTACAGTGGAAATCAATTAACGATAAACCATTGGGACCGAAATGTACTTTCATGTTAAATGAATTTCACAATAAAAATAAATAATTTAAAAACTCAACAATGTTTCTGATGTTGTAATAATTGTAATGGTCACGATAGAAATTTTAAACAAACACAAAAATTATTTTTTTACTATATAATGTAATTTTTACAAATATTTATTTTAAATTCATAATATGTACATTTACCACAACAGATATAAGAATACATGCGATATGTAAAGATTCTAAATGAAATAAAAATTTATTGTAGATTATATATTTTATGAAAAAATCTGATTCTTTTTCTGCATCTTTGTATCCCATTTATTGACAAATGCCGGCCTGGTTAATAGAAAATTAACTCATAAATGGTGAACAATTTGGAGACAATGCCGCCGGCGAGGAATCCATTTGTTTGAAATGGTAAGGGCGGTTCGGTACGTGGCAAGCGGCATCATTGTATCTATTATTTATTATCAGATATCGGCCTAGTCAATATTTCTATTGAGTCATAAATAGTAAACAATTTGGTGACAATGCGAAGGTCAGTATATTTTTGATTCTTCCGAGATGCGAAATCTTTTCATGTTAAACATTTTTTGTCTTATATTAAAAGATAGCATTTTATCAGGACCAAAATATTTTTTCCATGTTAAAGGTTTTCTACTGAATGTCAATAAAATTTAACATACCAAGGAAATCATAATACATTTTTTCCTCAGAACTGACTATTTCTGAGATGTTCGTATGACTGATCATAATTATGATTTTTGATTACATTCGCCATGAAAAATTATTGTTAATCAAGAAGTTAGAGTGCATTCATTGGTAAATCCACAATGGTCTCTATGGCTTTTTTATACCACCTCTTGATTAATAAACCAGATGTCACCAATATACACGTTATTGATGTTAGGGCCGCCGAGAGGTGGGGGAGGGGGCCTACCAGGATATGCTACCCCAGGCCCAAAATCTCACGGAGACCCGGCATCAAAAAATTCTTATGTTTAAACCTCAGGAGGGATCCCAAAAATAATACTGTCTGCTGTACTGTTAGTATTTATTTTTACTTGACGAAATTTAAAATTATATGTGCACCACTCATGACATTGACAACAATTTAGGAAATAGGGCCTGTACACAATCAATTGTACCTGTTTTGGTACAATTACTTTCAATTAAATAAAAAATTATCCTTCTCAGCGAATAGCAAACGCAAGCTCATAAAATCGTCTCGGTGGCCCCGCTCAAGACAATGTTCACTCCAGTGTCACAATAACGACAGGCTCTGAAGTTTTCCCCCGGGAAGGTTGAGGTCAATAACGATGCCTGCTAGGATACAGACTTGGGTTCTGTACAGACGGGTTTTGTTGCCGCACTGGATAACCCGATGTTATCCCTCCAGTTTTAATACTCTAGAAAAATAATAACTTATATTAAAACGTAGATTAAAGCAAATGAGTAATAATTTATTGACGCCATCGATTCGTTAGTTACAAATATTAAAAATGAATCACTAATGATCATCAAATACTGCAAGTCACCATTTTCTCTATGTTGATTAAAATCCAATCCATATAAAATTTAACCAAATTTCTTATAATAATAATAATTATTATTATATTGTTATAATCAGATAACACTGCAGCAAAGTAAGACATATATTTCGGTACCCTGCCTGCTACACTAGTATTTTACTGTATTATGGCAGACAGAGCCTTTGCGGTATAGTGATAAACAAAGTGTAGTGTTCAATGTACAAATAAATATATATAAAGAGTAAATCAAGACACGATTAGATAGCATATAAATACATTGTAAAACTTAAAGTAAGTAAATGCATTGTTCAATGTAGAAAAATATATAAATATTTATATATAATAAAACAAGATGTAATTAGATGACATATAAAATATATGTATAAAGAGTAAAATACAAATGCATTTAGACAGCATATAAATATAATGTTCAATGTATGTAAAAAGTAAAAAAAATATTATATAAAGAGTAAAACAGGATGCAATTAATAGCATATAAATACAATGTAAAACTTAAAGTAAATGCAATGTTCCATTTATAAAAATTTTGAAAACTAAGTAAAGTAAGAGTAAATAATATACAAATATGAAGTAAACTTATAAAAAATTGTAATGCTCAATATAAAACGATTGAAAAAAGTTCAGTTAAATATCATACTAACACAAAACACAGAGAAGAGTAGAAAATGCAATATTCAATATTAAGGTACTGTTGCAGCAGTATTAATCTCATGTTTGGACTTTTAAAAGTTCTTGGGTGTAATTTCTCCCCATTTCATGGAGCCAAAACTGCACTTTTCTTGAAAAATATGTAAGACTATGGTTGCAATTTTTCACATTTGTATTTAGACTGTTGTGTATTTTTAGGGCTAGAAACAAATGGAATCTTTATGCAAAAGTTTTGTTTAACTTTGGCACGAAATAGTGATAGTTAACCCATGTCATTGTTAAGTGAGGGCGATGATGATGTTGTTTATGTCGGTAAAAATCTTTTTAGTGTACCAAGCATGTACATTTGACGGATGTCTAGAACGTGACATTCTTTGAAGAGTTCATTTGAAGGATAGCGAAAGGGCTTCTTATGAATAACTTAATGTGCATAATATGTCTGGTATAAATAAATAACAAAATTCATATTTTTCATTAAGACAAAAAGATTTAGTATTGAAATTTATATAATTATGTGGTAAATAAACAAAATTTTAAGAAAATATTACTGTTTTCAAAAAATTACAATGTGTGATATGAATTATTGATATTACAACATGTGCATGTACTATGTACTTTGAAAATATTATAATTAATAATACCCTAACCATAGTTAATCTCAAGTAGAGTATAAATAAAGAGTTTTATTAATAACAAACCTGAGAGGTGTTATGTTGCATGGAAGGGTGCACCTGACCAGTGAGAAGCTGCTGGTGTTGACGAGGTGGGATAGGAGCTGCGGTGGTGGGAGGCGGTGCCTGCCGCACATACTCATTCTGTTGGGAATTACCCAAGCTCATCACGACCTGATAACATTTAATGTACACTGTCAATTTATTCAATACCAAATAAGAAACACTAAAACCATCAGCCGCCGCCAGTGACTTAAAACACAATGGACGCAAGCCGCCAACTAGCAGCAACCGGCCAGTAACCACCATCACAGGAGCCAACGGATATGGATTATAGAGGTATACATAACGCGAATGCGGTCGCCCAAGAGCAGACTACTTCCACTGTCCTGAGTAAACGAGTCTAGCTCCTATTGTGTACCGAGTAAGTGATATTAGTATTCTTACCTTCGCATGTATAACTTAATTCAAACATGCATGACAAATCCTATACATATCTAATTTACATATCATTATGCATATTGTAAAATCTTAATAATAAACCTGGACTGAACGTAGGTAAATTATTTTATTATTTACTCTCCTATTACAAGTTGCCTCTAAAAATGTTGTCAGGTCATCATGGAGATTACGTACGTATGCATAGGCATTATCCCCATAAAACAAGCTCAAAAAGGTGAGTATTTTAACCATGTGCCGGACAAAATCCTGAAGGCCAAAAACCTGAAATTTCACATAACCAAATTTCTGAAAATCATTCAGTGATAAGAATCTGCTAGATTGGCGTAAGTTTGAAGTGTAATGTTGTCCATTTATGGCCATCCAACAACTGATGACTCTCCAGTCAAATATGAGGAAATAGGATACATACCAAAAAAAAAAAAATTAATTTAAATAATGTGTGACGTAACAATTATCGTATTGACAAGTAATTTAGTCTATGCCAAATGCAGCAACGGGAGAGGAGAGCTGTGGTTCGAACGGCAATAGACTCGCTCAGCAGACGCCCCCCCAGGTGCCGAGAGAGCGAGTTGCCCGTCGTGCCAGCCGCTAACTTGAGCAGTCAGAGTCACGAACTTGTACGAGGGCCCCAGAGTAATGTACTGCGGAGTACTACTATATTGGATGTTTGGCAGTTTTTGGATCCTGCCAGGCTTATTTGATGGCTTGTTGACTACCCGAAAGGATTTTGGATTGTGATTGTGGGAAGTTTTTGAGTTCTCATCTCAGATCTTGCACATTATCACGGATATCAGACGGAGCGCCGCAACATGGGAGTACAAGATAAGTACCGATGCTTCGTTAATTTATACACTGAACGCAGTACCGTTAAATTTTTTATTAGGAAAGATAGGGGATAAAATTTAAATTATAGTTTATTATTTGTAAGCAAGGGGATGTTATTGCTACCATGTTTTTTTATTGTAAGATCCTTGTAAAATACATAATTTTTTTTGTTGTTAAAATCAATGAGTTTTTATTCTGGAATAACCTTCACATCACACCAACACATGCACTATATACACAAACACACATTCTTCCGATCATGATCACGATCATTCATGAACATGAAGCATGAACAGATGGCGTATGAGTGAGTAGGTGGTCAGAATTTTGCAACGAACCCACATTATCTCTTGTTCTCCCCTGACTAGCCTATGGAGAACATCCAGCCTCCCTTGGTGGCTGGACCATATCTTACAAATGTTTTGATAGCTTCTCTGACTGATGAACACGAGTGATATCTATGACGTAAACACTTTATTGCATTTAAATAATATATATTGATGATCTATTTCCGGACCCACAATTACCAGTACTAAGTGGCATTACTGTCCAAACATCGTGTACTCAACATGATACCGGGTAGTAATGATAATTACATTAACCTAAATATCCCTTAGCGTTCTTCAAAGACTTGAAGACAATAAGCATACCAACAATTTTAATTCTTACTTTTAAATGTTTACAGTACAGTACAGGGTTAATATTTTATTTAGACAGTTAGCGTACGTTTATCCCAATGTGGCATCGAAACTGGTCGATGTCAAAATAATCAACACGGTTAATACAAAGTTTTTATTAAAATGTATAGTTAGTTATTATTACCTGTTTATTAGATGTGTGATGCTGCACATGCTGGTAGTGGGGCCCGGCATACAGAAGAGGCGGAGCCCTTTGCTCCGCTTGAGCAGGCGGTAATGCGTAAAATGATGTTCCACTACCGCCGGTGCTGTACTGAGATGGCTCTGAAAAAAAAATCTTTTATTAAAATATAATATGAGGAAGAGTCTTGTTGATATAGTCAACAATTTCCTTACCTGCAACTTTACCAGAAATAAGTATTTTATATACCCATGCAGATAGCAGTGGCGTGCAGTAGGCACAAACTTAGGTTATGCTGTTACTGACGATGTTAACTAGGTTTACAATAGGGGCCTCGTACTACAAACTTAATTCGTTCCATGATCCGGTTTATGGTATGAAAAGTTTGTTGTATGAAATGCGATTTTCTATAGTTTCCGATTGGTATCGGATCCTGGACAAAAAAAGAGCACCATTTAGAAAAATGTACATTTTTGTATAGTTACAGGTTCATACTTCTTCACATTCAGAAGTTTTAGGTTCTTCAACTTCTTCTGCTTGTTTTTTTTTTTAACGCTGAGGAATTCATCAACTATTGATTGCTTTTCTCCTTTTTAAGCAACTCCTAAAGTAGTGAAACTCTACATTATCGAAGAGGTCCCCCATCCACTGTTCACTTCAGCCGTTAGGGTGCCACTTCAAAACCTTGTGTTGTGAAGACATCGCTGAAACAGAGACCTATTTTGCTGAGTTTGACAAATCATCTTTTTTGGATGACTTAAAAAAGTTGAAATACAGCTGTATTAAGTGTATCGAGATGAAAAAAGACTTGAGAAATAATATTTTTTTAAATAATTTAAATGTGTTTCCTTCCCTAACACAGAATATATTTACATAGATACAGATCTGACACAATAATTTTTAATGTAGAACGTTGCGTATTTAGGTACTTTGACTGATCTTCAAATATATTTATAGATATTGTCGTAGGTTTATTTTTAATAGCCTAAATTCTCATGATTCATTTCTAGTCCCACATCGCGTACATAGAAATGATTGCTAGTACAATGCCAAGCAGACCCCTCCAGACCGCCATTGAAGTTGGATTGTTGCTCCATCACCTGTACAAGTAATCTCGCCAATCTCGATATCTAAGAGTTTTGTGATAATTAGGTAGACGTTAAACCTTTGTTATTAACTTTACCACTTTATTTTGTCACCATCTTATACTGTGGTTCGTGTGTACATTTGTTTTTAACGTACTAGGCGTGCGAATTTTCAACATTCCACGCGCACGCCATCTTGTGTCTGGACCACGAGTAATTCAACCGTGCATCGACCAACATCCATCCGTATCTCCATCGTAGGATATCATCTGAAATCTCCTATGTTGAATTTGCACTCTGTCAGCTAGCCGATACCATTATTCCCCATATTTTGATTGTCACGCGCCTGTTGAAAGCCACGTGTCCTACCACTGACACTCGTCCGACGAAATTCATCGCCTTCGCCTTCTCCTCAGTCTCCAGCTGTGCACTTCTGCTACGTGACCTTTGATCCATCCTCGGTCCCACCGCGCTAACATCACATCTTCACCACCTTTCCAGACTTTTGTGTAGGTCGTCATCATTCCATTTAGTGTGTTAACTCTTGTGTAATCTGAGGTATTTATCGATCATCCATAATTTGTGTCTCCTCTGTTGACCTCGGCACCGCTGACGGTAGTGGAATCCGTTCATCGGATCAGTCAGTGTTATCCATCACGCATGGACCTTGTCAAGAAGAACTGATTTACACCACGTAGATAAATCTATATAACTGTACCTTGTACTCAGTATTTCCATTTGTGTTTTATCTCTCTTGCATTTATATATTTCTGACTAATAATTATAGTTTATTTTACTGAACAAACCCTTGTCTTAGTATAACATAACATTACTTTCATTGAAGTGTTTTCCCACAATAAATACTCTGATAACCCCATCGACCCATATTGAGAAAGAGAATCCCGTGTTTGGTCGAGCTAACCGCACATGGATTCCAAGATAATATAACATCACATAACCTATAAATGTACAAAACATCCAATACCAAGAAACCAGCGTTACTACAATATGAAAAAATAATTATTGTAATAAAATTTAAATAATGGTTTATCACGAATAGACTGAAGTTGCGTAAATATTTTTCTCTTCGAAAAACATTATCTTGTACCAGTTAAAATGGAAACATAAAATATCAATGATTCTTATACAGGGTGTTTCGTAGCTAATTGTCCAAACTTCAAGAATAGATAAATCAAGTAATTTAGAATGAAAAATATTCTTGATAATTTGTCGATTTTCCCCCTGCCTGGCGAATTATTAACTTACTATTTTTTTATTTTTTCGAAATTTGCATTCAAAAGGTTAAGTATTATGTCATACATTCCATATATGAGAGTTCGATGACCTCAATATATACTAACCCACTGACCTAGAATTCGCAGGGTGGAAAAAATATAAGATAAAAAATGCCAAAATTAACAACATTTAAAAAAAAATTGTAACACTTAATGAAAGATCCTTTATTTTTTTTTTTCAATTATTCCCTTGCATTTTCTATTATTATTGAATAAAAAAGATGTAAAAACATGAAATTAAATTTTAAAAAAGACGTAAATTTTTCTGCATCAATTCTGTACTCGCTACATGAGCATTTCTTTAACCGTAATATAAAATACAATATCTCATTCTAATATATGGACCTACTTAAATTATAAATTTTTATTTTTCATTAAAATATTTTTCGTTCCACAGATATTTAAAAAAATTAATTAAAATGTCTACAATACTTTCCTACATATGTTGTAAAATATAAACATCCATCCAATATTACGTTCTGTCATATAATTTTAATATGCAAAGTAAAAAGGGACCAAGACTGCTTACCGCCATCATGTCACTTAAGATAAAGAACATCAGTTACTAAGCGCGATGTCATTTCGCGGTGACGTTCACACATATCTAACAATGATTCTAAAATATGGAGGCGCGCAAGTCCCCATTTATGTATTTTAATAATCAACATACATACATTTTATTAACATACATTTTAATAATCAACATACAATGTTTTCATATTTATAATAAATCGTATTTATGTTAAATATTATTACTTTTACGAATTGTGATAAACCATTTTTAATTTAACATTTTAGTTCAGTTTTTAATTTTAATCTTATTTCCATTTTAATATAATTAGCTTAAAATACAGAATTATTAATTTCATATAAAATTATATTTTTATATATGGTTTTATTTAAATTGTATAAATTCCATATAAAATTATATTTTTAATCTTAAATATGAATTAAATATATTAATTAGAATGATATACATATAAAATCAAATCTATAGACAAATATTGTTGTTGCGCCACCGGAATTCGAACCTAGATCTCTTTCCTAACCGGGGAAGGTGCATTATCCAACTATGCTACTGTGACAATATTTTTACCGACAAATTTTCAAACCTTACTTTTACTTTTTACTGTTTTTGTTACTTTTTTTTTTATATTAATACATTTAAATCGTTCCATTATTGGAAAGAGCTATCTACCTTATTTTTACAGAATCTCAAATACCTTTGAGTAATCTGATATCAGGCGCCAGAATTATCAATTTATTTTTATTAAATTTTGGACACATTGATATGACTTTATTATTAGGAGAACACATTCTTATTGTGAAGTTGTAATTATTCAGAACATAGGTCTGTGATATTTTGAATATGAATTAAATATATTAATTAGAAAGATATACATATAAAATCAATTATATCGAAAAATATTGTTGTTGCGCCACCTTTTCCTTCTCCTTTTATGATAATTATGATTTTATTGACCTTAGTGTTTCTATTATACAATTCAAAATAAAAACATACTGTTCCATAAAACTGCTCGAGCTATCTCCCGGCACCTTCCATCTTCCATTTCTGAAAAATATTAATTATTTTATATACACAAAGAAAGTACAAACACTAATAAATTTTATGAAAACAATATTGTCTTAACTGGTCTTGACATATTTTAGTGTAAGTAAGAAAAAACACCAAAGTAGCGAGACAGCATGATTTATATAAATGTATCGAACGTGTTTTTAGTATCTCTAACTTAAGATTACTTAAATGTTTTCTCTTTTATATATTTAATAACATTTATTATGTGTTACATTAAATTAAATTTTTAATTTAATTTTACCAAAGTAACATCTTTCTTTTAAATCTACTGGAAAGTATATTGACCATCTCTTATCTAAGGTATTGACACAGAAACAATAGCGATAATAAAATTGGCATCTTTGGATACTTTTATCTCGAGAAATATTTTAAATGTAAAAATCGCAGATAGACAAATGTTATTGAGTATAACAAAGCAAAAATGTTATTTTATCAGTATAATATGCATTTAAGAAAAAACTGAACCATATGGATGGTTTTCTCAACCAACTCAAAATAAGATATTTGACATTAAAAAAGTCATGGTAATGAAAAAGCAAGTTGGTTTAATTACTTTTACAAATGAATAATATAATCTGACTGTATTTTTATCCTTTTATTGTATTTGCGTTAGACGGTTAAGTTAGATTGTACCGTTTTAAACCATCTCCCCTTTTTGGTAATAAATTTTATTTTCAATAAAATAAAAGTTACAAAAAAGAAAAATCAGCCATAGCTATGTAGTAGTCGACAATGAACAAACTGCATAAATAATTGCCCCATATTTCTGCTATTATAAACCTTTAACTCGGGCAGAATTAAACTGAAACTAAATGGATAATCAGCTGTGAATGAATTACTGATAAACCTATAACTGGAAAGGAGATGAAGAGTTACTAACTGTGTGTCGGCCCTTGCGCGTGGGGTGGGTGTTGCTGCTTGTGGTGCGGGTGATGCATGTAGGGGGCTCCCGGAGAGGAGTATGGTGGAGAAGGGCTGCGTACTCTCTTCATACCACTACCACCGCCCTATTAAAAAAAAACTATTTATGTATTAAAATAAAAAAGTTGCATAATTAGAAAAATAACAAGAGACATATTTACTCAGGTAAAAATTTAGGTTAGACAATATATTTGTGGGGGTAGGTAGATCACGCCAGAGTCACCGTTTTAGGGGGTAGTTGGTGAGAATGGAAAGAGCGGTTTATATAGATGTTTATTTGTACAGAGATAGAACAAAGAAATACAGAAAGCGTGTAAAAATGAAATGTTGCAGCAAGTTGGCGGCGCTCGGTCTAAGGTCAACCCGGTCCCTGAGCACTGGACGAGGCCCGTGGGTGGATATGTTGTCAGCGAGCGATCGAAACGGACTATAGCGGCAGCACTCTGCCGTCGGCTAGGATGATGCAGATGTTACTGATATCGATTAGGATTTAAATTAAAATGCATGCGGACGCAGAGTGGATTGAGCATTGGAAATCATCGCGCCAATCGTAAAGCGATTCCTTAGCGGCAAATAAGACGGGAGACAAGGTGTGCGCTGCTCAGTGCGTTCGTCACCAAGCCTGGAAACGAGTGGATCTTTGGATGAGATGACAACTTAAAACGTTGAATCCGAAGATCGTTAAGGGCCTTGATTCACCCGCTAACTGGAAACATCGCCCAGCAGAAATGGAGAATTCCAACACAGACGGCAGTGGGTGGCAAGCACCGCTCGAGCTCGACCGAGAGATAAGAAAGAAAGTTTTATTTGGTGACACGATGCATCTTATCTGGCAAAAGTTGGAGATTATCGAAGACCCTGGTGGATGAGATGATCGGATCATCGCCTGGCAGCGGTTGGGACTTGGAGTGTGCCCATCCAACTGCAGTATGGACCTGTCTTGGTTTTGAAATATTTTAATAGAAAGCATCATGGCATTTCCTGCAGTTAATTTGGCCCTGATGAATAGCCGTGCCCCGGTCCATGTGTGAGATTGGTCTCTTCTAAAGTTACTAGTCATTTTGAACGTTGAAGATGGATAATTGTTTTAAACTAAGAATTTTAGTTCACAATGAGTTAGAAAATTGTGTGATTTTCCCTTCGGAAAGTCGTCAATTCATTTCATTCTCTTCCTTTTTGTAATAATGTATTGATTTATGGTAAAAAGCAAACCAATTCTTGAATTATAATTTGTATGTGAAAATGTATTGTGTTTTGTATTTACTAGTCCATTTCCCTCCTATCTGACAAAATATCCGACACCACACCCAGCTTGCTTTCTGGCGTTCGATCCGCCAGAGCTAGAAAACACTAACAATAGACATATCTTGAAGAGAAAAGAAATGAGATTATTATTGGGTTATTTTCACTTGGTCATATGGAATCTTTTCACTTAATCCATATTTAAAAAAAACCCATTAAATAATCAGTTCACAATCATGATAATAATTGTTATCTATTTCTAAAATAAAAAATAATTATAAAAATTAATTAACTTTATACCAACTACCCATTTACAATGAACTTTGAACAAGTACGCCGTAGCACCATAGCACGTGTACTTTCGCCAGCCAGCTGCTAATCTTTTCTTATTACATAAACATATACATTTATAATGTTTATTTTCCAGATTGTGGACATTTGACAAAAATAATAAAAATTAGGCAAAAAATAAATCAAGAATAATTACAACTTCACAATAAGAATGTGTTCTAATAAAAAATAAATCGACTAATTCATATGATAAGGTTTAAAACTAACTTCGAATAATGATTTTTAATTTATAAGTACAATTTAATATGAAAACTTCCCATAGGGAACACATTCTGCTCCAAAACTTCAACTTGCGGTGAATTTTAAATAAATGTTCTTCAAATAAATGAAATTTAACTGTATAGAAAAAATTTTAATTTAATTTTTCGCAAAGAATCCCAAAAAGATAACACCTTTGTCCAAATATAATTTTGTAAGATTTACTAAAATAAAGTTGAATTTTCTGCTTTTGAAATTAATGCAATCACCCCTCAATACAAAGAGAATAAGGAAAGAAATACATACCTTGTTCAGCATGTGAACAGATAGAGGAGGGCGTCCCATGTTGGGATTCCCCTGGGAGACAGTGGGTGGCAGGAATAGTTGTGATTGAACCATGTTACCACCAGCTACCACGCCATTCATATTTACGAGCATTTCACTGAAATTTATTCACATTTAAATAAACAAAAACAGTGGTAGTTATAGAATTAACCCTTTCCCTGCCGTAAGCGAATATATTCGCGCTAGCTCGCCAGTCCCGCCACGCCGTGAGCGAATATATTCGCGTCGATCTTTATGTCGTCATGAGAGCGTAAATAAACACGAATTTTAACTGTCACATATTGCATCTCCTACTGCCATCTGTGGGGATAAACCTTAAGACCTTATAATCAACTCATTGTGCATTTAAAATGACGAAATCTGTATTTTTGTAAAGTGCTCCATTTGACAGCCGGCAGAACGCGCTAGGGTCATGACTTTGACAGTTTCTATAGAGATTCCCACAGGCGTCAGTGTTCGTTTCCTTTGTTCGGAGATCGCGCGGTTTTTTATCTCACATTTGTTTTATTTTCGCGTATAGTATTGAGATATTTGTGTAGTATATTATTATAAATAACTTTTCAAGATTCATAGTGAACTGTTTAACGATTATTGTGTAGTGATTTTATTGTCTCGTAGTTGCTTCGTTTGTTTGTTGCATTTTGTCAGATTTTACACACAATGACTACAAACTCATTCTAACTGCCGAATCTGATAAAAGTAATGTGGAATTTGAATTGCCAGAGATTTATGAGCCCAATGAAGACAATACTGAATCGGCACATGTCGACGAAGATAATATTGAATCGGCAAATTTGAGGAAGATAATATTGGTTCAACTAGTGGTATTGAAAGAAGTCCTGTATTTCATTGGGACAGTGATCCATTTTTACCGCAAGTGCACAATTTCGATTCTTCTTTTTCCTGCGCTAGATTGTGCACCGATGAAAGTATGCAAGAGGTAGATTTCTTTAAAAATTTTATTCACCAAAAATTAGTTGAGCTAATCGTTACTGAAAATAACCGGCAATATAAATGTATAAAAAACAAAAGTTCCTCAATAAGCTACAGAATGCAACAATGGGTCGATACAACTGTCGATGAAATTTATATTTTTCTTGGTCTTGCATACTGATGGCAAAAAATTCTAGGATCACCATTGAAGAGCATTGGTCGACAGATATTTTATTACATTCGCCAATTTTTTCCGATATAATGCCAAGAAACCGGTTCCAAATTTTATTAGGAATGCTCCACTTCTGCAAGATGTGTTGTGTGCTTAGTAAAAAAGAAAAGCGGTATATGTGTAAACAATGTAACTTAACTCTATGTGTTGAACCATGTTTTGAACAATACCATTCTCCGAAAAATTATAATAAGTAAAAAAAAAAGTTTTACAACATTTGCAATATGGATTAAAAATAAATACATTATGTGTTATTTTGTGAACTTGAGACAACCCTGTTTATAAATTTTGTTCAAACAATTTTAGTGATTTTAGTGAAGAAAACATTGTTATTTTTTCGAAAAACATCATGATTTGGTGAGTTTTCACATTTTTAAATCATGACAGGGAAAAGGTTAATAATAACACGATCATTAGTGACCACGCTTGCTGCTAGGCACTGCGGGCGGCTATTGTGGCTGTTTCGCTTTATATACTTATTCAACAATTTGACACTACAGTCCGTTAGGGAATTAGTTAAGTTAACTGAGTTTTGGCTTAGCATGCGAGAGATACCAGAATCATAATTATCGTCAAATCAAAATTTCTAATGCGCTATTTTTAATGTAATTTTAGTAACAAATTTTACTCAGGTACGTATTCTATTAAAATACTAACTTTGAATCCTTATTTTGTTGCCGTTTTCTGTTGTCATCTTCATTTAGTACTTTTTTAAGTTGAAGGAATAACTGGTGCTTCTCTTCTTTAGATTGGGCGAGTTTTTGCTCCAGTTGCTGTATCTGTTCTCTGGTTTCACCTTTCAAAGACATTATTAATAAATTAGATGTATTTATTTTAAGTACAGTTGCAAGCATTATTTGTAAAAAATTTCTTATTTGATGGTAAAATGATTAAAAAAATTCAAGATATTTGATTTTCGGTTGATCCAAAAATATTGAAAAAATGTTTTCAGGTTTTCACGGCCATTCATAAACTTTCGTGGAGTTTTCTTGGCTATTCTGCCGTATGTCTCCGAACTCTCTGGCCTATATAATTCTACAGAGAATGTTGAAGAAATGTTCAACAAAATATAACATATTACTTACTAGCAGATACACAATTGGCAATAACCGATTGCTCGCTACTAGGCCCTGCGGCGGCTATTGTGGCTGCTTTGCAATCAATATTAACTGCAATGCGGCCATTGGTGACCACTGCACGTGATCCGGGTCTCACTAAAATCTATATTTGAATGCGGGAATCCCTAATTATATTAATGCATCAAGTAGTATACTCTATATCTGTTGCCAATATGAAAAAAATTACTATGTTACATAATCATATTTTCTGTATTGAAAAATAGTTTCCACGAAAACCCTAATCGTGCAGCAGCCACCTTCTCACGGAATCGGATCTTCAAGCTACTCGATTGAAAAGAATCAATTATTTTGATTTGTTACTTCAAACGACATTTGATTCTTTTAACTGTTATCGAGTAGTTGGAAATCGGGTTATACAAATAATTTGGTTCATGTTCAATACATGAGTCCATGACCCGGGTGTGTTGAGCCAGTAGATAACATCGCTCCAACTGAATGACATTGTAGACATTTTTTATGTACTTTTCACATATTTTTTTGTCAACAGCTTCATGTTTAATAAATATTTTTATACTCTACGCTCTTTAAGCAAGCTTTTTTAAGTGAATATGACAAACATTTTGAATAAATCCTGCTAGATTTAAAAATATTTTTGTCCCATTATTATTCCAATACAATACAATTAGAAATTTTCTCGAAAAAAAAGGTTGTTTTGCATTAATTCTATTTTAAGTATTATTTTAAGTATTATTATAGTTAATTTACAAAATGTAAAACCTAAGATGCTAAAGAGGAACAAATTAACAAAATTAAAATATTTACCTAATGAAAATGAGTAAAATTACACAAAATTCAAATGACATCAAAAATTTACATTAAAATTATAATTATAGGAAAATAACAGTTCTCTTAGGATTACAGTTTACAATTACCTACCGAGGGTCATAACGTCCTGCCTTTCTCTTGCTTCTCTTTCTTTTCTCAGTCTTTCTTCCTCCACTTCCGCTTCGTGCTCTGAAAGCAAAGGGACAACAAAGATTTAAGAACAAGATTCCTATCACATATTTGTTGAGTTCGGTGAAAGAATAAATCACTTGCCTTCATTTGACAATACATTATGTTTTTAATATAAACAAATAAGTTTAATTAATTATTAAATTCATAAAACGCATCACAATAGCTCCAGTATGGGTGTTGCGATCATCTGAACTGTGATAAATAAAATAATCATATAAATTTATTTTGGTGATATGGCATAAACATTGGCGGTCAAATTTTTAATTTAATAATAGGCGTAAACATTATTTACGAAAACAATATTTTTTTAACATAATCTATGTATTTAATCATTAAAACCTTTTCACCTGATCATTTAGATTCCAATGTTCTTTCAAAATCGCACAAGATATGAACAAACAACATACTTATTAAACCCACATTAAACACAAGTCATGCATACATTATGAATAAATGATTAAAATAATAATATTATATATAGTTATTAAATCTACTCGATAAAGGAAGATACGTCCAGGTACGCACAAAAAAGTAAGAACATGACTTTTATTCTTTGTTATAACGTATTATATTACAGTATTATTATGGATACTCAAGTAGTATAACTGAATGGTACAAAAATGATAAAGTTGTAAACAAACCTTCTTTTTTTCTCTGGCGTTCTCTTATAATATGTTTCTTCAGGGCGGCCCACATTTGTTGACTTGTTTTTTCGGCTTTGCTTTCTTCTTCTGCTGCAGACGTTACGGCAGGCATTTTAGTATTAATTATTAAGCTCTTCTTCAATAAGCGAGAAACTTTATGTAGTTTATATAGGCACACAAACTACAGCAGTCGTACACTAGTAAAAACTGACGCAAAACGTAAATGCTTGAGATAAAGGATATTAATGCGAAATAATGATAAACGATAACGTAGAAAAAAAGAGCACTCAAGCCGTGTCTATTATCTGTGGGAATTCTGTCAATTGTTAATATTCTATGAGCTGACCGCCTACCATAGATAAGAGATCGCCTACAATAGACAATTTCAACCACAGTCTATTGCATAGATAATCTACTGTGTGTAATGAGCTGTCAGATCTGCGATCTCCTAATACTCTGCGAGGAAAAAACAATATTTTACAGGGGCAGAACATGGGCGGAACAACGCCAATGTAGCTAATCCTTATCTACGAGGTAATCCGATATGTTGGGGCCCACATTGGATAGGGGCTTTTGTATTACATATCTTTTTTTCTCATTTATTTTGTGTTTTTTTATTTCTTAATCATAAAAAAGTATATTTTGTAATATATTATACCCGACTGTTGATAGTCTTCGATAATTATAATTATCGACGAAAAGTTGTCATTTATTCATCATTACAGCGAAATTTGTTATAAGGCGATGAAATCCTTAGGATTTGTGTTAAGGACAGACAAAAACTTTAACTCGCTCCGCTCTCTAATAACTTTACAAACATCTTGATATACCTGAACGGTAATCTGTGTCGCGAGCCGATTTTGATTCGGACCGACCTATCATTATTTTCCATCTGCAGACACGTTGTTTTCTCGGAAGTGCATTTCGCGAGAACCCACGTCACACGAGGACCTTTTCTCCCGTCATTGGAAAGCTGTCCTTTGTTTCCTAGGCCATTCATCGGGAATATTTATCTCTTCCGCAATTGCGAGGGATGACCACACGTGTGTTGCAATATGTTATGAAGTCAATCGGTTGCCTTTTGTCCGAGGAGAAATCGTTCCGAGAAGTATCGCGCTCGGGAGCAGCCTAGTAACAATGTACCGTCCATAAATTAGGGGGTCGACAATAAGACAAGGACCGCACAAAAAAAAGGGAACCATTAAGAAGCGGGTGCGTTTTTCGTTTTTCTGCCCGAGGATAATTGACTCCGGGGTGATAAAGCATCTTTTATTGCATGCGGACCAGCACCCACGTGCGGAAGGGCCATCGTGAGCGACGACTGACCATCGCGTCTTTTCTCCGTAGGGGTAGGCAGATAAAATAGGACACGTGCGAATAAGTCTGCGCACGCGGATTCAAATTTTCCATATTCATGCACCTCATGTGGTGCGTAGATCGGACTATTCCGTCGTCAATTATTCATTTAATACGGACAAACTGTGTGAGCAAGTCTCAGATCGACCGCGATTCGATCTAATCGAAGTGTGCCGGTGTAGTAGCACTTCCGCAGTATTCAGTCGCCGTTCGTTCTTGAATCTACTAGCTATAATCGAGTCGACTAATACAAATAAGAATGAAGGCAAGCAGAGAGATTGCAATGTAAATAAATATAATTAATAATGTAATAAATTGTAACTGGGCAGGTGAGAAAATTACGTAAAAGGTATAAGTGTATGTAATGCGAGAACCACTCACGAAACTATGTAATAAAGCTGAAATAAAGAAATCCCACATGTAACTAATTATAAAAGTCTCAAGAGCCAATAAAAAAGGAATAATATGATTAGCTCTTAATTAGGATCTTGAATGTGAAATGTTTTTATACTGATTGATGTACTTAGAGGTAATTAGAGAGTGATAATTCTGGTAAGTTTAATGTGAAAAATGTATAGAATATAAGTCAGTAAGGGTTTATATATGTTTGTGGACAATTTGAATGAACAATGTATTATTGGATTTTTATGTGATAAGAAAGGACTATAATTAATTACGAAGAAAGTAGGCGGAGTCGAAAATTAGGCCTACAAGCAAGGGTGTAGCGGAGATGTCAACAGATGGACCAATGAGGCGTCGCCAATCCTGTGAGGACGGACCGACCCCGAGCGAGAAATACGCCCTCACCACAATTTCTTTAAAAGGGCCAGGACGCCATTTTAAAAGCCAGTTGACAGCAGACAGTTGAAAGTACAAAGTTGAACCCGGGAGTGGAGAGTCTGAGGGATGGAGTTAAAGTCGGAGAGTTGAGGCCGAAGAGTCGAAGAGAGGAGTTGAAGCTGTGAACCCGGGAGTGGAGAGTCGGAGAGATGGAGTTGAAGTGGACAGTTGAAGTCGGACAGTCGAAGAGAGGAGTCGAAACAGTCGAACACAGTTGAAGTCGAAGAGAGGAGGTGAAGTTGGGAACCCGGAGTAGACGGTCGACGGAATGAGTTATAAGAGAAAACAAGGAAGTTGTAAACCCAGAGTGGTGAGTCGGACATGAGGTCCGGGAGAACGAGAGAAACGAGGTCCGGAAGGGAGTGGTAGGAAGGAAGTCGAAGGCCAGTCGAGAAGAAGTCGGAAGCACGCAGTTATAAAACAAGGTCCGGAGGAGTGAATCGTCAAGGAGACGTCAAGGCAATCACAGTTGGGATTGAAATCGACGGAGGAAGCAGCCACGGTTCATCGCAACCCACCCAGGAGCAGCCGCCCAGACCGGCTCGCAGTCAGCGGATAGCCGCCCACGCCAGGTGCCAGCGGCATCACTACGCCGGCCGGAAACAAGATTCCGGAGGAACGTCGCCGAGCAACCCGAGGTAGAATAAGCTTTAGATTAAGTTAGTTATAAGTATTTCCACCTGCCCGTAAATGTAAACGTGTGCTTAATAAATATATAATGTGCTTCTTCGCGTGTTCATATTCACCTGTATCCTTATCTATAACCATGGTAATAATAATAATGACAGCGTGATACCCGATGGATGATTCGCGAAGCGAATATTCCATCAGAGTGCGGGGGATCGTTCTGACGAGCGATCGGGAGTATAGTATGAATCATGACTCCTAGACGAACCCCGACTCGAACCGAATGGCGCACAAAGTCGTGGCCCCGGTTGTATCAATCTATTGTAAGAAGTACGCTAGAATTTTAACTCCACTCTGTGGTCTCCCTACCATGGCTCACATATAAAAATAGAAAGAGTGCAACATAAATTCTACGATTTATTAATTTTAAATTGGATATTCCGATAGAAAATATAAATTATGATAATTTAATGAGGTTAGGTACTTTATTTGAAAAAATCAGTCCGGAGAAGAGATGTGAGCGATATAGTATTTCTATATAAAATTATCAATAGCATGTTGGACTCCCCTGATACCTATATTTCATATACATATACCTATATTTCACAGTTTCTTCACAATTTTATGAAAAAAATGAGTAGCAACCATATATTTTTTGGATAAATAGATTTTTTCTGTGTATCTTTTTGGTAGATTAATTTGATTTGTATTAAAAATACCATAAAACTGTATTCTGAAATTGCAACTTTACAACAAAAATGTGTTTTCTTTAAAATTGAAGACTATGTGTTTTTAAATATTCATGTGCGCGTGCTACTGCAAAAAATCATTGTTTCGGTAGACTGAGATTTTCACTTTGTGACAATGGTTTTGTTCCTAATATATATATTTGTTAGATACTGTTATTTACACCAATAAAGTTTTCAACGAGGGCTGCTAGCTGGGGCATGAGATAACCTCTAAAGGAGGATGGTTTTGGGACGTTTAATACGCGAGGGGGCCATTGTCGTAGGTTGACAGAGCGTTTATCGCCACTGTGGGAGTTCAGCATAAAAACGGTCGGAGAGGTGTTTTATGAATTTGTTTACTTGGGGAATATCCGAGTCATGATGGAGTTACGTAATCCTGGTCCATTTAGGTGCACACAGCGCTAGTCTGATGACCTTATTCTGGAAGAATTGTAATTTATTTAAGTGTGTAGTGGCCGCGTAACCCCAGACGGGGGCTGCGTAGAGGAGTATATGTTTATGACGGCCTTGTATAGGAGGAGCTTATTGTCGGTGGCAAGTTTGCTATTCCTGCCTATTGCAGAGTGCACGAGATGCAGTGCTTAATTTATTTTGTACATATGTAGCGACTGGAATTCAAATCCACCGCCATCTCAGTCGGCATCGACGCTAGCGACAGCGATGCCGGTTGCTGCCACAAGCCTGGCTCAGAATTCACCGCTAGGCAAGCTCTCGAGTTTCAGCGTTTCACGACGACGGTCTCGCCGGCTCGCGAGAGCCGAGCGAGACCGCCAGCCCGCTTCTACATCATTTCATTTTTACATTCATTCATTTCATTCTATGTCTTTCTTGTTTTCATCATAACGTAATAAACCGTCAAACGCGCAAACAAACATATCTTTCATTTAACCACCGTCCTAACCCTTAAACATATATGTTTGTATCATGTGAGTTTGGGATCCCGCGTAACATCTAGGTATTTGATGTCGCTGGTCCAGGGGATGTTTTTTCCGAACATTTTTATGCTGAGTTTGTGGCGTTCAATTCTGGGATATCTGCGTAAATATATAGTGACGGCACTCGTCGAAGGATTTATTTCGACTCGCCATTTTTTGCACCATTCCTCTATAAGGTTGGCTTGTCGTTGGATGCGTCTGACTGCTAGAGTGGTATTGATTAATGGCGATATTACCGCAGTGTTATCGGCAAATTATGCAACTGTAGTATTTTTATCCGGCGGCGGGGGAGGGGGGACATGTCGCTAGAATATAAGTTGAATAAGAAAGGTGATATTATCGAGCCTTGCGGGACTCAGCGCGGGACGCTGCTAGTAAGCAGCGTAAGAACGAGAGTATTCCTTCTAGTTTAACTCTAAATTTCCAGTCCGATAGGAAGCTGGCTATGATATTTATTAAGTTTTAAGAAATAACTAGTTATTCGACCTTGTAGAGTAAGCCGTTATGCCATACTCTATCAAAGACCTTGCTGACATCTAAGGATAGGACTGCCGTGAATTCATCACATTACATTACATCAACTCCTTCGCGTAGTGGAGCAGATAAATAACGGTATAAACCTACGACAATTCACGGCAGTCCTATCCTTAGTGTCGTAGGTTTATACCGTTATTTATCTGCTCCACTACGCGAAGGAGTTGATGTAATGTTGAATCTTTACAACGGAAGTCGGGGATTGTGAATTTTTCTTCCACGTAAACGTTTAGTTTATTTACTATTCTAAAATTATTCCTGTGCACGGTAGCAGGCTTATGGGGCGATGGTTTTGCGGTAATAGGGGCTCCTTGCCCGGCTTCGTGATAAAGATTTCATAGGCATGCTTGAAGGTGGTGGGGAAATAACAGTCGGAGTGATGCATTACAGATCGCCTTTTACAGGAGGCTTCTTAATATTTTGTCGGAGCCAGGGGCTTTTTTGGCTTAGTGTATTTTATTATTACAGCGTTTTCCTGCGGAGTGATAAATGTCAGTTCGCTCTTGAGAAGTGCGTAAGCTCCGGTCTCTGGGGATTTCAGAATTATGTCTCTGACCTCCAAGGTGTAAGAGGAATCCAGGGCCTTCAGGACATACCCAAACTTCGCCGCGTCTGTCGTAATCTCGGCCACGGCGAAGCTCCGCTCCACCATCACAAACCACACCACGCTGGGGCAGAAGGTCGGGATGCACACTACTACGAGGTTAACATCTTGAGATATCAGGGTGTTTTCGGGCGGTTGAGTCATTCCAGGAATTGGTATTTTAACTTCTTATACCGCCGAACGTATGCTAGCAACACGTGTTACGTCGTTTTGCACCTACGTATCGGTAAAAATGCGTACCCGGCGGACACGTGTGCTCGCGACGCGTGTTACGTTGTTTTAAGACTCACGTAATGCACCCGTAGCTGTGACATATGCGCTCGCAACGCGTGTTGCATCGTTTGTTTGAAGCATGAATTCACACACACGAGATGTAAAATGTTTTGTCCATCTATACCCCTGTCGCAGAAACGTTTTTGGCACTTCTGCAATACGACAGGGGATGCGCGAGTTGGCGGGCACGTTCACATTCGTTTTTTTTTACTGTCGTCGCGGTCACCACTGTGAGAAGGTTGGTTGTGTTCAAGTGAAAACCATTATTATCCAAACTCGTTTATTCCCATCGGGGAGAAGCCACCGAGAGCAAGAAACAACACAGAATACATGAAAGACAATGGAAAAACGATGCACGGTTAGTGGAAGGTGAGAGTCGAGATGTACATTTGCGGTCCGATCGGTTCGGGTACTGGTCACAGATTGTTTCGCAGACCGCCTCCTCTGCTGCGTGTGTTGGTGCACATCTGTGGTGCATGTGTGTCATGCCCGCCGGGCGGCGCAGTCCGGCCTTCTTCGAATGGTCCCGCTTTGTTCGCGTGGGATGGCGCAATACCGGAAAATGACAGAACGAGGACCACCTGGACGATGCGCGCGAGCCGCCACAGATTTATTGAGGGTGAATTGCTCTTCAATGCTATCTGCGAAGGTCTCGGTCCTGTCTGCAGAGGAGTATACTACTCCGTTTGGGCCCTGAAGAGGTGTTATGCGCACCTTTGGTTTGATGGTAATCCTGTCCGGCGGATTGTCGCGATTGTGGGGGTGTCTGTGATTCTGGGCGCCTTTGTTGGGAAGTTTGCGAGTTTAGGGGTTATTGATGTCTTGACCTATGGTTGATTTTAGAGGGGGGGGGAGCTTGTCAGGTGGGGGTGATGCTGGGTAGATTCTCGGCGGTTGGTCGGGCAATGGGGGTGGCCATGAGGGAGAGAGCGGCGTTATTGGTGATTGTTTTCGTTGTTGAGGCGCGATGCTGTCGATGAGTCTGATGAGGATCTAACCCCCGACCACTAAACCACTAGGCAGGCGTCTTAACCACCAGACCACAAGCACATCTGAGATACAGAGATTATTAAAAATAAACAAAATTAAAGACATTAGAAGAAAAGAAAAAATAATTATGAATGGAAGTGGTGTAGAAAGGTCTCACTGTGCACTCTTATTGGCTGGATTTTCTCGTTTTTAGGTATGTGTGGCTGCCTCGGGTCCATTCAAGTTTCAATTGGTGTTGTTTTGCGAATTCTCGCGTAGTATGGAACAATATTTTCGATGATGTATTTGCACTTTGCAGTCGTATGGTGTATTCAGCTTGTGTTGACAGAGTTTAAATTCGCACACTATTCAATGGGATTCAGGGTACAAATCGAGGTTCTTTATATATTATTTTGTGTTTACGAACAATAAGAAAAAATGACATGGCAAATAAATTACAATATTGCTACTTGAATATTTTTGGCTTTATATATTTTATGATCGTACAAATTTTGCGTAAAAAAATATTTATTTTTATTATACTGTGATTCAAACTATAGTTAAGTAGCACATTTGCTGTTTAATGATTACGATGTCCATATCTCGCTATACTTAACAATGAGATGGTCAGTACACGCACGTTATATCTACTTTCTCAGAAATATTGCATTACAAAAAATAGCGAAAAAAACAACCCACTGACTTCATGATTAAGACTAATTTATAGTTTCCGTCCAGTATTTTAAATAAAATAACGCCCTAAATAAGCAAAAAGTCCTGGCGATCGGCATTCGGCAAAATTGGTGTATGTGTCAAGTAGCAAAAAAAATCACTTAGGTCCGATTGCGTTACTATAAACTTAGTTTATCCGAAAACGGAATGCGTCATCTCATTTTTGTCGCTTACTTTTAACTTTAACTATAAACCGCTGAAAATCTCCGCTTACATGTAAACTATCTATGATGTAAACCAATGTAAAATTTACTAATGCACATGCGCACTACGTGCGAGCCACTTGACAGATGTCACTAAAATTGAGTATTTTTCAATTTTTGACACTGTAGTACCGCAATGTACAATATTATGTCGGATAGTAGTAATATTGCGGACTTTTTTGACGATAAATTAATTATACACTATATTCTTAACAGGAAAAGTAAAACTCGGACCTCGGCATATTATTTTTTGCGGGAAGAAATGGGTTTTAAAAAATCTTTTTCCAATAACGGAGCGCATCCACTGGATTTGCATTCTAGGCCATATTCGCATTGTGCGTAAGCCATTATCTGTTATTAAAATCATTGTTTTCTCATTTTTCACGAAATCACGCAGTTAGTCCTGTGAGCCAGGTCTTGATAACTTTCCATTTCTATGCCACAGGATCAATGTAAAGATGCACGGGTGATATATTTGGTGTACACAAGAATACTGTTTCACGGATTGTGAACAAAGTGAGCAGAGCAATAGCCGCTCTCAGATCACAATTTACGTTTACCTGAATCTACCAAAGATATTCAGCAATGTCTGTATCAATTCTTGTAACATTGCTAAATTTCCAAAGATTGGTACAATAGATTGCACTCATGTCAGGAATGTAAACACATTAGATCTAACGCAAACATCAAATGAAGCGTCCTGCATATATTGTCATAAACAAAATTACTCACGCGGGCATTTGTCTATAAAAATGAGATTTTATAGGGCTTATGTAATTGCCACACTCCATTAACTATAAACTTTGTTCACCCAACATGATTCTGTCAAATTACTTTAATCTCGTTTACAAAACAAGTAAGTAGTATCTCTGGTTTAAGCGGTCTTGACAACATATGATAAGTCATGGCTACCAGCAAAATTCTTCTTCACGTTCTTGTCCAAAGTAGCTGCTCGCCAATAAGTTTCCCCCCATGCTTCAGTAACGACACATTGTATTATTTGAATGGCTGGTTGACTTTTTTGCAATTATAAAACATATATCATTAATTTTGTGTGTTCTCCCTTTCACACTTCTTTGGTAAGAAATTAATAATAATTTTACAAAAAATTCTGGAATTTTCTGAAAAAATCCCGACAGACGTTTTAACAGGTTGGTATGTGATAGTCATCGGGATCAGAGAAATTATAATTTATTTATTTACAAGCAAAATAAAAAATGTTTAAAAATATATATAAATAGATACCATTACATACAAAAAAATTTGATCATTTTATTAGAACTAAACTTTTTACAAAATTTACAAATAAGGACGTTGTATTTATAGAACATATTAATGTACATATGTATTAAACTTAATATATAATATTTACAATAATTATAATATAATACTGTAACTGTACGTCACCAGTGTTCCCATGCCCTATCTGTAGCTTACTCCATATTTGAGGCTGACTTCAGGGGAGTGGGTTGAAGCAATGGCCAGAAGAAGAGGAACATCATTGGGATCCAGATTTAATGTCTTTGTCAAGTAATCCATATCGCAGAAATCTTTTTCCATAAGCAACTGAGCCAATGTTTTTGATCTTACGCATAATTCTTTGAGTTTAGACTCAATATATGCTAAACACTGAAATATAAAAATGTGGTGTAAAATAAGGAATCTTTATTTATTGGGAAATATCCAAGATAATTAGTGAAATATTAATTTTTACAGTACTACAGTAAGCCATTACATAATAAACAAATCCCAAATAGGAAAATATTATGGAAGCTCGGGGTCAACAATGAATAATACATCAAAAAAATTTTGTAAAACAATTAATGAATTTAGACCTGGGTGGGTGGTACTTTGGCATAATACATTTGTGGTAGGGAGTCCAGCATGGAAGCCACCAGAGCAGACATGCCGCATGCTCCTCCACCCCATGCTCGCACACTCCTGAAAATAAGATTAATTAACTAACTACAATACATATATATATGTAAATATCACACTAAACTAAAACTCGCATTATTTATAATATAAATACATATAGTGAAACCCAGTTAATTCAATTTTTTTTAAATACTTCAAGGTCCGAATTGAAGTACCCGGTGTTGCCCGGGATCCGGATAAAACTTAAAAATAGGGATTTAGGGGGAGGAGGGATGGTGCCTATGTTTTGCACAGGGTCCCAAAGGTGAAGTGCAAAATTTGGTTTAGATCGGTCAAAGGTATTCTCTAAAGGGTAGTATAGAGAGCAACCAGATAGACATTCAGTTTTATATATGTATACATACATAGATTAACCCAATCAATTTTAAAAAAGACTTGACACATCTGGACATAATTTTTAAAATGCAGCAAAGAAGTGATTTTAGCTGCAGCTAATTAATCCAAAAAATTACCCATCATCAATATCTGCTAACAAACAAGTGGCACCACCTTGCAAGGCCAGATCCCTGCGAAGTAACCTCTCCCAGTCATCTCGCTGGCCTCCTACACCACCTGAAAAACAATCATTGAAAAAAAAGGTGAGTACTTGAGTTGTAACCAGCATGCAGTAGGTATAGATTTAGGTTATGCTGTTACCAATGATATTATACAACCATATATAATATATGTACTACAATATATGTTGTACATAGGATTATGAACTTTCGTTTAACCAATGTCTTTAGACAAAATGAATGCGTTGTTTATATGTCCCTAACATTTGTAATTTTAGAGTACTATTAATAGTGTTTTTAAAGTTTAAATTTTAACACAAAATAATATGTACCTTCTTACCCATATAAAAGTTAATATGAAAAATATATGGACGTTTTTAAGAACACTTTATGACTGAACATAATTCTTTTATTGTTTGAAAATCCTTCACGTAATAACTAAAGGAAATAATTATTTTTATTAAAGGTTAACGTAGGAAATAGTTCTGCCAATTGTTTTTTGTTTTTCCCAAATTAAAAACAAATTCATGCACCAAATGCACCTCGAACGCAAATAACGGCCACGAAATCAACACGTTAAAAACAGTAAGATAATAAAATTCGCAAATTAATAAAAGAGAAAGTAGACACTTCAATGATTTGCACGCAGTTATAAGCCTTTCTAATGTTATTCTGTTAAAAAGCAGCATAGGTAACGACTCCATACAAAACGGATCAACCGAAAGGAATTTTCAATTCAGTAAATAGCCAATTATATGACTCGAGTAATGTGAATAGCTTAATGCAGCGAATACAGCGGTGAGTTGTCATGGTAGTATTTAGAACTGAGCAAATAAAGTCTCTACTGGTACACAGATGGCGCTAATTGTAAAATAATATTTCTGTTTATGTTAATCCAATTAATTAATTAATATTTGTTTCCCAGAAGTTTTAGTAATATACAGCTTTATGGCTTGTATATTACTAAATAGCATAATGTATGTAGTAAATAGCATAATAAATGTATAGCACTGCACGTCCCTGGTAACCATATACCCTTGGAGGTGAGTTGCAATGATCAGAATGGATGAATGAACACCCAAAATCCATGATTACTTTTTATATAACATGGAACATAATTAAGTGATAAAATTAATATTAACCTTGAAGGACCAAGTCCGAAACGTAGTGATCTGTTATTCCCCCCAGTAAGCTGTGGCAATATCCCGTAGCAATTTCATCACATTCAGGGGAAACGGCCATCCTGCAATTATGAAGAAAAATTGTATGAAGCGTATTGTCATATTTTTATTAATTACAAAGACATTTTTGACCAGTGAGAGCAAAGCACTTATTGAAAAACATAAGAAACATTTGTATAATTTTTAATTAAATGCAAAAAAAGTAAAAACCATTTAAATAAACTCTCTTAGAGAAAATAACAGTTTTTAAGGCAATACGTAGTAATATTTCTTATATAATATGGTACTCACACAGGCAAGGGAAACTCAACAGACTCATTTTGGCTAAGAGCTGTTAACTGATCATACGTAGGTGACTCACACTCGCTTTGTAATTGTTTTATAGATATAACTGTCGGTTCTCTTCTTGTAGAATTAATAACTAAAGTCTGTTCCAGTTTTTGTTTGATGAACACTTTTGGTGGAGTATTTGGTTCTACGTGCGTTACAATTGTGGGTAAAATATTTTTCTCTTTAGCAAACTGAATCTCCCGTTGGTCAGGAATGTCACAAGTGTACTCGAGTTCGGAAGCATTTGACGGCGTTTGTAGAGATTGCCCATTAAAAGAGCAGTTGATGCATGTATCCGAATCTTCGGGTACACTCAAAATACTAGACCCCGCTTCAAATTCGAAAGCATCTATTTTTAAATTTCCTGGTTTTCCTATTACATGTCGGTCGAGAAGTTCTAAGTTTTTACTTTTCATATAATTTGTAACAATTTGAGGATATTTTTCAAATTCAAATTTTACCCCGGAATGTTTCTTAAATTTGGAATGTTTGCATTGAGGTTTGCGCATGCAACACGTGTCGCGTTGCAATGAAAGTCTATCAGCTACGTCGGATGTTACACTGCTGGTATTTTCTCTAGGGTAACTTTTGCACCGTTTATTTTCAGGTTCAGTAATGTCTGTTCCTGTAATCACACTTTCTGCACACTTAGTATTACAGGATTTTTCAATTTCACTGTTTTGATTCTTTGGTGATATCTTTTTCAATCCTTCGAGAACTTCATCCTCGCCAAGAACGAACACTACGTTTTTCTCATAAGAACTCTCCCTTAAAATGTTAATTTCTTGTCTTAAATCGTTGGCACTATCAGAATTAACAATTTTACTAGATTTAATTATATTCGAAGAATTATAATAAATTTCTTCATTAACTGTTATTTGCTTGTCACAATCTAATTTTACGTTAATATTTGGTGGAGTGCTCTCTTCAATAGGATCTGTTTTACCATAAACTTCATTAATACCGTTTGCCACGTGGCATAAGATATTACTTGTGGAAACACGACATAGTTTGTTCACTTTACTTAGAATTTCACTTGAATTAATTTCTATATTTTTTAAAGATCTGTTTGTCGGTTGAAAACATTTATTTTCATCAGTTTCATTAGAACAACTTTCTGAACTGTCAACAGGTCTAAGAGTACAAATAGAATGAATGCTTGAATCGCTAGAAACTAATGTACCATTAGAAGTTTTACTAAAAGCATTGTGCAACTTATTAGTACTCACATTTCGCTTAAGAGAAGACTTCAATTTACAATTATGTTTGCTGTCGCTACAACTTTCTACCGACTTGTGTAAAATTGGATTGGCAGCAAATTTTTTAATGTGTAAATTAGTATCTATACTCCGAGGTTTCAACTCTTTAAATGCACACGGTTGATTTGTAGTTACTTTGAAAGTTTTCATTTCAATCATATCTCCCGTAAGATTTTTTGACTCATCTTTTTTTATACAATGTTCTGAAACTATATTTTCAGTATTATAATTTTTCATAAAATAATCAATAGAGTCCCAAGGCACTGGTTTAGTTTTAACGCTTAATCTTTTTACTTCTCCACATCTAATAAAATATGACAAAACATTTAGAATTTTCTTCACAATACACGTATTCTGTTTTCCGTAAATAATTGTTCTTGAAATCCTAGCAGGTGTTCCTATAACTCCATATAGCTCTCCAAGCTGCGCCCACAGGGGATTGTATGGATAAATATTGTTCAATATATCTAATTCCTTTTGTTGTGATAGAGATGATATATTGTATGGACTCACTGAATTCACCCAACCCAGGTGATGCGTTAAAACGTTGGTGATGAGCGTACTCATAAAGCTGCAAGAAATATTTGTAATTAATATCATTAGTTTTATTATATACAAAGATAGAATAAATATACATCGTAATACTGATTTCAAAGATATATGTAAATCATACGGCCGGTCACCGTTTGGAGAAATTATATTTGTATGTGTCTGGTTAAAAGTTAAACCATGAAAAAAATGCTCAATGCAATAGAAAATACACAGCTACATACCTACTTATGTAACTATATAAGTAGGTAAAATATGTACGATTAATACAGCCTTAAACATAAATTACATTTTCTTATAGGCAGTTAGTATTATATGTAACAATTCAAATATTTCCATTATATGTACATAACTTCATTGATGCCGCTACATATATGTAATAGATGGATTGAACAAATTTTACAAGCAAACTATTATTACAAGAGATTGTGTACTACCAAGTGCGGTAAAAATAAGTTAATTTTAATTTGAAGAATATGTTAACTTTTTGAGGATGTCTTAGGATGGGGATAAAGGTGTTCTACTTTAAAGAATAGATAAATATTTGTAACTGCTGTGTGACTTTAATAATTAAGCATACATGTACAGAAAAAAAATTGCTGCAGTGAAAATACACCTGTCATAAATTTACACATATACATATACATATATTTATATGGTGAAGCCTATATTTGAACAAAGTTGTTTCAGCTTTTTGGGATTGAGACTTCAAATCAACTCTCACAACAATTAAATAATGACAAAAACCGTTTTCTTTGCCAAAATTTTTAAATTGGAATTATTTTTGAATACTTATTAATATATAGTTAAATTCCGTCGAAATTTTGGAGCAGAATGTGGTCTCTCCGGAAAGTTTTCATATTAAATTGTACTTATAAATCAAAAATCATTATTCAAAGCTATTTTTAAACCTTATCCAATGTCAATTTATTTTTAGCCTAATTTGTATTAATTTTATTCCACTCATTGTTTACGAGTGCCGTTAATCGAAACCAAGCATTTAGCTACGAAATATGCTGCGTAATTTAAACGATTAATGTGGTAAAATGATGCGTAGAGGAACAATCGATGCAATCTATTTTTGCATATTTTGTATGAAATTAATTCGGAATTGGAAGAAATAAAATGACAAACAATTATTCGAGGAACGATCGATCGAGATTTCACTGTGCAGTAAAACCTTGTTAATTCAAACCCCTTTTATTCAAAATTCAATATAATTCGAACATTTTTCAAACATTTCCAAGACCCAAATTGTCAGTTTCATACTTGATGAACTCCTTTAATTTGAAAACCCCGTTATTCATAGTACGAAATACTTTTCAGACTCTTGCGTCATAAATCAATACATTTTTAATTCAATTTTTTTTTAATTTATTTTTAAAACTGTTACAATAAATAAAAGTTATATATACATTCAACAATATAATACAACAAGAGTGCACCCCCAAATAAGAAATTTGAGTATGTTATAAAAAATTAACAATGCGCACGGCTTTTTGACCGTGCCCAAACGTGTTTTTTATGTATTTCGCGATACCTGCTGACACAACATGCGCCTGAGCTTACTTAGTGTGGAACCTGCTTTATGTATATATTATGTCAATCCCTCAAATCAGGGAATTTCGTGTACACTTTCTTCAGTTGGCTGCTTTGATTTGCGAAGATAGTATGCGCTAATTACTTGTACTTAAACATTTAAGATTGTTTTTCGCTTATTATAAATTCTCCTTTCCATTCTTTTTACTTAATAACTGTGCTTTATTAAAATGTTTTTTTTTTTAAAGATTGAGTTTTCGTATTATTTCACATATTTATGAACAATTGCATTTCTAATACTGTATTCGTTATGTTAATATTTATTTTATTTGAATGACATTATTATTAACTTATCTTATTATTTCACGTGAAATTTTTTGAGTAATTCCGTTACACCGACGGAAGTAAGCCGAAACATGCCTGACAATTAAAAATGTTTAAATTTGTTCTTATTTTTCTAAGTTTAGTGATACAGTAAAACCGCGATATAACGAAATTCAAGGGACCAAAAAATAAAAATTTGTAATAACGAATTCCCATATATAACGAAAAAAATAAAAAAACCTACTATATGTTACGCGCCGTCGCAAAAAAATGTTGCGCGGCTTCAAAAAAGATCTCAAATTCTGCAAACAAAGGAGGAAAAAGGCCATAGGGAACTGAATACCTACATATTTTTAGTAGTTTTGTTATTAAAACAGATAAGCAAATGGATAATCAAAGGAATTAAATTAAGAACAGAACCTATTCAACACCAATTGGAAGATATTTTTGTAAATTCTAGAATATTGCAAACACAAAATAATATTTTAATTGTGTTTAAATGTAGAGCCGCTTCAAACATAGTTTTGGGCATGAAACATACAAAATAATTCAAAATTAACAATTTTACAGTTGAATCGCGGCATTTTTATAAAATGAGTCGTATATAAATTACGAAGGTACTTACCGGTAACGGCGGCAACCACTTCAAAATATATTTATAATCGTTAAAATTGTTCACTTAAAAATTATCGTTAACATTGTACACTTAAAATACGCGAAAACAATAGTTAATAGAAATACAAAATACCGTACAAAAATAGTTCATAAAATATTTTAACGAATTATTTATATTATTGACGAGTTCACACGAAAACAATTGTCAGACGAAAATGAATTTATGTAAATATTCAGTTCGGTCATGCAATAATCGCGTTAAAAGCTGAACAAACTTAACTCTACAGACGTTTCACTGAGACTGACATTCCCAATAAGTACATACTGCAACTTTCGGGGGTTCCTGTTAATTTTTGTATTTTACAGCTGTTTGGGTCTGGGTTGCAATCATATTAGAGGCGTATGCGTACGTAAAACGTGTCAGAGAACGCCGCAAGAATTATGTCAAATGGTTTTATGGGCCTGCTATGAACCCAAGAAGAAGTTTGAATTGTTTTACTACCTTGTCGGCCGACCGCCGCGCACCGCCGAAAAGGCCATAAAACCGTTCGCATACGGCAGATGCATCGGCGCGGCTTTGTAAGTGCGAAATAATATTTTCATCTTTTAACATTTTTTATTTCGTTATAAATTTACGTAAATGTATTGGCATTTTTCCGTACGGAACAAAAATGATTTTGTTATAAATATTAATGGGATTTCGCTATATAAATGCATTTTTGTATGAAAAATTGGTTTTAGGGACTAAATTTCGATTTTTTTTTCGATATACGTCATTTTTCGCTATATCGGGTTTCGTTATATCGCAGTTTTACTGTAATAGTTATAGTGTAATTTATTTAATTATGGGTATACATATATGATTGGATGAGAATATTTTAAGGTAGAATCTGTACTTATTACGAGAAATAAATCAAGTATTCAGACTAATTAGTTTCAGTAGTTACCTATAATAAATTACATCAAGATTTTATATCATTAGTATAATATTGCGTTTTTGAGATAATTTCATGAAATATGACAAAATATGTAAAATTTAAAAAAAAATTGTCCGTTGAATGTTTGGTTAACGGGATCCATGTAATACTATTTTTTTTTGGCCCCTTGAACATCGAATTAAAGAGGTTTTACTATATATATTATATATAATATTTTAAAAATAGAATGCAATAATAATAATTTTAACACAAATTGAGCTGCGAATTAGAAACACAGAGCGAGCGCACAGGGCTGAACAAAGCGGCTGGTTAAGACGGAACTGCTACGAAAATGCGGCATGTAGAAGCCCAACGCCATTTATATTTTCACAAATTTATAAACAAAAAATCATACTAACAAATATGTGTCCTTGGTATCCATAGAACACAAAAGTGAGCACAAATCTTTCAAAAATATATCAGCAATTTTATCCCCCACCGTGCGTTTTTGTGAGCATGATAAAAATGACCACAGCGGTGCACCGATTCGAGGACAAGTTAGCAAATCCACCAACCTAAAAGTAAATGCAAAAAAAATATTATAGTCTTCACACTCACACATATGAAATAATACATTTGTCTGTTAGAAATAATAAAAAATAGGTAGAATATATTCTCTTCCGTGACCTTGAACCTAATTGCAATTAACTTACCACTGCGCTGCCTCCTGGGTAGCTGTAGTCATATTAGTTATGAACGCACGGGGTTTGCTCAGAGCGTCTCGCACAGCTAACCTGAGTCTGCTTAATGCTCCTTCTACCAGCACTGCATGTTCCATAAGGAATCTCATCATTTGGCTGAAACAAATCATGTTAATTGTATATTATCAATAAATAAAAACTAAAGCCACCGATCAGTTATTACATGGAGTGATGAAAATTGAATCCAATAAGTTCTATCAACTTACAAGCATTGCTTTGTGATATTAATGATGTTAGCTTATAATATAACAAAACAAAACAGAACTATTATGGACAGCAACATCTATATAAAGCAAAACTTAATACAGGAATCAATGTCTGCGAATGCTAAATCTGCAGTTGTTGTTGGGCGTGGACATTGATTCAGATTTCTCAATGAATACACAAATCAGTAAAACTGTTAGTGCATGCTTTTATCAACTGAGACAGATTAAAAGTATTCGTAGACATCTTCCTCTTGAGGCAGCCCGTCTACTTATAAATGCATTTGTGGTGTCACGTGTGGACTATTGTAACAGCATCTATGCTGGCCTGACAATGCTTCAGCTGAATAGATTACAATCTATTCTAAATGCGGCTGCACGGATAATATATGGGGTTTTCAAATTTTTACATCAGCTACATTGGAGTTTTAACTTTGTATTCCAGACAATTTGAATGGCAGTCGTATAACTCTCAGATCAGCCTCTACTTCAGCTGCAGGAAGGGTTGTAGAACTGACCAACCGTTGCCAGAGGTCTAAATTTAGTGAACGGGCATTTGCGGTGGCAGGCCCAAAAGCGTGGCACTCTTTGTCCTCCGTCATAAGAAACAGTGCATCAGAGACTTTATTTAAGAAGAAATTAAAAACGCACCTTTTCAAAAAGTCATTTCCATAATTGAAAATAACAATTTTTAATTTTAAAAAACCAAAGATAATCATAGAACTATAAACAGTTTATGTGTAAAGCGCCCTTGAGGTGAAAGTTTTTACGAAAATGGCGCAATACAAATTATCCATTATTATTATTATTATTAATAATAAATCACTGGGTGAGATCAAGAGAAAATTTTACCCTGCTGGGTGTAACACACCTAGTATATGTATAACATTTTAAGTGTATAAAATATACACATAACAAATATATGAGTAAAAAATGATCAAACTGCATGTGCTTAATCTCAATAATATAAGCATATAAAAAATAATACTTAAGCAATTACAGTATACTCCCGATTAGCTGCGTGATAGTGAAAAAAAAATCCCGAATGATAATCAAATTTTCTAGTTAATCCGAAAGCATTGAAAAACTATTAAAAAGTTACAAATATCATGCATATGAGCGCCTACTGTCTGAAAGTTGAGCATGTATGTACGTGTAAAACCCAAATGATGACCAGTATATTGAGGGTTGTTAAATAGCTTTCACTATAAATATATTTTTACACAATTATTTTTTATTTCACTAAAAATTAACAAAAAAGAATACAAAAGAAATTTGTTTTTCGCCCCTTGATGGTTTTGACGATATATTTTGAATATTTCTCTACATCATTTTTTTTGGCAAAATTGCTGTCATCCTACTGCTCAAGGTAGTCAAGGAAGGATTCCGTGGTTTAAATTTCACAGACAATGTTGATTTTTTCTGAAGAAATCAACTATCTTCCTCTTCGTCATCATTAGGATGCATAATATCATTCATTGCATATTATAAAATACCTTAGTCATTTAAAACTCTGGGATCAATTTCACTTTGGTCTGAATGAAGCCAATCACGCGCCGATTGCTCATCAACATCCCCCGCCCATCAATTTGTAGCAAATATCACAACATTTTTTCATGATTTAAATTTATATTGAGAAATTCTTCATCACGTCCAATCCGGTATCGGTTTTAATTAATGCTTGAAACATAGAGGTGAATTCTCCTGCAGTTTGATTATCACTGCTTAATTTCTCATCTCGAATGTTAATTTGTCGGATGCCATGTCTCTATTTAAACCACGTTATACATACAAAAGATGCGTTAAAATTGCTCTGCAACTTTAATTCGTCATAAAAATATTTTGCTTTGGCTACTCAATTAAAAAAAACTGTGGTATCCCTGACAGCAAACCCCACCACTGTCATAATTTACCATGCTGTGATCAATTGTACACAAGTGACAACATACAACTTACTGGACGCAACCCCTACTGTAAAAAATACAATGTTTTGAGAAATCATTCTTCATATAGCTGACAAGCTTGACTCTAAAACATGTGTTTTTAGTAACTGTTATGAACAATTTTAAATATTTTCATTTTAAAAAAATATCTTTTCAATGACTTTCGATTAATATAAATATTTTATTGATTCCAAATTGTATATTGAATACAAAAAATTAAGCGGCCAGATTAAGATTTAGGGACTGAAGCAAAGATATAGACTTAAAGGATAACATGATTTTGTAAAAATTTCTTATAATAATATTTTCCATAACGATACAGAATTTATATATAAATACACTTTGGACATTTTTGACTCATAATTTAGTCAGGCACCCGCCTATAAAATATTGTCAATAAACATAACACTACAATAAAAAAATGGCTTTTTTAACTTTACTGCTCATAATATTCTAAAATAGTCACTACTTGTGTGCAGGCATTTCACAGGTTTTTTATGATCTTTTGCCGATCTGGGCTCAATATTATGCGTCTGCGAATGGATGTCTTTCAATTAAAATATAAAGAAATGTACTTACGACTCTATTTTCTCAGTTAAAGTGATGACAATTGCTAAACCCATTTTTTCCTTTCGCTGATATGATGATTTTCCAGAATTATTGGTCAAGCTTTCTGAAGTTGTACTTCTTACGTTATTGGTGCTTACCTATAAAAATACAAATAATTTTATATTGAATATTAAATACATTGATTTCTTTGCAAAAATTAAAATACCAACACATAACAAGAAATCTCCATATGGAGGTAAATAAATTACAATAAAAACTCATTTTAAATACTGATTTACACTCACAATTACAAACCGTAATAAAGAAAAAGTAGTTATTTAATGAGTTAATATTAACTGTTGTATTTGAAATCCTGCAAAAACAAAGTAATACAGACTAACTTGTGGGTCCTTACTATTGGGAGTTACTTGAGTGCTACTGTCTGAGGACATTGCTGAATATTCCAAGGACGCGGACATGTGATGATTCAACCGCCACTGCAAACTTCTGGGTATATTAGATTCCTTCGTATCTCCAGAATCTACAAAGTTACATTAAGTCAAAAATAATTAATACACAGCATTGATATAGCATTACTAATAAAAATTAAGTTTCACAATTTCACTACTTTTCATTTTGCAGATTTTGAACAAGCATGAAATTAATTTGCTTAAAATATATAAAACTTTGAAATGAGTACTATTACTGATTTGGGATCTGGGACTGGCACAATGGTTTCGCTGTTTCAGAGAGTAAGGTGGAAAATTCTAATAATGACATTCTTGAAAAAGTCATTTGTAAATAAAATGTCATAATATGTTAAGTTACAATTAGGAATGATAAAAGTATTGTATCGACATTGATCCAAAACCAAAACAATATTTACTTTATTTATATATAAACATACCGGAATATTAAAATGTTTAGCTGCTAATTTTGAATACAAACATATTGCCAAAATCAAACAATTTTATAAATGATACAATAAAATCTCGCTAATTCGAAAATCAAGCAAAAAAAAAAAAGGGCTCTAATTTTGTAAAAAAAATGCACACATTTTTGCATATTTCAAAAAAGCCATATCAAAATAAACCAGGCGCAGTGTTAATTTTTGATAACTTTAATGTCAATTTTGTAATTAAAATTGTTAATACATATTATGAAACATAAAAAATAATTAATTTACAGCAGGGCTATCCAACAGAGGGCTTCGTTAAAAAGGATAACCTGAGAGGACAGGTAAGGATATACCTAAAAATATTTTTACATCCTATTTTTAATTAAATTAAATAAAGGGTTTTTCATTAAGCCCAATTGAGGAATTGGCGACGCTTCAAATGGTCAAGCGGCTTTAGTTCTTGTGTCAACTGGATCTTGTATGGATGTAGGCCAAGATCTTTTCGCAAAATTCGCCACAATGACGTCACAGAAATGCCCAATTGTTGAGAACGTCGTGTTAGTGACTCATTTGGGTCATCAAGAACAGATGCTCTAGCGGCAGCAATATTTTCCTCACTTCGTGCATTTCTTTGTCTCACTGGCACTGGAACATTGTGTAGCGACAATGTGCTTTCAAATTTTTGCACCAAACGTTGAATTGTTGATGTGACAGGCAAGTGATGACGACGATAAAATGGTCGTAATGCTCTTAAAGTTGCGGTGAGCAAACGCGAATTTTGGTAGTAGATTTGAATAATTTGCAAGCGTTGCTCCGGTGTGTACTGCTCCATGATGATTTGCCAACTAAGTACGAGTGTTAACCTAAAAAAAATTGAAGAAATATGGCGTAGTTTCTTGTCCCTGTTGAAAGAAAGTTTGAGCGTCCCTATTGAAAAACCCTTTACTATTAAATAGTAGTATAGACTCTACGCTACATTGTGGCGGAAACAGTGTGTTGCCATATCATATAGCAAAACGTGGGCAAAACTGGAAAGTCGGGCTGCATAAAATCGTATCTGGATAGCCTTGATTTATGGCACGAGGATCTCAAAATTATTTCAAATTACCAGAGTTTTCAAATTAACGTAGCTAATCAACTATGAAATTGGGACAGAAAGTGTTTGAATTTTTAAAAATAAGTCTATTTTCAAATAAACAGGGTTTATCAATATATTTTTGAGAAAATATTGATTACTTACTACCAAAGTTGAATAATTCTTCTGCATGATTGGTACAATTTTCTTTGTCCCAAATACAGGAATTGGAATCACTACAATTACACCCGATACTGCTGTGCGAAGAAAACTCGCTGCAAAATCCTGTAAAAAATATAAGATAATTGTATAAATATAATGCCACGTGCAGCCTTGACTGGCTGTGACTTTGGAACAACAAAGTATCAACTGACATTTTTGCCAAATCTGACTTTTATAAACCAAATATATTAATAATTGAATCTTTAAAACTGTATTTCAAATATGTTGAATTTAGGAGATAACAATGCAACAAAGTTCTATTTGGGTCACACTACTAATATTTCTCAGAACGACAGGGTTCCATTTGATATTTAAGGGCCATAGATAATTGTTTTGCAGAGCAACGAGGTTCTATTTGCAGTTACACCGGTCTGCTGTCTAACAACCTTTTGATTTTTTATCGCGATTTTGCAAAAACTAATTGAAAAATGAACCTGAACTTAATTCATACTCCTGAAGATTATACACTAAGGGAACAATTGAGTTTGGATTTGAATATAATAAATATACGAATTATATGAACGAGAATTCATCAAATCTGAAAATGCTGCGGTCAAATTAACAATACAGTAAAACCGCGATATAACGAAACCCGATATAGCGAAAAATGACGTATATCGAAAAAAAAATCGAAATTTACTCCCTAAAACCAATTTTTCATACAAAAATGCATTTATACAACGAAATCCCGTTAATATTTATAACAAAATCATTTTTGTCCCGTACGAAAAAATGCCAATACATTTACGTAAATTTATAACGAAATAAAAAAATGTTAAAAGATGAAAATATTATTTCGCACTTACAAAGCCGCGCCGATGCATCTGCCGTATGCGAACGGTTTTATGGCCTTCTCGGCGGTGCGCGGCGGTCGGCCGACAAGGTAGTAAAACAATTCAAACTTCTTCTTGGGTTCATAGTAGGCCCATAAAACCATTTGACATAATTCTTGCGGCGTTTTCTGACACGTTTTACGTACGCATACGCCTCTAATACGATTGCAACCCAGACCCAAATAGCTGTAAAATACAAAAATTAACAGGAACCCCCCGAAAGTTGCAGTATGTACTTATTGGAAATGTCAGTCTCAGTGTAACGTCTGTATTTATTGTTATTATTGCATGACCGAACTGAATATTTACATAAATTCATTTTCGTTTGACAATTGTTTTCGTGTGAACTCGTCAATAATATAAATAATTCGTTAAAATATTTTATGGACTATTTTTGTACGGCATTTTGTATTTCTATTAACAATTGTTTTCGTGTATTTTAAGTGAACAATGTTAACGATAATTTTTAAGTGAACAATTTTAACGATTATAAATATATTTTGAAGTGGTTGCCGCCGTTACCGGTAAGTACTTTCGTAATTTATATACGACTCATTTTATAAAAATGCCGCGATTCAACTGTAAAATTGTTATTTTTGAATTATTTTGTATGTTTCATGCCCAAAACTATGTTTGAAGCGGCTCTACATTTGAGCACAATTAAAATATTGTTTTATGTTTGTAATATTCTGGAATTTACAAAAATATCTTTCAATTGGTGTTGAATAGGTTCTGTTCTTAATTTAATTCCTTTGATTATCTGTTTTAATAACAAAACTACTAAAAATATGTAGGTATTCAGTTCCCTATGGCCTTTTTCCTCCTTTGTTTGCAGAATTTGCGATCTTTTTTGAAGCCGCGCAACATTTTTTTTGCGACGGCGCGTAACATATAGTAGGTTTTTTTTTTTTTTTTCGTTATATGTGGGAATTCGTTATTACGAATTTTTATTTTTTGGTCCCTTGGATTTCGTTATATCGCGGTTTTACTGTATATAGATATTTGTTTGTTACTGACTTAATTTAGATTTTCACCATTAAAATTAAAATTTAGAATTTCACTATCCAAAAAATTATAGATGTGATATTCGCGAGTCTTTTACAAATGAAAGAAAGAAGATATTGGCAGCAAGATGTTTATCGAGGCCAAGTAAAACAAAAAAAAACTTAATGCGAGAAACAAAATGACATTCCAATGGTAATATTCAATTGAGTGTGAAAATGTTGAACAAGAACTAAATGTAGACTGGAGAGAAGATTCGAGATTGGCATTTGCTAAAGTATCAAAATGCTATATATTCATATTTGAAACCATTAGTTTCAAATAAGAAACGGTAAGTAGATGGATGGAAATGAATATGGCAGATTCAGAAAAAATGGCACCGCGATGGCGGATTTTTAAGGAATGAAAATTATAAATTAAAGAATCAAAATTTGAAAAATTTTAATATGCCACTTCAAGTTTAGTTAAATTGTGATAGCCAACTGGTTTCTGTAAACAATAATAGGCTAATTAATGTATGCCATTTTTAGAGTTTATCACAAATTTTTATATTTGGATTAAAAGTCAATAAGTTTATCCAATATTTTTATGGGTTCCAAGGGGTGGGTTTCGCATTAACTTTTCAAAAATCTTACTTCACATTTTATATTTATTTTTGATTATGAAAAAACATGTTAATATTATATCATTTTTTTCTTTATGTATTGCACTTGTGATGAAATTTTCTATTATTTTACAAATTATGTTAATGCCTGAATAGGGTGTGTATAATAATAATAAATAAATATGATACAATAGTAATTTAGAAAAATGAACCACTTTACCTGAATCATCTTTGTTCACACTCCAATTAACTGATAAATGATCTTCCATATTCAGCACAGACACTTGAAATGGAACTGATGAATCTGCACTATTGCAATAGCTAGAGGAACATAAATCCGTAACTTGTGCAGCAGTTTTATGAAGAACATCACTTATGCTAGCAGCACTATCACTAGAAATGCTGGTGTGCCTGGAAGTGTCCGAGGTGTGCGGCTGACATCTCCTCCGCCCTGGAGAACAATACACTTTGGTGTACATTAGTCTGTAAGAAATACAGTTTTGTTAATTTATCAAAATATTACGTGAACCCTGCCTGTGAATTATTCAATTCTGCATATTGGGAACCTACTATTCAAAATTTGTCATAATACAGTAAAACTCAGTTAATTCATAACTCACGGGACCGAAATTTAAAAAAAAAATCAGAATTACAAATAATGAGAACAATTTTTTTGAAGGCAATATTAGAAAGAAATTTTTAAAAATGCATCATCAGTTTACGCGTCCACATTTTTGTGCGCACCGCCGCTGTCAACATGGAGACTGTCGATTATTTCAGCTTTTTATGTGTTGAAATGTTTATCAAATATATTAAAAACAGGCTTCTTCAAATGATTCACCAGTGACCTTGACACAACAAAATTACAAACATTTTAATTTGATTAGCGGTCGAACTCGCCTTTTCCATCAAAATTGGGCGAGAAACTGGAATCAATCTTAATCAACAATCAATCAATCAACTGACAATCAAATCTTATAAAACGCACGGCAGAATTTGGTATACATATGGTATCACTCAATTCGGCTAAGGTTTTGTGCGTCGATCTATTACAATAAAGAACAGCACCATGATTGGCTAGGGGGTGGAGCTAGCTTCGTACAGATGTGTACGAAGGAATGATGAATGTGTAGTCACACGAGTTTGGATTTAAAAACACGTGAATATGCAAATTACGTGAACAAATTATTTATTTTGGGTATAAAAAAATGCATACGAACTATGAATAATAAAGTTTTACAAATTATCGGTAGAAATTAGTATGAAATGTTATTTTCGGGGCTAAAATCGTTGAAAAAAGTGCGAATTACGTGAAAATATGAAATATGAGTACATGAATTGACGGAGTTTTACTGTACAGTATAGGTGTTATAATTCATATTCACCTAAAAATATTGGGTCCCAAAATAGAGGGCCTCCTGAATGATTGAATACAAGATATTAGAATGTTATTAGTATGCAGTTTATCCAATAGTAACAAAATTGGTCTCTCGTCTCCTATAATATTCAAGATAAAAACAGAAGTACGTTAGATGCTTTTCATCGCTTTATACAATTTTCGCATTGCAGTGATTGTTTGGTCCTTAACCACATTGTTATACACATAAATAATAATTCATATCGGCACTGGGAAAAGTATCAACACTAGCAAAAGTATTGTAGGGTGCATATCCCTTACGTGGAATGACAAAACAACACATTCTTATTGTGAAGTTGTAATTATTCAGAACAGACGGTCTGTGAATTTTTTTTAAATACAAATTAAATATATATATTTCTAATTAATACATTTAATTTGTATTCAGTTAATTAAGCATTTAAAGATGTAGAAGTTATCAGTACGAAAGTGGCGAAATATTACTGATATTTTTAATAACTATAGGTTGCCACCATAAGTCAATTATTGATTAATCAAACAACCTGTGATTTTTAAAATAAAAATATCTTCCATTAAGGGCCTACTATCAATACAGATACATTTGATATATTTTTTTAATGATAGGTTTTAGTTATTCATTTATATTTGAAGATATACATTATTATAACTAACAATATATGTTATATATCACTTTTTAAAACAAACTTAGATAAAACTTTCATACTGCTATAGCACTAATAAACTTTACAGTAATCGTATTCAATATCTGAATTTTTAAAAGACCGCAATCATTAAATTTGTTTTCAGTATAACAAGAGAACTCCCTAATGAAGGACAATTGGAATATATTCTGTATTCATTAGGAACAATCCCTAATGAATACAGAATATATTCCTATATACAGAAAGGATATATTCTAATGATATAACTGTACCAAAATAATTTAAAAAATATTAAATATATATATTATTATTTTTTTGAGAAAAACGCCCATAAATTTTCACACATATTTTGACTATACTATGAATTAATATTGTTATTATTCTAAAAATAAACTGCAAATTTTACACTGATGTTTGAATTATTATCATTATTATTATTATTATTACTATTATTATTATTACTATTATTATTATCATTATTATTGATAGCCAGTTGTTTGACACATATTCCATTAGTAGACGAACCAACCGATATGAATGTGTACAAATATTTTGTCAATCATTTTTCAATCAAATCAACTTTTTTTTACCTTTGTGGAGCATTCAGAATATGAACTTTTAAAGACATTCCTTTATAATTCATTGCAACTGAACCAAAAATCATTTCTCCCAGAAGAACAGCATCAGAATTCATCACTTTGCACTGAAAACGATCGATAAAATTAATTCAAGCTGAGAAATTTATATTTCATAACAGAAAATCAATAAGAAAGCTAATTGTATACAATCCTGATGATCAGAAAAGGCTATTGCAATGCATGTCATTGATATGGGTGTGTTATGACTAAACATAATGTGTTAAACATATATTTTATAAAAGAAAAATTAAGATTTAAATTAATTAAATTATTATTCATTATCACCAAACCACAGAACCCCATAGTAAAAATCTTCTCTATACACATGCCCGCTGGCGATTCACTCTCATATTTTGTACCTCGCTTACTTTTAGAAGTGCCTCGATACTTATGAGAAATTGTATGGAAAAATGAGCAAGACACCAAAAATGTGACAAACAATAAGAATATTTTTGTACACAAATACATAGGAAGACTGATAATGCGAGTGCGCCGATCTAGAGAACAAAGTGCACAAGTTAACAAGGATAAAGAGCGGTTTATTATATTAATATTATTATGCTTAAAGTTAAAAATTGCTGAAATTCCTGCAAAGTAGATATATATATATATATATATATAGGTAGTTCCAGTATAGATACTCAAAATTCTAATGGTGCACACACACGGATGAGATTTCTCTTGGAGAATCATCTTGAAAATGCGTAAAGGACAGCACAGAGGCGAGTATGAAGCGAGCGTGATTCATTCCTGCACGTACTTTGTATGAAGAATAAAATAACATAATTGGTACATATTGACTTTACTGATAAATTTCTGAGATAAGATATCAAAATTTCTTCCATGGATACATATTATTAATGTAAACATTAACTGATATGGATATATTAGTTCTATATAGTGTTATTTGAAATAACGCATTCATTAAAAGGAGGATTTTAGGACCATTTTCTATACATAATAAGGTTGAATGCTTTCCTTGTATTGTATCAATAGCTTGGTACAGAAATATGTGGTATTTTTACATTTAAAAAAAATTCAAAAACAGGGATTCAAAAATTTTAATGTGCTCTTTTTTATATTTATTATAACAAAAAATTGATGCCATGTCACATTTCTAAGCGCGCCTTGTTTAAAAATCTTTGATCAATATCGACAGCTTTAACTTGTATTTATCATTATATCATGAATTTCTGATATAAATAATAAAATGAAGCTTCAACTTTATAAAATTTTTGTGTAAAAATTTCTTTGCAATCTGAGTGAGGGCGATATTATCACCAATACAGACATATAAAGTATTATATTACTGGTAGGATAGGATAGGTAATATAAAGTTGTGTAATAACCTGAAAACCAAATCCATTAGATCTTTCCAAGATATTCAAGTCATTTGAAATACCACCGTCAAATTTTTCTTTAATTTCATCAGATTTATTATTTGAAAAGCATTTTGACACAATTTTGGTATTGTCAAGAGAGACCTTCTCGACAGCAGACGAGTCATAGAGCAGCTTCCTTCCTCTCCACTCACACTCTCTGAACAGCAACACTCGCACCTGACCAGTGTTGAATGTGAATGGCCTGGAAAGCATAATACGTATTGTAAGTAGAAAATTTGATTCACAAAACTGAATAAGGTATAGGAAAAGAATATCATACATGAAAATATGATTTAATCTAGCGTTAGGAAAGAAGAAATTATATTTTATTATATTCATTTACAATATTTTATAATTATGCAATGTTAAAAAACAATTGCTTACAAATGTATTTTAATACAAATTATTATATTTTAGATAGCAGTGGCATGTAGCAGGTATAGATTTAGGTTATGCTGTTACCAACGTCTTTAGACAAAATGAATCTGTCATTTATATGACCCTACCATTTGTTATTTTAGAGTACTGTTAATAGTGTTTTTAAATTTTAAATTTTAACAAAAAATAATACCTTTTTACCCATATAAAAATGTATGGACGCTTTTAAGAACACTTTTTATGACTGAATATGATTATTTTATTGTTTGAAAATTCTTCACGTAATAATAACTAAAGGAAATAATTATTTTCATTAAAGGTTAATGTAGGAAATAGCTCTGCCAATCGCTTTTTGTTTTTCCCAAAACAAAAACAAATTCATGTATCAAATGCACATTGAACGCAAAGAAAGACCATGAAATCAACATGTTAAAAAAGATAGTAAAATTCACAAATTAGTAAAAGATGAAGTAGACACTTTAATAATTTGCACCCAGTTGTAAGCCTTTCTAATATTATTCTGTTAAAAACAGCATAAGAAACAACTCCATACAAAACGGATAAACTGAAAAGAATTTTCAATTCAGTAAATAGCCAATAGCAATTGTATGACTTGAATAATTCACTAGCTGAAAAATAGAACAGAGTAATGTAAATAGCTACAATCGATGCATCGTAGCATGTCGATAATAGCGCTAAGACTGCAGCGGTGGGTGGTCGTGGTAATTTTAAGAACTAGTCAATTAAAGTTTTTACCAGTACACAGATGGCGCTAATTGTAAAAAATCAGTAAATAATGTATCCGTTCATGTCCATATTATAGATAATATCATTTATATTTGTTTCCCAGAATTTTTAGAAATGTACTGCTTTTTTGCTTGTAGGTAACATGTAGGTACTGAATTCACAATGAAGTTCTGAGTTGCCTACCTACCAGGATGTGAAAAGACATTAAATCTGTAAAAAATTATATTTGTGATTTTTCAAACAAGTGAATTTCTAATGTTAAACTGTAGGTTTGTTATTTAGGTAGTGAATGAAATATGTAGTCAACGTGGTAACGAGTACGACATATGTGTTTTGTTACTTCTTCGACACATATTTTTTTTTATTTTGAGATTACTATAAAACAAAAAAAATGAGAGGAGCGCGAGCTAAAATATTTAGAAGTACATAAAAAAACATTTTTGGTCATTCATTTCAGATAAGTTAAAGCATACTCAATGATGTGGCTAGATGATATTCAAGTCTAAGAATTTATTACTTAGATGGGAAAAAGAAATGGAATATATAAAATGGAAGACGCAAACATATCACTGGGAGATCATGTGTAAATTGCATTCTTACAGTTGTTATAATTGTATCATTTTAATATACTATATAGCCTAATAAAATAAGTTTTTGCAATAAATATACCAAGGCATTATAATTCACAAATTCACAAGAAAATTGAGAAGCACAAAACCATTACCCAAAAGATGAAGATCTCTCATTTTCATCCACAATACTTGGGAAACTAAGAAAAGAGTGAAGAATTTTAATTTTATAAAGATAAAGATAAAAAAATATCACAAATAATTTTTTTTTAAATTATAGTGACTTTAAATCCATTTTAATGGTGGTTTATTAAAATGTTAATAATAATAATATTCGCACTGACAAAATGTGAAAATAAAATTAATTTGATAACCAATCTAACTAAAATTATAATTGTGGGTCCTACTCTTTACTGTTATAAAGTATACATTTTAAAATCTATATAAACTATTTTTGAGAGACGTGACGCAAATCAGACAACCACTCATTACGACATAAACATACTTAACATCTTCCTGATTACTGCGTTCCGATTTACTAGCCTTCCGTGATTGGAATAGTCTGTTAAATAAGGCCATATTTCTGTACAAAAATTACATTGAATTTCTATAACTTCACTTCATTGTTTAATTTTGAATAGGCTACACAACCGAACTCATGAACGACGATCGTGCGATACGTGTTTTTCCCGTTTGCTTATGTTTTGAGCCATCGAAATATACTGCATACAAGGATATTGTAAATATAACGATCACGTGTGTCAAAAGTCATATGACATGACTAGAGATGGAGGTGTGAATTACTGCGAAACCAAAATCGTCATTTACTGCGATCTATAGGGATGTAATCATAAAATTATATATCGATTTTGGATCTAAAATTAGTTTTACAGAAAAATTGATCTAATGAATTGACCTTATATAATAAAGTAGCCAATCAAATTCCACAAATCTTGAATCTATCAACTGCAATGGAGGCCCCTTATAGAGAATCCCCTTCAAAAGTTATATAGGCTTGTTTAATTTACTTGAGACGTGTTTCACCTTGTAAAGGCATCATGAATCTTGTTACGGTCGCATCTCATATGTGACGTTCACGTATTACGAATATTATTTTCGACGCGAATTTAAAATTATTTTTTAGATTTATTCAAATATTGCTGTGCGGGCCGCGCGCCGGGCAATGCAAGTCCCTCTTCACCCCACTCCTAACATGTGTCCAAGTGAACGAAGGGTCGCTACCCCCTCCCCCGCGCATTGTTGGGTGTGTTTTTGCCAAGCCGAAACTACCCCTTCTCGCTTCACACCTATCGAACGCATTGGACCTGCTCCGGGGTGCCGCCGGCCTTGCGGTCGGCCGCTGAGCAGCTCCATACCGACCGTCATTTTGGTCTTGAGACGAAGCCGCCAGGAAGCTGCGATGTGCCTCAAGGAAGGCATCCGAGGGCTCCATCTATACACGAGGCATGTTGCGGATATTCCTGTCGCTCACAACGGAGAACCGGAGGCCGCCCACCACTAGACGACCGGACGCAGCCACGGAGACCACATGGCGAGTGAAGCTGCGGAGCCCGCGTCCGTGAACTGGACCAGGAGCGGACTCCAGATGCCGCTTGTCGCACGCGCCCGCGGTGAGCCACACGTGGCCATACAATTGGCCACAAATATGAAGACAGACAAAAGTGACTGGGAAAAACAATTAGTGCGCCCGCGTTTGATTAAGGTTAGATATAAGTAGCAATAAGGATTTTCATTTTTTTTTATATTTCCTTGTGTTGTAAATAAATGTGTGAATTTGTATATAAAAACTCATGTTAATTTAATTTACCCTCCCGCCATCTTCTTATAACCACTACAAATGTTGATTGCGCAACGACCACAACGTTGCGTTCATATCAATCTAACAATTTTCCAGCTAACTTGGTCTTCTTCGGAACCACTATACTGTCTCATTAAATTGGCGTTAGGAGTCTGACTGGTAGTGATGGATCCAGATTTCATTCATAATCACACATTGGGCAAATAAATGGCCAGGGTTTTAAATATATCCGAACACTTTTGTAAAGTTCTGCCATAAACATGCCTTAGTTCTGGCGTCAGATTCTTTGACATCTACCGAATAGAAAGCTTCTACAAATATAATTCCGAAAGTCATAAGAAAATCCCATTCATCAAGCGAGATCTGTAAATAAGAGTACCTTCACAACATAGAATACCATACATTCATATGTTGTATCTGTTTGTTTTATTATCTTATATTTTAAACACAAAAAATGTTCACGATAAATGACCTTAAAATAAACAGTTGTTGACGGTAATTTGACGGCCCCTTAGGCACCGCCTTATTTACCTACGCCCACGGATGTCCCTACCTTTCATAAAATATGTAATATTCAAAAAACGTAGTTCGAGTACTCGTGTAAAATAATGCACCCGAAAATTGTTGACAAATTAATGCTACCTACCTACCTTTTTAAAACTACATAATGAATTATAAAATTTGTTAAACAGCGAACGTAGAATTATCAAAAAAATATTAAAATGTATTAATTGTTTCATAGTTGCACTGCACTGAATGGGCAGAAATATATACAGTATTAAAAAGGGTGCAATAGATAATAGTTGAACTCAAAAATATATTTTTCGGCTCGGCCATAAAACAGAGATTCGGAGCGGTCTGCCGAATGAATACGCTTTGTCGAGAGTCGAGATTAAATAGCTGAAATCGAGGAAACTGAACTGAAATCATAGTGACAGGCCGCCGCTGTGACGTTTTACTAAGAATAATCTTTGTTTCTCATTGTCTTCTGTGATCTCAGTCTTTCTTTTCTTAAATCTATTCCACTGGTTTTTCGGCGCCACGCCGATGATTACATCTTTAAATTACTGACACGTGTCTTAACATATCAATTAATTGGCATCTCCTCGTAATTCTGTGCGATATAATAACATTAAAAATGTAACTTTAATAAATAATTAAAATGTTCAATTTTGATAAACAAAAATGAAAACATTCACTTTTCAGTGTTTACTCAAACATAGACCGATTGATATAATTAACTTTAAATTAATATACAAATTTGAATTTTCATTACGTAATTATATACAGATGTAATAGACCTAACTTAAAATATCGTATTGTATAAATTACGAGTTGAAAAAGAATATGTACAAATTCTGTACCATTTCAGAAAATAAGATCTTATGAGATTTTTTATAAAATCATGTTAAACTTTAAGTCTACTTACTTCAAAATAAATATTTATATGGTTTTTAATGAGATGTTTGAAATTTAAATCTAAATAAATCGAGATAAAGTTATGAAACCAGGTATAAATTTTATTTTTATTTGATACATTTTTTTCACAAATTTTTATAATCACAGCGTTTTGTGATAATTAACCGGTAGCGGGGGCGATGAAAGTAGTGGCTAGACTAGTGGCTGGTTGGCCGTGAAATTGGCCTTTTCAATGGTGCAGTCATTGGCAGAGGATTTCTCGATAGGTGGCTTGGCAATGGCGGTAAGGGCAGCGGATCAGCTGGAGAGCAGGTCAGGTGATCTATCGTAGCAGTTTCGTCTATCTATACAGATGTTGGTGGCGCGAAGCTCGAAGATCGAGAGAGAAAGAGAGACAAAGAAAGTAAATGAGTCGAATTGGGTCGCTTTCGGCGATAAAGGCGAACGGTTAGAAGTCGCGATAAAAGGCTGGCAGAAATGCCTAGAGTCCGACGGCAAGTGGCGATCCTTTCTGGAAGCCTCTGGCGGCATTGGCGGCTAGTGTCATGTACGGGCAGAGAAGTAATTGGAATCTCTGTCCAGAATCAACTTGTACCTTTTTCGTCACCAGCGAAGCTGGGAGAGCTTGGTGCAGCACAAGCGAACCTATATTTATACCCGCCGTGCGCGATCTGTTGGTCGGTCACGCGGCGGAAGATTGGGGGAAGACGCGCACTACTCAGGAGTCTCCGCCGAGGAGAGAGAGTATGGCTCTAATGGTTCACGTGTATGTCGCTCCCTGCAGCCCCTTCATATCGATCTCTATCATGCGGTGGAATTTTATCGGAGCGTGGTAGGCGCAATTTCATGGAACATAGCATGTGCACGCACCCGGGAGCTCCATTCGCTGGGCCATTTTCTCAAATGGCTTGTGCGATCATTTTTTTAATCGATTTTAAGGCATAGGCGGTGTTTCTTAGCACGATGTTCCACACGTATCAATATTTCATTTTAATCTAACAACTTCACTAGGCAACCACCTAACTCGAAGTAGCCTTTTTATAGATATATAGATTGGATATAAAAAGTGATAATATTATTGTATAAGCTTCTTTAACAAAGCTAAAAAGCATGTAGCGGCCAGAATTCAAATCCACCGCCATCTCAGTCGGCATCGACGCTAGCGACAGCGTTGCCGGTTGCTGCCACGAGCCTGGCTCAGAATTCACCGCTGGGCGCTCTCTCTAGTTTCAGCGTTCTACAGCGGCGGTCTCGCCGGCCCCGGAGCGCCGGCGAGACAGCCAAATTGCTTCACATTATTTCATTCAGTAATATACACGCACCTTCTACATCATTTCATTGTTACATTTATTCATTTCATTTTGTCTTTCTTGTTTTTACCATACTGTCATAATAAAATCTCAACACGCGCAAACTAACATCTCTATTTCATTTAACCACCGACATAACCCCCAAAAGCATATTAATTACAGTTGTTCCATCGAAGTGAGACGATGACGACGTAACGCCAACACAAGTTGGCACAACAAGGGCACTTGGCGTGGTTACTGAGATTTAGACTTCCCGGCATCAGACCCGCTCTCTCTACCTCCCTCACTCGTAATTGAAGGAACAGCAGAAGTTGCTACATCCACAGTGAGATTAATTGTAGAAACTGCCAGAAAGATAGCATTATATATTATCAGGCTACATATAAATGCTACGATACGGATCTTCTGTCAGAGTTGACTTCCTTAGACTTTCGCTCTTAGGAGTGTGACCGCAAAGTATCATTAGCTATGCTTTTGTGACGGCTCAACTCGCCCTGACACAAGATCACACAGGATCGTCTACGTATAGAATTTAGTCGCGGAATCCTTTTAACATTTTGTACGGCATAGCTGAACTCCATAAATCTCTTGATCAAGGTCTAATACACTTAAATTGAAAGTTACGTTTATCCAACGTAACCAATCACACCCGTTTGTATTTCGTTTCCTAGGATTTAGGTAGGTAGAAACGACAGGAGGTATACAGTTCGTGAATGTGCAAGTAGTCCTAAATTACAATTACACAATTACCTAAACTATGCTAAAAGCTAAACATCGTCTTGTCTACCAGACATAAACGTGTGTATAATATTTTTACTTTATATGAGTTTATTTTTTTCTTTTGACTTAATTTGACTTCATACCTAGGATTCCGCGGGCACCATTTGAGAAACGCTGGTCAGCCCCACGCTTACCACGCCCTTTTAAATCGTTGCCTCTAGTACAGGAGTGTTCATTATTATATTCGCAGTTAACTAATATTATTTATCGGTAATTCCCCTATACACCACTGCGCCACCAAGAGGCTCTGTCCTCTCGCATAGCGAGCAATAACATGATTATATATGTAGCGACCGGAATTCAAATCCACCGCCATCTCAGTCGGCATCGACGCTAGCGACAGCGTTGCCGGCTGCTGCTACAAGCCTAGCTCGAAATTCACCGCTAGAGAGTCTCTCCAGTTTCAGCGTTTCACAACGGCGGTCTTGCCGGCTCGTGAGAGCCGAGCGAGACCGCCAACCCGCTCCACATCATTTCATTTCGTAATACACACGCACCTTCTACATCATTCATTCATTCATTTCATTATATGTCTTTCTTGTTTTTATCATACTGTCACAATAAGCCGCCACACGCCAAATCATTTATCTTTCACTTAACCACCGTCCTAACACCCAAATATATATTAAATGTATGAGTGTTTCTATGAGGTTGTGGTCGCTACCAAAGTATTATTTTAAATTGTGGATTAAATAATTATGTTATTTAAATAACTGTATGTAGTTGTATCTACAACTAGCGATCAACGTTGAAAGTCGTGAATTTTTGATGATAATTTTATTAACTTTTTTACAAGATTGAGAAGGAACAAAAGCAAAACTAAGATACTGAGTAAATCGCTTTGGCCAAATGCAGAAAACTAATGTTCTGAATTACTGCGAACCACGAACAGGTCAGTGATTTTATATACCTCGTCTCAAGAAATCAAGAGTGCAAAGTGATGTATGACCAGATCGTTGATTTTTCTCTAAAGATGTTTAACATGAAAAACAATATGTACACAATTTTAAATTACCGCTATGATAAATAACTGCGAGTTCGACCTTAGTCAGACAATCTACCCCAGTATCTGAACTATTAATATTTGGAAGTGTAAACTCTGTGACAATCACACCCCTCTGTAAAAGTAGAATCGTCCTCGTGAACTTGTTTAGTGCAGTGAATTATTTACTTTTTCCGCGAACTTTCCGTTGTTAATGTTGAAAATTATATACATTTATACATCAATTCAACATCTTCCTGGATAAACGGAATGTTTGTGTGTTTTTTTTAAAGCTATAGGATCCTTAAGCCGGTGTAAACAAACGTCCGCTTTCCCGGCTATTTTTACGTCAATCCATGGCGCCACAGTTTGTGTTGCTAAATAAACGTTTCGATTGTTTTGACATGAAATATAATTAGTGTGATTCTGTAATAAGTTTTGAATAATCAATAATTATTTTGATTAATATGTACATTTCGTGATGGTTTACGAACGCATGTGCTTGAGAATTTCTCTTGGCGATTCGTTTATTGTGATTTGACTTTCATCTATAAATTTGCCGCCCCTCGAGAAGTAACATTATTTTTAATAGGGTTTCATCTTATTTCGGGATCTTGCATAAAATCATTTCTAGGACTCATAAGATATTTTCCCGGTAAGAATTAATAGCTCTTGTGCCCTTTGTGAGTACGTGAGTAGTACTCACTTTTCATTGTATCTTCCATTGACAATATTATCCAATAATAAAATGGCGGGAAGATCACGTGACTTGCAATGTCCAATCACCATTGAGCAATTTGAAATTCAGCGTTCTTTGTGTTTGTAAAATCAACATCAAAACAGTGTAGTTTTGTGTGAAGTGAGAGGTATCTGTGGTGTATCTGTCAATTTTGTGACAGAATATCCGTTTAAATGTGTGAAATAGAGGATTTATCACTTGGGCATCAGGATATTTATTTCAATAAATATTCGGTAAGTGGATTTGTGTATATTTACCCCCTGATAACACAGGATTTGTGTTAAAAAATCTGGAAATATGTTCTTACTACAAACCTTAATATAATGGAATCGTCCGGCGCCATCCATGTCCCGCTCTTTTTACACTACATACTTACAAGCGTAATAAAGTGTCAAATTTATAGCGTGACTGCCAGTGACAATGTTTACATCCAAGTTTGGTATTATTTTTAATTTGAACGTATTCTAATATTTAGTTATTCTACTCATTTTATAGTTTTAACTAAGTTCGTATCTTAAACGATTTTATTACGTTTCTCAAGGTTTCATTTGTTTAGTTTTTTTGTTACACTATTTGTAACATAATCCTAGTTATATTTGAATACTACTCGTGTTATCGAGTTGGTAAACAAATAAATGTTGTTTCTTATCACTTTTCTATTAAAATAGGAAAATTAGTGATATAGAAAGATTAGTATAATTAAATTTCATTATATGTTTCTGTCAATTCCTAAAAACAATACTTCAAACAGGGCAATCTGATAAATAATAATAATAATAATAATAAGTTAAAAAAATACCGAATCTACATATGCTTGCGGAACATATTCTGGAAATAATGAATTTTTGTATTATGTATTCAAATAAAACAAGATATGTAAAAAAATTATATTGGGGATATTAAATAATCACAGAGATTACATTTATTATTACAGTTTTGCAACTTTATCTCCGTATTTTCCTTTTATATTCTGTAATATACAAATTGATTGTAGTAGTAAGGAAAAAACATTATATATTTTCACTTGCTATAATAATAATTTATTTATTCCTACAAGATTGAAGAGGATTAGCGGACAAGCCTAATAAAACACATAATTTAACAATTTTTCGCAGTTACTAATGCCTGTTTAGAATAAAAACAAGAATTTATAACTTTTAATGAGGTGTTTTTCACATTTTCACTTAGTTTTATGCATTAGTTACTATTTACCATACCACTGCTGAGTTTTTATTTTTTATACTCTGTTTCAGTAGCCAAATTAAATTAATTAAAGGTTGGCTTATTTTGGAAATTCTTTTATTTTGTATGGCTTTAGCAACTCTTCTAAATTATTTTGTTTAAAAATTATATTGTACAGTTGGCAAGCTATATTGAATGTGTGTGAACCAAAAGTATGCATCTGAAAATGGAAGCATTATAGTTTACGTCAGGTAGGCAGGCGAGAAGGTTTCATTCATTTTCAGGTCTCAATTTTGAATGGGCGGAAAGTGGATAGAATGGGGAATAAGAAGGCAATAAATACAGTAGATTCTTGATTATCCGGGGTGGGAGGGGAAAAAACATACCTGAATAAAAAACCCTGATTAATCTCTATCAGAAAAAATAAATACTGAAATAGCAAATGCACATGCTTGCGCATCGAAAATAAATTCTGAATCTACTTAATAATTTGCCAACATGTTTGCAATTTTGTCAGTTTTATTTTCTGGTATGTATTATGTCGTATTAGTCGAATGGAAATTATTTTTACATTTCAAATATTTTGAAATGTTATTATAAATTTTCACATTTTTTGACTGCTGCGGTTAATCTGCAACTCGGTTAATGCTACCACGGATAATCTAGAGTTCAATATTGGCACCAATTGTAAACATCGATTCTGTCATCAATCAATCAGCCTGATTATGTAGCACAGCTTTAACGGAGATCATTTTTTTTTTTTAGGATTGCTTTGTCAGTGGCACAATGGATCTCTACATAACAGATTCACTGCAGGACATGCTGGACATGGATATTAAATCAGAAATGGCTACAGACCTTGGGAGTGGTACAGATCTATCAGTACGTTTCATCGCATTGTTTGACATTTTCTTATATTAGAACTTAACAATATTTTTATGTTGTGATGTGTATTACTTCTGTTGTATGATTCTAACTGATGTAAAACTCTGGTGATTTCACTTTGGCAAGCGTTATAGGAGTTATACTGGTATATATTCTTCATCTTTTATGAAAAATATTGATTGGGGATAATTGTTTCTTGCACACTAGAAAATGAGGCAATTTGCCGTTGCAAAAATGTTTTGGCTGATTTTTTTAAAAATATTTTTTATTCATGCACATTTACAAAGGAAAATGGAGCAAACGAGTTAATACTAGGTAATAATAGTAGGTACTATGTGACTAATGGCAAAAGCCTATCTCGCGTAGGCCACAAAGCCGAGTATCTCAGTAAATACTTGACAAAGATATCCGCTACTATAATATTCATATTAACAGCGATGCAATTCTTTTGCCGTTCCTTGATGAGTTATTATATTTTGATTACAGGATACCCTCGGAGTCAGCTTTTCAGACCTTCCACCCTTATTAGATATGGAAATGGACAATGCAACGACTTGGATAGCGGGCAGCAATTCTAGTTTACACAATTCATCAAACTTTGTTCATAATTTGGATTTGTATGGTTCAGAAGCGAATGCTGTCATGGTCAATCCAAATTCAGTGATGCCCTCAATATTTTCAGAATCGCCCATAAAAAGTATAGTCAATCAGAATTCTTCTAATTTGATGCTGAACTCTTTACACAGCCGGTCGGTTAGCTCGTCACCCTCACCCAGTCCCACTGAGGAAAAGAGCCATTTGACATTCTCTCCCAATACCATCAAAGTATGCAAGGTCAAACAAGAAATGGAGGAAGAAAGTATCATGAGTTATGGTGATCTAGAGCCAACATCTGAAGGGACAAACTTTGTCTTTATCAAAAGGGATAATATTCAACAAATCAAAAAAGACTTGAATGATGATTTGGATGGCAAAGCGAGCAAAGTGAACAATCCCACTATTCCATCTTTACGGATAAAAACATCACAACCTGAATTAGTAAAACTCAATAGGAATTCTTCAATTCTAAATACAAATCAGAGGTTATCTGGTACCCAGTACGTGACGACGCAAACATTGGCCCAAAAAACATTCATTTCTAGTAGCATTCAAATTATTGGGCATCAGCAATCCAGAACAATCTTAGCAAACGGAAACAAGAATCCCACCACTATTTTAATAGACAACGGAGCCTTTAACAATAATAAGCAAGTACTAAAGACCTCAATATCCAGTGGCTCTTTCAACGATAATTGTAGTCCCAAATATGTTTCTGGGAGTAAAATTGCTTTATGTGGGGAATTTCCTAAACCCGCATATTCTTACTCCTGCCTTATAGCAATGGCACTCAAGAACTCTAGGACAGGAAGTCTTCCAGTGTCAGAAATTTATAATTTTATGTGGTAAGTTAATAACTTTAATTCATCATAAGTACTATTAGTCATATTTTATATCGGGTGCGCCAATTGGTTCTAACAATTTTTAATAAGGAAAATATAGGCTTTTTAGTGGACAATTAGGTCAAACAAAAACAAAAATGTATTTTTGTACATACATGCGATTTTTTTTATATTTATGTAAGTTTTAAAAATTACATTACTTAAATGGGCATCGTGATGTTGGATATATTCTTGAATATGTTGGCAAGCATTTATTAGCTATCATTCTGATTTCTTCTGCAATATTATTTTTTAAATCCTCAAATTACGCACACGACTTCAAAAAATCGCATAAATAATAGTCAGGCGATCTGAGCAGCCGATTAATATTATCACTGAACTTCAACTGCTGACTTTGTTTCAGTGTACATTGAAACAGCAAACACACTTAGATTAACCAACCAAATAGCCGTAGGTACTGAAAAGGCAGTGTCAAAAGGGTTGCAGCCATTCAACTTACCCCCTCCCCTTTTTTTTTTTGATTCCTCATTGCCAGATTTCTTCTTTATCCAAATGACAGGATAATATATTGCACATGCTAATTACGCACTTCTAAAATACCAGAAAGGAAAGTACTTCTCAGTTATGTTTTGATTCCAGCCGGTGCGGGGTGTTATCAGGATTTATCCTGTAATACACATATATTTACAATTGTACCCTTATTTTGCTATACTTATTTGTTTGTAAGTGAATAATTAAAGTGAATAAGATATAATTTTTTAGTTATTAAGCGCGTTTTGCTATAAAAATATGAGTGCTTCGTTATAGTCCATATTGGCCATTTCATGTATGTTAGTGCTATATCATAAGTCCGATGTATAATGTGTACTCAGTTGTGACATGAAGTGCTAATATTTTTTCGTTTTAAGCATCACATTAAACACAATAATATTAATAAAATCTTATGTCATCATCGGCAGCTAATAGGTTAACCAGGTCTTTTTGTTTTTAACAATTGATGTAATCGATCCAACCATTCACAGTACACAGCTGTTTTTACTTGATTTGAGTAATTCGTTGGGGTTTTTTTTTTTTTTTACTCGCTAGTTTTTGACAAATTCTATTTTTAATATGTCTTTATATCTGTTTTTTCAGTGAGTGTGCTGTCATTCTGCTGCTCAGTGGTAGTCAAGAAATGATTCCATGGTTAAATTACGCAGACAGCATAGTTGATGATTTTTTAGAAAAAATCAGCTCATTCTTCTTAGTCATCATTAGAGTGCACGTTATCATTTATTGCATGTTCTAAAATATTTTCATCTAATACTCTATGATCAGTTGCATTTTGGTCTGAATGAAGCCAATTACGTGCCGATTAATTATCAACATTCCACACCTGTCAATTTGTTATAAATTTCGTGACACTTATTCTTCACGATTTTTCTCAAAATTGGGAATTTCTTCGTCCAGTCTGGTACGATATATGTGTCTGTACATGAAGGCTGTATGATTAGTAGGTATCCGTGTTAGGGTAGGAAATGCATTTTTACATTTTTTTATTTTATTTATTTCTTTCTCATTAGTGTTCTTTCAGCTCAATACACAGTCCAGCGATATTCAAACTTTTTTTAGCTATCCAAAAAATATGATCAGTTGAACTCAGGAAAATTGGTCTCTGTTTCGGCAATGACTTCCTCGTTTGATGAGAACTGCTTTCACTGTATTCGCCACGTGAAGTTCACTTGATGTGCTTGTGGTTAAAAAACGAAAATAATTATCACATAAACACAATAACGAAAGTGTTGTACATAATATTACCGTTCATTGGAATCGATTTAAATGTTCAGTTTTAATATAAAAAGTTACGTAAATTGACAATGATAATGAAGATGAAAAGTGAAAATTGAAGATAATAATGTGCAGAATTGTAGGCCAATTCAATGAATTCAAAATGTACCAGATTCGAGCTCTGCGGGCAATACACACACAAAGCTGACGCTCGCGTGCCCTAAGTGTAACGTACCAATCATGATTTTGGGGGATTCTTCTTAATTTTATTTTCTCCAACTGGTCTAAATACAATTGATTTTTAGAGGCGTGAACACGTGTACGCTCTAGAGCATGGGAAGGGTATCATTCTAACTTATTTTGACAATTGGAAATAAAACAAAATTTGAACGATGTGAAAATTATATCAAATGGCTTTACAAGGGCCTGTTATGATCCCAAGGAGAAGTGTTACAGTGGCGTAGCGGGCCATTATCAAGGTAGTAAAACAATTGAAACATGACCGTGAACGGCTGACGGCACTGTTTTTAAAATAATATTTTCGTTAAATTTTTTTTTTCGTTATATATTTACTTAAATGTATCGGTAATTTTTTATAAGCGATAAAAATAATTTTGTTTTATAAATTCATCTTTGTATGAAAAATTGATTGTAGAAATTAATTTAGAATTTTTAAAAATTTTAATATTTTTCATTATAGCAGGGTTCATTTTAATGAGTACAAGCACTGGATTGCTACAACTACCACTGTTTTAACTGTCTGTAGGTGTGTGTGTTAACTCATTATTTCCCTCTTTTCTTTCAGTAAACACTTTCCCTATTTTAAAACTGCCCCAAATGGATGGAAAAATTCCGTCAGACACAATCTTAGCCTCAATAAATGTTTTGAAAAGATTGAAAAACCTTCTACAAATGGTGGTCAGAGAAAAGGTAGGCAATTAATCAACCACTTTTTATTGTTAAACATTTTTATTTAAGAAAATGACCGCTTTGAGTGTTTGTCAGGAATTAAAATATCTAAATCTGAGTTTGTTCCCCTCCGGATAGTAATCAATTTTTTTTTTTTGAATCTTGCTCGTATTAAGCTCTATTAAGACAAAAATTATTTTTATCTTTAACATTTATTTAGATATGTGATCCTTTAAAATTATTATTTTGTAATAAAACCGTGCGGATTTTCACAAACCTTTGTAACACATAAAGTTATTTTAAATTTAAAGGATGCTTATGGGCCATGAATCCTTCTAAAGTGGGTAAAATGGACGAAGAAGTTCAAAAGTGGTCAAGGAAAGACCCGCAAGCCATTCGCAAGGCCATGGTGAGGCCCGACAGTTTGGAGGCTCTGGAGAGGGGAGAAATGAAGTACTGTAATTCAGAAGAGGCGACCACAGCGGATGAGGACTGTTCTGAGGATGATCTGGATGTAGATGAATTATTGCAGCCAGAAGACCAGACCACAGACGTTGAGGTAATTTTTTCCTTTTCTTCATATGGTTCGATACAGAGAAAAACAAACAGACTGGAGTCTGTTGTAATTTAAATGTGACACATTTAAATTACTGATAATATATTTTCATATGATAGTCGGAGTAATTAAACAATCATTTGATTTTTTATTTTTTATTTACTCATTTAAGTAGAGATTTTTTTTTTGTATATTTATAATAATGTAGATAGGCTACTGATATTCTGTGGTGTAATTAAACTGTTTAATTATAGACATTTTAATAATGACGGTTGCAGCAGGGACCATAGAAATCAAATATTTAGCGCTAAACCATAGACAAGAAAGACAGCACCACGTGACGTGATGCCGGTAGTTTTGTATTGTCAGATTTCTGCTTTATCCAAATGACAGGATTTTTAGTAATATATAATAACATATTGATGATAAACGCATTGCACATGCTAATTACGCACTTTTAAAATATCAGAAAGGAAAGTACTTGTCAGTTACATTTTGATTCCAGCTGGTGCAGTGTGTTATCAGGATTTATCCCGCAATGCACATATATTTTCAATTGCACCCTTGTTTTGCGATATTTATTTGTAAGTAAGTAATTAATTAACTGAATAAGATATTTTTTTTTTTTTAGTAATTAAGCGCGTTTTACCATAAAAATACAGTGAGTGCTTTGTTATTAGACCGTATTGGCAATTGGAGCGAACGACGTTTCATGCGTGTTAGTGTTATATCATAAGTCCAATGTGTGACGTGAAGTGCAAATATATATTTTTTCGTTTACAGTTATCGAATTTTGATTGTTTTTTCTTTTACATTTACAAACATTTTTTTACAAAATGGCGTAGAGTGACCTTTTCGCTAATGGAGATATTGCAGATTTACTAGAAATTTTCAATATGTTCATTATTACTTCAGAGTCCGATGATGAGAACGACGTCGTGGATGATTATTTTGGGGTTCACAGTTGAGGTTGATGAAAACCAGACATCAACAAGTGCATATGGGTTAGATCATAATTTGGATGGGAGACAGATAATTGTTACATTCCAAATATATATCAATTTTCGGAGACTCATGGTTTTAACTCGGACCTTGTAGAAGACGCGTGGGAAATAGATTTTTTTAAATTGTGTTTCAATACAGCAGTGGTCGATACTACAGTAAAATCACGTTTATTCGAAGTTGAGGGGACCGAAAATCAAGAAAAAAGTTTGAATAACGATTTAGGATAATGAATATAAAAATCTCAAAATTTCAATTCTTTTTTACATATTAACTTTTTTTATAGTAACTCGAAGTATTTATATACATCTATATCCACACATTTAAAATTAACAAACAAGTTATCAAAATACAGTGTAAACAAATCACAATATATTTTTTTTTAAAACACTATAATGGACTATCTTTTCGCGTCATTTTTAATAATGATATAATAGTCGAAATTGTCAACCCGCCATTTCTCCGCTGAAGTTAGCGACAAATGTTTCCAGCGCTTTTAAAACATTTATTTTGTGGTGGTCGCGGTGACATTTGGCACTCGCCTTTCAACGTTAAAGTTCTTTCTGTCATCATGTTTAATATTGTACCTAATTAATGGGGTCGCGTATTTTTCTGTTAATTTTGTTTTGGATAATATTTTTTTGTCAATCTCTTGTATTAATTCGATTTTTAGCAACTGTCGAGCTTCGCATTAAGGCGCGACTTGCAATAATAATTCATATTTTGGCGTTTTTTACGAAAATGTGGGTTTTTATTGTTCATTTATATCAGAAATTATTCAATAGATTTTAATTTTTTTCAACTATTAGATTGGACCTTTGCATTAATATAAAATTAATAAACTGAATGTTATTTGTCATAATTAAGACGATACAAATATTATAAGAAAGACCGCGACCATTAGATGCATTTTAGGCATGGTACGAAATTGAGTCGATGCGCTGAATAAATGTATAAATGAAATATATTTTCTTATAATCTTGAAGCCAAGATTACGGAGACAAATCTGTAGGAAACCAAAATGTTAAAAATGAATAGAGTTATAAATCATTCAATTTGCAGTACATTTGATGAATTTTTGACGTTTTTAAAATACTTTGTTTTAGTAAAAACATAGGTTTTTAAATAATAAACTATATTTACTTGCATGCTTTGAGGCTTCAACTACTATTTAAAACTAAGTTTAATATCAGAAACACAATAATCATTTTTTAAATAATATATTTCCAGTCTTATGAAACACGATAATTTTAATTGTCTCTCGGACTTTCAGTACGCCGTTGGATTGGTCATGACGGTCGTGGGATCTGTACTCCGTTGGATTTTCATTAAATTTGCCTATAAAACACATTTTATTACAAATTTTGACTACACTATGAATGAATATTATACTTATTCTCGATACCAATTGCTTATTTTTGTAAATTATATGGTTTTGGGCTGTTTTTATACGAAAACAGATTATAATTTTGACTTCTCAACATAATACATATGTCAAAACTTATGTTACAGATCTGAGCGCTAAGAATCTGACAACGCATGCGCGGCTTGCATCGCATGCTCGACTAGCGCATGCGCCTCAAGGGCATAAAATTCATTTATTCACAAGATTCAATGTGAAATTCGCGAACCCGTGTTTTTTTTTTGTTGGGTTTGGTTCTCATTATATTTTATTATACAAATTATTGTTCTGAAATTACTGCCTCCTGTGACTCAAGATGCCTAAGGTTAAAAAGTATCCATTGACACGCTCTACGAAATATTACAACAATATTTTTAATGGTTATCTTCTTGGAATAAAAATCGCAACGTAAGTTGATAATTTTTACCATTTCTATAACAATTATTTATTTGATTTAACAATACAAATTACATAGTTCAATATATATATATATATAATGTAGTGCAGATAAATTATTTTTTATTGGAAATACATATCCTTAAAGATAAATAATCTTATCAAAAGAATTATACATGACAGACCTGTCTGATACAAATGTATTTGTTATAGTCATATAAATGAATAAACATGTATTTTAATATTTTAGACATAAAAATACTGATAACTAAATAACAATAATAATAATATTATTAATTATTTTCAGGATTTTTCCGAACTGAGCATTGAATGTGCGGACTTGTGTGAACTTCCTAAATTGGATGGCAAAAGAGTGGTCGACGACATACACCAATTCTTTTCTCTAATTAATCAAATTTACTCCCACAAATCGATGTTTGGGTGCATATGAACGAATATTGAATATGTGAAAGAACATAAAATTTTATTTCTAAATTCAGTTTAAATTGTAATAAGTGTGAATCAAATTTTGTTTTGAATACGTGTAAAGAAAAAAAATAATGAAATTCTGAACAACGATAATGTGCTTGATGAACAACTAATTATTTAACAGTGAATAATAATACTTTTGTCATATTTTCATTTATATTTTAATATTAAATATATATGTAATTTATTAAAACAATAAATAAATATTAAAAAAAAAACTTTTTTTTTATTACAACCATAGTATGATTATTATATAATATTAGCATAAATAGTTTTCTCTTAACAAATACAGCTGCTTCAAAAGTTAACAATATTATTTATTAGTATGAATTTACGTCAATTCTTTTCCTTATAAATCGGGGCATAATTGTAATAATCATGTTTATCGACACAAACAATGGTTTTTTATCATAAACATAACAATTCTTAGGTGAGAACTTTTAACAAATTATTTAATTTTCGCTTGATAATTTCAAATGGCAACACATATGTATTATGAATTTTGAAGAAATGCGTATTTTCTGATAGCTTTATTACCTAGGAATTTAAAAAAACCAACAATTGTATACTTGTCTTTTTCTATTGATACCTTTCACTCTAGCAATATTTACGTAAAAAATAACGCACTTTTATATTTACTTGATATTGTAAATGAATTAACTATTAGTCTCCTCTTGAAAGGGTATGCAAAATGCAAAAATATCTCGAAATTCAAACTGGAAAAATGAATGTAGCCTCTTAATGCTATTACTGAGAATATAAAATTATCATTCAAAATTATAAAAATGTTTTAATTTAAATTTATTGAAATACTGAAAAGTTTAAGGAACGTAAACCAGGCATTCGCGAATTTCAAAATGTCTAACACGTAAATATTAGAGAAAAATTAACAACTATCGAGAACTTCTAAGAAACGCTAACTATACATTCTTTAAAATGCCTTTACACTAAACTTAAATAGAAAGAGAAATGTTTATTAAAATTAATACAAATTAAATAATTTATAAAACACGGAAAAATCTGAGGAACTCAACCGCGTACTAACGTTTGTACAACAAAATATACAAATACTACGTAAACAAAAATAATGATGGTAATATGTAATACGGAACGGAAGATTGGCAAGCACTGACATTCACAGCTAGCAGCTGTGAGAACTAGAGAACTGCGTTACCTATAAGGGCGCAAAGATAATATTTGCTATCTTTATCTAATGTAAAGAAAACGAGCGAGAGAAAAAAAGCATGTGACCTTAAGTTAAAACGTAGTGGTAAAAAATAAATATTTCATATTGAGGACGCACAAAATATATTTGTCATCTTTTCTAATATACTGAGAATGAGCGAGAAAACAATGAGAATTAACTTTATGCGTCGTGAATCGGTATAGGGGTTGTTCAGTACAGGAACAAGACTGTATCAAATCGCTTAGGTGCTGGTTCAGTGCGGTCCGCTCTATCTCTCGAACGCCGATATTCTGCAGCTGTATGCAGTGGTCCAAGGGGGTCCAAATCGTGTCCAGTGTAGTCGCAGAGTCGTAAGTATCTTCCAGGATCAGTCCAAGTGTGCAAGCCAAAGGTCAAATCCAAGGGGAAGAAAGTCCAGGTGAAAGCAGGGTCAAAGTAGAGATGAATGAAACAGTTTTCTAGTAGTGAAGTCCAGCGGTGCAGGCGAAAGCGAGGCAAGTGATTTTGCAACCGCTGGACCGTTTATTTAACTCGGAGACTCGTCTCCTGGGAGCTTATGGCTCCCTCAAAATGCTAGAACCAATCAGGAGGCGAAGGCATCCCCCGCGCCACCCCGATTCAGTCCCGCGCCGACACCACCTGGCGGCCAAATTCGGCAACATTTGCCATTTTTTCTGCCGTCCCGTAAGGGGCGGCAGAACTCTATTTTGTCCGCAATTTTCTTAATTACAAATCAACCGGACATTTCCCCAGACATCGCGAGTATTTTTTATTATTAACATTAACCTGCCTCGCGATGTCTGGTAGTTTTTATTGCGGGCGATCCCCCGGGGAATTTATTAATGCACCTTAAACTTTTAAAAATCCAATTTTATTACCTAAACGATTTTTGAGGTGTATTAAACTATCTCCGGGCGATCGCCCTCTCAATTCTCTATTTATTAACATATCATTATCAGACATAATAATTTTTTAAAGCGAGATATATTACAAAATCATAACAACAAATTCTGACGGCGCCGGGGCGTGGCCTCTTCCGCAGCCCCGCTCCCCCTCTCCCCGGCGGTCCGTTGTGCTCAGAGGCGTCGAGATCCCAGTGGTGCGGAGTGAAGATCGGGAAGTTTCTTTATTCACATAAGATGCCTCTCGTGACGTCCTATTTTTGGACCGCGATTTGTCGCGGCCCCCGCGGGCTTGTGGCTGTGTGGAACAGGGGTGGAAATATCCATTTTGATGGTCTTGGACTTTGGACAGACACATCGCGTAGCGCATGTCTATTTTCCAGATTGCTGACATCTGACAAAAAAAAAATCAAATTAGGTGAAAAATAGATAGACAAATTCATCTGGTAGGGTCCAAAAATAGCTTCGAATAACGCTATTCGATTTATAAGTACAATTTAGCATGAAAACTTTTCAGAGGGACCACATTCTGCTCTAAAACTTCGACTTGTGGCGAATTTCGAATAAATGGGATTTTACTATACATATGTGTTGCTATTTGTAATTATGGAGGGAAAATCAAATAATTTGTTAAAGTTCTCACCTAAGAATTGTTATGTTTATACTATGAAAAATTATTATGTTTATGATAAAAACCATTGTTTGTGTCGATAAACATATGATTATAAAATATTACAATTTTGCCCGGATTTATGAGGAAAAAATTGATGTATATTTATACTGATAAATAATATTGATAACTTTTGAAGCAGCTGAATTTGTGAAGAGAAAACTATTTGTGCTAATATTATATTATATAATATTCATACTTCGGTTGTAATAAAAAAAACTGTTTTTATACATTTTATGTGTTTTTAATACAATACATATATAATTAATATTAAAATATGACGAAAGTATTATTATTCACTGTTAAAACCGCGATATAATGAAATCCAAGGGCCCAAAAAATAAAAATTTGTAATAACGAATTCCCACTTATAACGAAATAAATAAAAAAATCCTACTATATGTTACGCGCCATCGCAAAAAAATGTTGCGCGGCTTCAAAAAGATCGCAAATTCTGCAAACAAAGGAGGAAGAAGGCCATAGGGCACTGAATACCTACATATTTTTAGTAGTTTTGTTATTAAAACAGATAATCAAAGGAATTAAATTAAGAACAACAATATTAACGGGATTTCATTATATAAATGCATTTTTGTATGAAAAATTGGTTTTAGGGACTAAATTTCGATTTTTTCTCTATATACTTCATTTTTCGCTATATCGGGTTTCGTTATATCGCGGTTCTACTGTAATTAGTTGTTCATCAATCATATTATCGTTCTTCAGAATTTTGTTGTTTTTTTACTTTACACATATTCAAAACAAAATTTGATCCACGCACATTCATTACACTTTATACGAATTATATGAATTAAAAATAAAACCTTATGTCTTTTCACATATTCAATATTCATTCCTGTGCACCCAAACATCGATTTGTGGGAGGAAATTTGATTAATTTGAGAAAAGAATTGGTGTATGTCGATCACTCTTTTGCCATCCAATTTAGGAAGTTCACACGAGTCCACACATTCAATGCTCAGTTTGGGAACATCCTGAAAATAATTAATAATATTATTATTATTGTTATTTAGTTATCAGTATTTTTATGTATAAAATATTAAAATACGTGTTTATTCATTTATATGATTATAACAAATACATTTGTATCAATCAGACAGGTCTGTCATGTATAATTCTTTTGATAAAATTATTTATCTTTAAGGATATGTACTTCCAATAGAAAATAATTTATCTGCACTATGTAATATATTATATTGAACTTTGTAATTTATATTAAATCAAACAAATAATTATTATAGGAATGGTAAAAATTATCAACTTATGTTGCGATTTTTTTCCAAGAAGTTTATAACCATTTAAAAAATTTTTGGAACATATCCTTGAGCGTGTCAATGGATACTTTTTGACCTTAGGCATCTTGAGTCACAGGAGGCAGTAATTTCAGAACAATGTATATAATAATATATTATTGATTTTTAATGAGAACCAAATCCAACAAAAAAATCACGGGTTCGCAAATTTCATGTTGAATCTTGTGAATGAATGGAATTCATGCGCTGTCAGATTCTAAAATGCTCCGATCGGTTGACATATGTTTAATGTTTAAATGTCAAAATTATAATCTGTTTTCGTATAAATCAGCCCAAAACCATACAATTTACAAAAATAAGCAATTGGTATTGAAAATAAGTATAATATTCATTCATATTGGAGTAAAAATTTGTATTAAAATGTGTTTTATAGGCAAATATAATTTGAATCTATCGGGGCGCAGATTTCATGACCGCCATGGCCGCGTCGAACGGCATACTAACACTTAGAGCTAATTAATTATATCGTATTTCATAAGACTGGAAATATATTATTTAAAAAATTATTATTGTGTTTCTGATATTAAATTTAGTTTTAAATAGTAGTTAAAGCCTCAAAGCATGTGAGTAAATATAGTTTATTATTTAAAAACCTATTAAACAAAGTATTTTAAAAACGTCAAAAATTTATCAAATATACTGCAAATTGAATGATTTATAACTATTCATTTTTAACATTCTGCTAGTTTAGTTTGCTACAGATTTGCCTCTGTAATCTCAGCTTCAAGATTATAAGAAAATATATTTAGTTTATGCATTAATTTAGCATATTAACTCAATTTCGTAGCACGTGGAAAATGCATTTAAAGGTCGCGGTCTTTCTTATAATGTCTGTATCATCTTAATTATGGCAAGTAACATTCAGTTTATTAGTTTTATATTAATGTAAAGGTCCAATCTAAGTAATAGTTGAAAAAAAGTCTAATATATTGAATAACTTTTGATATAAATGAATAATAAAAACCTACATTTTCGTAAAAAATACAAAAATTTGAATTATTATTGCAAGTCGCGCCTTAAATGTAATTGTTTTCAAACATTAATTTCTGTTTTATTTAAAAGGTTATGGAGACCACGTTTGACGAAGTAGACATAGAAGAAACCATACCTCTGAAGCTTGAATTTTCGTTGGCATCGCAGTTTCATCATGCAGGTAACTATTTAAATTTGATTATACCATTTTTGCAAATATTTGTAAATCAAAACAAATCTTTTTATATTAGTGTAAAGGTCCAATTTAAGTAATACTTAAAAAAAAGTCAAATTTTTTGTATTACTTCTGATATAAATGTATAATAAAAAACCTGAAAATATGAATTATTGTTGAAAGCGCGCCCCTAGAGATATTTTTGATAAAACTAAGATCATGTTTACATAAATGAATATTGAAAAACACAAACATTACAAACAAACATGAACATTACCATCTGTCATCTCACATCATATTTGACAGTGCGACTATAGATAAAAAAAAGAAAGTGCGATGCGAGATGACAGACGGTTGCCAGTTGTAAAGATTTGTACAATTTTGTTAATGTATGTTTTTTCTTACTCGTAATAAAGACGATGTATACTTCATTTCAAAGTGAATATATATTTACTTACATTTATTGAATATATAAAAGAGATAATCTTAACCTACATATATTAAAACACATTTGAATATGTTGAATTTTTTCTTACTGGCAAATGACACATCTTATCATGTACATGTACAGATCCAAATCCAATATCGATAGTGACAAAAGTCATAGATAAAAGATGGGAAGTACGATTAGCTCAAATATTAATGTGATTGTCTGTGTAAGAGCATAAAGTAAATATTTATTGCAGAAAGCCCAGCGAAGAGAGCAAAGGCCAGCTTCCTGTACCAGGCAGTGAACACGGCTCCAGCACACACTAACCGGCGGAAAACCCCGCTCGTCAACCGGATAGCTTGAACAATCTCCCCTGTGGAGTGCTTTTACAATATTTCCTTGACCAACTGAGCGAATTGCTAGTGTGAATATCAAAACTTTAGATTACTTAAATGCAATTATTTATTGTGTTATTATTTTCTTATTTTAATCCACCGACAGCAATTTGCTATTGTACAAATATTTTTTGAGATAGATTTATTTATTACGTTACTAAATAAGAATGATCATTTCCAATCTCAAATACCTATGTATTATTTTTAGAAGATAACTACGATAGTTTGGATGTTATAATATAATAATTATTGTAAGAACCACACATTTTTGGAATAATATTTTCAGATCTCAATAGATGTCAAATTGCGTAATAGACAAGAAATTAATTTCTAAATATTTTTTTACTGTGTATTTGAAAAAGGTAGTTTTATTGTCAATTAAAAAACAATTTAGACATTCAAGTTTACCAATATAAAATTTAAATCCGTTTTATACATGTGATGCCTCTTCCAAGAAGAAATTGTCGCTTTCAATATACCTAATGGAAATTTTACAATTACTTTTGGAGAGTTCCCGTATTTATTGAATGTATTTACCTAATTTGTATCTAGCCTATTTGTGAAAAATCACATGAAGTACTACAATGAGTTAGATACTAAAATGGTTTATAAATCAGTAACAACTGATTATTTATTGCAATAGTAAGGCGGCGTAATGAGTGAATCAAAATTTACTATGTAATATTTTGAACCCAATACGTTGTCCCCCTGTACCTGCTGGATATTTCGTTAGATGCATAAAATATGGAATGCGAAATACTCAGTTTTACTCCTCCCAAATCTACAATCAAAAATGTTTATTAGATCTGGTTTATATAATAATAAAATAATTGGCAATATTGAATGTGTAATGAAAATGATTTATGAATTATGAATTATAATTATATCCTTTTGATTGAATGATTTTTTGCAGTTGCACATATCGTACTTTTGTGTAATATTTTTATTTTATTAATTGCAATTCCAGTAAACTTAATTAAATATATCATTGAAATGAAAGAGACTCTCACCGCTTGCTTTTACTTATGACCAATGAAACATTAGTTAGTCTAATTTGCATTTGAAGCGGCTCCGGGCCCCAGAAAACCAACTTATTAAAACGTAATTTTAAAATAATAATCTTGCTTTTTTGTTTGCTAAATCCTTAGTATTTCGTCAAAATCTATTATTTTTAACATTTAAGACTATTGACATTAGAGCAGGGTGCTTGCATAAAAAACTTATAAACTATGACAATGTGGAGAATGAAATTTCGTTTTGGTAATGTTTACAGGTATATTGAAAGTTTTCTTCGGACTACTTATTTTCTCCCGGGCACTGGGCCTGATGCTAAATGCAGCCCTGGCATAGAAAGTGTTCTGGTTATAGAAATAATGTTTGATAATTAAGTTTCAACACTGGTGACGTTATGTTATAGAATTTAAGTGTGTGACGAGTCTCAATTGTTGTCTCTGACACTTTATCTTAGGGTTAGGTTAATAAGCACGTTAGGGATATAGTAATAGAGGTAAAGAAATGCAGCGTGTTATTCATGCGATTTTTTTCAATCAATTTTGTCTTGTGTTTCAAAGAGCAGATTTAATTTATTGATGTATTTATAAAACAAGTGATTCTTGAACCATTTTAAATTCTGTTACTAACAAATATCGAACATGTCACACGTTGTTTATAGAAATGTCTGAAAAATATCTGAATACTGAGCGATTTACAAAGTGGGTAATGAAATTTTCTTAAACTATTTCACATATTATTTAACATTAATCATGAATGGCGTGAATGTTAACAGCAATGGAAAACTGGGATTATATTCTACGGTCAGCAGTGTTTATGTTGCTATTGTTATTTTTTGTTATTCAATAACTAAATGAATTTAATTTTAGCTTTCTTAAACTTCACTAATTATAATAAAATTATAAATAATTATAATTGTATTAAATCAACTTACAATTAGTGGAGCTTAAGAAAGCAGTCGGTTACAATGACCACCAAAAAATTAATATTCTCACCCATTTTTATCGCATCTGTAATAGTTTTGCAGTAATTCAATACCTTAATAAACATTGGCTTCAGTTTCATTTGGAAGAGATATAGGCATTGTATGTAAGTAACTAGCTCAGATTAACTGCTGGCTTTTGAATAGAAATGGCCTCGTGTTGGTGGCACCTAGCAAGACAATGTAACAACGCCCATTGGTATGACAAGCCGACAACGTGTTAAGTGATATGTGAATATAATTGGTTTTTCTTAATCTACTACTATTTTATCAATAATAAAAATCATTTTTGTCTGTGACTTCTAGTCCATGCTAAGTGTCTATTGAAAAATCTCTGTGAGGTTTGCCATTGTGGTCAGTCCTCACATAACAACCAGGTTCCGTTCCAAGGACCTAAAACGAATTGGTCAATAAATGAACTATGTTTTCACTGCTTCTCCGTTACTCTACTTGTCCTTTAGAATAGTAGACACAGTAGAATACGCTAGGTCTAAATCATCAGTGCCATCTTCTTCCTTTCTTTCCAGCAGTCGTTGATAACCTTCATTTTCATCTCAAGATTTAGTTTTTGCTTCTTGTTGGTGGTAACATTTCTTTTCTCTTTTGGTAGACATCCTGTTCTGTGGGTATCAGCACAATTTTATTTGAATGAACACACTTGGCGTTCGAGGTAGGGGATGTGACACGTCTTATAATATTAAGTGTCTTTCCCCTACTAATGATGATGGAACGCAGAGATTTGATAATTCTCATACATAGGGTGTTGTGTTGATAGGCATATGATAACAGTCATAAGTGTTTAGCGGTCATTAAGTGAAAAGTGACTATATTTCTACACATCTATAAAAAAAATTATCCAGGATATTTATTAAAATGTTTTTGTGCAATAGTCACGCTGTAGAAATAAATGGCTCCCGTGTCTGATTTCAGAAAACTATATACAGTAAAACCTCTTTAGAACGAACCCCACTATACTGAAAAATGACATCAAAATATTTTTCAAAATTAATTCCTATCAATTTTTCATACAAAAATTCATTTATATAATGAAATTTCGTTAATATATATAACATTTTTTTTGTCTCGTACGAAGAAAAAAACTGATAGATTTACGTAAATATGTAAAAAAAAAAAAAATTTGCAACGAACAAATTTTGAAATATATTTCGGCTGTTTACAGTCATGTTCAATTGTTTTATTGCCTTGGTGGAACGGGCCGCCCACATAATCTCCACGTTGTCCAAACTTGGATTTATTGCCGATTGTCTAAATAGGTTAGAATGGCACCCTTCCCACGCTCTGAGGCGTACACGTGTTCACCCTTCTAAAAACTGATCTTATTTAGACCAGCTGGAGAAAATAAAAACCCCCGAAATTGCGATTGGCACGTCACACTTTAGGACATGCGCACGTCAGCTTTGTGTATGGTATCGTCTGCAAAGCTCGAGATGCTTAAAATTCTGCACATTATTACTTCAATCTTCACTTTTTGTCTTCATTATCGTCGTCAACTATTGTCATTTTTTACATTATAATAACATTTACATCAATACCAATGAACAGTAATATTGCGTACAACATTTTCGTTAATGTGTTTATTTGACAATTGTTTTCATGTGTTTGTTTACCAACATTTATATGTACAGTAAAATCCCATTTATTCGAAATTCGCCACGAGTTGAAATTTTGGAGCAGAATGTGGTCCCTCTGGAAAGTTTTCATGCTAAATTGTACTTATAAATCGAATATCGTTATTCGAAGCTATTTTTGGACCCTATCAGATGAATTTGTCAATTAATTTTTCTCCTAAATCGATTTTTTTTTGCCAATTTGATTTTTTGTCAAATGTCCGTAATCTACAAAATACACGTACGCTACGCGATATACCTGTCAAATGTCAAAGTCTAAGTCCACCCAAATGGGTAGTATTGCCCCATCATTATTTTTGTTTACGTAGCTTTTGTATATTTGTTGTGCAAACGCTAGTACGCAGTTGAGTTCCTCAAACTTTTCCATGTTTTACAAATTATTTAATTTGTACTCATTTATTTCTATTTAAGTTTAGTGTCAAGGCATTTTGAAGAATGTGTTTGGCGATTCTCAGATTTTCTCATATCTTATTAATTATTTTATTGCCATTGTTTTATATGTAAAAATAATTATTAGTATTTTTCTAATATTTACGTGTTAGATATTTTGAATTTCGCGAGTGCTTGGTTTGCATTCCTTATATATATATATATATATATCTATATAATCTATCTTTATAATCAAGAAAATAGCACGAATGCAAAACTCATACAAAACGCCAACAGTTACTAAAAAATCTATTTAATACACGAGATTGTCAAAAAATATTATCCAAAATGAAATTAACAGAAGAATACATGACCTCATTAATGACGTTGTCAACAGTATTAAACATAATGACAGATAGAACTTTAATGTTGAAAGGCTAGAAATGTCACGAGGGGAAAGGAGCGAGGAAGCGGAGATTGAAGAAAAATAAGACGTCACAGGCGAGTGCAAAATGCCTCTGCGACCATCACAAAACAAAGTTTTAAAAGCGCTGGAAACTTTTGTTGCTATCTTCAATACATCGGAGAAATTACAGTATTGACAAGTGCAACAATTATGTTGTTATTAAAAAGGGTGCGAAAATTATAGTCAGGTTTTTTAAAATAATGTTGTGATTTGTTTACGCTGTATTTAGACAACTTGTTTGTTATTCTTAAATGTTTGTATATAGATACATATAATTACTTCGAGTTGTAGTGAAAGATATTAATGCCTATGTAAAAAAATCAAGTTTTTGAAAATTTTATTTACATTGTCGTAAATCGTTATTCAAACTTTTTTTTTATTTTCGGTCCCCTCAACTTCGAATAAACGGGATTTTACTGTATTAGCATTCCGTAATTTATTCTTTAAAGTACATTTATTAATATTTTGTGGAACCCTAAATTGGCTTCAGGTCTTGATGATTCCCGCAAAATTTTAACCCTGGACAAAAAACTATAATTCCGAATTCGTCTCTTTGCGATTTAAAGAAATAGGAAGATCGATTGACTGATGCGAAACTCTCAATGCTTGTAGCGCCTCTACAATTAAATACAGTTAAAATTTAATGTTGTTTTATATTTGCATAACATTGTAGAATTTCCAAAAATATCCCCAAATTTTAGGTTATCTTATATTGTTTCGTAAAATATTTTAAATTTAATTTCTTAATTATGATCCATTTGTTTATCTGTTGAAACAACAAAACTAAATAGATTATTCAGAGTTTTCTTTATATAGAAAATCTTCCATTGTTTGCAGAATGCCTTATTATGTTATATACCATATTATGGGTGTCTTGTTTGCGAGACTTAGAAACGTTTTTAAGCCGCGCTACATTTATTTCTGCGGTGCGCGCGGAATATTCATATGTTAGGATTTTTTATTTTATTTCATTACATGGGAATTTGTTATTACCATTTTTTTTTATGGTCGCTCAGATTTCGCAATAACGAGGTTTTACTGTATATAACAGGGTTCAAATTATTTTAGTGTTTAAATAATAAAAATTTCATGAAACATATTTATTGAATTGTGTAGAAAAAAAGTATATGTTATGTGTTGGCACCAGAATTAAAGCTATGTATGAATAAACACGCCGAAGATTGGTCATAACAACAAATATTATTAGATAAACAACTTTTTTAATTTGTAACATGTTCTTATGATATCCAAATTAATTTGGTTGTTTTTGTTAAATACAAAAGAAGTATTGCGGATGAAAACACACTTAATGTTGTTCATATTCAAAGTTACTTATTTTCTTGGTACAGTTAAACCTCGTTAAAACGTACCCCGCTATATTGAAAAATGACATATATCGAATTTATGTTCAGAATTAATTCCCTACTAATAGTTTTTCATACAAAAATAAATTTATATAACGAAATTTCGTTAATATGTTTAATGAAATTATTTTAGTCTTGTACGAAAAAATACCGATACATTTATGTAAATTTATAAAGAAAAAAATTGTTAGGATGAATATTATTTCACATTGGGAGCGCCCATTTTATAGCCTTGTCAGTGGTAGACTGTAAAACTATTCCCTGGCATAAAACTATTTAAACTTCTCCTTGGGTTCATAGTAGGCCTTTATAAAACCATTTGGCATAAGCCCTGCATCGTTCAGTTGGACACGTTTGCTTTTATGACGATTGTTGAAATAGTTTAGAATTACACTTTTCCCACGTTCTGGATGTACACGTGCGCACGCATCTAAAATACGGATTGAATCCCATACCAAACAACTTGATAAAAATTAAAAGGAAACCCTCGAAAATCACATTTAGGGCATGTCAATCTTAGTGTATCATCTGCAGAGTCGAGTTTGGTTTATTTTGAACGGCATTTTGCGTTTATCTACTGATAATTGTTTTCACGTGTTTGTGTTTGCTGAGATCTTTGTGTACTAGTATAGGGTAATTTATTCTTTAAAGAACATTTTTTAATATTTTGTGGAATCCTAAAATGGCTTCAGGGTGTGATAATTCCCGTGAAACTTTAACCCTCGCACGAAAAATAATGATATTAAATGACATTGACAACAAAGTGGGCATTAATGGCAAGTTAGTCATAAAATATGGTATTCTGAATTTGTCTCTTGTCCATACAATTTTAAAAAATAGGAAAAAGATTGAAGATGCATTTGACCAATGCTTGTAGCAGCTCTATAATTAAACACAATTAAAATTTAATATTGTTTTATATTTTGCATGCCATTCTGACAATTTCCAAAAATATTGCCAAATTTTAGGTTTTTTATGTTTTTTAATTTCTTAATTAACATCTATTTTCTTATCTGTTGAAATAATAAAACTAATAGGGTTATTCAGAGTTTTTTTATATACAGAAAATACTCATTTGTTTGCAGAATGTCATTATGTTATATTATTATCCCATATTAAACTGACAATGGGTGTCATGTTTGCGGAACTTACAAACATTTTTTGCTGCGGCGTGGCATATACATAAGTTTTATTTTTTATTTCGCTATATGTCGAAATTCATTATTACGAATTTTTATTTTTAAATCCCTCGAATTTTGCAATAACGAGGTTTACTATACTTGGAATTATTCGTAATGACCATTTTTCACCATTATAAAATTTTTAATTGCACTATCTTTATAATTTATTAAAGAAATAAATATTTCCGTACTTAACTGACGAAAAATATATATACAGATAATCTTTGGAGACGTTTCTCTCAAAACACTACTGTTATTTTAGCATATAACATCTCATTGCCATTTATGTTTCGTACGTCGTACTTGCTGAGAGATTGCATGAAAGAGAATCTTTCAATTGAAATGTACGTATGTTATTTTGTTATGTTAGTAATGTATCAAGTTCCAGTGTTGACTTTTCCTCGTGTGGAGTGCTAAATAAAATATCATTTTTGAATGACAAATTTGAGTGTACAAATATTACTCCATTGCTAAGATTTGCACATCCCGTCTTGTGTAATAATTATTTTATTTATTTTTATTGATGAACAAAATATTCTCATTAAAAAGTTGCAGAGATATTGTATTAATTTAAACTGAACAATTAAAATACTTGACCAAATGAATATTAATTTTAGTCCATCCTCAACAAACAAAATATGTATTCATATAATCAATTATTTGCATTTCACATGTGACATCTATTGCTTAGAAATCTGCCACCAATCTTGACTATAGTCAATTTAAATGAATTATTTTTGAAAGCCAGGTTTTGTTAAATAGACAAAATAATATAATTTTTTTTAGTAATAATTGTAAATTGATACAAAATAGACGTATGAATTAGTTTGTACTCATTGTGAACTTTTGTATAAAATGCTTTTTTACAAATTATTTATATGATCGTCACGTTGTAAAATTCACTGTCTTCGGGTATTCGGACTGTATAATTTCCCGCTCACTATTTGAATCAATAAAATAACATGATGAGGATGACATCAATAATGCTATATTGAACATACTATCAATGTTATTTCAAAATTGCAATTGAAACTCGGGGAACATCTTACAATGATGCGATTTAGTGAAAACATACACATACTGCATTGCAGTGTTGTTTGAGTGTGTTCATTTTAAAAGACGCATGCAAATAGTTGCAGTAGTCTTTTGAGGTTGAGGAGTGGCAGCCGTCAAATTATATCTGTAAACTGTTGTGTTGGAAGAAGATTACATATTACATTATTGAAGTGCAGTGGTGGGGAAAGAGATAGATGGAATTTTTAAAAACTTCTTTAAACAAGTTGTTTGATGAACAATAATTATGTTTTAGTTTCACAAAAGTTATTTGATATTTTTTAACAATTTTGAAATCCCAGTGCGTAAGTAAATAGTTTGGACATTTGTAAATAATTCTTAAGGATATGTTAATTTTTTATCCTTTGAAAAGAAACCCCAACTTTTGTAATAGATTGCTCATAAAACCCAAAGACTGCATTTCAGGAAGCGAGTAATATTAAATGTATTTATTTGCATTGATGTATTATGTGAAATTTTATAAAGTCGCTTATGATGTGTATAAGGGACGGTTTCTCTTTCAATCATTAGCTAATAATTTATATTAATAAGGTATTGTATAATTAAGGTACATGTAATAAAATTATAGTATTTTCCTGTATTTATTATTGTTTCTGAATCCGTGGATACAAATTTTCAGATTGTTTTTTTTTTTAAATGTATTGAGGTGAATTGTGCAGGAACTTTAAACTAAGTTGAGAAAGCTATTAATAATTCACAATTCCACATTCACTGATACTATTGAAAACATATCACTCTTTAAAATTAGCTACATATTGTCTATTATTCTAGTTGTACAACATAATGTTTATCCATTACCGTTGTGTCATCCTTATTATAGAATTCAAATTTTAACATAATCTGTATTCAAATTTATATGTACAAAAAAAAAATAAGGATTGTATCCATCTCAACTTTAATATTTATTGGTTAAAAATACAGTGTTTTGTTTTATGTGCTATTTAAAATGTACTATTTATTCTTAATTATATAATATATCATTGTTTGGAAGGCATAAAGGATAATAACCTAATTTTTCAGGAGAGCAAAAAAAGATTTTATATTATTTTTTTTATTTTGATTGTTAGAAAATACCTACAGATTTTTTTGTGCTGAATGGTTTCAGAGCTACCACTTTGTCATACAGAATTGAATGCATTCTGAATATATAATTTTCTAGTTCCTTTTTTTGTTGGTTGTAAAAAATTTGTATGATGGGACGTTAGCCGTTGTGTTAAAGAGGGCTTTCCATTATATATTATAGTATATGTAATATAAAACTTATCCTATATGCAATACTTAGGCTGATTGATAAGCATCCAAATGACAAATTTAAAATGTGTATAGATTAAAAAAAGATGACGTGACTACTCCAGAAATAATTAGGAAAATCCATAAAATTTAATGGTGGCAGGTAAACAGTGGACAGAAAGTGGCAAATCCGCACCGAAGAACGCAAAAGCGAAATTGTCAGCTGGCGAAGTGATAGCGACTGTTTTCTGTGACACTCGAGAAGTAATCTTCGTGGATTACCTTGAAAAGGGAAGAATAATAAATGGTGAATACTATGCAGACTTGTTACAAAAATGCAGTAATGAAATCAAGGTGAAATGACCTCTTCGATTGAAAAGACAATTTAGTTTCATCAAGACAATACTCCAGGTCATGTGATGTTGGTTGCAGTGGCTAAAATTAAGAATTGCTGTTTCACCCGCCTTATTCGACAAACTTTGTCTTCTTTACTTTTATTTGTTCCTAAATTTCAAAAAGTGTTGGCGGACAGAAATTTTCCGCCAATAGTGATGCTGTACACGCCATAAATGACTATTTTGAAGGCCTTAAGAAATCCTATGAAAATGAAAACGTTGGTCTTAGTGTGTTGATGTAAAAGGAAACTATGTTGAAGAATAAATTTCATAATATTTTTTTATTTTTTTTTACTCGTTTTGGAAACTTATCAATCAGCCCTCGTATGTAACTTAATTTTGCTTAAAATATAATTTTTGTTTTTTCTTTTGCCTTTCAAACGATAGTATGTTTCGTAAATTAAATTGCACTTTGTTAATTTGAAAGGATAATTAATTAACATAATATGTTTTTAAGATTTATAAATCTTATTCCAAGATATTTAAATATATAAGACAAGTTTTTTCAACCCTTTTCGTGTCTAAATCACTCAAAATGATTTGAAATGAGTGACTCTGACTAAATACATTTCAACTCTTCTGAAAGGTTTATATTTAACTAATTAGTTCAATAATGTTGATGGTTCACAGAAATACAGCTGTGCGATGGTGCCATGTCACAATTCATTAATGCTCGATATACTTAATCTATGTTCAGCGATCAAATTGGTATAGCTCTATACTTAGAATCGTAACAGATAAAATAGTAGTGATGTCTGATAATCCAAATTCGCAAGCATTGATACACTTGCCAGTTTGCGCACACTTCAACAACTTTCGGAGACTGAACTGTCATAAGAAGAGTTCCTTTATTTTAGCAGAGGTATATCTGTATCACTTTCAAGTCATTTTAGGATTGAAGATTAAGCAAGTGAGAGACAGTAAGAATACTTAAAATTGTAAAATTAAGTACTTTTTTTTTTATTAAACTTTACCCCGTACTAGTGTAAGGAATATTAGTAAAAGAAAATCAGTGATTCACTATTATTGTCATTAATGTATTAAACATGAAATAAGTACATATATTAGTAACTTTTCTGAATAGTAATGATCTTGCCGAGATAAATATGGATCGGTGTGTTAGCATTGTATACCAGCAACAGAATGTCGGCGTAAGTTTTATTTTGGTTTGAATTAAAAGTCGGCTCTCTTCTATATTATATAATTTGTACAAGGGTTGTGTAGTGTGAAATTGATTTGTTTTTTAATTGATGTTAAAAACATAGAACTTCAACTATTATGTGATAGTATTTTTAACAATTCTTAGTTCAGTAGACATAATATGCATTTATAATTCATAGATTGAGAGATTTTATTAAATAAATCACATTAACTTAGTATGATAAGTTTTAAATCTGTGTTCAGTTTATAATTTCAGGCAAAGTGAAAAAAAACCTTATTACACTTTATATTGAAAATACATTTTGTATAAAGAAAAAGTGCAACATTTTATACTTAATTATCTAATATTTTGTATTTTTTCACTATGTAACCAGTATTTTAATAATTAAGAGGTTGTAGCATAAATTATGTCTTAGGCTGAATTTCTATTAATAGAATAGATTTAATTTTTGTATTAAAATTTTGTAATAAAACAAAAAGCAATTATGATTTGTTATTTATTTATGTAAATTTTCTATTCATAAATTATTAGATTAATTTCTTTAATTTGAATTCAAAAAGGAAACTCCTGACCATGACTGGACATGAGACAATTATTGATAACAGTAAGTATGTAGTTCTAAGAATTTCATCTAAGACAAATAATATTTTTTTTTTTTTTTGTTTATCTCAGCCTCGAGAAGTTGCCTCGCACATTGGAAAAGTAAGAAACAAAAAATCTACATTGTTAAGCATCGCGTCTTTGGGGATACTCGATGCTGGATATATTCGATTGAATGGCAAAAACGAGGTTTACTGCATGCACACATTCTTATTTGGTTAGTCGAAAGAATTCGACCAGACCAAATAGATAACATCATATGTGCCGAGATTCCTGATCCCAAAACCGATCCAGACCTGCATGATGTTGTAATTACGAACATGATTCACGGGCTGTGTGGAGCCGTCAACCCCCAATCACCGTGCATGGTCGACGGCAAGTGTTCCAAGCGTTACCTATGAAATTTGACAGCGGAGACTATTACTGGCAACGATGGTTATCCACTGTATCGGCGTCGATCACCCGATGGTAACGGTAGAACTATCACAACAAAAGTGAAAGGAAATGACATCGTGGTCGACAACACTTGGATTATTCCGTAATTGCCAATTCTTTCTAAAACATTCAAGGCGCATTGCAACGTGGAGTATTGCAATTCAGTGAAGTCCATCAAATACATCTGCAAATATGTCACCAAAAGCAGCGATATGGCGGTTTTTGGCGTTCAAACTCCCAATACCAACGATGAAATTACTCACTATCAAGTTAGTCGATATGTGAGCTGCAATGAGACGATTTGGCGTATATTCTCATTTCCCATTTATGAACATCATTCCACTGTTGTACATTTGGCGGTGCATCTGGAGAATGGTCACGAGTTTATTTCAACGCATCTAATGTTGCTCAACGTGCTGAAACACCTCCAGCGACAACATTGACCAGTTTCTTTTCGATTTGCCAAAGCGATCCGTTTGCACAAACGTTGCTCTACTTTGAGAAGCCACGTTATTACACTTGGAACGCTTCATTGGAGAAATTTCAACGTCGGAAGCAAGGCGATGCGGTTCCTGGTCATCTGGATGTGCGTTCTACTGATGCTCTTGGTCGCATTTACACAGTTCATTCGAAGAATGATTAATGCTTCTACTTGTTGCTGGTGAATGTTCACGGGCCGACATCATTTGAATCACTTCGAACTGTCAATGGTGTAGTGTGCCCAACATTTTGGGCTGCATGTCAACAGCTCAATTTGCTTGAAAATGATGTTCATTGGGACATGACATTCGTTGAAGCAATTGTTTCTGCATCTCCAAGTCAGATACGCACATTATTTGCTATCATTATTTCAACATGCTTCCCATCGAATCCACGTGAACTGTGGAACAAGTACAAGGATGACACGTCAGAAGACATTTTACATTAAATTCGTATCAGTTCAGGAAATCCCAATCTCGAGGTGAATGAGGAGATACATAACCGGGCTTTGCTTTTGATCGAAGACATGTGTTATCTCAGTTTGTTAGTCAAGTTAGGAATGCCAACACCAGATCGCGGAATGAACGACGCTTTCAATCGAGAATTGGAACATGAACGTGAAAATGATTGAGATGCATTGAGCCAATTAGTTTGAATGAATGTACCACTGTTGAACCCCCAACAGAAAGAAGTGAACAATATGTTAATGAAGGCAATTAATGATGGAAATGGTGGCTTATTTTTTTATTGATGCGCCCAGTGGAGTTCCATATTCCTCATGTCATTGATTTTGGCCACTGTTCGTGCGAGATCCAAAATTGCTGTAGCAGTTGCTTCTTCTAGGATAGCAGCCATGTTTCTAGAAGGGTGCCGAACAGCTCATTCAGCGTTGAAATTGCCGTTAAACCTTCAAACTACATTCATTTCAATGTAATTAAAATGCTTTTTAATTTTGATTTTTGCACATTTATTGAACTTAATTCATTTTGAGTATTCATTTTAACTTAATAAAAAACTGAATTTAATTTAGCTAATAAGTTAACACAACATTTATTGATTCTGAGCCAGTACGAAGTTCGCCGGGTCAGCTAGATATATTAAAAAGGAATAATATAATTTTTGTATTTTTAAATTATGTTTATAAATAAAGTAGACATATATATATTTAAAAAAATATTGTAACTCTTCCGAGCCGTCAGAATCAATAGAAGAATGGACATAACTCGGTGATGACAGCTCTGGAAGAATATATGTAGTATAGCTAGATGGTATTATGATTTTCATATCCAGGTTGAATTATCTGTTGAGAGAGTATTTGTTTGCTTCATTACTGTTTAATACTGATGGGTCAAGCTGTGTAAAATAAGAGAAAGATTGTTGGTTAGTGTGTAGGAGCAGAGCTGCATCAAAAATTGACTTTGTATATTTTGTTATGGCAAATATTTGCATTTTATTATTTATTTTAATACTGGTATCAATCTTCTGGAAATGATTTAGTCTTCTCAATAGTGAGACTACACGCATGGCAAAATTCACGTCACCAATTTATTTTTTTTCCCTCTATATTTTAAGGAGAAATTTTTCCCACTGCTTTACGATTTTTCATACAGCAATGTATTTGAGGATTAATGTCATCGTTCTCTGATGAAAATTCCTCATCTCAATTACTTTGTGTTAGATTCGATTCGATCATATCCCTACGATCAAATCAAACATCAATCTTTCAAAATAAACATATTTCCTTAATTTTTTTGTACTTTGGCCAGATTTTGTTTCTTGTTAAATTCTTAGTTCTGGGCTTCATGTCCTAAAAAAAATTTTTTAACAATAAAGAAGTTCATAAATAATATGTATTACTTTTTAATTAAATTTTTTTTTTAAATAATTTTTAAACTTTTTTTTATTTTCAGACTTTCGTTTGAATATCTTATTACACCATCAGTATCAAGTCCTATATATATAACTGATTCAAACCTGGATCTCTTTCCAAACCGGGGAAGGTGCATTATCCGACTATGCTACAGCGACAATATTTTTAATGACAAATTTTTGAATGTATATGTTACCTTTTTGATATTAATACATTTAATCGTTCCATTATTTGAAAGAGCCATCTATCTTATTTTTACGGAATTTCAAATACCTTTGAGTAATCTGATAGCAGATGCCAGAATTATCAATTCATTTTTATTAAATTTTGGACACATTGATACAACATTATTATTAGGATAATGTTCTGAATAATTACATCTTCACAATAAGAATGTGTTCTCCTAATAAAAAAGGTTTGTTCTTTGCATTTTTTCAATGATATATTTATTTGATGTTGCGGTGGTATTTGGTTTCTTTATACAGTTTGCTGTAATTATCAAGGAATGATATCTTTGAAGATAGAAAATTTTTAAAAGTGAATTGAATATCATTAATTGTATACATACATATGTAAAAATAAAATACACTTAATATGAGAAAAAAAAATCTCAAAATAAATCAAATCATTAGCTTGTTGGTGTATAGTGGTCAAGACGTTGGCCTAGTGATCTAGTGGTCGGGGTTTCGCACCTCGTTCCAGGACACCAGCAAGTTAGTTCTATTTTCATAGCACAAGCATTTAGCTTAGTTTGAAAATAGTAAGAATATTGATGTGACATGTATTCCGTGTACGCATCTCTATTTAAAAAAAAAATATATAGATAATTTTGCAATTTACATTTTATCACTTATTATTTTATTTACAACTATCACACACGCATTAGAAAATCAATAAATGTTAATAAATATACAAAAAACTACGTCTCTTAACACATATCTTACCACCTCTGTACAGAATATGTTTTACTGGTTCAAAAAAATATATAAAAAGCTGGTGGAGAACTGAACCTCTGTCTACAGGATTACAAACCATTACATTCCCGTGAAATCAGTGAGATGTGAAAAATAGTAGTTTACTTTATTAACCCATCCTCTGCGGTGGTGGGTCAGATCTGATCCAAGTGTTTTTAAAAATATGAATTATATGATAAATATTCGTTTAATGACATTTTCTTTCTGGCTAATCTTTTATTCAATTTTTCCAAATAATTTGAGACATAAATTAATATCATCGGACAATATTTAAATGAGTTATTGATAAAAATGTGAACAAGCGCCCAAAAACTGATCTAGGTCAGTCATTTTTATGGTAGTGCCTCTCACCGCTTGCGCCAAATCATATATTGTCAACCTTTTGGACTGGTGATACGAAGGATGCAGCCCCGCTCCAACTATTTTGCGTGTTAGTAATCCTGTCAAGTTATTTTACATATATTTATATTATTATTTATTTTGACTTATTTTGCTGGCGTCCCCAGAAAGGAACCCCAATAAAAGAGAAAGTTAGTTTTATAGCGCGCAGCGCCTACCTGGCGACCACAGGATCATCTGGTTTTGTCCTCGTAAAAATGACAAAGATACTACAAATTTTTTCTGTGCAGTGTATCTCAAGGCAATTTGTAAAACTCACAAGTATGAAACAATTTACTGCTCAGATTGTAAAGACAATCAATTTTTATCTGCTGTATCTATTTTGTGTACAAATTTTGTTTATTTATTTTTCAAATTATGTCAGTTCCAATTCCTTTTAATTTGATTGGATTTTCTGTTAAGAGGCTACTTTCATTTTTCCAGTTTGAATTTCGAGATATTTTTGCATTTTGCGTACCCTTTCAAGACGAGACTAATAGTTAATTCATTTACAATATCAAGTAAACATAAAAGTGCGTTATTTTTTACGTAAATATTGCTAGAGTGAAAGGTATCAATAGAAAAGGACAAGTATACAATTGTTGATTTTTTTTAATTCCTAGGTAATAAAGATATCAGAAAATAGGCATTTCTTCAACATTCATAATACATATGTGTTGCCATTTGAAATTATCAGGCGAAAATTAAATAATTTGTTAAAGTTCTCACCTAAGAATTGTTATGTTTATGATAAACAACATTGTGTCGATAAACATGATTATTACAATCATGCCCCCGATTTATAAGGAAAAAATTGACGTAAATAACTAATAAATAATATTGACAACTTTTGAAGCAGCTGTATTTGTGAAGAGAAAACTATTTATGCTAATATTATATAATAATCATACTATGGTTGTAATAAAAAAAGTTTTTTTTAAAAATATTTATTTATTGTTTCAATAAATTACATATTTATTAATATTAAAATATAAATGAAAATATGACAAAAGTATTATTATTCACTGTTAAATAATTAGTTGTTCATCGAGCGCATTATCGTTATTCAGAATTTCGTTTTTTTTTTCTTCACACGTATTCAAAACAAAATTTTATGTTCTTTCACATATTCAATATTCGTTCATGTGCACCCAAACATCGACTTGTGGGAGTAAATTTGATTAATTAGAGAAAAGAATTGGTGTATGTCGTCGACCACTCTTTTGCCATCCAATTTAGGAAGTTCACACGAGTCCGCACATTCAATACTCAGTTCGGGAACATCCTGAAAATAATTAATAATATTATTATTGTTATTTAGTTATCAGTATTTTTATGTCTAAAATATTAAAATACATCTTTATTCATTTATATGACTATAACAAATACATTTGTATCAGACAAGTCTGTCATGTATAATTCTTTTGATAAGATTATTTATCTTTAAGGACATGTATTTCCAATAAAAAATAATTTATCTGCACTACATAATATATGTATATTGAACTATGTAATTTGTTTTGTTAAATCAAATAGATAATTGTTATAGAAATGGTAAAAATTATCAACTTACGTTGCGATTTTTATTCCAAGAAGATAACCATTTAAAATTTTGTTGGAATATTTCGTAGAGCGTGTCAATGGATACTTTTTGACCTTAGGCATCTTGAGTCACAGGAGGCAGTAATTTCAGAACAATAATTTGTATAATAAAATATAATGAGAACCAAACCCAACAAAAAAAAACACAGGTTCACGAACGTCACGTTGAACCATGTGAATAAACGAATTTTATGCCCTTGAGGCGCATGCGTTAGATGCGCAATGCCATAGATAAGAGACGCAATGCGATGCAAGCCGCGCATGTGTTGTCAGATTCTTAGCGCTCAGATCCGTAACGTAGGTTTTGACACATGTATTATGTTCAGAAGTCAAAATTATAATCTGTTTTCGTATAAAAACAGCCCAAAACCATATAATTTACAAAAATAAGCAATTGGTATCAAGAATAAGTATAATATTCATTCATAGTGTAGTCAAAATTTGTAATAAAATGTGTTTTATAGGCAAATTTAATGAAAATCCAACGGAGTACAAAAGCCACATCCGTCATCGCCGAATTGATCGGGGTTCTGAAGGTCCGATAGACAATTAAAATTATCGTGTTTCATAAGACTGGAAATATATTATTTAAAAAATGATTATTGTGTTTCTAATATTAAACTTAGTTTTAAATAGTAGTTGAAGCCTCAAAGCATGTGAGTAAATATAGTTTATTATTTAAAAACGTATGTTTTTACTAAAACAAAGTATTTTAAAAACGTCAAAAATTCATCAAATGTACTGCAAATTGAATGATTTATAACTCTATTAATTTTTAACATTTTGCTGATTTGGTTTCCTACAAATTTGTCTCCGTAATCTTGGCTTTAAGATTATAAGAAAATATATTTCGTCTACGCATTCGTTTAGCGCATTGACTCAATTTTGTACAATGCCTAAAATGCATCTAATGGTCACGGTCTTTCTTATAATATTTGTATTGTCTTAATTATGACAAATAACATTCAGTTTATTAGTTTTATATTAATGTAAAGATCCAATCCAAGTAATAGTTGAAAAAAAAGTCAAATCTATTGAATAATTTCTGATATAAATGAATAATAAAAACCCACATTTTCGTAAAAAACGCCAAAATATGAATTATTATTGCAAGTGGCGCCTTAAAAAGGATGTGTATATTTTTAAATAACTAAAATAATGTTCTATTTTATTTAATTATAATGTTAAGCCACGTGTTTGCTTTCTTTAAAAAACAAATGTGTATTTTTATTTTATTTTTACATACGTATATTTAAAAAAAATATTGTCATTATTGTGATGTCCTTGGAATGGTGGGATGGTGTGTGTATGTGAGCCGCACTGCCGGTGCGGGTATGTGTGACTATAAAGGCGGCGCACAGGGGTGCACGCGTCTCTCTTATCTGCAGTTCATCAGCTTAATAGTTTGACCTTTACTAGTGATATACCTTGTACTAAATTGTAGCTTATTGTAATAAAAGATTAATTTTTACAAAGTCTATTTCTTGGACCTTCACATTACGAGGTGTACACTAAAGACGTACTAAAAAGTCAAGTACGTAACATTGGCGCAGTCAGTAGCTAAATAATTGGCGTAACGGTACATTAGATAATTGACGCAATGTAATATTGGCGAAATCGGTTTAAAATTTTCTTAATAACGAGCATCAAGGAAATAAGGACCATTGGATTTAAATTTGTTTCGCGAGGAAACAAATTGAAGACAAGCGGCGGATCGAGAGAAGAGCAAAGAAGATCGGGATCGTTCTTCTTGGAGCAGTTATTGTCGGCGGACTTCCAGGAACTGAGGCTTTTTGGAAGATCTTCTTGGTGAAGAAGACCGGTGGCGAGAAGGTTCAAGACGTGCAGTCGGACGGAAGGCGCAAGGCGGGCTTCTACGGATCGAGGTAGCCGGGGATCACAGCAGCGGACCAGGGAAGGCGCAAGGCGGAATTTTTAATAAATTTAGTGTGATATTGATATGGAAAAATTCTACTAATGGGTGAATTTGTTACGGATTTAAAAAAAAAAATTACCTAATTCCATTTCTTCTTCTGTTCCTACCACACTGGTTTTTTGATTATTGTAGTCAGTTTAAGTGCGATATTAATAATCAAGTACTACATGGCAATAATAATGGAATAAAATAGAACTTTTGTCTCCTTTAAAATTCATCTTTTTTGAAAAAAACAAAAATGTATGTGGGAAGGTTGGTTGTGTTCAAGTAAAAACCATTCTCATCCAAACTTGTTTATTCTTATCGGGGAGAAGCCACCGAGAGCAAAAAACAACACACAATACATGAAAAACGATGCACGGTTAGTGGAAGGCGAGAGACGGGATGTGCATCCGCAGTCCGATCGATTCGGGTACTGGTCTCAAATTGCTTCGCAGACCGCCTCCTTTGGTGCATGTGTTGGTGTACATCTGTAGTGCATGTATTTCATGCCGGTCGTGCGGCGCAGCCCGGCCTTCCTCAAACGCTTTCGCTTTGTTCGCGTGGGATGGCGCAATACGGAGAAATGACAGAACGAGGAACATCTGTACGATGCGCACAAGCCGCCACATGTGTATTAAGCACTATATATGCACTTATAACTGAAAAATCATTGCTTCGCTTTATGCCAATTTTCGTTTTGCGGCAATGGTCTGGTCCCTAACCTGACATATTAGTTAGGTACTATGGTTTTCACATATTTTCCTAATGTGTGTGAGAAATGATTTTTAAATTAAATTATTTTAGGTATATTTTAAAAATAGTCCATATTGTATTGATACAAAAAGTATGACGTGGATGGACTTTTGGGTCCTAATGCATCGTATTGGCATCATTACACCACTGGATGTGTATCTGGAGTAATAAGCAGCATTCTAGCACGATTTTAACTCCAAACAAAAAGAAACTGAAAGCAGGGAGTTTGTTTACTGTGATGTCTTTGGGATTGTATGGATGTGTGTGAATGCCGCACTGCGTATCTGTGGGCGTCAGGCGCGCGATCTCTCTCTGAAAGTCCATCGGCTTTATCGTTTAACTTGTACTAGTGATATATCTTAATTGTATCATACTGTAATATACGTGTAATTGTCACAAAGAGTATTTCTTGGACCTTCAATTTACAAAGTATACACTGAAGACGTACATAGAAGATAAGTACATAACATTTACCAAGCAAGGTTTTCTGCCAATATATATATATATATATATATTGTAACGTCGTGCGCTGTCACCAGAGGATGGAATGCCAGTGCACCACGCCACCAGCTAGACTCAGTCTGTGGATCAATAAAGTTTGGTGTCGGAATGCCTATCTCAGATGTATGGGGGAGGTCTCAGACAATAATAACACTAGATTTCAACACATTATTTACACTTTAATCACCTAAAACATAACAACCCGACATTCTACGCACGATAACTGTCTTTGACGTCTTCTTTCTTCATGTTAAACTTTCCTCCTAGTGAAGACACTCATGTTGCCGATTCAGCACACCTCGATATCCACCCTGTTGGCCATGGGGTTGCCGCGGCCTTGGTCTCTCTGAAGTGATCTCATCCTCCAGAATTCACGATTTATACGGGCAGAACAAGGCCCAAATCTCTTGTTCTGCCGCGAAAATAGTCCTCCAATTGTCGATCTCCATCGCCAATACTCTAATTTCGGCGGAGCGCCGCTCGGCGTTCGCCACACGCACACCTCAGCTCGGGCGCTCGCCACACGCACACCTCAGCTCGAGCGCTCGCCACCAAGTCCCCCGCTACCTTCCTCCGACCACTCTCACCACCGGCCGCGTCTACTCACATCGGTAGATGGCGCCCTCAGCCTTGGCGCGTATTTTGAAATGTCACAATATATATATATATATATATATATATATATATATATATATATATATATATATATATATATATATATATATATATATATTGGATGAATATGGACTTACTCCATTTGAATTAATTTTTATTAAACAGAATTTTTTATTTTATTTTTTTATTTGTATTGTAAAATTTTATATTTGTGTATAATATGGAATCATTAACCCTGAAAGCGAGGGAGAGAAGACAAATTGATATCTTTAAGATGTGGTGCTAGAGACACAGTTCCGCATACCATGAGATTAATGTCTCCATTCTACAGGAACTGCAGACAATATTGTGGACTAGGTCTGTTATATCCTGTATATATATATTGAATTTAAGGTTTCCGCCAGTAATAGCATATGAAACTGGCGTATCTTCTGGCGTTTTTTTTTAGATGGATTAACTGGTGAAAACCTAGGTTGATGTTTCGACACGGCATCACGTGCCGTTGTCAAGGCGTTACCTAAAGAAATTACGGTACAACCATACTTTTTCACGTTCATTTTCTAATGTCTTCCTGGACACACGTGCTGTAACGCGACAACTGGCGATCAATTTCATATGTGCGAGGGGCCCCTTTCGTCTTTTGAGTAAGTCATGAGTAAGTCGTTGCAAAATTATTCACGGTGTTACAACCGTATCCAATATATGTTTTGCCTTTGAAGCAAGCACAAAGGCACAAAGTTTTGACCATAGAAAAGAGGTGTACTTTTTTGACGTAAACTCATATTTATGGTTGACTGTTTTGACTTTTGGTTGTTGTGTGCGTTTGACAGATGTAAATTGCACATGGATTACTTCATTTTGAAAAAGTGGATATTACTGAGCTGTTCCCTCTATTTTATAGAAGTTTTTAATAATATCCACCATTTCTTATTTACGCGTATTATCAGCTTCTTTAGCTTCTTGGAGCTAAGGTTTTTTCTTTTTATTTCCTCGCACGTTTTAAAATACGATGACGAATACACGAGAAATTATAACCCTTCAATTTGGTCATTATTCTAACTTCGTTGGAGCCCACTTCTGGAATATTCAAGAACTAAGTTTTAACTACACTGAAAATAAAACTTCTGATATAAATCACGACGTTTTGTATCGAGAGGGTTTGACAATAGATGGTAAAGTAACATATACTCCTAGATTATTGCTGGCTGATCTAAAGGGAAGCTTGAAAACCTTACCGGAAGCTGGCTTGGACCAAACAAATTCGGAAGGCGGGATATTATGGACTAACAAAATTGAGAAGAAAATTGAACCAGCTATAGAAAAAAATGCATACCTTAAGTACATAGACAATGCTGGTGAAGGTGCTCCGGAACTAAATGAAGATTTTGATTTTGGGAATACTATTACCACATGGACAGATTATTTATACCCGAGGTTTCACCAGAGAACAGTCAATGTTGTCAATGAGTTCAAGCATAATGATGAAGAGGTATATATGATCATTTAAATATTTGAACAATTAATCAATTATGTGTTTGTACTGTGTCATTAACAGCATCACAGAAAGCGAAATACATATCTAAAACTTAACATGATGGTGTCTCCATAACAACTTTTTTCCATAAAAATTCCAGTTGCCGAAACAAATTTTTGATAGATTTCCTCTATATCGCATTGAATAAATTTTTAGAAAAACAAAGTTTGAAGATTAGACAAAATTCACTTGGCTTCTTAAATCTTCCACTTTTAAGTATTTAATGTTTACTAAAATTTAAAAAAATAAATTATATATGCTCAATAATCCTCAAATACAGTAGATTCCGGTACGGTTTCAAACTACACCTGTGACTCTTCTCCGATAACACGTACAACTCCTCAGTGTTCACTGTCTTTTTTTTCTTTTAAAATTGTTTGCAATAAACATGCTGATATTCCAGTAGCTTCTGGAACTCGTCTTTGAATTTTTTCTAAATCACCAACCTCATTGGCAGCTTCATTAGACATGAACTTGTATACGTTGAATAATATTTCATGCGCTTGCCTTCAAAGTGGTCGTCCACATCGCAAAGAAGATGATGAAGACATTATGTAAATATTAAAAATTCCGTAATTCTCATTAGGTTGAGTGTATCTGCACTAAAAAGCGATCGGGAACATCCAGAGCACACAAACTCCTTGAAGGACAAGGGTTGACTAATTAAAATGAGAGCTGTTTGGTGACACACTGGATTAAGCCACACTCCCTTCCCCAAATGTGTTTCTGCGCAGATTTTTTAAAGCGCAAACTTAGATTGGTCGTACTCTATATTACATTGATTTAAAGATGCTTGTTTTTTCCTATTTTGGTGTCTCTATATTCATAGTGCGTCTTATACTCGATGGCATCTTACAATCGCACATTGTAAAATATCTTCATCATTTATACTCCGTGATCAATTATATTTTGGTCTGAATGAAGCCAATCACATGCCGATTGTGTCAATACATCACAAATTTTGTGACACTTATTCTTCAAGATTTTCTTAAAAATAGAGAAATTCTTAATCACGTCCAATCTGGTTTAATCAGGGATTTAAATTTGCTTTCGCATAACATCTTCAGTTTTTATTAATGCTTGAAACTTAGAGGTGAATTTTCGTGCAGCTAGATCGCTGCTTAATTTTTCACCTCGAACGGTGATTTGTTGGATGTCTTGACACCATGTTGATCATCCATAAGACGTGTTAAAATCGCTCTGCAACTTTAATTCGTCATAAAAAAATTTTGCTTTGGTTGCGCAAATAGAATAATTGTTGTGGCACCCTTGAAAGCGGGTCCCACCAATACCATATATTACTGTGCTCTATTGTAAACGAGTGACAATAATGACTGGACGCAACTTAACTCCATAAAACATTAAAATAACATAAATATTTTGAACCAAGCTAATTTTATTATGAGTGTAAATATTTATCATTTTCAGGTATTATTTGAAACTTACAACGCTGGATTAAATATTTGGAAAACAGAACAATTTATTGAAACATTCTGTGATAATATCCGTCATTATGCCGAAGAATGTGATAGTATTCAAGGCTTTCAAATTTTTCTGGATTCAACTGATGGCTTTGGAGGTCTCGCTAGTCAATGTATGCAACATCTTAATGATGAATATTTAAATAAAACAATATTGGCCATACCTTTGATTGCGTCATATTTCCCCGATAACAATCCCGTAGATCAAAAAATGAGAGAGTTGTCTAATGTGAGAGATTCTACAAGATTAATTAATCTCGTACAAAGTTATGAAAATATGTTTGAGAATACATCTTTGTTTGTGCCAATGTGTTGTGGTGAAAAAGGATGGCGGAAACCAGGACTTCAAAGGCAATTTTACAATCTGAAATACAATTCAGAAAATTACTATCAATCATCAGCTATTTTAGCATCCGCTCTCGACACTGTATCATTGAAGTACCGCCAGAAATGTAACGAATATAATTTGTCAGATATTTGTGGTGACATGACAGGTTATGGTAGAAAAATGGCTGCAGCCAGTGTAGGTCTTCCATTCAATATGAAACAAAAAGATTTTTTGATTGATCATTTAGATCATATCAATTCTCCACTTTGGACCACAATAACACCTAATTGTAAGGTGTCTACAGATAAAGTGTTTCAACACATTACAGTCAGAGGAATACCGGAGGAGAAGTTAAAAAAGCCTGTAAATACTGCAAAGCAACAATTGCAAATGGCTGCTTATAATTGCGACAGCGTCAAAGAAATGTTGAAATTTTATTTTCAATGCAATTGTTATGCGTCTGCGAGTAATATAACTGTTTTTTCCAAAGGATTAGAAATAAAGACGCCTTTCCCAAAAATTTTCAGCGAGGATTTAGATAGAAATGGATTTGTGAAAGAATTTATTAATGAAGAATATGTGGAAAGCATCCCCGTCATAGCCGGGTTGCACAATGGAAATTTTATTTTTGAAACATTGGAAAGTCTCCACAGAGAAGCAGCTCGCATAAAAATAGGAAAAATGCACAAATTCAAGGAAGATGGATTAGAAACAGATGACTTTGTTAACTGCTTAAATAATTTAGCAGAAATGCAATCAAATTATGAAGATAATTTTGAACTTTAAGATTACATCTAAAACCGACTCCCACTTTTATTAGTGATGAGAATGGTATAAATGTTTGATAATTATGTCTGTTATATTGTAAGATAACATATCTTACAATATAACAAAAAATATTGAAGCCTTTGTAAGATGTATAGTGTCTTAATATTTTGCTAACTAATATAATTATTTAATATACTTGGCTATTTTGTTTTATTTTTGTCAGGGTTTTATTCTTAAATAAGTATATCAATACCTTAATCTGCAAACCAGTCAACTCCATGTGTGTCAAATGTTGAGGAGCGACAAAAAACTGTTTAATTTGATGTGTTTTTACTTGTGTACCGGAAAAAGACGAGATATTAGTTTGCGAATTTAAAAACTACACACATGTGTGCTTTCTTTATTGGTAACAACATACACATCGACGAAAACGACACGGTAGAAAGGTTAAACATATCCCAGAATATTTATAATTACAGTATTAAAAAAAACATATAACTAAAAAATTATTCTATAAAAAAAGATCGAAATTTATAGAATTGTATTGACCTATTAAAAATTAATTTTGCGCAATTTACTAGATAAAGGGTTTTTCATTAAGGGCGCTCAAACTTTTTTTTAAAATAAAACAAAAACGAATGAATATATCTAAAAAAAATTTATTATGTTTTGAAGTACATTTAGTGGCAATTATGTATGAAATTCAATTTCCCTCGCATGACCACCGCGGGCACGTTTGCAGAAGTCCAATCGTTGAATTCAATTTTCCACCACTTTTTCACATAATTCGGCCCGAATCGCATCAATTTCGCGTTCAATATTTTCTCTTAGCTCTTGTAACGTCGCCGGCTTGTTGGTATAGACCAAAGATTTAACATAGCCCCTAAGAAAATAGTCCAATGGTGTTAAATCGCATGATCTAGGCGGCCATTGAACTGGTCCATTTCGCGAAATAACACGCTCACCAAATTTGGTTTTCAATAATGTTGCGTGTGCCGTGTGACTGGTAGCGCCGTCTTGTTGAAACCACATATTGGCCAAGTCCATACCTTGCAATTGAGGCCGAAAATAATCAGTTATCATGGAGCGATAACGATTAACATTCACAGTAACATGACGATTAGCATCAACAAAAAAATATGGTCCAATGACACCTCCGCCATGTAATCCACACCAAACAGTGATTTTTCCGGGATGCAATTGTGTTTCGTGAAGCACGTGTGGATTGGTGCCTGCCCAATAACGCATATTTTGCTTGTTTACATATCCATTGAGCCAAAAATGAGCTTCGTCGCTAAAGATGATTTTTCGATGGAATTCAGCATCATTTTCAAATTGTTGTGCAGCCCAATTGAGGAATTGGCGACGCTTCAAATGGTCAAGCGGCTTTAGTTCTTGTGTCAACTGGATCTTGTATGGATGTAGGCCAAGATCTTTTCGCAAAATTCGCCACAATGACGTCACAGAAAATGCCCAATTGTTGAGAACGTCGTGTTAGTGACTCATTTGGGTCATCAAGAACAGATGCTCTAGCGGCGGCAATATTTTTCTCACTTCATGCATTTCTTTGTCTCACTGGCACTGGAACATTGTGTAGCGACAATGTGCTTTCAAATTTTTGCACCAAACGTTGAATTGTTGATGTGGCAGGCAAGTGATGACGACGATAAAATGGTCGTAATGCTCTTAAAGTTGCGGTGAGTGAACGCGAATTTTGGTAGTAGATTTGAATAATTTGCAAGTGTTGCTCCGGTGTGTACTGCTCCATGATGATTTGCCAACTAAGTACAAGTGTTAACCTCAAAAAAAAATTGAAGAAATATGGCGTAGTTTCTTGTCCCTGTTGAAAGAAAGTTTGAGCGTCCCTATTGAAAAACCCATTATAAGTGCCATATAAAATGAGTAAAACAATTATTTGTTGAGATTTGTGGCTTACAACCTTTTACCGGTAGACTTTCCGCCACCATTGAGGGTTACAACACAGGTAACATAAATAAAGTATGCAGTGTGTTTTTTAATAATATATTAGGTTGGGTATTATTAATAAGAACGTTATGGGTTTAATTTCAACTTTATTTTCAAGGCGCGCTCAGACTACGAACGACACACACGGCAAAGGCGGTAAGAAGAGTGCCATGTCTCCGAAGTTAGTTGCGCGTCCTTCCTTCTAACGGCAATCCTGGTAATCTCTTGTAGTGGTTATCCTGGAATACGGCCTTTGAGTATTTGGCACGTAACACTCTCCCAGCCTGAAAGTTGTTGGGTCTACCCAACAGGAACTACCTTCTTATTCCTAAAACAAAATATTGGATTATATATGAAATCAGTATCTCATTATTGGAATCATCTCACGATGACAGGACACTTTCCTTCATTGTTTTGTCCCCGTACCACTCCTCTTTACTTGATTCTCATTGGAGCTCTCCCATCGCTCAACCTCAAAGGGAGTACTTAAATTCTCAACCTTAAAGAGAGTGCTCACAATTCTCAACCTTGAAGGGAGTCACAATTCTCAACCTTACAGGGAGTTCTCAAAATTCTCAACTTTAATGGGAGTACTCAAATTCTCAACCATAAAGAGAGTGCTCACAATTCTCAACCTTGAAGGGAGTCACAATTCTCAACCTTACAGGGAGTCACAAATGCCATTAACTTACAACCCATCTTAACCTTCTAGTAGGTCAATTAGGTCCTCTCGGTCTCTCGTATCCCCACTGCTGTCATCAGAGTCAGAAGTGCTTTCATTTAATGGGGCATATAACTTCATTGCATCGGCTGGAACAACAGCGGTGAAATTTTTATACCCACGCATACCTTTTATCTTATACCTGTCATTTCCTAAAACAACCATTACTTTATAAGGCCCTGAATACTTTCCATTCAGTTTCTTATTCACTCCACTCATTGTACATGCTGGTGAACCCTTCCACAAAACCAAATCACCTACTTTATAACTCCTGGCTGGTTTCCTTTTCTTATCATACTGCTCCTTCATTCGTACTGCCACTTTCTTTAAGTTCTCTCGAGCCTTTTGACGTAAGGTTTCTACTGACAATTGACGACTACTCGTTTCCATACCTGGGAGCAACGTGCTTTTGAAGCTAAACATGAGTTCAAAAGGAGATACTTTGGTCGACTTATTAGTGGTGTTGTTAATGCCTTGGATTATGTTTGGTATTAAATTCATCCCATTTACTCTGGTCACTTACACTCGTCCGCATAGCATCCAAAATTGTTCTATTTATGCGTTCCACTTGCCCATTCGCCCGCGGGGTGGCAATCGCATTCATTGTGTGTCTGAATTGTTTCCTGTTCGCCAACTCTTTGAAATATCTACTTGTGAAAGCTTTATCACGGTCCATTATAACATGAGATGGGGTACTAAAGTATGCAAATACTTCCTCTAACAGTCTAATAGTTTCCATTGAGCTTACAGTTTTTGTCGGTTTTGCGATTACAAACTTGGTGAAGGCATCGACTAGCACCAATAGATATTTAAATTTTCGGCTAGATTGATTAAATGGGCTTAAGTGGTTTATGTGGACACATTTCATTGGTTCCTTGGGTTTTGGGATGGGATGGAGTTTGCCTTCTTGCTTTCCATAATTGCCCTTTTTGTAGGACCACTCTAGGCATGCATTCACGTATTTACGTATGAAACGAGTCATTTTTGGAAACCAGTATTCACTCTTAATTCTTGCTTCACAACGTTTTAACCCAATGTGACCAATATCGTCATGATACTTGCGAACTAAATTAAACCGAGCTCCCTGGGGTACAACTAGTCTATTTCCATTTAAGTTTTCCAGTATAAGCGTTCATCTGTGAATTGAAAATCTTTTACCACTGCACTATCAGCCTCACTATTTTGGAGTAGACCTATTATTGACTGCAATTTAGAGTCTTGCAATTGTAAAGTCAAAAACCAATCAGCATGGTTAATCGAGCAAACATTAGGGATGGGTAATTCAATGGGATTACGACTTAATGCATCCACATGCTTCATTTTGTCTCCTGGCCTGTATTCGATCTCCATATCGAAATCCTGAATACTTAGCCACCATCTAGCTATTCGCGGTATTATATCTCGTTTGGTTAAGGTGGATTTAACTGCCACACAATCAGTTACCACTTTAAATCGCAACCCCACCAAATATATTCTAAAACGTTTTAAAGATTCTACGACAGCAAATGTTTCCAATTCATAACTATGGTAATACTTCTCTTCTCTTGTAGTGACACAACTAAAATAATAAACTGGTTTTAAACAGCCATCTGATTGTCTCTGTAATAAGATTCCCCCCAATCCATTCTTGCATGCATCGGTATACACTTCAGTCTCTAAAGATCTATCATAAAGGGTTAACACCGGCTTGGAAGTAAGAATGGTTTTTAATTCTTGGAATGAATTTTCTTGTAAGTCTCCCCAACCGCAGACAGTGTGTTTTCTAGTAAGCAATGTTAACGGTTGAGCAATAATGGCAAAATTGCGAACAAACTTCCGAAAGTAACTTGCAAGTCCAATAAATTGTCGAACTTGGTGAACATTAGTAGGTTTCTGAAAATCTAGAACCGCACTAATTTTCTGATTTCTTGGCCTGGTTTCCCCGGCTTTGACTTTGTGACCCAGATAACTAATCCCAGTCTTTAAGAAGGAACATTTACTCAGATTAAGTTTTAAGTTGGCCGCTCTCATACGTGCGAGTATCTTGTCTAACAACCGGATACCCTCTGGTATATCTATCGGTGGTATCAGGATGTCATCCATAAATGCCAAGACTCTTTCATCCTTCATGCTTCCCAGCACCCTATTAATCAAGCGTTGGAATACTGCTGGGCCATTGGCGAGTCCAAATGGTGTTTTCACATACTCGTATTGGCCATCAGAAGTTACAAATGACGTCTTATTAATAGATTCCTTAGCCAGAGGTACCTGGTGGTATCCCTGCGCCAAATCTAGATTCGAGAAATATTTACATGTTCCCAATTTATTTAGTTGATCTTCAATGTGAGGTAATGGAAAACGATCTTTTATAGTAATAGCATTGAGTGCTCGATAGTCTACGCAGAGTCTATAGTCACCTGATTTCTTTTTTACAAGAATTACTGGAGAAGCATAATTCTAATTTGATTCGCGAATGATATTGGCTTCTAATAGTGAATTTACTTTGGACCTAACAACTTGGTTTTCTGGAAATGACAATCTGTATAGCTTATGGTAAATCGGTTTTGTAGTTGTTAAATCAATTGTCATCTCAGTTAGGTTTGTGGTTCCCAAATCATACTCATGCTTTGCAAATACTCTCGTGTGATTGTTCAACACTCTCATCAACTCATTTTTACTGTCAGCAGGTACATCTCCCATCTGAATATCTCCCACACTCGACATGAAAATGTTAAATTTCCTTGGGACTGGCATTTTTAAGTGCTCTGAAACTTCAATTTCTGCCGCAACTGATCCATTCGGTTTGACTGAATTTTGCCAAAACTGACTGAAATTTTCGCAACACTTCTCTGCGCGGGTGATAGTCTGTCCCGCTTTCCAGTGAACAGGATTATTCCCCATATTGGACACTGATATAAGGCCCGTCTCGCCACACACAATGGTCGCGGGGAGCATGTAGCACGTCTCTCCCATTTCAAAGTATCGGGGCTTGGTGCAGACTGTGGACCCCTTACCTTCGACGATTTCAACTGAGACATATGATGTTTCTCCTGACTCTATGACCACTTCCTCCCTTGACTTGACTGTGGTGCGCGGTTCCTCACATACTTGTATTTTTTCGAGTTGGTCTTCAGCATTATAATCAACTCGAGCCAACCCCTGGCTCACGGTGAAAATGACACACTTTATCCCACTTCTGAACAGGTTGGGTATGATTAATAAGAACGTTATGGGTTTAATTTCAACTTTATTTTCAAGGCGCGCTCAGACTACGAACGACACACGGCAAAGGCGGAAAGAAGAGTGCCATGTCCCCGAAGTTAGTTGCGCGTCCTTCCTTCTGATGGCAATCCTGGTAATCTTTTGTAGTGGTTATCCTGGAATACGGCCTTTGAGTATTTGGCGCGTAACAAATACTTTATTTAAAAAAATAAAGAGGTAATCATTTTAAATACACACTTTTTAAAAATAATAATTCTAAAATCAATTTTCTGAAGCTATCTCATCATAATCTTCAACTTCAGCGTCGATAAAGTCCACCACTTTTTTACTTGATGGCAAACTTATAAATTTGGTATGATACCTGGACGGTATCACTTTTTTTTAACAACTTTATTAAATTGTTTTTTATTAACTCACTTATTGGAAGCTATGATGTGTAGACTGCCTTCAGGATTTTGTTGAATGCATTGGATAACTTTTTTGTTCTACATTTCACTCGAACATTGAGAGGCAATCAGGAATTGTCGTAGGCATAGAAAATAGTGATACGCTCATCGTTGTTTCGGACGATTGCCCTTTTCTTTTGCCTTACCTGTTCTGCATTGGTTAATGTTTTTTCTTGAAATACCTTCCAATCTTGAAAATCTTTGAAACTTCGAACATAAACTTTATAAGGCTGCAGATTTCTTTCATTTTGGTTGCTGAAGCCACTTGCAGAATGCGAAAAGCCCTTGAGTCCGAATTCATGTTAAAAATCTAAATTTTAAAAATTGGATACAAAAAATCGAAATAATAACACAAATTTAATTTTAAATAACCACAAACACAACAAAAGCACGAATATGGTAAACCTTGTAACTTCAACCACTGCCTACTAGATCAGAGAGGTAAAAGGTTGTAAGCACCTTACAACCTTTTACTTTTCCTACTGTTATGCACAACTATGCGCCAACGATAACAATGTGGTCGCCCAGTTACGTCACCGCTAGGGAGCACTCAGATGTCGCCGAACGCACTGAAAAGTGCGGGCTACTCCGAGTGCTCCAAATTCACCGGCGGTAATACTCCGATTTGCTATATTAGTACAAATGCGAGGCGTGCAGGAGGTGATGTGTGCAGGAGAGAAGTAAAAGGCTGTTGACTCAGGAAGGCTGCAGACTAGAACTGACGCTCAACTGCGGTACTCCCCCTATTTATTGCATGTTTCATCCAGATATGGCCAGCAGTGGTAAGGGGGGCTCACAACCCCCACCACTTGACCGCTGTGATGCGACCGCCGCCATGCAGCGGTCCGTCAAACTACAATATCCGGAGCCCGACAACCGTGCCAAAGTCGCGCTTCAGATATAAAAATAAATAAAATACAAAATAGTTGTGGAATATCGCGAACAATAAACCAACAAGACCTAGCTCGCGATATCCACAACATATTCAAGGCATTTATTATACGACAAACAAATATGAAACAAGGAATGAACAGGGGGTGGGGGTAATCGCCCATAATTTACACAAATATTTTCAGTGGGTGATCACCCCACACAAAGACAATACAAGTGTGTGGATATCGCAAGCATTAAACATTAATTACCAAGACCAGCTCGCGTTATCCACAAAAAAATGGCTACAAATGTGGACGACCGCCCGAAATCTTAATACACAAAACAATTACATTCGGTGGACGGTCACCCCATACAAAATACAATTGGTGGCCCTACCGAGGGCCGCCTGCGGCCCCACCATGTGACTCCCGCGGGTTCATGGTGAGCAACAAACCGCTCCTGTACCGCTCGCTGGTAGCTCCGCCACCGCGAGCTGGTACGTGGTGGCTGGCCCCTTACGGAGCCCGCCACTGGCGCCCAGCGCCCATCGGCCTGCTTGGTGCCACTGGACCGAAGAGAAAAGGCCCATCTCAGGGCCGCTGAACCGTAAAATACGAAGGGAGCTCATTTCAGAGCTCCCGATTGGAGAATTCGTCCAGTGTATTCCAAATATCGTCTCCAAACGAGCCTTTCCGAGTCTGGCTGCCGGCACTCTGCGCGCGGCGACTCCTCACGAGAAGCTGTTTCCTGAGCCCATCGTGAGGCGGAATCCTGTGTCTAATACTTACTTTCCTTTTGTGAGTTACCATAAATTAAAAAACAAGATAAATTATGTTTCCAATCATGTAAGGCTTACAATCTTTTAACTTTCCTACTAGGAGAATGGCATTTTCAGTTTGTGTAATAAACCAGTCGAGGGTTACAACCTTGTAACTTTCACCGTCGATATATTAGCCATTGAAATACACTGTGGAAAAGAGTTTAGTTAGCGAAGCAAATATGTAAGTGTTTCCACACAGAGTTTTCAGTATGGATTAATGCCTTTCAAATTATGCACAGATTGTCTGAAAAATGCAGAAACTTGGCAGCCTCAAGATGCCCAATAAGTTGAGTAAGAAAATATGTAGTTTAGTAGGTTTCTCATACGGATTGAACAAACAAGTTAGATGCGACGTTAGAAGTAGAAGAATGACCATGAAGCTATACACAAATAATTTGCAATTTTTCATACTGTTGACTGTTAGACAAAAATCTAGCCATGGGTTAGGCTAATCCAGGTAGTAATGGCTAAAATTTTATAGGGTTTCATGACATCATTTATTTTCATTTCCCAGAATCATGAATAATGCAGTTTTTTTGCTTATATGCAGGCACACCCCTGTTTATCACTGATGATTTTGACAGCCAAAAATGGTTTTTCCATATGAAACAACTTAAATTCTGTGTTTAACCAAAAAAAAAAATTTTTTTGCTTAATTTTTAAAATTTATTTTTGTCAATTTATAATATTTTTTTATTTTCTCTTTTCACATTCTTCTAATCACATTTGTATATATATATACTTCTACCCAAATTAATGTAGTTCTAATAATTATTTTTTGTTTCTGTCAATTTTTATACAGTGGTGGTACCTTGGTATACATCCTTAATCCGTTCCAGATCTTTGGACTTTTTAAAATTTTTTGAATTTTTCCCAAATAAAGAAGAAATAATTAATCTGTTTCCATGAAAAAAAAATCGTATATACATTGATGGGGTTGAATAAAATATATTAAACAAAAATTCAATTCAATTAAATAAATTAAAATTTAACAGGTCGAAGATCATTAGGTTTAAGTACTAAAAATCTCCAAAGAAATTTGCATCTGCCTTCCCCTCAGGATGTTTCGGAAATGTGACATTGTCTGGTGGTCATTGTCATTCCAGACAATGCTATTACGGCTTGTTTGGGCTTTGTTGGCTTCTCATTAACTTTCATAGAACTAATGAAAATCATGAAAAAACACAAAATCATGCGAAATTCTGAGTTATGCGCGCGTTGTTCACTGAATGGTAGAAACAGTCGTACTGACGCTCGTGGGTAGTTGTGACAGAGATGCCCCCTCTCCAAAAACAGAATTCAGCTGAATGAAACGAGGACGTAAGTGCGTATCATTTGAAGCACGCGAGTGATCGCCAAACAAAGGTCGTACACCAAACAAAAATGTTCGCGTCCAAAAAGGACGTATATCAAAGCAGACATATACTGAGGTACCACTGTATATATATTCCGATGTTACTTGTGTACTCCTATTGTATTGTATTTACTATGGTGTACGAGCTGCACACATTTCTATAAATAATTTTATAAAAGCCCATAGGGTAAACCCGTAAATATAAAATAAATATATAAATAAAATATATCAATCACTTTCGTAAGTGGCAAAGTGTGTTAACTTTCTACAAAAATCAAAATTCATTGTTTCACTGCTGTCCCGTTAAGACTCAAAAAATGGTGGCCTGTTTATCCATTGCATTATTCAATTCTTGTTTTAAACATATTTACCTGTTAAATGTGGCCATGTGTTTGTATTATATGTAAAATAAAACAAATATTGTACTAAGATCATAATTTTAGTTAAACGCAAAACAAACAGACTAAAAACTAATATTATACAAAAATTTATGCTCGTTCTAAAGCTCTTTCTTTCATCCTTGTAATAAAAGCAGCTCCTTTATTTTTTCTGAAATTTTCATAAGGGTCATTCAGATTCACTCCAACACCTGAAAACAAAATAATGCAGTTTTAAAACTCAATGTCGATACAATATATTTAGTAAGAGACCAGAAAATAGTAATGGAAATAAAAAATACCTTTGTATTGATCCTGTCTATCGCGCACTGCTCCCGCATTAATGGGAGATGCGATACCCTGACCAGAAGAACCCAGGCCGCCTTGACCCCAGCCCATGCGCCGCAACATCTGGTGTCCCTTGTTTGACGGATCTAACTCTGACAACTCATTTGGATTGCCAAATGAAGGGGTCCTGCATAATTAAATTGTTTAATAATGATGTTAGCTGTATTAGTTGTGTACATTTTTAGAATACGTTTTCTTTAATAAAAATATAATAGGGATTAAGGAATACATTATGATAAGATTTGAATTATTTTCGAGGATTTATATTATATTTTATTCATTATAATATATTTTACACAAGAGTTAAAAACCTTGCTTTACTAAACAAGTTCAAATTTTTTAAATGTGTATCTAACTACAATTTGTATTTATGTTAAGTTATGAATAAATTATTATTTAAATCATTCCCGATATTTGTTCCACAAGAGTTTCTCAAATTCTAATAGCAACCTGTTTAAGGTGGATATTTATTTTACATATGCGTCTGTCCTTGCAACGAATTTAAACTGCATATGGATCGGTCTTTGCTATTCAACAGATACACAGCAATTAGGTCAAATTTTAAGTTAAATATTATATAAAAAAGAAAGCGTGCGGGCATCATGAATTAATGAAGACTCACATGAAGCTGGGTGGAGGAGAAGACGAGGGTGGGGTGGGCGAACGACGAGAGATTCGACTTCTGCGCACACTGGAACGATCTGGAGACATTGTTCGTGTGAGCGGTGGGGATTTAGATACAGATCGCTCACGGCTTGGACTGCGACTCTTAGACCTGTAAAGAACATTAAATATTTTATTAAGCTTCGACTGAACATTTATTATATCATTTTATTTATCCTATGTACAATTAATTAAATAAGGTGTATATAGTAAAATTCAGTTAATTCGTATACCCCTATTTTGTATTTTCATGTTTCATTTTCATAAAACCCGATTATTCGTAGTTTGTATATATATTTTATACTTGAAATAAATAATTTGTTCACGTAATTTGGATATTCATGTATTTTTAAATCCAAACTCACACAACTGTGCATTTGTGACAGTCATCCCTTTGTAAACATCTTCGTGGACAGCTTGACCTTTACACTACTGTAAAACTGATAAACTGAATGTTATTTGCCATAATTAAGACAATACCAGTACTATAAGAAAGACCGCAACCATTATATACATTTTCCACGTGCCACAAAATTGCCTTAATATAGAAAAGTCTTGCGTATATGACATATATTTTCTTATAGTATTGAAGCCTAGATTACGGAGACAAATCTTGATTGAATTAAATTAACAAAGTGTTAAAAATGAATAGAATTAAAAAACACAATATCTTTAAATAATATATTTTCAGGCTTATAAAAGACGATTATTTAATGATCCATAGAAGTTCAATACGGCCGGAGCAGACGTGGAGTCTATCGCTCTATTAGATTTTGATTAAATTGCATATAAAACACATTTTAATACAAATTTTTACTAAATATGGATAAATATTATACTTATTCTCAAAACCAATTGCTTACTTTTGTAAATTACATGGTTTTGAGCTGTTTTTATACGAAAATAGATTATAATTTTGACATTTAAATATTATGCTATTATACATATTACAAAATGCGTTAAAACCAATGTTGTACCATTTATGTAATTTTGTATCATACGCTTTTTACGCAATGTTGCCGTGAAATTTGTGATGCTGCGAAATTTTGTATTCTTGTGTTTGGTTCTCTTAAAATGTCAATAATATATTATTGTATAGATTATTGTTCTGAAATTACTGCCTCCTGTAACTCAAGATGCCTAAGGTCAAAAAGTATCCATTGACATGTTCTAGGAAATGTACCGACAAAATTTTAAATGGTTGTAAACTTCTTGGAAAAAATTTCAAATAATCGCAACGTAAGTTGATAATTTATATGTTCCTATAACAATTATCTATTTGATTTATCATTAAAATTAAATTTAAATACATAAATTATATAGTACAATGTATATTGTATAGTGCAGATAAATTCTTTTCTATTGGAAATATCCTTAAGGGCGCGCTTTCAAAAACAATTAATATTTTCGCATTTTTTACGAAAATGTGGGTTTTTATTATTCATTTATATCAGAAGTTTTACACTAGATATTACTTTTTTTTAACTATTAGATAGGACCTTTACACTAATGTAAAACTAATAAACTGAATTTTATTTGCCATAATTAAGAAAATACAAGCATTATAAGAAAAATCGCGACCATTAAATTTATTTTCCACGTGCAACAAAATTGCCATAATATAGAAAGTTCTTTTGCATACAAAATATATTTTCTTATAATCTTGAAGCTAAGATTACAGAGACAAATCTGCATTGATCTAAATTTGCAAATTGTTAAAAATGAATAGAGTTCCCCATTCAATTTGCAGTTCATTTCAATTTTCGACGTTTTTAAATCACTTTGTGTTAGTGAAACAAATTATTTAAAAAAATATGTTATATTTAATTATACGCTATTATTTAAAATCAAGTTTTATATTAAAAACACAATTTCTTAATAAATAATATTTATGTTAAACTTATTTAAAGTGTTTTTTATTGTTTTTTTTTAATTTCAAATCACCAATTAAAAATCAATAAAAACACTAATTAATAGGATCAATATAAATATTATTTAGTAGAAAATTATTATGTTTTGATATAAAACTTGATTTTAAATAGTAGCTGAAGCCTCAAAGCGTGTAAATAAACATAGTAAATTATTTAAAATAATTTGTATTCACTAACATAACATAAAATTGAATGGTTAATAGCTCTATTAATTTTTAACATTTTGCTAATTTAGTTCAATGCCGATTTGTCTCTGTAATCTTGGCTTCAAGATTATAAGAAAATATATTTCGTATACGCAAGAACTTTCTGTATTAAGGCAATTTTGTGGCACGCTGAAAATAAATTTAATAGTCACGGTCTTTCTTATAATGCTTGTATTTTCTTAATTATGACAAATAATATACAGTTTATTAGTTTTATATTAGTGTAAAGGTTCTATCTAATAGTTTTAAAAAAGTAAAATCTAGTGTACATCTTCTGATCAATAATAAAAATGCACATTTTCGTAAAAAACATGGAAATATGAACTATTTTTGAAAGGGAAACCTTAAAGATGAATAATTTTATCAAAAGAATAATACATAACAGACCTGTCTGATTAGTACAAATGTATTTGTTATAGTCATATAAATAAATAAATATGTATTTTAATATTTTAGATAGAAGAATACTGATTTTATTATATGTACATGTATTAACAATATTTTTATTTATTAGTAAATTACTGAAACACAAACAAACGAGGACCACAAAGCATTTTCTTCAACCAGCATTATTATTTTGTACAGTCTGCTGATTTTATATCTTTATATATTATCATTATAACGAATCTTGCACTGTCAAATATTATTGGATATGTTTAATTTAAATGGATTTGGTTGTGGGCGTTTCCCATTCAACATTACACAATATATTTTCTTGTTTGTGGACCTAATCAATGTGTATGCTAAAAACATTGCAAGTATACAGTGGATTATGCTATGTTAATGGACAAGGCCTTCATATTTACCAGTGATGGCATCTTATATTATTAATGAATTATTATTATTATTCAAACCCTTAATTCAATTTTAGATTATTGTATACTATTTAAGTACAAAACATAATTTAATAACAATAATAATAATATTCTAAATTATTTTCAGGATGTTCCCAAACTGAACATTGAATGTGTGGAATGAACTTCCTAAATTGGATGGCAAAAGAGTGATCGACATACACCAATTCTTTTCTCAAATTAATCCAATTTACTCCCACAAATCGACATTTGGGTGCACAGGAATGATATCAGGAAGAATATAGGAAGAACATAAGATTGGTTTTTATCTCTAAATTCAGTTTAAAGTGAAATATATGTGGATCAAATTTTGTTTTAAATATGTGTGAAGAAAAAACTGATATGATAGAAAATGCAATCATCTGAATGTCTTCTGGGTGGTTGTTGAATTCAGCTCAAAACTTTACTTTCATATCAATAATTATGCTAAAAATTAATCTGCGGATGTTTTCAAATACACCACCATTCTGAAGAACGATAATATAATTGATGTACAACAAATTATTTAACAGTGAATAATAATACTTTTGTCATATTTTCATTTATATTTAATATTAAATATATACAGTAAAACCGCGATATAACGAAATCCAAGGGACCAAAAAATAAAAATTCGTAATAACGAATTCCCACATATAACGAAAAAAATAAAAAACCTACTATATGTTACGCGCCGTCGCAAAAAAATGTTGCGCGGCTTCAAAAAAGATCGCAAATTCTGCAAACAAAGGAGGAAAAAGGCCTACATATTTTTAGTAGTTTTGTTATTAAAACAGATAAGCAAATGGATAATCAAAGGAATTAAATTAAGAACAGAATCTATTCAACACCAATTGGAAGATATTTTTGTAAATTCCAGAATATTGCAAACACAAAACAATATTTTAATTGTGTTTAAATGTAGAGCCGCTTCAAACATAGTTTTGGGCATGAAACATACAAAATAATTCAAAAATAGCAATCTTACAGTTGAATCGCGGCATTTTTATAAAATGAGTCGTAAATAAATTACGAAGGTATTTACCGGTAACGGCGGCAACCACTTCAAAATATATTTATAATCGTTAAAATTGTTCACTTAAAAATATATTTATAATCGTTAAAATTGTTCACTTAAAAATATATTTATAATCGTTAAAATTGTTCACTTAAAAATTATCATTAACATTGTACAGTTAAAATACACGAAAACAATAGTTAATAGAAATACAAAATACCGTACAAAAATAGTTCATAAAATATTTTAACGAATTATTTATATTATTGACAAGTTCACACGAAAACAATTGTCAAACGAAAATGAATTTATGTAAATATTCAGTTCGGTCATGCAATAATCGTGTTAAAAGCTGAACAAACTTAACTCTACAGACGTTACACTGAGACTGACATTTCCAATAAGTACATTCTGCAACTTTCGGGGGGTTCCTGTTAATTTTTGTATTTTACAGCTGTTTGGGTCTGGGTTGCAATCATATTAGAAGCGTATGCGTACGTAAAACGTGTCAGAGAACGCCGCAAGAATTATGTCAAATGGTTTTATGGGCCTGCTATGAACCCAAGAAGAAGTTTGAATTGTTTTACTACCTTGTCGGCCGACCGCCGCGCACCGCCGAGAAGGCCATAAAACCGTTCGCATAATCGGAAATAATATTTTCATCTTTTAACATTTTTTTATTTTGTTATAAATTTACCTAAATGTATTGGCATTTTTTCGTACGGGACAAAAATGATTTTGTTATAAATATTAACGGGATTTCGTTATATAAATGCATTTTTGTATGAAAAATTGGTTTTAGGGACTAAATTTCGATTTTTTTTTTTCGATATACGTCATTTTTCGCTATATCGGGTTTCGTTATATCGCGGTTCTACTGTATATGCAATGTATTAAAACAATAAAAAAATATATAAACAATTTTTTTTATTACAACCTGAGTATGAATACATAAATAGTTATTTCTTCACAAGTTGTTTATCGACACAAACAATGGTTTTTACGATAATCATAATAATTCTTCATAGTATAAACAAACAATTCTTAGGTGAGAACTTTAACAAATCATTTAATTTTTGCTTGATAATTTCAAATGACACATATATTATTGAGTTCCACACAATCCATATACATATTATGAATGCTCGAGAAATGGGTATTTTCTGATAGCATATTAGGAATTTGAGAAAACAAACAATTGTATACTCGTCCTTTTCTCCCTTAAAGTATTCCGTTAAAAGAATCTCATAATTTATAAATTAATTGTGTGTAACAGTTCTATTGATTTCATATCTGGTTTTTATGTTTATGACATGTTTTGTATAATAATAATATGTTTATTCTAGTGTGGTCAGGTTATTTGTGGAAGACTCGCCATATAAATAATACAATATTATGATGTCTATAGAATGATGACGAAATGACAAGAGCATGCGCGTTCGGGGTGAACGGATCTATGTGTAGGTGTGCATATGGAGAGATATGTCCGGTGAGAATGCATAAGTACAGCCGACAGCGAGTGAAGAGCCCCTTCACTCCACACCTCTCAACGCAGATAGATATAAGATACATTGTAATCTGTACTTGTGTTACGGGAATAAATAGTAAATTGGTACAAGGTTCCACCGAATATTATTAATATCACCACGCAACTTATTTCTTTAAGGAAGAGATAAAACAATTGACACAGCCGAAATATGGCTCTACAGAATATAACAAATACATACAAATTACAAAATAATATTTATGTTAAAAGTAAAAAAAATAAATGAAAAACACACATATACATAAACAAAATATAAGTAATAGATATCAATTACGACTATTATTATATCTGTAGCTACTTTGCCATTCTCTGGTCAGGGAGCCAGCTTTCCATGAGACCACTGCTTGCACTAGAGAGTTGGCGCTGAGCTCCAGCTGCAGCACTATGCCAGCAACTCAATGTTTTAGAAACGGAACAAATCCATCCAATCTCTCTCATCTCTCAATGAGACTTTGATACTTTACTACACGTACTTTGAAAAGTATCCGACATGTGTTTTTTTTTTATTAGTCAGGAATCACTTATAGTCTTATATTATCACGTGGATTTACATTAGTTTTTTATCCTCATGGAATCAGAATCTTTTTCAGATTCATGTAAACTGTTTCCATACAACAGCATCCATTCCATACAAAATATTTGACAAACTATACAAAATATTTTTTTATTTACCTGTATCTTCTTGCTGGCGGAGATCTCACATTGAGTATATCATATTTTATTGGTGTCGGCGATCGTGATTTTTCCCGCAAACCGTTTTTGATATCTTCTTCCTTTTGCTTTCGAACTGCATTTTTTGCTCTGTAATATTCATAGAGACCCAATTTCTCCCATCCTTCACTGAAATATAAAAATAAATAATAATGTAACATAAAGATAAACATTTGAAGAAAAAAATATGTTCTAAAGAAGGATATAATAATATCCCTGATCTAAGATTATACTTCAAAATTAATTTATTGAAAATTATATGAAACTCTTTATGAAATTTATGTATTGATGTAAAACTTCCTGTACAACTCAAATTCAGTAATGCAATAAAAAAGGCAGTAACCTGTCTTGGGGTCTAGTGTGGTTTGGTTTGGCGTAAAAGGCCTTCACTGCTGCCAGCAGGCGGTCGGAGGGGGGAGCCGGAGGGGGCAGTCGGATAGAATCTGGATCCAGAGACTTGTATTCGCAGTCCTCCAGCTAAAAATAATTCTTATCAGAGAGAGCCATTTTAACAATTCTGAATACATACAATTGGATTGTGTCCAATATGACATTTTTGTACGGTAGTATTTACCAAAACTTTTTCCACTTCTCTGCACAAGCATATTATGCTTTCAAGAGAATTGTAGCATGAAAAAAATATTTATTGTATTCTTTCGTTGTATTAATTAATTAATAAATAAATAAAAAAACAATATATTATTCCTGGTTAATTATGGACAAATTCTATTATAAAATTACCTATAGTGTAACTCAGATTTTACACTCATGTGGGGACTGAGTTAAAATGTTGTGAAATAGAGGAAAGTATCTATTTATATGTTCGTACCGAAGAGGTTACATTATAAAGAGTCAAAACAAATGCAGTGATTTGAAGCCTCAGCGGTGATTTCAGGAAATTCGTACGGACATGTCTATTAGTCATCTCTTGCCTTTCGCTGGTGAAGCTTGGCTGTCATTATTAGAACAAAGTGCGCTTTTTAAGTGGTCTAATTATTCAAAATGGTGACTTGTGCTGTCATATTGTGTTCATCAACTCTGATAAATTATTAAATACATTAAGTGATATTGGATTTCAATGGTAAGAAGTATTTTTTAATGTTTTAATTTTCCACATATATTAATAACAGAAACGCTTTTCAAATTTTTTAGTTAATCAATTACTAGAAATTAATATAGAATACATCATCGTGTTTAGGTATAATGAAAATAAAGCAATTATTTGGATAGAAAGAACTAATATATGTGAACTGATTTTATTGACATTGAACTTCATTAGTTAGTCCAACAAATGGATTTGAATATGTGTGAAAAATTTATAATATTATTGAAAAATATTAAACACGAAACGAAATATTAAACGCCACGACAGTTTACTACAATATATAAAAAAATATTAATGCATCAGGAATTACGAAATAACAAATATACAGATTTTGAATTGTTCTTCAACAATAACAAAAATTAATAGCACATCTCAAAATTAGACTGGAATTTATAGAAGATGAATCAAATGAGGCAGATAGTGAAAATTTATAAGAATTCCTAGTTACAAATTTGACGGAAATTTCTAAGTAAATAATTTTGTATATTGGTGGATTCGTTGTGCGATAATTGACTAAGAAGTTATATTGCTCAACCTGTACAGAGTCTCTTCGCCTACGAGAAATCAGTTCGCCATTGTTTTATCAAACAGAAAGATAGGGGAGGGTTATTATATCCATCTCAAGATATTATTGATATCATCTGTTTACGAGCAGAATCGATGCTAAAATCTATATATTATAGGGATACACTACAAAACACCTCCCAAATAATATAATAATATTGATAATTTAGTATGAAAAGCGTTAAAGAGATTATAAAATGTAAATTTCTTTGACAGTTTAAGCATTAATTGTAAAGAAACGCATCTCTAGATAATCACCAACTGCAATTGTTGAGAGCTGTGCTGGATAGGTATTTGTCTATTCGAATAAGGTATCTTACAAAATTATCAAATACGAAACCTACCAAAAGGCAGTATTACAATAAATTGGTAATTTTTAGTGGTAACTAGTAAATGAAATGGAAAATAACTTTACTAATTTATTGTAATTATCTCATACTCTAAATACTATTTATCTCTACTTTTCAATATAAGAATCTTACTTCCCGGTGTGCACGTACACTGTTATTTATTATAATTAGCTATTTTGGCATTACATCATTTAAGGGCGTACTTTTAATCTACATGAATTACATAGTATTTATTTTACAGAAACATTAGCCGTACTTTTGTTTCTGTAACTACCCACTATCTAGCAAATCTAATTTTGTTTAATTTAGTAACGAATCCCTAGAAACTTGGTTGTATACATTAAACTCGTAAATTCAGTAAATAAAAATATATAATAAGTTTTAATGTTACATTATCTTTAACGTAACATTTTGAAATAAACAAAACACAATATGAATATCGACTTTTATAAATCAACCAGATTAGTGTGAAAATAAAATAAATTTACGTAATTAGTTGTTTTGTGAAAATTGACTTATGGTGTTATTGCGAGTAACGCCCTTTACGTTCAGGTATTTTCGAGAACTGATGATCATTGCCGAATAATGGTCTTCTCACATACTACAAGACTTCTCAAAATTCTCCTCAGTACAATGGGATAGTTCGACTCTCTGGATAAACACTCTTTGGTATGTACATACAGTATTTTAATATCGGCCTCACTGAGCTTCGCCCATGCTGAGGCAAATATTTTACATGGTTAATTAATAATCATATTTTACATAGTTGGTTCAGAAAATCAGTAAAAATAAATTGAGAATAATAATAAAAAAAATAATAAAAAAGGTGAAATAAAAATTGTAAATAACAAAAAGAAAGAAGGAAATGATATAATATTTGAGTATGAAAAATATATAATATATCCGAAACTCTTTAATATACAGTAAAACCTCGTTAAAACGAAACCCGCTATATCGAAAAATGACATATAACAAATTTTCTTTTCAACATTGATTCCCTACTATTTTCATTAAAAAATTCATTTATATAACTGATGTATCTGGATGTAGTGAATGTGTGACGCGCACATGTCAGTAAGAATGACGCGAGTGAAAGGGATAAAATATCACCGGGTGCGCTATCTTGCATCGCAGCCGAGGATCGAAACGCATCTCTTGTATTGTATCATAACTGTAAGCTTAGTATAATAAAATACTATTGTCACATCATCGGGTTATTGTTATGCTACCCAATCCCGCACACAATAAGGACCGAACCGCAAGCAGTTAACAGATATCATGCAGCTATATCATATTGACGCAGCCGGAAATCAACCAGCTCAAAGGATATTACAATAACGAAATAACCGGCCATAAGTATTTGCCTACTTATAAAATATGTTTTTAATGTAACAAAACAAAAATTAATTTTGTACAAATACATTGTGAAAATAAAAATTTAGAAAAACACTATATTTTTTTTTGATTAATCAATATGTCCATCCTTTTTTTGATAACTGCTCCACACAATTTGAGCATTATATTGATACGTTTGTGTGAAGTCTCAGAGGATATCTTATTTCATTCTTGTAATAATTCCCACAGGTGGTGTCTCCGTGTGGGACAGGCTTGTCGGATCCTTCTGTCCAGTTCATCTCACAGGAGTTGTATAGGATTTAAATCCGGAGATTGGGGAGGCCAACACATCACAGAAATTTCTTTGCATTATGAACTCGCGACCAATTATGCGAGTTCCCAATGGCAATATATTTGTTTGGGATATATATTTATTTGGTGTATAAATATTAATTATTGAATGAAAATAATGCACTGTGCCTTTCCTCCTTTCCCTTCCCCTCCCGATCTTGCCGCCGACCAGTCGATTGGCGATCTTGAACCAATATGGTTATACATATATGGTACAGTTTACAATATTATACTAATCTCGAGACTTCGAGTCTATACCTTGTGTCGGAACCTTGACAAAATAGTGAGTTAAATAGTATGCATTCCACATCCTTGGAGATGCCAACAGAATCTGGATTGTGGTGAGTTCCAAACTCCTTTTTGTTCTGACATTCTTCCGCCATCCATGCTTAAACGCAACAAAATTTCTTTTTAAATTTTTTTTATAACTTTCCTTGTTGAGAATTCTCTCAATCTTGACAATATCCCCAATGTGACCCACCAAAACAACCCCATACAATAACAAAACCCCCACTATGTTTTATCGAAGGCACTACACACTGATCAGACTTTGAATGAGAACTTTTCACCTAGAATCAAATACTTTAAATTTGGATTCATCACTCCACAGCACTTTATTCCACTCATCCAATGTCCATTTTATACTGTTGTGCCCATTTTAGCCTCTTCTTATTTGCGGGCCAAAAAAGTGGTTTCTTGACAGCTATATATATATAGCTGAAGCCTCCGTTTCACTATTGTTAGATTTATAGGTTTGGGCCTGTCCATATTTATTTGAGATGCAATTTCTGGTGCAGTCAGACGCCTGTTGCGCTTGCTTATAATTATTATGCTCTGATCTTGCGGTGCGCTTTTTATTTATAAGTTTCGTTGTCCTTGTACTTTTTTACATTATGTAATAATTTACCAATTTGATAATAAGATATTATCAAGCAACGGATTTCAGTAGAAAGTTCATTGGTATTTGCCATAATAAATAATATAAAAATTTTAAGAGCACTCAAATATCACTGTAAAGTTTAAAGTTTCACCACAAAATATGGGAGTAAACTAAACATAAATTGTAAAATAATTAAAAGGAGGTGTATGTAAAATAAATGACCTGATCTAACAAAAGAAATTATCAAAATAACTTCTCAGAATCCAGACCATGCGCCTTCGATCAAACTATCATCAGATATTGGTTTAATGAATTCAAGCGTGGACGAGCATCCGTTTTTGATAAAGAGTACCCAGGTCGTCCGATCGAGAAGCCTACAGAGGATATGGTCAACAAAATCCATGATATTATGTTAGCAGACCGTTGGGTGAAGATCAAAGAAATTGTTGACATTGTAAACATCTTAATTGAACAATACATAAAAAATTAGGCATGAGAAATCTATCGGCCAGATGGGTGCCGCATTTTGGTACAGTGAAACAAAAATGAAATCACATGACAATTTTAGAGCATTGTTTGGACATGTTTAAGCACAATCCGAAAGAGTTTCTGTGGAGTTTCGTGACTGTTGACGAAACGTGGATCCATCACCACACGCCAGAAATTAAAGAACAGTCAAAACAGTGGACTTCACCTGGTGAACCTGCTTCAAAGAAGGCGAAAACGGTTCCATCGACTGGAAAGGTCGTGGCTATCATTTTTTGGGATCTGCGAGGCATCATCTTCACCGTCTTTTTGGAGAAAGGAAGGACAATCATGGGGCAGTACTATGCTGATTTATTGGGCTGATCCATGCTGAATTGACGAGAAAACGGTCCCATTTGACGAACCAGCTCACTCGTTCCCTATTGCCACAGCAAAACTAGTTGAATTACAATACAAATTACTGCCTCATCCACCCTATCCGGAAAGCGGTTCACGTCAAACGGGGAAGTCAACACCGAAATAGAGGCCTATTTTGCTGAGTTTGACAAATTATATTTTTTGGTTGGCTTAAAAAAATTGAAATATCACTAGACTAAGTGTATCGAGCTGAAAGAAGATTATGTTGAGAAATAAAATAAAAAACATTTAAAAAATGCATTTTCTTCCCTAACATGTGTACTTATCATACCGCCCTCGTATATATTAATCAGGTTGCCCAATTAAAATACGTACCAATGTCTTAAGTTTTTAATTATTGTTTTGTTATCAAAACATTTCAATATTTACAAAGTGAACAATTAAAATTTTTACTAATTAATCCATGGTGCCAATGCTTTAAATTAATAGTCCAACTACATAAAAAGTTTTTTATAAAAATCATACTCAACATTGTAATATAAAAAAAAATATATGTAACTGAAGGTGTTATTTTATTCTTACCATAATTAAAGGAACCATAAGGCCAGCAGGTAATTCGAAATATGGTACAGACGGCATAAGGTCCTCTGGACAGACCTCCGGTATATTGGCAAAACCTGGCGGGGGTTTAGACAAATCGGGGAGTCCATTTTCAAATGACACAGGTATCTTCTCATTGAAAAATCCTGGTGGTGGCAGTGACAAATTGACGGGCGGGATGGCTGGCACTGGTTCATCTCCGTGTTCATTTGATGTTGAATTGCTGCTTACATTATGATTATAATTTTGTTCAAAGTCATTTAAATTATTTTCATTGTTACTTCCCTGAGAACCATTGGGCGTTCCATAGTTAGTGTTTGCTTGGTCAATCATAGGAAATAATGGTTGATTTGTATTACAAAAATCTTGTTGCTCAAAAGAAGGCTGTTGATTGTTTTGGAATTGTCCAGTTTGTTGATTAAAATTCTGTTCAGGAAAGGTATTAGAGCCAAAATGCTGTTGCTGTTGTATTTGGTTGGGAATAATATTAAGTTGCGTCACACTGTTACTTTGGTCTGGAGGCATCTGCGGGTTAATATTCATTTGACCACCTGCATTAATTAACACCTGCTTCTGTAATTCAAGCTGTTGTATTTGCTGCAAGGTGTGCGCTACAAATGCCTGGTGCTGCTTTTGATAGCTGCAAATGATAAATGGAAAATTATGGCACTGCACGATTGTAATTACATTTTTAACATTCACCGCCCATATATTATTCTTCACTTACCTCTCAAAAGTAGCCTTGGTTTGTTGCTTATGCGGAGTAATCAGATTCTCATACTGAGAAATCAAATTAGCCTGATATTCTTGATAAGATGTAGTCGGATTTTTCATTTTTTCTATGACCGATGAATCAAAATAATTACTTTTTGATTCCCATAACTTAAGCAGTTTATTTAATTTTGTCTCCTGCTCTTCGGTGATTGCTGAGAAATAAATATAAACACGCATATCAATGAATAATAAAAATGTAAAAAATAGAATTATTGTGTCCTTTATGTCAATATATCATATGCATCTTTAGAAGGGATCAGTGAACACCTAAAACGAGTGCAACAAAGAATAAAAAAAAAACTCGAGGAATTAAACAAGTATTTTGTTTGAGCAAACAGAAATAATATACTACCTATACTCGCATTACAAAACATCGGAACAACCACATTTTCCAGGTTTTTTTTCAAGTCATCGGCATTTTTACGAGCACTGCAAAATTAATTAACACAAAGTTAAATTGTGAAATATTAAAATACTCCGTACATGGCGTCATTCTTACATTTCATTTGTTACATTGTACATTGGGAAAATTGAAAACATATTGTAATAACAGATTCAAATTATTATTGAGAATATTTAAAATACTTTTTGCATGCGTTGCGTATTATATTTCAACTAATTTAAAAAGACAGTTTCGCCTGAGAAATGCGACAACTTGTTACAATAAAATGCACGTAAGTGACGGCTGCCCTGTAGTGTATGAATATAAATAATTTTAAAAAAGATCACTCATATGTTGTTCAGTGTGGCACACACACATACACACAACTTATTATTAAACTACATAAAGTTGGTAATTATGTTATTATATCATAGTTCAGATCGATACTATGCAGATCCAATGTTAAGAGGGATTTACAATAGTAATTCATCTTTTCTAGTTTTTTTTTTTTTACAAAAATATGGGTTTTTGTTATCCTTTTATATCAGAAGATATACACTAGATTAGATATTTTTTTTAAATCGTAGTTTAAATGATATGTAAAACTAATAAACTGATGGATGGATATAAATGAAACAATGTTATTACTCACTTGAGTTTATTAGCACTACTCGAGTTTTGAGAAGAACAGTAACTCTCATCGACAGGTGAAGTATATTATTAAACTAACTACACATAAATATAGGAGACAAGGTTTAGATGGTAAACATACAAGTAATTAGGTACTGACAGATGGAGGGAAAGGGAGCGGAGTTACTGGTGGAGGGGTGGTTGTAACGGGAATATTGAGAGGAGAGGAGATGAGTTAGAAAATTAGAGGGGTCCTAAATGCAATCTGGGAAAGTTGGTTATAAAACGAAATGGCATGTAACAAAAAAATTATCTTGATACAAACTTGTACAAAAGTCATAGAATCTGTTCTAATTTTATAGAAAAATATGATAGTATTTTTAATAAATTATTAATTATATAATTAAGTTAAATTATATAAATATAATTTAGTAATATTATAATAAAAGTAAAAAAATACATGGGTGTATTGTATTACATATACTATATATTAATTATTGCTATAAAGTGATCCAAAAATGAAGTCAATTTTAAAATTGTTCTTCATATACACTTTAATATGGTAATAAATGTAATTCTATCTACTTGTAATTTTAATTAATTGAACAATTGCTTGTAAACTATGCCCGTCTCGACACAGCATTTCTCTAGTGAGACGGGCACAGTCCAAACAAATTTTTTATATATATTATATAGTTACTAATAAATAAATATATGTATACAAAAATTGTGAAAAATTTCATGTAAATAAAATAATATAATTCTTCTTTACTATAGATTAACATAAATACAAGTTGTTGAGTTAAATTGTTAGATTGATAATGTTCTAACGAGGCGAAACGTGTCTCAAGTAGTACCAACAATCAGAATCAAAAAACAAATGTTTTATTTTCATACATGTGATTATGAAGTTCTACAAACTTACCTCGGAGATAGTAAAAAGCATATTATTAATTTATGTAAGCTTTTTTTGGAATATAAATATGGAATTAAATCGATTAGGATGAAATTTAATAGATCAATACTCGGATTCAATTTTAATAATGTTAATTTTTTGTCTAGTTTTCTGGGTTGATCTGTCATGTCACGAGTCACAACCCAGAAACCAATAGTTTATTCTAAGGTGGGTTGGATTTTCTCATAACCAAAATTTCAGAAAAAAAAACCTTAACAGAATAACCCAGAAGATAATACTCTATTGTCACAACATTTTTGAATCCTCTCATAATCAATGAGTTAAAAAGTTCAACAATACTTAGGGCCGTTGTTTGATCAGTGGCAAATTTTTATTATAGTAATAATTTTTGCGAATATGGGTTGTTCGATTGTTGGTAAAAAAAATATTTACTCATCGAAAGTACATTCAATAGTGAACTAATTTTACTCTCCAATATCGAATGGTAAAAATCGTCAATCGTTTATTAATCAATTAAAAATGGCAGACTCTTCACAGCTGTTACAAAAGTCATTTGATACATTGTTCTTTGAACCATTCAATATCCCACTATTTTAATGATGAGAGTTGGTCTGATGATGATCTCGCTACTATACTTTATTGATCAAACAACTGGCCCTTAGCATATTGATGTATTATGTAAGATTTATTTAAACAAGATCTGAATGTACTCACCAGTGGTGCAAGACATCGTTCACCAAGTAAATAATATGAAGCTTTTGTGTAAATGTTGACCCAGTTGTTGTAAGTTTTTTAAGGAGATATTGGGAGATAACTGTTCCAGCATCATGACTTGTCGCGTGTGTTAAAATCCACCCTTTGCCTGAGAAAAAAATTAATTATATAAAACTATTTGGATTTTTTTAAATATTATCAAATGGAAATTATTATTATCAATTTGTATCATAAAATTAACATTTAATATATTAAAAATAAACAATATTTTATTGTGGAGGAAGAGAAGAGAAAGCGTAAAATTAATTTCCTGTGTAAAAATTAATGACAGCAGTCTGAGCTTACTGACCCACTGGGATAAAGAATGAGAACCATAAAATGTTTTCCATATTTTTATCTTCATGCCCTACTTCAAATAATATAACAAGTTTTCATTGACTTGAAAAAAAATTTTGACATGGCCTTTTCAAAATTTGACTAGTAAAATTGATTCCTGTTCGGATAATAGTGAAGAATACAAATTCCATCATGTTAGGCTAGGCGCATACACACAATTTTTAATCGCTCGACTATTTAGATGTATGTTAAATGGCTATTGGATCATAAGGGAGTGCACATATTATCGACACAATCGTTTTTTGACAAAAAATCATAAAACTTTATCGATTGTCTTTTGATCAGTCGACAGCTTACGTACATTGTCTTGTATCGGCGTGCGTATACACTCGACTAAAAAGCACACAAATGTTGGGAGATCTCATTGACAACTGATTGACTATATGCGCACTTCCAACAACTAAACAGTTTAGTTGAGTAGAAATCGAGGGATTCTTCGATTTTGAGTCAATAGTTTAGTCACAGTAATAATCGAGTGTATGCGCCTAGCCTTATAGTTAGACTGATTATCATGGCTCCAAAAACTGTTTTCATTGTCCATACTCATTGGTGGAAACATTCTTAGTATTAACTTCATTATAGATATTCAATTAGCATCGCAGAAAAAGTCGATTTGAATAAACACATTTCCTAAGTATTAATGCTATTCTCCTTGTTTTGTTAGTTTAGCAATATACAGAACTTTTACAATTTTTACAGTGGGCTTCTCGCAATTTGAAGAATTATGACAGATACAAATTAAATAATGCTGTTTTTAATTATCAAAATCCGTATGAACGCATATAATGTTATAATTTTCAAAGCCATAAAATAAATATTCGAACATAACACGCCAATTCCTAAAAAAATAAAAATAACCCCTGGTACCTGTAGATATACTGTCTTTAGTACAAGACTCAATAATTGGTTGAAGAATGCTGTCAAATTCTGTGAGTGAAATATTACATTTGGCTGCGAGGTGCTGGATCATTTCATTCTGAGCGGCAACCACAGTCTCCTCCACTTGAGAGTGCTGTTGTTGCTTTAAGGACTGAAATATACAAACCTAATTTAAAAAAAAAACTTTGTAATAATTTTGATTACAGATATTTTTTCTTCATCATCAATTTAAATATGTTTTTATCCATCTTTCTGTCAATTTTTTAAGGATGTACATTAATTTTTCCAGTCTGAAATTTGAGAAATCCTACGCAAATTACATAGTCTTTAAAGATGGGGCTAATAGTTAAACTTCTAATAAATGTTACCTAAATAATGTTATTTGTTACATAAATCATGTGAGAGGGAAAGGTTTGAATAGAAAGACACAATGATAAAATTATTGATTTTCTCGCATTCGAGAAAATTGTCAAAAATAACTCGTATCTAGAGTCTTTTCAAGGAATTATCAAAAGAGATACTCTATCCCTGGCCAATCATAAAATATCGTGTTAAAAGGCTTAGCAAAAATCATAGGCAAGGAGTTTCGGTTCCGCAGTCTTTCGCTGTCAGCCTCGGATAAACGTGTGACAATTTGTTCTCCACTACTAAGCAAGTATGAAACTGATTCATTTCTGGAGACAAAAAATGAATCCTTTATAGCAATCCACATAAAAAAATAATGGCTTTCCCCAAGTCAAACACCAGTCTCAACACCTCGACCATCATTGACCTTAAAAAAAGGTTATTTTATGTGTTTGGTAGGATATTTCGGGTGTTATTCATTATGAATTATTAAAACCTGGTCAGGGCATCACAGCCAAATTTTAGAGATTAAAGGTTGAGTTATTAAAAAAACGATCTTTAGCGCATCTTACAACACGACAATGCGAGACCGCATGCAGCGAAAATTACACAGGACAAAATAAACGAACCGGATCTTGAACTTGTTCTCCTGACAAAGCACTGTCAGATTATCATTTATTCAGGGTTAAACATTCGCTTCGAAAAGAAAATTTCAATTCAATAGATGTCAGAAAATATCTAGATTCCTTTTTAAAATCATAATCGCAAGAATTTTACAAGATGTGTTGAAAAATTACCCAAATTGTGAAAAAATATCATAAATAAGAATGGAAATTATCTTTCGGAATAAATATATTTTTTTTCATTATAATAAATAACGACATTTCTTTTCGCTTAATCTAATATATTTAAATATTTTGAAATCAATCAAAGTACGTACATATATTTAGATGGTCGCTTAAATCAAAATTAAAACTTGAGCTAAATTTAAAATTATTATGTCAGATGCGTTTTTTTTAAAATATTATTGATTTAAAACACCACATTGTCGTTTTGTGAGCCGTAATTATTAAACAAACAGCTAGTGATTAAAAGACAACGGTGTTACGTATAAACGGATTATTTAATTGCGACTTACATACAAAATAAGGTACATAAAATGTTTACTTGTTGTTTTCCCTTAAAATCAGCGTAAAACTGTCTAATTTATGGAATTATTATTTATTACATATTTTGGCATATTTCGCAAAATCATCTCGAAACGCAGTATTATTATGGTAATACAAAATCCTGATATAATTTATTACATGTATTAATGAAACTAATTAGGGTGAGTATTAGATCATTTCGTTATAATAAGTAAAGATTCTATCTACAAATGTTCTCAAGAAATTAAACAATCATTAAATAAAATACACAATAACTAATAAGAACAGATTTAAACATTCGTAATTGTGTATGAAAATCATAATATTATATATTATCAATATAAATCTAAGAGAAAAGTGTACGCAAGCTATATTATTAATACACGAGGCAGGCAGGATCATCATAAATTGGCTCGGTATTTGTAAAACAAGTTGCGATTGAATTCAATCAGTCACGGAGGATGCAGTATTAATATTTGAAATATCAGTTAATGTGTGAGTCGCGACCTCACGACTCGACTGTGATTGAAATCAGTTTTATGACTCACGGTTTACGCTCTACAGCCGCGCTGATATTTCGATTTTTGATATATTATAGACAACGATTCCGCGCATGCGTAAATAAACCGTGATCAGTCACAATATTACTTATTAATATTTCGTTGTGTATCGTGATTCAGCGCATGCGCTGAACGAGACGAAAATATTTATGAAGGAATGGGGAATTCGGGATCAGCACCATCTAGTGGATTTTGCCAAAACGTTTCATGCAAATTTGCTGAGAAGTTAATTTGAAAAATCAATTTACATTTTTAACGCGTCTCTATTCTCTTTGTGATGATATTATTATTTATTTATTATAAATTAGATTTATATTAATTAATTATTTATATTATTAAATTAAGATTTAATAATATATATAAATAGGCTCAGTTTTATTTAATTGATTTATATAGTGTATTGCGATATCGTACGGTGCACGCGCATTAGTAATGAAACTGTAATCACAGTCACAGTTTTCGATCACTGATATATTCTAATACCAATCTAATACCAAAAGTACCATTTTTTCTCATCTAGTAAATAGCGCTGGTGGCGGATTAGATGTTTCTTCATATTTAAAAAAATTTGTTTATATCCCATTTGTAGTGTCAGAAAGAAATCTGGAATTAGTAAAACCATGCAAATTGTGCTCCTAGTCCCAGTTGTAAAACAGCTTCTGAACATTGGGTCTGGTTACTTAGTCTAAAATTGAAAACTTTTCAATATCTGGCCCTACAGTTTAAGATTACACATACATGCTATACCAGCAGTTTATGGAAAGTACACACAACACAACAACCCCGTGAGCAATATGGTATTGCCACAAATTACATATAAAGGGTTTTTCAATAGGGACGCTCAAACTTTCTTTCAACAGGGACAAGAAACTACGCCATATTTCTTCAATTTTTTTTGAGGTTAACACTCTTACTTAGTTGGCAAATCATCATGGAGCAGTACACACCGGAGCAACGCTTGCAAATTATTCAAATCTACTACCAAAATTCGCGTTCGCTCACCGCAACTTTAAGAGCATTACGACCATTTTATCGTCGTCATCACTTGCCTGCCACATCAACAATTCAACGTTTGGTGCAAAAATTTGAAAGCACATTGTCGCTACACAATGTTCCAGTGCCAGTGAGACAAAGAAATGCACGGAGTGAGGAAAATATTGCCGCCGCTAGAGCATCTGTTCTTGATGACCCAAATGAGTCACTAACACGACGTTCTCAACAATTGGGCATTTCTGTGACGTCATTGTGGCGAATTTTGCGAAAAGATCTTGGCCTACATCCATACAAGATCCAGTTGACACAAGAACTAAAGCCGCCTGACCATTTGAAGCGTCGCCAATTCCTCAATTGGGCTGCACAACAATTTGAAAATGATGCTGAATTCCATCGAAAAATCATCTTTAGCGACGAAACTCATTTTTGGCTCAATGGATATGTAAACAAGCAAAATATGCATTATTGGGCAGGCACCAATCCACACGTGCTTCACGAAACACAATTGCATCCCGGAAAAATCACTGTTTGGTGTGGATTACATGCCGGAGGTGTCATTGGACCATATTTTTTTGTTGATGATGCTAATCGTCATGTTACTGTGAATGGTAATCGTTATCGCTCCATGATAACTGATTATTTTTGGCCTCAATTGCAAGGTATGGACTTGGCCAATATGTGGTTTCAACAAGACGGCGCTACCAGTCACACGGCACACGCAACAATTGACTTATTGAAAACCAAATTTGGTGAGCGTGTTATTTCGCGAAATGGACCAGTTCAATGGTTCAATAGATCATGCGATTTAACACCATTGGACTATTTTCTTTGGGGCTATGTTAAATCTTTGGTCTATACCAACAAGCCGGCGACGTTACAAGAGCTAAGAGAAAATATTGAACGCAAAATTTGTGCGATTCGGGCCGAATTATGTGAAAAAGTGGGAAAATTGGATTCAACGATTGGACTTCTGCAAACGTGCCCGCGGTGGTCATGCGAGGGAAATTGAATTTCATACATAATTGCCACTAAATGTACTTCAAAACATAATAATTTTTTTTTAGATATATTCATTCGTTTTTGTTTTATTTAAAAAAAAGTTTGAGCGCCCTTAATGAAAAACCCTTTACGTAGACACACCCCGTTTTTAACACAGTATTGCAAACCCATACTTAACATAACACCAACACACCCTGCTTTCAACACAGTATTGCAAGTCCATATATAACGTAACAACAACACACCCTGCTTTCAACACAGTATTGCAAGCCCATACTTAACATAACACTAACACACCCTGCTTTCAACTCAGTATTGCAAGTGCATAGTTAACATAACACCGACACACTCTGCTTTCGATACAGAATTGCAAGAGCATAGTTAACATAACACTAACACACCCTGCTTTCGACACAGTATTGCAGACCCATACACATAACACCAACACCTACACATCGTGTATGCACCAGAGATCAAATACACATGGCATACTCTGCCGTGCGTATTGAATCTCTGGCTGATGATTCGGATCCCATTGCAGGGTTCATTAACAGGGCTAATGTCAGACACATAACACAAACTCTACACAGAAAATGGAGGTAATAACACCCTAAATTTAATTAAAGAATTTCTTACGGAGTGTTGTGCATTCAAGTTGCCTTGCGACTGTTGGATTTGTTTGTTGAGCGCTGCCTGTTGGGAATTGATGATGATTACAGCCGGGGAAAGTGTGGGGGCAAGTAGAGGTGTCGTGGGGGGCACAGCTGGAGCAGCCGGTGGGGGGTCACTACCCCTGCTCCATCCTTCACCCCCAGAGAATCCCCCACTTTGGGCGACATATCCAATTTCTTCCCGCTGGCCAGATGACTGCTTTAGTACTGCAAAACAAAGCATTTGGTGCATTGATCTCCAATATTGTTCTCGATCGGTATTGATCTACGGCAAATAACAACTAACAAGACATTATTCATAATGATTAGTATACTTCAGATATGAATATATAAAATGAAATTATGGTATAAATATATGGTAGGTAAAGGTTTAAGAAGAGGAAAGTTATGGTGAGAAATATGAATATACAGCTATGGTCTAAAAACGGTTGTAGTCAATATCAAGCACCGGTAAATGCACCAGAAGAGTACACTAAGTGCGGACAAAAAATTTGTACACCAAATTTTTTTCTGCCAAGGTGATAACACTGTAGTTGTTATGCAGTAACGTGGAGTAGGCTTGAACTTAGGTTATGCTGTTACCGACAATGTATATGGTAATCGGATGCGGTTTTCTTTTGAAACTTATTAAACAATCTGTACTTATGTCGTATGATGAGATGGAATTTTTCATTTTTCAATATACATATATATATACAGTAGAACCGCGTTAATTAGAAGTTCAAAGAATCAAAAACAATTGAATTCGTATTACAAGAAAACCCCGTTAATAAGAAATTCAATGGACTAAAACAGAATTTAATTTACAAATTTAGTGAAAAGCATACATATTTAAGCATATTTCGCAAAATCATCTCGAAAATGCAGTATTTATTATACTAACACAAAATCTTGATATAATTTATTAAATGCATTACTGAAACTAATTATGGTGAAAGTTATGTTCCAGACCAATGTTGTTTTGAATAATTAGGAAATAAAATACATATTTTTAATTTGGTTTTTATTTATTGATTATTTGGTTTATTACGATTATGTATGGAATATGATATGGGCCAAGTGGCCATCTCTGACGGCGGCACAAATGCATGCTCTTTTAACCATATTTTTCATAACATTCTTGCACACTTCGTGTGTTATTTTGGCAATTTCATTTTGAATATTGTCCTGTAGCATTGGAATTGTTATTGCCTTATCGGCGTAGACCTTTTCTTTCAAGTACCCCCATAGAAAATAGTCGGGAGCCATCAAATTAGGTGATCGAGGAGGCCAGTTGATATCACCACTTTTTGACATTATGCGGCGGGGAAAAATTTCTCACAAAATTTCAAGTGTAGTTCGGGCTATGTGTGAAGTGGCACTGTTCTGTTGAAACCACATGTGTTGCAGGCACAATCGATCCAATTCGGCCACCAAGAAGTTTTCCAACATATGACGATTGCGATCACCATTAATGTTTAAAACATTGCCATTATTATTTAGTTATAAAATGTTTTAATGACTTTTAACACGTTGAGGCGTTAGATGCTCCATACTAAATTGTAATTATCTACTCTCTACGACTACCAAATGTGAACTGACAAATATCTGCTAAACCAAAATGGCGACTAAACAAAATCAACTTGGAATATAATATTCACTCTGTATTAGATCTAATTCTCCTAATAAGTGTGGTAACCCTGCACGTATCCATAGACATGGCCGTGTAAGGACTCACCAATCAACCATATAGGGCCCAAACCAAAGTGACCAGTCAGCAGATGCAATAAGAAATTATGCACCAAAGATGAATACTGCCCAAGCAACTAGCGATCATTCTTCTGCAGGCTGTCCTCTCATAGCCATCTCCATTTAACAGCATCTCGAACGAGCCACTCCAGAGTTCAACGTGAATTTAACTGTATAATTTATCACATCAATAAATAAAATTTTGTAAGTGCTTTTTCATTTCTACACCCTGCTCTAGTTACAACAACAGACACCCTACATTGCGACATACAAACAACACCCGTGAGACTAGAATATGTCAGGAGCTTCTGTCTCACAGCAACATAACCTTCAAACACAATCACGAGTCAATCATATTTAAATAACCACAACATCCACACAATCCAACTCCTACAAAAGTAAAGATCCTACCTTAAAATGTTCTCAGGAAATCAAACAATCATTAAATAAAATACACAATAACCAATAACTATAATACTAAATTAAAATTAAGAATAAGAACAAATTTAAACATTTTTAATTGTCATGCATGTTTTGGCTTAAAAAATCATTTTTCGAGACTTCTGCAAAACAAATTTTACGACCTCGTCAAATGATCACATACTTCCGCCGATTAAGCTGACAAATTTTTGTCCATCATGGACAAATGTGATCCCAATGGAGAGCCTATATCTCATGTACGAAGGGCAGTAGAAAAAGACACAGGGTGTTACAGAACTCTTTTTATCAAGAAATGAAAAAGAAAAGTACTGTTCAACTCTTGATAAATTTATAAAGAAAACATCAGATACTAATCGATAAAGTGTTATTTACTTACATGCTAATGCACCTCATTCTAAAATAAATATTTAAAAAACACTTTTCATACACATGATGTGCCCGGCGATTAGGGTGACGCGAATTTCCCTATATTATGGAGAATAAAAAAAAAGCACTTAATGTTAATCCGAACGTGGTGCATTCCTTAAGGGATTATTAGCATGGGTAACAGGGCCGTATAACCAATTAAGATTAGGTGAACGTGTTTGGTTTCTTGGGGGATTAAGGGACATTTTATGACGGTCCAATCCCAAGAAATGCATCTAATCCTAATTGTATATTGTCGGCGACGTACCTTTCCAATAATAATAAATGGCTGGGAAAATACGTATCTACGACGGCCGTAATTAACCAGCCGTAAAATGCACCTGTTTCGAGGACAAGAGAGCACCAATCACCGTCTAAGGGGACGTGTTACGGACATGCCCCGAGGTCCTTAAAAGGCCGGACGCGGCGGTGAAGAAGACACTTGGAGTTAGTCACTTCGACTTATACAGTTAGTCGCACACAGGAAGACAGTTACAGGGAGGCAGTTAAACACTGGACACTTGGACTAAGTCAGTTAGTCACTCAGACACAGTTAAGGGGAAATTTGACCCCGGATCAGACGGGACTTGGAAAAGTTAAAACTCTCGAGTTAATATCCTACTCCACCGTCAGCTATCGGACGGCTGGCGACCAGCGCTTGAGATCGGCCAGCATGAAAGCAAGACTTGGAGACAAGACTTGGAAAGAAGACTTAGAACCAACACTTGAAAACAAGACTCGGAAACGACACTTGGAAGAAACACTTGGAACAACAGGTGGAAGGAAGACTTAAAATAGTGTAACTCGAGCGGAGGTGGAAGAAAGCAGCTCGGAGGAGCTGGTGAACGAGAATGGAACTACGGAATGGACGATACGATGATTGGGCAGGGAGGAAAGCCCGACGCCGTATCACACATTTCAGGAACCAATTACGAACGAAAGTCGAGGACCACCTGTATATCTGTACATACTGAAAAATTAACTAAAAGTAATAATCAACTTGAATATTTACTACACTCTCTCACACTTTGCAGATGATTGACAAGAAAGTAAGTTGGCCGTTAGAATACATTGTGGAAAAAAGAGTTTAGTTAACAAAGTAAATATAAAAGTGTCATTACACAGAGTTTTCAGTATGGATTAATCCCTTTCGAAGATAACATAATTAAGCACAAATTGTTTGAAAAATACAGAAAATTGGCAGACAAAGATGCCCACATTGTTTGAGTAAGAAAATATTTAGTTCAGTATATTTCTCATACGGATTGAACAAACAAGTTAGAAGGGTACCGATGTGTACATCCTGGCAAAATGCTTACTAGAATGGCCATGAAGGTACACAAATATTTCGCACACGGAAAACGCACGGCTAGACAAATATCCTACGCTAATCCGAGTAAAAACGGCTGGAATTTTATAGGGTTTTTTCATAGGGCAAGGATTATTTAATCTATTTTTATTTTCCAGGATCTTTAGTAATGTACAGATTTTTTGCTTTATGCAGTGCGCGCCCCTGACTATGTTTCGTGAGTCATCAGGTCAAGTTTTTGTAAACAAGTTTTTTTTTTGCACAATTGAAAAAAGGAAGATGATTTAACCAAGTGAAGAATCAACATTAAATTTCTTGTGAAACTTGGCTAAAGTGAGGAAATGAAGAATGATAACTGGAGACAAATCTTGGATTTAGCCCCTATAACTTTTTTCGTTATCCAAAGTAAAAACGATTATCCGCAGTGAACATTTTGAGGATGTAGAAACCATAAAACATGACACGATAAGGCGTCTGAAGGACCTAACTTCGAAAGACAAGCAACACTGTTTCTAATAATAGAAGAAGCGTTGGGCCAAGTACATTCAGTTGGGGGGAAAGTACTTTGTGGGTGACCACGATTGTGAACAATTAAAATTGCACAAACTTTTTGTCCACACTTTGTATACATCACTGTTGCTTTCATTTTATAGGTTACGTTCATCTTTTCTAAATAAATATAATGGATAAATAAACGTTTTGGCTTACTTGCTTGCTCTGTGGTGACTTTGTACTGGTAATAATTGAAAAATTCTCCCCCATACAGAAAACTGAATTTTGGGTTATTTTTTTGTTTCGACTTAGTCATTTGTTCAAATTCTGGGCCATTTCTAGCGACAAATTGTGCTAGCTTATCTATAATATTACGAAGATCGGTATCTGGAAGAAACAAAACATAAAATGTGTAAATTAATTGAAAAATACTTAATGCATCTTTGTTTTGCGTTTTATCGAAAAATGAATTATTGAAACCTTGTGGTGGTTGAGGGAGATCCATATTTGATTCGAATCTTTAACCGAATTCGAAAAAAAAACGATATACAATATTTAATTATGACTTTATGCACTAAATGCGACTACACGACTCATTTTATGAAATCTGACATGACCATAGATAAAGAAGTAAGCAAGATAAAAGATAATAATATACTATATTATATTTCTTATCTATGGAATAAATACAAATTATTATATAGACTATAAACGATATAGAAAATATTTTTTTTTAACTTGGAAGGTTTTATCGGAGGGCAGAGGCGTTGGAAATTGCGTCTCGCAAGTACATGCAGGTCGCTGACGGTGGTGAGGACGTACTTTCCGCCTGAGGTCGGTCCGTCCTCACGGAATTGGCGACGCCTCATTGGTCCATCCGTTGACAGCGGCGTTACATCTTCGCTTGTACGCTTAATTTTCGGTTCCGCCCACTTTCTTCGTAATTAATTACAGCCCTGCCTTATTACATAAAAATTAAAAATAATGTCACTGTTCACTTAAATTGTCCATTAAAAGCCCTACAATAATCCATTAACATATATAAACTATTAATAACTTATATTCTATACATCCTCACTATTTTTCACATTAAGCTTACTTATCAGAATTATTACTATCTCTAATTAAATCTTGAGTTTTCCTCTAAGTACATCTTCAATCAATATAAAAATATTTCACATAAAATCGTATTTAAGAGCTAATCATTTTATTCTTTTTTATTACCTTTGAAACTTTTATAATTAGGTACATATGAGGTTTCTTTATTTCAGCTTTAAATCACATTGTTTCATGAGTGATTTTTGCATTACTTACACTTATACCTATTACATGTTTTTCTCACCTGCCCGGTTATAATTACATTATTATTTATATTTATTTACATTGCAATCTCTCTGTCCGCCTTCATTCTTATTTGTTTTAGTTAACTCGATTATTGCTAGTAGATTAGGAACGAATGCAGACTGAATACTGCGGAAGTGCTACTACACCGGCACACTTTGATTAAATCGAATCGCGGTCGATTTGAGACTTGCTCAAACGGTTTGGCCATATGGAATGAATGATTGACGACGGAATAGTCCGATCTACATACCACATAAGGTGCATGAATGTGGAAGATATGAATCCGCGTACACAGACTTATTCGTATGCGTCCTATTTTCTCTACCTACCCCTGAAAAGAAAAGACGTGATAGTCAGTCGTCGCTCACGGTAGCCCTTCTGCACGTAGGTACTGGCCCGCCCGCAACAAAAGCTGCTTTATTACCCCGGAATCAATTATCCTCGGGCGGAAAAAATGCACCAGCATCTTAATGGTCTTTTTTTTTTGGTACGGTCATCGCTTATTGTTGACCCCCTAATTTACTGAAGGTAAATTGTTATTCGGCCTCTCCCGAGCGCGACATTTCTCGGAACGATTTCTTCTCGGACAAAAGGCAACCAATTGACTTCATAACGTATTGTGTAACACGTGTGGTCATCCCTCGCAATTGCGGAAGAGATAAATATTTCCGATGAATAGCCTAGGAAACAAAGGATAGCTTTCCAATGACGGAAGAAAAGGTTCTCGTGTGACGTAGGTCCCTGCGAAATACACTTCCAAGAAAGCCAAGTATCCGCAGATGCCAAATAACTATATCGGTCCGAATCAAAATCGACTCGCGATATAGATTACCGTTCAAGCATATCACTGATATAAGAATGCCACAACGTCGTTGGATGGGTGCCATGTGATTTAAGTCGGGGTTCTTTAGGAGTTATAATTCGATTAATCATGCTCCTGATACATGTTCGATTACATGACAACGATACCCCGCACTCGAACAGAATGTTCGCTTCGCAACCCATCCATTAGATATCACGCCTTCATTAGTACCATGGTTATAGGAAGAATACAGGTGAATATGAACACACGGAAGATGCACAAATTAGGCATTTATTCTATAACTAATTCTACCTTAGATTATCTCGCGATGTTCTTCCGGAGACCCGGCGTAGACGGCTATCTGTGACTGATCTGCTGGACAGTGGGCTGGGCGGCTGCTTCTGGATAGACTGCGATGGATCGTGGCTGTCTATCCTCAGATTTCCTGTCGCGTTCGGTCGGATTCCTGGTGTTGACTGTCTGTTCTTTCGACTGCGCGTTTTTTCTACTGACGCTTTCAACTCTGAACCTTGTATTCAACTGCTTCGTTCAACTGACGCTTTCAACTCTGAATTTTGTATTTAACTGCCTCGTTCAACTGCAATTTCCAAATAGTGCTTTCAACTCGGAATCTTGTGTTCAATTGCGGTTTCCAACTGACGCTCTCAACCCGGAATCTTGTGTTCAACTGCAGTTTTCACTCACTCTCCCGAATTTCGTTTCCACTGCCCCTCCCAGACTTCGTTTTCAACTGTGGATGAACTCTCACTTCTAACTTCCGTTCTCACCGCGTGTTTTCAACTCCCTCTTCCAGACTTCGTCTTCAACTATATTTCAAAATGGTGTCCTGGCTCTTTTAAAGTAACCGTGGCGAGGGCGTACTTTTCGCTCGGGGGTCGGTCCATCCTCACAGGATTGGTGATGCCTCATTAGTCCATCCATTGAAAGTGGCGTTAAATCTTCGCTTGTAGGCCTAATTTTCGGTTCCGCCCACTTTCTTTATAATTAATTACATTTAATTGCACAATTTATTCGTGTCCGCCAAATCATACAAAGTCACTTAATCTTTGAGTTCATCTTATCTGTAGGCATAAACACTTAACATAATCTTTCCAATTAAACTTTTAGCCCAGTGACCTCATTACCGCTATTCATTATGCTCGTATCAAATTATGACTAAATTTATCTCTATGTTGTATGTTGATTTTTCTTTTTGCTACAACATAAGGTACATATGGGATCTAGTCTTTTCTTTATTCAGCTTTAGATTACACACGCTTAAACCTATTACATATTTTTTCTACCTGCCCAGTTATAATTACATTATTATTTATCATTTTAATCTCCCTATTCGTTTTAATTCCTATTATTCTCCTTGATTAGTAGAGAGTAGATTACCGCAGAAGTGTCGCTACATCGGCATACTTTAATTAGATCTAAATTCGCGATTGATCAGACTCGTTCAGATGTTTTGCCGTATGAGACGAACATTTGCTGATGGCATAGTCCGATTTACGCACCACATAAGGTGCATGAAGGTGGAAAATGTAAATCCGAGTACATCAATTTGTGAGTATTCGATCTATACTCTCTGCTTACCCCTACAGAGAAAAGACGCGATAGTCAGTCGCCGCTCATAGTGCACCATTGCATATAGGCTCCGGCCCAAGTTCAACAACAGCTACTTTATTACCCAGGAGTTAATTATCCTAGGGGTGACAATAAGGCAACTTAATGCTTTTTCTTTTGTGCGATGTACTCGATGTCTCGGCTGGCGAGAATGTATTGTTTTGCCATTAACCGCTCTCGAGTGAGATGTTTCTCGGAACAAAATAATTTTTAGACAAAAGGCAACCGGTTGACTCGATTTTGGGAGCTCTCCCGGCTATTATGTCTGTCGCCCGAACATAATCTATTGCGTAACGCGTGTAATTACAGAAGAGATAAATCTTCCCGATGAATGGCCAAGAAAAAAAAGGATGGCTTTCTAATGATAGAAGAAAAGGTTTCCGCGTGACGCGGGTCTCTGCGAAATACACTTCCAAGAAAAATCAAGTATTCGCGGGTGACAAATTATGATAGGTCGGTCCGAATCGAAATCGATTCGCAACACGAATTATCGTTCAGGCGTATCAATATCATATCTGGCTTTTTATCTATTTCTGGCTTGATACCCCGGAAGGACATACATGAGAGAGTGTAGAGACGTATCAGCCCCTGATCGCTCATCAGAACGATACCCCGCACTCTAATGGAAGTTCGCTTCGCGACTCATCCGTCAGGTATCACGCTTTCATCAGTACCATGGTTATAGGAAGAGTGAGGCAGGTGAATATGAACACACGACGATGCACAAACTATACATTTATTGAATACACAAATACTTATAACTATCTTAATCTAAGACTAATTCTATCTCGGGTCATCTTGTGATTTTCTTCGGGTCTTCTGGTCGGCGAAGTGATATCGTGATCACCCGGCGTGGGCGGCTACCTGCTGGCTCCATGGCTGTTCCGGCGACAGGCTATCAGAGTGGTTACTCTGAACGGGTGGGGTGGCTGCTCCCGGATAACATGCGGCGAACTGTGGCTGCCTATCCTCCGACTCTCGATTACGTTCGATCAGTTTTCCGGTGTTGAATGTCTGCTTCTGTGTGCTTTCGACTGCGTTTCGGTAACTTCTCTCCGTGCAAATTCGTCTCCCGGACCTCGTCTCCGACTCACTCTTCTGGACCTCGTCTCCGACTCATTCTTCTGGACCTCGTTTTGACAACTCTCGGTTACAACTTCTTCTCTACGACTTCGCGTCTCCCGGACCTCGTGTCCGACTCACTGCTCCGGGCCTCGTTTCGGCAACTTCCTCTGTTTTTCACTTTTACGACTGACTTTCCGACTGAGCCTATCACTTCCTTCTGCAACTTCGATCCTCTCAGACCTCGTCGTGTCCGACTCACTCCTCTGGGCCTCGTTTCGGCAACTCTCCCTGTTTATCACTCTTTTTTCAACTGACTCCGGGCCGTGTGTAGGCCATTTTTATATCTCAACAGTGGGGTGTCTCCCATCTGCCGATCTGCCCTCTTCCCGTCATGGGACGGGCCACCATCCCATTGGTCCCTTCGCTTCTTCTGGAGGCCACGCCCGATCCAAACCCGAACTAACTCCTCTTTCATCTTATCGCTGACTATAATTAATCTTATATTCTAATTATTTACACTTTAGTTAAATTTAGTTATTTGTTTATTTCTTACGCTACTTTACAGTCTTATATCTAGTTACATATATCATTTAATTATTCTTATTCTATTTAACACTAGGCCCACCGTGATCGATTATCATATTTCATTAAGCGATTACTAGATTCGTACTCGTCGCTTCAAAATCATATTCACACGTCAAAACATATTATTTATTATATTTTAGTGATTAAATTAAAGGCTGAATTGGCGGGAATGTTATTTCTTGCAATTTTCATTTACATTTCGAGCCATGTGGTTCGTCCAACGTTGTATTAAAAGAGCAGATTGCACAAAGAAACGGCGTCTTTTGTTTTCGTCACGTTTCGGCCCTGGGCGCTAGCTAACGGGCACGTAACGGTGCATTTCCTATTCTCGCCAGTACAACGGGTCCAGCTTTAATAGCCCTACGACCTTCGGTTCTATTTGTCGGCAGGGTGCGTCTCCCCGAAACAATGCGCGCCCTTACAGATCTGCTATCGCTTCTCAGGAAACCTTCATAATCCCGTTATTTCAGCCCCCGTCGTCTTTCGTTTATTGCACAACACGTGGGCTGGAGGTCACTACGGTCGCAACTCGCTTTTGAACGACCAATAGGTTTTTTTTTTGTTAAGAGACGTCCGGTCCCGTTTATATGGGTCTGCCGTCTGCGACCTGCATGTATTTGTGAGACGCGATTTCCAGCCTTTATTTTACTTCATTTATTCGGCTAATAAATGTGATAACTTCGCGTCACTTCGGGCTTAGGCATATCAGGCTTATATCATATTTGATCATTTCATTGCCAATTTAACAACCGATCCGACCATATTTACTATATCCGTGGTTGATACTGAGATAGCGATTCCATTTTGATAATAATTCCATAGAAAAAGATAGTTATAAGTCGTCAGTCGACAATAATCATAGAATAGAGGTATATTACAATAATATTCGAAATTTGTTTTGCCAGCATTGTGAATTGTAATAAATCCTAAATATATTTATACGGTAAAAAGTATAAGACTTGGACTTCTGAACATTTTAATTATCGTGAATTGTTTTGTAATAAAATTGTTGTTGGCTTCTCAAGAGATAATTCTTAAAGTAAGTGTTTAAACAGAAAGGATCAGTGTGTTTTAAAATAATATGTGGAAATATATTATTGTTGTTTATTAAATTATGGTGTCACATACTACTTTACTTTTTGCTTTAGTGTAATAAACAAAAAATTTTTTTGATTTGATGTCTTTGGGCACAAATTTAATATCTAAAGTTTCTTTGTCTCCCACTCCACAAGCATCTATTAAATAAATTAGAGATTTTTACCTAAAATCTTTTAAGTAGTTGTACAACCTTATAATTAAATAATTAGTAATCGATATACAAGATGTTGATTAACAGATCAACTGCTTTGTGTATGGCTCGATTGTATGTAGTTATACATAGATCTATATAGGTAATTATAATATACACAATTATGCAAAAATGAAATAGTTGTTCCATACAGAATTCTCATTCCACAATGTTCTATAACTGCGTATAAAATTTGCATTTTGGTAGCATCTTAAATGACTACATGTTAACATCTATGTTCAGAGCCATTCTAATACAGATTATGTCTGTTAATTTTGTTAAATAAAATTCTGAGTAACAGCTGTACCTGCAGAAAGAGTTTTTTCAAATTTGTTGAACTAAACATCAAATAAAATTATCTTTAACACTACGAAAAGTGTTAGAGATTACAAATGCAATGGAAATCGTTTAATACGAAACATGGGAACTGGAATATTTTTGCGTGTTAAACAAATTTCAGGTTAAAAGAAATAATAATTGAAGTAGTTTTGGTAGAAACATTAAACAGACACATCGAATGAGTTACCTTTCTTTTTTTTTACTACAGGGTGAATATTATGTTCTATACATTTGTCATTTTGCATTTGGTAGTCGTAGAGAGTAGTTGATTATAATTTATTATGGAGCATCTAACATTTCAACAACATGTTGAAGTCATTAAAACATTTATTCAAGAAGAAAGTTGTGTGATTTTTTGGTGTTTATCACATGTCAGGCAAGTCAACCGATCAAGGGGACGACGACGTAGCATACGTACGCCAGAAAATATTGATGCAGTGAGAGGGAGTGTTTGTGAAAGTGCTGGAACATCTTAACGCCGTGCACAAGAATTGGGAATGCCTTAAGGAACTTTGTTAAAAATACTTGTGAAAAATACATGTTTTACAGCTCAATATTGATGACCCTGACTTTTGGAGAAAAGTCATGGGTGACGGAGCTCATTTCAAGTTGGTGGGTTTTGTTAATAAACGAAACAGTCGTTATTGAGGCACTGAAAATCCTCAATTGATGCACCAACGACCTTTACACTCATACAGAGTTATTGTGTGGTGCGCCATGTGGGCCGGCGGAAAAGGCAATGCTCTATCGTCAGATGTTGGAAAACTTCTTGGTGGCCGAATTGGGTCGATTAGGCCTGCAACACTTGTGGTTTCAACGGGACAGTGCCCCTCACACGGCCTGAGCTATGCTTGAAATTTTGCGAGTAATGTGTGCCGATGCCAGAGGTGGCCGCTTGACCGATGTCATATTCCATACATAATTGTAATAAACCAAACAATTGATAAATAAAACCCAAACTAGAAAATTGTGTTTCACTTCCTAGTTATTCAAAAACAACATCGGCCTGTAACATAATATTCACTCTGTATATAATGCAAATTTTTATTTATTTTAAACCCTTAAAATGTATTTGCATTTACTATGGGTGTCTAGTGGAAAAATTTCATGATTAAATTGTAATTGCTCATAAACCATCAGCGTGAGGTAAGTGGTAGGGGTATTGTTCGACACACGTGATTTGCTGATTTTCCAGTCGCAATGAATCACTGGTCGGGAGCGCACCGTGCATTCGCGGTTGAGAAATATTTAAAGTGCGGTGATTCATTGGTTCGTGCGCGTCACGCTTTTTGTACTCACTTTAATATTCGACAAGTAGTTCAAAAGTTCAGACAAGAAGGGACAATGGTTAACCAAACTCCTCCAGGATCATCAACGTCAGCAGCGATGCCAGAACATGTGGCTCAAGTTTGACGTGAAATTATGCGCAATCCATGTAAATTGGTAAGGAAGATTGCAGCCTTTACTGGAATAAAAAAATCAACAGTGCACGTTATTTTGAAAAATAAACTACAGTTTCTTACATACAAACTACAAATCGTACAGTTTCTCAACAAAAATGACTATTCTTTACGTGAAACCTTAGCAAAAACTATGCTGGAACGTTTTGGAACAGCACGGACGCTTGGAAACATATTGTTTAATGCACATTTTCATATCGATGGCTATGTTAATAAACAGAACATGAGATACCGGTGCCTTAACAACCCAAGGGAACGCCATCAAAAACGTTTGCATTGTCCAAAAACGACAGTGTGGTGTGCAATTTCTGCCAGAGAGATAATTGGTCCTTATTTTTTTAATCAGCGTTAGACAGTTATTGCTGTTGTGTATTGCCGAATGATCAACGAGTTTTTGGTACAGCAACTGCAGCTGGTTTCCGGGTTCAATAACAACACAATTTCAGCAAGACGTGTACAGGCGACACAATGAAATTACCTCAAGCTCACTGGCCATTAGCAACGACCGATTCGAAGGAGTGACTATCAAGCGAAGGGGTGCGCGCCTTACCCCATTTCACCCCTGCGAGACGAGCTAACGGACCACGCACGGCAGGTATAAATAAGATCGCCGGCGCTACACAAAAGGCTCCCAGCTCTGCTGGCGACGAGGATGGCACAAGTCGATTCTGGACAGTGAATCCAGCGACTCTGCCTGTGCGTGCCGCTGGCTGCCATCGCCGTCACCCTGGGATCTTCGTGCCGTTGATCTCTGTCTGGATAGATGAGACTGCTGCCGCCACCCGAAGACTAATTACAAGGAACACACTGCCCATACCGGACTATTTGGCCTTCTATCCTGCCGAACCGCTGCCCGGTGTTGCCATCGCTGCCCCGTTGTTGCCACCGCTGATCGAGGAGTTTGCCGCTGGCAACTGTTGACCACCGCGGCCCATCCAGGTTATCTTTCCTTTCGGAAGCACTGCGCCACTGCAGAGGCCATTTTTAGGGCTATGTTAACCGCTGCCTTCATCGCACCTACTGCTCTTTGCCGCCCACAAGCCTCCACCATTCACGGCGTCGAGTGCGGCTATCACTCCTTCATTCTATGTTTGCTCTACCCTGCTGTATATTGAATAATTTTTCCTGAAAATTTTTTTAAAATAAATTTTTCTTTATTTTCCACTGTCTTTCATTGAGCCCTCTTGATACCCTTGTATCACATTATTTAAACCATTATTGTGTGATACTTCAATTAAGTGTCTGAAGTGCGAAGCGAAGTGTGACACTTCGCGAAGTACACACTTCAATGAACTCCATGAAGTGAGCAGCAAATTCTTGCAGTACTTCGCTAAGTTTCATTTTTTATAACTACACAGTTTGCAGTTAATTTTGTGTCGCTGAGTGAGAGTTTCATTGCAGCAACTAAGTTGAATCTCTTCATACTTAATACTTCACTGAGAGCTGCCCTCGTGGTTCTTCCTGTGTGAAGTATTGAACTATTGAAGTGGCAGCACGATTTGAATGTGCGGACTGTAAAGTGTAAGTATCATTAGTGTAAAGTACTCGAAATTATATTTTTATTTGGTTTACCTTGCAACATCGTATTTACAGGTGGTAGGTTACCAGCCTTAAAGAAAACGTGTCAGTGTGCGGAGTATGTATAGTTTTGCAAATTGCCGATATTCTCATATCAAAATATTATGTTGAATTTCTACAGCCCTATCTCCACTGCATTGTTTCCAATTTTGTTCAACTTCCCTGATATTATCTGATCATCCGGTTTTAGGATGGATAAAAGTGTATGACGATTGGCTTGCGTGTACGTTTTGCAAATTGTGCATAAAAATTTTTGTTTCAACAAAATGTAACTTGTCAATATGCTTTTTTATAATAGGATTAACCATGGGTCGCCGTAAGTCAAAACGAAAACCGCCTACCAGAAAAAAAGCTATTGAGCCTCTAGATCTGCAGTTCAACTGTCCATTTTGTAACCACGAAAAATCCTGTGAAGTTAAAATGTAAGTCTTTCAATTTTGTATTTTTATATTTAATTATAAACTTTTGTCTTTAAAAAATGCAAACTGATAAATCACTATCGAAAGTAGGCCCTTAAAATAATATATCAATGTAATAGATAGTGTAAAGAATATTTAATAGTACAAATCGTAAGCTTAGTTTAAAAATAGAAAGACCATTTAAGTGGCATCATGTATTAAAAAAGGGTATTTTTTACCCGATTAACTTGTCAAGTTAGTTGTGACTTGCTTACCGGCTTGACTGCTGGTCTTTTTGTCAGAAGCATTTTTTTTTTCAATTTCTTCAAACATATTCCACATATAAAAATTTACAAAAAAAAACCACATTTAAGTTGGATAATTTTTCTTAAATAAATTTTGTTGTATGCTATACGAGCTTCATAAAAAAAATTCAGCAGCCGTGGCAACTAGAAACATATAGTTTACAATGATGAATTAAATGTTCATCGATGTCATAATTCATTTAGGAAATACTGGATTCTCATGGTCCATGTCAAAAAATGTATTAAAAAATATCACACGCGTATAAATGTGTGATGCTTTAGCCACGCAGGAAACAAATTCACATTTTTTGCATCATATGGTAACTGGGGACTAGAAGTGGATACACAAGCAAAAGGCAATGGCTATCGATGAAGCAGGTAGCAAGTACAACCTGAAAATCTAGTCCAACTATAAAAAAGGTCCTATTGTCTGTTTGGCAGGACATTCATGGGATAATTCATTTTGAATTACTTAAACCAGATGAAACAACAAAGGCAGAGAGGTACTGTGAACAGCTGGTTCAATCACATCAATTGTTGAAAGCAAAATGAGCTGCTTTAGTAAATCGAAACAACATTTTTGCAACATGATAATGCTCGTCCTCATATAGCAAAAATCATGTGAGAAAAAATTAACCTTCTAGGATGGAAAATTGTGGATCTGCCTGATCTAGCACCAGCTTATCATTTGTTCAGACCTATGTTGCATTATGTAAATTAGGAAGAAGATTAATAATGTAAATGAAGTAAAAATGGTGTCAATTTTGCGTCAAAGCCTATGAGTTTTTATAAACAAGGAATCAAAAACTTACTTGAACATGGAGTAAGATTGCATTTATCAACGGAGAATGTACTATAGAATATGTTGTTAAAAATAAATTTGTTTAAAAAAAAATTAAACGAATAATAGATATCTCATAGAGACGAAGCCATTTTTAATTATATTAATGGAAAATATATGGAAGTATATGTAATTACAGGGCTTACGACCCGTCTTCGGCTGGCTTAAGTGGCTCATCACTATATATAAATATAATGTTCACCATTCTTACCCATTAATCAATCTCCATATCTATAAAAATTTTTCAAGCTGTATATATGTTAATATGTGGATCACTTCGAGTATCACTACATTATCATCATCTATGGACTAAATTTGATAATTCATTTCCCTGAAACAGCATGTATGTCACAATGAGAATCTTAATTTTTTTTTTAAATTATTTAAAGCAATATTCTTTATCTGTAAAATGTTTTTAACACATTATACTAGAATTTTACACTATACATACTTCCATATATTTTCCATTAAATATAATTTAAAAAATAGCTTCATCTCTATGAGATATCTATTATTTGTTTAATAACAGTGTCTTTGTTGGCGGAAATCTGGTAATTGTGTGTCCTTGGAAATATTTAAATATTGCAAAAAAAAAAATTGCTTTTCACTTCAAAAAACCTTTTTTAGTTTAATTTTGGTATTTCAAAATGTATCTTTTCTTTCTTCACAAGCGAGAGAGAAAAATAGTAAAATGTTTGGCTGTAGTTTTTTGAAAATCCAGGAAATTGTGCAAAAGTTATAAGTCATGGAAATAATTTAGTTTAATTTGCTTAATAAATTTTGTATTTGCAGGGATCGAAGTAGGAATACAGCAAAAATTACATGCAGAGTTTGTTTGGAGGACTTTCAAACGTCAACTAATGTGTTATCTGAACCTATAGATGTGTATAACGATTGGGTGGATGCTTGTGAATGTGCTAATTAGTTAGTAATAAGATACATTTTCACACATTTCACTCCTCGTATTTCATAATAAATATCTTCAGACAAATTAAATTATTATACTTTGTAAGTATACATGGCGCCTACTTATATGTGAAAGCCAAGAGAATGATGTACTAAATTTCAAATTCATTCAATTCAAATAAGAACCTAGAGTTATCTCTGTTAATTGAAGCTAATAAAATATTGTTTCTGCAGTCAGAATGTTCATCTATTGGTCGGGGATTTTAACTTACTAGCGGCAATACATCTTTATTCTATTTTCAAAGCCTAAGTATATTGTACCAAATTACTTTAAAAAAAAACAAATAGAAAATTATGTCGCTATAATAATAATTTGTCCACTTATTTATGTATATTTTTATTGTTTTATCATTTAATTCATTTTTGAAATTGTATTATGTAAAGGAAGTTTTGAATAAATAAACATCTAAAAAATATAACCGTGATTAATTATTTTAATATTTTTATTATACAGTATAACAATTAGAAGAGCAAGCATTCTCTATAATCATGACTTCAAAACCGTATTCAGGACCAAAACCACTAATTTCCTGAGAATTGTTGAACACTGCTAGTCTTACTTCGGATGGCAATTCCTATTGGCGATAACTGTTGAGAGCACCATCCACCTTATTTTCCTATAATCCTTTTTTGATATATTTTTTAAACTTATCATATTTTTTAAATACATAACACATTAACTTATTTTAAGCATTTATTATTTATCATTATGTTGTGTTTAATGTAACATTTTCATTTCTCTCGTACATTATCGCTATCAATTTGCAAACATTAATCATTAGTTCACTTTGCATGCATAAATCGGCAGTCACTAGGCACTGTAGATAGACTTCACTTATCTGCATTTAGTGAGCGGCTTATAACCCGATTCACTCTTCTCATTCTCTATCTAACTTCTAATCCCTTCAGCTCTTTCATACTATTATCTATGTACAAATTAAATAGCCATGGTAACATTATATAGCCCTGTTTAACATCTTTTTGAAATGTCAAACCATGATATATATAGTCCATTTATTCTTACGCATGTGCTGCTTATCTCAAAAGGGGGATACAATTGCCTATGTAAGTTTACCGCTCACCCTGCTGCACTTGTCATGTGCATATATGATATAATTAATAGAAACCAAGAAAAACTTTTAGAAACATTTATTTAAATATCAACAAACTACTGTGTGTTTTAATTTTAATATAACTCATACAAAATTACTCTTACATTTTATGTTGAATGTTTTTTGAATGAAAATAAAATTTACAAAAATCAAAGGTAAATGGTGTAATTATATCGAACAAAAGTTGTTAAATACGGTTTACTAATCATTTTTCAATCTAAAGTGATTGAATTGACTGAACATAGTTAGCTCTTTTTGATTTATCGATTAAGCAAGCAATATTATGATATATTTTATGACACAGTTAATATTGGTATAAATTTGTTTTTTAATTCTTATATTAATTCAATTATTTGCAAACATTCAGAATAGATTAAATTCAAAATAAGAAAATATATTCTGTCGACACTAATCATTGTCTGTCTCGATCTTTAAATCTGTATTCATATTTGACAAATTGCAGAGAAATAAGAGAAAAACAACTCGTAGATATATAATCTTGTTTTCTACTTTTGTTTGTTAAGGCATCAAGGCATCGTGCTGAAACTGCAGACTCCATTTTGCCGATATGTATGAATAATAAAAAGCATACTAATTATTTTGAAATTAGTATATTATGCACAAGATAATAGTTCATATATTTCGATGCAACTTGTCAATATGAGAGATTTATCAACATTTTTTCTTAAATTTTCACTGTTTCCATAGTTAAAAAATAAAGATTATTAGTGAAAATCCAGTAAATAAGTTTTTACATATATTAATTACTTTACAAAAATCCTCTATCATACCCTACTAATATTCAAGTCATTAATTTTTCTCACAATGACAAACTATTGTACACATCTATGTAATACACCTAGAGGTATATATGTTCTGTTAATGTATATAAATACATCTGTTTTGGAACCACTATTTACATTACTAGATTAGCTGAATTACAAAACTAATCTTTGGATTTACCTTTCCCTACAATCAAATTATGCCTTAAGCAAAGGCCGCTTCTATATATTTTTTTCAATCTATATTAAGCACTTTTGGTGTGCAAAATAGATCTAACTTGTTTGTCTCAGGGTGAGGATTCAATCCCTAACTTGATCACTAGGTAAACTTATATTGGTAGACTAAACAAGCAGTTCCACAAATATTTATTCAGTTAGGCTAGACTGAGCAATAAATAACATAAAAACACGTCAATTTTGCCAATATATATATACATAATGAAATTCCCAAGGTTTGAAGATAATAAGAATAGACTGAGACACATTTACGTTTAAAAAAAATACAATATCTTCTAAAATAATGATGTAAATTGATCTCAATTTTGTAAATATAATTTTTTTGATAGTTAATAAATATTGTTATAGAAGGCAATGGCGTTTCGTTAAATTTCACAAACAGTTTTTAAAATAATTATGAGTATAGCAAGACCTGTAGATAAGAGCAGACAGTACCCAAAAATTGATTTTTCCAATAGAATTCTGTTTCTAATTCATCTTCGGTGTTCCTTGTAATTTTCTTGTGGAAGTGAGGCCAGCTCAGCACTACTGAGAACTTTGATGAAAATGACAAGTGAAATTACTGCACAAGCTTAATGGAAGTTGGTCAACCGACGACAGTAGTTACGAATTGTACATTTTGAGTTAACTCATTGCTGTTGCTATGCAGTCCTTTCGCAAGTGCATCTGACTCAAAAGTGATTTAATATTCAGTGACAGATAACAATAATACAGTTTTCAATTTCAATGCTTTATGGCACCAAAACAGAATTTTTAACAAGGTGATTTTCTATATTACAATAGCACATTTAATTAATTTGTCTCAGTTCAATTAGTATTGGAATGTTGGTATTATATATTAAACATTCAACTTTTTAAAATATGTCTCCATTCATAAAGGTTTTAACGGTCCCACATTTCATCATTTAGAGTGAGGCATGCCTCCTTCACTGCATCAAATGGTTTCTTTGTTCTACCTATTGGCTGCCTACGGTCGGCTTTTTCGTTGGTTTTAATTGTCTAGATTATCCACAAATGTAATATTATTAATGTATTAGTAATTCTTCAATTCTAGACATCAAGATGAAAAGAGATTATCTTGAAATATTTAGAAGGATTCTCAAAGAATGCATGTGACTAATTATTCATTTTTAAACACTATTTCTCATTATATACTTGCATTCAAATATACAATTGGAAACATTTTCATTAGTGTTGATATTGCTTATTCCACGATTTGCTACTACATGCTAAACAAACATTCATGGTTCATAATTATTAATTAATGATTTACTTAATTATGTAACTTTTGCAAAACACTAAATATGCGCAGATTAAAATACATTTTCGTAAAGGTAGATGGATAGTTAACAATTATTTTGTATATTGATTAATATTTTAACAGCACATTTAAAACTAATCTAAAATCAGTTGTATTCAAATGAATCTGTATAACCATATAATCTTATATGGTGCATTAGAATATTTCCGAATGAATAACATATTTTATAAGTTAAAAATTTAAAGGTCTTAGTAAATCAATACACAATCATATAAAAGGTGTTTGAAAATAAGTATCATTAATAAAATACATTTCAAAAACTCTAAATAAAACATCTAATTCTCCATTGCAATTAACAGGTGAGTTTACAGTTACATAAAAATTGACATTACTAATTGATTTTTTAAATCAGTTATCTGATTTTGTTAAATAAATACACTTGATAACACATTTATTTAGTCGGAGTAGCTTAGCTATATAATTAATAAATATTATTTGATAACATTATATTCTACATTAATATTTTGACTGCCCCTTAACATTTAATCATTATCGCATTCTATCAAAATATTTTGAAAACTTTTTCCCAATCAATAAAATATCGATTAGTTTGAAATATCTTAGATTATAATAATACATCAAGAAGCTGTAAACATCGAGAGGAAAAATGAGTTTCGATCCGTGTACATCGTCGGCCTAGAGTGTCATTTAAGAGAAAGTCAAAATTATACAAGATTGTATACCAAAATACGCAAATTCCACTTATTGGATATAAAAATATTGACGCCATACAAGCACTTGTTCTTCTGATGTGTCTTTTGCTGTCAAACCGCCAAAATTTTTTAAAACAAGAGACTATTAATTCAGTCATTTGTATATTTATATCAACATATATTACAAACTTAAAAAGTTGGTTTGTCGACTTTCAGTATAAAACATACTGAGGTTTTGAAATCTAATTACCTTTGTTAAATATATGTTCAATTATTGCGTATGAAATGTAAAAACAAAACATATTTCATGTTGATTTAAAGTATTACAATATTTTTCATTGTTCAATGTTAACTTAATTATAATTTTTTTGTGCATTTGTCACAAAGAAACAATGTTTCATTATATTTTTAGTTAGTTATAAAATCAATGTTTTAAAAGCGTAATAATTATAATTTGATATACAGAATTATAATAATCTAGTATATCTTTTTGGTTATGGTTAGGTTAGGTTAGATTTTGTGATTTTTTTGTTAATTGTCTTTAAGGTCCAGAAAATAAATTTGGCCCAATAAAGATAAACTATCAAAGTAACTTTTTAAATTTAATTTTCCTATTCTCCTTGTCAATAAACACTTTTCTTAAAATGACTGAAGTAATTTAATATTGAGCTGAAAATTGACAAGTCAATTTTACAGCCCAACATAATAAAATCAAAATGTTATATTTCTTATGCATTTTAAAATTAAAATTTAACCAAAAAAAGGAATTCATAAGCTCAATTTTATAACTTGATAAATTTTCACACTAGACCGAAGATATTTTTCTGAACTTTCTACACATCTTCAATATGTTATAGATAAGGTTAATAAGTTGGTTTTAAGCAAACAGTACATGAAAAGGTTATAATATATAATTTTTACAAACATTCAATAAATAAATTCCATACTCCTTAAGACCGCCACTTTTCAACGACATCTCTTGTAGCAGCTAAAGTATTTTTTTTTTAAATTCAAAAATATTAGATTAATGTGGAATTCAACTTTGAAGATTTTAAAAGTTTCCCATATCAATATATGTTTGGAAAGGGATTAAATCATCACTTTCATCGTAATCTTCCAATTCTGATATTTTTTCAACAGGTACACAGCCCATAACTTCATCGCACTGCCCATCTGATGAAAACTGATCACCAATAATATTATCCTGTGAGTCAATATTAGAATTATTTTTTTCGATAAGAATATTGGAACCGCTGTAATCATCAAAAGATATTTCTTTGGAGAACGAAGATAATTTGAAGAAATCTTTGGTGCCATTCAAATTGGGATATATTTTTAAATCTTTTGGATATGTCGGAATACTCAGTGATGACGTGTCCTCTGCGTTACAAATTTTATAAATTTGGTTCTTTACTTTATTGATATCCTCTTTCAAGTTGGAGATGTCACTATCTTCGTACAATGAAATATTTTCAGATGGAATAAAAATGGACATTTGCGGTCTTAAGGTTGATTTGATTAAATGCTAGGGACTGAGTACCCCTTATTGAGTGTATGTGCCGGCATCCATTCCACCTTCTTCCTCCAATTTGGTGAGGAACTTGATCACTCGGTATTGTTCTTCCGTTTGTCTAGCCATGTCTATTAATCCAAGCAACTTTTTTATACCAATGAAGACTCTGAAAAAAATATTAAATAACACATTAATATTATATATCATCCAGAAGAAATAATTTTTCATAAAAGTATACGATATAACATACCTAATTCATTTTGAGAAAATAATAATCAAATTATAAAATTCAGATTATCCTAATGACATAAATATCTTTAAACAAAGCGAAAGCATTCCTGACCAGTTGCACTGAAGGAAAACAGCATTAAACAAATATTTGTAATGTAAATCATATTTTTATAAACACCCAGGTCAAATCTGACCCATCACCGCAGAGTATGTGTTAAAGAAGTGGGGAATGTACATTTTTTCTGTGAAATGATAATTTTCTTAAAATATTCTTTGGTGAATTCACATAAATTTAATGTTATATTTTCATTTCCTATTAGAAAACGATAGCGCGGTGTTTAGTGTAAAAGTTTGATTAGGATTGTGACTCTCTTCGAGATAAGAATTAACTGAATCGAGTTTGGACCTGTATATGGCAAATCAAAAAATAAAAGCACTTATACATAATAGTTTTTGAAGAAAAAACTACGAAAGAATGACTTTGCACCCTGTAATAAACACTTTTTTCTATCACTATAGTTTACTGACACACTGAAAATAAATTGAATAGTTGGGATCTTTCAAAAACTCTTTGAAGTTTATTAGTGTTATACAATTTTATTTAAGTTTTATATTTAAAATCAAGTTTATGTTTTCTGATATAAATAAATAATAAAAAATTCAAAAAGATGAATTACTATTGAAAGTAGAGTAGACTTAATGACATGCCGCAGAGTATCTATAAAATTTGATTTTTAACTGGATACGTATGAAAAATAGTTTCTGCGTTAACCCTTTTGCATATTATGCAAAAAAAAAAATGTTTATGCATGGAGTTATAAATCGTTGCAACAGTTTAAAGAGTGAGAAAAATAATAAAAAAACAAAAATATACTATTTGTATTTTTATCATGCTTAAAAGTTGATTCGTGTGAATGATGCTCCTGGACATGAACACATATACAATATGCAGTCAAGATAAATATTACATAATGGATGGACCAAAACACGCAACATTTTTGGTAAAAAATATTTATATATTTTTGTGTATTCTGCAAGTAACAATAAAAAGTCTTTTTTAACTTTTAGACTTCATTCTAATATAAGTTGTAATATATTTTTTTTACTATCTCTATTTCACCACCAATTTTTTCTGACATTCTTCTTTGAAACTTTCTACGAAAGATCATGCTATATCACTGCCTAAATTGATTAGTATTTTATAAAATTTATTAACAGAGTATAATTTTTAATTGAAAAACACGAGTTTACGGTTGAAGAAAACTTGACATAATTGGTGAATATTGTGTTTGCCAAATTTAGAAATCTAAATATATACTGTATTCGCATGATTGGCCAAAAACTTGACATTGAAACTTCTTTTCTATTTTCTGCATATTTAATTACATTTTTTAAATCGCTGCAAAATCACATTAAATATTTTTACAAACATGTGAATATACTTTTATATTGTTGCGCAGACTAACCTATCTACGACCCGCAACTGATACTAGTATATCGGATGTCGGACAACTTTCAACCATAGCCAGTGACTGATATTATTGTATTTTAATATTGTATTTAAATATTCAAGATAAATAAGCTCAGTACCGCATCTGATATATCAGTCGTTGGCCATGGTGGAAAGTTGTCTGGTGTCTGTTATATCAGTTGGTGGCTATGGTGGAAAATTATCTGGCACCCTAATCTGGAATATGAAATTTCAAGTTATTCTTATACTTCCGTGTTTAAAAATTTGTTTATATTTCTATTAACTTATTAGTTGTCAATTCCTCAGGAAATGAGTCCAACAATTCTGTTACATCAGCCGAGTCATGCTTGAGTTCCATTTGATTACCCAGTTCAACAACTTTGTGCGTTACGTAAATAAATAAAAAAATTGCAATGTTTGTAAATCGAGAACTGCCTGTATTGCACCTTTATGAATATTACTAATAATTATAATTAAAAATAAAATAATTATACAAAAGTCTGTAATATTACATTATTTTGGTATTCTTGGAGTCTTGTGGACGTTTCATTTTTTCTTGTATCCATTGCTTTCCTGCATTCATCATCATTTTTCTTCGGCCCCTTGAAAAACGGTAGATCGAAGTTTCATTGTATTTCAACTTGCATTTTTAGTGAATTCAAAATACAAAACTTAATGACTAGGACAATGCTTATGGTCCGCTACTGTATGTGGATATTTAAATAATCCAGGAATTTAAATAATCTTTTTACTCATGTTTAAATCAATCAATAATATTGAATTGTCGTTTGCTTCATAATTATATATATATAGTGTTTAGGAGAGAATGTAAAGCTGATCTTAGCATAGTGATTAGGATTGTTTAGATGGTTTGATCATGTTGAATGAGTGAATGAGAAGAAAGATATATGACGCAAGTGTTGATGACACCAGAAATAGAGGACGTCCGCGGAAGACTTGGCACGACCAGGTAAACCAGAAGATGGTCCTCTTCTCTCTTTTAAAAACATCTACGCCAAATATGGAGTACACCAATACTTTTATGGCCTAGATATATTCCGGGAAAGTTAGCCGTAATGCGAAATTCCATATAATGAATAATTTCTTTTAATACAATTTCCATACGATCCATTCCAATTATATATGTAGTAAAATAATAAAATCGCAAAGTTTTTAGTTGCAGTTTAGTTCCAGTTACATAATTTTTCATCGTATATGTATTAATAAAAAAAACTAATATCATTATTACTAACAACTAGTGCGCAGTAGGCATAAACTTAGGTAATGCTGTTACTAAGTATCAAAAAAAATATGAGAAAAATTATTATGATTTTGAGAACAATTCTATCAATTTAAATGTAGAAAATAATTGCGAATTCCTTCAAAACAGGTGAGTTCTTATATTGCTCCATAACTTACTCTGCTTTCGATTTAGTTTAAAATATTATCTACGATTTCTCCTTCGGACAATGGATAGTTAAAATATTTCATTGAAATTCTAGTTTTACAAATCACCATAACCAAAATTCATATAACAGAAACAAATATATTTCAACATTTAATATTACTAATAACCTCAAAATCACTCACTCACTTGATAGATAATTGACGAACACCCATAGAAAAGATATACGGAATCCTGTGAAGTTCTATCGCCTTAACAATCTTCACGCACCCTGAATATACCTTGGTGCAAAACGAAGCTCACATCAATCTCAAAAACACCCCTGGTACTGATCCCTGACAGACATCAATACAACGTGCCGCAGCTGTTAAGGGAGCCATCTCTCCGATTAGTTCTCTAACAAACGTTTCATGTTGTAGACTTCTTACTGCTTATACTTGTATCTTTTATTGTTCATCCTGCTCTAGCCACACATTTCATGTTGTAGACTTCTTACTGGTTATACTTGTATCTTTTATTGTTCATCCTGCTCTAGCTCTCGCAACTCGCAAACACCTGCACGCACGCGTTATAATTCAAACGAACACGTGAATGAATGGGTAAAGCACATCCTCCTGATCCATCAACATTTTGACAAATACATGAACATTAAACATCACACCACTTTCTTTCCCCAAAATCCTATATCTCTTATCTATGCAAAATGAAATACGAATTACGAAATGACATTGAACACACCATGAAAACAAAACGTTGAGTATGTAGAATTAATAAATGGTTATTAATAAGTGGTAAACGTTGAGTATGTAGAATTAATAAATGGCACACAGTACTCAGTCTAGATAACTTTAAAAAAATCAGAATATAGTAAAAAAAATTTGCTTGAAAACTACAAAAAAATTGGCAGATGTAAAAATGCCCCTACAATTCGCATAGCTTCAACAAGCTTTGAGAAAATCATTTTTTATTTAACTATGAAACTGCTAGATACTCACGATGTGTGATTTTTTCCTAACATCGATATCAGAATTGGTTAATCTGACAATAAGTATATAATGACATTGTACTGGCTTAAAGTTACAAAACTGCAATGTTTAAAAAAAAATCAATGCACAGTGGATAGTGAATCTGTACAAATGATGTTTTTTAGCTGTTAAAGTGAAATCTTAATCGATCATTCCTCGAATAATCGTTTTCCCGCATGTGTCATTTATTTCTTCCAGTCCTGAATTAATTTCATACATAATATGCAAAAATAGATTGCACCAATCGTTTCTCTACGCATCATTTTATCACATTAGTCGTTTAAATTACGCAGCATATTTCGTTACACTGGCTTGGTTTATAATTGCCTGCCTAATGGCACATTGACATTAAAGAGTGAGTCTTGCCATGGTGGTAAAGGGGTCTCTGTTTTGCGTCAACAGTGATGGAATTAACACGTGAGCCAATCGTCATTGGCAAATCGCTGAAGCTTGGGAGTTTTAAGAGTACGAAAACTTTACCCGTAAAATATTACGTAAACAAAAAGGCGTGGATGACTACGCATATTTTAAATTTGTTTTTAAGGGGCCTTGACACAGAAATGCGCGTAAAACAATGAAATATTTTATTGTTTATAGACAACTGTGCAGCTCGCCCAAGTGATTCTTGAATTGAAGGAGACAGCAGAAGTGGTTGAAGATATCAATGAAGAAAATCCCTCACTTATATCTTTGTTTTCAGAAGCATGCACAGCCTTTGAAAAATTGCAACTTTTTTTTTAATGCACATTCAATAACTGATGCTGAAAAAAATGTCAATAGCAACACTGAAAAATACTGTTTACTTATGGCAACAATGCAACAGCCAAAAAACAAATTATGATGAAAGATTATATATGTTACAAAGTTTAATAAAATTTTTTTTTGTTTCTGTGCGTTTTCTAATTGTATTTGTATTTAAACACATTTATTTACATGTGAAATATGTATCTTTTTTAAAATACGATGTATCAATGTAACTCTTTTCTATATTCCCGCATACATATTTTATTTTAGAAGGCCCCTTCAACAACGATAGACAGAAATTTCAATGGATTTGTTTTGGCAGCAGAGTTCCACGCATTTCAATGGTTGTATTGCATTTGTTTATCTTTTAATTTTAGTAAGCTCGATTTTTGATCATATAAGTTTAGGAAAATTTTATCGAAAAAAAAAAGATCATTTATGTTCAATATATCGACCACGGTTAGTATACCAGATGTTAATTTCTATTCTGGGTCTGATTCCGGTCTGTTAATACCCAAAGGTCATAAATAAACTAATTCACGGTAATTACTGCTTATTCTTACTGCGGATTCTTGATCATGTACATTATATTTATACACGTTACACACTAAATTCACACAATCGTTTGTTTGTTATTTAAAAAACTGTTAAAATTATTTTTACATTTATTAAGTTCTGTTTGTATAAACTTCTTTTCCTACACATGACTTTTTTTGATTGGTTGTTAAATTCTGGAAGGTAAAAATATTATTCACATATTTAAGTTCCAAGACTCGTATGGACGAAAATATGTAAATTTGTGAACAATGTAATACATTTTATATAATATAGGAATTCATATGTAAAGAGTGTCCAGCGGAAAAATTTCAAGATTAAATTCTAATTGGTCGTAAACCATCAGGGTGAGGTAAGTGGGAGGGGTATTGTTTGACGCGCGTGATTTGCGGACTTGCCAGTTGCAACGAGTCACTGGTTGGGAGCGCACCATGCGTTCATGGTTGAGCAATATTTTAAGTTCAGACAAAAAGAGACAATGGTTAACCAAACTCCTCCGGGACCATCAACGTCAGCAGCGACGCCAGAAGATGCGGCTCAAGTTCGACGTGAAATTATGCGCAATCTGCATAAATCGATAAGGAAGATTGCAGCCTATACTGGAATAAAAAAAATCGACAGAACACGTTATTTTGAAAAAGAAACTACAGTTTCACCCATACGAACTGCAAATCGTGGAGTTTCTCAACGAAAATGATTATTCATTACGTGAAACCTTAGGGAGAACAATGCTGGAACGTTTTGGAACAGCACAAACGCTTGGACACACATTGTTTACTGACAATGCACATCTTCATATCGATTGCTATGTTAATAAACAGAATATGAGATACTGGTGCCCCGACAACCCAAGGGAACGCTATCAAAAATGTTTGCATTGTCCAAAAACGACAGTGTAGTGTGCAATTTTTGCCCGAGGGATAATTGGCCCTTATATTTTAACCAGCGAGAGACAGTCAATGCTGTCGTGTATTGCCGAATGATCAACGAGTTTTTGGTACCGTAACTGCAGCTGTTTCCCGGGTTCAACAACAGAACACAATTTTAGCAAGACGGGGCCACTCCACACACAGCTAGAGTTTCAATGGAGAAGCTGAGTGGAATTTTTCCCAATAAATTAATCAGCAAGTACAGAGACATACCCTGGGCACCTCGGTCACCGGATCTTACACCGTGCGACATTTTTTTGTGGGGATACCTTAAGTCGAGAGTTTACAGCAACAATCCTCAAACAATTCAGGCCCTACAAGAAAGTATCCGCCGTGAAGTCGCTGCTATTGAACCAACGCTTTGCTCTCGCGTGTTCGCAAATTTAAGAGTCCGATTGCAAGAGTGTCTTGAGAAAAATAGACGGCATTTAGACGATGTTGCTTATAAAACTTAAAATCCGCATCGTTAAACTCCATTTTGTATAAATAAAATATGAGAATAGCATTGTAGTTTTTTTTATTATTCAATATTAAACTTGAAAATTTTCCACTGGACACCCTTTATAATATAATTTTTAAAATAATATATTTTCACACGAGGAACACATTAATAATAAAAAGGTCTACTTACTTGTGACCTTGTATATGTCGTTGTATGCTTTTCAAATCCTTCTTGGAAAAAACATCCGATTCTTCAAGAACAGAAAGTAAGTGATCACACTGTGATAAGTTGGGAACATGTAAAACTGCTGTGAATGCTGACAGGATTTCCATATCTTCCAGCACTTGCCTTGAAAATAAAGAAAAAATTTCACTTAAAAAATCTAATGATTACAATAAATGTTTAGTACATAATTAAGTTACAATATGCCGAGCGGATGGTGTTGTGACATATGGAACTTAATTTTAAAAACTTAATAAAACAATTTGTTTACCTCCTACTACTTGTGCATAGAACAAGTAATTTCCGCCCCTTCGGAGGTTGTTTCTTAAGCAGTACCAAAAGAGCTTGCAAAGTCAAATTACTGTAGCGGGGTCCGATGGAACCATAATCCAATAGTCGCTCTATATTGTCCACCAAAATACATGACAGGGTTGAACGGTATGCATCATCGAAAACCTTTAATTAATGATATAAAAGAAGCGTTGAGATTAATAGGTTAGGTAAGGATTAAAAAGATGCAATCTAATATGTATCTAAGAGGCATTATACAGAATTATAGAAGAATGAATAACCATTTACTTTGCACTTATGGGTTGCTTTCAATATACACACGAGGGCTGTATGATAAGTACCTGTGTCAGGGAAGGAAACACATTTATAAATTTTTAAAATATACATTTCTCAACATAGTCTCATTCAGAGATATCCAAACTTTTTTAAGCCATCCAAAAAATATGATTTGTCAAACTCAGTAAAATGATGACTTCCTCATTTGGCATGAACTGCTTTCCGCCAAGCCATTTTTCCATGTTTTGAAACAAAAAGAAATTGCATGGGGGCAAATCTGGAGAACAGGGTGGATGAGGCAGCAATTTGTAGTGTAATTTGACCAATTTTGCTGTGGCGATTGCGGACGAGTGCGCTGGTGCGCTGTCATAGTGAAAGAGCACTATTTCTTCGCCAAATAAGGTCGTTTTTTCATTAATTCAGTGTCGAATCAGCCCAATAAATCAGTAATAGTACTGCCCCATGATTGTACTTCCCTTCTCCAAATAGTTGGTGAAGATGATGCCTCGCGAATCCCAAAAAATGGTGGCCATGACCTTTCCGGCAGATGGAACCGTTTTCGCCTTCTTTGGAGCAGGTTAGTCCACTGTTGACTGTTCTTTAATTTCTGGTGTGTAGTGATGGATCCATGTTTTATTAACAGTCACAAAACGCCACAGAAACTCTTTCGGATTGAGCTTAAACATGTCCAAATAGTGCTCCAAAGTTGTCATGCGATTCCGTTTCTATTCTACTGTGAGCAAATGCAGCACCCATCTTGCTGATAGTTTTATCATGTCCAATTTTTTGTGTAGGATATTTTGTAAGCATTTAATTGAGATGTTACAATATCAGTAATCTCTCTGAACTTCACCCGGCGATCTGCTAACACAATATCATGAATTTTGTTGACCATATTCTTCAGTCACCTCAATCGGATGCCCTGGGCGCTGTTCATAAAAACGGATGTTTGGCCACGCTCGAATTTATTAAACCAATACCTGATGGTAGTCATTGATGGTGCATGGTCCTTATAAACAGCATGACACTTCACCGATATTACTCTTTTTCTAAAGTTTCAAACAAATAAAAATAATTTGAAAATGAAAAAAGGGACACCATATCAATATTCAGTAATAGTCAAATTACCTTTCTAATCTGCAGACATTTGGCATTCTCGGTAAATCCAACCATTTCTTCTGGAGAACAAACTTTGACAAATGGATAATCTGACATTTTGGCAAGTTGGGCGGCCAGGGCAGTTTTACCCGAGTTGGGTGGGCCCTCCAAAAGTATAGACACCAAACCTTGTAATGAATTATTCACAAAATTAGCTTGGAGATTTAATGAAAATTAATAGAATATTTTACAAGTATGAGAGAGGCAGAAAAAATACCACTCGATTCTGGAGCCTGCGCCTGTTGTATGTACAGAGATCCATCTTCCAGTAAGGAAGATACTGGAGTTCCCCAATTGATAACACCGCGAGATAGAAAGTGTTCCAATGCCTCGGCAGCAGTACCAAATGCCTGTAATTATGAAAGTTATAATTATATTTATTATGATAAATCAATAAAATGTTAACACGTTGCTAACTTCTTTCCGTACCGGTTTTATGTCATTCTCCAATGCATGCAAGAAGTCTGCACGGTTAACATATAGTTTCTCCATTGCCTGAGGATCGAGCTCCACCTTACTGGCGGCCTTTATTAAACGGTTCATCGCGGTCGACTGGGCTGCTCTAACTAAACCTTCCAATTCTGCTCCGGAAAAGTTTTTAGTTAAAGTCGCTAGCTCCTGTAAATGAAGTACATATCCATGTATATAAGTCTAGACCAATAAGCCATGTTGAATGAAAGCGATAATTTTTTTAATCCACAGTGCAAATTTTTGTATGTTGTTACCTTGTTGTCCACATCTTCATTCATCTTTTTGTGTTCTCTCATTCTCTTGGTGTGAATGTTCAAGATTTGAAATCTACCTTCCTCATTGGGTAATCCAATTTCCATCTGAACTTCCAGCCTTCCGGGTCTCATGAGGGCCTCGTCTATCATATCTTTCCTGTTGGTCATTCCAATCACCAAAATATTGTTCAACTGTTCAACACCTAAAACATTCACATTATGTTTTACATTATTTCATATAATACTAATTTTACAATTTTAAATAAAACGCAAAAGCACAAAAGAAGAAACAATTGTAATATTGCGATATAATATGATCCCAACCTCAGAATGTCTAAAACTCTATGGTAATAGATTCCATGCAGAGTGCAACACTAACGGCGGTAGACAGACACATTTTTCACTGTGGTGTACTAGCGATCACGCACAAAATGGAAGGCAGATTGAAATTCATTAAAATATGATGTTAAATTATTAAGATAGAGTAAATATAATAAGTGAAATTTCTGCTAATCTGTAGTTCGGTTACTGTCGGTTGATGTCATCCTAAATCTTTTTAATTACAGGATCTAGTCCCTTTCTTGTAAAATGGCGATTTCGCCATAAGACGACGCCATGTAAAGGAGTATTGTCACAGAGTCAAGAAGAATGCCCTGATGCCTCTGTTCATTAACATTTATCCAGGCGATCTGCCATGAGGACTAACAGATGGAATGCGAGTACACTCTCGCAATGATACAAGTAATCTAGTTATTATTGATATAATTGATTGTCATGATTGATCCAAAGACGCCAGGTTGCAGTTGGACCTTGTGATTACTCCATGCGATAGATTCAAAGTGGTGGAAAACTCCCGACATAACCTCAATCATAAAAAGGTGTCAGCATAAATTTGAGCGTGTCATAGTTTCACTATAATCCAAATGTAAATTTCAAGAGGTAGTATAAAAATCTATATTTGAAACTAGCTCGCATTTGTACAACGGGCTTTCTCCATTACTAGATTATAAGTTCTCATGTTGATTACATTATATCGATTTACTTTGTTTTAGTTATTAGAATTACAGTAAAACTTCGTTAATTCATAACTCACAAGACCGAAATTTAAAAAATTATGATTAATGAAAATAAAGTTTTTTAAATACAACATTAGAAAGAAATTTTTATAAAAATGCGTTAGTTTACTGCATCCACAATTAAAAGCGCGCCGCCGCTGTTAACATTGCGATTTTCATACTGAAACATCATGACTCCATTATTTTAATTTCTCATGTGTCAAAATGTTTATCAAATAACGTATTTCTTGAATAAGAAAGGTGTGTGGTGAGTGGTGACGCGGAAGTCTCTCAAGGCAACAAAATTACGCACATTAATTTGATTGGCAGTCAAACTCACCTTTTCCATCCGAATTGGAATATTTAAAATGTGCGTGAAAAATAATTAAAAACCTTTAAATCTTTATGTCTCGCTGTCCTTGTTGGTTGAAGCTTATTATTTTCCTGCGATTTTTCAAGTTAGAACCCATAGAGGTATTCTTGATTCAATTTTTTCTGCCAATTTTATCTTGGATATCGTTTCGTCACTTTTCAAAATAAGCTCCATTTATCCAAATAGTCAAGGATTTAAAAGAATTACAAGATGTTGGTGCTATTTTGGAGAACGAAACGTGAAAAAAAAAAAAGTTAAAGTATTTTATTTAAATATGAAAGATTTATGTAGTTTCTTTAGTACCTACGTATGCAAACCGCAACGTTTCATAAACATAGAAACTAGATCAAGTGATTCAATGAAAACATTATTTTAACAACAAAATAAAATAAAATGCACTACGGAATTTGATGTACATATCATATTACGTACATGAGTTTTGCCATATGTCATGCTAGCGCGCGGCGTCGTGATTGGCCGGTAGGCGGGGCTGGTTGCAGATGTTTACGAAGGGATGAAGGTCAAATGCCTTCGCACGAGTTTAAGGATTTAAAAACATTTGAAAATATGCAAATTACGTGAACAAATTATTTATTTTGGGTGTCAAAAACGCATACGAACTACGAATAATCAGATTTTACGAATTGTCAATAGAAATTAATATGAAATGTTATTTTCGGGGCAATTTTTTTTAAAAAAGTGCAAATTCTGTAAAAATACGAAATATATTACGAATTGTCAATAGAAATTAATATGAAATGTTATTTTCGGGGCAATTTTTTTTAAAAAAGTGCAAATTCTGTAAAAATACGAAATATATTACGAATTGTCAATAGAAATTAATATGAAATGTTATTTTCGGGGCAATTTTTTTTAAAAAAGTGCAAATTCTGTAAAAATACGAAATATAGAGTTACGAATTAACAAAGTTTTACTGTATATTGTTTTGAACCATTTTTGAATTTCTTATTTATCTACTTTTCCCTACAACAACTATTCAAAGCAGGTATTGAAGAAATAATCAATTCTGTCATGGTATACACAAAAAATTATGCAATATCCTGAAGCTACCCGGTGGATGTATTGACATATATCGCATCAAGGGATTTTTTTCTCCTTGGAGAAATTTTTTATTGAAAATCAAATGATTTCTTATGGTATTTACGTACTATTAAAGATGGTAACATTTTTGAACTGATGAAATTAAAAAGTATTGTTGCTCTGTCTTAATTGTAATTTTGGTGGTTCAGAAGCATGATAAAAAAAAAATGCATGATCCCATATTAAAATAAGTTATACATACCATCTATTTTAGCAAGCAATTGATTGACAACTGTGTCATGCACTCCGGTATTGCCTCCAACTGAACCCCTGGCTTTGCATATAGCATCAATTTCATCAAATATAATAATATGCAAACCACTGTTTGGTCCACACTGTTGACATTAAAGATGTATTAATGTTGAGAGATGTCGACATGATTTACAAATAATGAATTCCTAAAGATAAAGACTTACTCTTTTCTCTTCTTCCTCTGCGTCTGCAAAGAGCCGCCGAACATTGGCTTCACTCTCGCCAACATACTTGTCCAAGATTTGGGGTCCATTTACAATTTTAGGTTCGCGAGCATTGAGCATCTGGCCTATTTGTCGGGCCATGAGAGTTTTACCAGTTCCCGGAGGACCAAATAACAAAATTCCCTTTACGTGTTTGCATCCTGGAAATAAAATAAATTATAAATTATAAATAATAGCTCATGAATAAATTTTTGCCTCATTGTTATTTACTTTTGCAACTCACCTAATTGCTCAACAATTTCAGGTGGGAAAACCCGAGAAGCAAAAGCTCTTCGAAAAATTGCATTGAATTCCTTATCAAGACCGCCAATTCCCATTTTACCAAAGTCCCAATCAGGGTTAATGATGGACTGTCTTGGCTGAATTCTGAAAGGACAAAATAATTAAATTTAATTGATTGATTTGTATATTTCATCATGCCACATACGAGGCGTGTCCGTAAAATAAGTTCCACGAATTTTTTTCACATAAAAAAACTGGTTTAATTTTAAAGAAAAGTATATTTTTGGAAAGTTCAGTCCTTCTTTTATTTTTCTACATAATCGCTGTTGCGTTCTATGCACTTCTGCATTCGAGGCACCCACTTCTTTAAACCAGAGTCATAGAACTCTGCCGCCTGTCCGCGTAGAAAACTAACAACCGCATTTTGTACCTCTTCATCTGTCTTGAATTGGGTTCCGCCAAGGTTTTTCTTCAACTCGGGGAAGAGATGGAAGTCACTTGGTGCTAAGTCTGGACTGTAGGGTGGGTGAGACACCATTTTCCATCCAAATTTATCGATGAGGGCTGTGGTTCGATAGGCGGTGTGCGGTCGGGCGTTGTCATGGTGAAAACGCACTCCTTTGGTCAGCATTCCTCTTCTCTTGTTCTGAATTGCACGTCTAAGATTTTTCAAGGTCTCACAGTACCGTTCAGCATTGATTGTTGTCCCGCGAGGCATAAACTCGCACAACAATACGCCCTTTCGATCCCAAAAAACGCTAGCCATGATTTTTCCGGCAGACAGGATTTGTGTGAACTTCTTTGCTCTTGGCGAAGAAGGGTGCTTCCACTGCTTCGATTGCTCTTTTGTTTCCGGTGGGGTGTAGTGTACCCAGGTCTCGTCGCCAGTAACAATAGAGTCCAGAAATTCCTCTTCGGTTGTTCCGTGAAAAGCGAGAAATTCTTGGGCCGCTTCAACCCGCTGCCGCTGGTGATCTGCAGTGAGCATTTTTGGTACCCATCTTGCGCAGACCTTTGAATAGCCTAAATGTTCAGTCGAAATCTTGTCGATTGTGGTTTTGCTGGCCTCCGGAATCTGTTCGCACAGCTCCCTAACTGTAATCCGTCGATCTTCGAGCATTGCCGCTTCGACTCTGGCAATTGTTTCGTCGGAAACCGATGGCCGCCCTGCACGGGCTTCGTCGTGGACGTCTGTTCGGCCATTTATAAATTCCCTGACCCATCTGCGCACCATCCCGGAGCTCATACACTCTTCTCCATACACTTCACAAAGTTCTTCGTGAATTTCCTTCGCCGATTTCTTCTTAGCGGCCAGGAAACGAATAACAGACCGCAACTCGCAGCTGGCGGGAGACGCAAGAGGAAGCTCCATCGTTGACGGCTGCTGGGCCTAGACTAAACGTCGCAGCGACGCTGGCTTGGTGAGGAATTGTAGTGGGGGAACCAAATAACCTGCCTCTGCTGTCTGGTCGCGCATAGAAACGATCCTAGCGCCAGCGGCAGTCCGTGGAACTTATTTTACGGACAAGCCTCGTATTTACCAAACTTTTAACAAATTAGTAATATATTTCACAATTTTAAAAATAAATATATTCTTAACATTTATTTTAAAGTAAACACGCACAAAATACATATTCAATCTTAAAATGTTGATCTCGATACATCACCCAGTGAGATGAACAATTAATGTATTTTGTACACAATTTTATGAAATAAATACAGTGAAACCCTCTTAATACGTTTTCCAAGGGACCGCCAAATAAAATCTTCTTAAGCAGGAGAACTTATTAACAGTGATTTCAATATTTCCATACTTTATTTGACCATGACATCTAATATTGTATTGTACTAACATTATGATAATTAAAAAATGAAAATATTTTATTAAAAAAACACTATTATAATGGACTATCTTTTCGCGCCATTTTTAATAACAACATAATAGTCGAACTTGTCAACCCCACGTTTCTCCGCTGAAGTCAGCGACAAGTTTCCAGTGCTTTTAAAACATTTGTTTTGTGGTGGTCGCGGCGACATTTGGCACTCGCCTTTCAACGTTAAAGTTATTTCTGTCATCATATTTAATATTGTCGACAACCTCATTAATGGGTCGCGTATTTTTCTGTTAATTTTGTTTTGGATAATATTTTTTGTCAATCTCAATTCGATTTTTAGCAACTGTCGACGTTTTGTACGAGTTTCGCATTAATACTATTATCGAGAATATAAAATTATCAGTCAAAATTATAAAAATGTTTTAATTTAAGAAAAGAGAGAAAAACAAATTATGTTCTTTACATATAAAACAATAGCAATAAAATAATTAACAAGATACGAGAAAATCTGAGAAACGCTAACTACACATTATTTGAAATGCCTTGACACTAAACTTAAATAGAAAAATAAATGTCTGTATTAAAATTAATACTAATTAAATCATTTATAAAACACGGAAAAGTCTGAGGAACTCAACCGCGTACTAACGTTTCTATAACAAAATATACAAACGCTACGTAAACAAAAATAATGATGGTAATAATACATAACAGAAGATTGGCAAGCACTGACATTCGCAACTAGCATCTGGGAGAACTAGAGAACTGCGTTACCTATTAGGGCGCAAAGATAATATTTGCTATCTTTTTCTAATGTAAAGAAAATGAACGAGAGAAAAAAGCATGCGACCGCAAGTTAATGCGTCGCGGTAAAAAATAAATATTTCAAATCGAGGACGCACAAGGTATATTCGTCATCTTTTCTAGTATACTGAGAGTGAGTGAGAAAACAAACAATGAGAATTAACTTTATGCGTTGTGAATCGGTATAGGGGCAGAACTACCCATTTGGATGGTCTTGGACTTTGGACAAGCACATCGCGTAACGCGTGTGTATTTTCCAGATTACTGACATCTGACAAAAAAAATCGAATTTGTTTTGGTAATATGTTTCATTAGCCTACTCAAATATTACTGTTTTTGCAAATGGATAAACTTTTATGACATGCAGCAAAACCCATTTAAAGAGAGTTCATTTTATTGCACCCATTGAAAGAATACCACTTTCATTTTTATAAATGTCAAACAAAAAAATTCTGCGAAAAACGTATTACAAGGGACATTTTGTATGGATAAATTGAGTTCTGTCAGAAATATTTTAATTTATCAGAAGGGAAACTTATTATTTGGAAAACGTATTAAGCATAAAAAAAATACATAATTTGTATGGAACTTTTTCGGGACCGAAAAATGTAATCCTATTAGGCGTGAAAATGTATTAAAGGTGATCATATTAAGAGGGTTTCACTGTAATAATATAATTGTGTAGCTTGTTGGTCCAGTGGTTAAGATGCTCGCCTAGTAATCTATTGGTTGGGGGGTTCGAGCCTTGTTCCAGGAGACCAGCAAGTTAGTACTTTTTTCATAGCACAAGCATTTAGATAAGTTTGACAGAAGAATATTGATGTGACATGTATTCCGTGTACGCATCTCCATTTTTTTTAACTAAGTTATAAATGTTATAAATAAGATATGACAAACCAATAATAGAATATTATTTAATTTTACCCTTTGGCTTTGCCAGTCAGATTCAGTCCGGAGTTTTCGGCTTTGTCAAACTGAACACACGCATCAGGAAGGCATCGGCCAAGTCTTACACGTCGAGGAACAGCGTCTGTTCCTGCCTTCAGAGCAACCAAGTCTACAGCTAAATACATAAATAACATATGTATAATATTAACCCTTTTTTTTAATACTTTATAAACACATTAAAGAGATTAACCACATTCTTATGAAAATATCCTCACCTTCTAATGCTTTAACAAGTAGAGACAATATTTTCTTGTCTTGGAAGCTGAATGCCAATTGTTGACCAACAGAAAAAATTTGTCCAGAAAATTGGGCGAGAAAGTCTCTTGCCATTTGTTCTGAATCATACGCCTCTGTAGCTGTGCTGAAAAACCAAAACAATTTTTGCTTTTACCATTGATTGCATAGAGATTATATCATTTAATTATTTTTTTTGGGGAACATGTACATGTATAAGCGTATGTATATTTATGATTTATATCTTGAAAATCAAAAGAATTTTATTCAACACTTAAAATTTTGTAACTGCAATACTGACAACATCTCAAATGAATTTTTATAAAAAATTTTACCTGAAACTTGACAATTCGTAACATGAAATAAGACATTTTTTTTACATCTAGTCATTATAAATCTGAACATTTGCTCCACCATGGCCGGCCCCTAATCCCTAAGAGGATTGATTTATCATATGGGTTTGACCATCTGTATAACTGTAAATAGTCTCCATCGATAGATATAACCATCTTCCATTCAGGCAAGTTTTTAATCCCTCGTTTGTAAAAACCGACATACGTTGATTTAAAATATTAAGGGAGAGCTGTTTAAATTTCACTGACACTATCTAAATTATGTTGTTAAATTATTTCAAATCTAAATTATGTTGTAAAGACCTAAACAAATGGTAATCCTATTGGCGCTAAATCAAGAGAATACGGAGGGTGATCAACAGTTTTCAATCTGAGAGCATTAATTTTTTCTCTCGTTATTCTTGCAGTATGAGGCCGCACATTGTCATCGTTTTTTTATGTATGATACTTGTTTCCACACCTTTCCGATTTTTTTTTTAATTCTGTGAATGCTGGGCCGTGAAAATCCTGGTCTTCTTTGTTAATTTTTTAATCGACATCTCTGAATTGGCCTCAATTTCTGTAGCTAAGGGATCTTAATCGATGATTTTTGGTATTCTATTTCTAGGCTTGTTTTTGAAACAAAAATGATGTTTGGAAAACTTTCTACGAAATACTAAATTTTGATCTCCTCAATTTTGTATTCAAGCTTTTACCGTATAAGGAAAAAACAGCCATTGGCAGGTTTATCAAAGGTGCAGATATAGCCAAAATGCCATATCAATTAGTAAATAAAAAGACTTACGTTTTCTTTGACATAAAGTCAGCTTCGAGTACAATTGAACACAGGCAATCGGCAGAGCTGGCAGGAAAAGGTTTCACTTCGATTGTCTAGAAATTATTTAAAACATATTTAATTAGCATTTCATTATTGATATAATGTTTTTTATGACAATACAATTAATAATCTTAATAAAAGTAATATGTAAATAAACTATCTATGTATCTGGGTATATCAGCTGTAAATCTTAAGATATGTATATTTATTATTAGGAGAACTCATTCCTAATGTGAAGATGTAATTATTCAGAACATAGGTCTGTGATATTTTAAATATGAATTAAATGTATTAATTAGAAAGATATACATATAAAATCAATTTTATCAAAAAATATTGTTGTTGCGCCACAGGGATTCGAACCTGGATTTCTTTACAAACCAGGGAAGGTGCATTATCCAACTATGCTACAGCGACATTATTTTTAATGATTTTTATGGCGCAACAACAATATTTTACGATAAAATTGATTTTATATGCATGTATATTTTTATAATTAATACATTTAATTCATATTTAAAATATGTAAATTTGTATAGTATTTTAAGAATTATCAAAAAAATGAGGTTGTTTAGACTGCTAAAGGTGCTAGATGCTTCTTTCTTCAATTGTGAGTGTGAATATGCATGGTATTAAATACAGTTTTGAAAAAGAGTACACCTAATTCTGTTTTTAACGGTCTTTTTTTTACACGATTTTGATATAATACAGTTCAAGAAAATAAATCAATTTTATTTTTACACGGTACAAAAAAATTAGGAATCTAATTATTTTTGAAATCTCAAAATTTCATGAAAGCTTGATGTCGATCCTTCTACACCTCCCCAAGCACACACTACACAGAGTGTTGAGGTGAGGGAGGGGTACGAGGGATGGGAATTAGCTAAAGGGGTCGGTCCAACGTTAGAGATTCCGCGTGATCTGTCCATGACTGTTTTTTTTATTGTAGATATAACATGATTAACGCTGAAATGTTGGATAACACAATTGATAATATTTCAAGTGATAAAAGTTATTCTGTACCAAACGTACCTTAACGGGTGTATTTAAATGTGTAAATAAATAACATTTTTTAAACTTACTATTTTTCAATAAATGTGAATATAATAAACGATTGTGTGTTTGATTTTTATGTAATGAAATCTATTTTCTGTTTTTTTTAAATGTGCTGTATTTTTTTTGCACTGTATTCTCTGGAACAAATTTATTGTGTAAAGACAGAATTAGGTGTAACTTGCTGGATAACATGGGACATAATATCATACTAACCTGCTTGATGGAAAGAGTAGCCCATTTCCTCTGCGGTGCGGAGAACCCAATGGTTCCTCGCTCGACTCCAGGATTGAAACGAATGGTGAAAATAAAATGTTGAGACGGTCCAGTAGATACTTCTATATGTCTGTAAAGGGAAAATAAATTAAATGAAGAATAAGGTATGTAATATTAAAAAGGACTAAATAAATTTATGTACATCAAAATGTTGCATTATTTATTTGGATGATCAGTCAAGCACTCAATTGTCCAGTTATGTCTCACCTAAGTTCTAGATTTCCATTTGGAATCGAAATGTATGCATAAGAAAGTTGGTCTTTCTACAGCATTGGATTACAATTATTTGAAAATACAGTGGAAAACATTAAATATGTTAAACCAGTTAACATGAAAACATTCTGATCCTGACAAAATTTATTTATTTAGACTATATTGACATACATATTTTCGTTGTAACAGAGGTGAATATATTATAATATAACATGATAAACATAAGATAAAATTATATTGCAAATAAATACTCGTAGTTTATTGTGTGGGATGGCGTAGACTCCACCTCTGATATACACAGCATTGTCCTGGCTACTTTGCTAGACTGAAGTTTGTGTTAAAGTAGCCAGTTTCATTTTGTGCTGTTGTGGTGTTATTTAACAAAGATTAGACAGAAATAAAAATAGAGATAATTTTTTTTTTTTTTTATAAAAATAAAAATGTAGTGGGAGTGTTATAGAACTAGAGAATCATTAGTGTAGACACTGTATAATGATTATGTTAGAATGTTGGATAGCCATGCTTCTGATTGCTCTCTACCCGATTGGATCATATATTGGGTCCATATTTGTGTAATCTTACTGGAGTTGAACGATTTTCAGTTGGTACTGAGTGTGTTGTACAGTTTCGGAGATAAGAATATGTAGAATCTTTGATAAAATATCTTTGTTGCTCTCGGAACTGGCATGTAGATGTTCATTGTTTGTCTTGTGTTGTGTCCATGATTTATTGATTGGGGTGAGTTGTTGTTAGCATGGAAAAATTGGAAGGATTTGTCTTATGTCTAGGGCATTGTACTCTTTAAATATAAGATCTGATGGATATCTAAAGGAATGACCATTTATTATCTTAAGAACTGTTTTTTATGCTCTTTTTGCCGACTCTAATATTGTGCTATGTGATTTCATACATTTGATTAAAAACATTCAATATAAAAAGATTTCACATCTCAGAAAAACAAAAAAATATATACAGGCCGCCGTGGTGTCACCAAATTGTTTAGTATTTATGATTTTATAACTCAATTTTCTAATGACTTTGTCAGGGATGGAGAACCTATGTTACAAAGTGACACGCGGACAACTTTCAAAGTTTGTGTGCAAAATGTTTTAAAGTTAGAAAGAATACTTTTATTTACAATTATAATTATTCAATTGAATCAGGTTAGACAACTTGGAAATGGAGTTATTGAATTTCAATACAGTTTTGTCTGTAAAAATAAAGGAGAATAGGTATTTGGTCCTAAGTGATAACTCAAACGAATGTTCTCAGTTAGTACTCTGTTGAGTCACAATATACACTATGTGGTGAAAGTGTCTATTTTATACATTACACTACATTATTTTCAAGCCATAACGTATTATATCATTGTAATATTAGACTTGGGATGGGTTTCATAGTAAAATGGCAATTCTCCTTTGTGCAATTGAAATATAATATAAAAACTGAAATGTTGGAGAGTATGAAGTAACAACATTAAAAAATATAATTTTAAATAAATGGAACTCACTACCAGATACACTGAAATTAATTTAAAAAAGAACAACAGCTTTTTTGACAATATTTGGATCAACATAGACTATACACCTATGCGTAAACAACTTTATTTGTCTATGTATTTCATCAAATCGAACATCTGATAATAACAATAGATACCCGATAGATCTGAAAAACAACAGATGCTTGTCGCGCACCACCCTCAACATTTTAAACAAATGAGACCAGTCAGCTGAGTCATCACTGAACTGTTTATGACTTTACAACTTAACTTTTTATTAACTAAGCCGGCATCTATCAATAAACAATAGGATGCAAAAATAACATGGTGCAAAATATCTTTAATTTTTTTCATAAAAAATCTATAATAAATTTTTCTTCATTTAGAATACCTATAATAATAATATTTCAAATGCAGAAGGATGACTGTTGGAACTGGCTACATTATTGGTTACAGGTACAGCATAGACGGTTTATTGAAAATAAAATTTGAACAAAATGAGACAACTTCAAAATGAGCTGATTAAATCTGACTATTCAGCTCTAATTTAATGGATGGTAGGAAAAGTCATGACTCATTTTTTATATGTTTTCAATTATTTATTTACATAAAGATCAAAGATAAATCAATAATATATTGTCAGTTTTGTTCAAAAGCATTTTGCCATCTTTCAATAAACTTCATAATTCTTCGTTCATAGAAGGATCTGTCTTTATTGACAAAAAACTGAATAAGGTACTGATTTACGACCTCATCAGAATTAAATATTATACCATGCAAGGAGTTTTGAAGAACGCGAAACAAGTGGAAGTCTGACGGCGCAAGGTCAGGCGAGTATAGTGGGTGTGGCAACACAATTCATCTGAGCTTCAATAATTTTTAATGAGTGATCAAATTAATGTGTGGTCTCGCGTTGTGATAAAACACCACTCCTTGACGATTAACGAGCTTCGGACGTTCTGGATGATGGATTCATTCAAACTGTCACATTAATATAAAAAAATATTCCGTTTCCTTGATTTCAGTTATTTAATCACGAAGCATCGTATTCACCCGGCAGACTGCATGCATTTCATTGTATTTTATATGAAAAAAAAAATTAGTAATATTTGGATAGAAGCAAAACATAATGTTTTTATAATCAACCATAACCTTAATCATCAAAATCAAAATGTCTTCAGTTAATTCCATTTTTCTTTTGCCCAAGTAATGGAAGAAGTAAAACTACCTCTGGTTTTATTATGATGGTTATTTGCCAGCAAGAATTTTGAATGTTACTAAAAATGTATCACGAGACACGATCACCCCGGCTCAGTGGGATGTGCTGGAATAGTAAGATTCTTCTGTTAAAAATTATCTGTATTTTTGAAAATTTAAAATATATATATTTTTTTTTTTATAAACTTATTCTTATTTATTTTCTTCTAAATTTATATCACACCGTATAATAGTTACACAATGCCCCCCCCTCTCAAATACTTTATTATTTTTCTCAAAAGTGGGGTACACTACTGAAATCTGTCCTTTAAGGGGTACGAACATGACACATATTTGGGAAACAATTTAATAAATAATAAGATGGTACAATGCCCAGTACATTATGTGTACATATTAATTATTGGTTCTTTTTCAACAAAATTATTGTTTATTTAAATAAGTGCTGCAGCTGATTCTATTTAGAAGCTGAGAATTAATTTGTACGCCTTATACTAGAAATTTTTAATACAGCACAGCCTTTCAGAATTAAATAATTTTCTCTAATTATAAATGTTTTCTTCTATTTAGGCAGTTTTAAATATGACAAAAATAATTTTAAAAAAAAACAGCTTTAGGAAATATGTAAACACTAACTTGACATCACTACCAAAGTCGTCAGAGTTTGCGAAAGCGCAGTTTGTGATGGCGAGGTCGTCCGATGGACACCGCTCCGCACGCATGCGCTGAAAAATATTTTTGAAATGCATCACATATGATTATGGAAAAAAAATTAATACACACACCAAAAGAGAAGTAGCAAGAAATAATATTTCATATTTTTTACTGTCTTATTTTATTATACTATATTTTATGATATTATGTTGCAGTATTTTTGTTTATTTTAGTGTTAGTCAATGTGATATTGTAATGTCAATGATCAATGGGAAGTATACGTTTGAAATCAGCAGTTCCTTAAAATAGCACAAATTAACTTTTCAAGTTAAGGGAGCAGTTATAAATGGGAGAAAATAATGACAAATAATAAGATATCTGAGATAAGTTTTATTCTGCCTTGATGAAAGATCTGACACTCTGGAAATGATTGGTATCAAACCATAAAACTCAAAGATTAAAAAAAAAATGAAGATTAATTATTAAAAATGTCTAAAAGAGTTACTTTTCAAATGATTTTTGGGTATTGTCTTTCCTTTCTTTGAATGGAGAGAAGTCACAATGTGGCTAATACCTTGAAAGCTACTCGGTGTCAAATCATAAAAAGTCCTTTAAAACACACATAATTTTTTTTTTAAATCACTTGGTGTATCGTTAAAATTTACATAGTACCCAAATAGATAATGTTTTTATATTATTTAAAAATAAGTGAAAAACTTCCCTTATGGTAATCCAGGAATATTTAGATTATCAACAAAACAAAAGTTTTCATTGTTTATTGAGATGTGTGCTACATATAAAAGGAGACAGCATATTTATATATAAGGAGAACACTAAATAAAACCAGAGCATCTAGGGTATAACGAAGGGAGGAACGATAACAGGCGCTACCGGCATGACAAATCATTTAAAAAAAATGATGACTTAATGATTAAAAATGGAACAACTGTCATAAAAATCTAACTTATATGATTTAAGATGAGGTAAGATTTTTTGTATTCGTTTACATTTAGTTGGCGGGTATATGATGGTACAAAAGTCATTAACATAAAAGCATTACATGTCGACATGATTTTCAGTATAATTAAAACACAAAACGATAAATAATAAATAAAGATATTAATATTTTTTTATTACAAATTGATGCGACTACGAATTCATGGCAGATAGAATAAGATTTTCTAGTCTATCTAATGTTTTTCTTACCATTGAAGACATATCAGTTTTGTTTTTCTCTTGAAACTTACAATGACAGGAGTGAGCTCACCCCTACGACTCAGAAATCCGCAATGCGGGACAATCAATATGACTAAATGACACTTGCAACTGACGTCGGCATATAACACCGTAATGAGCATGCGCGTGGTAAACAAAGTAGGTACTGAAATTTGTTGAATAAGGGGCTAGATGAAGCAATTATACAACCTTTCAAATTCAAATGTATATATAAGCCACGATTTTCAAAAACAAAATCTTAAACCATTTGAAATTTACCAACTTTGATTAAAATAGGACTAACTTAATGGTCTCTAGGGACAAGTTTTGAACCTACTTTTTCATTATATGAATGCCTTGCTGCTACATCAAACAAGGATATCAATATATTACAAGTTCTCTATTCTCATATATAAATTCCTAACGTCTTTCTGTGTATTCTTACGGAAATTTACATATTTCATTGAAACGAAGTGTCAATTTCCATTGAAATGTGATCTTATTGTTCTGAAAGTATATTTTTCAAAATACATGATAAATAAGTAAGTCTGTTATCAAAAATGATTTAAATTATAAATATTTATCCCCCATCCTATAATGAACGCTAAAGACACACGTACGACTTTAAATAACTATTTTCTATTACTTTACAATAACATATTATTGGTAAATATAATACATACTTTGATGCTTCCAGCAATGTACAGAACATACGTCTTTTGTTGAGTACTACATTTGAGCAATATTTTTTGTTTCATAAACATCACCTTGTCATAACTTCAGCCATAATTTTTTTTAGTGTCAATATAGCAGATATCCAAGGATGTTTGTTACCTTGAATTGTATTTACATTGACTACTCTCTAACCATATTGTGAAAGGATGTTTGTTAATATTGAATTGTATTAACATTGACCGCTCTCTAAAAATATTGTGAAAGGATGTTTGATAATATTGAATTGTATTTACATTGACCATTCTTCAGGAACCAGGTGAAAGGATTAGAAACTATACGTCATACAATGTCACAAATTAATACAATCACAATTCTGAAATTTCTGCCCCAAAAATTAAAGCATGTTCTTTAAAACTTGCATACATACTGAAATTCATTAATTGTTTAAACAAACAAAAAAAAATTCGATAACACTGCCCAACAAAAAAAAAATCTTTTGGTGCTGCGAAAATTAGACCTGACTTCATATGCATTTAGATCACCTATTTCAAAAATGGCATCAGATTTCCTGTATCAGCTCTAGTTTTTGAGATATTATATCATGTTCACTTTTCATCTAGTTTACTCGATTGAAAATTAAATTAAGATATTATCGAAATTTTCTCCTTGGATAACAAAGTGCTCACACAAAACATCTGTGTTACATTTGCCTCTGGGATAGTAGACCTAAACATGAACACTGGTTCTAAAAAATCTGCCTGGGCCTTTGAGAACAGATACAACTTTAGGAAAACAAAACATAATTAATAAACCTTTGGTTGCAAAAGAGAAAATTATCTTACCTCCAATGCATATAAAACTTTGCCTCGGAAATTATTTGTTAAAGCGTCAATAACTTGCGTTTTGAATATTGATTTTTAAAAAATAAGCTTATAAATGATTCCTCATTCATAAATTCTATGTTTGATGTAGATATTTCATTTCTTTCAGTGATAAATAGCTTTTTCGGGAAACATACAGCTGAACATACTGATGACAAATTTTCGAGCTCTTAGGTGCAATATTAGTGTATATTAAGGTTTTTTACCTTTACAGCCATTTAAATTGCTTTCCAGATAATCTCGACGACTCAAGTGAAGAACAAAGAGAATGATTTCACCAAGATAATGGAAGAAAGATACCAAGGGATGTGGGATGGCCGCATCATGGTAGATTACTGTTGAAGCCCTTAACAGGACTGTCTTGCAAAACCTCTTTCCAGAAAAAGTTATAAAAGAAAATGTATAAATTCGTGAATACAGTAGAACCGCGATATAACGAAACCCGATATAGCGAAAAATGACGTATATCGAGAAAAAAAATCGAAATTTAGTCCCTAAAACCAATTTTTCATACAAAAATGCATTTATATAACGAAATCCCGTTAATATTTATAACGAAATCATTTTTGTCCCGTACGAAAAAATGCCAATACATTTACGTAAATTTATAACGAAATAAAAAAATGTTAAAAGATGAAAATATTATTTCGCACTTACAAAGCCGCGCCGATGCATCTGCCGTACGCGAACAGTTTTATGGCCTTTTCGGCGGTGCGCGGCGGTCGGCCGACAAGGTAGTAAAACAATTCAAACTTTTTCTTGGGTTCATAGCAGGCCCATAAAACCATTTGACATAATTCTTGCAGCGTTCTCTGACACGTTTTACGTACGCATACGCCTCTAATATGATTGCAACCCAGACCCAAACAGCTGTAAAATACAAAAATTAACAGGAACCCCCCGAAAGGTGCAGAATGTACTTATTGGAAATGTCAGTCTCAGTGTAACGTCTGTAGAGTTAAGTTTGTTCAGCTTTTAACGCGATTATTGCATGACCGAACTGAATATTTACATAAATTCATTTTCGTTTGACAATTGTTTTCGTGTGAACTCGTCAATAATATAAATAATTCGTTAAAATATTTTATGAACTATTTTTGTACGGTATTTTGTATTTCTATTAACTATTGTTTTCGTGTATTTTAAGTGTACAATGTTAACGATAATTTTTAAGTGAACAATTTTAACGATTATAAATATATTTTTAAGTGAACAATTTTAACGATTATAAATATATTTTGAAGTGGTTGCCGCCGTTACCGGTAAATACCTTCGTAATTTATATACGACTCATTTTATAAAAATGCCGCGATTCAACTGTAAGATTGTTATTTTTGAATTATTTTGTATGTTTCATGCCCAAAACTATGTTTGAAGCGGCTCTACATTTAAACACAATTAAAATATTGTTTTGTGTTTGCAATATTCTGGAATTTACAAAAATATCTTCCAATTGGTGTTGAATAGGTTCTGTTCTTAATTTAATTCCTTTGATTATTCATTTGCTTATCTGTTTTAATAACAAAACTACTAAAAATATATAGGTATTCAGTTCCCTATGGCCTTCTTTCTCCTTTGTTTGCAGAATTTGCGATCTTTTTTGAAGCCGCGCAACATTTTTTTGCGACGGCTCATAACATATAGTAGGTTTTTTATTTTTTTCGTTATATGTGGGAATTCGTTATTACGAATTTTTATTTTTTGGTCCCTTGGATTTCGTTATATCGCGGTTTTACTGTATTTCTATCCTATATCTACCTCTTTTCTTAAAATATTATTCAATGTTGTTTATCATTTTAAAGAAATTTATTACATATAACTAGTGTCCGACCGAAGGTCAGTTTTTGGCCGTAGCCGAAACCGATTGTTCGGATCTTGCTATAACCTTCGGTCGAAGCCAAAGTTTTAATCGTACTTAGAAATCTTAAAACACTGACTAGAAAGTATATATAACAATGCAAATTCTACACTATTACTTAGTTTTCTGCGTTATGGTGTTGATAATAACTATTAAGGAGAACACATTCTTATTGTAAAGTTGTGGTTAATCTTTTAACAGATTTTAATTGAAGCCGAAGCTTCGGTCAAACTTTACATATAAAACTTATTTAATAACATTGAAACATATTTACAGTATATTTTGTATTTATAGGTAAATAATTGTACACAAAATACTACTTTTTCTTGACTGTTTGTTATTACTAATAAATGTAAGATTTTAAACATACAGAGATTGTTTTTCTTTGTAAAATATAACATAAAGTAAAAATCATTTTCTACATCATATTAATGTAATCACATGAGAACGAGTAACAAATTAAAAAGCTGGATATGCTATAACTCTGCTGATAGAAACAATCTAATGCAACTTTTTAAATCAGTGGTCTAATTGTATCCAGGAATAGGTCAAACTTTTCCATCACTAAAATGTATGTCGGGCAGTGTAACTTATTCTTAGAAATTTAAATAAATTTTGAGAAACTTCTTTGAAAACTGCATTTTTTGTGAACCATTCACACAATCCACTCTGTATATAGAACATTCCTTCACGAAGACTTTGATCTTGCTTAACTGCAGTGCCAGGTATATTTGTAAGTGGAAAGAAAAAGTAAGATACGAAAAATAAAGTACAAAAACTTGAAGATATATCATTTTATTTAAAAGAGCATTTTCAAATACAGTACATACATTTTTCAAAATATACATCATAGTACTGTAAACAATGTATGGAAACAATAAACGATAAGTAAAAAGTAAATAAACAACATAACAGTTCTAAATACAAAAGTTATTAATTAATAATTTATTCTTTTATATTTTTTGCCGGCTGAACTTTTATTGTACAGTTGTATAAGTATTTTTCATTTAATCGACTATGTAGTCATCATTAACATTATTTGTTCTATCCATGCCGCTTTTTTAATTTTATTGGTTAAGCATCCGATACACCTGATTTTTTGGAAGTCATCAACCAATACGACTGCTGGATATATAAATTTTGTAAAAACAAGCATTGAAAACAGTGAAAAGTTTTTTTCTAAAAATATATAAAATAAGGCACTAATTAAGATGTGATTCTTCTGATAGAATACAATACATCTAATCCTAGTGAAGTGTCTAATGCCTACCAGCTTGTATCGCATTTGAAAGTTTGATAATATTAAAGGCACTGGTATTGCATTTTTGTATTTTTAAATAGAACATCCATAGACATGCTGTCGCAGGAAAAATATTTAGCAGAAAAATCATCATGAAATACCATTTTGCATATACATACTTATATTACACTGCATTGTGTGTGTACTAATAAAATTATTATACATATCTTGTAAGATCATTACTATCAAAATTATAATCATATACAAAGTCTGAAAAATGACTGGAACCTCACTCTGTTGGGAGTAAATAAGACCCAGGATCAAGAGAGTGATGAACACAGAACGGAGTGAACACGATTCTCAGTTATGAGCACATCAACTGAGAGAGAGAGAGAGAGAAAACCATACAAGAGCTAATCACTTGCGTGAAAAAAAAAATTATTTTATCTTCTGTGTACAATTTTCTGGGCTAACCTGACCTTTCTGGCCGACGTTTCATTCCATTGCAGGGACCGTCATCAGGCCATGTCAGATTAGCCCAGAGAACTGTACACAGAAGATTCTGAATGGCCGCGAAAACCTAAGAACATTTTTAATTAGTTTTAACATCATCTAATTATGCGCGACACGGGACTTAAAATAATAAAATAAAAGTACAAAAAAGCACACAATTTTTTTTTTTTAAAAAAAAATTTTAAGTTGAGAAAAGCTTTATTTACACATGTAATGTTAGACAGTATTTATTAAAAAAAGTTATCAAGTATTTATTTAAAAACCAAGGTTAACTTGATTCCATGACTCAACCAAGGAAATCTCTCTTCTGTGAGAATGAAAGGATTGCAAATTCATGGAATGTTAATCAAAATAATTATATGTCGTTCGTGCCATTTAGATAATTATAATTGTCAATAATGATTTGCTTGGATGGAATGTATTTTTCCTAAATATATACATATTAAGTAGCACTAAATAATATTTTTTTTTTATAAAAATTAAATCACAAAATGAAGATATTTGTTGAAGAGTGTGTTGTGGTTTTAGGACCAATTACGAGACTTTAGTCATATTCAAAAGCTCAAAGGATTTTGCCAAGATGATATTTCTCATCATGCTGATTCGATGGACATCTTTTATCATCCTATCTAGATTAATATGTCAAGCAACAGAGTGGTCAATATGTAGAAAATTGAATAAAACTACTGAGTTTTAGTGAATGTTTTGAACGTTGTTTATGAGTTTGGCATCAATAATCAACAATAAACTGAATCGAGTACTGGTATATATCAGTTTTACTTTCATTTCATATACACAATTGATAAATTTTATAGATTTATATATGTATACATTTTTCAGGAGATTTTTCTCTTACAGAGAGGTGCACATCACATAAAAAATCTATTAAACTATTGATTTATGCAGAGATTCTGTAACAAAATTGATTTATTTTAATAAAAAGTATGTGAACATAAAGCGCAAGTATTTCTTAAAAATATCAAGTAACCGAGTATTAATTTAAATTTACATAAATTTTGTACTGCATTTCTCTCATTTTAGCGCTTAATATGATTTTTTCACATAAGTAAGTTTTTAAAAATTTTGGTGTATTCAGGTGTTCCTGCCATCACATAATTGATTATGCTGAAACCACAATCTTTTTGTTATACACATAAGTATTCTACAATAACAATTATAGTGGTGTATTGTTGGTCGGACCTTGGCACCCGAAGGGCCTGATTAGCCCAGTATGTTTCAGAAAACAAATTCACTTTTTCAAATATTATTCAGAGTTCTTAAAGTTAAATTTAATCTGATATGTAGTTCAGTTTTAGTTTGACAAAGAACAAATGGATTATCATTAAAGTTTCAAAAATACGGTTTCTTAATTGATATTGAATGATAAAGGATGCGCAAACATATGCCCAGCATCTGAAAATGATTTTCATTTCATTGAATCATTCATGAATACGACTAATTCATTAAAAAAAATGATTGTTAGTGTTTTATATGCTAAATTGGGAGCTGTATCAAGATAGGAAATAAAATAAATTTTCTTTGTATTTGGAGAGGTTATATACAGAGAACAAGACATAAGTAGTGGTTAAAAACCTTGTATGTACCTACTTAATTTAATTGCAAGACGAAATGTTTGAATAAATATATACATTTCACTACCGCTTAAAAATAATCACTTGTACTAAATATATAATTGTAAATCTTAAAAATAAACAACTTTCACAAATAAAAAGGACGGATGTTATTTATCAATATTATTCATTAAAATCTTCAGGACAGGACGGAATGAAACACAAAATTTATATAATAATGATTTCTATAAAATATTAATTACTATCAATATTAAAAACATATTGGCATCATCTCATTTATCAATTTGACTGAAATATTAATGAATTACATAACATAAAGAGAAAATGGATTATCTGACACTAAGTCAAACATTAAATTTAAATAAAATTCATAGTACAGGAAACCCGGCCATTCGTCCGCCTCTCTACTTATATAACTCGGCATACATGTTTTCCCAAAATTCGTACTACGTGGTTCGAGTCACATGATCAGTCTCGCACTAGGTCTCATTCTCGAAGCATCATTTTGTACAAGGTCTGTGATTTTTTATTGCTATTCTTGGTTATTTTTTAAAGGAAATATTTAAATTTACATTAAAACAAATACTTTGTTCCTTAGAACACATTATTTGTGCAATAAAATAATAAAAATTTAGCAAGGTCGGGATAGGTATTTTTTATTGAACAAAGATATATTTATTTAATGTTCACTTTTTATTATTGTAATGGATAAACGATTTGTTTTATGGAACAAAATACATATTTATTTGAACGCACATATCTCTTAAAATAATTTTCTTGTTAAATCGTACCCATTTTTAAATACTTTTTGAAAATAAACTTACTCATGGTTCCAAAAAAGGTTAACGATTCAACCAACTCTAAAAGAAAAGCAGTGAAAAAAACAATTGAACTGAGAAAATAACTCATTGTGAATTTTGAAAATGGAACTCACATCTCGGATCTGGCCACTAAATAAACAATCATCTGGACATTTGGGGATTAATCCAACTTACATTATTTACTTATAAAAAAAATTGATTTGGCTTTTGTACAAATCACAATTCAAACAACTTCCTCAGCATAAAAATTGTGTACGAACAGCAGGGTTCCACTGTAATAATACACTTAATAATAACATAAGTATAAACAGATCATTATTTCACATGTATTAAATTGTTAATGAGTCATACAGTTAAAAAAAAGATCAGGCACAATATTGTACAGTCAATAAAAAATAGAACACTTAAACATAAACAAGTAAAAATAATTACGCAATAAATACGAAACACAAACAAAGCATTGAAAAGACAAAATGGAATGTTCTCAATGGTGCGGCACCTGAAGTTCCCCAATAGCTGTATGTAAATATTTTAACATAACTTTCCGTCAGAAGCCATGGGTTAGAGCCATCGTCGAAGTGCATCGGGCACTGATCTCTTTCTCTTTCGTATTCTTCCATCTCTATGGCCACCCCGGCTCCTTCAGTGTAGTTGAATGACGTAACATCCTGACGGAGATCGCAGAATGGACCTATCGCTTGGGACATTAAGACCCTGCAAAATAAAATATTATCATTAGATTCTAAAACAATACCTATAATTTAAAAATCAGCATATTGTTATTAATTTCAATTAACAATTTAGAAATTAAGATAACCTTGTTAATTTGAGAACTTCCGTAATTTGTACGAGGCGCGATTTATAAGTATCATTGCCGGATATTTCTGGTGTAGTGCAGCGGTTGGGATGGGATGAAAAACATGTCAAATGTAAAGGTTTAAATGTTTTCCACTGTATTTTCAAATAAATTACCCTAAATTCTTGTCTATAAGCCGGGCTCGTATATAAGCCGGAGACCAAAAACCATAAGAATTTTAAAATAAAAATCTTATCATAGATAAGCCGGACTCATGGATAAGCCGAACTTACTATAACTAAGCCCCGTCGCATGTTGAATCCAGCTTGTAGCTATGCACGGTGCGCTCGCACGCTTTTTACGAACAATATCGTCCACGAAATGTCATCTACGCATGCACGCGACCTGTTCGTGGTCACAGACTGGGTTCGATATGCGACGGGGCTAATAAGAAGGAGGAAGATCAGTTTAAGAGATATTGGCGTCACTTTCACTCCCCTGGATGGAACGATTGGAACGGTCAGTGTGCATTGTTTCTACTTTGGGCATCGCCGAGTTAACATGTGCGTGTAGCGATTGAATACGTAACCTCTTTAAATAAAAAGTCATTTAAATTGTGATACCTTGTTAAAATGGATTTAAATTGTGATGATGTAAAGAAGACTCGAAAATCTTATCCTAATCATCGAAAACTTGAAGCGGTGAGCTATGCCAAAGAGTATGGCAATGCAGCGGCGGCTAAAGAGTTCGGAACAGATGAGTCGAACATCCGGCGATGGAAAAAACAAAAGCCTATTATTAAAGCAATGCACCCGAAGAAGCGCTGCCGTCGGTCTCGAAAAGAGTTTTGGCCGGAATTGGAGTCACAATTGAAGACATGGGTTATCTTCAGACGCAATGAAAATAGAAGAGTGCCGACCACTGGAACTCGTTTGAAAGTGAAAGAATTGGCAAAACATTTAAAAATCAGTGACTTCAAAGGCAGCAAATGTTGGTGTTTTCTGTTCATGAAAAGACACAACTTATCTGTAAGAGCCCTTACATCTATCGGACAGAAGTTACCAGTGGATTGGGAAGAGAAAATGGCAGTCTTTGGGGTTTTTGTCAAAAATGCAATCAATGGAGTCAATTACGAACACATCGGGAATATGGATGAGGTGTCCATCAGTTTCGATATGCCCAGTGGTTTCACAATTAGCACAAAGGGATCAACCGATGTCAGAATCACTACCACTGGCAATGAAAAGTGCAATTTTACTGTTGTCTTGTGTGTTACAGCCGATGCCGGAAAATACAAACCTTTAGTGATTTTCAAACGAAAAACTATACCTAAAGATGTCTTCCCTAAAGGAGTTGTTGTCACAGCAAACGAAAAGGGATGGGTTGACGCGGATATGGTCAGCTTTGGTTAGAAAACATTTGGCGTAAACGCAAGAATTAATTTTTTTGCAAGAAATCAGTTTTAATATACGATTCGGCTCGACCTCACATCATAAAAGAAGTCAAAGAAAGGGTGGCAAAGTATTCACAGTTGGCTGTTATTCCTGGGGGACTGACATCTAAATTACAGCCACTGGATCTAAGCGTTAATAAATCTTTTAAAGCCAAAATGCGTGAGAAATGGGAGGACTGGATGGTCAATGGTTATCATTCGTTCACTAAGTCTGGATTAATCAAAAGGGGCTCTTATGCTGAAGTATGTCAATGGATCGACAAATGTTGGAGTGAAGTAACTGCGGATTGCATTAAAAATGGATTTAAAGCCGCGAATATCTGCGAATATCCAACCGAAGTGCTAACAACTGTGACTAATAGTGAAGAAGAATCTGAAGAAGAAACCGAAGATCAAATCGAATATGAAATTCCAGAATCCTTTAACGAGATGTTTGACCCGTTTAATACTGAATCTGATGAAGAATTTGATGGCTTTAATTAATAAAAAATATTTTTTTTAAATTTTTAAAAATGTACAACTTTTTTTAATAAAATTGATTTTGTGTATAAGCCGATATTCTATTTTTGCATTTTCACAACTTTTTTTCTTAGATAAGCCGCGGCTTATAGACAAGAACTTAGGGTACAATAGAACCGCGTTAATTCAATGTTCAAAGGACCAAAAAAAATTGAATTCATATTATGCGGAACCCCGTTAATAAGAAATTCAAAGTAAAAAATCGTAAGTCATAAAAAAAGCTGCTAATTTCGTGAAAGCGTACATATTTTGTCATATTTCACGAAATCATGTTGAAAACGCAATATTTATTATACCAATACAAAATTTTGTTGTAATTTATTATATGTACTACTGAAACTAATTTGTCTGAATATTAGATTTATTTCTCGTAACAAGTAAAGATCCTACCTTAAAATGTTTTCAGAAAATTCAATAAAGTACACTATAACTAATTTAAAGATTTTTAATTATTAGGCATGTAAAATTATCTATTATTCATTCGCTCATTTTTTGAGACTTCCGCAATACAAATTTTACCACCGCATCAAATGAACGTATACCTTCTGCTGGTGTCTCGGAATCACTTAAAATAATAAGAAAGTTATCAATAATGTTATTTAAGGAAAACAAAGATTATTAACACAACAAACACAATTATTAGAAATACAATCGTACATATACAGTAAAACCGCAATATAACGAAATCCAAGGGACCAAAAAATAAAAAAACCTACTATATGTTACGAGCCGTCGCAAAAAAATGTTGCTCGGCTTCAAAAAAGGTCGCAAATTCTGCAAATAAAGGAGGAGGAAGGCCATAGGGAACTGAATACCTACATATTTTTAGTAGTTTTGTTATTAAAACAGATAAGCAAATGGACTATCAAAGGAATTAAATTAAGAACAGAACCTATTCAACACCAATTGGAAGATATTTTTGTAAATTCCAGAATATTGCAAACACAAAACAATATTTTAATTGTGTTTAAATGTAGAGCCGCTTCAAACATAGTTTTGGGCATGAAAGATACAAAATAATTCAAAAATAACAATTTTACGGTTGAATCGCGGTATTTTTATAAAATGAGTCGTATATAAATTACGAAGGTACTTACCGGTAATGGCGGCAACCACTTCAAAATATATTTATAATCGTTAAAATTGTTCACTTAAAAATTATCGTTAAGATTGTTCACTTAAAATACACGAAAACAATAGTTAATAGAAATACAAAATGCCGTACAAAAATAGTCTATAAAATATTTTAACGAATTATTTATATTATTAACGAGTTATGAAAACAATTGTCAAACGAAAATGAATTTATGTAAATATTCAGTTCGGTCATGCAATAATCGCGTTAAAAGCTGAACAAACTTAACTCTACAGACGTTACACTGGACTGACATTTCCAATAAGTACACACTGCAACTTTCGGGGGGTTCCTGTTAATTTTTATATTTTCCAGCTGTTTGGGTCTGGGATTGCAATACATATTAGAGGCGTATGCGTACGTAAAACGTGTCTAAGTGAACGCCGCAAGAACTATGTCAACTAGGTTTTATGGGCCTACTATGAACCCAAGAAGAAGTTTGAATTGTTTTACTACCTTGTCGGCCGACCGCTGCGCACCGCCGAAAAGGCCATAAAACCGTTTGCATACGGCAGATGCGTCGGCGCGGCTTTGTAAGTGCGAAATAATATTTTCATCTTTTAATATTTTTTTATTTTGTTATAAATTTACATAAATGTATTGTCATTTTTTCGTATGGGACAAATATGATTTTGTTATAAATATTAACGGGATTTCGTTATATAATTGCATTTTTGTATGAAAAATTGGTTTTAGGGACTAAATTTCGATTTTTTTTTTCGATATACGTCATTTTTCGCTATATCGGGTTTCGTTATATCGCAGTTTTACTGTATATAGTAAAACCCCGTTTATTCGAAGAATGTTAATTCGAAATTCGCTGCAAGTCGAAGTTTTAAAGCAGAATGTGGTCTCTCTGGAAAGGTTTCATACTAAATTGTATTTATAAATCGAATATCGTTATTCAAAGCTATTTTTGGACCCTATTGGATGAATTTGTCGATCTATTTTTCGCCTAATTCAATTTTTTTTTGTCAGATATTAGAAATCTGGAAAATATACATGCGCTACACGATTTGTCTGTCCAAAGTCCAAGACCATCAAAATGGATATTCCCTATACCGATTCGCGACGCATAAAATTAATTCTCATTGTTTTCTCGCGCATTCTCAGTATATTAGAAAAGATGACAAATATATTTTGTGCATCCTCAATATGAAATATTTATTTTTTACCGCGATGCTTTAACTTAAAGTCACATGCCTTTTTCTTTCGCTCGTTTTCTTTACATTAGAAAAAGATAGCAAATATTATCTTTGCACCCTAATAGGTAACGCAGTTCTCCCAGCTGGTAGTTGCGATGTCAGTGCTTGCCAATTTTCTGTTCCGTATTATTACTATCATTATTTTTGTTTACATAGCGTGTGTACATTTTGTTGTACAAACTTTAGTGCGCGTTTGAGTTCCTCAGACTTTTCCGTGTTTTATAAATTATTTAATTTGTATTAATTTTAATACAGATATTTTTCTTTTAATTTAAGTTTAGTGTCAAGGCATTTTAAAGAATGTGTAGTTAGCGTTTCTCAGATTTTCTCATATGTTGTTAATTATTTTATTGCCATTGTTTTATATGCAAAGAACATTATTTGTTTTCTCTAATATTTACGTGTTAGACATTTTGAAATTCGCGAATGCGTGGTTTGCGTTCCTTAGACTTTTCCGTATTTCATTAAATTTAAATATTTTTATAATGTTGACTGATAATTTTATATTCTCGGTAATAGCATTAATGCGAACTCGTACAAAACGCCGACAGTTGCTAAAAATCGAATTAATACAAGAGATTGACAAAAAATATTATTCAAAACAAAATTAACAGAAAAATATGCGACCCCATTAATGAGGTTGTCGGCAATATTAAACATGATGACAGAAAGAACTTCAACGTCGAAAGGCGAGTGCTAAATGTCGCCGCGACCACCACATAACAAATGTTTTAAAAGCGCTGGAAACTTTTGTCGCTAACTTCAGCGGAGAGATGGCGGGTTGACAAGTTCGACTATTTTGTTATTATTAAAAATGGCGCGAAAAGATAGTCCATTATAAGTGTTTTTTTAAAAAAAAAATATTGTGATTTGTTTACACTGTATTTTGACAACTTGTTTGTTAATTTTAAATGTATGGATATAGGTGTATATATGTAATTACTTTGAGTTGCTATGAAAAAAGTTAGTATGTAAAAAAGAATCATATTTTTAAAATTATTGTATTCATTATCCTAAATCGTTATTCAAACTTTTTTCTTGAATTTCAGTCCCCTCAACTTCAAATAAACGGGATTTTACTGTACATGAAATAATAAGATGAAAAGTCAATCTTTCAAAAAAAAAACATTTTAACAACACTACTAAAGGTTAAGGTTCATATTAAAGTGTTATATTAAGTATGTTATGAAACTATTATAACTGTTATGAAACATATTAAGGTTCATATTAAGTATGAAACTGACAATTTGGGTTCTGGAGTGTTTTCGAAAATTTTGAAAATATTGAATTTCAAATAAAAGGGGTATCAATTAACAAGGTTTTACTGTATATGTTCCAATAAACCATATTTTCTCTGAATATACGGAAAATATTAAATGTTTATCATAAAAAACAATGGTCATGAAAATTTGTATGCGTTGTGTGTTCTGTTTCTTACGAGTTTTCCAGTACTATGTTATTTATTTAATATTAAAAATATATATATATTATATGTTTTTGAAACGGGCTGTTACACACACTAATACTATTGTTCTTTTAAAATTAAAATTAGTCTATCACTCATTTCGAAGATTGTGCCACATTCGCTTAATTTTTTAATTCGTAAGCTTAACTTAGGTAAAATTGAAAAATTTCCAAATTGACAAATACTAATGTTTACACTGTTGACCCAATGATAATTTATGTTCAATCCACATATCTATCGAGTGTAGTGGACTAGACATGAATTCCTTTCAATCCACTTTCGGCCTGTCAGTACTCAAAGGTTAAAAATAAATAGGTTGTTTTTTGATTAATTGATTATTAGAACATTTTTACCTTTCAGCTTTATTTTTTCACAAATTTTGCAATGTTTTTAACCTTTTAAATGCCATGAGTGCGTTAACATGTCAAATTTTGAAAGCCACGCCAAGCTACAAGCTTGCATACCAACAGGGATTAAAGTCATATTTTTAAATCATTTTGCCGTCTGTGGACGACAGATCCCATCTTTTGATAGATAAATCAAGACCCTTAAAGGCTAGTCTTAACCTATATGGTGTCTTTCATTTTAAATAAAGTTGGCAATCAAAAGGTTAAGAATTAAAAAATTAGCAGAATTTTACATAATTTGGAAAAAGTATTTCATCAGCCCCTTAAATTTCAAACTAACGAGGTTTTACAGTATGCCGAAAGTCAGGAAAAGGTGAACTTTATTATTAATTCACAAAATATTTAATTGATTAATTGAGTAATTTGCTTCAGGAAAAGATTAGAAATTTAAAAAAGCCAAATAAAATTTAAAAAAGTCAAATAAAATTTAAAACATACAAATAAAATTTAAAACAGACAAATAAAATTTAAAAAAGACAAATAAAATTTAAAAACACAAACCTGTTTAAATCAGAGCGTTGATAAACCCAGCATCTGTACTTTGAGAAGGCATCTAACTCATCGTACGTTATTAAATATGACTTTAGATTCTCTTTCCAATAACCAATGCACTTCATTCGGTAATCAGGATCACTGTAAATGTCAACAGGTCTGCCCAAATGGTCAACAGACAGGCAGTATGTCTCATCAATAGTGATTTCTTTCTGATCAGTGTCACAAACAGAGAAGTCTGATATATTTTGTTTACAATAAATGTTTGGTCGAGGACTGAGGGTGACACCGCCGAGAATTCTGGTTTCAAATGGAACATCTCCTTTTTGTGTGAAATTAAACTTTCCCGCAACTGGACAGCGTACACCCGCAGGATTCTTAGCAAGGAACAGATCGTACTTCCATTGATCTTTATTTGGAAACTGTACCCAAGAGCAAACCGTGTGGAAATCGTCTTTTATGACAGCAATTCCTTTGCGATACCTGGATAATAAATGTTTTAAGTGAAGAAGGACAACATTTATTTGTATTACAATGGATGTTCATGAATTTTTCTGAAATTTTAAACTCAATTAAATGTAAATAATAATTATAACATAAAAAATCTGATGGATTCGATTTGGGCATTTTTATTGCTACGTGCAATAAAAATAGAAACATATATTAAATAACTAATTTGTACTCATTAACCATAAAAATGTTACCTAAAATTTTCAGTACACATAAAGTAGTAGCAATATGTAAAAGAAAAAAATAAACAATCACTAATTTAAAAAATAAATGGTACGCAGATGGGTTAAAAGAGAACAAGAGTAAGTTTAATTTGACAATAATTCTTCCAAGTTAAAATACATATATTTTTCAAATCTCTTTACCTGATGATATTGTGATGCTTAGGTACAAAATCAAAGCAAACGTAATCTTTCTGACAGCCGTCCACAGTCAAGCGGGCCATCATCACCCGAGAGTCGCGTTGTTCTCTAAAAATAATAAAATGCCACCATCACATAAATACATTAAATACAGAATTTGGTAAGACATGTGAGTAAATTGTATATTTAATTTAACAAAATTATTACCTTTTGTTAATATTGTTGAAATAAAATAATGAAAAAATTTGTTTTACAATGTCAGGACATGATCCACATCATCTGTTAAGTATGAGAAGAGGCTGGATGTAAAATAATAGTACAGAAAAATCCCGTTTATTCGAAATTCGCCGCAAGTCGAAGTTTTAGAGCAGAATGTGGTTTCTCTGGAAAGTTTTCATACTAAATTGTACTTATAAATCGAATATTGTTATTCGAAGCTATTTTTGAACCCTATCAGATGAATTTGTCAATCAATTTTTCACCTAAATCGATTTTTTTTGTCAAATGTACATAATCTGGAAAATACACATGCGCTACGCGATGTGCCTGTCCAAAGTCCAAGACCATCCAAATGGGTAGTTCCGCCCCTATACTGATTCACGATGCATAAAGTTAATTCACATTGTTTGTTTTCTCACTCACTCTCAGTATACTAGAAAAGATGACAAATATATCTTGTGCATCCTCGAATTGAAATCTTTATCTTCCTTACAACGACGCATTCACTTAAGGTTGCGTGCTTTTTTTCTCTCGCTCGTTTTCTTTACATTAGAAAAAGATAGCAAATATTATCTTTGCGCCCTTATAGGAAACGCAGTTCTCTGAGTTCTCCCAGTTGCTAGCTGCGAATATAGTGCTTGCCAATCTTCTGTTCCATATTATTACCATCATTATTTTTGTTTACGTAGCTTTGTATATTTTTTTGTACAAACTTTAGTGTGCGGTTGAGTTCCTCAGACTTTTTCGTGTTTTGTAAATTATTTAATTAGTATTAATTTTAATACAGACATTTTTCTTTCAATTTAAGTTTAGTGTCAAGGCATTTTAAAGAATGTGTAGTTAGCGTTTCTCAGAATTCCTCGTATGTTGTTAATTATTTTATTGCCATTGTTTTATATGCAAAGAACATTATTTGTTTTCTCTAATATTTACGTGTTAGACATTTTGAAATTCGCGATTGCGTGGTTTGCGTTCCTTAGACTTTTCCGTATTTCATTAAATTTAAATTAAAACATTTTTATAATTTTGACTGATAATTTTATATTCTTGATAATATCATCAATGCAAAACTCGTATAAAATGCCAACAGTTGCTAAAAATTACAAATTGATACGAGAGATCGACAAAAAATATTATTCAAAACAAAAGTAACAGAAAAATACGCGACCCTTTTAATGAGGTTGTCGACAATATTAAACATGATGGCAGAAAAAACTTTAGCGTTGAAAGACGAGAAATGTCACGGAGGGTAAAGAAGTAAGGAAGCGGAGAGTGAAGAAGATAAAGAACAAGATGTCACAGGCGAGTGCTAAATGTTGCTACAACCATCACAAAACAAAAGATTTAAAAGCACCGGAAACATTTGATGCTAACTTCAGCAGAGAAATGGCAGATTGACAAGCTCGACTATTATGTCATTAAAAATGGTGCAAAAAGATAGTCCATTATAATCGTGTTTTTTTTAAAATAATACAGTGAAACCCTTTTAATACGATCACCTTTAATACGTTTTCACGCCTAATAGGATTACATTTTTCGGTCCCGAAAAAGTCCCATACAAATTACGTATTTTTTTTATGCTTTATATGTTTTCCAAATAATAAGTTTCCCGCCTAATAAATTAAAATATTTCTGACAGAACTCAGTTTATCCCTATAAAATGTCCCTTGTAATACGTTTTTCGCAGAATTTTTTTTGTTTGACATTTATAAAAATGGAAGTGATATTGTTTCAATGGGTGCAATAAAATGAATTCTCTTTAAATGGGTTTTTCCATGTGTCATAAAAGTTTATCCATTTACGAAAAGGGTAATATTTGAATAGGCCAATAAAGCATAGTGCCCAAGCAAAATAAATCCCAAAAATCAACAAAACAGAACCCCAGCTGTCATAAACAATATGTTCAGCATGTACAATACCAGAGCCGAATTGGTAATTTTGTTTTATTTCCACTAATAATATAAGACCTTAATTCCACCTTAAAATATTCTTAATTGCTTAGGAGGCAGAAAAACCCTTAGAATAAATTCTTGGAATACACAACAATTTACTTAACTCTTATGTCATCTGTTTGCCCGTATTACCCTAATTATGTTTGGCCTGAACCTTCAATTTATTTCGGGAATTCCAAGTATCGAATTGCTTCGTCAAATTTTGAGTTTATAATTGACTGAATAAATTTTGAGTAATCTTATTACGTATACTGAGTGGAACGCTATATTTTACGAATAAATACATATGGATTAAAAATACAAGTTGAAAATGTTGAAGCTGCGTGTGCTGTATCTAATCTCAATCATGCCAGAGATATGAGTGTTTAAAAAAATCCTAGTTATGCGATTATTTCGATTAATTGAAATATTTTATTGATTAGAAATTATATATTGAATACAAAAAATAACTAATGGGAACTTGTCAACCGAGGCGCACAATGAAGTCCCGGTACCGACACCGATGTACGGAAATGAGGTCAGTAGCTGGCAGAAGAGAAACGAAAGTCGACTGAATGAAGTGAAAATGAGATAGCTTAGGCGTATATGCGGCAGATCTATTTATGATAGAGTAAAGAATGAAAAATAAAGAAAGAATGTAAAGCTGATCTTGAAAGGAGCATTTATTCACGTTTAATTTCTCGCTCTTGTTATGCTAAGAAAGTAGGAATTCACGAAGTTAATTATTCAAATTTGAAAAAGAAATTTAAACTGCGTATTTTGAATTTCTGAGAAGTACATGCGAAATGTAATGTGTACTCAAGGATATATACATCAAGTAAAAATATTATGCGATAAAATTAACCATTAATACTATTCTGGATAATATACTCTTCTTAACACTTCAAACAATGTAAAGCAGATCTTAATATAGTATGTAAGATTAAGAAAGGATCACTTAGGTGGTTTGGTTATATGGAACGGATGAATGAGAAGATAATGGTTAGAAAGATATACGACGCAAGTATTAATAGCACCATAAATAGAGGACGTCCGCGGAAAACTTGGCACGACCAGGTAAACTAGATACTGGAATATAGTTATGTTAGAAGCCTCAATAATCAACGAGCTTGTATGAGAATATGTATGTATGTGGATGAGGCGATAATTGTGTTTCAGGGCAGAAGAATGTGGCGCTCTATCCTCTCTGCCTACTCCCGCAGCGAAATGGCGTGATGGTAAATTAGTTAGTTACAAAAAAAATAAAGGTCTTTGAACAGCCAGACTATTTTTTATTAGATGATTTATGGCCTGAAGCAATAATAATAATAATGGATCAATTTCGCAAATATTTATTTCGAAGTAAATTTATTTGAAGCTTAACATGCTTTTGTAAAAATCTCCTAATAATGTTTTCTGTAACGGTACAGAATTTGTACACACTCCTTGAACATGTTCGACTACAACAATTTTAATACAACTGCTTATATTTCTTTGTATTATTGTTACTTAGTCGCAATCTCAGCTACTTCCATATTTTTTATTTGGAGAAAACGTGAAATCTGATAGAAGCATAAAGAACAATATATTTATTAATGCATTTCTTATTATAAATAATAATCCCCATAATCTGGTTTGAAATATTTACATAATAAATACAACATATTTTTCCAAAAATAATCTAGTTTCCATACTAGCGGCCCTTGAAATTTCTGAGTAACGAAAACTGCTATTGAATCAATTCTAATATAAACGGCAGCGGCAAAAGCGACTGATTTTGCAACTAACACCGATTTTGAATGACCAATAAATATAAAAATGAGTTAAGTTTGAAAAGACAACTGCATTAAAAGTTAGAACAAATAATAATGGAGGACTTTGCAACTAGTACCCTCACTTGTAGTTCACGAAATAATTAAAACATACATTATTTATAACTTTGTTTTATACCACTTTAATGAGTTAAATTTAATACGCCAACCGGTTTCGGAAAATATCTTTTCCTTCTCCGGAATGTCAAATAAACTAATTAAAACCATGTTTTTTGCATGAAACAAAAGGAATTTTTCGAAAGCGGCTTATGTATTAATTTAATTCATAAAAATATTTTTTTTTTATTATTATGTTCGAAATCTATAATATCCGTTTTCGGAGAAACCACAGGGAACTGCTTTCATTGGGAGCTGTTTAATTTTAACGACTTCTGGTTCAGCTTTGATTAATATTTCTTGACAACTAAAATAACCAAATTATTTATTTTCGCGGCCGATACGTATTTGAAAATTTATTAATAAATAAACAAAACAGAGCAAACCACAGGGCTCTGACAACTGAATTAACATAACCGGCTGATCTACTTGTTTGTTTGATTTTTTACGTCAGCACGAAATAAATAAACAAAGCAAAAATAATGTCATCATATCTGTGATTAAAAAATTTAAATCGTAAAATTAAGGACAAAAATACTATTAACATATTTTTGTAAGTTCGGGCCTGCCATCGTCGATGTCAATGCCGACAATATTTTCCCTGAACTGAGATTCAGTAAGGGCGAGTATTCCATGTCTCAATTACGCTGATCAAGGCAATATGTCGAGTGTACAGGTAAATTATGTAAAACTCATCAAAAGGGATACATTTTAGATATGCAGTCCAACAGGTTTTCATTTACAAACAGTACTTTTTTTAAATGTGCATCCACAGGAAAAGATACGAACGTCTTGTCGTGCAAACAATTTTACATTTCGTTAAAAATATGAACTTTCGTCGGACTTACAGGTGGCGTATTTTATCTCCGAATAACTTTGACCTACCCTTATTTTACTATAAAACGCCGAATAATTTGAATTTAAAATCATTTCGTGTTTTGGTCTTGTCAGTGGTTCTTTTACTCTTTGTTACGTCGATTTACTTTATTTAGGTAGATACTTTACGGGTTTAATTTTAATTTCGTTTTATATTCTCTTTTGTTACGTCGATTTATTTTATTTAGGTAGTTAAGATATTTTATGTGAGTTTAATTTAAATTTCGTTTTAGTTATTTTTTTTATAATCTCTTTTTAGTAGTAATTTTTTTTTGCAGTTTAGATATTCGTTTTTTTTAAAGGTAATTATTTAAATAGTTCAAATTTTATACTTCATTTAGTTTCCTTATAATATTATTTAGTTTCCTATAAGTAGTAGTATTTAATATATTTTAAGGGTACATTAGGAGATTAGTTGTATTTTATCAGATAGTCATCAACATTTTATAAGTTTGTTTTTAATCATTTTATTTTCATCTAGGTTTTTTATTAGCATTCTTATAGTTACATTTTATTATCATTCATTTAATCTTCTTTGTTATTGTTAATTTGTTGCATTTTTGTTACTTGTTTAGGTATGCCTATTTATGGCCGTGATTTTCAAATTCATATTTATATAAGTAACTTTTATGGAATAAATAGTTTTTTAATAATTTTTTTATAAATAAAATATTTTAATTTTTCTAATGTTAGTTAAAATACAATATTAGATGTTATGGTCAAATAAAGCACGGAAATATTGAAATCACTGTTAATAAGTTTTCCTGCTTAATAAGATTTTATTTGGCGGTCCCTTGGAGAACGTATTAAGAGGGTTTCACTGTATTGTGATTTGTTTACATTGTATTTTAACAATTTGTTTGTTATTTTTAAATGTGTGGATATAGGTATATACAATTACTTCGAGTTGCTATGTAAAAAAGAATGATTTTTTGAAATTTTTATATTCATTACCGTAAATCGTTATTCAAACTTTTTTCTTGATTTTCGGTACCCTCAACTTCAAATATATGGGATTTTACTGTATATGTTTCCCCAGCGTTTGACAAGGATAGCTAACCTGCACACATAGATGGTACGCCTATAACGACCTTCATCTGGGTACCACGTTTCAATAATGTGGGTTTCATTGATAAACACGTCAGCATCTATATTAGCCGTGTTGATCCAATCACCGGAAAAATTTTGAGGCAAGCGGCATCCAGGTTCCACTACTTCAGACTGTAAAAATTTAAAACATTTTAGAGAGTAATATCAGGATTTTAGGAGTAATATCAAATATTCATGATTCTTGTTTTGGAGACTTATCTCGAAAGTCGCTCAAGGAACTATTGAGCGTGGAGTGAGCTGTCAATCAGAGTTAAATGACCAATTGATACATACCGACCTTAACTGTCAAATCTTGGAAGTGAGAGATCAAAATCGCATCTGAATATACTCGTTATTAGAATAGGATGATATTAAAAATAGTAAAAACAAACCTTAACAGGCGTTATTCGTAATCTTTCTGGCGACCTCTCGGGAGTTTTGAGTACATTGCATTCGGCTGTAATAGACGCGCCAATGTACAGATCATCATCTCTGTTTTTGAGAAAACATCTATATTTTTCATCTTTTCGAGACTCCTTTGTGTTGGCGACAGCGAAGAAATGATTCTTACCAACAAACCAATCACCTGCAAGAAAAGATTTGTTGTCAAAATGTAATTAGAATGAAAATAGTGTGATGGATGTTTGATGATACAACTGATGGATATCTTACCTAAACAACTGTACTCAACAGTGCCATCAAATGTTCCAGACATTCCGAGACAACTTTTGTATGTGATATTGAACTTTTGATTGGTGATAAGAAACTGGGTACCGGCTGTCTGACAAGACCTGATTTGGGCATCAGGTGCATCGCACTCTCCGGTGAAGCGGAACCTATTTTGATATGCAAATTGCCACACACCTTCCAATGATGAACGGCAATTGACCTGGGCAAAGAGGACAGTGAGTATTATACGTAATAATGTTAAAACAAGCTGGGCTAATCTAGTCTAGTCTCAGAAAGGTAAAAATAAGGAATTTTAAGATTATTTTAAAAAATACAATGAAAATAGATTTCCCTAGCTGAGAGTTTTAGATTATTAATCTATTAGTAGAAAAGCATTCAGCTTTCACCAATTACTGCTACTAGGCCCCGCAGATGGCTGCTGCATGACCAGGGTTTCCATAGAATCTATTTTTTAATGCGGAAGTAAGTAAGAGAAGTGTAAAACCGAGGTCTTAGTGTGTATCTGAGATAAATAAAAATTATGCTACACTGAGATATCTCAGCGCTGGCCGTGGTGGAGAGTTGTCTGGCGCCGAAATATCTCGAGGTTGGTCTCAGATTGCCTTGGCTGAGTTAATATAACTTTAGCGTCCATCCCATCACTTATTTAAACTATAGAAAATAAATAGCTAATGAGATAGAGATAGTATTATAGAGAAATGCGATAGTGTTATGAAAAAATTAAAAATTTCGCAGGCCATCTGTGCTTGTTAAACTCACCGGAACGTAGTTTTCACTGAATAGAGTAACGACTTGTTGATCCGGATTGAGACCTTTACAGACCCGAGATACGGTAGGCTCCTCTCCAGGTGCAAGGTTCACACACGGTGTCTCCATCTTCTCTAGTACATTCACTGTTCTCACTAGGAGTTTTACGCAGAAGTAACAAGAGGAATGTTTTAAAATAAGTGTGTAATTGACGTGGTAATCCTCTTGCATGTCAACACAGATGCCCCTATAAATAAAAATTAATGTTTCTAGAACGTTAAAGTCAAATATAATATTTGAATGATAAAAACAATAGTAATAAGACATACCGTCTGGTCATTTCCTCAGCATTAATTTCAGTAAGAGTGCTTTTTCCATTTTCCCAGGAAAACCACGCACCTCGGATAATTAAAGGAATTTGGCATTCGGAACTAATTCCAGAAACTGAAGATGAAAAGTTATTAAAAAAAATTAATTAAGAATTAAAATTAAGCGAGTTAGAATTGCAGGGGTTCCCAGAGAACTGCGGAGTCATTGCACCACTACAGAGTTAATGTTTAACTATTGACTTCTTTTCGGTTTATAGGCATAAGCAAAGACGAGTCCAAATGGAAAGATATATTCTGCAATTTATCATTCTGATTAAATAAAATTAAGGCAAATATAACAACCTTAATTCAGTAAACATAGAATTTAATAATATGTCACTGAATGATAAACAAAAATACAAACACAATTCGAAATATATTTTTATTTTCAGGTGGTATTAGTCGCGTACTAGTCAACTGTCCTCTAAAACGGTTTTTTTAAGGTAAGTGTAAAACGAATACGCGACTAGAGTTGAGCTTAAGTTCTCAAATCGTGTTGGAAACATTTCTGAGTCATTGCTATGCCTTAGTATTAGGGCGTTGACCAAGTCAAACGTACAGAAAGCATAAAGACATATTTACCAAATATTAACAGAAATCCTAATAACACAATTTTGTTGATACAAGGTGAGTTCTTTTGAGGAACGCCCATTGTAATTCAGCAATAAAATTACAAGGCTTTAGGAAAAATGGGCGTACACTAGTCCATGTGCGCAAAAAATAACAATCGTTAGTCGTTGACAATCGTAAATATAAAACATATTGTATTTTTTCTTTGCTTTCGTAATTTATTTCATAGATAAAAAATTGGCCATAGATTTTCCATAAACGTCCTATGTGTAGTTATGGTGTAGTTTCAGCACAGATAAGAGAGTATTGAAGTTTTTTGCGTACCCATGCGCAAATGAGACGAGATGAGATTTGTCTTGAAAGTCATCTAATGCACCCGTGAGATGAGACTTTTAAGAGATTTTCGACACCAAATTTTTGAGATACGGATTTTGCTTCCATGAGTTTCTTTGAAGACAACTATCAGCTATCATCGTTTACAACCTATGCGAGATTTGTCATCTTGCGCCTCACCTTACACTCGTTGTACGTTAAACAATTTTGAATCTCCATAGCTAATAAATATTTGTAATTTAACACCTTATATGAATATTAATGTTTAATGACTTATGTCTAACTTTACAGCATAGTTATTTTAATAGGTGGTTTTAGGTGACGATTGTGTGTACACGAAGAATCTTGCTGTCATATCGAATATTGTGCACTGATTTACCTCTTTCTACTAATCTCAAATTTCTTTCCATTTCAAAATATTAATATTTATAGGTAAATGGTATTGAAATATATCTCAACTAAACCTTTGAGATTTTCTCATCGTGTCTTTTTTCCATAGACAGAGGTCTTAAGGTGCCCCTTTCAATAATAATTCATCACTTTACGTTTTTTTTTACAAAAATGTGGATGGGTGGGTGGAAAAAAAAAATTAGAATAATTTAAGGTAGAATTTATAAACTAGATTGAACTTTTTTTAAAACTATTAGATTTATTATACTTAGATAGGACTTTAATACTTGATACCCACGGGGGACAGGACGTTGTGATACAAGTGAGGCACGACGTCTAGGAGTCATGATTCGATTAATCGATGATTAGTCGATCACGAGTCATTAGAACGATACCCCGTACTCTAAACGAATGTTCGCTTCGCGACCCATTTATCAGATACCATGCTTTCATTAGTACCATGGTTATAGGAAGAATCATACAGGTGAATATGAATACACGAAAGATGCACAAATTGTACATTTATTAAACGCACATTTAAATTCACGGGCAGGTGAAAATACTTATAACTAACTTAATCTAAAACTTATTCTACCTCGGGCGGCTACCTGCTAGCTCCGCGACTGCTCCGGCGACAGGCTATCAAACTGGTTGCTCGGAATGGGCGGGGTGGCTGTTCCTGGATAAAATGCGGTGAACTGTGGCTGTCTATCCTCCGACTCTATTACGTTCGATCGGGTTTCTGGTGTTGACTGTATGCTTCTGCTGGTCAACCTCGCGACGTCTTCTAGCTTCCGAGATTGACTTTCATCTTTCCACTCCCAACTTCTGTTTTCAACTGCCCCCTTCTAAATCTTGTCTTCAATTTTAACTTCTGAATCTTGTTCACGACTTCCTGTTTTTAACTGCACGTTTACAGTTTCGCTCTACTCGTGCTTCCAGACCTCATGTCTAACTCACTTTTCCGGGTTTTGTTACACAACTCCATGCTTCCGACTTCGTTCCATTCGTCCTGCCGGACCTCATCTCCGACTCACTCCTCCGGACCTCGTTCTCCAACTGCGTGCTTTCGACTGAGTTTCGTCAACTGCTCTCTGTACAACTTCGTCTCCCGGACCTCGTCTCCGACTCACTTCTCCGGACCTCGTTTCGACAATTCTCAGCTCCCAGGCCGTGCGTAGGCCATTCTTATACCTCAACAGAGGGGTGTTTCCCATCTGCCGATCTGCCCTCTTCTCGACATGGGACGGGCCACCATCCCATTGGTCCATCCGCTTCTTCTGGAGGCCACATTCAATCCAAACCCAAACTGACTCCTTCTTCGTCTTATCGCTGACTATAATTAATTTTGTATTCTAATTATTTACACTTTAGTTACATTTAATTATTTATTTATTTCTTACGCTACTTTATAGAATCTTATATCTAGTCACACATATAATTTAATTATTCTTATGCTACTTAGTTTATTTTTATTCTTTTTATGAAGGGAACGTTCAATTTACTTTAAATTTTCCATAGTATCTCTACGCTATCATTTGCATCTTGTTCTATATAATATTTTTTTACTTCTAATATGCATTGAATTCTAGGTCCACCGTGATCGATTATCATATTCATTAAGCAATTACTAGATTCGCAATCATCACTTCAAAACACGTTCTGTCAGGATTATATTCGCGCGTCAAAACATATTATTTATTATATTATGATATTAGGTGATTAAAATAAAGAATGAATTGGCGGGAATGTTATTTCTTGCAATATTATAGGGTCTAGGGATACATTCATTTACATTCCGAATCGAGCCGTGTGGTTCGTCCAAAATGAATTAAAAGCAAATTGCACAAAGAAACTGCGTCACGTTTCGACCCTGGACGCTAGCTAATGGGCACGTAACGGTGCATTTCCTAAATCTTTCTCTGGAATCGATCGTCTCACCCGTACAATAGGTCCAGCTTTAATGGTCCTACGACCTTCGGTTTTATCTATCGGCAGGGTGCGTCTCCTCAAAACAATGCGCGCCCTTACAGATTTGTTATCGCTTCTCAAGAAACCTTCATATTTCCGTTACTTTCAGCCCTTCCGTTCAACGTACATCGCACAACACTTGGGCTAGAGGTCACTACGGTCGTTATTAGGTTTACGCTAGGTTTTTTTTGTTAAGAGACATCCGGTCCCGTTTGTATGGGCCTGCCATCAGCGACCTGCATGTACTTGCGAGACGCGATTTCCAGCCTTTATTTTATTTCATTTTAACGGCTAATAAATGTGATAACTTCGCGTTACTTCGCGCTGAGGCATATCATACTAATGTAAAACTAATAAATTGAATGTTTTTAGCTATAATTAAGACCACACAAGCATTATAAGAAAGACCCCGACCATTAAATTCATTTTCTGTGTGTCACAAAATTGCCTTAAAATGGAAAATTCTTGCATATACGAAATATATTTTCTTATAATTTTGAAGCCTAGATTACGAAGACAAATCTGTAATTACAAATTAAAAAATGTTTAAAATTAATTTATCTTCATTTCAGCTTATTATGAGGAGACTCAGCCGCTTTCCCTCCGGAGTTTCCAAAAAAATACGTAGTTGTAATTATTCTTCTGGCATTCGCAAGGTGTGTCCAATACACCTTAATTAAGGTCTTTCTATATGTGAAGTACGAGGTCCATGATGAGGGTTTCTCTTAACTTGATATTTCTCATTCAGTCTAAGAAAAGTCATTTTAGTAGCTTGGATTTTTGATCTCACTCTTTCCGTAAGTTTAGTTATCACTTATATTACCGCACTATAAAAATAACGCAAAACACCACTGTTAGCAGCCCTGATTCTTCTGGCCATTTCATCTTTCTATCTGTCGTCGCTTGAAAATTCGACTCCGAGGTATTTAAATTTGTCGATATGTTTTAGCTGAGTCCATTGGATTCTGATCGTGCACCGCTCCTGGTATTGTGAAATTATATTATTACTATGCATTTTATTCGTTATTTGCTGTAAAAAGACAATTGTTTGGCCAATTACTCGACTTAAAAAATAATCAAAGGTCCAGGAGAGTAACTTTCAATACTTTAGTATTTCGCGATAGGCTAGCACCCCATTTATCATAGACTAGAATTTATTTATTATTCGAAGTTGTGCTGGAGATCTGTGGATCGAGTTCTTAATTTTAATCATAATAAAGAAATTGCGTTCGATCCTTTAGGTCTAACAATAAATCTAATTCATAGATTAGCATTCTTACTTGTCAGTTGTCAGTTATACGCATATACTCTATTATCTATGGGTTATATGACTATCTTGATCATTGTCAATTATTGTCAACTCGTTACAGGCGGTTACAGATTCTGGAATGTGTTGAAATGGGTGATGAAGTGGACGAATATTCTTGCGTTTCGCGTGGAAAATTAAATCTTAAAGGTGACTCTGGTGTCAGCAAAAAACGGAAGAAGAATAAGGATAAGAAATTGTCTGAACAAGCAAACAAGGTCGTGGAGTCGGAAGTCAAGCAATTAGTTGCAGAGTCGAAAAGGACTCCTGCCGAATTGGCTTTTCAAAAAATGCACGATAAGATGGTAAATATTTAATTTAATTTTTGACTAATTTTTTTTATTGTGTTTTAACGAACTTTGTTGATCAGGATTATTCCACATACGTTTCTAAATGTTGAATGAGTAATAATATTTGTTAAATTGATGTACTGAATTTGAAGTGTGAAATTATTATTAAATGTTTATTTGACATAATTCGAAAAATTTTAACTGAAATTTATATGAAAGGTTTTTGACACTCTTAGAGATATTTTCTGGGAATTTTAAATAAGACACAGCACACTTAACCTAATATTTTGTTTTAATTTTTAAATAACACAGTATTATAAATACTAAGAGCATTGATGAAATTAAACCTTTCAAACCTTGGTTCATTGTGTTTAAAAACTCATGTCTATTTTTACAAAATTAAGAATACATATTTTCAGTTTTAAAATGTGTTTTCTTTTATTTTAGAAATAGTAAAAAATTATATTTTAGTTTATATTCTTGCAAATCTCACAATGGAATTGGAAACAAATAATGGAGGGCTTCTGAATAAACTGTCATATTTATCTATCAGATAAATTTATTACATTTGTGGGGGATGGTGAGAATGAAATGCGCTGTTGGTGTAGTCGTCTATTGTGTCAAATGATAGAATAGGATGAATACAGGAGATAGTGAGAAATACGAAGAGTAGAGAAGCGAGTCACCAGCGTTTGGTTTCGGTCCGGTCCGGTGCTCGTTGTGGCGGAGCGGCGAAGCGGAAGATGTGTTGTCAGCGAGCAATCAGGCCAGACTGAGGTGGCTACTTTTTGCTGCAACCTGCATCCTCAATCTAGGTGTCGTTCGCATCGTTCATCGGATAGGAGCGGTGATGCTGGCAGTGGATTTAAATCGTCACTCCTATAGATTTGGTCAACTGAGATATTTCAAACGATCAATTTGTTTTTTTGCTTTTATCAATTATCAACCATCTATTGTTCGGTCTCCATAGTTGAGTCAGTGGGAGTGAAATAGCGCCATGGAATATCGAAATTTAACATAAAATATTAAATAGATATAAGAATTATTAGTAACAATAAACAAATTGATATTCATGTACTGTATTATGGTTGCTCTTGTCCAAAGTTCATTTCATCACCAATGATTTGGCAAATATAATATAAGGTGTCAACATTTTTTAGATGGTGTTATTTATTTATTTTTATTGGTTCTTTTATGATAATGGCCCAGTTTTCTACCTTAAAGATCGTTCTGGATATTATTTTTAACTTTAATGAATCAAAAGTATGCCAGAAACTACATTAGCACTATTGAGCTGTAGATTATTATCATGCGGAGCCATTCATGTAATATTATTATTTCTGATTTGAAGCCTCACAATATGTTATAAAACATATGGATGGTAAAATAATAATACATTTACATTTAATTACAGTAAAAATTATATTTTTGTGAGTTTTGATGGAATTTTGAACTTTCAGTATAATGATGTTTCAAATATTTTTTCGATTTAACTATGATTTTTTTTTTTTAGCAAAAAGAACGCATAGCACAGAAAGCTGCAATGACTCACAAACAGAGGGTGGAGAAGTTTAATCAGCACCTGGACAGTCTCACCGAACACTTTGACATCCCTAAAGTCTCATGGACCAAGTGAACAGTCACCCCCACCCTGATTGTTTGCCTTGGATCATTAACTTCCACACGATTGAGTTATAAATCTATTTTGATTTTGATTAAATGTATGTGTAAATCAATTTAAATATTGGGAGTATAAAACTAGAATTGAATAAAATATCAATAATTTTATGGTATTTTCATAGACATTTGAATATGGAAGGCAAGCGGAAGAAAGTGGTTCTCACAATTAAAGAAAAACTAAATGTTATCCAAAAACTTGAAAATGGCGAATCGGTCGCGAGTGTCAGTGATCATTATGGAATTTCAACGACGACTGTTCGAGATATCAAAAAAAATAAATCAAATTTATTTGAGTTTGTTTCAAGATTGGAGGGCAGCAATTCCTTGAAACGCAAGTCAATGAAAAAATGCAAGTACGAAGAAGTTGACGTTGCGCTTTTAAATTGGTTTGTTCAGAAGCGAACTGCGGGTGTTTTAATTTCCGGACCCATGTGCGTTCGTCAGGCCAAATATTTCCACGAAGCTTTTGGATTGGAAGGTAAATTTAACGCTTCTACGGGATGGTTAACCAGGTTTAAGCAGAGATATGGAATTTGTGAAATCGTGGAGGAAAGTCCCAGTCAAGATGGTATGGTTGATGATCATCAGTTTATTACTTTAGAAAAATTACAAACTAGTGCAAATTATTCTTGCACATCTAGAAAAAGCCAGTCAAAAAGAACTTTGGCATTCGATCAAAAAAAATATGAAGAGGATCCTCTCGGCAAAGTGATACATTTTTGCGATTTAAATAATGCAGATGTTGGTCATAGCGAATCTTCAGTACCTAAAGATGTTAAACAAGAAAAGGAAATCTCCTTGCACAGTAGTCAATGCTATGATGAAACAATGGCGTATTTAAGCAACAAAGATGCCATAAATTCAATTAATAATGTCTTGATTTATATGAAACAGTCGGGATTCGACTTGAAAGATATTTCAGCAGTTAAGAAAGTTAAAGATAAAATAAGTGCTATAGGGAAAGTATTGAATACATAACAAGGTATTGATACTACCTTGTTGTGTACCAATATTATATACAGATTATATCGACAGTTGGTTTCAGAAGCAACAATATTCAATTGTGGTACCTCTTTACTTACAGAATTAAGAATTTAAAGATGTTTGACTATTTATTTGTGATATCTTTAAGGTTTAGGGTGTATTATGAACAATTCTATGTTTATAATGAGAGTTGAACATTAGTTTTGAATATTTTGTTTTTAAATTCCGATGTGAGATGCTTGATGCTGAATGTGTGAAATATTGTTTTAGTCGAGGATTGTGTAGCTCATCATAAATCTTCTTGAAATTTCATGTATGTGATTCGTTTACACACATGTTTTGACGCTAAATAATGGAGTTCTTACCTAATGTGGTTTGGAGTCGTTAGATTGTTTTGCTTCTCAGATGTAAATAGAAAACAATCTCAAATTATGAAAATATTCATACAATAATTCTTGTACATCGCTGAAGTTACGACTTCTTAGATTTGAGGACATGACTTACAATACATACATATTTGTTAAATTTTGAAGACAAAAAATCTTATGTTAATAAATTATGTTTATCGAGGGGAGACCCCTTTTAGGTAAATTATAAAAATTGTGTAGATTCCTCAGTCTCGTGCTACCAATAAATTATGATGTTTGTTGAGATTTGCTATAAATATGATTATGTATATGATGTATATATATATATATATATATATACATTATTGATTATACTCAATTTTTTGCAAAAAGTTGCAACATTTTATTAAATACAATTTATTTTCAGTTGCATTTAATGTTTTGTTAAAACATATTTAAAACAATCAATACTTGTTAAATTTAACATACGAAATCTTGCATAATATAATATACTCTTTTGCCCAAAGTTTAATATTATTTGTGACATGTCATAATAGTTCTAAATAAAATAAATATCATGGATTATTATGGAAATTTTGTTTGTTTTCTCCCATCGTCGCAACATAGGACAGATATATGTATAGTTACTGTTGAATGTACTAATTTTGTTTTATTGTTTTGTACAGTAAATGTATATCAATCAAATCACAGACAACTTTTTGACAAGCAACAAATGCTATAACGAATTTGGTTCCAGAACCAATTGCTTTCGTTCTAGAATACCAGATGCATCAACATTTGAATACAGTAGTGATGATTATTTGTAAACTTGGCCTGTCTCAACAAGGATCACAGATCTAGTGAGACATGTATGGTTCAATATAAATTGTACAAAATAGTAGATACAAAATAAAATCAAAATTAACTGCCGAGACTGAGTTATGTCATACATATACTGGTTGTACGATCCCCGAAACAAGGACAGACAGGCTGCAAACTCAGCCATTCATGTTTGAAAATATAATTACCATGAGACAGATTTCATGTGTATATGCAATCTGGTATTTCACTACCCACGGAGAAGTCGATACATGTACATCTATGTAATAATAAAATTTGCTGCAATTACAAATTAATAGGACACTATTACTTTGTTACAAAATCTAATGATTAAAATACAAATTTCATTTCATCATAGATAAGGCTATTTAATGTGTGTGATTTCTTGTGGCTAGGGAACCTGATCCTGGGATTCCGGTCTAGCTTGCAGTATTTATGAATCCCGGAATTGGCACATATATTCATGATATTAACATTAAAAAATATTATATTTTTCATTAATTTTGGGGTACCAAAATTAGATGAATACTAAATGATGAGACACTCCATGTATTGTGGCTGCTCTGGGCATATTATTCATAATAATAAAATAGCTTCGCTTTAAAATTGTTGTCTTGCATAATTATTTAGCATTATTTTTAGTTTAGAGATTCCTTAATTAAATACGTATATATTTCTCACAATATTTTTGTTCTTTTTGGCCTTTTTTATAAATGTAACATTAATGTGCAAATGGGCAGTTTCTAATCCCAAGACCGATTCATTTTGATCAATTTTGGTTCAGGATTGGATTCAGTACTTGTGACCTTTAAAAAATATATATAATATGCATTATTTTACAATAATAAGGTTATAATGTAAAAATGTACCGATAATTTAATTATAATGTAAATAAAATAGTAAAAATATCCATATATCAATATCTTTTATGATATTATTAAATTGTTTATAATGTGACCAGGTTTTTTTAAAAAAATAAGGGATGCGTACACGGAATACGTAGTACATCAATATTTATGGTCTTTTCTAAATGCTTGTGGTATGAAAATAGGACTAACCTGATGGCCTTCTGAAGGGACAAGGCTTGAACCTCCAAACACTAGATCACTAGGCGAGTATTGTAACCACAAGCACGTCAACGAATCATGTAATTAAAATATGAATATATTTTTATATTGGACCATTTGCTATTTAATATTTAGTTTAAAAGATGACGGTTAACATCTTAGTATTTATTTAATACATTTTTTAGATTTACATACATGTTACTCGTTAAAATTTTTTACCAATATAACATTGTGTAAATTGTATTTATAATGAAAATAAATTTTTTACTTAAATTATTTTTATATAAGTACCTACATATTATTATTTAAGTGTTAAAAATAATAATACAAATTAAGTTAATCAATTAGAAAGAAAGATTTTCCGGATATCTTTTTAATTAATTAATTTAATTTGTATTCGAAATATCACAGAACTATGTTGTGAAATTGTAACTTTACAATAAAAACAAAAATGTGTTGACAAAAATATAATGGTTTAATCTAGTTAAGTCTCTTTGACGTAAATTTAAGTCAATATTTTACTAAGAGAAAAAAAAAAGTTTTATATATGTAACACATCAAATCGTTATACAGGCGAGTCATGCGACCCATATTTAAATTATGAGGATGCCGTCGCTACAATTGTCACTGCTTTGAATCGTCAACCAGTAGCAGTGAGAACTGCCTCAGTATTCGCGTGAACATTTCTCGAGCACTGTCACTACCCGGGGTGGATTTACTACAGGGCCAGATGTCCCGAGGCCCGAAATAAATACGTCGTTACGCGCCAAATACTCAAAGACCGCATTCCAGGATAACCACTACAAGAGATTACCAGGATTGCCGTTAGAAGGAAGGACGCGCAACTAACTTCGGAGACATAGCACTCTTCTTACCGCCTTCGCCGTGTGTGTCGTTCGTAGTCTGAGCGTGCCTTGAAAATAAAGTCATAACGTTCTTATTAATCATATCCAACCTAATAATATATTCATGAAAAAACTTTCACTTTGCTCGCAACTTGATTGCCAAGGCTAAATGTCATTTTCCACATTGTCGTGAATTAAAAATTACTAGCAGAAAAGCAATCGGCAGCCGCCGACTGTTTGCTGCTAGGCATCGCGGGCCACTAATGTGCTCGCTCTGCCGATGGTGGCAGCTGCGCGATCAGGGTTTTCGTACAATATATATTTCAATGTGGAAATCCTTTATTTCCAGTAAGAAAAAACAAAATATTAGTGAAATGATACATGTGTACATCTAGAGCTATCTTAAATTGATATGATTATCGTCAGAACGTTATTAAAAGCATAAACATGAATAATATAATAAACTTAAAGAATTTAATAATATGGAGAAGTTAAAAAAATAACTTGAGTAAATGCGATATTTTGTGTAAAACCGTGATGAACTGGAATGCTAAAATGATCGAGTAATCATATCCAAGAATTACGCACGGCATTTTAGACAAATATTAGACTGCGGACATATTGTCACGTTACAATTTATAGCGTGTTTAAAAACGTGACGTGATCACCGCGGAAAAATATTTTTACGCTCGGTAAGGTCGCGCGGTGGAAGTCTAAATACTGGCCGCGTAGATCGCTACATTTACGGCGCGTTACGGGACGATAGCGGTGGTGTACCTCATTTAACTTCTAGCTACAGGGTAGTATAGCTGTTTGATGCCGGCGGCTCAGTGCCGTCGACCAATTTGAATCTGCGGACACTTTTATTCAAATAATTGCGTGATGAAGACCTCTGGGAACCAAACATTGCTTGAGCAAAGGCCATCGCCGGCGAGCGAGGAAATTTGACGAAGCGAGGCTCAAATATTTAAAAGAAATACCAGCGGAAAATTTTCAAGTAAAAAAAAAACTACAATGTTATTCTCACATTTTATTTATACAAAGTGGAATTTAGCGATGCGGATTTTATGTTTTCTAAACAATATAGTCTAAATGCCGTCCATTTATCTCAAGACAATAGCAAGTTCAATAGCAGCAACTTCACGGCGGATATTTTCTTATGGGGCTTGAATTGTTCGAGGATTGTTGCTGTAAACTCTCGACTTAAGGTATCCCCACAAAAAAGTCACACGGTGTAAGGTCCGGTGACCGAGGTGCCCAGGGTATGTCTTCATACTTCTGATTAATTTATTAGGAAAAATTCCCCTCAGCTTCTCCATTGAAACTCCAGCTGTATGTGGAGTGGCCCCGTCTTACCGAAATTGTGTTCTGTTGTTGAACCCGGGAAATAGCTGCAGTTGCGGTACCAAAACCTTTTTAATCATTCGGCAATACACGTCAGCAGTGACTGTCTTTCGTTGGTTAAAAAAATAAGGGGCAATTATCCATCGGGCAAAAATTACACACCATACTGTCGTTTTGGACAATGCGAACGTTTTTGATGGCGTTTCCTTGGTTTGTCAGGGTACTAGTATCTCACGTTCTGTTTATTAACATAGCTATCGATATGAAAATGTGCTTCGTTTTAAACAATATGTTTCCAAGTGTTCGTGCTGTTCCAAAAGTTCCAGCATCGTTCTCGTTAAGGTTTCACGTAAAGAATAGTAATTTTTGTTGAGAAACTGCACAATTTGCAGTTTGTACAGGTGAAACTGTAATAATAACGTGCACTGTTGATTTTTTTAATTCAGTACAGGTTGCAATCTTCTTTATCGATTTACGCGGATTGCGCATAATTTCATGTCGAACTTGAGCCACTTGTTTTGGCGTCGCTGCTAACGTTGATGGTCCCGGAGGAGTTTGGTTAACCATTGTTCTTTTTTGTCTGAAATGTTGAACTCAACACCAGATAAGTTGCGTTTTTGGCTCATCGCTTACTCGTCGAATATTAAAGTGAGTACAAAAAGCGCGACGCGCACGAATCAATGAATCACTGCGCTCTCTACCAGTGACTCATTGCGACTGGCAAATAAGCAAATCACGCGCGTCGAACAGTACCCCTCCCACTTACCTCATCTTGATGGTTTTCGAGCAATTATAATTTAATCTTGAAATTTTTCCGTTGGACACCCTCTCTATTTCCTTTTTTTGTCTACTTGGGGAGTGATGGTGGATGTCTCACCAGGGATGCTGTATCCGACTTGCGCATGCAGTTTACTACTTTATGGGATGACTGATTAAAATTGGTGTAATCTGATGAGGAGAAAAGACTAGGCTGGTTATAAGGGCCGAGGCTAGATGAACCACCAGATAAGTTTTATGGTCACGACATTTGTTACTTTGCTAAATTATTATTGTAGTCAATGCCTTTTTTCTTGTGTTACCATAGTTTGGTGCATTGTTGATATGGGATTTGATTATTAGTTCTGTCTTTAGTTTTTGTATGAAGTTAATTATACGTTATTTTCTACTGTATTTATTAATTATTTTTTGTCATATTTTCTGTCATCCAACCATACATTCTTTTTTAAATAATAAATTGTAACTAATTAAATCTGAACTGTTTTATTATGGAATATCACCTTGAACATTTGATTATTTAAATTTACACATTCAGTTTTCTATAGAGTAATGATTTTATTCCCAGGAGAAGGTTAAGGTGTACCTCGACATTATGGTAAGTAGGTAGGTTTCTCACTCTCATGCTCGCCACTCTGATCTGGTCGGTGGAGGATAGTCCTCCAGGCTATATATATATGCGGATATTTTCGTGCTGTAATGTAAATGCGTTGAACGTTAAATGTAAAAAATAAAACAACCCCTCTAAATAGGATCTAATTATGTAATGATGGAATCGCGGGATTGAATTATTTATTTCGTAAAGTGCGATGTTACCATAAAACGGTGATGAAAAGTCACAGTTTTCAATCACTGATTTCATATACCAATCACATTCAAGAGTAGCAATAGCAATTCACTAATACACAACCGCTGAAACGAAGGGCTACAAAAAATAGTTTGTTAAGTGGATTCAGGATTTGTTCGTTTCTCTCTAATAGCACTCAAAAACTGGATTCACTCAAAAAATTTCTATATGAAATTATTTAATAATATATTGCTTTACATTTTGGAACTGAAAACAATAAAAATCATCAATTATACGGTGACCCTCAAACATTTACAATAAATTGTCGGTTATTTATTCAATATTTATTACTTACAAATATTTTAGAAAATAAATGTTGGTGCATTTTTCTCGGTAGAATATATCTAATCGCTTACAAGGACGCGTGTACACGGAAGAAAAAATTTCATTGAGTCAACGATATGCGTCAATTGGTCAGTCAGCTCTGCGTACAAAATACGTTAGGCAACGAATTATAGGTATTTTTGCGTGAACTGTCCTTCGTGTGAGTTTCGAAGCAATACTTTCATCCATTTACACGCACCCAAAGAGTAGGGTAAATTTAGAGTCGTCCCTAATAAATACGTAAGTAAGACAAAGTCTTACGGCGGCATTTTCTAGGTGCGGAAAATTTCAGATAAAAGTAATAAAACAAAAAATCGCATGAAACCAACGTAGATTTAATACAGAAAATAGCGAATATTCCAAGTGACAATCAAATTGTTTAGATTATTTTAACATATAAATAAAATAAAAGTTTATATATCTGTCGTACTCGTTCACCGCCAGGTTGGCATTTTTAAAATGCTAAACGTGCGACGCTGCTCAACGCAATAGCAATTAAGCCATGATGCACGGTCGCCAACCAAAAAACATCCCTCATCGAAGAACCCCGAATAAAATATATTTATTGGATAAAATTTTACAAGTACAGTTCAAAATAAATAAAAACAATCATTATCATCAGTACTAAAAACAATATCATAATATAACGAGAAGATTTGAAAAATAAAGAGACACAAACAAACAGAAGCCAGAGAACAGGGGGGGGGGGGGGGGGGGGGAGCAACCAAGCAGTAATAAAGTAAACGAGACTAACACAAACAAAATATAGGATTGATTCTCTATCCGAGCACCACTGCCGGCAGATATTGATAAATAAAGGTATACAAAAATTGGTGCCCCTTTATGACAAGGGCCTTAATAATGATGGCAACTAAGTTGAGAAGTAGTTTAAGGTGTGTAGCGCCCGAAGAAAGTAAAGTGTTGTAAGAATAATATCGTGTTTCTTTAAAAAAAAATCCGGTACTAACTTAAAAAACGCGCCTTGTACATTAGTAATGAAAACGGGAGGCGATTTTCAGTTACGTACTGTGAACTGTACGAAAAAATATGAAAGAACCTGACTAAAATCGCTTTTTATCTAAAGCTGGCAAAAATCGATATTTTTTGTCAATTATTAAGGGCGGCAATCGCCGTTTTTGCCATAGCGCTAACGCCGAGCTTCTGTATTGGGGTTCGACCTTTCCCACGAGGATACTAATAACACAATGTGTTCCATGTCATGCAGCGTCCCTTGATGGATTGGCACCGCGTGCCGAGTAACTTTTCACAACTAGCACAATTGCACGTTAAATTAGATTGTAAGTAACACTACGACATAGCTCAAAGTGGAGGGGGGTGGGGGATTTCTAAGTCAAAAGTGAAGTTGACAAAAATATACATTTTACTGCCATCTTGGTACAAGTCGAGAAGTGATGCTAATAAGTTGACTTGGACATGGGAGACGAAAGACTGCCTAAATAGATTTTCTCATCAGTGCCAGAGGGAAGAGAACCCGGAGAACACGGAAAAGTCAAATGAAAAGAGATGGAACTATCAGTGGTGTAGTGCTAAAAAAATAAGTAACGGAACACTACTCCCCTTTAGAGTGATCAATGAGATTTCAATTTATGTGAACCCGGAGACAAGTACCTTGGTTATTTTGTTTCTTGCGTTGTAATACAGTTTAAAATTTAGTGATTGACTTTTTTCCTGAAACTAGATGTGTATGCATGAAAAAAACATAAGCAAATTTTATTTATTAATATTTAATATGTGTTCGGTATTTATGACAGATCAACAGATTGCCGATGGCCGTGCGCGAGTGGATGCTCCATTATGTTTACTGTACCTATCTGTCTCTCCCCCCCCAATACCCTACAACCTCAGAGCACGATTTTTCTGTGAGTATTGTCGGTGACTGAACTATCAAGCTGTCGTAAAGTGTACTTTTTCTAGTGTTTTCGGCTCCTCGCGTGTGGGTGCCGAAGCAGTTATTGTGAATCACAGTGCTTCGTGCTGATCATCGAACCTGAAGTTTAGGAGCTGTGACTACCAGGTGATCTCGTGCCTCCCGGTTGATCCTTGAGCATTGTCCTGTCCCTATACTGAATTCCTATCACCCTTCCTACATCCCGTTTCCTCACCCCTTGTGTAAACAATATACATAAATTCTTTGTTACAAAAACTGGACTATAAAAGTATATAAATCACAGAATGAAGTACATAGTGATATATAATATCATTAGTATTTGCAATAACTTTATGGTTAACGTTATTTTTTAGTTTTAAATTTGTTAAATAAATTCCAAAGACAAAGATAATAAATTTAATAATTCTGGTGTTTATAAACATAGCTGTAAAGATCGTACTGCTTTCTATATTGGTAAAATAGGTCGAAATTTCAACAGAATTGTCAAAGACCATTTAAGATGTTTAAATAGTAATGGTTTTCAGAATTTCCAATCATTTATTAGAATACTATCATACTTTTGATAAAAATTTGGGATTGTCTTTTTTATATATAAACAATGTTGGTCTTAAATTGAATAATTTAGAAACATTAGAAATAAATAAAGCGTGTAAAATTTACCAAAATATAATAAAAAACCAATTAAATTTAACCACAAGTCCTATTCTAAAAAAAATAATATGATAATTTTGTATCAAAATCAATTTCCACAATTTAAGTTAAGTACTAGATTAATTTTTTACATTATTTAAAAAAAAATATTATATTTTGTTTAAAAATTTTAGAATGTGATAATTATATTTATGGGTTGATCGTTTTTTGGTTTGCGTGAGTTTAGTGATAAGAATAGTGATAATAAAAATCAGAAAATTTAACTATTCATTTTACTAGTGGCTATTAGTACTAATATTGGTTGTTTATTGTTTATGTTTATATTAAATTAATACTAATATTGGTTGTTTTTTCACAACTTTTTTGATAATTTAGAAAAACCTAAAATTAAATATTTGATAAACAATATAACATTGAAAATATTTGTAAATTTGAGATAGTTGAAACTACGTTTTTAAACTTTGCTTTTTTATAAATATAATATGTTATAGGTAATTACGTATAAATTGGTTTATAAGGATATATACATTTTCATTCAATAATCTTTGTGGCGTTTCTGTATGGAGAGAACTTAAGCTATCAAAGTTGTAATTTGCAAAAAGGTCAATTATAATTTCTTCTTGCGTTATAGGAATTTTTAAACTTATATAATTAACAAAATTTTCAAGTGATCCTCAGAATGATATTTCCGAGACCTTCCAACCCACTACGCTCTACATAAGTTTTTTTGGAAAATCGAAAATAAAAATTTCTTCATAGAATATTATGATTCAAATTTGAGTGATACGATATAATTACGTTACAAATATTTAAAGAAAAATGTTTAGTTTTGATTTTTTTCCAAAACTGGATACTTTAACACAGACTTCAGTCTAGCAAAGTGGCCAGGACAACGCTGTATATATCAGAGGTGAAGTCTACTCCATCCCACACAATAAACTGCGAGTATTAATTGTGTCATGTTTATGTTTCATTATGTTATAATATATTCACCTCTGTTAGAACAAAAATATTTATGACATCTAATAAATAAAAAACTTATTTGAATGTACGGATTGCACATTGTTAATAATTTCACTATTAAAATATGTTTAGATAATATGAATGATGTATTTATGATGTAGACTAGCGGTGCACTATGGAGTGCTGGTACCGACACTGATGTATGGAAGTGAGGCCTGGAGCTGGCAGAAAAGGAACAAAAGTAGACTTAATGCAGTGGAAATGAGATCACTTAGACGTATTTGTGGCAAATCTATTTATGACAGAGTAAAGAATGAAGAAATAAGGAAAGAATGTAAAGCTGTTAGTATAGTGAGTAAGATTAAGAAAGAATCACTTAGGTGGTTTGGTCATATGGAAAGGATGAATGAGGGGAGAATGGTAAGAAAGATATATGACGCAAGTGTTGATGGAACCAGAAATAGAGGACGTTCGCGGAAGACTTGGCACGACCAGGTAAACCAGATAATGGAGGATGGTTCTGTTAGAAGCCTCAACAATCGGCGAGCTTGTATGACAAGATGTATGAATGTGGATGAGGCGAGAATTGTGTGTCAGGACAGAAGAGTATGGCGCTCTATCCTCTCTGCCTACCCCCACGGGGAAACGGCGTGATGGTAAGTAAGTAAGTATTTTTTTATCATATGTTGTTATAATTATATTTCACCTTTATGAGTATTATCATATTTTGATCTCGATCCGGAACAATTTTACACTTTAATAGTGAAATAAATTCGTCGTACGGTCGTCATTTCCTTTCAGCACGGTCGCTCGGTGGTCCAATACGAGGCTCCCCCGGTGGCCCTGAACACAACTTTCGAAGCTCGGCTGCTCGTGGAAGTGATCAGGTGTCCGAACACTCCGGCACGAGCGTGTACAATTGAATATTTTGTTTCCCTATGTTCTGTGTCGAAAAGACAACGGAGTAATCTGCGACGAGAAGTAGCCAATAACAATTCAGCAGATGCATTCGCTCCGACCAGCTCTCGATACATAAAAGCACCTTGAAACAATGGGGTCGCCTCGGAACAAGAGCATTCTGAACCGTTTTGTCAAACAGCCCATTGTCCTCGAGTGTCATAGAGAGACCTACATCAGCGAATATGCACCGAAATGTAGCGCGGTGTCGGTTACCCTGCGCGGTGTGCAGTGCGCAGTGCAGTGAGCAGGAGCAGTAACCGCAACCTACTTGGTCCATGACTCGAGAGACAGCCCGGGTTGGCCGCTATCTGCTTTTTATTGTGTCGCTAAAATCTGAGGGGAATCGCCTTCCATTGTTGCGGCGAAAACGTTGTATTTTAGCTATAGGTTAATATATTATTCGTGCTTATGGGTTAGAAATATTCTGAAGTATGTTTTATACTTTTTAATTAGTCCCTGCACCTGGAAATATGAATTAGATTCATATTTCCAGGTGCAGGAACGGTTATTTAGAAAGACTTGAGCGAAAGTTTGGCGCTATTTAAAATACAAAAAATACGTACGATTACGTGTAGGTATTTACCGAAATTTTGGCAATCCTTTACATTCACAGTACAATTTAATTGATTTTTAATTACACAGGACAATTAAAAAATTCTGTCAATTTATCTCAGTTAAGAGAAAGATTAGAAATTAAATTTTCGGCACAACCTTATAGATTCTTATAAAAAATCCTTGTAAAAAAGTAGCTTGATAAGAATCAAACGGCGCATTTCAAGACTTTTCGGCTTTCATTATTGTTTACGAATCCTTATAAAAATAAAATAATTATTATGCGTGTTCACAATATATTTATTTTGGTACCCACATAATAAATAATATCCCTGACCGGAGAATGGCAACGCCTACAGAATAGCTACATATATAATAATGGTCGTGACTGAAGTATTTTTATATGTTATATTTATATATATGTAATTATTATTTATATGTTATATTATTAGACCGTCTGTTCTGAATAATTACAACTTCACAATAAGAATGTGTTCTCCTAATAATAAAGTTGTATTAATGTGTCCAAAATTAATAAAAATGAATTGATAATTCTGGCGTCTGTTATCAGATTACTCAGAAGTATTTGAGATTCTGTAAAAATAAGGTAGATGGATCTTTCAAATAATGGAACGATTAAATGTATTAATATCAGAAAAGTAACATATAGGTTCGAAAATTTGTTGTTAAAAATATTGTCGCTGTAGCATAGTTGGATAATGCACCTTCCCCGGTTAGGAAAGAGATCCAGTTTCGAATCCCGGTGGCGCAACAACAATGTTTTTCGATAGAATTGATTTTGTTGTATATCTTTCTAATTAATATATTTAATTCATATTTAACATAACATATTTATTTCGTAACTTTAATATATTATATAATATGTATTATCTTTATGGTGAATCGAGTTAAAAAAAAATCTGATCACGCTGAAATAAATACATTATTACTATTATTATAAATAAGAAGGGGAACGACGTCATCCTTTGGCGCTGAGTGTTCTGCGTTGTTCAACCTAATTAAGAAAAAATGTTTGTTATTTTGGAATAAACAAATATTGATATATTTTTTATTTATTATCTTTGTTTTATTAACTACTGAATTAAATACATCCACCAGTTTCGAAAAATACAATTTTCTTCTTCAGGATGTCATAACTAACTAAAAATATATATCATTGTTTCTTCACCAGAATCTATTTTTAAAAAAACAAAAATTATTTATAAAATAAAAATAAATTTAAATAAGCAACAATTTGAGTTAAGTAATAAATTTATTTTTTGAATAATTGTTGTTTTTTTAAAAATAGATTCTGGTGAAGAAACAATGATATATGTTTTTAGTTAGTGATGACATCCTGAAGAAGAAAATGGTATTTTTCGAAACCGGTAGATGTATTTAAACTGAATTCAGTGGTTAATAAAACAAAGATAATAAATAAAAAATATGAATTTTGACCACAAAATTAATATTGCTAATTTAAAAAATATTGATATATTAATAATACAATAGGGGTGGTAAATACAAGAGATTTAAATACTAAATTAATGTATTAATTATAAATATATACATATAAAATCAATTTTGTCGAAAAATATTGTTTTTGCGTCACCGGGATTCGAACCTGGATCTCTATTTCCAATCCGGGGAAGTGCACTACCTTTGTGCTATAACGCCAGTATTTTTCTTAACAAATTTTCGAACCTATATGTTACATTTTTCAAATTAATACACCTGTCGTTCAATTATTTGAAAGCCATCTAGATTATTTTTACAGAATCTCAAATCAGAATTGATAATTCTGGCGTCTGCAGTCGGTTTACTCAAAGGTATTTGAAATTCTGTAAAAATAATGTAGATGGCTTTCAAATAATGGAACGACAGGTGTATTAATTTGAAAAATATAACATATAGGTTCGAAAATTTGTCAAGAAAAATACTGGTGTTATAGCACAAAGGTAGTGCACTTCCCCGGATTGGAAATAGAGATCCAGGTTCGAATCCCGGTGACGCAAAAACAATATTTTTCGACAAAATTGATTTTATATGTATATATTTATAATTAATACATTAATTTAGTATTTAAAATATCACAGACCTATGTTCTGAATAATTACAACTTCACAATAAGAATGTGTTTTCCTTAATAATACAAGAGATTTAATTAGAAGCCAATGATGTCACAAGTCATGTAATTTTCTCAAGCCCGGATGTTTTTGTGATGCGTTTTGCTACAGCAATCTAGCCTCTTGATCTCCTGCTTGAAGAGTTAAAGATGTAAGAAAATAATAATAATTTAATTGTAAAAAGAATTTGACCGTACGGGTGATAATAGCGAAATAGCGAATTTGGGCGGAATAGCAAATGCAGGTGGGAGAATGTATCGAATTTTATAGTAGATTTGAAAGAAGAGTGGATTTGAGAGGTTAATAATACGAGTATGAATTCACATATGAAAGTAAATTTTTTGGACGGAAGAATAAGACATTAAATTTACTAGAAAACATTAAAATATAAAACATAATATACCAAATACAATAAAAAAAAAAATCATTTAATACATATCTACTAAAAGCGCAGATTAGTTTAGTATAAAAGCAAGCATATTTTTCGGAAAAAACATTGGAAAAGAAACGTATATTAAGTCAAAATTCAATTTCATTACCGTTCGTGGACACATCAACTTAACAAATAACACCTAAATATACATTTTTTAAGTGTATACTAAGGATTCTTAATTATCGACTTTTTTTAATTCCCGGGACATGGATAGTCAAAAATTTCTGAGAATCGAGACGATGAATTTTATTTCGGCAATATTAAATTTATAAACAAATAAAAACTGTTTGATGAAATGTTTGGGTACTTTTTCATAATGCGTTAGTAGTTTTTTTTAATGAAATTAAGTTTACGTATATATTAAATATAAAAACATAAATTATTAAAAAAATATACAAAAAAGAACAATTAATTCAAACAAACACACGAAATACAATAACGTAGGTGTGTATATGGTAAAGTACCCTAATGAAGTTTTTCAAATAGTTTCATCCCATACTAATTTTATTTAAAAATGAGATGATCCTATCACATTTTCCTTTGTTTAAACAAACCGATAAAATCATTTAATTTAGATTTTTTTTAGTAGTAAATATCTCTGGACGTCTCCTTAGTGAAAATCTTTAAGACTGAAATTTTTCATTTTAAAAAAAAAATAATCATTTTTACACATGTATCGCTCGTCTCTAGAATACTAGCTGCTGTACGTCAATGGACAATAGGATTAACCCAACTTATTTAAAAAGAATAATATCAAGAAAAATTAAAAGTCTCGAGTCTCGGTTCGTTTTTTTTTTAAAGTCCCGGGACTCGAGACAGTAAAAAAACATAGAATTGTCGCGACACAGAATCTCTAGTGTATACCAATACGCTATAATAATCAGTATATTAAACCGGACATGTCACGATCATTACTAGAATATTCTTTTTGAAACGTCAACCGTCGCGCGCGCTTTTTTGGGAAAGCTTAAAAATCTTATTTATTTTCTTATCCATGTCTGAATTTAATAAGTGTAAAATATTTTAAACTTTTATTTTCGTCCTAGAGATACTTACTTCACTAATCGACGCCGGTTTTTTTCACGAAAGTAAATCTCCATTAAAAACAGGTTTCCTTTAAATTGACATTCATGGAAACTTACCATCTGTGTATACGCATTGCGTAGATATTTTTGTGACATAAATGCTATCGGTAATTTAGTGATCGGTTTGCGTGAACCGGTTAATAAAATAGAATACCTTTCACCAAACCGTTTGTTACTGATTATTTATAATAAAACCGTGAATTGAGATACCAGATTAATTTATTATTAGTATTAAATCAATCAAATAGCTTAAAATATTCGAGATTATTGCTTCGGAATAAGTTATAATTTGTGCTCCAGTCTCTAAAAACAGGAAATATCAAATGAGCATTATAAAAATGTATTTTAGCGAGCCGAGTTGTATTTTTTTTAGTGGATATATTTTAAAGGTGCTTACCGTTTTAGCACAATATCAAAATCCACACATCTTTAATGCGATTGTACATTTCGTAATATGCTATGCACTATGCAACTATGCTAGGTTACTCCTTGTAATAAGACCAAGTTAAGTAATCTGTTAAGTAATTAGTTTGACGTGTCCGCTTCGTCTTACGTTTTTCCTTACATCTTCGTTTTTATCACGCGTTACCTGCATTATACTTAGTAGCACAAATCTACGAGACGCCCATATCGATCCAGGGACGGCAACAAACAGCGAGGGACGATTAGCCCTGGCACGCGGCTCGGTGCACGGGGGCCCCCGCTAATCGGTCGGGGGCCACGTGGCACCCTTATCTGCCCGGACACTCTGACACTGATACCGTATCACACCCCCACTCCCACCCCCCGCCGCGGGAAGAATATAAATATGTATATATTTTCGATTGTGAGACGCCACACGATGAAATAACAAGATCCCTCGTCCGATTTTTATTTTTTTAAGTAGTAAAATATAGTGGTGACAGAAGTATCGCTTGAATCAAAGAATTTTCGTCTATATGGAGGGTCAATAATATTCGCGGAGAGACCAGTACCGGATTATCTGGGTGCAGGGAGATATTCTATTAAAGACGTAGTTTCAAACAGTTTAACACAGGGCTCGAAATGTAAAAAATTAACAAACCGGAATCATCGATAATATTCAGAATTTAACTTTTTTAAAAAAATAATAAAGTAAGTATTTATATTACAATACGCATAGTTATGGATGGTCTCTGGGTAGTTATTTTTAAATGTAGAACTCGGTTAACTCAGGTGCATCAGACACAAAAATGAACTATTTGACTCCAATATTCAGAATAAATTTACGAATAATAACTACGAAGCTATCAGCATCGCCTCTGTTAGTGCTTGCACGCGACCTGCTGCTAAAGATGTGTCGCGGCTACAGCGTATCTGCCGCGCGGCGCCAGATGTTGCCCTCTGTCCGTCTCACGTGTATTGAGGGAGCTTACTATATTGTTGAAAGATACATACACCCGGTTGCTCTGTTTAAATATAGGTATATATTTCTTAATTCTATTGAACGCCCTTTTTCATTGCATCTTAAATAATGAAGTGATATAATCAAAAATGAAGGAATATCAGAAGCTGGAGCTATATTTAAGAGAATTCCATCAACCGAAGTAGTGTTCCAGTTCGCTCCGATACATTCCGAGCCTTGGTTCAATAACTGTGTGTGTAGTGTTATTGTTAATTTATTAAATATGACACACTTGCTTAATATTGTTCGTTTTATCTTTATGTGCACTAGATCCTCGATTATCTGATTTATTAGGGTGATTCACGTAAGTGTGTGTAAGTGCGGTTGTAAGTTTTTATTTCCGTTCTTTTTATTGTTTCATTTTAAAATAATTCGATGGGGTAAAATTGTGAATTTGGAAAATAGTGTTTTGATGTTTGTGTGGGCGTATGGTAGATGAATCAGAAGGTTATATTGTAATGTGAGTGAAAGGTACCCCAATAACCACCCATCACGCACATGTTCGTTTGAAGATGAACAGTATGCGTGTACGTGTCAGTGGCGGTCGGTGACTTTTTGTAGAAGGGATGGTGGAAAACAAGTTTATACTACTATCAAATATAACATATAATCGAAGGATATTCAATGTTTCAATAATTCGGGTTCAAGTATTCAAGCCAAACTGTCAAAAATGCGTCAGACAAACAAATTTCTAAAAACAATTTGCTCGCTTCGTAATATGTATGCTATTTTGTGCATTATACCCATAAGCATTAAAGTTGCTTTTAAAGTATTCGTAGACGTTGACAGGTGAAACTGAATACGCATGCGCGAAAGTCGAGTATTTTCAAACTTTGGATACGGAACGAATGATAGAATCCACTGTTGCTGGTATCCGCGACTGGTAAGTGTGTGTGGTACTTGATAGCAGTAAACAGTAACAGTAAAGATAGACATAAGTAATTAAACATTATATTAATATAAATTATAATCATTTTTATAGTTTTAACTGCTGCTGAGAAGATTCATCAAAAACATCCAACTGATGAACGATAATGATTTTTGACGTTTGAGGCCCGAGACGGTAAATCGCTAAAACATAGTGTGTAAATAAGGACTGAAAAAGTTAAGAATCGTCACTAAAGAATCTCATGGGAGCAAAATCTGTTTCTTAGAGATGGTCTTATCTGTCAGATCTCTTAAAAATGTCATTCGTGGACTCGGGCTATTACAAGTGTGCAAGAATGTGGTTAACGTTGTGCGCCCCCAAGCCCAGATAAGCCGCCACGCGCCGCCGTATCGGGGCACCATTCATCGCGGCCCCCATCCGGCGGGGGCGCCGGGCCCCTGTCACCGGCTTAAATCATAAAACTTAACGGCGTCGGCGTCGCCATTCGCGGCGCGCTCCCATTGTTGTTGTGTGCGGATTATGTTACTTCAATACTTATTCAATCATAAATCAGAATTATGATATATTTCTATGTTTCTAAACACCGCTGGGTGTTGCTTATCAACTTTTAAAGGTCACGGCTGGGGAATGGTTATTTCATAAAATTAAAAAGGATTCGTTTAGATTGAGAATTATTAAAGATTCGACACGTATGTTGCGTAAATATATAGTTTATGCCTCAATATTCACCTATCACTTATGTGTAACTTAATAACAGTGCCTTTGTAAGTGAAAATCCAGTAATTGTGTGTTCTTGGACATATTCAAATATATATAGTGTTTCAGGGAAATGAATTATCAAATTTAGTCCGTAGATGACGATAGACTCGAAGCGAATCCACATATTAACACATATACAAGATTCAAAAACTTGATAGGTATGGAGATTGATGGGTGAGAATGGTGAACGTTATATTTATATAAAGTGATCGCTTAAGCCAACCGAAGACAGGTCATAAGCCCTGCAATTACCCATACTTTCATATATTTCCCATTAAATATAATAAAAAATAGGTTTGCCTCTATGAGATATCTATTATTTCTTTACGTGTCCATTTCATGATAGCGAAATGTATTGTGTTTGTGTGTGTGTGTGTGTGGCCAGATCGGGCTAGAAAATGAAAACTATTCACCATTGACATTCGTTTATTGACCGGTACCATAAAATCTCAACACGCGAAGAGTTACAGAGGCGTTTTCTGGAGATGTTGTTTGGCGGCATGGCGTGTTGATGTTGTCGCATAGTTATTGTTGTCTGGTGTCAGGTATCTGATGTGTATGCTATTAGGTATTCTGTTTCACGCACCGGTATATGCAAGGTGCATTCAGTGTCGAGGGCGATGATCATGACAGCGGAGGTGACAGACTTTCACATATTTTTATGTTATATATATTTGAAGCATGTGATAGATTTTTTTTAATGATTCAGTAAAGAATCGATTATTCAAATATTTATACAAATAACAGTATAGGAAATTTACTCAAATTCTAGAGAAGAAGATAATAAATTTAACAATTCTGGCATCTATAAACTTAGTTGCAAGGATTGTGCTGCATTTTATATTGGTAAAACGGATAGAAATTTTAATATAAGAGTAAGGAAGCATTTGAGATGTTTGAACCATAGTGGGTTTTCAGTATTTTCTAATCATTTGATAGGAAATGGTCACGGTTTTGATAAAAAATTGGGATTGTAAATTTTGCATATAAACGGTGTTGGTCACAAATTAAATAATTTGGAATCGTTGGAGATAAATAAAGCATGCAAAATTAATCAAAAAATTATAAAAAACCAGCTAAATTTAACTACGAGTCCCATTCTAAAATTTTTTCCTAAAAATTATTCGACTAAATTTGTATTAAGCAACAATTTGAGTTAGGTACTAAATTTATTTTTTAAATAATTGTTTTTTTAATAAATAGATTCTGGTGAAGAAACTATAATATATGGTTTTAGTTAGTTATGACATCTTGAAGAAGAAAATGGTATTTTTCGAAACCGGTAGATGTATTTAAACTCAATTCAGTGGTTAATAAAACAAAGATAATAAATAAAAAATATGAATTTTAACCACAAAGTTAATATGGCTAATTTTAAAAGTAATATAAATAAAAGTCCAGCTATGCGGCTAACACTTTGTACGCAAATTTGAAAGGAACCTGATACATTATACATAGGAATGAAGAGTCAATTTTCTTTGAAACGCGAATGAAATTAACTTGTAATCTATTTTCAAGAATTATTTTGAATAACAGAACAATTAAAGTTTGTGTTTTTTTGTTGCGTGATCAAGAAATCCAGACCAGATGAGAATCTGGAAAACAGAAAACCTACAGGAACCAGAGAGAAACAGATAGCCTACAAAAAGAAGAGCTTCTGACGTACGTAAAGTTACACGGAATATGGTGATCAATGGGATGTTTGAAATATAAATCTACATGAATCGAGAATTATTTTTTTAATCGAGAATTCTATTTTTATTTGATTCACCTATTTTCAGATATTTTATTAATCACATTTTAGGACTAGCTTACTTCTGTACACAATACAATTACTAATAAATTAGATTTTAAAAGCTGTCTCTTACTCTTAGTTTAAAAATTACCTTATTCATTTAATAAATAAATTTTCCTAGATAATATAGTAATAAAATTAAGATTATGTATATCAAGACCAGAAAATAACTCTCGCCGATTTTTACAACAAAATTTTTCGGAAAGATTGCATTTCTTCTCAGGCAGAATGCTTCCAGATCAAATGAATATAACTTCCAGTGGCAATTTATGATCCATTTGTATTTCCATTAACAGCATAACCTAAATCTATGCTTAATGTACGCCACTGCACGCTATATTCTAGCGTTTAAATATGCTCATAGAATTGGCAGCAAATAAAATTCTAAACATTGAAAGAGTCATTAAAGATAAAAAAAGACATCGAGTAAAAATATACACCACATTTACAAAAATATACAATCGATGATTTTTAAGCTGAGTGAAAACAATTACTGTCCTCGCGATGACATGACTTACTTAACTCAAGACGTTGACCATTTATATAATGATATAATAATATGAATGCACCCCTTTAGAATCAGCCCAGAGCGTGACAAATTGGAATCGGACTGCAAGAGGACGACATGTCCCCAGACGATAAGACATTGTGGAGTGAATATCACGCTCAGTAAGTACTGATTGAATTTATGAGTTACGACATTAACATGATCAAAGCTGCGAACCAGGGCAGGTACATAGGTACAAGAAGAAATTAGTCAGACATTATAATAAATAATGGAACGGTACATCTCGTGACAAGCGGAAACTGGAAACAGTTAAATTACAATAGTGATTAGCTCAAAATCGCGAACAGTGAGAGTTTGAGTCACACTCGCTATCGGTGATTGAATATCTGGGAATATCGTGATTCGTGAATCATTTTTTTTTTGTTAATTCGTTTAAATCGATTATCATTTGAATCAGCGCCATCTACCGGATTTTCCGTAATTTGATTAGAGCCATCTATTGGAATCTGCTTTTGTTGGTCATATTTATGCTAGCCTGTGGGTAACTTAATTTTGTTCCTTTTTTACATTTCGTAGGTATGTATGTGCAATAATTTTCTATTAATTATTTTTGCTAGAATATGTTTTTTACGCAAATAAAGTTTTAATAATATATACAAATACGCTCAAAATTATGTTTAAAAAAAATTTATTCGGTGTATTGTGACATCAGAAACTGTGATCACATTCACAGTTTCAAATCACTGATATTATCGAATACCAATCATAATCACACCAGTGAGTCAAGAGTAGCATTTTTTCTCATCACTACATTACAATATTAAATTACTAACGAAGGGTTTAGTATGCTGCAGAGAAACACATCACAAAATTTGGGCCCCAATGGATGGGACCCCTAAATATGTATTGTACATACTTAAGGGGCATTTTATTGGTTTCTGCCTTCTGTAATTTTTACATTTTCATGAAAATAAAAAACGAAAGTGTATTTTTAGGCATTTAAAAGAACTCCTAACCTAAAAAAACTTTGCTTTATTTTACTGCCTGTCTCGACACAGAATTTCTCTAGCGAGACGGGCACAGTCCAAACAAATTTTTATATGCGTTATATAGTTATATAATAATAAATAATAAATAAACAGTGATTTTTGTTTTGCATTTTTCATTTTCATTTTGCAATCGTCTGGTTCCTAATCCGACTACTGTATGCTAGGATAATATTTTCACGTGTTATTGTAGTACACATGAGAAACGATTTTTTATATTTTATAATTCAATTTTTTGCCATGATGGATCGTTAGTCCACATTAGCGTTGAAAAAGTACCGACCCTCGTAAAAGATTGGTAAACATTTTTGTTTTCTTATTTTAAAAAAGTGTGACGTAATTACGCATTTAATAAATATTTAGTTATATATATATATATTTATTATATAAAAAAATCTACAGTTCTAATTTACAGTTGTGGTCTGGGAGGTAGCCCTCTGTATAGGTTAGGCACGTCTGTACTTCTCCTTTCTATAATTTCTATTACAAAGGCATAGATATTACCCAATAATCGTTCATCCAACCCCGTTCTACACAAAACTTTCGAAACTACCATACGTAGTAAATGGACAGAAGAAAATTGTATTATGACATATCAATTTCGATTTGTATTTCGATACATTGTAATTTTTTTATATTTCACGGGGTCTTGTCAATACACAATATTATGAGAAAAATATCACGGAAGAATATATAATATATATAAAAATATCACGGAAGAATATATAATATATATAAAAATATCATGGAAGAATATATAATATATATAAAAATATCACGGAAGAATATATAATATATATAAAAATATCACGGAAGAGTATTCAAAATAAGTGAAATCTCACCGTGAAATATTGGCATCTAAAAATAGCCGTTTGCGTAAGATGCTGTAAGAACTCTTGAATAATGTGACTACGTTGAAACGTATAGATATACGTTACTCTTTCTTTTGATTTATCGCAAAAATGTATTAGCCCCGATGAAGTCGCTGATTTGGAAATTAATTCATTAGGATTCGCAATATTTTTTGTGGCACATTTTTATCTCATCTCGTTATAATGTTAAATCTTTATCGCAGCAAGATGTAACTGAAAAGCACTTAATATTACTTCTTGTTTGATTCTTCCGATAATTATGACATAATTGGAGGAAAAATATATATTTGGAAGGTTTTATGATTTTTGATAACAAAGAACATATGGATGCTGTTAAGGGTGATACTTTTTTGGTGAATGTTTGCGAGATTTAAGCGGAACACGTCATGATTCTCAAAACAGGTTATATGTTATACTCAACATGGTCGGGAATATTAACAAAATATGTACTTAGTGCATGCAGGGGCATTGATAATTTTTTCGAAGGACATAACTGCTGTTATATTTCATTTAAGTATTTATGTTATAGTGAACGTGTATTTATCAGTGAATTTATATTTTCACTGGCGTTTTAGTGACATTATATTTGAATACATTTTCATCGGAAGATGTATAGAGAAAATATAATTTAAGCGATAGGCGCTAGTGAAATATATGCTTCTCTCAACTGACAATTTGACAGTTGTGAAACGTCCATTTACGTATTTTTGATAATACAATTTTACCGATATGCTTTAAAATTAAAGTTCTAAAACGTACACTAACAATAAACAATAATAATCAGAATAACAACATAACTAACTAATTTTCTAAGGATAAAATGTTACGACGTCAGATGGCATCAATTATACACACCCATTATAATATACGTTCATTCGTTCGTGAACAAATATAGTTTTACCGATATTGAGCAGTGAAATTATAAATCATTAAGGAGAACACATTCATATTGTGAAGTTGTAATTATTCAGAACAGACGGTCTGTGATGTTTTTAAATACTAATTTAATGTATTAATTATAAATATATACATATAGAATCAATTTTGTCGAAAAATATTATTTTTGCGCTACCGGGATTCGAACCTGGATCTCTATTTCTAATCCGACAAAATTGATTTTACATGTACATATTTATAATTAACACATTAAATTAGTATTTAAAATATCACAGACCGTCTGTTCTGAATAATTACAACTTCACAATAAGAATGTGTTCTCCTCAATAATATAAGTTGTATCAATGTGTCCAAAATTTAATAAAAATGAATTGATAATTCTGGCGTCCGCTATCGGTATTCGAGATTCCGTAAAAACAATGTAGATGGCTTTCAAATAATGGAACGACAGATGTATTAATTTGAAAAAGTGTAACATATAGGTTCGAAAATTTGTCATGAAAAATACTGGCGCTATAACACAATTGGTAGTGTACTTCTCCGGATTGAAAATTGAGATCCAGGTTCGAATCCCGGTAGCGCAAAAACGATATTTTTCTACAAAATTGATTTTGTATGTATATATTTATAATTAATACATTAAATTAGTATTTAAAAAAATTATAAATCAATTTTTTGATGTATTTCAAATGGCTGAGTTAGGGAAATTATGTTTATACTAGTGAAAGTATAACTTCACTGGTAATATACATTCAGCTATGTATCTATAGTCGCTCGGTTCTTAAATTTTCTCTATTGTTAGCGCAAAATAATCTTCGAGAAATTATCTGCATTGTTAAATATAATAAATTAATAAATTCTAAGTCAGTGGTCGCTTTTGACAGGCTAAACTCATCTTGTAACTTGTTACGTAGACAGATTAGACCGACGGGAAATTGCAACATGGAGTTCAGCCTCGGTAATAATAATATTTGTTTTGTTCAAAGCACGTGAAAATTAGTAATCTAATGGTTTAGATTATAGATTATAGACAAAAAAAAAATAGGCTTTACCAGAATATTTATTTATTAGACTTTATTGACAGACATGTTTTTGTTGTAACAGAGGTGAATATGTTATAATATAACATGATAAACATAAGATACAATTATATTGCTATTAAGTATATACTCGTAGTTTATTGTGTGGGATGGAGTAGACTCTACCTTTGATATATGCAGCATTGTTCTGGCTACTTTTCTGAACTGCCGTCTGTGTTAAAGTAGCTAGTTTTTTTCGTGCTGTTGTGGTGTTATTTAATTCGAGAAAGATAACGATTCAACAGTAATAAAAATAAAAATAGAGAGAAAAAAAATGTAGTGAGATTATTGTAGAATTAGTGAATTATTAGTGTAGACACTGTATAATAATTACGTTAGAATATTGGATAGCGATGCTTCTGATTGATCTCAACCCAATTGGATCATATATTGGGTCCATATTTGTGTAATCTTATTGGAAGTGAACGATTTCCAGTTGGTGCTGAGTGTGTTGTACAGTTTCGGAGCTAAGAACATGGAGAATCTTTGATAAAATATCGTTGTTGCTCTCGGAACTGGCGTGTAGATGTTCGTTGTTTGTCTTGTGTTGTGTCCATGCTTTATTGCTTGGCGTGAGTTGTTGTTAGCATGGAAATATTGGACGAGTCTCAGCATATAAATATATTTTAATATATAGATTCAGATATTCTTCATTCATGTTAGTCCCTCATAATAGTATCGTTAAATGCACCAGATACTGCATAAGTCTGATCTTAGTTGTTTTAGATATTGCGGTCTTCCCGTCTTTTGTCAAGTTTGGACGCAGAACCCTTCACTATACCCACGCGTCGTTTGATTTCTAGTGCGCAGCTATTATTGTTATTAATATATGTTTACTGTACAAAATAATATAATACAATTAGTTCACTCCATGTCTCAACAACAATTATCACACTAAAGATGCAAATGATTTAAATAAAAAAGGTTTCTGAAGCTGATTAAAAAGAAGCAGTTGAAAATGACCATTCAGTATACTGGAAGATAAGCTTTCAATCTAGCAGAGATGAAAGTTAATAATCCTGAAAGAAATATTCAACCACGATTTGATAATCTCACTGGAAAGAAAAGACATTGCGATGGGTGCCAAATTCTATCGAACGTACTCAGGAACTAATGTAAATCTGTATTTTCTACTGTTTACTATTGTATACATATTATTTAGAATTTTTATATAAATACCGTAATAATGATGAACTTGAAAGATTACTTCGATAAATATCTGCTTTTTGTTACACACATCAAATAGAATACGAGTAAAGAACTTAAATTTAAATTTTGTTTTCATACTTAGGACCTGCAAACCAATCAAAAGTGCTATATATAAAATTTTACAACTTTTATACATAATGTGTTAGAAATCATTATTTTATTAATTTCTCTTCAAAATAATGCAAGATTACAGATTTTTTTGTAAAAATATGATTACAATCTGACAAAGGGTGACAGCGACATCACGACGATTGATTGAATACAAGTATTCATGTTAATTTATAAAAAAATGTGTATGTGGAAAAAAAAAAATTATAAATTTATTAAGGAGGACACATTCTTATTATGAAGTTATAATTATTCAGAATATAGGTCTGTGATATTTTAAATACAAATTAAATGTATTCATTGGAAAGATACACATATATAATCAATTTTATCGAAAAATATATTGTTATTGGAATCTCAAATACTTTTGTATAAACCGATAGCAGACGCCAGATTTAACAATTCATTAAAAACAAAGTAGATGGCTTTCAAATAATGAAACGGTAGATGTATTAATTTGAAAAATGTAACATATGGGTTCCAAAATTTATCGAGAAAGGTACTGTCTGCTGAAGCGTAGTTGGATAATACACTTTTCCCGGATTGGAAAGAGATCTAGGTACGAATCCCAATAACAACATCAATATATTTTTCGATAATATTAATTATATATGTGTATCTTTCTAATTAATACATTTAATTAGTATTTAATTATAGATTTAGTGAAACGGTTAAATTATTGTCATTTTTGACTTGCCTCAATATATATTATATAGGTGTATTTAAAATATGTATATAATATTGTTTAAAACTTTTAATTTCTTATATTGATAGGCACGATACATGAATGCTTCAATCGGGACTTGTGGAAGTGCATTACGAGTAGCGATGAACTCAAAATCACGAACTGGAAGTCAATCGCTGATAGCTTTGAGTCACACTCACTATCAGTGATTGAATATCGGGGAATACCGTGATTAATTTTTTTATTTTATTTATATTTGGTTGTGAACCGTGAGATGAAAATATTCACGAAGAAATGACCTTATAGTTCGTGATCAGCGTCATCTAATTGATTCTACCAAAACGTTTTACGCATTTGACCCGAAAAATAAACTCATATTTTTAAAAGCGTTCCATTATCTTTGTGATGATATCAAATTAGATAAATATTAATTATTTATCCTGGAATATGTTTTATACGCAAATTTATAATATAAATAAATATGCCAAAAATTATGTTTTTAAATTTAGTTCGTGTATTGTGATATCGTTCGGCGCGTGCGCATTAGTAATGAAACTGTGATCACAGTCAAAGTTTTCAATGACTGATATTATTGAATACCAATCGCAATCACACCAGTGAGTCAAGAGTAGCATTTTTTCTCATCACTAATTATGAGCCGAGTCTCATCTGATTGAGGCCACTGTATGTCAATAGTCAATACTGATATGAAAGAGAAAAGAAGAAGATATTGACTTATTTAATATCATACATAAGATTCTCTTCGTTCGTCGTGTTGCTCCCCTCCCCCAGGAGAGAATCGTCGTTTAATGTAGCTTAGGGTAGCGGGGGCGCACCTACGCTACAGTACATCAGTATAACATGCGGGAAATGTTAGATGTTTGTTTCAAAATTTACAAATGTTGAATAGAAGTTAAAATACGTTTAAGACAAAAAATTACAGTCGATTAAAACACCCATAAATTGTTTTAAAAATGATAGGATCACCATGTATTTGAAAACAACTATTATATTATTTCTACTGATTAGTGTACAAATATTTTTTTAATAAAGAGAACACATTTTTATAGTGAGATTGTAATTATTCAGATATTTTTAATACTAATTAATTAAGGTTCGAGTCCCGATAGCGCAACAATAATATTTTTCGATAAAATTGATTTTATATGTATGCCTTTCTAATTAGGGCATTTAATTAATATTTAATAATTTTTTGGTATATTCATATTTGAAATTTTGTAAATCTAATATTATCGTTATTTTGTCACGTGCTCGATATCTATTTTAAAGATTTCTACACCTGGGGAAAAAAGTTCGCTATTGCCAGCCTAGAGGGATTATAAATTCGTGGGCAGTCGGCTCCGGGGAACGCAAAAAAGGAAATAGATACGGAAAAAGTCTTTTTCCCTCCTTTTTATGGTATTTTGAATATTTCCAATGTTCCAATATTTGATTTAGTAGGCCACCGTACCTATATCCGTATTATATTTAAAACATCTATAAAATGAATTAAAATAAATGTGTCTTGACATCGTGGTAAGGTTGTTCAATTTGACGTTTAGATTCTAATCGGTGATATTGTGAATTCACACAGAATAATTTTCAACTGCGTGTTTATATCGGTAAACATAAAACTATTCCGAATAATAAAATAAAAAATTGTAACTGGTCCAGTTCAGGGGGGCGTATTTTGCCTAGACATGACCCTGCCTTAGGGCCGATATCATGTTGGCGGTACGCGGTTGGCATCTCAAGTGTTAAAAAGGCACCGATTGTAAAAAGGGAGAAATGTCAAAGCAGCCGTATATCATATTTTATCGACCTTCGGAAAAGTAAAGATCATGAAATAATATTAATTTCCCAATTGTCTATATCAGTGATGTTCCCCAAAAGAATTATCAATTGGTTCCCTAAAATAATTTTGGTAGCATTTCATAGGTATACCCCCTCTCCTCGCTTATACTAAATATTTTTTAGTTATTATTTCCGACTATCTATCTATTGGCGATCTAACAAGATATATCATTTGTTTATTATGGTTTGAGGGCCTTGAGAGGGATTTCAAAAAAATTGTATAAGTTGTTCATTTTTTCAGAAGCAATCGTCGGGAACACTTTAAAAAATTGTAATTATTTGGTGGTGAATATATAAAAAGAAATAGCAATTCTCGATATTATGAAACATACGACGTATCTTAACACTCAATTTTATAATTAATATCCAGCAACAGACGGTTCGGTGAGAGGTTTAAAATTGTAATAACTGGTTCTCGTAAACCAGTGCGAATCCATAGGTGAACATCACTGGCATATATCACAATTTCGTCATATTTGACTATCTATCACTTTGTGCATCAAACATACCGTTTTTACACAAGGGGTGGGGAAACGGGATGGGACAGGACAATAAAGACAAGAAGACCAATCAGGGAAAACATGACTCTCCTGTAGTCACAGCTCCGGAACTTCAGGAACCTTCTTTGATGATCAGCACGAAGCACTGTGATCTACAATAGCGGCTTTGGCATGCACACGCGAGGGACCGAATACACTAACAACGAGTCACTTTACAAAACCTTCAAGTTAGTGACGAGCATACAGCAGGACATCCACTCTCATGGACAGTTCAAAAAAAATAAAAATATATATAAGTGAAATACACACAGAAAAATCGTGCTCTGAGGTATAGGTTATAGGGTGGGGGGAGAGGGCAGATTGGTAAAGTAAACGCAGTGGAGCGCGACGATTCGTGGATTTGCAACAAATTATCGAACACATACACATCCTCGATTTTTAAACTAAAATTACTAACCATCCCACAGTAACAATAGTCTACAATTGATATTATTTACGTCGTCATTATTTGGAAAGCGGACCAGGGTTGCAACGGCTTGTTTTATGACCGAAACAGATCGTTGTAGATTGAGAATTATTTGGGATGTTCCCGATCAGTTCCACCCCCAGCCACCCCCAGCCACCCCTGCCATAACTTCTGTCTTCCATGCATTTAACCGTGTTTATCCATAACGTGTTAAACCGTAAACCAATAAATTCACCCCTCGTTTTAAGGACAATACTTTTCGTGGAATCGTTGTAGCAAATTATACGCGCGTACTTGGTGGATATACATGGAAATATAACTCATTTAAAAATTAGCAATGGTCGGTCGTACAAGGGTCAAGGTAAAAGTTCATTTATATTATTTAAAATTGTTAACTTTGTTTTATTAAACTTTTAATGAATTAAAATACATCCACAGGTTTCGAATAATACAACTTTTTTCTTCATTTCTGATATTTTTCGAAACCGATGGATGTATTTTAACTCATTAAGTGGTTAATAAAATAAAGTTAACAATTTAAAATAATGGATTTTAACTACAGAGTTGATTTTGATAATCTTAAATATATTAATTTTTATTAATAAAATAAATTTATAGACTTTTTCATTAGCAACTCCTGTAATACATAATAATTAATTTTCAAGATTTTCATTTAATACTATGTATCTAATTTCTATTCTATTAGGTTGTTCCGAAATTATTATAATCATTTTTAACGTTTTGGAAATATTTTATCCATTCGTTTGACAGTTAGTAATCTGTTATATTTATTTATTGAGTTTGGCATTTAATTTGCATTACTACAATCCTTCAGAAATGGGATTGAAAAAATAAGAATTATGTTAGGAGAACACATTCTCATTGTGAAGTTGTAATTATTCAGAACAGACGGTCTGTGATATTTTAAATATGAATTAAATATATTAATTAGAAAGATATACACATAAAATCATTATTTTAAAGAGCCATCTATCTTATTTTTACAGAATCTCAAATACCTTTGGGTAATCTGATAGCAGATGCCAGAATTGTCAATTCATTTTTATTAAATTTTGGACATATTGATACAACATTATTATTAGGAGAACACTTCAAATAATGGAATGATTAAATGAATTAATATCAAAAAGGTTACATATAGGTTCGAAAATTTGTCGCTAAAAAAAATTGTCGCTGTAGCATAGTTGGATAATGCACCTTCCCCGGTTTGGAAAGAGATACAGGTTCGAATCCCGGGCGCGCAACAACAGTATTTTTCGATAAAATTGATTTTATATGTATATCTTTCTAATTAATATACTTAATTCATATTTAGAAGAATTGTGTGTTTTTTTGGACAAATTTAAACATTTTGCGCGCAATGTTAACTATGTACGTAATATAGAAACCACTTCTGAACAAATAGTGTAACAACGACAGACAATAGTCGATGACCTATGATTGAAATTAAAAGCTTTAGTGAAAACACGTGACAAACAAATAGTACCGATTAACAGATGAGGACTCATCTCGCCTCACAACAATTTTCATATTTTCAAGCATCTTCATAACTATTTTTGATAACTTTGAATAATTCTTAGATACAAATTAAAACATTGGCAAAAATGCGTAGAATACAACGGCTCCTACTTTGATTGTATTAATTCGTATGTTATGTGTAAAATCGGCCATTGTTTTTGAAACAATCTGACTTACCCAATTAATACGGTACACTTTGAATTAATGTATCTATATTTACATGTAAATATGTGCACATCAATTGATTAACGTGTCCAATTTTATTGAAGTTAATTAAAACTTTAACTTCTGGTTTAAATGATGGGTTAAATCGAATTGACTTTAGCGGAATATAAAAATATATATATATAATCTTCAACTACCAACAGCGTCTCCAAAAACTGCCGCACGGTGATTTAAAAATGATATTTTTAGTTAACGATTCCGTAGTATATTGTGTTATACGTGTGAGGGTACGTCAGGATGCGAATCATGGCCTTAGGTCTGTGATAGGGCGTAGGAGCGTCGCTCGGCCGCGCCACCATATCTTCGCAGTAAATCAAGCTACGAATAAAATTTATGGTCCAAGATAAAAACGCGCGAGCTTTTCTCTTTTCTGCTCCCCCGCCCTCGACCCGCCCCGCACCCCGCGCCGCGAGCCCCCCCGCAACCTCCAGTGGATGGCGCTTTAAATGGAAAATGTTTTGAAATTTTTCACAAAGCAGCAATATGGAATTAGATGGCGCAAAAGCGGGTGAAATATGGAGTTTTTTTTTATGAATCAAAATTCTCGTGGTTTGTATATAATATTATCTAAGTAAAAGGTGGGTAGGCTATTAGGTGCACATTTTATTCAGAACGAAAGCAAGGTGTAGCGAATAATAACAATATCATAACAGTTCAATAGTTGCGTATTTAAAATTGAACATCAATTTCTTTATCTTGTCTTCCATAAAATATATTAACTGTGTGCTTATTTATTGGCCTGGATTCATTATAGGGCTAGAGAGGTTATAGCCAAGGGCCTACCAATTGATAGGGGCCCCGGAGCTCAATTGGTAATCGAGTTAGAATTTTTCAAACTACTACATTTTGAAGAAGTAATAATTAATTATTAAGGAGAACACATTATTATTGTGAAGTTGCCGTTTTTTCAAAACATAGTTCTGTGGTATTTAAATACAAATGAAATCTATCAATTTGGAAAATATATAGGAAAATTCAATTCATCGAAAAAAATATTATTGTTGCTACCGGGATTCGAACCCGGATCCTTTCCTATAAACTGACAATAGGTGATATGTTTTAAATTTGGAATGATAGATGTACCAAATTGAAGAAACTGTAGCATATAAGTTCGAAAATGTCAACTCACTAGTTGGTGTGGTGTAATCGGTTAACGCAAATTCCGGTAGCAACAAAAATATTATTTCGATAAATTAAATTTTCCTGTATATCTTTCTAATTGATACATTTAATTTGTATTAAGCAATAAATGATTTTGTGAACAAAAATCAAGAAGAGCACATTTGTAAAAAGTTTGAATAATTTGTTCTTTTTAAAGTCCTCCTTTAGTCTTTAGCCCAAGTTTCCTTCAAGGGTAAATCCTGAGCTGAATAAGTTTATTATTATTTTATTGTTTATTATTTACTATAAATGTGTTTCATCATACCTATGGTCAAGAATCAAAGTCCGAATAGCGATGGTTTTTCTAACTTAACTTAACTTAACATTTAATAATAATAATATAAATAGCAACATTAAATTTGTATATTATTGGCTAATTCAACAGTAAGCGATATTTTGTGAAACTCCAGTTTTTCACATATTTTACCCTATTTTATTTTTTAATTCATTTGCATATAAAAATTATTCTACAAATTAATTTCTGTCGGGCCTTTTCAACAACTCAAATAAAAGTGCCCTCATCAAGTACAGGTCGAGCCCAGTGAAGTGAATAAATAGATTTATTCTTAAAACTTCTAGAAAATATTTTATTTATACGATTTGCCAGGACAAGCGATAATTTAGAGCGCTGTAAAGTTAAATCCGTTCAGAAGCCCAAAGATGGCTAAGAAATAGAGGTAGGTACAGATAAACAAAAACATTCGCCGATAAACTTAGAACGAGCCGTCCGAGAAATAGCGCGAGCAAAGATGTGAACTTGTTTAATATGGATATCTACTTATCTGGAGTTCTTCTATTCTCTCTGGTTGCGTCTCATTGTTCTAGTCACTCGTGTCTATGAAACCGGGATCACTTTTAATTAATAAAGTTTTCAAATGTAATCTTTCACTGTGTCAAAAACACGCAGTGCTCTATCGATGCATACTCAGTACCTTACTCACTGAGAGAGCTCAAAGGGAGGTCCAACAGAGGAGTAGCTTGTTGGTGTAGTGGTCAGGATGTTGGCCTAGTGACCTAGTGGTCGGGGGTTCGCGCCTCGTTCCAGGACACCAGCAAGTTAGTCCTATTTTCATAGCACAAGCGTTTAGCTTAGTTTGAAAATAGTAAGAATATTGATGTGACATGTATTGATGACTGGATAAGAGTAGTTGATGTAATGTCGTGACCAATGTTCATCAATTGAAGAAAAATACAGTATTAAGTACCTAGGAATCATAATAGTTTTTATATATTTGTAGTATACTTCATTGATTATTATTTTGAGAAATATGTACCTAAAGAACAAAAAGATCATGTATTCACATTTTAATGGAATTCAACACTTCTCATGTATCAATTTCCTGTTTGATAAAAAAAATACATTAAGGTCATTAATATACACAGTATATTAATGATGACAAAGACATGCATCGCATGACTGTAGTATAATACAAATATCTTCACATGATTTTGAAATCTCCTGGTATAATAATAGATAACAAACTCAAAAGGAAAGAACATATTACTAATCTTACAAACAAAATACGGAAAACTACCTACATATTTTTAAAACTCGGAAACATCTTGTCACTTACAAATATGAAAACAATATATTGCGCATTTGTACAGTCACATTTTTAATACGGTATTATTGGATGGGGAGGAGCATACAAAACTTCAATATCACAATTAGAAATCACTCAAAAAATGATAGTAAAAATTATTCTAAAAATAAATTTACACATACAAGAAAAATTCAATGATTCTTATTTTCAAAATTAAAAATCAATTACATTTTAGAAGCGAATTCCGATCTACAAGATTTAGAGAACAAATTGATATTCCAAAACTAAAATATACCGCAACCCAAAATCACTACATTTATCAAGGCCTCAAATTTTTTAACAATCTTCCCATCACAATTAGAAAAATTACAGACTACAATAAATTTGTATCTGAAGTGAAAAAAATATGTACGGAGGCTAACTGAAATATAAATTCTCGAATATACTATATATTGGCCGTTAACAATATATTTGGAATAATAATAATATATTGGCCGTCAGCAATATATTTGGCAATGAGGTGGTGAAGCATGTCAGAAAGGAGCTTTTGTAGTATGTTAAAAAAAAATCAAAATTATCATGCTTTTTGAATTTTTTCAATACTTGCAATACTTTCTGAGATATTGGCGTTCAAAGCTGGGCTTGTTGAAAAACGCTCATTACACCGTGTGATATCATATCTCTCTTATAATAGTACATACTAGAGTGTTGAGTACCGACTTGTCGACTCAGAAGATGTGACGTGCGGTATAAACCGATCGTTTTTAAAACACGCAACTTTGAACATCTGTAACTCTGCCGTGTTTCAAAATATCGAAAAAATTCTTTCAGTATTATAAATTAGATTTTTAGAAGAATTTTTTTAATAAATTAAAAAAAATACATAACATAGCTGGGGTGCATGTACACAAATTAAAATTCACCCTGAAGTCTCAAAGGTTTGGCGGTAAAGGTCTGCATGCATCAGTTGATCACTCTGCTCTCTATTCCCTAAACAAATTCCTTCCTCCACTGGCTGCACGAATTAAGGCGATATCATTTGTGTGTATATTATGTGCATGAGATATTTATAGTTTTGTGCTACCCTGTTTGTGTTTTATACTATTTCTCTTATTAATAGCGTTATATATTTTTTTGAATTACCAATTTGTAACAAGATCATGGATCCGGCTAGCTGATGAACTTACCTGAGATTTTTTACAAGGTTTTTCAGAAAAAATGGAAAGAACTATGTGGGTTATCGTGTCTACAAAATTCTTATAAACTTTAAAATGAAAACTGGTTTCTGAGTCTCCTGATCGAAACGCATACTTAAAATATGAATGGTTCTGCAATGTTACAACATTATAGTACGCTTTTATGTGGCTTGTCCAATTCTGTACTGTACTACAAGCTTTATCGTTCTCTTTCTTCTCACTCACTCACTTCTACCATTCGTAGATTCCCTCTATTCCCTCGATCGTTTCTTCAAAAATCATTGATCTACTCTAGTCATTTCTACCCTGATGGTACATTAAAGTACCATCAACTTTATCTAGTCATATATCTTACTGTGGTATCAATTCTCTGATGATACTACTTAAATAATAGTCTACTCGATTTATTTAGACTACTAACATTAGTTATTTTTTTGTTATGTCAACACTCCGGCAAGTGAAATGTCAGTTACGCATTGTTTGCAATTTGCTTATTTAATGTTTTAAAAATACTACCAAAAATATACAGTAGTTGCTAAACACTTAAATTTAATAATTCGATTGAGAAATTTATTGTAGTGATCAGGACGTATTATGAAAATATGATAAAACGATTTTGAAGATTACTTTCGAAGCGAAATCCAAGCTCGAAAAATTCTCCTGGTAGTCTTAGGATAAACTGAAAGAATAGGTTTGTAAACAATACAATTATTTTATAGTGCGAGTGATTATTGTGCACCTATCTAGATTCAATCAGAGTTAAATACTAACTTTGTAAGTAGCCTTAGAACAAAATAATGTCAAAGAATTATCGATATATTTTTTAAATGTTAGCTTGTAAGTGAAACACTGAATGGATTTTTTCCTCAATAGTCGAACACTAGTCTCAGTAATCCATTAGACTCTTTTAATTCCATTAATTCTCAATTCCATTAGATCCATTTGTGGAATACGTGCTGCAGATCTCCAAGAACAAGATTTTGTCAAAAAATTCAACATCGAGTTAAAATTTATATTATATTAAAAAATTTAAATTGTGCTTATATTTGACGGCTTTCGTTTCATTTTTAAATCAATATTGTTTTTGTTTACATTTAGGTTATAATACATTTTTAAAATTCAACATTTACATACAGGGTGAATATTATGTTCCAGGCCGATTTTGTTTAGCCGCCATTTTAGTTTAACAAATATTAGTGTATTCAAATTTGAGAATTGTAAAGAATAGTACATTAGAATTTATTATTAAGTATCTAACGCTTTAAAAATGGGTTGAATTTATTAAAATATTTCATCTAAATAATAATGGCAATGCTGTTACCATTAATGGTGATCGCTATCGTCACGTGTTGGAAAACTTCTTGGTGGCAGAATTGGGTTGATTGGGCCTGCAATACATGAAGTTTTAATTGAACGGTGCCACCTTATATACAGCCCGAGTTACTTTTTCCCGGCCGCATAATGTCAAAAAGTGGTGATATCGACTGGCCTCCTCGATCGCCTGATTTGACGGTTTTCGACTATTTTCTGTAAGTGTACTTGAAAAAAAAGGTCAACATCAATAAGTCAATAACAATTATGATGCTACAGGATAATATTTGAAATGAAATTGCTGAAATAATACGCGAAATGTGCGAGAATGCTATGAAAAATATGGTTAAAAAAGCATGCATTTGTGCTGTTGCCAAAAGCAATTATTTAGCCAATATAATATTTTATACATAATTGTAATAAATCAAGTAATTAAAAAATAAAAATTAAATAAAAAAAAATAATTTTATTTTGTAGTAATTTTAAAACAACATCGGCCTGGAACATAATATTCAACCTGTATCTACGAATTTATTTTTTATTCTTTTTCTTCCTTTATGTCAGTATTACCATATAGTGGCCTCAATCAGATGAGACTAAGCTCGTAATCCACCTTCACGTGTCTCGGTCCTGGGTCGCTCTTGCAGCTAATTTCATGGCCTTTCCAGCCAGGTGCAACATATCTGTCCACCGTTGTGGCACTTTCTCAGATCTTCGGCTCAAAGTTGTGTCCAGGCTAATCTCCTTTTCCAGGGTGTCACATTGAGTTGGAAGAATCTTGAATTTGTTGCAAGCAGCACCGGCGCTAGACTTTTTGCCTCCATAGGCAAATTTTTTTTTCCGCTCTAGTAACATATGTTAAATTTTTTTGTAAAACCATCCCTATAAATTGGCCCCCCCATAAATTTTACCAAAATACGTCCTGGACGCTAGTATTGACTACAAATTACGGCTTTATTATAATGTTATTTTAAATACTGATTAAATGTATTAATTAGAAAGATATACAAATAAAATCAATTTCATCGAAAAATATAGTTGTTGCGCTACCGGGATTCGAACCTGGATCTCTTTCCAAAACGGGGAAGGTGCATTATCTAACTATGTTACAGCGACAGCACTTTTGACGACAAGTTTTCGAACCTATATGTTACACTTTTCAAATTGACACCTATGTACCGAATAACTACAATTTCACAATAAGAATAATGTAATGTTATTTATTGGATTGTTTATCATGGATTATTTTAAATGCTTACTTTATGTGTCTGTCTATCTATATTCTTTACACTTGCTTCATAGCAACTAGTTAGTTGTATGCGTCTTCGAGTTTACTGTCTACTGTCACCAGCGTTAGTGATCAGCGAACCCAAATAAATTTTTCAAAATTAGCTATTTGGAATATTGCATAATGGTATAATATTTGTATCATTTATATAAACATATCACGAAGAAAGTCTAGCAAAGTAGGCAGTCAGGTAAACGCAGAATTAACATGGACTGCGAGACGAACAAATGTCTCCATTCTTTAGGAAATCCGTACCTAAGAAAAGCTTTATGGTCCAGGAATATACCGAGTCCGAGATATGATTGGTACCTCGCTACACGTCGCAACAGATTTTTACATAGCATTATATAGTTATTGATAAATAATAATAATAATAACTAAACAAGGCCTTCGCGTTCGCATGATAGAAGCATAATAAAGGACAACGATGCTCAGTCATGAGCACATCGATCAAGAGAAAGAGATAATTGAATTTGATAATTACCGTTTCTTTAATCCCCAAAATGCTTCGCCATTACTTACAAAATAATCTCCGAAATTCTATAAAATAAATTAAAAAAGAGTGTTATTAATATTGTATGTAATATTGTTATAATGCTCGAATTAATGCCCTATAGCTCCGCACATATACCTACCTGTTCATATGAACACATTTCGATACCTTAATCTGCAAAGCAGCAAACTCCATTTATCAAAAATGTTCAGGAACAACGAAAAACTGTTTAATTTTGTAATTAAACGAAATACGAAAATTCTAAAACAAACTTCGGTAGATTGTTTATGCAGAAATACGGTGGCTGAGAAATTTGATTGATATTTTGATTAATTTCGTACTTACAGGGAATATTTGGAGTTAGCTGAATTTCTTTACCAACATTGTAAAATATTATTGGGAGTTAGCTGATTTTCCATGATATGTAGTGCAACCATTATGATTTCCGCGGACGTCCTCTAATTTTGGTGCCATCAACACTTGTATCTCGTAAATATTTAAGGTTTTTGCAAGAATCAGTCTAAGGTATTTCAGCACGTAGTGCTTATTTATTATTTTAATACACGTGATTTCACGTGTCTTAAAATTGATAGGAATTTTTGGGTTTTAGTGTAACAATAAAACAGGAAAAATAATGGTATCAAAAACGGGTTTTTGACCATGGGTGGAGTTAGCTGCTTTGCAGATTGAGATGTCGATTTTACATCTAACGTATGTCAATATTTGTTAATAAAGTATGTGAAATTTTTCGACACGTTTCGTTGAATGTGTCCGAATTAATTTAATTTGGTTTTAAAATGAATAAAATACGACTTTATCTCGCGTTAAATCATTTTTGTTGAACTTTGAACGCCCCTATCAAATTTTTCAAAACACCAATTTCACGGGCCGGAATCTGTCAGCGAGGCGAATTTAGCGACAACAGCACGCTCCCCTACGCGCAATTAGCATTAGCGCTGCCGCGGTGCGCGCCGCGGTGCGCGCGGTGCGGCGCGCTGGCCGCGGCGATACCTCGCGCGCGTTATTCATTTTTTCTATGGGAAAACGCAACTGGAGACCCATTCAATTAAACGTTACCCTGGCGGCAAGTAATAACTGTTACCCCCCCATTTAAATTATCAACCGGTTCATTTTATACTAATTTTGCCACCGATGACACATTTTTCGACTTGAAACATTTGTATGCTTTCCTCTAATTTTCGTACCTAACTTGCATGTCACAATATCGGGTGGCATATTTATTTATTTATTTATATTTTGACATCCATATTTTTGTAGTTACAGAGGTGGATACATAACATACATAATACATAGTTTAATGTGTGGGATGGAGTAGACTTCACCTCTGATATATACAGCGTTGTCCTGGCTACTTTGCTAGACTAAAGTCTGTGTTAAAGTAGCCAGTTTTTTTTTTTCGTGCTGTTGTGGTGTTATTTGGAATAAATAAATAAATCAAATATGAATAAAAAAGTAAGAATAAAATAAAAAAAATAAAAGTATAATAAAATAAAAATATAATAAAAATATGTGGAGTGGGAGTGTTGTAGGACTAGTGAGTTATTAGTAAAAAAATTGTATACATTATAGTAAATTGTTGGATATCCATGCTTCTGATTCATCTCTACCTGATTGAATCATATATTGGGTCCATATTTGTGTAATCTTATAGTAATTGTACGATTTCTAGTTGGTACTGAGTGTATTGTATAGTTTCAGAGCTAGGAACATGTAGAATCTTTGATAAAATGTCGTTGTTGCTCTCGGAACTGGTGTGTAGATGTTTGTTGTTTGTCTAGTGTTGTGTCCATGATTTATTGCTTGGGGAGAGTTGTTGTTAGTATGGAAGTATTGAACGAGTCTCAACATAAAGATTTGTCTTATATCAAGGACATTGTACTCTTTAAATATAAGGTCTGATGGATATCTAAAGGGATGACCAATTATTACATTGAGAATTGTTTTTTGTGCTTTTTTAGCCGACTCCAATATTGTTTTTGCTGCTCCTCCCCAAACTAAAATAGCATAATTAATTAAAGAGTAGCACAGTGCAAAATACACCGATCTCAAGAGTTTGCAATCAACTATACATCGAATTCCTTTAAAAAAGTAAATTAGTTTTCTTATGCGTTTTGCTAGGTTCGATATATGTTCTTTCCAGTTAAGATGATCATCGATCAGTACTCCCAGATGTCGAATAATTTTGACTCTTGTCAGTTTTTCACATTGGCATGCGGACGCCATGGTCTTGTTTGCTTTGCAGTCATGAACGATGAGTGTAGGACTTTGACGTGGTGTTGTTCTTTCGTTAATACAGAAACATACATATTTTGATTTTTTTGTATTAAGTGATAGGAGGTTCGTATCAAACCATTTTTTCGCCTTGTTCAGACCATCCTGTGCACGAGTATTGACCTCTTCCCAAGACTTAACCTCAAAGCAAAGCACGGTGTCATCCGCGAAAGTGATTATTTTTCCATTGTTTAGGGTCGTATTATAAAAGTCGTTAATGTATACTAGAAATAATATCGGACCTAAAATGCTTCCTTGTGGAACACCGTGTGTTATCAATGATGGATTGCTGTATTTTTCATTATTTTTGACTATTTGACGTCTATTTGTTAAGTAATCCTTAAACCACTTATATGCTATGCCCCTTACTCCTATGTTTTCAAGTAATAACATAATAATCAAGTTATATAACGGAAGTAACTACGTCTGTGACAAAACAAAAAGCTGGCTAATACAAAATTCATTCATTTACCGGTCATGCAAATACCATAATGAGAAATTGACAGAAATTGACTTGTTCAACATTAGCCTTACTGCGCTTAAAGGGTTCTTTTTATGAACCACCTCAATCTCAATTTTGACTAATCATTCTACCTACAAACAAGTCTTGTTCTCCCTTTACCGCAACAATAGCTGCAACCTCAACACCCTTTTTCCCTCTTTTTTTATCTTTTTATTTATCTTCTGCACCTAAACATACTTGTGTACCTAAACATTTCAGTGGATTTTCATAAATAGTATCACATATTAAATATTTATTATGTTAATTATTATAATAAGTTTACAAACTGTCAAAATCCGTCAATACAATAAAATAAAATAAATAAAAAAGGGTTGAGCGCACCAGTTACCAGTCTTCGCCTGGTACTGCTTCAGTGTGGAGTAGACTCGCCGGCGTAACCTCGTTTCATGATGTTTCATGTTTTTATGAATGAAGCATTTAAAGTGTACGTACTTATTGATTTTTATTAATATCAATTTAATCTGCATGTGATAACTAATAATAAGTGTTCATTTCAATTTTTAAAATTCCACAGACATGTGTCGCCTAAAAAAATTATTCGCTCGTGCTTGGAATTAGTGATGGTAAACCGTTACGTGATTGTGACTGAGATTTAACGATGATTGGTAAGTAAGATTTAACTCTCGGAGGCTTACTTTCTAGTGTATCAGTCATTGCTCGAAGAATTGCGTTAATCAGTTATCAATTATCGTTACAATCGAACACAATCACAGTCACAATAACAGTTGAAATAACGGTTTAAATAACGATTTTACCATCACTACTAGTAATAACATTTTTTCACGTTTTTGTTCGCTATAATCTAATAATTATGATAAGATGATTTAATTTTAAAAATGCACACTTCGTGTGTCATTGTTCAACTTCTAATAAATGGTTTTGAAGAATAGTAACAGCGATACTCAACAGGAAATATAATTTCATTATTGTATTAATAGTTGATTTTATATAAAATTTGTAAAAACAAATTTGCATTAGATTGACAATTTTAATAAGTAAGTAAATCGGTGCAAACATCCCTTAAAATACATTTTTGAAAGATATCCGTGATTATACCGTGTCCGTTCAAATGTCTGTCAAAGGCTGAAATGACTTGACATGTTCAATTACGCTCACTTTTTTTCTAAATGTATGAGATATTGTCGAGTCAAACGTCCATCTCAATTAGGCTGCCTGAATAATATTACATGAATTTAATACATTTTTCATGTTTATGAATTTGAGGGGGTGAAATTTTTATTTATCAGCATTATAACTTTTATCGTGTAAACAATGCCATCAAAAGGGTTAGGTGTTCAAGGGTTAGCACACGCTTCTCGAGTGATAATTGAAAATATGTTCGCGATCACTGCATGTCATCTTAAAGTTTCTATATTATTAAAGAAAACAAATTCTTATTGTGAAGTTGTAATTATTCAGAACATAGGTCTGTGATATTTTAAATACTAAATTAATGTATTAATTATAAATATATACATATAAAATCAATTTAGTCGAAAAATATTGTTTTTGCGTCAAAGGTATTTGAGATTCTGTAAAAATAATGTAGATGGCTTTCAAATAATGGAACGACAGGTGTATTAATTTGAAAAAATGTAACACATAGGTTCGAAAATTTGTCATGAAAAATACTGGCGTTATAACACAATTGGTAGTGTACTTCCTCGGATTGGAAATAGAGATCCAGGTTCGTATCCCGGTGACGCAAAAACAATATTTTTCGACGAAATTGATGATTTTATATGTATATATTTATAATTAGTACATTAATTTAGTATTTAATATATATATATATATAATGTGTTTATTTACGATAATTATAGTAATATTTATACATAATTGTTACGTACTTGTCTTCTTGGTATGTCTTTAGTGTACACCTCGTCCTGGGAAGGTCTAAGGAATAGACTTTGTAACAATTATTGGTTTATTACAATATGGTACAATTATTACAAGGTATATTACTAGTATCACAAAGCCGACGTTATCACGGAGAAAGAGAGCCGCGCACCGTCCTTTATAGCCACACACACGCGCGCCGGCGGTGCGGCACTCACACACACATACATCACAATAATTGAACAGTAGTTAAGAGCTGACAATTTTGAGAAAAAGAAATATTATTTTTGTCGAATGCAGTATGGTCAATTTTATTAGCTGTCAAAAATAGTCAGGCCGCTTTTATAATAATCGCTATCTGAAAATTTTATCCGTCGCAAAAACCCCATTTTAAATCTAAAAAATATGTATGTAAAAAAAAAACAAAACTCTAAAATCAATTTTTAAATTCCGCACTAAATTTGGTATCTATATATATATTATTTATCATTTTAAACGTAAAAAAACATTCAAGTATGTATTTGTATAGATTTGATTATTCCCACTTTTTCAAAAAAGGTTTTATCTCAGTTTAATTTTTCTGGCTGCGTCTCGCATAACTAGAATAAATTATTAGATACAAATTAAATTTCAGATTTTGAAAATATAAAAAATCTCCTCGACTAGGGTCTGAGAAGTAGCGCGCCATTTTTCCATTAAATTTGAAGATACTGTATAGAGAATGTAGATAGTGCAGATAAAGTGGAGGCATAAGTTCAACTTCCTGCATTAAAACTGGATGTCTCGATTAGTCTACCTTTTTGAACTGAAAATGAAAGTATACCTTATTATTACATTTTTTAAATAAACATTTCTTAAGGGCCTACTTTAAATACTAATTCATATTTTTTTACGTTTTTAACGAAAACGTTTTTTTAAATTTATAGTATAAAGTATATATTAAATAAAATGACAATCATTTTGTATGAAACCACGAAATTTATTATACGTCAACCGGTTTCTCTTATCTCAAGCTTCATCAGGACGTATTTGAAACTAATAAATACAAAAAGAGTGCACTTATATATACTTAAAAAGGGAGATAGAATATAAAATTACACGTGAAAGAGAGAGACAGCCCTATACTAGCTATGTTAACTTTAAAATTAATTTAATATCCATCAACACTGAATTTCCCCTCCCTTAATGTTCCGTTTATCTGTATATGCATTCTGTCTCTCTTTTTCGCATATAATTTTATATTCTGTCTCCCTTGATGTTCTATTTAACTATATATGTATTCTGTCTCTTTCTTTCACATATAATTTTATTTTCTATTTCCCTCTTTAAGTGCACTCTTTTTTATTTATGATTAGTTTTAAACACGTCTTGATGAAGCTCGTGGCTTGTTATTTTATTTAACATAATATGTCTAACCATGAAGTGATTGTTTTCTACGAAAAAGTATATGGGTACTGAAATATTTTTTTTTAAAACACTAATATATACTGATTATAAACTGTTACATTTAAGACATTGTGAAAAATTTTGAAAAACGCGAATTCGTTTTTAGTACATCAGGAAATTCACTCAAAATGGAAAATCTTTAGATTTTTATTGTATTCCATTCTAGCTTACTTAAATAAAGAAACTAGGTAAAAACAGTCAATTTCAAACTATAATTGTATTTGATCACTCGATTTCGGACGCACTTAGTTTTTTAAAATTATGTTTTATATCAAAAACAGAATAATTCATAGTTACGTATTTGTCGGTCCTCAAATTAATTATATTTTATTATCGTTTTCGAGCTTATTCCGCCGTTCAAGAGAAGGAATGCTATTTAAAAAATAAGTAAGAGTGACGGTTGGTGAATACAAATATTATTTTTTTATAGAGTACACATTATTATTGTGAAGTTGGAGTTTTTTTCAGAACAAAGTTTTATGGTATTTTAATACAAATTAAATGTATCAATTAGACAAAAATAATTTATCGAAAAAATATTATAGTCGCTATCGGGATTCGAACGTGGATCTGTTTTTTTTTAATAATATTTACCAAAAATAAATCCTTCTAAAATAATAAAAATAAATTATCTATGTACCTAAGGGAGATTCTTCACTTTTACAATATCAAATTTTAAGTTTTTTTCGTACATTTCATATCATTTAAAGACGTAGTTAATTTTGTTCAAAAAACATTTTGCACTAAACACATTTCACATGAATATATATATATTTTTAAAGTAAGGTAAGCACTTGAAAAACTAGGTTGCGGATCTCTCATAGCGAGATTGTTAGTTTTTACTTAAATATTATAGATTTGAAAGAATGATACGAAAATAATATGGTTGATTTTCTAACTAAGGATTAAATTTATTTCTAGAGTTTTATTAAACACAGACCAAAACAACAATTTTTGATCTAAGGCATGTACTATTAGAATTAATCAACAAAATAATAAATATTTGAAAATTTTCTTATTGTAAAATGAGTAACAAAAACATGATGTATTACGGAATCGATTCTATAATACGATGTTTAACTATCGTTTCATCATTACATTAGGCATGGACTTAGGTTATGTTGCTAATATCGATGGTGTAAAAGCGACGGGTATTATCATTAGAGGTTGTATTCATCATTCACTCTTCCAGAAGGATGGACTTAGGTTATGCTGCTAATATCGATGGTGTAAAAGCGACGGGTATTATCATTAGAGGTTGTATTCATCATTCACTCTTCCAGAAGGATGGACTTAGGTTATGCTGCTAATATCGATGGTGTAAAAGCGACGGGTATTATCATTAGAGGTTGTATTCATCATTCACTCTTTCAGAAGGATGTTTTTGTGTCAGTACCCCTGTGGGAGTGTGTACTATTATTATTAACCTTAAGAATTTTTTCAGCAGTTAAAAATGTTATATTATAAAATAATACCACATTTAAAGTGTATTGGAATACATACAGCCAAGTCCGATTGAAATACACGTCTGTTAAAATGAATACGTGTATTTAGAACACCGCGCGGTGCGAGAGTTGCGTTTAGTTCATATACGTCCGGGAGAGTTGTTCGAAAAAATACATGCGCAGCTTTATTTCTCAATTTTAAATTCTTACGGTTCTAGTTAATACGTTAACATGAGAACTGAATTATTTTCGTGTAGATCTACATACTTAATACACAATGTCACGTAAATATTTAGTTTACATTTATTTCGTAATGATTATGGATATGCACAACTTTTTTGATTTTATAGAGTGCACTACCCTGTTATCTTTACTTCATTTATTAAATAAATTATTTTTCTGGTACATTTTTAAAGAGTAAAAAATATTCGCGCTGCTTACTGAACCTGTCCGGGTATTATGAAAAATCCTATGTTGTGTTTATTTTGTTGTATAATGTGAGATATAAATATGTGTTGGTAAATTTGTGACATTATTTTGAATCGTTTTATTTTTATTCAATTAATAAATATCTGAATCTCATTCAAAAATACATTCCACAAATGAGACAATACATTTTAAGATATAGGTATATCTTTTATATATATATATACATATGTATATATAATACAAGATGTCAAGATTTCCCAGTCAAATTTTCTTTTGTAAAAGACAGACGGAGACTAAGTTGAAAATTGTGTTTTATAAATAAATTAGCGAGTACCCGGCATGCGTTGCAATGCCACTCAAAGAAAGAAAATGTTTGTATTTTAATTCTGATTATTGAAATGCTTTTGGATACACAATATTTTTTGTTTTTTCGTCTGGTGCGTATACGAAGAAGTCGTCAGAAAAAGTGATAATTCTTGGAAAATTCGCCACAGATAATCCTAAAAATAGCCAATCAACGTGTCCATACGTTTCACGACATATGGTTTGCCATGAAACTGATAGCCGTGGCGCACAGATCGCTTTTTTCGGCAAACTTTCTCATTGTAAAATGGTTGTACTATTTCAGAAACCTTCGCGGGCGTGTGCGCAACAACTCACCAAAGCTTCATCGCAATCGGATGAACGGTAAAGGAACGCATACGGGACAAACAAACAAACAAACATTCATTTTTATATACATATTGATAAGTACACCAGTGAAATGAGATATTCAAAATTCAAAGAAACGAACAGAGAATATGTCTATAAATATATAGCATAGCACGATACAGCGTACGATATCGTATTCGTACTCGTAATATTAAACATGCAAATAAAATTGTAAATGAGATCAAAACGAAAATGTGATTTGACAAAAAGTAATAGAACACCAGTGGCGTAACAGCACTATTTATATTTATATTAAGATAATATTTTAACAATCTGCTTACTGAGGCAATATCAATAAGTATTTTTGAAAAATTATATGTTTTAATGAAAAAATCACTTCGTTATTAGATTGTTTTAAATTAAGTTGATTAACAGTGTTATATAAGGGAGCCTGATTCGCTTTTTTGGCGAATCGAAACGCATTACGTTGCTTTTTTCGTGACACGCTTTTTTCATAATTACGTAGTGTTCTGGTCTTCAAAAGAAATAACAAAGTCAGTGTGATATGAAATTGTGAATTTATGACACATGTTAAAATTATATTCCGGTGTTGCGATTATATTGATTTCGAATTATATCAGTTCAGAATTACACGAATTTATTTTATAAAATTTAAAATCGATTTATTTATTCATACAGCAGCTGAAATTTATATAAAAATGCATTTAAAAGATAACTTTATCAGATGTTGGATTAAATGTTGGTTGTTGTTGATTCAAATAGCATTTACTTGTTCATTCAGTTTATCGAGGGATGGTGACTAAATGCGTTTAACAGATAACTTTATCAGATGTTGGGTTAGATGTTGGTTGTTGTTGATTCAAATAGCATTTACTTGTTCATTCAGTTTATTGAGGGATGGTGACTAAATGCGTTTAACAGATAACTTTATCAGATGTTAGATTAGATGTTGGTTGTTGTTGATTCAAATAGCATTTACTTGTTCATTCAGGTTATCGGGGAATGGTGACTAATTGTTGTTTTTTGATGTATAATTCATATGAAAAAATAAAAACAATCTCCAAAATCGTCTGTTTTTATCACTATTGAATATATAAAAATGATTCAATAAATTCTATATCCAATAAACGGCTTACATCTCATTTAGTTCATTTTTTAAACTTTGTATATTTATTCTTGATTATTAGTACAATGACGGATATAAAATTATGAAAAATATTCTTTGAGCTAAAGTTTTCTGATACACAGAAAATTAATTAAACTGCCCCTTCTTCCTAACTTTGTTTTTTTTTTTAAAAAATTAACTGTTTAATACCAAATACTACAAATTGATTAGTGATAATGGTACCGAAATATTTACGTTGCCTATTTTAAAAGTTTTCAAAATATTTATTTATTTATTTATATATATTTTGACATCCATATTTTTGTACTAACAGAGGTGGATACATAATAAATATAGATAATACATAGTTTATTGTGTGGGATGGAGTAGACTTCACCTCTGATATATACAGTCCTGGCTACTTTGCTAGACTAAAGTCTGTGTTAAAGTAGCCAGTTTTTTTTTTTCGTGCTGTTGTGGTGTTATTTGGAATAAAAAGAGAAATCAAATATGAATAAAAAAGTAAAAATATAATAAAAATATATGGAGTGGGAGTGTTGTAGGACTAGTGAGTTATATTATATATAATGTATATATTATATTAAATATAATGTATATAATATAATGTATTATATATTTGTTTATTTAATGGCGTCTGATGTGGAAAATAAATAGTAGTACATAGACTATTTCCTTTACGATATCTTTCTACAATGATAAATATATATATGTACACAGATCTATTGTATATTATGGTTATTAGATTTTCATAGGCTGAGAAGTTTTTTTTATTTATTTAAGTACAATTTAGCGTCCGATTTCTGAACAAGATTCTGCTTAACGATTAGATCATTTTAAAATATTGTAAGAATCGTAGCAGACTCCGCTTATCGGGTATTTTTATCGGATAATTTTCTTATCGAATTGGTTACGCATGTGGACTACTACATAGAAGATTGACAAATATATTATGTATGTACAGTAGAATATAGCACTCTTAATCAGTTATTGATTTGTTCTTCGCGGAATTAAAGGCGAATAAAATTCGGATAATTTTTTCATTTGAAAGTAGGTACGCCGATACACTTACCGAACACCGAAACATTTCGCGGGAAGAATTTTCCATTTCAGGATGGGTTTTGTTTAGAAATTTCCAAGGTCTGCAGCAGCCCGACGCGCTGCGGGGGAGCGAAGAAGCGGCGGCCGTCTCAGCCTCCGATCTGCCAATGGCGCCGCGGCCGGATCCCCCGCGTATCTCACTACCTATTTGGACTTTACCAAGCCAGACCGTTATTTATGTGACGTCGCATAAATCTCCCCCGCCCCGGGCCCGCGGCTCGGTCGGGGGGAACGGGGCAGCGGGGGCAGAGCGGGGGGCCCCGGGCTCCACTCGACACTATCTGAAGGCCGAATCGGGAAGCGGGATATTTTCTTTATGCGTCAGACGGCAGAACCAATTTCGGGGGTGCAAAGTGTGCGGAAGGCACTAGAATTAAGGAAAAGTTATCAAATGCGAGAATGGATTTTCTAGATACCCTTAACAGGTACTTACTGCAACCTGAGAATACTTGAAGATGTGATTATGAGTCATTCATCTTATTGTGTTTAATCTCATTCACTGGGTATGTGCGCAGCGGCGTAATACCAAAAATGGGCCTCAATGCAGAATAGAAATATGACCCCCCTAAATAAGTATTGTGAATAAGATATACGAATATTAGAATACTGCATGGTATATTTATCAAATAGTACGAACAAAATTAGTCTCTCGTCTCATATAATGTTTACACTTTGCATGGCATTTTCACTTGTAATTTAAAAAATACTTCACTTATGGCGATGGATTAGTCTCTAATCCGACGTGTTAGAGGGGTTTTACTTCATACAACGATAATATTGTTGTAACACACGTGAGAAATGATTTTTTAAATTTTGTAATTCCATTTCTTGCTATGGAGTACTATTAACACTGGAAAAGGTATCGATACTAGCAAAAATAATGATTTCAAATGTAGGGCGCGAACTTTTTGGACCCCAATAGTCGTCCCTTTAGATCTTATATTTAAAGAGTACAATGCCCTAGACATAAGACAAATCTATATGTTGAGACTCGTTCAATATTTCCATGCTAACAACAACTCACTCCAAGCAATAAAGCATGGACACAACACAAGACAAACAACGAACATCTACACGCCAGTTCCGAGAGCAACAACGATATTTTATCAAAGATTCTACATGTTCTTAGCTCCGAAACTGTACAACACACTCAGCACCAACTGGAAATTGTTCACTTCTAATAAGATTACACAAATATGGACCCAATATATGATCTAATTGGGTTGAGATCAATCAGAAGTATCGCTATCCTATATTCTAATGTAATTATTATACAGTGTCTACACTAATAATTCACTAATTCTACAATAATCTCACTACATTTTTTTTCTCTCTATTTTTATTTTTATTCCTGTCGAATCTTTATCTTTCTTGAATTAAATAAAACCACAACAGCACAAAAAAACTGACTACTTTAATACATACGGTGGTCTGGCAAAGAAGCCGGGACAATGCTGTATATATCAGAGATGGAGTCTATATACTTAATTGAAATATAACTGTATTTTATGTGTATCATGTTATATTATAATATATTCACCTCTGTTACAATAAAAACATGCATGTCAAGAAAGTCTAATAAATAAATAAATGCACCGCATTGGCTGCATTGGCATAGTTACGCCACTGTATGTGCGGGACACCTAGTGGACAATATTTCAGAGATAGATACAGATAATCTATTAAAACAACTAATCCAAAATGTTCTAGCTGCATGTGCCTAATCTTAATTTTGAAAAAGTCATTGTACTTACTTACATACCATAACGCTGTTTCTCCGCGGAGGTAAGTAGAGAGGATAGAGCGCCACACTCTCCTGTCCTGACACACAATTCTCGCCTCATCCACATTCACACATCTTCTCATACAAGCTCGCCGATTCTTGAGGCTTCTAAAGTCATTGTTATGCGATTATTTCGATTAAGTGAAATATTTAATTGATTCCAAATAATATTTTGAATACAAAAATTCGGCCAGACTGTTTGTTACATGGTTTAGGGGCTGAAGTAGTATAATAATGAGTAAATTTGGCAAATATTTATTTCCACGTACGTAGACTTAAAGCTTAACACGATTTTGTAAAAAATAACAAACAATAATAATATTTTGCATTTTTGCCTCGTAATTGATCCATACAATATTGTGGATTAAGTCAGTTACATGCTATAGAATACATGTATATTTCCACACGATATTAGATTATTCACTATTAATTTGCGTTATTGTCTGTGGCTAGATTAATTACGATCGAAGGTATCGGATATTATGGCAACCCTAGATTCCGTTATTTGCGAATTCACCCATCAATTGTATTATAATAAATGATCGATTATTATAAAAACTTAAAACGTACGCCTACTGATATAGAATATAATAAAGATCTACGTGCGAGTAGAGATGTGTCACACCCGTTCTCAATCTATTCTGTGGTCATACTATAAAACCGTTTGTTTAACACACGCATTTGCGAAATTGTAGTTGTCCTAAAGATATGGTTTAAACCCTGAAAAGGACGACAAATAAACTGATCAGAATCTTCAATGATGGTCTTACTTTTATTTTCTCCTACAACCCTGATTTCTCCAGTATTGAAATTATTTATAGTATATGCGAAGCAGAAACTATAATTTCATATTGTTAAAGTACTACTCAAATGCAGATAAATATTATGCTGTAAAGCGTTTTCGTTGATTAATTGATTTATTAATCTTCAAAGAATCGTAGTATTTTTATAACTTATGTTGAAAATTGATGCTCTGTAATTCACACGCATTGCAATTTTGATGCCAAAGAATAAATTATTTTTACCACAGCGAATCGGATACAAAATTGTTAAATTGTTAATATAATATAACACATATACAACTGTAATATAATATATTTTTATTTTTAAGGAGAACATATTATTATCTATTGTGAAGTTGCAGTTTTTAAAACTTTTTTTTTCGCCACACCAACTTACTCGGTTGTGGTGTGGCAAAATTGGGTAACGCATTTCCCCGGATAGGTTTGAATCTCGGTACAAATTAAAATATTTTTTTTATATCTCTTTCTAGTTGATTAATTTAGTTTGTATATAATATAATAAATAGTTTGTTTTACTATTTTTTCGTTTATTTTTCTCTTCACGTGTCTGGATTGATACAGTTTCCTACCCATAGGAGCTGAGGATTGGCGCGAATGCTATTGTTGCACCATCTGCAGTGGATCACAGTGAAATACTGTTTTGAGGGAAAGCGACCATTCCTGAAGAAGCGAATCCAGTGCAGGCTGGACATTCGTCCTTTACATAACCACTTCGTAGATACAGTGGTGTGCGTATCAACTGGGAAACCTCTCAGGAGACGGAATCATTGGACAGGTTCAACAATCTGAACAATGACAGTAGAGGTTTAAAATCTTATTTACAAATGAATGAATAGGTATATCTTATATTAAAGTGTAAAATAATTTAGGGGTGACATTGACGAGTAGAAGGTACCTTTGAATGTCTAAACAAATATTTACTACAGTATATTTGTTGCTACGCCACTGCGTGGATATGTACATAAATGTACATATCCATGCAGTGGCGTAGCAACAAATTATCTAGTCCCCGCCTATACTAGCATCCCTAACCACCCCCCACAAAATATTAATACCGTTTTATAAAATTATTATAAAATTTAACACGTTTATCTATATTTCAATTTTAAAATTTATTTATTATGTACATACCTTTAGAATATTTATTGCAAAGTGCAAATAACTGTATCTACTATTGCTTTTCGTTGGTTTGGTGTGATAGAATCTTCAAATGTTAATATACTCTTTAATGGTACCACGAAATAATTTGAATTTAAGATACACTTCCTAATACATTAGTAACAAATATTTTTAAGACTACATTGTGATTGTTGAACTAGTTCAGTGATTCTGGTCTCCAGGGTGGCTGGCCAGTATATCCATGCTTTCCAAAATGCTTTTCCAAAATGGTTTGGTGTGATAGAACCTTCAAATGTTAATATACTCTTTAATGGTACCACGAAATAATTTGAATTTAAGATACACTTCCTAATTCATTCGTAACAAATATTTTTAAGGCTACATTGTGATTGTTGAACTAGTTCAGTGATTCTGGTCTCCAGGGTGGCTGGCCAGTATATCCATGCTGTAGCTACGCCATTGCGATGATATGAATATATGCAGTACGATTCTCATTCTTGATGACTAAAAAAATGGAACTTGTTCATTTTCATTTGACAGACAGTCGTCTCTGCACGAGAAAATGGAAGCTCTAGTTTTGTTCTCTTAATGGCAACGGAATTAAACTCGATGATTTTAATTTTTCTACAGTTATTTTTCTTCTCACTTAACAAAATGTTTGTGAAAATATAAAAGATGCAGATTTGTTATAAATACATCTCAATTTGTTTTTATATTTTATATTAGTGCATCCTTAAAGATATATCTATAAATTACTTTATAATAATGCAAAAATATATTACTGAGATTTTTTTGAATGGGAAATTGGAATTTATAATAATGTTAACAATATAGCAATATAGATAATTATATTTAAGATTTGTTTTAGGACTATTAAAGGAAATCTGATTGACTTAACGCTTTCACGGTTCAATGAGCGTATTAAAACCGAGGGTTCAATTTCCACAGCCTGCAACCGTAGGTAAATTTTATTTTTAAGTACACATCTTAAATGCTTATGAATTTAATATTTGTTTTAAAAACGCTTAACGTTTCTTGACTCCATGGCTGGGCATTAAGAAATCTGAAATTGACGTCATTTTTGGAAGAAAATATTTTTTTGTAAAAAATTAGCTGGGGTGTATCTGGAAAATTTGGGCCACAATGCAAAATGGAAAAAATGTCTCCCTATAATGTATTGTATGTAAAATATAAGAATACTACGCGGTTTAATCCACTAAATAGCAAGAAAAAAAAAGCTTTTATGTCTCCTATGATGATAACTTTCATGAAAAATAAAAAAATAATTGTAATTGGATATTAGAGTACCTATGGACTCGCAACTGAAAAATATCCTTGCTTCGCTTTGTATCGATGGTTTGGTCCCTAACTCAACATATACATATATTGTAAGTATACGTCAGTTAAATACAGTGGAACCCCGATTTTACATGCTCGGAATTCACGTTTTCCCTTCATTTGCGTGGTATTTCTGCAGTCCCGTGTCATTTTAGTTCATTAAAAACCCTATTTTACGTTTGTCTTTCCCGCGATTTACGTTTAAAATTTATTGAAATTCGCCATAGAGCCAAGAGTGTGTTGGTCGTTTGTATGTCATTTATACGCGCATTTTGTATTCATATACCTACGTAATTTTCTCATTTTGTATTCATATACCTACGTAATTCATATACCTACGTTCTGATTTTTTATTGTTTTTTACATGCTGGAGTGAGTTAGAAAATTGCGTAAAAGATAGTATAGATACTAATGATGGCTGAGAAAGAATTTATGAATAAGCCTAGTAATTTAGTGGACAGTCGTATAAACGAAAACTTGACAGAAGAAGAACCTTCTGTCAAGTTTCTTCAAGTGTCTTCTCATCCCATAAACCCAGTTTCCACGAAGGACGATGCCATGAAGCATATTGAAGGTCTCAAAGCATATTTTACTAGTATTAGTAATGTACCACTAGAAAAAATTAATTTACTTTATAACATTTAAATATTTTTGAACAATAATGCAATTGGTATAAATTAAAATAGTATTGAAAATAAATCACAACCACCCTTAAGGATTAGCGTATTTAAACGTGCATTTTTATCCAGTATTATAATTAATTATAATGTGATGCTGGCGCCGCATGATACGCATGTCTGGGACGGCCATCAAAGATCTTGTTCATAAGGCGAATGCTTCGGATATAATAGCGAGCCCAGGTGAAGAGAATTTGGAAAAATAGACAAATTAAATATAATAAATGACAGGATCAACATTCTTCGCAATCTTGCACGCAGCAGAAGACTGGGAAGAATGTAGAAGGATTGTTAAGGCAGCCACGGGAGTGGAAAAATCTATCTATCGAAAAAAAAATTCGTTGCTACCGGGATTCGAACCTAGACCACTTCCTATCCGCGGAAGCACCTTCTAAGATTTGGCTATGGCAACCGAATACATTATTGACAAATTTTTGAAGTTACACTTTGTAATATTTCAAATTGATACATCTATTATTTCATTTTTAAAAGCAATTCACTTTATATTACGGATATAAAATGAAATTACTGTGATGTCCTTGAGATCGTGTGTGTCGGGATTAAAAGGATAACGCGCGCGGGGCACGGGGGCATTTCGCTAACGTTTGGCTCCGTGACTAGTTATATACTTAAAACTGTATTATTCGTGTAATAAAGATAAAAATTGTCATATAACAGTTTCTCACTGGACCACCAACAATCTTCTACTAGGTATACAACTTGATTAATACTTCACGCAAGCAATAATACATATATATAAACAAATTATATATATATATATATATATATATATATATATATGTATATATATATGTAAACAAACATTTATTGAAAACACATTTATTGCTGTGTAGTTGCATTTTCTGAACATAGTTCTGTGGTATTTTAATACAAAATAAATGATTCAATTAGAAAGGTAGGCCTACTGAAAAAATATTTAGTTGCCACCGACAGTGCCGTGCAGTAGGTACAGATTTAGGTTATGCTGTTACCAATGATATTATATGTAATACTATATATGTACTTTAGTTAAACCAATGTCTTTAGACAAAATAAAAGTCGTACTATTAATAGTGTTTTTAATGTTTAAGTTTTAACGAAAAATAATACCTTCTTACCCATATAAAAAATGTATGGACGTTTTTAAGAACACTTTCTATGACTGAACATGACTCATTTATTGTTTGAAAATCCTTCACGTAATAACTAAAGGAAATAATAATATTTATTAAAGGTTATGAAAGGAAATAGTTTTGCCAGTTTTTCTGTTTTCCCCAAATCAAAAACCAATCCATGCACCAAATTTAAAAAACAGTCATGAAATCAACACGTTAAAAACAGTAAGATAGTAAAATACGCGAATTAGTAAAAGAGGAAGTAGACACTTCGATGATTTGTACGCAGTTGTAAGCCTTTCTATTGTTATTCTGTTAAAAAACAGCATAAGTAACGACTCCATACAAAAGAGATCAACCGAAAGTAATTTTCAATTCAGTAAATAGTCATTTATATGACTTGATTAAATTCACTAGATTAAAGACAGAACAGAGTAATGTGAATAGCTCGATGTGGCTAATACCAAAGAGCGCCATAGATACAGCGGTCAGTTACCGTGGTAGTTTTTAGAACAAAGCAGTTAAAGTCTCTACTGGTACACAGATAGTGCTAATTATAAAATAATGTTTTCGTTTATGTTAATCCAATTATTTAATTTATATTTGTTTCCCAGAATTTTTAGTAACGCACAGCTTTTTTGCTCGTATGCACTGCACGCCCCTGCACGCAAAATTAAACAAAGATTTTTTCTGTATATCTTTTTAATTGATTAATTTAAATTGTATTAAATTTCTTTAATTATTCACGGCACTAAAAAGTGTATCATCGTAATCAATAATGTTTCAGACAAACATCGAGCTAGTAGTAGTAGAGAGTAGGTCTGGTCCAGCGTTATGAGATCTCCCCTCCCTCTACGGATATGTCATTCACTTCAACGGAGGGCGCGCACTTCTTGTAAATGCGCATTTCTACATGATCGACTGTTTGCTGCAAATCCGGCCGTGTTTCATCATGTGAAGACACAATGCGGTGACTGATGAAGAGGACCTGGCTGGTGGCATTGTTCCCGGAGCTGCAGGCCGGAAACAATGCGGCCCTCGACGGAGGCCGCGCGCCACGCGAGGGGACCGCACGCGCACGCGCCCCGCGCCCCGCACCCGGCACCGATGAGGCAGTTTGTTCCGCCGAGTGATAGAAACATCCCTATTGCGAGGATATTTGATCTGACACCTTTCTAGTTGTCGTTCGTCAGACTTGGGGGAGAGCAAATAATAGCGGTTAAATAAAATTAAAACTTTGTACCGATGATGGGTCGACCCAATCAAGATATCTATTTACACATAATGTGAGTATTTAGCGGGTACCGGGTACGGGTAAAATTAGTCACGAAAATTGTGTTACAAAATTATGTAACATTTTTAAAAACTCTCATTTTATTTCGTATTTTATTTTCACATTTACCGGTGCCGGGATCGTACCGAGCACCACCAAAACTTATTTGACAACTAAAAGATTTTTGAGACATTGAGTAATTATAAATCAATAGTAATTACAAAATATTTGGCCTGTTTTATTTATTTAACTACTTCATACCAATATTGAATGACAATTTTTAACAAATCTTTTTAATCATGTGCCGCCTTCTATAGAAGGTTGGCAACCATGCTGCAGTTGTGTTGATTTATCCTGTGTAAGATCACCAACATTTTGCACATTGAACCACATTCTGAGGTAGCACAGTCAAGATTACCTCCTTCTAGCAACGCTTCTGCTGCCTTCTAAAGGCTGTCCAGCGGAAAAATTTCAAGATTAAATTGTAATTGTTCGTAAACCATCAGGGTGAGGTAAATGGGAGAGATATTGTTCGACGTGCGTGATTTGAGAATTTACCAGTCGCAATGAGTCACTGGTCGGGAGCGCACCGCGCGTCTGCGGTTGAGGAATATTTAAAGTGCGAGCATTCATTGGTTCATGCGCGTCGCGATTTTTGTACTTACTTTAATATTCGACGAGTAAGTAATGGGCCGAGCACGCAACTTATCTGGTATTGTGTTCAAAAGTTCAGACAAGGATGGACAATGGTGACCATCAACGTCAGCAGCGACGCCAGAACATATGGCTCAAGTTCGACGTGATATTATGCCCAATCCGCGTAAATCGATAAGGAAAATTGCAGCCTTTACTGGAACAAAAAAATCAACAGTTTACGTTATTTTGAAAAAGAAACTACAGTTTTACCTATAAAAACTGCAAATCGTGCTGTTTCTCAACGAAAATGACTATTATTTACGTGAAATCTTAGTGAGAACGATGATGGAATGTATTGGAATAGCACTAATGCTTGGAAACATATCGTTTATTGACGAAGCACATTTTCATATCGATGGCTATGTTAATAAACAGAACATTAAATACCGGTACCCCGACAACTCAGGGGAAAGCCATCAAAAATGTTTGCATTGTCCAAAAATGACAGTGTGGTGTGCAATTTCTGCCCGAGGGATAATTGGCTCTAATTTTTTTAACCAGCGAGAGACAGTCACTTCTAACGTGTATTGCCGAATGATCGACGAGTTTTTGGTACTGCAACTACAGCTGTTTTCCGGGTTTAACAACAGAATACAATTCCAGCAAGACGGGGTCACTCCACAGAGTTCCAATGGAGAAACTAAGGCGAATTTTTCCCAATAAATTAATCAGTAAGTATGGAGACTTATCCTGGGCACCTCGGTCACCGGACCTTACACCGTATGACTTTTTTTTATGGGAATACCTTAAATCGAGAGTTTACAGCAACAATCCTCGAACAGTTCAGGCCCTACAAGAAAATATCCGCCGTGAAGTTGCTGCGATTGAACCGACGCTTTGCTCGCAAATTTAAGAGTCCGATTGCAAGAGTGTCTTGAGAGAAATGGACAGCATTTAGACGATCTTGAATATAAAACGTAAAATTCGCATTGTTAAACTCCATTTTGTATAAATAAAATATGAGAATAACATTGTAATTTTTAAAAATTTTTATTTAATATTAAACTTGAAAATTTTCCGCTGGACACCTTTATCTTCCAGTGCATAATGAGTTGTAAAAAATTATATTTTTCATTGTGGATAATTGATTAGTTCTATTGATTTATTCATGCGTCTTAATATAGCATCATTAGTAATATGGTCTAACCGGGAGATTTTTAGTATACGTCGATAGAACCAGAAGATACCAACATTACCCTACCAGTAGCTTTAAGGTGGTAATGTAATATTTTTTTTATGTTCTTCCCCAACACACAAATTTTAAAATCGGTCCTTAAAATTGCACAAAAAATGTTTTATGCGCACACCGTGATCCAAAATTAGACAGAATATAGCTTTTTGCCAGGGGCTGAAACAATCTTTATATTATGAAGACTTCTATAAAATTCTAGCCGCAACGATAACGTAATGACGTTTGTCCAGCCGTGAGTTACTTGCGAACCATATGTAATAACTTCATGTGCATTCTGGTCCGTGATTTGCTAACACTTAGGTCTTGCATGAACCTAATTGGTTTTTCCAATTCTTATAATAATTGTACTGAACTAAATATTTTTTACTGAATCAATGTCGGTATCTTGACAATTGTGGATTTTTTGCATTTTTAAAACAATTTGTGCCTATGACTGCTGTTGTCGAAAGGGATTAATCTTTAATAAAAACTGCGTAGAATGAGATTTCTACGTATTTGTTTTACTTGACAGACTAAACGTTTTATGTTTTTAGTGTATTCCAACCTATGATTCTATATTTCAGTGTTTGCATAGATAAAATTTGTAGGTTATAATTTATCATCTGTCAAATTTGCATTTTTCTGGATATTATTATGTTAGATTATTACCAATATTTAATTAAATGTCAAAATACAATTTTTTCTGTTATGAGTTTCGACTATGTTAATTTGTAAAGCTGATTAATTAAATACATGTTTTTGAACACTGTTAATTAAACATTTAAAATCCGTTGTCGGAAGTAGAAATCGTAGAAAATATTTTAAGCGAAATTGAAAGCAGAGTACGGTACCGAGCAATAAAAGAACTTGCCTATTTTAAAGTAATAATAATAATAATAATGTGTTTATTCCAGCGTGATCAGGTTTTTTTTTAAACCTGATTTGCCATAAAGATAATACATATTATCTTTATGGCGAATCAGTTATGAAATAAATATAATGCTATGAAAAAGAAAACCTAGGAAAATATTAATAAATACAAAAAAAATTTTTTTTTTAAAAAGTTAATAAAAAGTAAAAAGTTCACACATATATACACACAAAATATAAATATTATGTATAAAACTACTTCAGTCACGGCTATTGTTGTATATGTAGCTATTTTGTAGGCGCTGCCATTCTCTGGTCAGGGAACCAGCTTTCCATGAGAGCGCCGCTTGCACCAGAGAGTTGGTGCTGAGCTCCAGCCGCAGCTTTACGCCAGCAACTCGATGTCTTAGAAGCGGAACGAATCCACGTATACGGCCTTCGGTAAAAATTGTAGATGCGCTACAATAACGCGCCAATCCGAACAGTATTCTGTATGAGTTGTTGTACTGAATTCCGAGACGGTTATACGTCGCTTGCTTGTATTTCGACCAGAGCTCGCAGGTATACATGCTGGTGAAGAACAAATACATAAATAAATAAATAAATAGAATGGTGAAGAACACGGTGGTGGTAATAAATGTACAATTATAGTCTATTTTGAAATAGATAGAATGAATTGTTATTAAAATTTAAAAAAAATCTAAATTGGTTAATCATAATTTAGCTAGTTTATGTTTATTTATTTAATTTTATAATTTATAGAACAATGATACAATACATAAAAAATATAGTTTATAGTAGAAAATATAGTTATTAAACCTTTTATATGTGATCATTATATGCATTTACTGTAATGCTAGTCCCCACTGCAGCCTGTAGATGATACCGTAGTGGGTACGAGCCGTGCATTGACAATAAAAGTATAATGTTCCTACATAAAAATGAAATGCGACAGCATACCTAAGTATATCTGAACAAATTACTGAAAGTATAAAATAATACAAGAACTTAAATATACCTGTATATTTATAAATAAATATTTTGCATGTATATATACAAATATGCAGCGGCGTGCATAAGACATGAACTTAGGTTATGCTGCTAATATAGATGGTGTAAAAGCGAGGGGTATTATTATTAGAGGTTGTATTCATCATTGGGTGTGCATTATTACTAGTACTCTTGGGAAGTTTTTTTAGTTATAAAATATTCTTTAATATAAAATAATATAACGTTTCAAATATATTGGAATGCGTACAATCAAGTCCGCTTCAAATGTATTGGATTACGTACAATCAAGTCCGCTTCAAAGACACACTTTTGGCGCATTGCAAAACTTCTGTCAAAACGAAGAAGTGTATTCAGACCACCGCGCGGTGCGAGACTTGCATTTAGTATACGTATGGGACAGATTTTGCGAAAAAACACATGCGCAGCTTTATTTGCCAATTTTAAATTCCTCCGCTAGTTATGCGGTTTCAGTTAACACGTTAACATAAGAACTGAATTATTTTCGGGTAAATTTACATACTCAATGTATAATATTTAATTTAAATTTATTTTGCAAAGATTATAGCTATGTACAAGTTTGTTTATTGTGTAGAGTGCACGCCCCTGCAAACACGATTTCAAGAAAAGGTATAATTTAATCGGCAATTGTCATTCAATTTATAATTTTTTCACAAACAGTGGAGGAAACAACAAATAAATTAATTGGGTTGGCGTTACTATTTTATAGACATTTTTGTGTGTTTTTTTTAAACATTAAAAATGTTTTGATAAATAATTCAATTCAATTTCGCGCAAACCATTGGGAGATCCCGGTCCGAAGCGAGTGTCTTCCACGCCATGATCGGGCCCTGTGACGGTTTATGGCTGATCATAAGATGAGAATCGTCCATGAGGTTTGCCGTGTACGCCGATCCGATGGAAATACTTTGAAGAGATAGATCGCATGAATAATTCTGACAAAAACTCTTGAGAAGTTCGCAAATACATATTGACCGTTAATATTTCATTTTCTCTTAGGGCTATTTTCTGTATAGGTATAGCAGGGATATTTTTTATTATTATGCATAGCACACGTTCATTGTGGATGTTGATACAGACATTCCACCTTCAGAGGCGTGTCGCTATTAAATTAAGTGCCCATTTTATAAACTAAATTATAGTAACTTTCCAAATTACCTGCACCAGTGTGGTGCCCTTGGAAATACTATCACAGATTCCCTCTGGTGTTCTCCTCTGATTGTACTTCTCGAGTTGCTTGGTTGAGTCCTTGTAAGTGAAACTCAGTAGATATATGTGACAATTATTGTTTATTACAACAACTTAGTTACAGAAGGTACAATTATAGAACTTAGATATTTAATACTATTATTACGAAGGAACGATGGGATAAGAAAGCCGTTCCCCAGTGATGGCCTCTTATATCCCATGACCCCCACCATTCATTTTACACTTACACACATACCCACATATATAAAAGTGATAGTTCTCACATAAATGTAATTCTACGAAAATATGAACAGTGTACTGTCAATGAGTTTTCGTAAAAAAACGAGACTGAAATTTCTAAATTTGAATATATTTATTGTTTATATATATATTTATTCTTGAACTAAAATAATGTAATGTACCTTCCCGTCCCCCTTCACGTCCCCGTCCGGCCTCTCCGCCGATCAGTCGGTTGGCGACCTTGAACGAGTGCGGTTATGCGTTGACCTAATTTAAAGAATTACAATATTATATGTTTGAGACTTCGCGTCTATAGTGTCGGAACTCGTCGCCTTCTAAAAGAGTGAATTAAAGATACAGTCAATATTTTGGAGGTGCCAGCAGAACTGGATTGTGGCGAGTGCCAAACTCCTTCCGTATTCTGAATTCTTCCGGCATCTATGCTTATACGCAAGATTTATAATAAAACCACACCACGTACCTATATATATATATATATATTTTAAAGCACAAAATTATGTTCATTAAATATAATAACTATTAAGTACACAATAATGGTGAAAAATTAATTTTATCGTTTTAACAAATCGTTATTGAGTATTATAGGTAATTTTCTAAACGACTGACATCTAAAGTGTTTTTGAGTCTGTTGTATTAAAAAATGTTTTGGTGATAAGGTCTGGTGTGATATTACATAATTAACACGCATGTACTTATTTTTTTATCGATTGCCTGTAAAAATTTGAACAAAATTAAGAGGATGAAGCTGCAAACACGAGTTTTGCTAGACGATGTCCATCCTGCAACTGAATTTATATTTAGTTCAATTATTCAGTGCGTTATTTCTACGTAATTTGGTCGTCGTGTTATGAGTAGATAAAATATCAGTGCCGGCCCTAGCCTTTGTGGCGCCCGCAGGTAAAACTTTTCTGGGCGCCCTCATCTTTGATTTAAAAAAAACGGTGTATGTGTTGAAGCATTCTTTCAGATTCCGCAGTTACAACGTCCTTCTTCGGCCAGACCCTCTTTTTCGCGATTTAATCTCGCACTGATGATAAGATGGAGAGTATTGTACGGGCGAAATATTAATTTCTGAGTTATCAGAGAGTAGTTATTGTGATACTGGAGAATTAGCTGTAGTTTTCTAGGGCAACATTTCGGCGGAGATATTTGTGATTATACTTGAAGAAGCAAAAGATGGTTCTTCTGGATTTATTTGACGTTCGTCTTGCTTTTTTTGCATTATGTATAATATTTTGTAATGCTCATAAATTTTTATTTTATTCAAACTGCAGCTCTTTATCGGCTTTTTCTTTTTCAGACCCGAGCTCGCCACCCCATCGGGCCGGCCCTGTAAAAGATTGATTGATAATGATTGCAAAATACTTTACGCTAATAATTTTCTATATTACTATTTTACAATATTTATCTAAAACGGTTAAACGTATGTATATATTATGTGTAATAATTTTTATATCCTTAATTTATTTAAAATATTATCGAAAATACAGCACTAAATAATTTACTTTGACGCGATAAGTTTTGCGCGATAGCATGGCAACAATTTTATCACGTTTTCACGTGATAAAATTGTTGCCATGCTATTCTTTATTTCGTGTTGCCATGTAATTTTTTATTTTATATTGCCACACTTTCCTGAGTAGTCTTTCGTATTATTTTTACAATAAATTGTGTATAATACTAATTATTTTCTTCAAAATATATATTAGAAATAATAATTACACTATAAAAACGTATCAAAAATAATATAATCTCACCAACTAGCTAACATACTATTGTGCTGTTTATCTGCAGGTGTAGGCAGGGAGGATAGTACGCCACATTCTTAATTAAGATTTATCATCATTATTTTAGCGCAATACCACCCAATCTGTCTTTATTTAGTTTGCTTTTATCCCAACTTAGTTTGAGGCAACCCGCCGCTCTATGAAGTTACCATGAAAATAGAACGTCTTTGTAATCGTTCCTGTAGTATTCGAAAGACGCGTCCGAGCCATCTTAATTGCTGAACAAAATATAAAAGTATAGCATGATAACAAAAAATATAAACACAGTACACTAAAATATTTTGAAACGTTTAATATAATATCAATTTAATATTAAATTAAATTTTCTGCAGCTCAACTACTAATTGAAAATGATTAAATACATTGGAACCCCGACTTCAAATTTTTGAAGGGACCAACAAAAAAAAATGTAAACAGAGGGAAAATGTAAATTGGGGGTATTAAAAAAAAATCCTCTGTAGGATGAGCAGATACTTCTTCTTCGTTGGAAAATTTTTCTTCTGTCAAGTTTTCGTTTATACGACTGTCCACTATTTCGTCAATTTCCACTACGTCCGATGTTATTACATTGGTGTCAATGTCTAAGTAAGTCTGCAAGGGTTATCCATGAATTCTTTCCCAGCTATCAATGTTGTATATTCTATCTGATTTTCTTATTATTATTATTTTCCTGCTGATTCCAGCTTGTAAGAAACAATAAAACAACAAGACGTACAAATTACGTAGGTATGAGAATGAAAAATGCGTATATTCGCCGGCACACTCTTGGCTTTATTGCGGAAAAAGAACTGGTTGAACGAATTTCAATATATTTTCAACGTAAATTGCGGGAAAGACAAACGTAAAATAGAGTTTTTAATGTACTAAAATAACACGCAAATGGAGGGGAAACGTGAATTCCAGGCATGTAAAATCGGGGTTCTACTGTACATTAAAACATAAAAAGCATTTTCAAATAAAATGGATTTTAGCTGCATACATGTACATCTCCGGTGTTGCACGAGTAAATCCCTTATCTTCCCCGCCGTCCCTACACCAAACCGCCTTCTTCTCACCCCTGTTTTATCTGTTAGATAAATGTACCTATCCATAAAATGCCTCCTGATCATGATTCCGGTCCCTAGGTCTGAGGATTTTTATTCATTCCGGTGATTTACGCGGGTGCGGTTGTACAAATACAAAAACAATATGGTTAACTGCTGATTTGTGGAAGTGAAATAATTTTCGCGGGTGAATAAAACATTTACTTTTATGATGCACTTAATACAGCTCGGCGCGCAGCCCGGGGCGTCAGCGGTCAAGTTGAAACCGGCCAAGCTGAAACCGGTCAAGCTGAAACCGGCCAAGCTGAAACCGGCCAAGCTGAAACAGGCCAAGCTGAAACCGACCAAGCTGAAACCGGCCAAGCTGAAACCGGTCAAGCTGAAACCGGTCAAGCTGAAACCGGCCAAGCTGCAAGTTACAGGACACAGGTGTCGCCCTACAACCCTCACTACATCATTCAGTATTAAATCACGTCTGGCCGTCTTTAACTAAAGATTCTTTTATTACAAATAATCAAAAAAAATAAATAAACAAAAATAAATATACACACTTTGTGGCCACTATTATAAAAGTGGTCCAAGTCAATAAATTGGAAAAATTAGTTTTACAATTATTTATTATTTCGACATATAAATGTTGCATGTAACTTATGAGGAAATAAAAAATTTAAAGTTGAAATGACTTAATGACTCAAAATACTGTTGAACGTCGTAACAATACACTGAATATAACGCTTCAAAATTTTTACAATTGTTACGCAAAAAAATTGAGGTGATGGGCCAATGGTGGAAAGTATCGTTGCATGTTTCTCTTTTTCTCATTTCTTTGTGAAGCCTGATTTAGTGATATTTCATGTTTTTAAGTTTTTCTCTGCGAGTTTACGATCAATTTCTAATTTTAATAATTCTGAAGATAGATGACGGTGGGGAAAAATTTATTCTTAATAATGACAACTCCCATCACTTTAATTTCATCTTTTAAATGGAAAAACGGGTAAAAACATGTTGAAAAATTGATGAACCTACCGAAATTTGTTGAAAATGATAACAGTATATCAACATTTTTTGGTTTTGTGCAAAATTTAGAAAGCAGATGCATTCGAATTAAAAAAATGTTTTGACGGATGTCAGATGACTGATTGGAAAAATGTTGATTTTTCAAAAATAAAATTTCTTTTATCTTTTTAAAAAACTTTTGTTTCGTCTTCATCTAGAAAACCAGATTTTACTTGGCCATTCAGGAGGAAGGCTAAATCTCAAAAATCGATGATGTACAGTGCGATGAAGATTTTTAATGAAATACTAGAAAACATAAGAAAGAAGGAGAAACTACACATAAGTATATATATAAGATAAGTGATCCTTTCTTAATCTTACTCACTATACTAAGATCAGCTTTAAATTTTTCCTTATTTATTCTTTACTCTGTCATAAATAGATCTGCCATATACATGCCCAAGTGATCTCATTTCCACTGCATTCAGTCTAATTTCGCTCCTCTTCTGCCAGCTCCGGACCTCACTTCCATATATCAGTGTCGGTACCAGGATTCTATAGTGAACCATTAGTGTTTCTCAGTTGATATGTTCCCATTAGCCATATTTCCATTCAAAGCGCCGTTTACTTTATTCCCTGCAGTCACCCTCCTTTCGATATTTTTTCTGTCTTTCCGTTTCTATCGAACATACTTCCCAAATACACAAACTCATCTACTTGTTCCAAACATTCATTACCTACAAGTATTTTGCACGTTGTCTTGTTTTCTCGAATACCATCACTTTCGACTTGTTTATATTCATAATAATAATTCCTTGCATATATCGTACATTCTACTCACTGGTCTCTGTAATTCTTGTTTATTATTTGTCATTAATACTGAATCATCGGTGTACAATAAACAGCATACAATCAAATCGCCCATTTTCGCTCCAACATTAATATATTCCAGTTCTTTCACACAATTATCAATATACAAGTTGAACAGACCCTGCTAGACACCCATTGTAATGTCAAACTATACTAAATTAAGAATAAATTAATATATGCATACATTAATTAATGATTTTTACGTTGATATCAGCACAATTATAAATTCTGTCAAACGATGTGACTTTTTTTTTGCAGTTAGTTCTCAAACATTCTGTGAATTTTCATCACCGTATATTCGACACTCGCATTTTAGTCAAGTACCAACGAATTTTACCTACTGAGGAAATGATGTGTTGTAAACTTCTTTGGAGAAACATTGCTTTAAAAACAAGCAAACAGTACTTTATAGGCTCATTTGTACCAAGGGGCCAAGGTGTGTCTATAATAACACGACCTATATTATAAAGAATATAAAGGAATCCATACATTGCGATACTTGTTCCAATGACACTTGGCCTATTTACGAAATCAATCTGCTTCCTCTTTTCAATATCAATTACATTTCAATTTACATTTCAAAATTTATCGAAACCATCTTAATTTTAATTCGTCATATATCATTTTTTTCGCACATATGAAAATATAAACGGTTGTTTTTTAGGTCTACTTGTTTAATTTTCGTGAGACTTGAGAATTGAGATTGATAATATTTTCATAAGGCGAAACGCGTCTCACGAAAATTAAATAAGTATAACTAAAAAACGAGTGTTTTTATTTTCATGTGTGTGATTATGAAGTTCTACAAACTTACCTCTGGAACAATAAATATGTTTTTTTTCAAACGAAAATAATATTAAAATACTAATTAAATGTATAAATTAGAAAGATATACATATAAAATCAATTTAAACGAAACATATTGTTGTTGCGTTACCGGGATTCGAACCTGGATCTCTTTTTCAATCCGAGGAAGGTGCATTATTAACTATGCTACAGCGACAGTATTTTTGACGACAAATTTTCGAACTCATATGTTACACTTTTTAAGTAAACAACAATGTTCTGAATAATTACAACTTCACAATAAGAATGTGTTCTTCTTAATAATGAAAATAATATTCACTTTTGATTTATTTTATTTATCTCGATATAATATAGTTACAAGTCACAGATCACTCTTCAAATCTGTACCCAATGACCCAATTGCCTCAGTAAAAGAAAAATAAGACATAATAATTAATTTGATAATTTTTTGCATTTAATTTGTACTTTAGTTTTCAGTTATTTTCCGAAATTTTTAGTTGTGCACGACTTTTTTAATGTATGATTTGCACGCTCCTGTTCGCTAAAGGTTAATAGGATAAAAGCGACGTTTCTTTATTGCCTTATATTTAAATAAAAATACGTTTGTCTTAAATGTTTTAAGTTTTAAAAATATTTATCTCTAAATTTTTGAAAGTGTAATATACGAATTAAAAGATTTTAAACGGATAGATTTAATAGGTATTTAGTATAATTTTCTAAACCAAAATAGTCGTACTTGTTTGTAAAATCGGATTTTCGCAAATATTCATATATTAATAAATATACCGTAATGTTCTAGATAGCGTTTAAGTTCGCTTTATTTTACACTGGACGCGTCTGGTATCTACCTACATGTTCAATACTTCCGTTTCCGGTTCTTAGTGTTTGAACAGAGTGAACAAATCGTGAGAAACTTCTTCCTCTTAAAATTTTCATTTTATTTAAGTGTTTCTAAGATTTTCTTGTAAGCTTAAATTATTTAATTTTAATATTCAGTATTATTTTTATTTAAGTAAATATTGGAAAACTCTTCAGATTTTATTCCTCTGGAATTTTACACATTTGTATAAGATGGGGTAAAAGAATTTCAGTGCCTTTTCACCAGTGGCGTAATTAGAACAATTGGGCCACAATGCAAAATGAAAGGACCCCCAAAATATGTAATGCGTATAAGGTATAATAATATTTTTACTACGCGGTTTATTGATAATATAATATAATCAAAATTAGTCTCTTTTTTCATATAATATTCTAACTTACACGTTAAAAAATACTAGTAAATATGATTTTAGGCATTTATATGAATTTTCAACCGTATAAATCCTTGTTTTGTTTTTTTTTTTAAATTTTGTAATGCCATTTATTGCTCTAGTGTATTTAAAAAAATATTACTCCGTATTAGCGCTGGAAAAAATGGTACTCGTAATAGTATCATTTGAGGCCCTGTCAAACGTGGACCTCAATGCATCGCATTGGCTGCATCGGCCCAGTTATGCCACTGCTTTTTATCATCATCAGACTGAATACGATAAGGGAAATAAAGATTGTAATGTAGGGAGTGTAGTAGTGAATGAAGATTGCCAGAATGGTCAGCAGAGAACAGCCAATACTCCTGCGGGCGTGAAGTATCTATGATGTTATCAGTCAATATCAATTAAAAATATTATTCGAAGTAGCTGATTTTCAATATGGTCTTACTAGTGGCATAACTACGCCAATGCAGCGCATTTGGCCCAAAAAGTTCGCACCCTACAATGCATTTGGTACTAATTGAGTATAGATATCCATCCCAGTATTAATAATAATCTACAGGAAGAAATTAAATTTAAAAAATCGTTTGTCACGTGTATTATTGTACACGTGTATGAAAACATTATCGATGTTAGGCACTAGACCATTGCCATAAAGTGAATATTTGTATTTTTTATCTTCTGTGCCCAGTTTTCTGAGCTAATCTACCGTGTATATTTGACCTTTCCGTCTGACACTTTAAAGCCATAGTAGTCGAAGAGTTCGCATAAATAGTGACACGACAGTAGATGAAACTTACACAATACAACACTACTCGTTCCATACAACACTTATTTTCGACTCGGTATTGAAAACCAGTACCTAAAAACGATACACCCTGCTTTCGACACGGTACTGCAAGCCGGTACTTAATCACGACATCAACAGCCGTACATAAAATTAGGTCCGATGATGGACCCTGTAATGATGGACTCAGAAGCCCTGCCGTGAAATTGAAACATTTTAAAGTATTTTTTAAATTGCTAAGTGCATGCATAAGCCTTATAAACTTTTATTTTTTCAAGAAAGTGTGAATATTATAAGAATTTTGCAGTTCGAGTGGATTCCTAGAAGTAGAACATTCTACATACAAAATTCATACATTCACCGGTAATGCAAATACCATAATGAGAAATTGACTTTTTCAACATTAGCCTTACTATGCTTAAAAGATTCTTTTTATGAACTGCCACAATCTCAATTTTGACCAATCATTCTATTTATAAACACATCTCGCTCTCCCTTTATTGCAACAATAGTTGCAACCTCCCCACCCTTTCTCCCACCTTTTTTCTTTTCATTTATCTTCTGCACCTAAACATACTTATGTACCTAAACATTTCTGTGGATTTTCGTAAATAGTATTACATGTTAAATATTTATTATGTTAGTTATATTAAGTTTATGAATCCATGGTTCAAAATCCATGGATAAACCACGCATTACTAATAATCAGGGGCATGCAGTGCATACAAGCAAAAAATCTGTGGATAACTAAAAATTCTGGGAAACAAATATAAATTAAAAAATTGGATTAACATTAATGAAAACATTATTTTGCAATTGGTGTTTTCTGTGTACCAGTAGAGACATTAATTGCTTAGTTCTAAAAACTCACTGCTGTACTCATGGCGGTCTTATTTTATTCGCCGCATCGTGCTATTTACATTACTCAGTTCTGTCTTTAAGCTCAACGTTAGAAAGGGATACAACTGCGTGCAAATCATTGAAGTGTCTACTTCCTCTTATTACTTATTGGCGAATTTCAGTATCTTACTGTTTTTAACGTGTTGATTTCATGATTGTTCTTTACATTATGCATATCATAGGTGCATGGATTTGGATTAGCAATTGGAAGAATTATTTCCTACATTATGCATATCATAGGTGCATGGATTTGGATTAGCAATTGGAAGAATTATTTCCTACATTATGCATATCATAGGTGCATGGATTTGGATTAGCAATTGGAAGAATTATTTCCTACATTATGCATATCATAGGTGCATGGATTTGGATTAGCAATTGGAAGAATTATTTCCTACATTATGCATATCATAGGTGCATGGATTTGGATTAGCAATTGGAAGAATTATTTCCTACATTATGCATATCATAGGTGCATGGATTTGGATTAGCAATTGGAAGAATTATTTCCTACATTATGCATATCACAGGTGCATGGATTTGGATTAGCAATTGGAAGAATTATTTCCTACATTATGCATATCATAGGTGCATGGATTTGGATTAGCAATTGGAAGAATTATTTCCTACATTATGCATATCATAGGTGCATGGATTTAGATTAGCAATTGGAAGAATTATTTCCTACATTATGCATATCATAGGTGCATGGATTTGGATTAGCAATTGGAAGAATTATTTCCTACATTATGCATATCATAGGTGCATGGATTTGGATTAGCAATTGGAAGAATTATTTCCTACATTATGCATATCATAGGTGCATGGATTTGGATTAGCAATTGGAAGAATTATTTCCTACATTATGCATATCATAGGTGCATGGATTTGGATTAGCAATTGGAAGAATTATTTCCTACATTATGCATATCATAGGTGCATGGATTTGGATTAGCAATTGGAAGAATTATTTCCTACATTATGCATATCATAGGTGCATGGATTTGGATTAGCAATTGGAAGAATTATTTCCTACATTATGCATATCATAGGTGCATGGATTTGGATTAGCAATTGGACGAATTATTTCCTACGTTAACCTTTAATAGAAATAATCATTTCCGTTAGTTATTACGTAAAGGATTTTCAAACAATAAATTAATCATGTTCAGTCATAGAAATTGTTCTTAAAAACCTACATACATTTTGTATATGGGTAAGAAGGTATTATTTTACGTTAAAATTTAAACTTTAAAAACACTATTAATAGTACTCTAAAATTAAAAATATATACATGTTAGGGTGGTATAAACGACGGATTTATTTTGTCTAAAGACATTGGTTAAACGAAAGTACATATATTGTGTTGCATATATTATACGAGTATATGATTGTATAATGTCATTGGTAACAGCATAACCGAAATCTATACCTACTGCACGCCACTGCTAATAATGATATAAAATACTTATTTAGAGTGTCTTCTTTTCCATTCTGTATCTAGGTCTAATTTTTATAGTTACGCCGCTGGGCGACATATTATTAATTTCAGAATAGGTACGTGCAGTCCATTTGAAAACGAACCATATTTTTTGGATTATCGCATTTTACGTCGACGTTTTATGTTTCACTATCAGACATTTTCTATCAACACGTTATGTTTATCTCATAAAGTATATACATGTACCTATATATCCTAATCCCTTAAGATCAAAAGCTACAGCCAGTGCATGCTCTCTGTGCCTACTAACATACGGAGCCGAGACGTGGACACAAATGAGATACACAAATGAAAAGTTGCCTAAAGAGCAATGGAAAGGATTACTTACGCTTGGCACATCTCGCTTGACTGCCTGCCCAATCTGTAAGCTCAAGTATCAATGAGCTGGACATGTCTATTAAAGAGATGATAGACCGCGGGGAAGGAAGATCCTGGTGGAAGCTTGCACTGGTAGAAGAAGTGTCGGCCATTCCATGTCGATGGAGCGACATCAGGAGAGTGGCTGGCGGCAGAAGGATGAGAAAGGCGACAGCGGAGGAGAAACGCAATCTGATGATGATGATGATATCATAATGTCCTTTCTGTGTATCAGCGTAAAGAAATTTGAAAGGAAACTGATACATTACACTAGAGTGAAATGTCAATTTTTATTTGAAGTATACGAGTTAGGCAGTGAGACGTGCAGTAGGTATAGATTTAGGTTATGCTGTTACCAATGATATTATACATTCATATATAATATATGTACTACAATATATGTTGTACATAGGATTATGAACTTTAATTTAACCAACGTTTTTAGACAAAATGAATCCGTCGTTTATATGACCCTACAATGTATTTATTTATAATTTTAGAGTACTATTAATAGTATAAACACACACATACATACATGCATACACACATACATGTCACATCAATATTATTACTATTTTCAAACTAAGCTGAACGCTTGTACTGTGTAGGTATACAATACATAATGTGTTTTTTTAGAGGTTTGTTTTTAGAATTTTTCCATTGACAGCCAATTTGATAGCTGACAGCTGATTTGTTCTCAGTTTGATTTGCCATTTCACCATGAATAGACTTATGCCAGAACAACGCTCGGAAATTGTGCAAATTTATTTCGAAAATTTACCGTGCGCTACGTCCATTTTATGGTCGACATAATCGTTCACCTGAGCAAGTAATTCGATTTGCACCACGCATACTCTTATTGATAATACTCACCCGCAGAGACGTCGTACAGTGTGCACTGAAGAAGCTATTGTTTCTTCAAAAATGATGCCTGCCAGAACGTTACAGTCAATGGAGAGCGCTATAGATCCATGATTACTGACTTTTTCGTTCCTCAATTGAATGGCATTAATGTGGAAGAGCTGTAGTTTCAACAAGACGGCGCAACATGCCACACAGCGTGCGCCACAATCAATTTATTAAAGAAAACATTCGTAATTTCGCCTGATCATCTGTGAATTGGCCTCCAAGATCACACCTTTGGATTATTTGACATATTGGATATTGGAAGTGACTAGTCTACGCCGATAAACTGGAGACAATAGACGACTTGGAAGCCAATATTCATCGCGTTGATGTCGATATACGGCCCCAGCTGCTCTGAAAAGTGGTCGAAAATTGGACTTCCAGATTTCGCTTTATTCGAGTCAGCCGCGGCTGGTGCCCATATACGCGAAATCATATTTAAATACTAATGGCATAAAATTATTTTTCCAATAAAGCCAATACCATGGCCATTACCATGATTTTTATGTGTTATATTTCAATTTAAAATTCTATACCCCTAAAAAAATTACCCTTTATATACCTATAGGGAGGTCTGTTTTTCCATTTTTTATTGGGACCCAATATTTTTAGTTACACCACTGATTGCTGTCATATACCCGTAAGTATTACCGCAACAGAAGAATATTACATAAACAACTATAAATTATTAGCGATATCAATTAGTATGTAATATTATAGGTACCTAATATTTAATTTATGTAGCCAAAGAAGTGTAGGTAACCATTAGGCCATATTCGGTAGTAAATAGGTAACGACAACCGACCACAACAGACCCACGGTATCACCGGGATTTCTCTCTAGGTGAAAAGTGACAACTTACCAATAAAATAATTTTGACATAATATAGGCCTCCAATAGCGCAGCAGGCCCGGCCCGGTTTAAAATGCCCTGGGCGAAATATAATAATTTTTTAAATTTATTCTTCACAGTAATTGTTAGGTTGTGCTAACCCACCTCTAAAAGGCTCTTCCCCACATCATTATACCACAATTATTAAAGTATTCGTGAAATAAACAACCCTATAAAGGATGTTATTGGGGGGAAAATAATGTAAGTTTACTTAACGAATTTTAATTTGTGTAGATTTTATTTATTTATTTAGGTATATAGGTAAATAAAAAATCTTCATTAGTTTCGTTGATACAAAAAAACCACAGAGAAAATAAAAAAAAGTCCCATTGTAACTCGCCGAAAACATAGATACATATATGATTAAATATGTTTTATTTACTTTGCCCCACAGAACAGTTTTTGTTCAGTTTTGTGGATAAGAAGGACCTTACGACTTATATGTAGGTATTTTTTAAATGAAATAAAATTATTAAATCGCGACAGAGATATTTTGAACAGTGTCTTGTATCTCTTATGTAATAATATACATATTATATTAGCAATGATTTTTCGTACAAACGAACATGTCGAAGGGCAAACAATGCGATGCAATAACAATGACAATGCCCGCTTCAGTAACCCGAGCTAATCATAACATGAACATTGATAATACCTTCGTAGGTAATTTGGCCATAGATAAATGATTTATTATAAATGAACTATTGTATATATGTTATTAAAGCACTGCATTAATTTAATTGATGTTATAACCTCAATTTATTTAAATAATCAATGAAAATAAAAAGCATAATAATTTTAATATTTAAATTGATATATATATACATATATATCAAAACGCGTTTGTACATTCACATTTGCAATACGGTATTATTGGATGGGGAAGTGCATATAAAATTTCAATGTCACGATTAGAAATCACTCAAAAAATGATAATAAAAATTATTCTAAAAAAAAAAGGACTGTCCAAGTATACAAATGTTCACATATTTTAAATTACTAAAAATAGTAGACAAATACAAAAAAAAAATCAATAATTCAAATTTTCAAAATTAAAAATCAATTAAATTTTAGAAGCTAATTCAGATCTACAAGATACAGAGATCAAATTGATATCCCAAAACTAAAATATACCGCAACTCAAAATTAATATATTTATCAAGGTATCAAATTTTTTAACAATCTTCCATCACAGTTAGAAAAATTATGGACTATCATAAATTTGTAACTGAAGTAAAACAAATATGTACACAGACTAACTGAAACATTAATTAACTCGTATATACTCCTTCTCTATACACGAGTCTTACTCTCATAGAGAAGAAACAAATGTTAAAATATATATATATATATATATATATATAATTATATTTTTAATATTAATAATATATATAAATAACGGTACCTACTCATATTAGTGCGTATCAATTTTCTCTATAAATGCACAATTTTATTTCGTCTGTGTATTTTAATTGTACTGTTCGACTTTCAAAACTATTATGACTTTTGTTTAAAGTATATCATTGTATAACTTCGTTGTTATACGGATGTTGTTTCGTTGTAAAATGTATGTACGTCAAACGTTTCGATATTCTAAAAGAGATTCAGTCGACATATTGCTTCCATTTAAAACTGGCAGGCTCCTGTGTTCTTATTACCTAGGTCTAACGTTCGCTCTCGAGACACATTAGCGTGCGCTGAGTCGGTTTCCGTTTTTTATTGTCTCAGATCACATATTGTCACAAGCTCTTTAAATTCGCTGCGACCAGCACTGAGATACATGTTCTTTTATAATTTAAAATTAGCATAGCTGCGTTCTAAAACAAATATATTGGACTTTAAGTTTCTCACGATTCAATAGGTAGAGTTAATGCATTTTAGGAAAACTTCCTACCCGCCCCTCCAATAAGTACATTTTGCAACTAAAATATTTTTTAATGAATAGATTTATCCCTCAATTATTCAATCAGGTAGAGGTGAATCAGAAGCATGGATATCCAACAATTTAATATAATTTATACAATTCTTTCACTAGTCCTACAACACTCCCACTCCATATATTTTTATTTTATTTTTACTTTTTTATACATATTTGTGATTCTCTTTTTATTCCAAATAACACCACAACAGCACGAAAAAAAAACTGGCTACTTTAACACAGACTTTAGTCTAGCAAAGTAGCCAGGACAACGCTGTATATATCAGAGGTGAAGTCTACTCCATACTATACAATAAACTATGTATTATGAATGTTTATTATGTATTCACTTCTGTTAGTACAAAAATATGAATGTCAAAATATATATAAATAAATATAAAAATATAAATTAATATTTTTCGTCGTGAAAAATGATTATAATATTATTATATTTTTTTTGTGAAAAATAAATCAATTGAGTTGGTAGATATGGTATACCTTGGCACGTTTCATTTAACTAACAAAAATCAAAGTTTTAGGCTTATAGCGACGAAACCATCAACATAATTGTATACAAGTATCTACACATGAAGTTTAAAACAAAGTTCTATGATATTTAAAAGAAATTAGCTTCTTAAAAACATCTATTCAAACGCATACTCCCTCAAGGGGAATGTTCCCGGTTCGTATCCCTGCAGTAATCGAATATTTTTTCTGTTCTGAAAAAAATATGCGAATAATAGAGCGGAAAACTTTGATTTTTAAATTATTTTTGTTTGTGTTGAAGATATAATAAGTGTTGATGATAATGCGGTGTGTTTTGGTTTGTCGATCTGGCTAAATATGAAAAATGCAACACGTCCGACATCGAACGGGTCACACCCGCTAGTATAAAATCGATCGAGTGTGAATTAAAACAACGAAGCTTTCTGTGCAACGCGCAACTCTGACAACCCACGACCGGTCATGACAATGTATGTCGTCACGGAACAGATTAACTAACTATTGTAATCAAGAATTGGTATAGGCGGCTAGTTGGGCACCTATCGACCAATATTGTAAAACGTTTGTTTATTCTTAATTCAAATTATCAATTTTTCCTATCTTTACTTCACAGACATCAACATACTTATATTAGATCAGCTAGATTGTAAAGAAATGAATATTAAAAAAAAAAGAAAATATATAAACTCCTGATCGACCTCCTCATTCAAGTCTGATTCTAAATACTTCGTGATATTGTCGTGTTTCTATTTATCTTTACTTCTGACTCTTTCCACACCGAAAAAAAGATAGGTCGGGGAACAGGTGCTCGGGCCTTAACGCGAATTTATCGAACAAACCGATACCGGTAAAGCGAAAGCTCTAAAAATATAAAATTTGTTTTAAAATGTGTTGAAAACATTCGGAGAGTCAAACGAATCGTTCACTCAAACATATATTCTATAATTAAAAACAGCCATTGTTCTGCGCACAAAACAATCTATCAAACACAACAAGCAAAACAACACTAAAAATACACGACAATTGAAAAAAAATCTGAAAAACTACAAAAAAAAGCTGCCAAGAACACACCCCGGAGAAGCCTTTTTTGTCCGAGGCCCCTCCCAGCCGGCGGAGCCGCGCCTCCGCGCGGCGCAGCCGGCCAATGGCGGCGCGGCCCGTGTCGGCTCCCATGGCAACCGTCACGGAACAGCACGAGCGAGCACGAAGTTACACGAAATGGGGAGGTTGAGCAAAAAACTCGCGTTTCATATTCAGTATCGGGTCGCATCCCATCGGTGTCGTGTCGGGGCGTCTCGTCGGTTTACTCAGGGATCAAGTCGCCCGCTGCGGCGGCTATGTTTATCAGCCGGGGCTCGTGTTGTTGCGAGCGGCGCACGCACCGTGTCGAGTCACGATAGTCTAAACCGCTTTTGGAAAAAGATTTTTTTACGTACACGTGAAACCAGCTGTTGTTTATTTTTTTCGAAAATGCATCGAATAAAAAGTATCGATTTTTTGAAAATACATTTCAGTTTCTTCGATGAAAAGTGCTTTTGACGTAAACATAAATATCCAGTTCCTTCCAGACCGAGTTCCGTGTCCTCGAGGGGTAGTGTCTTCCGTGAAGTGACAATGGAAAAGGTTCCGGTGCTCCGGACCGTCCGGGACCGCCCGTGCAGGCCCGCCACTGCCTCCCAGCGCCTGTGAGCTGCCAGTGCGGCCGCAGCAGCCCCCTCGCCCCGTGGGGCACCCCACCCACACCCGCCGCCAGGACCACGTCCGTTTTGGACCTCTCGCCGGTTAACTATTAACGAGAGTAATGGATTTTAACCGTGAGTTACCTATTCATCTATATATCTGTGCAGACACACGCACTAATTAAACAAAACGTTTTAGATTCCCGCTCTCAAAAATATAATGTAGAACCTTCATAGTTAAACGTAGATGGCTACAAAGATCATCTCTTTTTTTTTGTTGTTTTTTAAAATCCATAAAGTGAACTGAAGTTCTTTGTTACCATATTCAAGTACTTGAGTAGTAATGAAAAGTAATATAATTTTGTATACCTAGTAGTACCTACCCGTGTATGTATATAGCAATACTACATACCCATAAATAGTTGTAAAATTCCCAGTGATTTTTAATTAATGTTATTTTATAATATACAATTTTTTTAGTAAACAAATAGCAATCACGCCTTTGTGCGTTGTTGTAGTGAGTTCTCTTATATAGGTTTTCTCTTAACTCCGAGACGTTCAGGTCCCGGAGCGATATTTATTTCTTTCGAAAAATATAGAACCTATAAATTTAAAATATTGTCTACGACGAATATCATAAGTAAAATCGTAATAAATTTAGAAACCGCTCAGTACTGAACACGCTCTATGAGAACAACATCTTAGATAGCTAGATCATGTCGTATTATTTCATAATTCACTGGATTACCAGACATCGCGTAGGAAATCGTCAAAGAAGTTGTAAAGTTGTGTAGGCTGTATGTGTTACGAGTTTCCCTCGGGAGGGCTGCGCTCCGGTGCCACGGAGTCGTTCAGACCCGACGCGGAATGCCTCCGTAATGATCTTCACGGCGGAATCTGAACAATGCAAATCATTTTATCAATACGTTTCAAATCCTTAAACGGCTATGGTGAGGTCAAGAAAATGTCCGCATTAGAATACGCGAAAAACATACAAACACACAGACATGTATTTATTCACTCAACTACCTATACCGATTATGTATTATTGGGATCTTGGCGCGGTTTCAATCGCGGAACGCGAAGAAGATCTTTAACTGAGAAAGGAGGCTGCCACAGCCAGTTAGCCGATTTTATCATGTCTATTGTGTACTATCCATGCTTAAGCCAATAAACCAAAAGCAATAAAATTTATAAAAAATAATGGTACTTAATCCTTTCTACTGCGTAAACAGTACATTCTAAGTTACACACCTACCGAGTGTACTGCTAAATAATTACAGAATAATGATTAATTAAAATATTTGGAAAATATTTTATTATATTAGAAACGTTGATTACCTATATTGTTTTTCCTGATCCTTTTTTTAAATAGATTACTTAGATTAGAATTACCGAGAATTTTCACGGAGCTTGATTATCCGCGTAGATCGCAATCTATTTATTTTTATGTTTTTTTTTTATATATTTCCAAAAAAATATTAAAAGTAAATCAATAAAATTATTGCAGAATTAGAATCAGAGTTATTAAGTCTTTTGATTTGTAGCATTCGGTGTCCTGACCAAAAATCTAGTCTGCGAAATTTGCTACGCCAACATTTGTAACAACGTGTAAACTTCTACGCCAGCATTTGTAAGACAAAACATTTATACCTACGAGTGGAAATTTATTTGTACAAGTCGAGCATTTGTATAAAATAGATTTTTATAGTGGAGATTTTTAAAAATAATTAGTTTTCTGTGTATCGTTCTAAGTATTTATCTGGTTTGTATTTTATATTGTTATATTCAAAATGAATTGTCATATAAAGTGTACCATTGTGAAAATGGTTGGCGTATACCTAAATTTCCTATCATTACGGTTACTCTGTGGTACAACGTGATTATTTTAACAAACTAAACATTATAAAGAACAGTTATTACTTGATGATGAGAGAGGCTACACATTTCTAAACTATAGTAATGATGAAATAATCCAATGCGTGTGTAGTACAAAGTTTAGCTTATTTAAAAAAAAAAACAGTATAAATTTCTATTCGGATATACGTTTTGACGTAGGAATAAGTTTCTGTCTTACAAATATTATTAACTTCTTTTATTTAACTTCGATGTCGCTAATAGCAAATAAATTGGTTATAAAATCAAAATATTTCCACCTAGTCTTTCCATTAAATCCATAGTAAAAAAAAAGAATCAATCAAGTGGAGTAACACTGTCAACATCTGTCTTTATTATAATATTTTATTTAAGTACTTATTTAGCATAAAAATAGGTATTTATTTATAGGTGTTTATTATCCGCCATTATTATCTAAAGCTGTTTTTAAGAGAAGACAATATTTAGAAAACACTAATGTTCAATCTAATCTATTATTCAAACCTTTTGAATTTAATTTCTAAGCAGAAATGCAGTCAGCTGCCATTTTAGCTGGTTAACTGGTTTTTGTTTGGTATCAATCCATAAAAATGGCTGTATATTGACAGAAAATTGGTAATTAAACGCTAAATATTGCGGAGATAATATCTGCATAAATAAGCTGGCACCTAGAGTCGTTTTTGCTTTTTTTAAGAAAGGTCATCTTGAAGACGCCATAGTTACCTACAATGATACAATGCGTCTAGATTATTAAATAATCTAATGACTGAGGTTGTAATATTAACGTTTAAAATATTAATTTAAAAGATAATTATATTATAATTCCTAACAATATATTTCTAAAAATAAGGAAATGTATTTGTAATCAAAAAAGCTATGCATAACTATAATTTCTGCAAAATATAGCTTTATTTGATATGTTATTTGTTCAGTGTGTAGTTACGTATAAATTGAAAAATTCCATTTTAATATTTACTCGAACTATCTAGCGGAAGAATACAGAAATAACAAATAATGCTGAGCATATGTTTTGCATAATTTTCCGAAAAATCTATCCCAAATGTGTACGAACTAAACGCTATACTTATCTCGTTCACTCCGCGCGGTGTTGTGAATACACATCTTTGTTTGAATTGACGTATTGCAAAATGTTTTAAATTACACAGTGGAAATTCGTTTTGAAGCGGAAATATTTGAATGAATGTGTTCCGATATGTTATAGACGTTAAATTTCTTCCCAGGCACAGTTCCCTTAGTTCAGAAAATATAACTTCTAATGGCAATACTACCTATCGTAATTATACAGTATTGTTATAAGCAACATAACCTAAGTTCATGCCCAGTGCACGCCACTGCTACCAATCTGAATTTGTTTAGTAATTTATAAAGACAAGATGATTGTAATTGATATACTTATAAGTACTTAGCGTTTGAAATAGTGTAAGTTGTCATTCTAAATTCATTCTTAAATTATTTCTTAAGTTTTTCCTTAGGTCTATTGCACTTGCAGTTCTTATAAATGAGAAATAAAAGACTCCCATGCCGCAGGGTACGCTACGATAAACGTACCATCACCGAACATTGTAATAAAGATGTTGGGCATACTTAATAATGTGTAGGTGTATCTAGAGATAAACGGTACCTAAGTACCGATTTATTAAATTAAAACACGAAATAAAATTTATAAACTAATCATCGCAATAAGAAAATTAAACCTTGGCAGGTAGATAAGATAAGATTAAACAATCCATGATTTGGAAACTAAGCGATTGCACAGAGCGGACCAATGAAAACGATTTTAAATTAATTTTCATGCCTTTGTACGTTTCTATTCAGAGTTTTTTAGGCAATAATGCCGCATATGTACCTATATAATTTGGGTGATTGTGCCTCGGACGTTTTTACCTTTCGCCTGTGTAGGTAGTATTTCGTATTTTCATTAACATAAGATTCAGTTTAAAAATAAAAATAATATTGATTTTACTCCATTTTTTGTTTCATTATCTTGTTTTTTTCGTTTTAATATCTCGCGTATTAATGTGAAATCTGTGTAGTTTATATAACGGATGACCCTGTAGATAAGCGTATCGCAAGAAACTTTGTGTGTAGATTTTAAGGTACATATGAATATATATATATATATATGTCCAGATATTGTTTTGTACGGTGAGACATTTCCTTATTACCACTTATTGAGTTAAAATACATCTACCGGTTTCAAAAAATACAATTTTCTTCTTCAGGTTAAAATTAGAAAATAAAAACAATGAATTTTAACCACATAGTTAATTTTGGTAATTTCAAAAGTAATAATATCTTTAAATGATAAGATCCACCGGTACCTACCATTGTTCTTATAATACATCGAGTTTTAATCAGCGCGTCTATCTGGTAACAAATATTTAGTGGTCATATAAGCTAATAAAATAAATGAGTGTAGCTTTTCTATAATTAATAATATTTCCTGCGAAAAAGGGCCAACTGCGCTGTCAACGTTCATTTTAATTAATGGTACCACCTCCCGTGTACCCGAGCAGAGAGTTATTTATATTTTTTTCTAATGTAGGGTCTAACGGAGGAAGGCAGAGCGGTAAAACGATTAATAAAGTTATTCTGTTGTCTGTGACAATTTTCAGAAAATTCCATCGTTGGATATATATTTTGATTGTATTTGATTTAGATAAAAAATACAAAGGTCATTATGATATTTTTGTATATCTGAATGCAGGTATCACTGTCTTAATGTTGTCGAAAATATATGCAGAAGTATCATTGACTTGCACTGTAGGTACTTAGCTGTATTAAACGCACGATCACGCGACGGACAGGACTCTGAATAAAAAATGGGCTTTGCTTAATTAACTTAATTGTATGCAGTTTTTGTTTCAAGATATTTATACAATATTACAAAGGTAGCATTAAATGTTTATATTAAAAATAATCTCCCTTTATTATCTAAAGCATAAGACAATATTTGCTATGATAGATTTGCTAATATGAAAGATATAGAATACCTAGATTATATGTGCATATGGGTATCTACTTATAGGCGTTAAATGATATCTATAAATTGGTACAATTCACTTTTCTACACCTTCAGATGATGAAGAAGTCATCTGCTTATATAATCCACAACTCGTAGGTATACAAATGGAAGGGTGAGGAAGCCAATAGGTCGAGTGAAGAACCGAGGGTTGTCTCAGGTCTAGCCACTGATGTGTCTTTCACTAGAATGAACAATCTGTTACCTAACAAGCGGGGTGCAATGTTACAATTGTTTTGAACATACCAACGTTAATATAATATATCCACGAATGGACTCAACCCCCAGGCTATTTCTCCCCGGTAAATGTAAAAAATCAGTACCTACCCGTGAGTGTTTCATTATTTTTTAAATGCGGTTAAAATGGATTGCGTTCTCGGCTAAATAATCAGGTAGTTAATTTTTGTTGGAACAATCGCCTTGCACAACCTGCCACTCACAATGAAGGCATTTACAATGCATTGTTGTAGAGTGTGCCAACATTTTGACAATAATAATTGCTCGATGCCAGGTCGACAATAATTATCCTCTATTCGCCCTGGTGCACGAACTATTTGGAGTTCTTCATTAGTAGATTCAATTCCTCAATAGATATATAAATAAATTTACACAGAGATTCATGTAAAACATTGTGTTCGAAAGAATTGTATTGTGCATGTTGTCATTTTTACAAATCGATATTATTGTAGAGCGAACTTGTTCATCTACTACCGGAGGCGGAGTGATCCGTCGTTATTGTTACTAGAACATAACGGTTTTAGTAATTTCACCAAATTTGTTTTCAAGAAGAGTTTTAATAAATGCATTCTAATTTTAATGTGAATTAATCAGAAGATTATAATTAATTCTACATACCTATGAGATGAGTCGACAGTTGGCGATAGTTCTCCAAACGATTAAAAAAATACACATTTGCTCTTACACCGACAGCTTTAGCACATGTCGCCAATTAAACTTTTATTAAATAAAGTTTTTGATATAATATATTCACCTATCTGTAAAAGGTAAATACGAGTAGGTACCTACAACATGATCTAATTGCAGTTTTATATTTGAAAATAGTTTAACTTCACGAGGTAATGTAACACGCGCGTCACAATGGCCGATCTACGATCGAAGAGTACATCGACTGCTATTGACAATGGTCTAATTACGTCTATCGTCCACTGCCCGGGGTGCAGGAAGCTGCTCGGGCGAGCCGCCGGCGCGACGGCCTTACGAAAATATACACGCGTTGATCAAAATGCGGATGTGTTTAGAGTATATACCAATGTGATGATTTTTAGTACATTGTGCCAGTGGACAATAATTTGATAAACGTTTGATCGATATTAGTCGATACCTACATCCGAGAGGTTATAAATATTTATAGTTTGACATTTTGTCAATAATCAATTAATATATAATAACATTGTTTTATTATTTAACGCCAACCGGTTTCTGAATAACGTATGTTCAATTATCAGGGCAGTTACTAACAAAAAATATATATTTATAATTAAATATGATTTTCTCAAAGTTATGTACAAAAATTAGCCTAGCTACTCAAGTAAAAATTATATGTTTAGATTTAGTTTTATACTGCCCTGACGAAGAAACAGATGTTCAAAAACAGGTTGGCGTTAAACAATAAAATTCAAGCGGTTATATACAAAACTTACTTTTAATGAATAATTATTAAAATGCCTGATCACAACGTTAATGCTTTAAATATAAAAAAATATGACATTTTGTTCTCCAATAAAAATATTTCGGTCTTGTTTATATCAGATATATAACAGGTAATCGGTTCTAATTAAACAAATACGTCAATATCGAAAAACATTCTTGCATTCAGACTTTAATAAAAATCACTGACTTCTCTGTTTTTAAATAAAATTGTATACTTAGGGTGTACTTTTGGAGACATTATTCATGTATTAGAAGGCTTAAAATCTATGTAACATTTATTTATTATCATTAATTTAAATTATTATATTAAATACGGTATGATACAGGATTTAGTCTTGTTCTGTATATCTTAATTCTGTTGTTATTTAGTTTAACTCGGATTTTTGGAAGTACATTGGTATTTAACACACCGGCATAGAATAAACATGAAATTGTCCATTGTCAAATTCATAAAAGGTACCTGTAAAATACTACGTGTATATACTTTTTGGAAAGTAAATCTCTAAAGTCTTATTAAGTTTTGTGAAGATTAAAATATGAAAAACACTATTGTCATTGATTTGTATCTAAGAAATAATAGTAATGCGACAATATTTATAATAGTTGTAGTAATAGTTTTTTACATCAACTATTTAGTAGTCCTTTTCTACGATTTATCCATTATCCTCATATCAGCTACCTGCTCTGTTATAAGATTTTACTAATGTTTCAAGTCATGATTCGGAATTGATAGTTTTATTAAATTATTTATTTTGTCAGGAAAGTAAATGATTTTATAATAAAAAATTCTTGTCGCAAATATTGCTACGACGAATGCAACACTATTGAATTAATAATTTTGAGATAATAGAAGATGTTGCGATAAGATTTGTTTGTTGAAATTAATTATATTTCCCTCCCTATTATAAGTCGATCACGTATTGATTTCGTGATCCTGCCAGCGAATCGATTCAAGCGATTAATGTAATCAGTTTATCATATCGAACATAGCTTCAACGTTCATGTCAGCGTTATCATTTTAATATTAAAAATGATAATGGATTTTGCTCGAATTCTTATATTATTTTTGATAAGTTGCCGTTTTAAGTCAGTAGATAAGTAAGACCTACCTGTTTATATAGACAATATGATAATATTACCAAGTATATATAATAGTAAGCCGATGGTGCCATTTTATTCACGTAGATAGTTAAGTTAGGATAATTAATTTGAATTTGGACATGGCGTCCGCGGTAAAATGCCGTGTTACCCATGTTAATTAAAAGCTTACCACATGGTTTCTGGAAATAACAATATGATAAGGATGTGATTACTATCCAAACACTTAAGATAGACCGAGAATATAGATAGATAGTTTATGTAATGATACTATTGTATCAGGTATATTCGAATATTTCTAAACAAACTATCATCAGTTAACTTTAATAATTCCGTCTATAGGTTAGGTTAGGTTATGTTAGGTTAGATTAGATTAGATTAGATTAAATTAAATTAGATTAGATTAGGTTAGGTAAGGTTTGATTAGGTTATACTGCATGGTGTAGCGGGCATGGGGGAGCGGGCAGGCTAAAGGTTTGTTTAAATAGTATTCAACTATAACACAGGCATTACAAATGTGTTCAGAATTCAGAGTTCACATATTATTTATTTTTAAATGCGTCTTTGAATTCACAAATAACCATATTCTTTACAGGAACTTTTCTCAATCAGTTTAAGTTCAATATTTAAATTGAAAAGTTCTAGTGAAAGATAAACGCGTGAAAGCATATAGATTTTTATCTTCCTCTCTTCTTATTTTCATATTACGTCACTTTTTATAGATTTGTTTTTTCTTTAAATCGGGAGATTGACAACAGTGTACTGTCTCTCCAGGGTACGTTTGATCCCGTGAGGGATCTGCGCGTAGGCTAGTATTGTATTAAAATAACTACACATATACAAATATTTAAATTAGTTTTTGCATTCAAGATGTCTTTATGTGTCCCTATAGATAATAAATAAAGAATGTGGCACGTGAAAAAAAGTAAGAATGAACGGCGATCTGTTCTCTCTGCCTAACCTATGTAAAATATCCAAAAAGATTCTTGATGAATTATTTCAATTTAATTTCAAAGATTTATAGGACAAAATTTACTTCATAACTGGATCACACGAACTATCTCTCCAGAGCCCTAAAGAATTATGCCTGCTGCCGCCAATTTACGTGACGCATCTCTGTTTCATTTATATTTTTATTTAAATACGAAAATTATTATAATTTGATGGATATGAATATCATAATTTATGTAATTATCACTTCAAGTTACCAAATCCGTGATAAGGCGTGATAAGTCGAGTTGTTTGCGATGGCAGAGATATACCGAAGATTGCACCTGTTCCAAATTAAAAAAATATTGATAAAAGTATCGTTGAAATTGAAAAAGGCCTCGTCATAATAAGAAAAATTGGAGAGAAAAAGTTAATTAATCATTTGTGTTTGAAAGATGTTACGTAATTCTACAAATATTAATATAATATTTACATACTATATATATTTTAGACAAATCAAGTCTGCGCTTTAAGTAGACTGAATGCAGTGGAAATGAGATCACTTAGCCGTATATGGCAGAATAAAGAATGAAAACATAAGGAAAAAATGTAAAGCTGATCTTAGTATAGTGAATAAGATTAAGAAAGGATCGCTTAGATGGTTTGGTCGTATGCTATGGATGAATGAGGAGAGAACGGTAAGAAAGATATTGGTATAATGCAAGTGTTGATGGTATCAGAAACAGAGGTCGTACGCGGAAGACTTGGCACTCTATCCTGTGTGCCTACCCCCGCGGGGAAACGGCGTGTTGGTAAGTTAGTTAGTTCCGCTGTATAGTTCTTCAATGGAAATAGCTTCAGATGACCCTTTTTCTGCTTTATATGGTCCCTGTGTATTATAAAACATGCAAACCATATTCTATGTACACGCGTTGTAGACTTGATTTCAAATAATATTTGACTGTGTTACCAACATACTTCTTCGTTTTGCTCTTGCCGGAATAGTCATAGCCATATTTTGCAGCCTAACATAATCATCATCTTCATTTGGCGTTACGGGGTCATCCAGGTCCAGGGCCGACACATACTTTCTTCAGACGTCCTTATTTCAAGCCAAACCTCTTAAATCCGAAACATTCCATTTTCTTCACTTGTAATCGCACTCTTATTATTATTATTAATTAATTATTTTCATCTCGATTCATCGCTTTTCTGGTGCACTCTTAGATTGATGGTCTTTGATGGAAGCCTTCAGCAGATATTTTATAATAATATTATGGCGTGTTGGAACGCGGTTTATGGACCTTTCCTCCTCACTGATATTTAAAGAAAATGTGGTAATTCAGCGACTCGATAAATCGAAAATTGGGCACTTGATATTTATTATTCTTTGTGAGAGATATTTTATAATACACGCGTTTTCTTAAAATAATATTAAAATATTGATAGGTGAATTTAATCAGTATTGATCGTCCGTAGATCCAACCTGGCTATATCTATAATACAGATAGATAAAAATTATCTCAAAATCGTTTTTATACGTGTTTTTTAAAGTTATCGAATCATTTATTGTCAAGATATCGTCGAATTAGGTTGTGATTTTGATTCGAACAGTTCCGTATCAGCTCTCAGATAAGGTAAAGTCACACTTTTATATTCTGATACTGATCATTAATAACTAATCCCTTTGATTTCACTTTTTATAGTAGATCTAATTAAAATTGGGAACTAAATACGATACAATTCATTTAAATATTTGAGTTTTACAATTAAATGCTATAATTTCACCCCTAATTCGTATAATTGCGATTCTTCAGGACATATCGTATCTTGATAATTAATTAAATTAAAATAAATACGTCACCGAAAAAATGCAAACAACAAAAAATCAAGTCTGACAAAACTTAGTGACTGCCAACAGGAAGATTCCGGAATCCAGGCGGGTGGTAGTTCTGGTTTATTCGGAAAAATGGTTTGTCTTTTATATTTTGCCAGTAACATATTTACTTTGTACCTATATTATAATGAAGTCACATTTTTATTGTGAAGTCGCAATTTTAATTGGTAATAATATATGTCTCATTTGAGGATTTACAGATAAAGTTTGAATTTATTGTAAATTAAATGGTTAATATGGTGTAATGGTAACGTATTCTCCGGTTTCGAATCCCGGAGGTAACTAAATATTTTTTCGATAGACATATTTCTTCTGTATATTTTTCTGTTTAGTTTAGTTGAGATATTTTGAATGTTTGATGTATCGGTGTGTCGCTAGTTGCTCTTCCAAATATTCTCTGTATATTTCTAGACTCCGAAGTAGAAGGTTCACAATATTACAGTTTTCCCGGTTTGTACTTTTAGCTTTGACTAAGGTAATATTATTGTAACTTTGGTGGGTGATTAGAAAACATGACGTTGAAAGGAGTGTTCGGATTATGTACTGTGCATTATTAATAATTAATAAAGTGGTGTATATTGTTTTCAGATTCCACCGCTCGGCGTTGACGCTCGGGATTCACGTTCGCGCTAAAATCTTCGATCCAAATCGCAAATCGCCGAAATCATTTAAGAATATTGACGCGAGAAAGATTCAGTGCGCCCCGTCTAGTCGTAGCAATAATATAGCTTTAAAATAATTAATTAAGTGGGATGCGAAAGTTTATTTTATTGACAATTTAATGGTGATTCATTTTGATTTTACTGCGGCTGTAAATCAGTCGAAGTAGTCGGTTGTCGATCGAGCTCCGCGGTACCTACCTACCGGTAGAAACGTTTTATTACCCGTAGGGATTTTAATAATTAAAAATATATTTTCCTTTTAAACAGTGTTTGCCTATTGTAAAATATATTGGTGCTTCCATATAAAACTGGTTTCTGACACCGCGGGTCGTGACGCGTCGGAGCGGAGAGTACCGAGAGACGGACGGCCAGCGGTCCAGGGAGCTGATGATGGAGACGGAGCAGCCCGGGCGCTGGTGCGGCGGGGGCGGCGAGGATGAGGGGCTCTTCCATCCCCTGGAAGGCGGCGGCCACCACTCCCGGGGGAGGTACTACCACCACAACCCCGTGCACCCCGCCTACCCCGCGCACCCGGCGCATCCCTCGCACGGTAAGAAACGCCATTTATAATATTTCCACATTCAAACGGTTTGAATTCATCATTTTAAATATATAATACAATATAGCTTTCTGTTTTTCGAGGCATCTACAATTTATAATATCACAAGTAATAGAGATCGACGAAAACAGCTGCAGCGACAAGAGAATCTCAACATGAAAGGTGGAATAAGACGCCACAAGAACCTAATTGATACTGCTGTACTAGTAACTAGAAAGTATCAGAGCCGTGTATGATTCTAACTCCCCTTTCCATTTTATTCGTCACGTTTTTCCCATGGAAATTTGAAATTGAATTAGTCTGAGGTAAAAAAGAAATGATTTTATCCAGCAATAGATTAGCTTTTGTTAACGTTAAAACCATGCATATGCCCAAAAAACAATTATCGAGCTGTGACGTGTAAATTTAGAGATGACTGTTTATTATTTAAATTAAGTTAACATATTTCTCTCCAAGTGCATGTGGTAAATGGTTGAAAGAATGGGATACCGCCGCGCGCCTAGATTATCCAATTCTTAACAAAAAAAACTATAAATTTCCTCGTAATTTCTCGTTTTGAAAATGCTTCGATTTTGTATATTTTTTTTGCATTCTCGTAATATCCGCTCGCTGGACTATATCTGATGCACACAAATCTATTTTGAATCAAAATATTTTTTAATGTACTTGAAAAGTAAGCTTTGTGTCAAAAAAGAGGTAGGTAGTCGCCCTGGCTCGAAAAGAAGTGACAGGGCGCCGCTCTGGCCTGCCCTGATCGCACTACACCACTGGCTGTGGCTGCTGATGTATTATAGAATCAAATTACAAATTTTTTATAAATTTTTAATTTTTTACTAATTTAGATCGTTCTACTATCTCCCATTTTCATGTTCAAATCTATCCGGGCCACAATAACTTGATGTATTGTAATAAAATACCAATCATATACATTTGAATCACGCTGTATTGAGCTAATGGATCAAAAATTGCTATCAAAACACGTATTTATATGTACCGTAGCGAGGCAGGTAGTAGCTGATAGGCTTGCAAATATTCATAAATTCGCTATATATATTTTGTTATGTATAAAAAAAAATGTTGGAAGCTGTGTATTATATTAAAGTGTTATTTTACTAATAAACATTGTTTTATCGGAACTGAACTCGTGTTGCATTTAAAGAAAAAAACAGCTGGCACAAAACTAGCCAAAGATAGGTGTTCCGCTTACTTTCAGTATTATTACTCTGTAATGGATAGGCAGACGCGCATCAGGTAATCACACTTGTAAACGTGCGCACGCACGCGATACAGATAGAGTAGTCATAGCTTTATGAAAGTTGAAACAGTAGATAATCGTAAATTACAGTTAATTTTTGACATCAACAGAGATGAAACATATTCCTTTCAATTTATGAACGTTTATCAAGTGTGCCGAGAGTCCTTCCGAGAAAGGCGGCCGTAAAGTGGGCCCGAGCGCGACACTTGATAGGGCTCTGATATTCGTCGCGTTTATTTACAATGAAAGGTTTTATAAACTGTTTACTGGCTGTTACCGCTGCGCACGGACCTGCGTAATGATATCGGCTTACGCGGTCATAAATCTGCATTTCTAACTCCTCGGTTCATGGGAACATCGCTCGAGACGACGTCTGGCGAGTTTCGGTAGCGCGGGGGAAGCTCGGAACCCTGGGCCCGCGGGTACCTCACTACTGACGTACCTCACTCGTAAAAATGTCGTTAAAATTACGCTTTTTATGTAAAACTATCGAGTTTCCAATTATCACAACCGAGCGTGAAGCGGTACCTACCTGAAGACACTGGGAGTGGCCGCGCAGCCTTCTCGGCACTGCAGTACAGGCCGGATTGTATAATCTGTTTATTATTAGCGGAGTACTCACCCCACACATACAGGAAATGATCGAAAAACGATAATTCAATGATAATATTTTCACCATCAAGGCAGTGGCCCCCAACAAGGTCGGCGTGATATTGTGAGACTGTCGAGAAAAGACACTCAGTTCGTTTGCTAGATGCGTTCAATTAACCTTTTATCTGCCAACACTATTTGAAATGGAAGACACCATATAGGTTAAGACTAGACTTTTGACCTGTCGTCTACGGATGGCAAAATGATATAAAATTGTGACTTCAATCCCTGCAAGTTTGTAAGGTTCAAAAGTGCGCATTAACACGCTTATTGCTTGGTGTGATGTACAAAAATTGGCGTGTTAACACGCTCATGGCATTTAAAAGGTTAAAAATGAATTTCTAGAAATATTAAAATTATTTGTACTTCAAACAAACCAATTTATTTTTCAAATTTCTCAGAATCTGCAATGCACGCGGCTAGACTGCCTGATCTACTACTGCAAGCGTGCTCGCTAGCGCTTTTCGCTTTGATACTTTAACAAAGTAGTTACCGAGGCTCCTGAATGGTAGTTTTGTCCTGCAAACTTACCCGCGCCGCCAACCATACGTTGATATTATTTTCATAGCACAGCACGATCGGATTTTTTGACAATTAATTGCCCGTTTATTTGTTAATAATAATACTTATTTAAAAAATACAATTTGTCATAAATTAAATATCAATGTAGATTACATCATTTTTCAATTATAAAAGTGCATTAAAGATACACTGAAGACCGATGAAGGCAAACCGTGGGAAAATATTAGATTTAAAAAAAAATAGTCGAGCATTAATTATTGAGCAGCAGTTATGCAATATCCATTTCTATAGTTTATATTACCATTATAGATTTTCATAAAGAGATCGGTATTTTTTTTTCTTTTATTTATTTTCATCTTCTTGGTATTACTGTTCGACACCTCCCCGAACGATCGCCGACCCTGTTCGGGGTGAGCAGTACGGGTACAGTATGTTAACGCACCCACAACACCGATCCTCGCAATGCCTACACAATTCAGCATATGGTTGTTATTCTTATAAGGAAAATGAACGTTGGAAGTTGGCGGGCTGCTCGATGTAGCCCAAGTTTTCTCATTAGGGAGCAACTCTTTAATGAACCCGCGAGCGTGCCGCGACTTATTGTGGCCCTGTGCCGAAATGAAAGTTAGTTTGTTTACCGCGTGTTAACTTTTCCAATTTAACTTTAATTTAATATTGAAACGACTGTCGGTATATAAATAATCACGCATCAGTCGTAATCATGTATGGAAAATCTTTTAAATGTTTGTGAACTATTGTATTTGTTTAAATTTTTTCTTAATTTAACTCGATACATTTCAAAGGATCACCCGTGTTTTGGATAAACTTATATATTCAATCTAAGTTATTATCGAGAGGATAACTTGCCTGTAAGTAAGGTGAGGACTTTTCATGCTAGATAGGTAGGTACCGCTCTACCAATGAAAAGAGAGTAATGAAAAAAATTAATAACGTTTCTTTATTCGGAAAACTGTAGGTATTTTAACAGTATCGGTATTTGTTGTCATTTTTAATAAAATGATTAACTATTGCGATTTATAGCTCCTTGAATAAGTATCACACTTATTAAAAAAAAATATATATTTTATTCATGTTACATAATAAATAACTCTATTCGCTTTGATAAATATTTCACGTAAATTTTTAAATATATAGTCGAATAAAATGATCTACTCTGTAGACTGTATTTTTCCATTAGATAGTTAACAGTTGAATGCAGTAATATACCTTTATCAGTGAGAAAACTGTTCATGAATATTGACAAAATTTCAATTGTTTTAAAAAATATATGATTTTTGACTGTTAGTTTAATAATTTGACAAGGATTTGAATAGTTAGAATATATATATTTAATAATATTGATAAAACTTGGAGTTGCACACAGATATTTGAATACTTAATTCATTATAAAATATTTTTAATACATTGTTTAATGTCAGACAGGTCATGCTGCACAGAAATCATTTCTAACTGATTTTCATAATAAGCATGTATTTAGAAATGGTCAGACGATCGCATACATCCATTAATTGAACAAAAACCAAAATGCTCCAAATCACAAAATCTGAATCCACCCTACCACACCTGACCAATTATTTTGTTGTTTGTGGTCTCTAACGTCATAATATGCTTAATTGTAAATTAATTTAAACATTTTTAATGTTGTTCAGTAGGAGATATCTGGGTATTACTGTTAACTAACACAATTTAATTAAAGTAACTAGAAAAAACAAACTAATATATTACACTTTATATTGGCAATATATTATATTATGTTACACAATCACGTCTTCATAATCGAATTTATTATTTTAGCCTAATTATAATTTATTATTTAGTCTAGCAAATATACGAAAATTACAAATAAGATTTTTATTATTCCTGATCGATAATAACACCAGAAGAATAACTGAAAATATCTTTTTTTCATAACTTTTCCATTAAGATATAGATTAAATAATTTATATCGTTTGTATATCATAAATACTCGACCCGGTGGGTCATGGATACTCTTCATGTTGATCCGATGTTCTATTATTTTTAATCTCTGTGGTGTTAAAAAACTCGATCTGATATCTTTGCGGAAAAACAAGAAACATAATAATTGGAACTCCAGTGTGGTTTAATTTTATGATATTATTGGTGTAATTTACTTCGATTATTTATACGTCTAATCATGTACATTTCTTTTTGATCATATTCATATTTATTTTCTATGTACACTGAATCAGTTTTTAATTTTTTATTAATATTACCTATGTAAATGTCACTCGAAATCGAACAATCTAAGTTTAATTTTTAAATGATTTTAAATAATATTAAATAAAATAATGTAATAAATTACGTAATTAACATTTACCTTTATAAATATTATTTTAACTTTTTGTTTTTCATGTTTTGAGTAACTTATTTATACTCGTAATATTGATCAAGGCAGGTATACTCCTTTTCATTTAGAACGGTCGATTGTATTAGTGTGAGTAATACCTCACCTAATATGCACATTGTTACCGTGTATTGATGCCGCTTAGCGTTTTAATTGATTAGTGGACGGAGGATTGCCATTTGAAATTAGTTATCTACAAAAAATATGTAGGGAATGTTTGAACATCGAAAATTAGGAAAGTTTATATTTATTTACTAGTTATCATTTTGTGTTTATTACCATAATTTGTCTTAGTCAAATGCATTTGTTGGTTTTTCCACTATTATAAATACCTGTAAAACTACGTACTTACACTATAATAGCTATAAGTATATTAAAAATAAATATTCTTAAAAGCATTATATGTTCCAATAAATCGTTTTTTCTATGTACATAATATACTTAACCCTATTTCTATCACATATACGGAAAACATACAAAATACACGATTACATCGCAAAAAAAAACGATGTAGGTATATGAAAATTTGAACTCAGTGTGTTGTGTGTTCTATGAGTTTTCCGGCATCGCGAGTATTTGTTTAATATTAAAAATAATATTAATTACCTGCATGTTTTTGAAATGGGCTGTTATTCAATTGTAAGGTATATGAGGGCGAACCCATCGCTTACTCAAGACCGATGCAATAAGTTCAAGACTCCTATCTCGGTCCTACTCATTCGCCGCCTGGTTGTCATTTTTTAATGATATTAGGCAGCTGTTCGATAGCACCCCGCATATTGAGAGGGCGATATGGCACAGCAGCCAACACAAAGTCCCCGGTTGACTCACTTCATTAGTAAATAATATTTACAATAATATAATATAAAACAAAGATAATATAAAATAATACAATTAACAAGGCCGGGAAGCAGAGAGAAAGTGAAAAGGCACTCCCTTCCGAAAAAAGAGACGGCACAAAATAAAAATATACAGGAGACTCACCCTCCACGCACAACTGCCGGTAGAGTTAACGCACAAGAACAATACATCGCAGATCATATTTGGGCAGAAGGTAGAAAATAAGAATAACAAATAATGAAGAAGCTACTCAGCAGTCCTCCGGAGGATCTCTCATCTGGAAACCCACATATATTTTTATGGTTTTTAAGTTAGGTATGTATAAATATATATATAAAATATAATGTCCCATGACATTAGATAAATATTACTGAATTTCTTATAAAAATGCATTTAAAAATTGCTTGTTACTTCAATCGCATACATATCCAATAGGTAATTAATTCAAATCCAAACAAATATGTTTTCAGCCAATAAGACAACAGTATTTGGTCATGTGACCGTTTTCAATATGATTTTAAAAATGACATTTGTGGTGCAATGATTTTTTGCATTTTACTCGAAAACAAATTGTTCTTTTTTTTCTAAATGAAAAGTAGTTTTAAATAGGTATTGTATTTGCGAAAATTCAAATTAGTCAACTTTTGTTAATCATTATACCTCACTGGAATATATATTTGCGGTGTTAGTTTCACAAATAATGAGATATGTAAATAAACAGTTAAAAATGTCATTTTGGCAGATCGACGGTTAGTGTTAGGAGCCACTTGCGCAAGCGGATCGTTGCGGTCGTGGTTCGGTTTAAAGTTTCATACGAGCAGTGATTTGTTGTAGCGGGCGCGTGCAGCATTATTTGACTGCGGCGTGCGGATGGATATCTAAATTGCTCAATCGCTGTGAAATTGGTTAAATATCCAAATCGAAGCGCCACGCTACAGCGGTGTCTGGCCTGAACGCTGAGCAGGCGCGCAGCCAGGACCTGCGCTATATCCGGCCGAGTTTTCCGCTACAATTTTAACTCGGTATCTTTCACAAAGTCATTACAAAAAAATTGTCTCAGGGACTACTCTCGAACAGAAATGATTCAAAGGTGATGTCTCGAAATTAGATACGTGTAATGTACGCCGCTCAATCGGGCCGCCGGTTTATTGGGGCAGCCCCTTATTTGGGCCAAATCTCAAGGAACGGAAACCAAACCAAAGAACTAATAGTAATTTGCATCGCTTAATCGGGACGACATTACGCTTAGTTAGGACAGTAAATTAAAGATTACAATATATATATGAATTAAATATATTAATTAGAAAGATATACACATAAAATCAATTTTATTGAGAAATATTGTTGCGCCACTGGGATTCGAACCTGAATCTCTTTCCAAACAGGGGAAGGCGCACAATCCAACTACGCTACAGCGACAATACCTTTAGCGACAGATTTTCGATTAAATGTATTAATATCAAAAAGGTAACATATAAGTTCGAAAATTTGTCGCTGTGACATAGTTGGATAATGCACCTTCCCTGATTTGGAAAGAGATCCAGGTTCGAATTATAGTGGCACAACAACAATATTTTTCGATAAAATTGATTTTATATGTATATATTTCTAATTAATGTATTTAATTCATATTTAAAATATCACAGAGTTATATTCTGAATAATTAGAACTTGACAATAAGAATGTGTTCTCCTAATGATTACAATATACATTATAAGTTTAAAATTTATTAATACGTTCCACAACAGCAAAAATTTCTGTTGCTGATAGTCGGGGAGCTATAAAAACCAACACCGTATAAAATCTTTAGATATTTCCGAAATTTAAAGCAATTAAAGAAATGAGAACATGTTAGAAGTTCTATTGATATTTATCAAGAGTTTTCGACAATAGATAATAATTTACCATGTTACGTTGAAAATAAAGACTGTGAGGATGTAATTGTTGAAGTATTAAATCAAAACATTAGAAATTAAATGAAGAAGACTTTGATGATTAAAATTCAACTGTCCCTGTAAGTAACCAAGAGGCAAATATATATATATCAGGGTTACAGCGTTATTTTATGCAGGAAGTCAATGAAGGGAGCCCTACGTATTCAAAGAAAAATATTCATCATTTAATTTTAAACTCGCTTCGGTTAATTGGGGAAGTCGCTTAATAGGGCCAAACTTTCTGGTCCCGATGTGTCCCTGGAATTGACTGTATTTAATAATGTTCTAAATTCATGCGCACAAATGGGAGTGTTTTGCGTATGAATATTAAAACTTTCCCATTTCAAATTATTTTTAGCAAAACGCCCGTGGAACACAAATCAGTAATGCAAGTATTCTACAGATTATATATTTGAATAATAGTAGAAACAGTCCATTTATATATAATGAAATACTGACCATTCCATTTACACTGACTGACTGCATTAGATATCAATTTACCACGGAAAGGAAAAGAAATTATGTTATCCATCTTATTTAATTTTTGCTCACTAAAAATTACAATGGGTTAAGTCAAACATGACACTTTAAAAATTATGGGGTTAATCGGTTAGCTCGTTATATTTGAGTAATCAATAATGCCTTATGGACGCGGATCGCAGAGCATGTAAATTACTGCGAATTTCATCTCTAGTGTTTTCGTTAATTGTTGTTGTAACATATTTTATTTACCTAGTTGTGTTTTACTAGTTTAGTAGTTATTATTCCTATCCGTATTTAATAATAATCATTATTATGCGTTTATTACAGGGTGATAGTTTTTTTTTTATATGTAGCCGATTATCCATAAAGATAATACATTAAAGTTACGAAAAGAAAACCAAAGAAAATATAAATAAATAAAAACTTTACACATATACATAAATATAAATAAATAAATAAAATATAAATACTTCAGTCACGGCTATTATTGTAGCCGTAGCTATTCTGTAGGCGTTGCCATTCTCTGGTCAGAGAACCAGCTTTCCATGAGAGCATCGCTTGCATCAGAAAGTTGATGCTGAGCTCCAGCCGCAGCTTTATGCCCGTATCTCGATGTCTCAGAAGCGGAATGAATCCATGTATACGGCCTTCGGCAAACATTGTAGATGCGCTGCAATAACGCGCCAATCCGAACAGTATTCTGTACGAGTTGTTGTAATGAATTCGGAGACGGTTGTACGTCACTTGCTTGTATTTGGATCGGAGCTCGCAGGTATACATGCTTGTTTAAAACTAAATGTAGGTACTGAGGTTTATCTAAATCTAAAACGGTATAAATCGTATTTACTTCAATATGCACTTGGAAATAAAATGAAAATGAAATATTAACATAAGTCATTGAAATATAATATATTACTAACACTTACATGTCAACTATTAACACGTAGTATATTAGTGATGAGACAAACCGTGATTGTGTTATTGATGTTCGATTGTAACGGAAATAATTCGTAATTCGGAGAGCAATCACTAGTACACTAAAACCTAAATATCCAATCGTTAAATTACATTTACCAATCAAAATTATCGTTACAAAATCAAAATCACAATTACAATTATGGATTATCTCATTACTGTAAAATGTATCAAAGATGAACCTGTCTCGCTATCGCACATCCCATTCGCACATCCACTTCGACTAAAAATATTTATTTGACACGTTTTCATTTTCATACAGATATTACATAAAATCCGTTGTCATTTAATAACTCAGTTAAAAGTTCTCATTTTTATAGCTTCAATTGCTTAATCGCTCAAAGGTTACACAAAAGTTATAATAGCTCATCTATTCACACGCTGAATATCGTGTACGTGGTCTGTGATTACCGACCAAAACGTACACACGGAAGCGGGCTGGAAAGGTAATGGATGATGTCTGTATTTTAAACGCGTTGCGCCAAGTCCGGCTCTGTCGCTTCAAATACTCGCTATTGTGTGGTTTACTAAATCGAAAATAATTAGTTCTGATATCGGATATTTAAATAGAGCTCTGATAGTCGCTATCATGCGGCGGTATGTCTCAATCGGTGTTGGATACCGTACGCTACCGACAGAGCCAGCTCGAATCACGCAGTCAGATTATCGTGGACGTCCCCGCATACATCAATACTTACGGATGGTTATATTTGTTAGGTGATATTTCGGGAAATTAATGAAATACGATTATTCAGTCAAGTAGGCATCCTGTCTATTTTTATATATATTTTTTTACATATCGACTTGACTGAGTAATCATTATTCATTAGTTATCTACATATATTTACACATAACGCGTAGGTACATACATATATGTAGTACTCGAGCCAATACATTTTACACGTATACAAAGGGAATTTTTGTACCGCGTTAAGAGCATAAATTTGATAATCTTTTATCGCTATAATTCTTTTTCAGTTTTTTTTATTGTTGATGGATTAATAATATTATTTTTAATCGGTAGAAGAAATTCAAAGGTGATATATAAGCTTAAGATACATAGAATAATGAAAGATGACTTCTAGTAAAATTGACGATGTTTCATAAATCATTTCGTATAGAAACCGAATAAATTTAATATTTTCATGTTGATGTTTTAGACGCTGTTTCAGATTTTTTTTATAAATGAGAATTTTTACCTATCGCTGTACAGAGAAATTAATGATTTTCTGAAAAATCGAAACGCTATAAGGCAGACATTAAAATATTTAAAAAAAAATCATGGAATGTCTATAATGTTTCTCAACCTTTTTAGTAACGCGACACAATATACCTGTACTTCCTGTGGTAATCATATCCCTATAGTTAATCCTGTGCGATTAATAGACTTCACTTCATTCAGTGACGCGCGCAGCATCTGCGACAGACGTAGTTCTCGGCAATTCGGCGGTAGAGTACGGACTGAATAGGCGTAAAAAAAATAGAAACGGTTAGTTGTAAATTACAATGACATAAAAATCAAATTGAAGTGATACAAAAGTTATCCCTCGGAAGTTTGTATTTTTGGATTGTGAAGTTTGTTGTAATATTATTATGCTTTTTTTAGATAAAATTCAAGAAAATTTGGCGGCACACCGTTTGAAAAATGCTGATATTCTATTACGAAATAATTTTCTTCCACAACGACGAATAAATTTATTTTGCGGAAAATTTCAATTTTGAATAGAATCGGTTTACCCAGCAGTTTCGGCAGCTATCTATAATATGGCCTGTATCTTCGAATATACTATGAATTATATCGTTCAATTTTGATTGTTAAAATAATTAAATATTCTTCGCTGACAGCGGCGAGTGCAGCATTGACTAAACAGTGCAGAAAATGTGTACAATTTAAAGATGTTTCTCGCCCGGCAAGTTAGGTAACCACTCAATCTGTCCTGCGAGATCATAAAGATCAGAATAATTTCGTACGAAGGTTGTTTTGTTATTACGTATTGTGCCATTTCGAGCCGCACGTTCGTGTTGGGGACCTGTCGTAATTACCGAGGAAGTGGCTTCCATTAGGTGGAACACCTTCTGATATAATTGCCGAGCACACGGCAGAACGCCGCCCGGTACGGCACCGGGTGCACTCGTTGCTCAATGCGGCGATTTCACCGGGCTACAACCGAATAGGCGTATTGCGAAAAGCCATTTCAGCCATGTTCCACTGGTTTACAAGACATTTCGGCAAACAGGAAATGATTGTCTGCATGTCGGTATTTACATAAAATGATCCACTTTTTGCCACAGTTGTAATTTACTTTAAACCTTACGCCTCGAGCGTGCGCAATGAATGCTTTATTACCACCGGCCATTGCCGTAACGTGCATGCACACGTGTGTGTATGCAAAACGAATCTAGTTATGTGATGTACATACTCTATTCTGCTGCTGCCATGAGAATATTCGAAGTACACACTACTCTGCGACTGCACTGTAGGGAATGAGTTTCATGACGAGAAACAGTTTTTCAATTTCCTGTAAAAGTCCTCACCGGTAGCGTGATGTCTTTCAGCAACGAAAGTGAATATATAAACAATATTGTTAATACACTAATAATCATCATAATAATTAACTTTTCAAAAACTTTTAACAAAATTTTTAACTAAATAAAACACAACGTTGTTTTACTTCACACCACACTTTCATTAAAAAATTATAACATTATCGATGCTTACTGCGTCATCTTCAGTAACAGACTAATAAACATCGTAAGAAGTCTAAAGTCATCGGTGTAGAGGCTAAGTATTTTACAAACATTCAGTATTTTTAAATAACCGTTATATCTACTGACTAATAGATAAACATTAAGTAAATATTTATAGAAATAGTCGCTTAGGTACTGTCTCCCGAATCTATACGAAAATATTAGTTACTATACATAATAAAAAAACACTTTGTTTACACCACTGTTTATTGATAAATCAACGTGTTTCAAGGTCAATGGTCTCTTTAGGACACAATGTGGTGGATAACCAATTGGGAACTACTGTGATAACAAATTTTAAAGATGACTAGTTGCCAAAATGATTTGATTATTTATAATGCAATTGCCGATGAAGAAGATATTAGTTTAGTTTGTTACATTCATGTTTTTATTCAAAAGTTGTACACCAAAGTTACATTTTTTACAATTACTTTTGTATACTAACATATTTTTTGTAACATGTAGGTTTGAAAATTTGTCATGAAAAATACTGGCGTTATAACCCAATTGGTAGTGTACTTCCCCGGATTGGAAATAGAGATCCAGGTTCGTATCCCGGTAGCGCGAAAACAATCTTTTTCGACAAAATTGATTTTAATATAAAATCAATTTAATATATACATATTTATAATTAATACATTAAAATTAGTATTTGAAACATCACAGACCTATGTTCTAAATAATTAACAACTTCACAATAACAATGTGTTCTCCTTAATAATTACTTTTGTTTTTGCTATTTTTTCGTATGCATATATTATCTAACATCTAGGTTAAGAACTATTTCCTGACTCCACAAAAGTTAATGTTTATTCAAATATTGTTTACAATAGTTGATTTTTAATATTAAATATCGTATAGCTAGTAAGTTTCGAATACAGATTATTTTATTAACTATTTTAGTGCTCGTTTCTATCTTATGAATGATAATAATATGTTTAAGATTCTTTTATTATGAAAAAACTTATAATTCATGAAAACTGAAATTTGAAACGAAAAACATTATAATCAAAGAGGCGACCTCAGAAAAGTCATAAAAAAACAGTAACAGTAATAAGTAGAGAATCAGAATGGAATTTATTCATGAACGATTTATTTAAAAGAATTTTCGCGCCTCGGATTATCATAACCATCGTCTGATGCGGTAGATTTGCATGGGAGCGGACCGCGGCAGCCGCGTCCCGCGCCGCGCGCGCGCCCGCGCAGGCGCACACACTCGCGCGCCTCCTCGCACTGCACACTAGCAGCAATTACCCGCCTCCCCATTGGCCGGCCGATTTGCTTGTCGGATTTTTACAAGTCTGCGGTTGACGTTTGGACTTTTATGCCATTGGCTTTTCCGCGCGGGGGAGAGAGGGACGCAACGCTGGCACCGAGGTCCTCCTCGCGCGGCCATTGTGTCATCTCGACCAGACATTACTCCGCACAGTGCAGTCTCGATGCGAGTGATCGAGTCGACACTAATTTTTGACCCTATTAAAACGATTGCGGTTGAAAAATTCAAAATTTTCCGACCGCAATCATATTCCTATTGTAAAGTTGATGAAAGTTTTTGAAAAATTTGAATACATTAAATAAGCACAGTTTGATTTACATGAAATGAAGTAATTAATTAAGTTAATTATTACAGAAATATAGTGCGATAAATACACTAAATTATATAAGACCGATCGATAAATAATCTAGAACTGTATATCGTTCTAGTAGAGTGGCAACATCCCAACTAAACAAATGATTTATTTATCAAATTTAATTTCTAATATTAAAGTATTATAGTATAGTAGAAAAATGTAAATTTATCATTTTTATCATCTAGTTGTTAAAAATTGAGCAAAAAGTTTCCAATACGTAAATTTATAAATTTTGTAAAAATATATATTTTAAAATTCTTGATGATTTGTGTTTATTTACCTTCACAATTAAATTAAACTAATTGTATTAAATAATTAGACGAAATACTTTGTTTAAACTACTAGTTATTGACTATCCAACATGTTTCGATACCTACGGTATCTTCTTCAGGAAACAATGTATACTGAAATTAAAAATACAAGCATAGATAAAAACAAAACTATAAAGTCGTGAATAAATACGAACTAATATGAAAACAAATTTAAAAGATGAGATACTTAAATAGTAACAACTATTCAGAATTTTCCGATCACCTTTGGAAACAAACCATTCTGTTGATATTAACAAGGGTTTAGAAATTATACATACAGATACTAGGAGTTTACAGTTAGATAAATTAGAAATTTTAGAAATAAGAAGTGTTAATAGCAAGCTAAATATTATAAATAACCAAATCCTCTCTGCAATAGTCACCTTTTAAATTTGTTTGCATATTAGTTCTTACTTATTCACCACTTTATAATCTTGTTTTTATCTATGCTTGTATTTTTAATTTCAGTATACATTGTTTCCTGAAGAAGATACCACAGGTATCGAAACATGTTGAATAAATAGTATAATATATAGTATTAAGCTCTGAAATTTAAATTTTTTTTTTCCTATAAACCTATATATTTATTCGCTTCACTTACTCATTTAATACATTCTTTAATATTGATATAATAATGTGATCGTACAAATGAAAAAAAATGAAAGCAGAATGTAGGTAAGTTTTACCGTGACTGCAGTGTAGGCAGGTACACACACTCCATGCTGTCGTCCTATTAGAAAGGAAGATAACATGCACTCCTTTTCAGGCTGTCGTGGAAACGCGCCATCTTGTTCCGCGCAGGGATTATGACCGGAAAATTGGAATGCGTGGAACCAGATTTATAATCGACACCCGAAGGCTTCCGTCAGAGCTACAGTTCATTTGAGTATGCATGCTTGTGATGTGCCTGGCGTATCGATATTGTAATATCTCAATTTTTCATTCCAGTGCAGTACCTATAATCTAAAACTGATTATATATATATATATATATATATATATATATATATATATATATATATATATATATTATGATTTTGACAGTGTAAACATAATAGAACTAACATAATAAATATATTAACTTTGTTTTATTAACCACTTATTGAGTTTAAATACATCTACCGGTTTCGAAAAATACAATTTTCTTCTTCAGTACGTCAGTACTAACTATTTAAACTACTATGTATTTAAAACTCAATAAGTGGTTAATAAAACAAAGTTAACAAATAAAAATATGAATTTTAACAACAAAGTTAATTTTTTTAATTTCAAAATTAACATAATAAATATTTAACATGTGATACTATTTATGAAAATCCACAGAAATGTTTAGGTGCAGAAGATAAATAAAAAGAAAAAAGGCGAGAGAAAGTGTAGGGAGGGGAGGTTGCAACTATTGTTGCGGTAAAGGGAGAGTAAGATGTGTTTATAGGTAGAATGATTGGTCAAAATTGAGATTGTGGTGGTTCATAAAAATAACTCTTTAAACATTCTTTACACCGGCATCTTGAAAGAAATATAATTGTGCAGAAATTTAAATAAAGTGCTACCTCTATTTATAGTAGAATATAATGTATTTTCAGGAATGGTAGGGTAGTTCAATGTGACGAAAAATAATTTTTATTGTTGATTCACGTCAATGTTAGCGATCGTAAGCGGTATTTTATGATTTTTTTTAAATGAATTTATTTCACCATTTAAATATGTAGAGCGGTCACCCGAGTTGCGGAAACTTTTAACAATCCGTTAGCTAAACTGTAATTTAGAAAAGTGTTTTTTACAAGTCGACCATAATAGGATGTCATTAAAAATAATTCAAGTATAAAACGTATTTCCGTACGCGAAAGCGTAGATAATGATTAAGATATCAACTAATAAAGTATATATTAAAACAGTATGAGCCGTGCATAAAAATGCTGGCATACGTTTCCAAGTCTTTTAAAAAATGCTAAAAAGCATAATTATCCTAATTTAATTTGGTGTACCGCAAAGTTAATTGTGTATGAAATAAAAATAAGCACATAATTGTTTCTCAAGAGTATTGTGTAATTGTTGCTTTTCACAGCCAACAATAAATTGTAAGCTATAAGGCCATTACACACTTCTGTACGTAACGTCATTTCACCGTTGTCATTTGCGTAAAAATAACGTCTGTCATAAAGTGAAATGTATCCGGCGGTAGCCGCTTGGCCCTGCGGCTGGTGTTCGTGAAAGGGGATTTTAAATCTCATCGACGTGATGATAACACATTGTAAGGTTCACATACAAATAAGGTAAAAACTTCAATAAAATAATTTAGATAAAAGTTTGCCTTTCGGATTAAAGATGTCACCTTCTTTAGGTGAAGAGATTATAATGTAACATTAAAATTCAACCATTATCTAATAATAACTTCTCTTCATATTTTTTATTTAAATTTTTTTGTTTGACTGCGCGCGAAATTTTACCAGTTCAGTACCACATAATGATACCCATTATATTGATATTATAAACATATATATTTATTAAGCACCTGTGGTTAAAATAGTGATGTCTCCCAAAAGTATGATATTATCAACCGGTTCGTTAAACGTACGTGTGTACGTATGTATATCATTTATATGATTTCAATAGGATGGCACAAATTAAAACTTAACTAAATAATCATTAACAAACGGTTCGGCAAAAGGTTTTCAATCAACAACCGGTTTGCGCGAACTGAGCGAACCGAGGAGAACAACATTCGTCTGAAAAATAATTCTACCGATTAGTATCTACTAATGATCAATTTGTCTTATTGAAAATGAAAATTAAAGTACTTATGATAATAACAAATTTTATATGCGTTTTCTGTGTGTACAGAATGTTTCAATATTGTTCAGAGAGTACAAACGGAATTTGTGTACACCATTCGCACAGATAAAATACTTTGCGTGTACAAACGGAATAATAATCATTTGATTTTTAATTGATTCAGATTTAATATTTTTAGAATAAATTGTGCCTGCCACAGGGCAGATTGGAAGTGCCTGGCCACCGTCGGTTCTCGCTCGTCTCCCGCCTCGTGCCTGTGAGAAATGGCGGGTGATAGTTTATCCGAAGCTTTTTTGTCAACACTAATTCAATACAATTATAGTGGAAATGGCCGGATTGTCTCCCGTTCACACGCACGGAGCGGTTTTTCACAGCGTTTTGATTAAACGAACACGTGAAGATAATGCATGCAGCGACACGGCCGTGCTGGCTCCGTGCTCGCGGCATGTAAACGTTTCTTCGGATGCGAAAATGAAGCGAATATAAATTGGATGCGCATATTCAACAACATTACTCGTGGCTCAGAGTAAACTCGCTGGAGATATCTCAACAATGTTTACTCCAGTGGCTCGACAGAACTTACTCGGGTGTGCAGTGTGTTGATTATTTTCTTATACGATTAGTGATGTCCAAGATTTTTCGATTGATATCGAACATTTTGGCAGAACCCGAAGCGAGAGGTACTCGGGCCGACTCGATAGTACAGATACCTGTAAAGCTTCCCTATATGAGTGTATTGGGAATAGAAATATTCACAGAAACTGGCATATGATTCAGTGATATTTTTCAAAAGAGTAAGAATCAGGTTATTACACACGCAGTAAGAATCAGGTTATTGCACACGCAGTAAGAATCAGGTTATTGCACACGCAGTAAGAATCAGGTTATTGCACATGCAGTAAGAATCAGGTAATTGCACAAGCAGTAAGAATCAGGTTATTGCACACGCAGTAAGAATCAGGTTATTGCACACGCAGTAAGAATCAGGTTATTGCACACGCAGTAAGAATCAGGTTATTGCACACGCAGTAAGAATCAGGTTATTGCACATGCAGTAAGAATCAGGTAATTGCACAAGCAGTAAGAATCAGGTTATTACACACGCAGTAAGAATCAGGTTATTGCACACGCAGTAAGAATCAGGTTATTGCACACGCAGTAAGAATCAGGTTATTGCAGTACCGATCCAGTGCGCATTATTTACATTATTGATGACTGCATTTGAAAATACTTTTGCATAAGTAGTCATTTTTCGAAATCAAATCAGTTTGAATTATTGCATTATGGTAATGTCATTATTATATAAATTATACAAGTCTTTATTTTAGCTGTGTATTCGATGTCGCTAATTGACTTTTTGAGTGATATCGTATTCTAAAAATCGTAAAGTAGAATCGCTAAAAAACCCCACGATAACTAGCTTACGAGTGAATGACACGGGAGAAAGAAGAGAATGGAAGTGCATAGAGATCAGAAATGTAAATTTATGCGGTACATTTGGCGATGCAAGGTGAAAAATGTGTCTACATCTAAAGAAGCCTTTTCCTGAATAATGAGTCTTCGTGGGTAGTAAGTAGTCCGTTACGATAGTAACGATATCCATCTCGCTTGTTACTTTACATCGATATTTCTAAGAAAGCATTTGAACATTCAAATCGGGAACAATTGTTGAAGTCGAGAGGGGAAGCACGCGCCTGGAGTGAGGAATGATCCCACCTCGCTGAAGAAACGTTGTCTGAATGACGATTTTGAAATTAAACGATAAGGGCGTTCTTCATGACGACGCATTTCCTAGGAATAAAATTCCACACGTACAAACAATATAATTAATTTATTACGAAAATAATGAGGCAATCGATATGAAATGGAATACAGCGGATATTAAATTGTCGAAATACATTTAAATTTAATAAAATCTCTTTTAAACGATTCTGTATTGTGCATATAATTTTTGATGAACTGTTTTAAAATCAGGCATTTTTGGTTACACTTAATGGAACGACACTTGTAATTTGGCACAATCGACCTGTCGGCAGGTTTGGTGGGGGGCGGATCGGTCTTCAGGATCAACTGATAATTTTGCTTAAAAAGCGATTAAATTTTTATTCTGACGGTCTCATTGCTCTAATATATTAAAAAAAATATATTTTTTTAAATTGTTCCCGTAGAGTTAGGTAGTCTCGATGGTTTGCCACGTATCGTATCGTTATGTTCAAAGGTTCGACTGTAGAATGTCAGTTATTGTATTACACCTATGCAGTTGTTTAACCTGAATCTCTTATTTTTTCACTCCAGCCTAATAACTCTTCCGCACAGCATCTGGCCGGCAGATGAATGAGGTTAGACACTCGTGTGAAATTAAAAATGTACCGGCTCCATTAAATATTTGTTGACAACAGACGCTCTGTATTGGGAAACATAAACATGATTATTAAGAAGACAAAGCAGGTATCCATTGTGGTTCGCGATTCTCGGAATAGTAGTTACCGGTTCCTTACCGGGCTTGTGTAATAAACCAGTTCCTCGGACGGCGAGTCAACACCCGCCCGTCTCTAATTAATATTCTAATCGATATAATTACCGCTCATCAATGGTGCATTATCTTTTAACTTCCGGAGTGTGTCCTTCTTCAGATCCTGGATCCATTTTTCGTGAGTACTGCAGGAAATCAAAGACAATATAAGAGAACACATTACTTTTATGAAGTTGTAATTTTTCAGAACGTACTCGTGTGGTATTTTAATACAAATGAAATGTATTAATAAGAAAGATATACAGGAAAATTAAATTAAATTAAAATTATGGAATGGTAGACGTATTAATTTGAAAAAGTGTAACATATGGGTTCGAAAATTTGTCGACAAAAGTAATGTCGCTATAGCATCGTTGCATAATGCACGTTCCACGGTTTGGAAAGAGATCGAGGTTCGAATCCTGGTAGCGCAACAACAATATTTTTCGATAAAATTAATTTTATATAAATACTAAATTAATGTATTAATTATAAATATATACATATAAAATCAATTTTGTCGAAAAATATTGTTTTAGCGTCACCGGGATATATTTAAAATATCACAGACCTATGTTCTGAATAATTACAACTTCACAATAAGAATGTGTTTTCCTTAATAATTAATTTTATATGTATATGTTTCTAATTAATACATTTAATTAGTATTTAAAATACTACAGACCTATGTTCTGAATAATTATAACTTCACTATAAGAACGTGTTCTCCTTAATAATCTTTTAATAGGTACATTTAATTTGTATTACGATACTTTCAAACTTTTGAATTATAAATAATATTTTTTATTTTATACAAATTACATTTTGTTTATCAATATATTACAATATAAATTACTTTCCACTCGTCACCGATAATACGGTTATCCTTCCGTCTGATAATATTATCGATTAGCATCCTTGCAGAAATGCAGTTACCCAAGTTGCACACGATTGTGACAAAGTCTTCGTAATCTTGCGGTTTAAATGGTTTGCGGAAAGATGTTTAATAAAACGTGTACATTTGTTTGATTTGTCCGGTGGTTGCGTAATTTGAGTATGTCCTGTCGGTGCGCATGTCGACATTGCGAGAGGAGATAAGATACAAATGAAGTGAGTTCAATCGGAAGAGATTGTGAACGCGTCCCTCGCGACACTCCCGGCATATCGACAAGGCTGAAGAAACGCGTATCGTAAATTACTTAAAATGTGGGTAATTGAGAAGAGATATTTGTAAATTCAATAAAAAACGATAATCGTGACATTAACGACGCTCGGACGCAGGAGAGATCCGAACAGTAGCCACTCTTTAGTATTCCGTGGAAAGTATCGCCCGCAGAGATGAATTTATAACTTGTCAAGCCCGGGACCGTCGGGTGGCGGCCCATCAGGGTGGCGCCCGTCTCTCTTATTGGTATTCTCCTCGGACTCAGGAAATACTCAAATATATTACTGGAATCAAACGATCTTCCGAGAATCCGACAAAACTGACGACTGAACAATGCTCGATTTGATGTATTATGCGTTGTCGTAAGCCGCCCGGAGGAATTACGACATCTTCGATGTGTCAATCGGCGCTTTGCGACGCTGCGACACATTTACCTACTGCACCGTGCGACTTTCCTGAGCCTTTAGCCTCTTTATACGATCTGTTGACAGTTAGTTCGGCGTTCTAAATAAAGAGGCCTCTAAATCGAGCAAAAGAAAGGCTCGCAGTGAGCAAACTATTCATTAGCGAAAACATCATAATATAATACATTTTTAATTACAAACGTAAACTGGTTATTCGCAATGTATTGGTACTGAAATATACAGTTGCTACCGATCGAATGCCACTGAAAATATGAATTGTCAGTAATTTTGATGTACTTACGTGGAACTTATATTAAGTTACCACAAAACAAGGTTTTATTTCTCACGTGCGGGACTCGACGATTTGTTTATGAATATCATTATTTAATAACGATACGTGGTTAAATTATTAACGCCGTATTGTTTTCTATTGCAAGTTAAAACAAAATGTTGAAAATAAGGGTGGAAGTGCAGGAGATCGAGTCGTAGATTACGGATTAGGAGGGACAAAAGAAAACACAACAATGACAGGTAAGAGAGACAGGAAAATGGTAATCTATATGACAAACTCTGATTAACCTTAGAAAGTTAGTATTTTACACGAATTAAATATCATTTTAACAATATGACAACTCATAGAACAATTCTAAAACTAATTTAAAATGTTCTGCGGTGAATTATGCGGTACTCGCATAATTCTTGCTATATATCCAGAAATTGCTCAATACTTTATACTGTGATTGTGATGTCGTATTGCGGGAATTAAAACATTTATTTTTCGCACAATCGATGTTCGTAATTGCCGTATTTTTTTGTCGTTTAATTCCGAGTGACGACTGACGACTGACGACAGTAACTCGGGCGAGATCGTTGAGCGTTTTCACTCGCATTCAAAAGAGTGCTCTCGGGATCGGAACCCCGAACTGTGAATAGTAATGAAGAGCTGAACGCATTGTGTCACCGTCCTCCGGAGGGGCACAATGGCGGAGAGCCGGGAGATGGAAGCTTCCAGATAACTCCTCGCTGCGGCTCTATCTGCCGGCTCATCTCTGTGTGCCCCGCTGCAACAAAAGAGTCCCCCTCGCGACCTCTGAGAGATGAAGTTTGATGTTTGGACTGTGAGCCTGAATGGCGGCCGTGGCCGGTATTGTTCCCAGGGATTCATAACCGGCAAAGTCCCGATCGGCGAGGGTGTCGCGTCATTACATTGAAAGCTGCGGGAAAACAGACGCGAGACGCGCACTGCGAACTTGGACGCGGGCACGTTCAACGCGGGTACGGACTACCGAACCGTGCATTCAATCTCCGTTCTATAGTGCGTAAGAGACAAGTCACCAAATAATGTTTAAAATAAATACATTTTTCCTACAGAATTATGAATTGATGCCTCAAAATTCTGTTTATCAGCACCTCATAATATTTATTGTTCTAGTGTATAAAACGATAGATACAATAACATTCAGTTTATACTAGAACATTCATTCGTACCCAATTTGAAAACCGAAAAGTAAATAAACAATATTATATTTTTCAGTCATTATTTAATCTCTAATTGTATCCACACGCTCAGGTGGAGAATAAGAAAATAAAAACTTAAATAACCAGTCAAATTAGGCAATTAACCTACAATAAATATACTTTCAATTAAAATTTAAAAAAATTGAAAAAAATTCAGAACGTCAGGAGACAGTTAAAGCGTTGCCTACTCGAAGTCGGTTAAAAGTGCCCGGAGTGTTTTTTTCTAAAAGAATTGAGGGCTCTTAATATTTCACAGCGTTAGCGAAATACGAGAAAGTGGCGCTAGGTTTTGCCTTATTATTATTTTAATTTTTCTTTTGTGTTTGATTAATTATTCTGATAACTGTAGTACGAATGATTCACGATGATTTATGAGATCTTGTAAATATTTCACTCGAGGAAAATATTGAAACACGCGAAAAATGCATCACATTATCTGGCAATGTACTTTTCTCGCTGACGTCGACTAGTCCAATGAATTGTACATATGACGGGTGCAGTCACCTTTAGAAAAACCAAAACTGCTCAACCCGAGCAGTTTGGAGGAAAAATTTAAGTCCAGTAGCAGTGGGTACTTGACCTTTTAAAATTTCTAATGTACCTCTTTATGTGTGGCTTAATATTTATGTTATTAAGAAGAACGCATTCTTATTGTGAAGTTGTAATTATTCAGATCGTAGCTCTGTGATATTTTAAATACTAATTAAATGTATTAATTAGAAAGATATACGTATAAAACCAATTTTATCGAAAAATATTGGTATTCGAACCTGGATCTCTTCCAATCCGGAGAACGTGCATTATCCGATTATGCTATACCAACACAGTGGATTGACGACAAATTTTCGAACCTACATTTTACACTTTTCAAATTAATACATCTATCGTTCCATTATTTGAAAGCCATCTACTGGAATCTCAAATACCTTTGAGTAAACCGATAAGAGACGCCAGAATTAACAATTAATTTGATTAAATAGTGGTATGTAGATATGGTAAATAGATGTAATAATTTGAAAAATGTAACATACGGGTTAGAAAATTTGTCGTCAATCCACTGCGTTGGTATAGCACAATCGGATAATGCACGTCCCCCGGATTGGAAGAGATCCAGATTCGAATCCCGGTAGCAACAACAATGTTTTCGGATAAAATAGATTTTATATGTATATCTTTCTAATTAATACATTTAATATTTATGTTTTTACATACTTGCTACTTCCACGAATCCATCTTTACGACCACTCATATTTAGTCTGAAAAATAGTTTTTATTGTGAGAGTGTTACACGTAAGATGGTAGAAATATTTTTACAATTTGGTGAAATATATTTAAAAAAATGTTGAGTAATACTGATTAATACGAGGGGAAGGGTGTCCTACCGGAAGGCTTGCGCGCTAGATCGCCCAGGTTGATAGGACACGTTTTTAATGCACACCATGATGCTTCACTGTGGGCGCACACCCTTACACACACACACACAGACACTTGGAACCAATATTCTATTATTGATGCCATGCAAAGTGTATGTTCGTATGGGGAAAATGTATGCAATTTTGTTAAGTAAGTTTTGCATAATACCTAAAAGTAAATTATTTTTGTGAATCCTACAGCACTGAAATTAAATTAAGAATATGTAGCACCTAATTCCAAAACCCTCTAAAACGACTTTATGTGTTTTTGAGTTATGAATGGGTTACGTATATTTTGAAAGTAAATTTACAAAATGTTTGTTTTTGCATCAGCATTTTTTAAAGATATAATTTTGTAAAGTATTTTTTTTATTCAGTATATGTATACAGAATAAAAAAGCCATGCCGGGTTTTGGATCACGTGATCATCAACAAGCGTTGTGATTGGCTGATTTCATTTTAGGGGGAAGGTTTTGGGGTATTTTGGAACTAACTCCGATTTTGAACATGCAATATCGATGGATTTAAGTGGCTTTGAAAGTGAACAAAAACAAAGAAAAAAACCTTCAAAACTGCGTATTTAACCCGCTTTAAGGGGTTTTGCACTACGTATGATTACCTACCCTTCATTATGTACTTTGAGGTAAATTTGTAAAATTTTACTTATATATTACGTAAAATGGTTATTTAAACTTAAAGCTCTCAAATTAATAATTCTGTTATACAGTAAAATGTTGAAAATAGAAATGTTTTCAGTATATTTTGTCGTGGGCCAATTTCTGTCGTAGCAGAAGCTTAAAATAAATATGTATATAATATTATAGCGTCGTAGTATGTCTGGACCTAGCAAAGCAATTTCTCACAGAATTTGTTTGAATACATCTTAAAATGTAGGTATTCAAATGGTGTAGCCTGGTAGGGCTGCGACTATCATGCACTGCGTTGTGCAGCGTCCCTCAAGGGTGTACATAAGGCTCAACGTTCTTTCGCTTTTATATTAACGAACTGTGACCAAACAAATAAGTAGCCGTGCATGCTAAAGACTAGATATTTATTTTAAAAATATTGTCATTGGATATGAAAGAGAAAAATAAGGATTTCTATAATTTAATATAATTTATACAATTCTTTCGCTAATAATTCACTAGTCCTACAACACTCCCACTCTATATATTTTTATTTTTTTATACATATTTGTAATTCTCTTTTTATTCCAAATAACACCACAACAGCACGAAAAAAAAACTGGTTATTTTAACACAGACTTCAGTTTAGCAAAGTGGCCAGGACAACGCTGTATATATCAGAGGTGAAGTCTACTCCATCCCACAACAATAAACAATGTATTATGTATGTTTATTATTTATCCACCTCTGTCAGTACAAAAATATGGATGTCAAAATATATATAAATAAATAATTTTGAGGTCCAGAATCAAAAGCAGATATGTCCATTTTACCTGTTTTCGAGTAAAATGCAAAAAAACATGTCACATTTGGAATCGTATCGAACGTGACAAGTAACCACAGGTCACATGACCAAATACCGTCATCTTATTGGCTGAAAACATATTTGTCTGGGTTTTTAATTAATTATCTAATTGGACATGTCTGCGATTGAATATGCAATAACAAGCAACTTTCAAATGCGTTTTTATACAAAATTCGGTAATATTTGTCTAATTTCAATAAACTAGTCTTGTAGATATTAAGTTACTTTATATTTGTACATACGTAACTCAAAAATCATAAAAATTGGACACGTCAGATTTTGATTGTATACCTCACAAATAAATATTGTGTTGTAATAAATAATTTACAACTTTAACACTAAGGCGACCGAATTCATTTATTTATCACTTAAAGAGGGCTAACATTATTTAAAAAAAGTTAATAATTAGTTTGTAGTCTCAATGTTATCAATTATAAAATATCATTAAAGTCATGAGAGATCAGAGACAAGACTACTCACTAAAAAAATCATAAAAATAATTATGTTTTTAAATGTGAAATACATATCTAAAAATTGGCTACTAAAAAAGTTGAAATTACGCATTTTTTTCTATTTAATTCATAAAAATTATTACACAAGAATAGAATAACAATACAAAAAATGTACACCACACACATAGTGTATAATATTGTATTATGTAAAGATAATAAATAGATAGGTACTTAAACCAAATTCGTAAAAAAATTACTTTTGTATTTTTTAACTGTCAATTTAAAAATATTTTTTTTCTAAAAATGAAAAATAATGGTAGATATCTTCTTCTTTTAAATAGGCAATCCACCCTTCAATAGTGATTTGTGCCATTAATCAAGTTAAAACTTTATTTTATAGATAAAAGTAGATAATATTATAAAATAATAAATATATATTGCAAGTCAACCATTATCGTTCAAAAAATTAGCTTTTATATAGATTAAATGTGGCGAATTAAGGAAAAGAAGATGACACAAGTTAACCGGGAGTTGAAAATTATCATTGACGAGATTACTGTAAAAAAACCTGTGATCCGCAATGGATAGGCAAAAAAGATATGGTCGAAGGTTTTCTCCTCGGATGGTAGATACCTACTACGGGTAAAAATATAAAATACCTAAGTAGCTAAAATCACTATATAAGTTAATAAACCGTAGTATTTAATTAAAATATCTTATCTAGGTTGTATTCACGATGACACACAAAGGCTTTACAGGCTTGATTTTGGTCTTGTAGATGTAATATATTCCGATGTTTAAATGTATGAGCGATGTTTTTGATGCTGTTCTGTGATTTTGGTACTCAGCCAAACCTACATTTGTATTGTTTGTTTTGCTTAATTTTCTTTTTTTTTAAATCTGTTTTGTTAATTTCTTTATAAATATATATATATATATATATATATATATTCCATGGTACTTGTGTAGCTGCACATGTTTTTTATAATTAATTTAAATTTCAACACAAATAAATAAATGACGCGGCTAGATACAGCTACCGATTGACTAAACCATCGGAGTGCACTCGGAACACGCATGGACTGTAACGTCAGGTATAGAACTGCACGTATACGTATTGCGACGTCCAATCTGCTGTAATTGACGGCATTTGCGATGTAACTCGGCTGCGACGCTGGGTGGGTTGTCCCCGCATGTGTGTGCAGATGTATAATTAAGTGTAATTTGGTAATTACACCGGAGACACCGCGCTCACCCGACCGAACAGCGGACAGCGCACAGGGGACGGCGCTCAGCGGACGTCCCTCCTCGGCGCCCACGCTCCCGTGCCTTCTCACCACACGTACGGAGGTACTCTACGAAGCACTCTGAAGAAAATCGTCGTGGAAAACTGTGACGGGATCTCTATCTAATGTATTTTCGTTTTGTTAATCATTTACTTGCGATTCAATCCTTGAATGAAGTTCTTCATGTGCTTAGTATAGTGAGTAAGATTAAAAAGGGATCACTTAAGTGGTTTGGTCGTATGGAACGGATGAATGAGGAGAGAATTGTAAGAAAAATGTATGCAAGTGTGGCACTAGAAATAAAGGACGTCCCCGGAAAACTTGGTATAACCAGGTGAACCAAATAACGGAGAATGGTTCTGTTAGAAACCTCACCAATCGGCGAGCTTGTATGAAAAGATGTACGAATTTTAATGAGGAGAGAATTGTGTGTCAGGATAGAGGAGTGTGGCGCTCTATCCTCTCTGTCTACCCCTGCGGGGAAACGGCGTGATGGTAAGTAAGTAAGTACTCTCTAAATTCGGAAATTCAAAGTCGATAATTTACCATTGTAAAATCTATTAGAACAGTTTATCTGCGTTGAATAAATAGATAGATATGCGTACTGTTACTTATTACTGAATATGTTTATAACATTACATAATACTTGATTGAATTACATTACCGAGTGCATTTCACGTTTATTGAAATAGCTTCAGATATCAGATTACAGTAATCGTTTGTCGTGAACCTATTACGATTCATTTATCCTTTGACCTTGCTCATTGAAGAATAAGTCATTATTGGCAGCGATGAATTATATATGAGATGATTTAAAATAGATTATATTTCTTCTATCCAAAACAATAAAAGGCACCTATATTTTATTACTCGGCACAATAAATGCTCTTATGATAATACGCATACTAATAAGTCAATATTTTAAATGAACATACTTTGTAACCAGGTAAGTAATAACTTAATCGTAATTTATGTATCGGTGTATTAAAAAACGTGTTTTAATAATAATGTTATAACCTTTTGTATTTATAAGCTAATGTATTACTACTACGGCATATCCGATTTCTTTCCTTTTTTATTAATGCGAGAGATATTTATGCACCTTTGTGGTAGCAATTCAGGCAATTTAATTAACTTATGTAAAACGCGGCGGCAGGATATTAGAGTGTTGGCGGATTGCCTCTTCGCATCCTAGAAGGCTGCGACGGTCGAGATGTTCCCTGCTACGCTGAGGACTGTGCGCGATCGACCCCCGACTGATTCGATTGTATTATTATCCTAATCTTTACTGGTGCATTTCACACGGAGGGCGAGGTTATTGATTTGCGATTTTACTCAGCTGATAACTATATCTGGCGATTGGCAACGGACTTAATGCCCTCTTGATTGAACACTATCAACCCTTCGTGACCAGGCTCTGTTGTCTCTCTCAGTGGTGAATATGATGAGGTTTTTTGTAAGATAGCCATATGAATTTTTGTTCTATAATAATTCTTAGATGTTTTGTGAGATGCGATTTATTGAAGTCATACTTCTTTACCAGCATCTACACAAAATTCTCACACGATTAAACTATTTTCACATTCGCAAAATGTTCTGTTTCCACCGTTAAAGTATGTGCAAGGGAGGTGGTAACTGGAGCGAGTGACGCGTTTTTATCTCCAGTTGTCTCTCAAAAACTACCATAAAAGTAACTTTCACTTCGTCAATATAAAAATTAAACACTTTAATTGAGAAAACGTAAAGAACTTTCACTTAAACAGCGCGTGCTCGGTTCACCCCCCTATGTTTTTCGTTATGTTGTCGGTCTGTTACGTTTTTCCATGAAAAATTTGAAAAAAGGCTAACCTCACAGTATTTTTACACACTTTTCAGTATTTTAATTGAATTACTTCAAATAAATTATTTGCAAAACAATATTTGTTATTGAAATTAGTTTTAGCGTAGTAATTCTAAGTTCTATTGATTTATATAGATTTGAATACTGAATAAATTAGGGCCTTAAAATAAAGGTTATCGTAAAAGAATACAACACCAAAATATATTTAATTATGACCTATGTATTATTTTAAACATGTAAGATTTTTATTAATGGTTAACAAATACGTATGGGTGTTTGAATTTTATTAAAATATACTTAGACGGTTACAGACACTACATACGCCAAGTGCGCATTTTTATCAATTAATTATAGTTAATTACTTTTTGTAAGAATACGTTTACATTTACAAAACAAATTATGTTCACTATATGCTACGTAATTTATAATTTTCTTCTTTTTAATAACGGAGGTCTGACGATGAAACCAAACCCGGAGTTAGTTTTAATAAACAATAAATAATAATATATAAAAAAAAATTAGTTATTAAAAAATAGACTAACGAAAAATGTTAATAAAAATAATAATGATGTTTAAAACATACGTATTATATCAAATGAATAATGTTGGATTTCTATATGGTTAAAGTCTAACATATAAATCACTTCTTCAATATTAGCAAAATTACTTTGTGGCTTCATTTTATATAAATAATTTGACAAAATACTTTGTTTAAACCACTATTTATTGATAACTTAACATGTTTCGATACCTATGGTATCTTCTTCAGGAGACAATATATGCTGAAATTAAAAATACAAGCATAGTTAAAAAAACAACACTACAAAGTAGCGAATATGTAAAAACTAATATGATAATAAGAATTAAGGAGCACTTGAGATGCCTAAGTAGCAACAACTATTCAGAATTTTCCAATTACCTTTTGGAAATAAACCATTATTTTGACATTAACAAGGGTTTAGAAATTATACATACAAATACTACGGGGTTACAGTTAGATAAATTTGAAAATTTTGAAATAAGAAAAAGTGTTAATAGCAAGCTAAATAATATAAATAACCAAATCCTCTTTGCAAATAGTAACCTTTTAATTTTTTTTTCATATTAATTCTTACTTATTCACCACTTTATAGTCTCGTTTTTATCTATCTATTTTATATAGAAACATGTTGAATTATCAATAGATAGTAGTTTAAACATAGTATTTTGTCTAATTATTTAACATATGAATCTTAATCATACAAAATTCATTAACTGATTATCGAAGTATAATTTGTATGCCTATCGTGCGAGGAATGTAGGTGCATATAGGAACGGGAGAGTCAAATATAATCATTCCGCTATTGGTCGGAAGTTCCCCGTCGCTTTTCCGCTACCCCCTAGCCCTTATAGGCCGGGACGCGACCAGGACGGTTGCAGTCGATGGCTGTTATGGAAAAAAATGTAAACATCTGCTCCCTAACGATTTTCGGGGTCTGTCCTGATGCTTATCTGCTGCAGCGATGGCCGAGAGCGATAGCAGCCCGCGCCCGGTGCGCGGTGCTGGCTTCGAGCTTCGTGGAAACCAGCTTTTTGTGGACTCATTATTTCTGTCGCTGATGCAACGACATTGATGACTGATTTTTAGCAATTACTCATCACGCCATTGCGGTATTACTATAACACGCTCCCAGGGTAGGCTGTCATTACTGCTGTTCGAGCTATTTTTCAAATACATTAAATACGCAATTAACTAATGCCAATGCTTTATTATCTTGACTATCGACAATAAGCAAGATTTCATACTAACATGATATTAGTTACTTCCGAGGTTATCTTACTACGCAGCTATACTATCAAATTGAACTAACTCCGAGGGAGAATAATAAACAAATTTTTCACAACGTGAATAACCATTTATAAAATGTATAGTGTCTACGGAACCGATACTATTTTAATGTTACTTTTCTTATCTTGTTAACAATACTTAAAATTTGTTTAATTCCTAATACTAACAGGCACAGAATCATATTAATTAATTTATATATATTAACAGTTCAAATTGAGCCTTTTTACTAAGTATTAGTTAAAGATATTCATTCACTATTAATATTTATTAAAGGAATTATTTACAAACAAAAGATATAATCAATAAAAATAAATTCACTATAAAATCATCACTTATATGATCAAATCTATACTATAAATTACTCTATTTTTTATTGTAAAGTGCTATAAAATAAGAAACAATAAATTAATAATTATTACAATAATATTGATAAAACGAAATAATAATGACTATACACAAATACACTGAGAACCACAAAGGTCTATAAAACTTACCCAACTTAACAAAAACATTATTTCTTTTCTTTATTTTAAAGTAAGCACATAAAACTAAAAGCTCCATTTGTAATCTGAGAATTTAGCGTGAAATAATATTACAGGTAGTTTCAATTTTTCTGATGTTTAAAAATGAAACAGAAATGTTGTGATTTACCATCGATTCATCAGTTCAATAAATTTCCATTAGGTTTAGCGAGAAATCGCTTTAACAAATTGGTAAATCAGATAATGGCGCTACGCCAGGAGGTAGGGCCTCGCCGCGGGGGGCCCGGGTCCTGCAGCGCATAGGGGTGCTCCGTGCTCCCAGGGTTGCAATCAAAACAATATACATATTACTATTCATCAACCATTTCATTCAGAATACAATTCGTCACTCCTGCTATGTGTTTTTAATCTGCGGGAGATCAACGTGAGATCTTTTGGGATTATTTACCTACATATGTTATTTAACCAATCATGGCCCCCCTCTTTATCGTTCTTAAACATATAATAATAATAAAATTGGATAATTTATGTAACGCCATTTTCTTAAAATTTTTACTTCAATTGGGCTTTATACATAAATTATTTAGTCCTAAATTAGTATTTAATACGAACAATTGTCATGAAAACTTACGAATGCGATTTTGTGAAAAGATGCATTTTCAGTCCTTTTTAAATAATATTTGAATTAAGCAGAGCAGTCGTAAACGTAAAAAAAGTTATCTGTAATTGCACAATTTTTTACCTTAACCATAATGTAAAGTATAATGAATTAACATTTAATTAGAGTATTTCTTATTTCACATTCACTACGAATTTAGGATTTAATGGATAACTTAAAGACTAAATTAATGTATTAATTATAAATATGTACATATAAAATCAATTTTGTCGAAAAATATTGTTTTTGCGTCACCGGGATACGAACCTGGATCTCTATTTCCAATCCGGGGAAGTGCACTACCTTTGTGCTATAACGCCAGTATTTTTCTTGACAAATTTTCGAACCTATATGTTATTTTTTTTAAAATTAATACACCTGTCGTTCCATTATTTGAAAGCCATCTACATTATTTTTACAGAATCCCGGTGACGCAAAAACAATATTTTTCGACAAAATTGATTTTATATGTACATATTTATAATTAATACATTAATTTAGTATTTAAAATATCACAGACCGTCTGTTCTGAATAATTACAACTTCACAATAAGAATGTGTTTTCCTTAATAATGTTAACTTAAAGATTTAAACAATCTTAATAGATCTCTAGTTCTTAGAAGAAACCAAAAATTATCATACATACGAGTAGTTGTATTATCTTTTCGATTATTTCAAAACATACAGTTTTTCTTGAGTTATAAAATATCGTTGTTTGTGTATCTATTTTTTTAAATAATTTATTTAATATATTATGTTAAGTAATATTTTTGTAAAACAATGCCAGTAAGTAATGAATTAGAAAAATTGTTATGTTAATTAGTATTATGAAATTATAAGATATTTGTGGAAACTGATTGATAAAGATTAATAAATAGTGTTAACCCTTCCCAAACCACGCAGTAACACCGCTCTACCATACCAATTAAACCTGTAATATTCCGGTAAATACACGCAGTATAAAATTCATATTTTAGATAATCATAAAGAAAATATTTGCGCTTAGGAATGATTAGTGAAAAACCAATTATGAAAAGGGGATCGTACAAAAATAATAATTCTTTTATTTAATCCGTTGTAAAATTAATACGTTGGTAAAAATACCATTTGTGATATTACAGAAAGAGTGAAAAGAATAACAAATAAATATACGAATATAATTATGTCTCTTTCTCACTAATTAAATTAAGAGAGATAAGAAGGAAGGACGCATTGTGTACATGACTTATTGAATGGTCTAAATAATGTAATTATATTAATCTTTTTTTAATATTTAATGCTCAATATTTCGAATAAATTTGTGCTATTAAAACCATTTAAGCTAATAAAAACATTTTTTATTTGTTATTTACTGTTACACGAGTTGACAGCATGGCTGCATATTGGTATTTTGTATCACGGTATGGTAAAGGTTAATAAATCTGTGATATTACATTATGCTTATAGTATATCACGATCGCTTTAAAATGATTATTTCTATGATCGATTTTATTAAAGAGCATTGTCATTACTCATATACCATCAGGTATATAGGTAGAAAATAATTTTTACCACCACAATCGCGATCAAAGCGAAGCGATGCATTTTTTATAGTGCATAGATTTTAAATAAAATTATTTTTTTTGCGTTTTTTATTGATACACGATATTAAAATGTATGTTATGTCTCTAGATTGCATTTTTTTAATAGACGAATGCTGGTAAGCTATAAATTGGTAATATTTCGACATAATTTACAAAAAAGTGCATTTTGAAGCTATTTAACTTGACAGGTACATGTCGTCAGGTTACTGATGAATACGTGAAGAAACAATAGCGTTATCTTCAATTTTGTCATCGTAATTATTAAACTGAAGGTAGTTAGTGATCAAATATCATAAAGTCGTATTACCTGCGTTGATTCAACTGTTATTATTAGCGACAATAATAATTTTCACAATGATTACGGTGAATGAACACTGCGGCGGGCGAGGGGACAGCACCGAGCGGATACCGAATCCTGGCAGTCGCTCGAGCTCCGACATATGTTTTTAGAAATAATTGTTGGAATAAATAAATTAAGGGAAGTACTCGGTGGGGGGGCTCGCTCCCCTCCGTTATAACGGGAAGCTTATTGGTTGAAAGCTTTCGGTGAGGACGAATCAGCTTTTGGAATAATCATGACATGACAATGGAAGTACAGAGAGAAAAGCGAACCGCGTCTCGCTTTCGTGCGGGTATTGGTAAATGAAATAATATGTATTTAGATGTGTGGTATTCACATACGGTAGGCGTATATACTCTGCGCGATATTGATCGCTGTTTCTCGTATTCTATTAATGGAAAACCGAGGATAGAATAAATTCTTAATAAGATATAGACAACTTTATTTCATTAAGTAGATAATCATTGTTACTCTCTTAAAATATTTTCAGTTAAATTAACTTGTTATATCTACACCGCATATCCTCACTCAAATGCATATATCACAAACAGATTCCTGATTCATAACTAGCGTTCCGTGCCCGGCGTTGCTCGGATTTCATGGAGGCGGTTAGACGATGGGGGATTTTTTGAGTCCTAATGAAGATTAACCATACATAATTTAGTTTAAATTGATCGAAGCGTACAGATACACATTCAATTTTATATAAAAGGTAGAATTTCGTACAATTTTAAGGACACGATATGAAATATTTTGACGTTATTTTTTATTAATTTAATTCGCTAATATTAAACAAACATCTTTAAAATTTTTCTAAAACATCAATTTTTCTCATAATTAAATTAAAATTATTTCACTAAAAATATAATTATATTCCTTAGTATGTACCGTGATCTGGGGTGAATAGGGTCACTTTTCAGTGTTTTCATTGCTATAAATCGACACGTGTAAGAAATATTAATATACAACCTATGTTTTTTATTTAGTCGACGGTTGCTCTATGTGTTTGTATTAACTTACGTTTGAATCTTTCATGAACTATAGAGAAAAGTCCATAAATGAGCTCTGTCCTTATTTAGCTTACAATGAGATGAATAGGGACTAGTACTGGAGTCAATAGGGACAGTATAATAATTATTTTTGTTTACTACTGTTTCATGGAGTTGCATCAAACAAATTATTTACTAAACCAGTTCTGATACTTATTGTATAATAATATATTAAACTCCATTATTTTACAAAATATAAATATATTTAGGTAGAAATATCACGTAAAATTAAAAAAATTAAAATATTTTCAATCGTCGTTTAAGCTTGGTAATCATATACAAAGAAATTTGATTTTTATTACAAGACCCACAATTGCACAATTTTAAACGACTGTTAATATTATTTTATACGGGAAGATGCTTTTAGAGATATCAGCTTCTGCTCTGCCATCATTATTTACCAACAGCTTTCTTAATATAATTTTCCTCGTATTTCAAATATCTCTGTCTCATTGGATCAGTTGTGTGTCGGATTTGTCTACTTGTCTACCAACAAGATTATAATTTATATGAAAGTACAGTAACACAATGCTAAAATACACGTCTCTATTCATCCCACGACTTGTCCCCGATCACCCCACGACGTGTCCCTATTCACCCCGAAACTGGGTTATGAGTGAAACCAGTATAAAATATTTATAAATTGAAAATTTTACTTGCAAACAAAACACCAGCCTACAGCCTAAAATTCTTCTTTGTAAATATATAAATTAACCGAAAAGTCTAAATTTTTAATAATTTTAGAAGTAAAGTTATGCGGTGTAAATTTTTGTACGCTAACCTGCAAAATATTTGCAATTTAATAACATACTTTATCCCTATTCCCCTCAATGTCCCTATTCACCTCAGTTTACGGCATCTACTTGAATTTCAAATTTCTCTACCAGAGTTCGATATGTCCGGACTAGGTTTTAATTTATAGAATATACTTTAATTTCATCCACATCTTACTTTATGAAACTATCATCTCTTTCAATTTTATTTACACGCGGAATAATTTCTGTTACAATATAATAATAATACCAACAAAATGAATCAATTGAAAAGATAACAGAAAAATTTAATTCGAACCTAGATTTTTTCCTATCCAGAGAATTGTGTTAACCGATTACACCACACCAACAGAGTAAGTTGACGACAAATTTACGAACTTATGCGCTGCAGTTCTTTCAAATTGATATATTTGTTATTCCAAATTTAAAAGCTATCGCCATTTTATAATCAATAATACATCATTATAAGAGTGGTGTGTTTTGCGTTTTTTTCACAGCAACGAGCGGAGATTTCCTTAAGTAAAAAAGTGTGAAAGGATTCTGAAATATGTTTATTGTGCCCAGGTCCCCGGTCCGGAGGGGCGCAAGTGTGCCGGCCCCACTTCCACGCGCCCCTGCCCTGGCTGGACAAGCCGTGGGGCTACCAGGAGGACAAGCCCGCGGGGGCGCCGGGGCCGCACCCGCTGTTCTCCTTCCCGCCCACGCCGCCCAAGGATGCCACCCCGGACAGCGTGCCGTCCGCCACGGACTACCAGGCGGCCGTGGCGCACGCGGCGGCCATGTCCGTCGCCTTCATGCAGCAGCAGCAGCAGCAGCCGGGCGCGCAGGACCAGGGCCCCGGGGACGTGAAGCCCATGCTGGCGTGCGCGGCGCAGGCGGCCAAGCAGCGCGAAGGTGCGCAGGGCGGCGGCGAGCCCTACGGGGGCTACGACTCCGGCTACCCGCCCTATCCCGCCCCGCCGCTGTACGCGCCGCGCGCCGCCTCGCCCCACAAGCCGCGCGCCAAGTCGCGCACCAGCGCCGGTGAGCCCCAAGCGCCCCACCCGCCCGCGCACGCTTGCCGCACAGCGCACGCCCGCCCGAGGGCCGACCGGAGGGTCTGCGCCTCCCTCCCGCCCGCGTCGCGCTCGCGCAGACCCGAACGTCGGCCGTCGGCTAAATGTGACGGCGAAGCAGCGTTGCAATATGCACCCTTCTTCCCGCGGTGGAGGCTCCGATAGGTTCTAATAGAATGTCTAATGTCTCTTTCACAGAATATACACATTCTTGCAAACATTATTCGTTCTGTCTATTTATCTTTAGTCTCGCTGTTTGGTAAAGTCTCACCTACGGTGAATTTTGACCGGGGTTCCCATCTGATCGATCAATTCTTCCTCTACTAACATTGGCTTTATTGCTTGTCCGACATTCCTTTTAGTAAACTATGGTGAAGGGGAAGAATCCATTTTGACAACTAATAATGCCACTATTAATGTACACATCATTTCATAGTCGAGATACTAATTTTGCTCAGCCGCTCCATACAAATATTATCCTATTCTTGGAGCAGAACCGATTGACTGTGTTTTGGATCATCGATCTTGCTGAAGATTGTTTCTTACTATACATACATAGTTAATTTAATATTCTAATTGATTTTTTGTAACAACAATATTATTTTTAGTCATCAAGGATACTTCCAGCAGGTAACATTCAGTTCGCTAAGTTTTCGTTTCCTAAATAATAAATTGGACGATTTAATCATTAATTAGTTTTTGAAAGATAATACATTTGACATAATGACTCAATGAAAAATGTCTTAGAAATCGCGGTACAGGCCATTGTTTTCCGTAACGGACGAGCACGGTCGGCGGGCAAGAGTCGCCAGCGCTAGAGAGGATTTAGAAATCCGATGATCGGGAGAACAGAAACAATGCTGTGCTAATGAACGGCTGTCTGCTCGTAAAACATTTAAGACCCGATTATAAAACGAATTATAAATGATAACAAAAATATGCGCTATATCCAATTAAAATTACAAAGATAAGTTTGCTTTTTATAACCATTTAAATTAACAGTTTACGAGAGTTTAAACACGATAATAAATTATTAAATTTTAACAAACCACTCGAATTAAAAAGTTCTCGGCAATTTTTTGGATAATTTATGGAATTTTAAAGCACGCATCGCGGTATTTTACACGAGAGTTATTTCGTGGATCTGCCGAAGTTTCGGTCATTTGGGGAATTTACCTTTAATTGATAAACGTTCCTGTAATTAAAATCACAAGCGGCGCAAGATTTTTGAAAACGATAACGCGCATAAAATATTAACATCTTAAATAATAAATGCGGAGTACCCATTGCGAAGCGCGAGGTTCCGCGATCACTGTGAACGGACGCGCGGTGAATTGTGAAAATGTCCACTTTATTGTATATTAAACTTTAAAAAAAACTGTGGCCGCCATCGTGCTGACGAGCTTATCAGAACGGCGACTTTCTCCGAGAAAACATCTCAATTATTCCTGGGCATCATAATTATTAATTATTTTCGGTAAATCGCGCAGATATTAATTAATGTAGACACTCAGTTTTAGCTTTTAACTGGATTCACGTAAAAGCAGAAAATGGAATGTAATATAATTATTCCATTGTCGGACGGAGAATTCACTTAAAGTTAATGAAGTATTTAAGTCTTTGAATGTGTCTCTCTAGATCTGATGAACTAAATATCTCTTAAAGTTCATTATAATTTTAAAATTTGTACACAGAGCAAAAAAAATGCTGTGTGACCCGTTCCATCACTCGCGATCACTTTTTGTACAGACTATTGATTGATATTCTGTAGATTGCCACTGAACGTGGCGTAAAACTAACGAGTATAACTTTATTTCATAAAATTACAAAGTGTATACCTATTTATACCATAAAACTTTATTGTACATCTGTATACCATAAAATTACATATTATATCTTTGTAATAAGCAAACGAAATGAATAGATTAGGAAAATATACAGAAAAAATCTATCTATCGAAAAAATATATAGTTGCTACTTCCTTTCCGGGGAAGTGCGTTCTCCAATTTCGCTTCATTGTCGACAAATTTTTGAACTTTGATTTTGTAATATTTCAAATTGATACATCCATTTTTGAAAAATAATCCACTTTATATTACGTATAATCTCAAATACCTTGGAGTAAAGCCCGATAGGACACGCTTGAATTAAATTAATTAATCCATTTTATTAAATTTGGAAACTTTAAAACAACTTATATATTAAGGAGAAAACTTTTTTTTTTTGCTGTGATGTTGAGTTTTCAAAACGTAGTTCTGTGGTATTTTCTGTTATGAAAATGCAACTTCAAAGCAAAAAATATGTTTTCTCCTTAAATATGTTATCAATGATTTTCCAAATGATTTATTTTATCCTGGCGTCACCTAACTTATGTTTTTTGGATTAGTTGCAATATAAAGTTAATTTTTAAAACTAAAAATCAATTAAATTTTAGAAGCGAATTCCGATCTGCGAGATTTAGAGACCAAATTGATATTCAAAAAATGAAATATACCGCAACTCAAAATCACTATATTTATCAAGGCGTCAAATTTTTTAACAATCTTCCCATCACAATTAGAAAAATTACAGACTCCTATAAATTTGTATCTAAAGTAAAAAAAATATGTACACAGAATACCTGAAACATAAACTCTTGTATATACATACTCCTTCTTCATACACGAGTCTTACTCTCATAGAGAAGGAATAAATATTAAAAAAAAAAAAAAAAAAAAAAATATATATATATATCCTAATGATTATTCTAAAAATGTAAAAAAAAAAAAAAAACTTTTAAAAATGGAATTATAAACATATCATTTATAAAGACTTTTATAAAGAAACTTAAATGGTTAATGTGGTGAAATGGTAACTCATTTACTCAAATAAGAAAAATTCATAGTTCGTATCCTGGTGGTAGTTCAATGTTTTTTCGATGTGTAGATTTTATCTTTCTAATTGAATAATTTAATGTTTTAATATCACATAACCATATTCTGAAATTGCATCGTCACAATAAAATATTTCTTCAGTAAAATGTACCATAAAAATACAAAGTACGCCACAAAAGTGATTGTTGTACATTGCGAACAGTATCGGCACCGTAAATTACGAGTATTTTTGTCTCGTAACGAAAATAATAATTCTAAAGTTGCCGGTTCGAAGTGTTCCAGTGATGATTCGAGACAATACGTTTCCCAAGAGACACGAGGCGCAGGAACTCCGGAATCCGCGATGAAAAGTAGCCTCCGCCGTAGCCAGCGCGGTCCGCTGCGCGCTGGTGTAATGGCTCGGCGTGCTGCTCAATTACACGCCGTGTCGGCGCATGCGCGGGCCGTCGGCGGAAGTGCGCGGAATGCATGTTGCTGTTTCATTTTAATCGCGATCATTTCCCTGCAGCGGTGCAGCCGGTGCTCCGCGCCGCCGCTCTTCGCGGGTCGGCGTTGGCAAGACACTCGTCATACAAAACTAATATGCCATACCAATCTGTACTTTTCTCTATTCCGTGGTGGTTGACGCTCTTGTAATATATCTTCTTGAAGCGTCTCGTGTCTTTCAACACTCGGGAATTATATTAAGATTAATTATTCATTGAGGGATTTTAAAAGTGTAACGATTTATGATGCTGTAGTGTGTAAAATAAAAATAAAGCCAATTATAATATATCCACAAACGCACACGACAATGTTAAAACAATACACGGTTTCGACTACGAAATAAAATTAAGCGAGAATATTGATAAATAACAAATACATGAATATTATATTGTACACTATACAGGGTGGCCCAAAAAAAGTGAGAACATCTCGTATTTCAAAACATAATATAATTAGTTATAATTATTAATGTAATTTTTTTTTTTTGCACAATATTTAGCTAATCAGAAATCATCAAAACACTCCGTATTGCATCATCTACTGGGTTTAAATCTGGGCTGTTCGGTGGCCACATGCCTGGTTCGATAAAATTAATATTCTCAGGACGAATAAAGTTGATTGTATATCTGGCTGTGTGAGATGGAGCTCCGTCCTGCTGTAATGTCCAGTTATGCTGTAATGTCTAGCTGTACTCCAGGCTTTGTTTTCAAACTCTTCGAACATTTTCCTAGCACCCAAACGTTTTTCAATTCGCAAATTTTTAATCAGAATACGGTCTTCTGCAGTGATTTTTGTCATTCTGGGCAAAAATTTGAAAAAAACAAATATAAACAATGGAAATATTAATAATCAAAGATAGTGATCAGAAATTGTCGAAATAAAACGTAATATAGGTAAATAGGTAAGTAAGTAAATTAGTAAACTATTTAAGCTATTGTTGATATAGTTAAACTAATTTTGATGTAATTATAACACATTTTATGAAATGTTCTCCCTTTTTTTGGGCCTCCCTGTATATTCTATTATATATATATACACATAGGTATAAATGTAATAAAATAAAATGAATGAAATCTAAAGCATAGATTAGTATTTTAATTTTATTTAGATTTTTTGTCAGAATCTTATCACTTAAAGAACCATACCGATATGAAACATATGTTTGTACTGATATAAGTGAGACCTCGACCAGGCTTATTTGGGGTCAGTAAAATTAAAGAGATTAGAAGATTTTTGAAGTGTAACAGGTGTATGAAACAAAAAAAAACAATCTAAAATACATACTGAATTGTTATATAGAAATACTGTTACTATTACTACTGTTATAAACCTGAACCACAGGTCACACATAGGTCTGCGCAATTTATTGCGCTCGCTGTTAGCGAGATTGCATTGGCAGTCACAATAGTTTCTTGTTTTTAATCAGTACATTTTCCGTATTTCGATAAAAATAATTCACAAATGTCCCGACATACGTAAAATGTTCTCGTGTTAGTCAAAATGATATAATGTTAATAATGAATAAATGTTGTTTATCAATATTTTGTTAATATGTGGTTTATCGAAATAATATAACCTTTTTATATTCTGAGGCATATAAATTTCACTTCAATAGTGCGTATGCGTTACACACTCAATTTTTTTTTTACATAATACTTCAGTTTTATGTTTAATCCAGTACCTTGTCATTATTGCACGTCAATTTTCCAAAAATAACAATGAGAGAAACGAGTTGAGCGCAAATCAGCAAACAGATGTTTAGAAAAATGAACGAGGAATTCGATTATCAGAGCGAGACATGTGCGCTCGTAATGTTAGCAAATATGTACGTGCTCGTGAAAAATTATGACATAGAATAAGTTAATTGTTCACCGTACTTGCACGAAGCCTGTTTACTCATTTCAACTTCCTTTCTACACATACGTGTGCATGCATTCGTGTAACGACCGCTGTACAACGTACAGGGCAGGCCGTCGTTCGGGTAGTTTCCAAACGCCTAACTTTTTAAATTGAGAAAATGTGAATTCTGGCCGCTGACATTCACTGGAAGCGATCTCAAAAAAAATTTATTTTATTTTTTTACGGGACAACTGATAGTATAGGAAAATTAAAATTTACAAGTATATTATTATATTATATATTAAGGTTAATTTGAAGTACTGAAGCCATGAATAACAATGGACAGAGAGTAGTGAGAGACACTTTGATGATAATGATAACGGATAGTTGTGAATGATTTTTTACATTGATTTTTGATTGTCATTAAAATACTGAGTATGTCCTAGCGAGAGGTCGTGTTGATGTGACAATGTTGGCCCGCGTGACCGCCACAAAGGGCTGCTCGTCCTCAGGCTGAAGGGGGGCATTGTTTTCAAACAGAGCTTCCACCCTCTATAATCAGAAGTGGGTTGAGAAAATATAAAATACATTTTTCACGTCTTCTTAACCTAAAATCGGCTTTCTTGATCACGCCTAGTCTGATGACCTAAAATCACAAAAATAACTATATTAGGATTATTTAAAATTATTATAATTACGTGTTTGGATACAATTTTTGTTGGATTTTACTGAATGAAACGGTCTCGCTGGAGCCCCGCGAGTTAAATCTATATCAGCCGCAATAACAGCGGTTTAGGATCTCGTAGTATTTTATTATGTTCACACGAAAAAAACCCGGAGTATCTTGATCATAAATAAATATCCCAATTTATAATATTAAAGGGTGGGTGGGGCCATTCACATTTTTTTCGCCCCAAAAGAAATCGAATTTAACCCTTTTTTCCTTTTCTATCGAAGGGAACGAACCGGGGCGGCTGATGAATTTCACATTAATTTTATTTTCGTACACTTTTCGATAATCGGGGGCGTGTCCACACGTCGGAGTTTTGTCTCGCGGTGGAGATCTGAGGTTATCGTTTTGCTTTTTACGACTAGGAATAAAAAACATCGCCCGAATCCAACCGATTAACTTGGCTTATTAATAAAACGCGAAGAGGAAACTTCAAAGACAAATATTTAACTATTAATAAAAATACAATAATAATTAGTGTCCGGCAAGCAATTTATTTTCCTCTAGATTACCGGGGAAATCGATACTCTGTTTTATTGCGAAGAGTGCGAATGTAAGATACCGTTTGAAGAATATGGCGGTTTGGGAACCTTTTTCTCACCACGCTTTTGAGCGAACCGATAAAAATATGATTAATTCTTTTATAAAATACATTCTTCGATAAGAGCCGTCGCTCTCGAGCGAAAACACTTCACGATTTGGATTCTACTCCTCCCAGGCCGGGGCCAGCCTAGTTATAATTTAGTACGGGAGGGCGTTAACCGACCGTAGATGGATTACTCGATCGTCCCTCGCACTTCCAATCTCCGTTTATAGCACGATCGAGTGCGTATATTGATCGCTTTCGAGTAACTCCGCACTTCGCTCTGAGTGTGCATTTCTTCGAGCCTCGCTCCGTCCGCCGTTCTAACGGCTAACCTGTTCCCCGCGATGCGGTCTCTTCGTCTCGTTCGTAATTTTGATTCAGTCTGCAGGGAACGGTTCTGTAGCAAAGAGAACACCTCGTTAACTTCATTGATGAGATTAATCGGCTTTTCATCTCCGGACTACGAATACCCTCGGATCCTACTCGCTCCGCACTCTGATGAGCCGATCACGTCGCCGAGTGCGGTTATTGCCGGAGAATAATTATCACGTCGACTCGATTTCATTAACCTCCCAGTGTATGAGCAGCGACAATAAAACAGCTGACGTTAAAAATTGGTAGTAATTATGCTTACATAGGTGGTCTGATCGATAGGGTATCTTTACACGGGATGGTGAAAGTGTCACGACTGTAACTTAATTAAGGAATTTATTTTTCTGTTACAATAAATAAAGTAAAATATTCGTTGACTTACAAAATGTCGACCATTTTCAAGATTTTTCAGCCTCAGCCCTTCTAAAAAACGCTGCGGTCCAAAGTAGCCTTCCTAATGTACTCGGGGTGTTGAGTGCACTTTGTGTCGTTTTCGTGTGCCACATTAGAAGCACTGTGTTCAGCATCACATAACCATAATATAAGCTTTTATTTCATAGAGGTGCAAGCGCGGCCGTACAGCCCGGCCAACGATCCTACCCCCGCCGACCGACCCTCCACCCCGACCGTCATCCCTTACGTTCCGTCCAAAGCCAACCCTTCCAGAGGTCTGCACGTTGCATGTTATCAACTATATTTCTGTTTTGAGTGTTATTAACATTTATTTCGTATTTAGCTAACATTGGGATGTTTCTTTAAAATGATTTCACTTCATTTGTGTGCTATTTTAACATTAACTTTATTGTTTAATTACGTCCCATTTTGTTTGTTATCCGAACATATTTATGTTGTTTTATTATCTTTTGAACGCTTCCATACAATGTTTGTGTCGTTGTTTCCGATTAATTCATGACAAGATCCAATCAAAGCTTGACAAATATCTGTATCTGTGAACATTGAAAGTAAATATCAGACTTCAGTATCTGAGCCTGATTTTTTCTCCTTCCCAGCCTGCGAGGATCCAGGTAACATTTTATGTAAACTTTTAAAGATTCTACACAAAGAATATAAGCATAAAGCATTTGAAATTAGTTAAATCATTAATTTTTTCAAAGATAACGTAATCTGTATTGCAGTCATATATTGTGTATCTAGTCAAGAAAACTATTATGTAAATACAAACATCTAACTTATCATGGTGATGGGTAGAGTTCATTAAAATATATCTCGTGTAGTAAAAGTGAGATGTTTTTTCTTGTCTGTCTCAGTGCGTACGAGTATATTAAAATTATTAAGGTAATGGTAAATAAAATAGTACAATTTCTGAGCATGGTGATAAATCATTTAGTCTTTTATTATTTTAGATGCAGCCATATTTTATTAACCGACGATCTTGAAGAAAAAACACATTTCACATACTGAGATTTTTGGGTGCATTTTGACCAGGCTGATGGGGTTCGAATCGATTATATTATGCGATGAGGGATCTTAGTTTATACTAAAACGATCAATAGCAGCAATCATTAAAAAAAATGATATCTTTATTTGATCTGAGTCTCTAGTGTTGGGCAGGTCCCTCGCCTTGTACAGAAATTTTGCTAATTTACTGATTTATTGTATTTGTCGTAGAATTTGATTGGCACGCTGTGCGGGAAGTTTGCCAAATACTAATGTGCATTTGTGTGTTGTGTGTGCAGAGGGGCGCGAGTGCGTGAACTGCGGCGCCACGTCCACCCCCCTGTGGCGGAGGGATGGCACGGGCCACTACCTGTGCAACGCGTGCGGCCTGTACTACAAGATGAACGGACAAAACCGGCCGCTCATCAAGCCCAAGCGGCGACTGGTGAGTGTAAGATCTCCTTTATATACATCCAACCATTCTATATATTACCATTTATGTAACTCATCACTGATGCATCAATTCATTTAAAAATCCTAGAAAATAGATAAAATGTACCTAAGTAGCAATGGCGGTCGGTGACTTTTTGTAGAAGAGATGCTGGATAATAAGTTTATACCTACTATATACTTATATACAGTATTCGAAGACCTTGACAGGCGGAACTGAATGCGCATGCGCAAAAGTCGAATACTTTCAAACTTTGTGGATACGTAACGAATGGTAGAATCCATTGTTGCTAGTATCTGTGCGTTTACGCAATTCATAAATGTTCAAAAGTTGAGAATGTATATGTATTTCTCTCCGAGCGCGCATCGTGTCGTAGTATGTGTTATAACTGGTCTCTGAAGGACAGGACAAATTTATTTGCAGCAGTGCAGTTTTCGGCTAGAAACAAAAAACTTTTTGACTCTAGAACACAAGGGATGCGGAGCATCCAAATAACATAACAAATAACAAACAAATAACATAATAAATAATAATAAAATAAACAACATAAAGCGACCGCGCCTGCTAAGTAGGTTATAACGGTAGTTTTTAAATCATATCGCTTTTGGTCAAAACATTGCAATACTGGCGAAACCGCCGACGGGGAGTACAAGGTTTCAGTTTATCACAAGTTGACATTACAATTACAACTCGCATTTGGTGGTTTGGACGCTTGTTTTATGTTAGTGCGAATGGTCAGGGCCTCGCCCGTTCGATACATTGTACACATCAGTCGAAATAAATTAATAGAATCTTGAAATTCTGGAAGATCACGAAATCATATATTTTACATTTATCAATTTACAATACAAATTTAAGTAACAATTGCACTCCTTTGTCTAGAATAAGTCGCAATTTTATTAGAATTCGTCATAAAGAAATTAATACTTTTTTATTTAATATATCATCATTATAAACGCCGTCACTTCATTTCAGTCAGCAAACATGTTTTGACGAAAATAGTATAACATTTAAAATATTTTTATTATCTCTACTAACTCATCTTTTTTTTTAACCATACTATTAAAAAAAAAATTAACACATCTGTTTAAAGTAAAGGTTTATAAAACGAAAGCAAATATTATAGATATGTTAGTCAGCTGCGTGAACTATTACTATTATTCTTGGAAGGAGCTAAAATATTTTACATTATAAAATAATACCATGTTTAAAGTGTATTGGAATGCACATAGTCAAGTCCGCTTCAAAGATACGCTTGTGGAGTTTTGCAACACGTCTGTTAAAGCGAAGACGTGTATTCAGACCACCGCGCGGTGCGAGACTTGCGTTTAGTTCATAAATGTCTAGTATAGATTTTGCGAAAAAACACATGCGCAGCTTTATTTGTCAATTTTAAATTCTTCCGCTAGTTATGCGGTTTTAGTTAACATGAGAACTGAATTATTTTCGTGTAGATTTACATACTCAATGTATAATATATCAAATAAATATTTAATGTACATTTATCTAAAAAAGATTATAGCACGACTTTTTTGATTATATAGAGTGCGCGACCCTGGTTGTAGTATTATGGGAACATATGATTTGTAAGCCTAATTGATAATTTATGTTGTCTTTATGTATTTCATCAACATATTTAATTAAATTTTCTGTCCATTGGAAAATACTCCATATAAATCAACCGCAAAACTTATTCAAGTAAAGTTCACTAACAGCAATTTTTAATCTAATTATCGACAAGTGTATGTATATTTGTGAAAATGATATTCCTAGATATATAAAATGATATTCCTAGATATATAAAATGATTGATGTTGATCCTAGGGGCAATGAATCATAACAGAGTATTTATTGTATTTTCATTATAATTTTTGTACGTTAGATTTTGGTAACACAGCTGACGTACATTTATTAGAAGAATAAATTTAATTATGCATTTTAATCAAGGTTGGATAGCGCAGCATCAAAGTGGTAAAAACATGTTAAGAAACAGAGTCAAATAAACTATATATTTTCGATGCATATGTATTTCGAACACCACATATAAAACAATAGCCATCAATACAGTTAAATTTGATACCAATCAAAACATAATTTAAACATGATTAAACACTTTTAAGCTGTACCGATAAGGATTGGGGATACAATAATGATAAACTTAAACATTGTGAACATACCTTTACTTATAGTGAGAAATGATTTAACAATGTTGAGTATTTAAAGGTTGATAGTGTCACATCAATATTCTTACTATTTTCAAACTAAGCTAAACGCTTGTCCTATGAATATAGGACTAATCTGCTGGTCTCCTGAAACGAGGCGCGAACTCTCGACCACTAGACCATTAGGCCAACGAAATAACAAATTAGATTTTGTTCTACTTAATATAAAAATATAATAGAATCTATTGTAAAATTGAACTAAACATTGAATTACCCAAGGAATCGAAAATCGGGGGAAATTACACGACCATAAATTATATATAGTTGCTCTATTTTGCATTCATATAATATTCAAAGGTCTGCATGCATTGATACTTTATTACATATTATAATATTATCTATGTCACATAAATAATGAAATCTGAATATCAATAGTTTTCTTAATAATACATAATACATTTAATAAGTCTATTCGGCTATTGACACAAGCAATAAGATTATAATATGATAAAGAATATTGCTTTAAATAATTTCAAAAAAATAATAATTAGATTCTCATTGTGACGTATATGCTGTTTCAGGGAAAATGAATGATCGAATTTAGTCCATAGATGGCGATAGTGTAGTGGTATTCGAAGCGAGTCCACATATTAACATATATACAACTTTCAAAAATTTGATAGATATGGAGATTGATGGGTAAGAATGGTGAACGTTATACTTGTATAAAGTGATCACTTAAGCCAGCCGAAAACAGGTCGTAAGACCTGTAATTGCCCATACTTCCATATATTTTCGATTAAATATAAAAAATAGCTTTGTCTCCATAGATATCTATTATTTGTTTTATAATATGAATCTAAGAAGGAATACCTCTCCATGTTTGAGCCGGTCGTACCAGAATTGTGTAAAATATAAGCTATGTAGATACCGCAGATTTGACAAGTGATGTTTTGAATTCTCGCTATTGTTTTGGATGAAATATTCACCTGCGCAGTTGGGTGTTCAGCGTCCCCTGGAGCTGGCCGTGCGTCCGAGCGTTATCCGCGAGAAGCCGTCGTTTGTCTCCCAGTTGCCGGAGCCGATGGGCCGATGGGCCGAGGTGACCGAGGATTATGATATCGGATCTGGCAGATAAGCCGGTATCGGGCCGATAGATCATGGCTGGACACGGCGCTGAGTGGGCTGCTGCCGGTAGCAACCGCTCCGACCGTGAGAAGTTTGATCCGCAATCCGCACCACCGACGACTGGACGACCGGGGAAAGTTACAATTACTCCGACTTTCCTCAACAAAGGGTTTTAACAAGGCCCAAGTCTGTTCAAAAGTAGTAAAATAAATACATAATATTGAATACATTAACAAAAATCAGAAGGTTAATATTTTTAAACATAAAATAACAATAATAAATAATGAATAGCAATATAATTGTAATAAGTTTATTAAATCACGTTATATTCCCCTCTGTTATAACAAAAACATATATGTCAATTAATAAATAAATAAATTAGTAATTTAAAAATTATTAATATCCAGCAAGCTAAGATAATACTTAGAAAAAAAAACGAAGAAATATTTTAGTTGGCACCAGGATAATTCAAATATGTTCTCATTAAAAAAAAGAGAAAATACTTATTTTTATCTTAGATAAAATTTTCAATAAAGATATATTAATAACAAATACTAATTAAATGTATTAATCATAAAGATATACATATAAAATCAATTTTATCGAAAAATATTTTTGTTGCTATCGGGATTCGAGTATTTAAAATATATATAAGTTATGAATAATTACAACTTCAAGTTCAACAACTATAAGAATGTGTTCTCCTTAATAATATTAATAACAATTTTTAGATTAACGTTTTGGAAAAATTCTTTGTTGCAGATTATTTTGATAATGATAATAATGAATGTGATTGCACACTAAATTATGAAAGACCTACTTGTATTATATTCAACTTTATTATAACAAAATATTTCTAAAGGTATATTTATAGCTTATGATATATTTAGCTGTAAATTATTAAATGGAAGAAGAATGACAAAAGAATATGACTAAAATTATAGAGGCTTCTAACAGAACCATCCTCCAGTATCTGGTTTACCTGGTCGCGCCAAGTCTTCCGCGGACGTCCTCTACTCCTGGTGCCATAAACATTTGCGTCATATAGCGTATAGTTATTCTTAGAATTCTCTCCTCATTCATCCGTTTCATATGACCAAACCGCCTAAGCGATCCTTTTTTAATCTTACTCACTATATTAAAATCAGCTTTATATTCTTTCCCTATCTCTTCATTCTTAAGTTAACTATTGAAAATGTAACAAAATTAGTAGCCTGTAGCCACAATGCGCTCTTAACGTTTTGTACGTACAATTATATTTCGATACATATTTAAAAACAAACTTTCTGTTATGGAATTAATCTACTTTGAAAATTTGAAAATCGTTCCATCAACACATGAAAAAAAAAATTGTTATAATAAAGATGTGCGTTGCAAATCATAGATATCGCTAATGTTTTATTTTGAATCGCTGAACAGCAGGAAAGTTTCAACTTAACATACGTTACACATAAATAAATATTTTTTAGCGCTTTATAAAATAGATGAACATGCAAACAGCTATATTAATATTCAATGTATTGAAGTTTTTAATAATATATAATTTCCGTTAAATTACAACGCTGGTTAAAATTAGTAACCACATTCAAAAAGGAAATATAAAATTATACGATTCTATAATATTATGTTAATTTGGTGTTTACGTCTTCCAGGTTTTACATTTAAAAAAAATCAAAAAAGTTAATAATTTGATTCGCACGCAACGGGCCGCTGCTGGACCCTGGCGGCAGGATGATCTCGAGTATTACAGGAGTTACTGTTACTGTTGATAATTAATTTCACAACTCACGGCCGTCAGTGTTTTATTACTGGATCGCAGTACTATATGCATTCCGATTGCAGTGCGATAGCACTTTATTGGTTTAAGTTTTTCTATAATCTTCAGATGTTTATAACAGTGGCGTACGGTAGGTATAGATTTAGGTTATGCTGTTACCGATGATATTATACATAGGATTATGAACTTTCGTTTAACCAACGTTTTTAGACAAGATGAATCCATCGTTTATACGACCCTACCGCGTAGTTATTTGTAATTTTCGAGTACTATTAATAGTGTTTTTAAAGCTTAAGTTTTAACGTAAAATAATACCTTCTTACCTATATAAATATCAATATAAAAATGTACGTACGTTTTTAAGAACACTTTTTATGACCAAACATGATTCTTTAATTGTTTGAAAATCCTTCACATAATAACTAAACGAAATAATTATTTTTATTAACGGTTAACACAGGAAATAGTTCTGCCAATTGCTTTTTGTTTTTCCCAAATCAAAAACAAATTCATGCACCGAACGCACCTTGAACGCCAAGAATGGTCACGAAATCAACACGTTAAAAACAGTAAGATAGTAAAATTCGCGAATTAATGAACGAGGAAGTACACACTTCAATGATTTGCACGTAGTTGTAAGCCTTTCTAACGTTATTCTATTTAAAAACAGCACAGGTAACGACTCTTTACAAAACGGATCAACTGAAAGGAATTTTCAATTTAGTAAATAGTAAATTATATGGCTTGAGTAATTCACTAGCTTAAAGATAGAACAGAGTAATGTGAATAGCTCAAGGAGGCGAATGCACAAGAGCGCCATGGGTACAGCGGTCATGGTAGTTTTTAGAACTAAGCAATTAAAGTCTACTGGTACACAGATGGTACTAATTGTGAAATAATGTTTCCGTTTATGTTAACCCAATTATTTAATTTATATTTGTTTCCCAGTATTTGTAGTCAATGCGTAGCTTTTTTGCTTGTATGCACCGCACGCCCCTGATTTATAAGAATACCTGCGTGATATCGGTTATAAAAAATGTTTTTATTATTTAACGTACATTCATGACTAGATTTATGGTAGCAAATTAACGTCTTTCGTAATTTTATTTGTAATTCCATTTTTTTTTCGTATCAAAAACATTTTTCTCTTTCCTCGTGTATGCTATTAGAGTATTTTTATGACCACTTGTATACAGGCGTGCGCATAATAATGCATCGCTGTAATTAGGCGCAAGAATATCTTCACATTAATTATGACGTTTGATTTCGCGTACACATGCTCGTAAAACCCAATGTTTACGAGCTTCCTAGTAATTATATATATTTAAATATTATACAAACTATACAAATATACAAACAGTATACAAAAAAGGCGAACAAGTAATGTAAAAGATGTTCACTGTCTCCTTAACTAGACCGAAGTCATTTACTAAATGAGACAGGTTCCTCCGTTGTTTATCATACAAATATGAAAACCATAATTATTATCTAAACCAATAATATTAGGAATAAGTAAACAGGGTTTTAAAAGAATTCTAATAACATAATTAATAAGCAAAATACTCTCGCTCTCCCATGATTGAAATACTATGCAAAACAGAAAAATTAATATAAAGAAATGTACTTTGTTCATGTGATCATTTCCATGAATCTTTGCTCAGTTTCCTTTCTGCCAACACCCAATAACCAGCTCCTGAGATGGTGTTTGAGTTTGTCCATTAAGAATTGTTTCATACTGCTCGACAAAATGTTATAGGCTTCGGGGGCCAGAAACATATGGAAGGATTGACCAAAGCTCGTTTTCATTTTAGGCTTCACGGTGATCCTATTCATTTTTGCTCTCGTAACATAATTATGAGATGGATGTTGATGAAGCTCTTTATTGGAATGAAAATAAAGGATCAGCCTTTTTACATAGAGTTGTCGAATATCAAGAAGCTGACATTTCTCAGTGAGTCAGAGGGAAACCTATATGGTTTTCTGTAGATGATTCTGAGAATGGATTTTTGTGTGATTGCTAAATGGTTAAGGGCAGTTTTCCTAACTCCACCCCAACCTAAGATCGCGTAGCTAAGAAGGGATTGGCAGAGAGAAATGTATGAGACGCGTACTACTATGTATATATATATATATATATATATATATATATAATACTCTTTTACCAAAAGGAAAAAATTATGGTTTAATATTTTAATGATTATTACGAGTTTATTACTGGTTTTCAGTTCTACAATTATATTTATTGTATTTTCACTTATCTACGAGAATAGCTAATCATAGGTTCATACAGGTATCACATTATTAATTACCGTCTCCAAATCCTGCGAAGATATATAATTTTCTTGTGCTCGGCCATCCGCTTGTTCGCATCGCATAGCAATTAAAAACAAAGTGTTGCATGACAACATAAAACAAACGGTTGTATAGAAACGTAAAATGAAGAGTTGCATGGTAACATAAATAAAAAAAATTTGATATCGATTCTATCACACCAAAGTGTGCGGTTATCGCGTGAAATAATGTGAATCCCGGTGGCGCAACAAACTATATTTTTCGATAAAATTGATTTTATGTGTGTATCTTTCTAATTAATATATTTAATTAATATTTAAAATATGACAGACCGTCTGTTCTGAATAATTACAACTTCACAATAAGAATCTGTTCTCCTAATAATGTTCATTAAAAATATAAATTTCCCGACATTTATGATATTTTCTGACGTATACCGTTGTTATTTAATAATTTCGTATTTACAAATTTTTGTAGACCAAATGCTCAAATGATCTGATACTTTGTTTAAATTTTTTAGTACACATTTTCGTTTTCAAACATAATATTTGAACAGCCTACTATGGTGGATGATATAATGCAAGTATTATATATTCCAATAAGCAATAGAAGAGAGAAAATAATATAAATTCTACAACTCCATATACGGGGTTTAACAGAGCTAGTCCACAATATTTTGTGGGTGGATACTTGACTTGAGTCGAAAATGTTCAAAGAATATGTGCAAATTCTGCACTGTTACGGACAATATTATTGATTAAAATTCTTACAAAATCATATTTACAAATAATACATATTTGCAAAATTTATATTTTTAATCTATATCTTTGCTTCAGGCCCTAAATCGTCTAACAAAAAATAGTCTGACTGCTTGAAATTTGATGGCCTTTAATGTTTTGTAGTCTATATATATTATAGAATCAATAAAATCTAAATAATCGGATAATTATGTTTTTTTTAAAATGTTTATATCTCTAACATGGTTAAAATTAGGCACATATTTTCGATTCGATTTAGCCAGGTATCCATACATAAACAATTGTGGACTAAGTCTGTTACACCATGTATATATAATGTATGTGTATATAAGAACATATAAAAACAAGATAAGAAAGCATTATTGAAAGCGATATTAGATACAGACTGAATCGAAATACATGACTCACCCATTCCATATTATCTGACAATGCTGGGTACAGATATTAATACGGTCAAGTTTTAAATATTTTTCATGTTTTATTTAAACCAGTTACTGACCAGTCAAATTGGAAGTATTCTAGTGTCGCGATGTGAGTAACGTTAGTTATACGTTTGATTGAGTTGTAGGCTGTTTTTGCGTGTACGAAATGATAATAATAATATTGAATAATTTGTATAGTGCCATTTTCGTAAAAACTTTCACCTCATGAGCGCTTAACGCAAATTGTTTATAGTTATCATTGTTTTTAAAATTAAAAATTATTTTCACATATAGAAATGATTTTTTTAAAAAGGTGCTTTTTTAATTTCTTCTCAAATAAAGTCTCTGATGCATTATTTCTTATGACGGAGGGCAAAGAGCCTCTCACCGTTAATGCCTGTTCACTAAATTTAGATTTTCGGAAACGGTAGGTCGTTTCGACAACTCCTCCTGCGAGGCTGACCTGAGAGTTTGACGTCTACCATTCAAATTGCTATATGTATAGCCTTGTATTTAAATTTAAATTCAACTCTTTCAGGGAATCGGAGCCAATGTGGCTGATGTAAAAATGAATGTTATATGAGAGAATTTGGAAATAATGTATACTATCCGTGCTGTCGCATTTAGAATGGATTGTAATCTATCCAGCTGAAACATTGGCAGGTCAAGTGATGATGCTGTTCGTAATCCGTCATGTTGATGACTGTTTTTTCTCTCTCCACTTCTTCGGAGAGTGATACTTCAGTTACCGTTACCAAAATCAGAAATTACGCGGTGGAGGTCCATGTCTTTCGAGGGCGAATAAAAAACCAATTCTGATCGTAGAACTATTACAAGAGGCAGGGGGAGCAGGGAGAGGGACGGGGAGGTAGTGCTTTATAACAGCAGTAAAGCCATTTTTACAATCCATTGTTTCATTCCCCCAGCGGACACATGTACTGTGTAGCCCGTGGCCCTAATAAACTACGTATCTGGTCCGGCGCGGCGCGGCTCCACGACTGCTGGCGAGATGCCGTTTACATCAAACCCGACAGATTTCATTCAATTAATTGTGTCATAGCGGGCAACCCCATACGGCGAATCCCCATTAGCTGCAATGTGCTATTTAAACATATTCATCATTACAATTTTATTAGCGAGTTGCCAGTATTTTTACACACGTATTTAACAACATCAATTACAGCCGCTCGTAAGTCAATTTTATGACGTACAAAAATAATAATACTAATCATGTACATAAATTAAACGAGTTTTATCTGAATTTTTCTACGTTAGTTTCGCTAATTAATTTTCTCAACACCTGTACACGATTTCATTATAATGCCGTTTAATATGTCAATTTTTTTGGATTTTCTAATACGTTGGCTGGACGGGACGAAATTGAGCGATCAAAATAAACTAAGGTACCTTGGCCATATATTCAATGAAGATGGACAAGACGATGATGATATAGAATGACAGAGGAGACAGTTAAGCGTTCGTGCGAATATGCTGTCACGGGGTTTCTATCGATGCAGTAACGAAGTGAAGAGGATTCTGTTTAAATCATTCATCACCAGCATGTATACCTGCGAGCTCTGGTCGAAATACGAGCAAGTGACGTACAAACGTCTCCAAATTCACTACAATAACTCATAAGAATACTGTTCGTGCTGGCGCGTAATTGCAGCGCATCTACAATGTTTGCCGAAGGCCGTGTACATGCATTCGTTTCACTTCTGAGATATCGTGTTACTGGCGTAGAGCTGCGGCTGGATCTCAACACCAACTCTCTAGTGCAAGCAGCGCTCTCATGGAAAGCTGGCTCCCTGACCAGAGAATGGCAACGACTACAGAATAGCTACTGAAATTCAGTATATGTGTGAATTTTTTAAATATATATTGTGACATTATAAATTAAGGTCAAGTTCGAAATTGGCCCGTCTCTTGTTTTATCACTAAGCACCTCGAAATTACAAATAATTGCCCTTAGTTGGTACAGCAATTAGTTTTCAAAGTTATAAAAACGGTCACCGTCTATGGTTTTTTTTTCAAATCATCGAGAAGAGCTGTGAGATTAGCATGGTTCAATAGCCACGACCAGTGTTTCTAACATGTAACTGTGTGCGATCCAGTATAACCAAAGCGTAAATATTTTATGTTATTCAATCACTAGTTCATAATTTACTGTAATTTGTGAACAATCTTAAAATTTTTTTCGATACCAACGTAAGGGCAATTATTTGTGATTTCGAGGTGTTTGGCAATGAAACAAGAGACGGGGCAATTTTTAACGATATATATAAAAAAAATTTTACACATATACGAGTATAAATAAAATATAAATACTGCATTTCAGTAGCTATTCTGTAGTTATTGCCATTCTCTGGTCAGGGAGCCAGCTTTCCATGAGTGCTAGAAATATCTTTCTAGTCGACTAATTTAATTTGTATTGAAAATAACTATGTTCTGAAATTGTAACTGTACAAATTATAATTCCGGTTCTTGCACTTGTGTGTTCCTTTATAATAATAATGGATAACTTATAACGTTTTCATAAAAATTTACTCGTACGTACGAACTATGCTGGTATATAAAATTGTTTTGCGAACATATGAATATGATTTGTGTAACGGTGCGTTTTCAGTATATTTTTAGAGTTTCTGATGCACTGTTCCGTATTACGCAGGAAAAGACTCTCAAAATTTTGGGCCTCTCTGAAGGAAGGTTTGTGAATAAGGCTAAAGTTAGAGACTGACCTATCTACCATTCAAGTTGTACGGGACGCAGAGCTCTTGAAGGTACAAATGCGCCATGTTATATGTCACGCCTTGTACATCAACTGACATAATTTATATTCTACTATTTCAAAAAAACGAAGGCAATGTAGTTCACGCAATAGGTTGTATGCGAGAATTTTGACAATTCATATAACATCTTTCTTTATATATTATTTTGTATAAACGTAATTTCTTTTGTGTTTTTTTTTGCCTGTTATTATATTTTTACTTAAATTGATAAAAAAAAAAACAATTTATTGTCTCCTTTTCGTTTATTCATTGTAACCAAATAAAACCAATAATAGCGTAATTGTGAACAATATTATATTATTCATTGTTTTAATGAGTGATTTTGTTTCATTTTATTTGTGCACTACTTTTGAAAAGGCTTTGTCACTAAACGCAAGATAAATTGTTTTCGATAATAGTTATGAGACAGAAAGCGGGCTTCAATATTGTCTCGAATTCTTTCGGTTGACGGATGTATTGTTAGTGGGATTCCTCCAGTCGGGCTCGGGTATTCTTCAGATAAAAAAATGTCAACTTAAACCCGTATTCCGAGTAATGTACAGTAAGCGCCAAATACACACAACTCAAGTAAATAATAAAAATATATTGTTATAAATATTTATTATTTAATTGTGTTTTTGTCTGTTTAGAATCAAAAGAGAATTTTTCGATTAGTTAATTTCTGGCCTAGTGAAATCATTTTTATTAGAAGGAGAATGACATATTTCTCTTAATTTTTCTTAAAAATTGTGTATTTGTTTGAGTGTAAAACTGTGAATTATTTTAACGTTAAATAAACGGGAATACTGGCTTTGAAAATGGTACTACTTATTTAAACATGAAAAGATAAAAACGCGTATCACACAAATATTATTATTGTTTTAAGTCAAAGCTAAAAGCTTGTGCTGATAAAATGTAACTTGCTTGGCCGATTACCGGGACGAGGCTCGAACCTTCGACCGCTTGGTTACCACGCAAGTGTCTCGCTCTAGACCAAACACACGAATATACATTACAGTACTCTTTAAAAAACAATAATTACTCGAAGCCTTGTCTAAAAATTATAAATTTATTGTACAATTTTAACATCTTTCAGATTATCGTATTTGTCTGTTTCGGACTGTTTATCAAGTAAGTGATTGCTTCGCAATAATATTCTATTTTGTTCCTGTTCAATCACACAAAAAAATCAAACCGATCGCACTGTTTTGTGCGCGACTGTGAAGACTATGAAGAGGTCGCAGCTCAGCTCCTGCCGCGGAGTGTGGAACTGGTGGTGGCTGCCGGCGGTGGTCATCCGTCACCCCGCTGGAAAGGAGCCGCGGGGGGGCAAAAAATATTTCAAATATATTCACTTTTTTATCACTCTTATTTATTACCGCCGGGGCTGCGCCAATCTCACCTCTCTGTCTCTCATGCGGTCCTTTTATTACGTTCCCATATGGGCATTTATGTGGTGTTTATTGTTACCGTGGATAAAGACAACTCCTCGGATTTAATACTTCATCATTTTGTATGAAAGGGAGGATTAATAACTTAACTCTCTTGTTTCTCCGGCCTTTGTGCAGCCATTTAATTCCGTTGTACCTACCGTACCATGCTTGGCTTCTCTCTTTTAAGGTTTTCGTAATATATTACAATAATATTTACTATCTTTTGTTTTTATGAAAAAATACAAGCAGATTGTATTACCGCGCATAACTTACGTATATAATAAATTAGATTTTAGGAATATAAAGAATTTAAAAAAACATTTTTTTACAACAATAAAATGTTGATATCTTTTATAAACATAAACGTTCAATAAAAATAACAACAAAAAATCCATTAGTGTTATACGCCGATTAGAATCAATATCTTTCCACATACCATCTAGATCGACCCGGCAATCCGCACTCTTCCACATACCATCTTACATACACAATTCATTCATTCACCGGTCATGCAAATACCATAATGAGAAATTTACAGAAATTGACTACTACGCTTAAAGGATTATTTTTATGAACTACCACAATCTCAATTTCGGCCAGTCATTCTGTCTGCGAACACATCATGTTCTCCCTTTACCGCAACAATAGTTGCAACTTCTCCGCTTTTTCTTCCTCTTCTCTTTTTATTATCTTCTGCACTTAAACATATTTATGTACCTAAACATTTCTGTGAATTTTCATAAACAGTATCACATGTTAAATATTACTATGTTAGTTATAATAAGTTTACACTGTCAAAATCCCTCAAAAATACATCTGTTTTAGGCGAAAACTTTGTAAACAAACGGAAAAATTCACAACTCCCTTTTAAACATGAGCTTAAATTGGCTATTGGCTATTGGCTCCCTAGAAAACAAACAGTCACTCGAGTGGATACACATTTTGTGAATGCGGACATGTAAATTTTAGAGCAGTGTCAGTGGCTGTGCTGTGCTATGCTGTGCTGCCTTCCGTATCGAGGATTGATGACGCCCCCCGGGTGCGACGGTGAACATTTTAATTACATCACAAATATTATTTATATCACCATTGTTCAATTCTTACGGAACGGGATTCCACCGGACTAAACGCCATTAGGCCGGGTGATCGCTACCTTAGTAGATTTACATTCGGTGCGGATGCCCCGGGACCCGAACCCGGACCGTCCCCCCGAATAAATCACTCCTCGGTGTCGGGTCGCCGCGCCACCGCGCCACCGCGCCACCGCGCCGGGTACGCGGACGGGGGCGACCCGGGCGCGAGTCGTCGCAGCCGCGCGGGGCAGTCCTTCAATAGACTATTCAGAATCGCTCTTTATTACCCGACAAGAGTGGAGCCGAGATAATAATATTGTGTATTTGCCGTTTTGTTATTTAAGCGCTACGTGTTTCTATTTTCCTCGATAATAAATGATACCGTGTCGAAGCGTGGGACTTGAGACGTCTCCGTCTGCGGAAGAAAGAACGCATCCCGGTCTGGGGTGTCCCGGGGGTGTCTGACGCCGCAGACAATGCGAGCGGATTGAATGAAAACCTTTAGAATATCAAAACTATTTCATACACTTTTTATCGATGTCAGCTGAATGGGGTAACACAATATTTTGTCACTTTAAAGACGCTACGTAATAAAACGAAACAGAATGGCAAAATATATCATTTTTTATCGCGTTCTAAACAACATTTCACCTTCGTAATTGAAATATAATTTATTAGGAGAACAATTCTTATTGTGAAGTTGTTTCTGATTCTCCTAATAATATATAAGTTGTATCAGTGTGTCTAAAAACTTAATAAAAATGTATTGTCAATTCTGGCGTCTGCTATCGGTTCACTCGAAGGTATTTGAGATTCCGTAAAAACAAAGTAGATGGCCTTCAAATAAAGGAACGATAGACATATTTATTTGAAAAAATGTAACACATAATAATAAAAATAATGTCGCATAGTTAGATAATGCACTTTCCCCGGTTTGGAAAGACATCTAGATTCAAATCCTGGCGGAGCAACAACAATATTTTTCGATGTAATTGATTTTATATGTATATCTTTCTCATTGATACATTTAATTAGTATTTGAAATAAAATTTGGTTTTGTTTTTTATTTCTAACGTCACTTTGTCCTAATTCACGAGCTCGAAGGACGCGTTCAGAGTTACGATCGCTCTCGGGTGTATCCGATGAGTATGCTAAAACTGGTCAGGCTCGCGGCTCGCGGCTCGCGGCTCGCTGGACATCCTTTCTGCCATTTAATCATCCCCAATATTCCTGTCATGACTGTATGCAAATTCTTCTCCAGAAAATAATTAAAATGTACGAAAAAACTGGCAAATATCAGCTTCCAATGGAGAAGTTGGCAAGTCGAGATTATTGAGGTTTTTATTTATTTATGGACTATTTAAAAGTCCATGTCAGGAAAAGCTTTCTCCGTTTTACCTGATATCCGGTTACTAATTATTCGCACACCTCTCCGTGTACAAAGAATCGACAATCATTGTTAACAATATTATTATTTTAATCCCGATACCGAGAATACTTTGTATTTTTATTTTTAATGGCGTAAAATCAATACCGGTAATATGAAGGCATTATTGTTTACGCGCTTCAAATAACGATAAAATTAAAGATTGTTTATGAGAAAGCTTTATTTGTCGGATACGTGGCAAGACGAAATGAAACGCCTCGATAAAAGCATAAAGGTGTGTTTTCACAGTTTGACATTGCTATTACCGCGTATTGTAAAGCCTCGCGTCTAATGGATCGATAATCGAACGGCTCCGTGGCGTGCGGGCCGGTATTCGGCAAAATCGTGTAACACGGGTGAACGGCTCACGAACTCGAATTGAAAAATGTTTCTAATACTCTGTTATTTCTCATCTGTCCGTTGTTCTCGCGGAATCTGACTGCGTTGTTCAAACCGGTCGACAAACGTATAGAAAGTTGGCTTCCATTTATCACGGCGTATTATACTTATTAGAAAACCAAATGAAGGCATTCACACTAACCGAGCGTTGGCGAGTGTCGAGCAATTTGTTAACGATAAATCAATACGGGCGAACGCGTAATTGCTCGGCCTGAGTTATTTTACAGTAGTCATAATAATTACTGAGGATTTCGGGAAGTGCGTTCGTTTAGTTAAGTGATTTTTAAGGTGCGCTTTCACTGCTACTTCTCCAAACCGATTTACCTCTGAAATTAGTTTGAAACAAAAATGTTCGCTTTGTAAATGACTCGTAGTGAAAACAATTAACGTTTCGAAGAATTTTTTTTTTTAAATAAAGGAATTGTATGAATAAATAGTACCAAAATAATTTCTGAAGATTAATATATGCAATGTACGTGGACAGGATTCCATCCTGACTCAACCTTCCCACAATGATGACCTCTGTAAAACCTCGCTGACTTCTCTATCGGTACGACTGGAAACAAATTGCATATAATTTTATTGTTTGTTAACTTGTTAATTTTTTTCGAATTTATGTGAGAGTAAATATTTGATTTTCCATTCAAAAAAGCGAATTGACGGGCACTTAGAGAAAACAATTGTGAACGGAAACAATGGCCCGTTTCGTAATTGAGAATTTTTCACGTATTATGATAAGTCATTTTCGTGGAGTTTTTTAAGTGCGCAGATAAGGATAAACAAAGGCGTCGCTCGAGATCCACGGTAATTTTTTCATTAGTTCGTAAATTCTATTTTAATAATGTGTAGATTTCACTTAATTGTACACTGTTGTGAGTCAAGGAATAAATAACACTCATTCTCTTAAAAATTACTTACTTTTATAATATTTATTTGTTTGCACTACTGCTGTTATGGCGTTTAGTTAAATAATAGGTCATGCGAAGGTACCGATTCACTTTCACGATTATAGTCAATCGTTAGCGTACGAGACTGAGGGAGGACGGACAAAGTCCTTCCGTAGAAAAGTATCGCAGCAAAATGAAAACATTCTAAAGCTTCCCTGGGCGAGCCTCACCTGTTACGGTCCGTTGATTTATTTAGTTGTGGGGTTTTTGACTCCCGCAACCACAAATTATGCGGTAGCCACCTCGCCGTGCGCCCGCCGGCCGACAGCCAAATTGTTTCCAATCACAGGACCCCACCACAACATTAAACACTCTATTCTCGTCCGCCGCGAACACCACTCTCCCGAGGGTTTACTCGCGAAGAAATCGCAGCTGACGTATTTCATATTCGACAGCCTTGGCCCATTTCTGCCACGCTCCGGATTGATAACGCCGCTGGTTTGTGCAATTTAAAAGTCACACGATTGCAAATTGCATTTTTTATATCGTTTACGTAAGAAAAAACCTCGGAAAGTTGTTCAATATTTCGGTTCGAACATCTACCAAATAACCAGTATTAAATCGTTGCCGGTGTAATCAAATTATCATGCTTTGTTCGAGTAATTTTTAACTTAGATTTTTAGGATATTGATTAATATTATAACGACATATTTTCATACAATAATAATAATAATAATTATAGTAATGGAAACCAGAATTCTGAATAACATAAATATATTTAGGTAGCGACGAAACAAAATAGAACAGTCCGAGATTTCAAGATGAAATACGAAAATTAATTTAAGGTTCACATGTGATAAAAACGCTCGGGTTGTTTGAGTCAGTAATAAATAGTGGTACCTATACAAGTCATATAGCCCGCGGCCAGCGCTCATCACGTGTGTTCGAGCCTCGCCACCGGCAGAATGAAGAACGTTTTATTTGATAACTGTGTATTAAAATTAATATGATAATAAGAGTACGCCTTGAAATATTACGTGTCTAAACGATAATTTATATTGTAATTCCTGACGGATTTATGCAAATGTTATCAAATTTGCTTAACTTCCAATTGGGTGCGTGTATTTTGACAAAACATGTTACATAATGTGTTACACCGGCCGCACGACGAGATGAGATTGCGGAAAATATTCAATTTGTTATTGAGTTATAAAATTAGCAAATTTATGACGAAGAACATAGCTCAGTCGATGTTGGTGATTAATAGTCGTGTTCTACACGTCCAGCGTTCAATCTCCAGCGAGGGGAGGGGTTTTGTAATTATTTTATAAATCATTATGTGCTGATAAACTGTGGACACCGTCGATTGCTCGGGAACTCTTGAGGAGTGTCGACTTGTCACGGTGTCAACGAATAAAGGATGAGGGAGAAACACACGCTATCAAATGAACATGTTAAGTGCATTTTATATGTTAAGGTTACGCACCTCTCGGGCCACACTGTACTTTGCGATGGTCGGCTCGGTTATCAGTTATGGAGTGAGTATACTGATAAAATTAAACAGTTACAATTACGATTTTTAACACTTACAGTAGATAACAGAGCAAAGTGTTTGTGTAATGATAATTATTACAAATTATTTACAATACGCAAAATCTTACCAGTTGACAAAAAAGTAACATATCATTTAATTTTACAAGAGATGATAAACAATGTAAATATGAATACTGACCCTCACCACAGCTATTCTACCAGATCCTCGGGACGAACCGTGAGAGTATCGATCGCGAACAATGTGTGCGGTGAGAGAACGAGAAAATGTGTTGTGTCAAGAATTTTTAATAAAATCAGTAAATAATTATTAAACATTATGGAAAATAAAAAAACGTCAGTGAACACACTTAAATATAATGGCGAATACATTCTTATCTAATTATTTGATTTCTCTATTGTATTACATTTAAACAAAAAATTGTTACTGTTATAAAATTTAGTTTATTTTAATTTACTACGTTAATTACTTTAATTGAAGGGAAACCTTGCCGTAAAATTGCTATGCAGTTTGGCTAAGAATGTAAAACAAAGTTGTAATAAAAAATAAAAAAAACAAACATTAATTCAACAATCCGAATAGTATTATATTTATTGTTATTTAACATATGTTTAATGAATGAAATTAAAAAAAAAACCTAGCATAAACCCCACCTCGAAGTTATCATAAAGGTGTATTATTTACGAAGGTAACATGTATAAGTAAGAATGTTTTTTATGAAAATAAATAATTCTAGTTACTAATTTTGTTACAAATGTAAGAAAATCTGTAAATATATGTAATAACGGAATTTTGTACATATTTCATTCTTAACCGAATCATCGAAGTAGTGATTTGTAGTGTTATAAAATCAATATGAATAGTTCACATAAATCTAAAATCAAAATTGTACTGTTTTTAAAGGTTTGAGAACTCCAGAAGTTGCTATACACAATTAATGATAAAATCACCATACGATGTATTACACACAAGTACACAATTTGATATACGAAAGATTTTCCTTTATTTAACATTTTCGGATTTAAACTATTCCAGTTTTGGTTGAAATATAATTTCAATATCCACACAGTTCGTGACGGATGAGTGCGCAGGGGCGAGACGGGGTGAGGCAGAGCAGGGTGGGGGGGTCAGTAACGTGAAGTGTTTGACAGAGTTTCAGTAGTCGCCGGCCCCACCTTCTAGGGTACAATTATCCTGACACGGGGACCGGCCCACTGCCACTCGTGCATTACCGATTCTGCCTTCGTAATGAGTTGAGTCATAGGGGAACCGAACGTCAACAATTCATTTGTACCAGAAAAATGGCAAAGCAGTTATATGATATTTAACTTTACCTGTTTATAATAATGTACTCCTATTGAAATCCAAATCTTAGACTTTCACATTACAAGGTACACTCTGATAAGAAACACACTGGATACCAAAATTTGATTAAAATAGATACATGTCAAATTACATCTGATAGATACTACGTATCTATAGCGTATTTTTTATACACAAAACACCTTAATTCAAATAGTGTTCACTTCAATTAAAATTTATTCAAAATTCGCGTAGTGAAACACTAATTTTGATTCGAGGTTCGTTAATAAAACTCACTCAAAATCATAGTTCTAAATTCAAACATAATAAGCCTAGTAAAATCTCAAATACGATATTTAAAAAAAAAAAATACTCAAATATTGTTCCGTGCTCTTCGCCTTTGCGTGCCTCAATATTAATAATCCACTCACTAACGATACAAAAATAAATAAAATATTTTATTTTTATTTTAAAGTGAACACATTATTATTTGTGAAGTTTAGTTTTTTCAGAACATAGTTACAACATGTAAATTGAATGCATAAATTAGAGATACAAATAAACTCAATTTATCGAAAATATATTTTAGCTGCTACCGGGATTTGAACCAGGATCTCCTTCTATCCGGGGAAGTGCTATAACCGAATACACTACGCCAGCCTCGTAAATAGTACACACATTTTTGAACTTAATTTCGAATTGATACGTCTTACATTACATTGTTTTAAACGCTATCACCATTTTGTTGTGAATACATTTTTCAATTTTTTTTACTGTGCATCTAACATTTATCGGAAAAAAAATCATTGCAAACTTGGGTCACATGGTATATTATTAACTTTTTAACATTCTCTTAATACCTAGACCCATAAGGTTTCTTTCTATATGCTTGTCGAGAATGACAACATTTTAGAAATTTTTAACCTTTTAAATGCCATGAGCGCGTTAACACGCCAAAATTTGTATGTTACTCCAAGCTATAAGCGTGTTAACACGGAATTTTGGGTCGTGCAAACTTGCAAGGATTAAAGTCATATTTTTTAATCATTTCGCCATCTGTGGACGACAGAAAAATAAAATTTTGATAGAAAAGTCAAGATGTGGTATCTTCCATTTCAAATAGAGTTGGTAGTATGTGAAGAAAATGACGTTTTTGTTTCTCGAGTTATAAAATAATTTTAAAATTCAAAATTATAGATATTAACATATTTTTTATAACTTTTAATACTATATCGTGAACGTTAAGCTGTAAATGATATTCGTCAGAAGTGTAATCGGATTGTTGATAGTTTTATTAAAACCAAAGGTTTAAATGGCCAGCACAACATTTTAATTTGTTTCGCCAGTGATGGTAAGTGGTGGAGGCAAAAAATTGTGCATTTCAACGGCTTTGTTTCGAGATGTGGAAAAAGTGGTTTGCGTTTGAATCAATTACCCGTTTGCTTTTAATATTTATTTCTCACTTCGCAGCTTACCGCGTGTCCAGTCGCATTTTAGCTCATTTTTTACTCTTTTCCTTTAAATATTTATAGGACTTAAATTTTTCCATTCCCCGATTCGAGTGTTTTAAATTATTACATGCAGTGGATGGACATAACCATATTTGGTTCGTATTGTTACTGATGTATATAAAATAAATATATATATATTTTTTACTCATTAGCGGACATTTCATGAAATATTCCTGCTTTTACTCTTTTGATTGGACAGTTTTATTTGCGGTCATATATTTTTTTTCGATTAAGAAATATTGATTTTAAATACAAATTCAATGTATTTACACAGTTTATCGAAAAATATTGTTGTTGCTGCCGGGATTCGAACCTGGATCTCTTTCAATATACAATTATGCTAAGTGCATCGACGACAAATTTTCGAACCTATATGTTACACTTTTCAAATTGATATGTCTATCGTTACATTATTTGAAAGCTATCTTCTTTATTTTTACGGAATCTTAAATACCTTTGAGATAGGAAACGCCAGAATTAATAATTCATTTTTATTAAATTTTGGACACATTGACACAACAGATTATTATGTATTTGATTTTTATGAAACTATCAATAATATGTTTAATGTTAACATAGTTTATTTCATTTAAGATTGAACGATAACAAGGGAAGATAATTTATGTGAACAAAGCAGTTTTATTAGCCGAAAAATGCTCCAAATATTCTGTATTAAAATTTAACGCAATAAAAAGTCAAATTTGAGAGTTTGTTCGAAAATTGTTTAAGGGATGCGCCAACTTCATAACACCATGAAATATTCATGGCTCTTCTCCCAGCCCCCTCCCCTTCGCACTTCTCACACCGTCTGCTCAACCCCCCCACTATTCAATCAAATTCATAAATTCATTGTTATTACGGTTCGAAGTGATGTTTACAAGTCAATGCGTAATGATGCGGTTCGAAACATTTTACGATTATTATATGAAGTAAAATTGAAAAAATAAGTAATCAATACTGCCGTGTAATACTTTTTACACAGATGATTTATTACAATACTAACAAGTGTTTTTCACTCTGTACATCATGCTGTAGTCGAAGGGGTCAAACACAAAACTGCCTGAAATAGATTTTACAGCCAGAGCGAAGATTTTAAAATTGATACGCTTTTGATAAAGTGCGTTTAAAATATACAAACTTTAAAGATCTAGTCATCAATTGTAAATCTGCCACTATTGACAATCATCTTCAAATACTTCGCTACAAAACTAATTCGAGGACGTCTAGTAAATTTAATTATATAATATTTGTATAAACTACTAAGCTTACCTTCTTGATGATTACATTTTGTGTTAATACAATCACACGCGTACCTAGCTCACATTTCAAGTTTACAGTACAAGGAAATGAGGGTCTGAGAGGTGACAGTAAACCAGTAGTCGGTCGTTCGTTCGCCGATGCACCGTCGGAATTTCAGATTCGTGCAATGATCGCGACGACGCAACCAGTTTCAAAATTACGCCCCTGGAGAAAATAATTATGTTGATGAGCATTACAAATTGATACGTCAATAAAAATCTTTTACACGTATAAGGCCGCGTCACAGCGGGCAATAATAAGACGGAGCGGAGCCGGGCGGCCGGGGCTCGTAGGACCCCGGGCCGGCGGTCCCGCGGACCCGGGACGTTATTACAGAAAACGTTTCACTTGTGATTACAGATAATCATTTTTCAGTGAACACAGGGCTACGTCAGGCCGGTCGCGTGATGGAGAACTGTCACGCCGGGCTTAGCCGGTCCTCGGGCCGCGAGAACTGCCGGCTATCAAGTATTCATCCGCCGCGCGTCGAGACGACACACTTGCTGTGTTTTAAATGTTGAGAACTTACTACCCATAGGATGAATTACTGAAAACATACGAATTATAGAATTGTGTCTGTACATTAGGTGCGTGCAGTCAGTGTATTGAAATAAACTCTAAAAGCCAAATCATACAATGTGTAACAGACCTAGTCCACAATGTTTTATGGCCAGATACCTCACCATATTACGAGTCGAAAATGTTCAAGGATTATGTGCAAACTCTGGACTGTTACGGAAAATATTATTGTATGAATGTTTTACAAATCGTTATAGTTTACGCACTTATAATACTTAAACTTTGCGTCGGGCCCTAAATCATGTAACAAAAAATAGTCTTGCCGCTCAAAATTCGATAAATTTTAATTTTTTGTATTCAATATATAATTTGAAATCAATAAAATATTTCAATTAATCGAAATAAACGCATTATTGTGTTTTTTTTTTTAAAATGCTTATATCTCTGTCGCGGTTGAGATTAGACACAAATCTCTTAAACATTTTCGACTCGTAATTTAGTTAGATATTTACCCATGAAGTATTGTGGGCTAGGTCTGATACATCCTGTATATTTATCTAACAGAATATTATGATATATTAAAGTCCGAATCAAATGATAATAACTGTGAAGAATATAATGAGATTCATATTTAATTTCGATTTATTTTAAAGTACTGATTTCACTCCGCTACTATTCATATTTTACAAAATATGATGCATTTTCATAAAAAATAAATGCACAAGAACGCTTGTCATTGTAATGTATTGCCAATCTGTCTCCAGGCGGCGCACGTGTGTCGCGTCATCGCCGGAACGGTAGATGCGTTAATTTGTCAAGTTGTTCCGTTGTAGAACATTTGAATTGAATATAGTTTGAACATTGAAATCAGGTATCCGCAACGATCTTTAAAATGATTCAAAGACGTCGGATATCTGATTGACAATGGCAAAGGCGGGCATTTAGTCATACAATATATTCTTACTTGCTGAAAGCTGCCACTAAATAAATAAACAATTAGATTTCCAACAACCATTGTTATTAGTAAGTACACATTCCCCTGGAATCATTTATCCAGAATGTTATGTGCATTATTTCGAGAGCAAACTTGTTTCACGACTGCACACCCACTCTGAGTATCCCAACAGGGGCATGTGTCTACACCTGTATATAAAAACAGGCATACGCTTGTCGCAGCGGCGATACCGAATATCGGTGACACCTACCCAGCAGCCTATCCCAGGATCAATACAACGGAGGGTTCCCACGAAACTGTTCGGAAATTATTAATGTCAGACCCGATACAATAAAGGACAATGTATATATTTTTTGTATAAAACGTTATTTTCACTTATTTATTTTTTATACATTTGTCACACGATTTTTACGTACCCTTGCCCACTTCGTCGGACCGAGATCCGTGCCGGGGTAGACAGTGTTTTCTTGTGAATAACAATAATTGTAATCTATAATATAAAACAAATAAATAAAGATATATATATACAATTAAGATAAATATACGAATATAATTATCATGGTCAATTTGAAGCACCAGTTTCAAAATAAGTCAATTAAAATTGAGACGTATCGGTATAAAGAACATATAACTATTAACGTATATAGCAATATTTCTAAGAACAGCAAGAATCAAAAATGAATATTTTTGAAATGTTTAGTTCTCATTCGTTATCCCGTGATGGTATTAAAGTTTGACGCTTTTTGAAAACGTGATTTAGGTTTTGATGCAATATATTTAGTGCAAATTCGTCGATCATAAATGATTGGAGCAGAAAGTTATCCGTACGGGAAAATATAATACGATTCGAAATGAAATCTAATTGACACCTTTATTATGGTGGCTCAGTTAGTTCCGAGAAGCGACCTCAGCGGCCGGTGATTGATTCCCGGGAGCCTGACGCTAAAAGGCCCATTGTGTGCGGGGCTCGTTAGCCGGGGACAGGGACGCGACAAGTGTAAGGCGGGCTTAACATTTTAAAAGGCTGTTATTTGAAGAATGCCCCTCGCTTCGGATTGAATTTAATGCCCACTTATGCACCCGCCTATGGTGTTCGTTTTTACGGCGATCAAATCATTCTTTAATAACAATGCGCGCAACACGAGGAGACTTCTGAATTATCATAACAATTTAAGTCTACCACTTTATCGGCCGAGTCCTCTGGCAGAGTCGAGAGGATGCTTTCAAAAGCGAAGTTCTGCCGCGTCATTGCGGGAGATTTCGGTTTTATACGGGCACGGGCAGGTACTTTTTAAATTAAACTATATAATCATCCGAGACTCGTTGCCATTCGATCTCAAAATTGCTGTCCTTTTCTGGCAATAGTTATTTTTCCACCGCGTCTTTTTGTCGGTCGCCCGTATCGATGAAGGGCCCCGTGCCATCCGTGCCATCCGCGTTCCCGAACACGATCGGCCGACCCGCTATCTGCTACGTTTCTACACCCCGTGATCACCGTCGGATCGAATTTCGCGACAAGCGGACCGTCAGTCGCACGGTTCCAGCGTCGGACGGCCGTCGACGATTTATGGCTACTGTCCGGTAAAAAAGTGAACCAATTTTGGGTCGAACACCACTCAATAAATACCTTAACCGGGGGGCGCGGAGCGGGCCCGGATCGGGAGGGGAGACGCGATCCTCGGCTCCCGTTATAAGGATCAGCGCTCGGCCGTGATTGATGACGACTTCCGCGTCACGCGAAATATGATTAAGAGCCCATCCCCCATCCCTCCGGCACCCTATCTGAAGCGTCGCCTAATTAAACTAAGCTTTTTATTCTTACTGCATCATATTAGCTGATAGCGACGCATCGTATCTGCATTAGGGCGCTGTCGAGTTTAATTTTTATTCATTTGATTTCTTCACGTCGGCGTTCCCATCTCGGAAGCCGTTCCGGTCTCGCGCGGAGACAGGACCCGCGGAACCTCGCGGGGCCAGGGGTCACCCGGTCCGCGGGCGAATAATTAAAAGGATGAAGATCCGGCCGAGCGCCCTCGGGCGCGCGCGTCGCGGCGCGAGGCTGGGTAAAAAATGAGCAGCTAAACCGACCGCGCAGAACTCGGATCGCCCATATTCCGCCATAAATAATGTATGGGGCCGCGTGACACTAAATAACAACGGCCATCCAAAACGCTAGGAAAAAAGGGGGCCCAAAAAGGCAGCTCTTTATGTCGCTGCGCTTGTAAAGCTCGAGACTGGGGGGTTGCACGTCACCGGCCTATTGTTCCCGGTGTTCCCGGTGTTCTCGGTGTTGTCAGTGTTCTCCGACAGTTGTTCCGATTCCGCATGTTTTATTCGGCCGGTGATCGAGCGGCGCGCGACACTCACCTCGCGCTGTTTTATTGCGGACTGCTCCCGTCCGCCGCGACTCATCGGCGGCGGATGCAAACTACTTTTATTTACGTTCATTTAAAAAAAATTATGATGTCGGTACGCATTGTTTCTAGACGATACTCTTTATTTATGAGTACGCAGGCATGCGAGTGGTATTTATACAGGATCTAAACATTAGAGTGAAAAAATCGCTTTCTTTTCATCGGTATTCCAGAGGGAGAGTGCATGGAGGCATCCCGGACGCGTTCCTGCCTCGCTCGCTCGCATTTGCCGCGTAATTACGCGTCACCTCGCTCGTCCTCGCGTCTGCTCCTAATTGAATCATCAGGATTTTTTCAGTCTATTTTTGCAGTCGGCGATACGTTCTGTCGGTAATGAATATTATCATTCCGCGTAACTTAAGTTAGAAATGGGAATAGTCGAGCTCGCGCGACTGAATCGGCTGGGAGGCTGGACGCGACCATTAACTCGGACTCCGAGCGTCAGAATTTACCGTCGAGTTGCCGTACGCGACCATCTAACGACAAATGATAGATCACGAGACCGCGAACCTTCGGAATGGGCCTGTGAGACGGAACTATTCGACTAGGTGCCGAGCGCGGGTCGACGGGAGCGTCGCGCAGACCGAACGAGGCTCGACAACAGTATCGTGTGACATTATAATTTGATTTATAGTTCGGTAAACGCGATCGGATACTTGTTAGTCGAGAGGAAAAAAGTCGAACCGGTACACTGACGGACAGAGCAGTCCACTTTACTCGCAGTCCGCGGCACCGCGCGCAGCTAGAGCCTCGCCGGCTGCCTCGCGACCCGACATTTCTCCCCTGTCCGCCTCGTTCGGTACGCGTGTAATTTATTTCAGAAAATCTATAAACGGTGCAGAAAAAAGTTCGCACCGTAACACGCCGCGCCTGCTGAGGTCGGATCCATCGGCGGCCAGCTGATCGAGCTGACGCGGGTGGATAAAGTAACATTACGATAATTACCAATTCAATACAAATATTAGCCTGATGTTGAAATCTGTCCGTTGCGACGGCGTTAATAAAATTAACGTTTTATATAATATGATATTAAGCGGAGTGCGCCCACGCACGACTCAATAACTCGCTACGAATCAGATAAAAATCATTAACACACAGTTTACCTCTAATAAATAATATTCCCCGCGTTTATCTTGACAGAGTGTACATAACACAATAGTGTTTTCTCGAAAGAAATATTTTATTAATAAATTAAACATCAGGCCGAAAAAATATGATTTATTACCGCTCGAAATCGCAATTGGAAAAGAGCTAACAGATTTGGAGCAGTTAATTGTACGGGCGAGGTGTAAACCGGTATGCTAATTCGGTGTCCAGTGTTGTATTTTATCAGAAAGTAGACAAACCGTAACAATTGTGGTATGCCTTGGATGGAATATGTAAATACGTGGCGGCATCGCTCGCAGCACCGTAACACATTCTTGAATGTCAAAGATGCCAGAGATTAATAAAATCAAACAATTGAACAACATCAAAGTCACTCGCGAGAGAATCTTTCCAATTTTATTTCATTTATCAAATGTTTCCGTTTGATATTGAAATTGTTACATAAAATGTTTAACTTGAAGCTGTATATAATAATTAGATAAATTTAATATCTTTTGTAAGTTTGTTACGTATTAAAAATGTGTAATAAAAAAGTAAAAAAATAAAATACATATATTGCATGGTCTAACTTCGACACAAATATATAATATAAGCCAGAAAATAGATTATAAATACCTTTATACATAGGCATTCACTACATAAATGCCGATCCCTCCGAAGTAAAGTATCGTAAGTAAAAAAATGACAATTGTAATCATTCCAGTATTTCGCATGTAATTGAAACTTGGCAGATTTAAAAAAAGTGTATATTGTATTTTATGATGCACATACTAATAAATATAATACATATTTTGAAAATTACAGGCATTTAAAAATGTATCAAATATTATAATAATTAATTTTTTTATATTTTACATACGATACTTTAAGCAGGAAGGGTCGATATCTACATCGCAGCATGTAAGCAAAAATAGTCGACAGGATTAAGCAGAAATTTAGGTTAAATGCAAAAATAATTAAACAGCTTAATCAATTATACCATTGTTTCAATATATCATTAGAAATATTACACTTGTATTTAAGCATTGGACAATGCAATGTATCATTAGAAACATTACACTTGTATTTAAGCATTGGACAATGCAATGTATCATTAGAAACATTACACTTGTATTTGAGCATTGGACAATGCAATGTATCATTAGAAACATTACACTTGTATTTAAGCATTGGACAATGCAATGTATCATTAGAAACATTACTCTTGTATTTAAACATTGGACAATGCAATGTATCATTAGAAACATTACACTTGTATTTAAGCATTGGACAATGCAATATATCATTAGAAACATTACACTTGTATTTAAGCATTGGACAACGCAATGTATCATTAGAAACATTACACTTGTATTTGAGCATTGGACAATGCAATGTATCATTAGAAACATTACACTTGTATTTAAGCATTGGACAATGCAATGTATCATTAGAAACATTACTCTTGTATTTAAACATTGGACAATGCAATGTATCATTAGAAACATTACACTTGTATTTAAGCATTGGACAATGCAATATATCATTAGAAACATTACACTTGTATTTAAGCATTGGACAACGCAATGTATCATTAGAAACATTACACTTATATTTAAGCATTGGACAACGCAATGCATCGACTAGATTGAATTCGTTCTCGAGCCTATGAAATGTACACTAATATGAGTTAATAAAATTATTATTTGCTTTTGAAATATTGACATGAAACAGCGCCAACGACTTGACACTTCGAGTACATGGTGCGAAATCAATTCAGTCAATGAGAACGTTCAGCTTGTCATTTACTATTTTGCATAAAAATTTTAAATCACTCAGAGTTCTTCTACACAACATGTAAGTTACGGATATAAATAGTTTGAAGTTAATAAGCTTTAAAAGATTACGTTGAACCCTTGTTTTAATTGATACAATTTATAAAATGACCAAATTATCTAATTATATTATAAATTACTACAAAGTACTGCCGTGATTTGAAGGGATTTAAGTGAGTTGAAATCTTTCACCATGCTTAAAACAAAACAGAGTACACGTAAATGATGTATAGGTATCCACTTTATTTATATACATAATTAATTAATTCCGTTAATAATTATAGACCAAGTCTTGTTCTTCATAGAGCGCAAATCCCATCAGCCGTGGTCACAATTTTTCGATCATTGTCACGTAATATTATAAATACATCGATTAATCATGTCTCAACGTTTCTGGTTATAAGAATAAGGAACAACGCCGAGTGACCGATAGCCGACAACCGGTTTGGCCTAATAAAAAATGAAACACTAGAAGATCCGACTTACTATGTTTGAAGCGGACCCCGTCACAAACTGGCCATTGTAAATGCCCCATTTTCAGTTAAACAAAACATATCAATGTCACTTTTTGAAATCTCGGGTTAATAAACTCACGTAATACTAAAGCACTTTTAAGTGTTATTTTTTAAATTGTTCTCATCGAGGATACCCCGTCGTGATGGAACTACCACATGATACACAGTACATACCTCTAGTCTCGAAACTAGATGTTTTTCAGTAGCCAGTTGTTTCCCTCGAGTTTCTATAACAAAAGTCTATTCTAGATGCCCTATGCAAACTAGGTATTGCTAAATTATATGTAAATATAATCGGTTATGAATATAAAAAATATGTACCGTATTTTTACGAGTGTATATACTCTTAAGTTTATAAACAAAATTTTTTGAAAAAAGTTTTTATTGAAAAATATTACTGAACACTGTCAATGTCTGAATTGGTACTTTTATCATAAATTGCATCAACACGTTTGAAATTTATGTATTCTTGAACGACTTCACAATGACTTCTATTTTGCGTGTAAAACACACTCACAGACATGTTTGATACTGGCTCTTCTAATTTTTATCGTCGGTGTCAAATATTAACTTGCAGTTGTTGTCACACGTCACGTTCGATACTAGTGTCTAGTGTCACGTCCGTCCATAGTCGTTTATCACAGATAGGACAGAATATGAAAAAGTGGACACGTTTTACAAGTACATAAACAATGTGGTAATATTTTATAACTTGCAAATTTGACTCGTAGTATATAGTCGCGGGTTTATTTTTTTTTTTTTTAATTTGGGAAAAAAGTGCGACTTAAACTTGTAAAATACGATATATGAAAGCTGGGCTGCGCACTCGGAGGCTAGAACATGATTTTCAAAAATGATCTTCTATTTTTGCTACGGAAAGTGTTTAACCGATGTATCCTCCCAGTGCTCACGTGTGGCTGCAGACCGTGGACCTTCAACAAGAGAGAAGTCCAAAAATGCTAGAGAAATACTAAGGGGCATGGAAAGATGTGTGTTGAGTATCACACCAAGAGATATGAAAAGAAACGCGCTGATAAGAGAATAGATAAGAGTAATCGATATAATAGAATATCTACGCCAAGAAAATGAAATGGTAATAAGTAGGTTACATTGCTCGAAGAACGGACAAACACCGTCTTAACATAGATTTTTCTAGTGAGACGAACACAGTTCAAACACATACATATGTATTATATAGATAATTAAATAAATAAACCAATGATGTAAAGAGGCTTTAAAACCCTCTGAACCGATGAAATCTACGGAAATACGTGACGGCGAACTGAGAAAAGTGGGAAACTTAGGGAGGCCTTCATCCGACAGTGGATAGAAAACTGCTGGTGATGATGATAATGATGATTGTTTTTCTCTAGTTTTATTTGCAGATAAAATATCAATTGGAAAGATTACAGAAAATTAGTTCAAAATTTGTTGAAAATGTATTCCATTGCTATAGCGAAATGGTGAACGCGCTTCCCCGGATAGGAAGAGGTCAAGGTTCGAATCCCAGTAGCAACTAAATATATTTACGATAAATAGATTTTTTATGTATATCTCTCTAATTGATTAATTTAATTTGTATTGTATTGATACAATAAATCCTACCTCTCAAATCACATAATATACGAAAATTTTAAGTTGTCGAAATATATTATTTTATATTTAATAACATAAGTATTTTTATCAATATTACTTTTTATTAACCGTTGTATTTAAAAACAAACAATTTTAATGAGAAATTAATGTTTTGCAAAAATATAGAACAAGACTCACTTTCTTACAAATGTTAATCGGTGCAGCTGGTTTTAAGAATTTGGACTAATAGTGTAAACCAGTTTGAGTGGCGTTAAGATCCAGAAATGTCACGAGGAGATTACAGATAGACCTTTGATTTCAATTAGTAGCCGTGTTCTTGTCTTAATGTCTAATGTGTGACATTATTCACAAAGAAATGCTACGAAATAAAAATAAAACATTAATCGACATTGCTCTAGTCGTGTTAAAATCAATCGTGATGCGGCGAACAATGAAATGAAAGCGAAGAGAGTAGTATAGTCAAGATAGCTTTCTACATATTAATATTCTTCCTGGAATCGCATTTGCCTTTGCACCTTCTGGAAGTTACTCGTATCGACTGTGACCAGTGAGGGACCGACCTGTGATTGTTCAGTGTTGCGGGCAACAAAATATAACACTATGCTATAATTGATTGTACGCATATTGTGACTGTCAATCTTGTGCACAGATGGCACTCAACAAATCATTTATGAATAAATTGTGATTATTCGGTGTGTTTCGATGCCAAGCAAACAGATTTATTTGAGTGACAAATGATAAATATTAACGCCAAATCATGTCTTTGTAATAACATGGTATCATCTGACATTTACATCGAACTGAGATATCGAGGTTCATTGTTTTGAATATTCATATTGCGATTTCTTTAGCGAAATTTGGTTTATCACCCGTGAGAAGAAATTTTTTTAATGTATTAATTAGAAAGATATACATATAAAATCAATTTTATGGAAAAATATTGTTGTTGCTATCGGGATTCGAACCTGGATCTCTTACAATTCGGGGAACGCGCATTATCCGATTATGCTGTACCAACACAGTGGATTGATGACAAATTTTCGTAACTAAATGTTTCAAATTTCAAATTAAACATCTATCGTTCCATTATTTGAAAGCCATTTTCTTTGTTTTTACGGAATCTCAAATACCTTTGAGTAAATCGACTGGAAGATATCTAGGTTCGAATCCCGGTAGCAACAGCAATATTTTTAGATAAAATTGATTTTATATGCACATCTTTCTAATTAATACATTTAATTAGTATTTACAATATACAATACCTTCGTTTTGAATAATTAGAACTTCACAATAAGAATGCGTTCTCCTTAATAATATATAAGTTGTATCAATGTGTCCAAAATTTAATAAAAATGAATTGTTAATTCTGGCGTCTTCTATTTAATAAATAACCCTGTGAGGCATCGAATCATAAACACTTTGAAATATACAAAAATGAATACACAATAGACTGGTGGGTAGTTTCTATAGACGAGGGGTCAAAGGATTTCACATATTTATTCAAATAATGCGATCTTTCCTATTATGTAGCTCTTGTTGGTGTGTAAATCCATTTTTAATACAATTTGTAATATTTACGAACAAAAAAAATGTACTAACCTAACCTAAACTAACCAGATGGACCATTTAAAAAAAATGAATCGTACGTATTAAAACGAGAACAAAAAATAACAGTATAAACTGAGTCAATAGACTGAGTGACAAGGAGATAATAAAAAAAGCGGCAGATAACAGGTAGTGTAATGTTATAATAGTCACTAGTTACTTAAAATATCATAGTGTACAAAACATACATTTACTTATATTATTTAAGATAGACATAAGTACATGTTGAAAGCAAATAAAATTTAATAGAAATATCATAAAGCAAGGTTTTTAAAGGTAATGTAATTCAGTAGATATCTACAGGTAATTACTATTTACCAAATACACTACAATTATCTACCACTAGTTTTAACAGATAAAAATATGACATCTCTCATCTGTAACAAACGAGATATATTTACAATACCTTTATTTATTATATAAAAAAAATATGATTTTAATTTTATCGTAATATATTTTTATATCTCCGTACAGTTCAGCAGGATATATTTAATAAATTGTGAACGTAAGTAGTAAAGGCTGAATAAAATATGATGGTGCCAATCAGCCCGAAAAAATTTTTTAGTTCTCAGTACAGTAATACGAGTACCTCGAAGTTACGCGACAGGCGGGACTGACGAAAATCGCTTGACTCGAATTTACGTAAGTCGGGGTACAACTTTGCATATAAATACATGCAATTCTGTTTAATTAGGACCAAGGACTAACAAAAACACAAGTTTAGAAGAAAAATATTTAATAAAATTGCAGTTCTTTATACATATTAATACAAAATATTAAAAAAAATAAACGTTTATGTAAAAAAGTCATTTCGATGTCGATGACTTCATAAAATCTAATAAATTCGTCTGACGACACAATGCCTTCTTTTTTTCATGAAGAATTTCTTCGTAGTAAGCTAATAATTTTTTTATTCTTTGCTTTGTAGCTATAACGCGTTCTTCGTTGGAGTCTAAGTTTTCTAAAATGTTTAAGCCATTTTCAATTGAGCTGAGACCTTTTGTCATGCTTGCAATTGTCATGTGCTTTTCTGGTGGAATTGGGTCTGAAGTGTCTTCATTCTCTCTAGGAACTCATCGATTATTAGCTTCTAACTAAGGGAATTCAACAGCTTGTGAAGCACATCCAATGCGTATTACAACAGTAAGAGTAACACTGAATATGGCGGATGGCAATCTAGCCGCAGTATTGTCAATGGTCAACGTCTAGCGGCAGTGTCGCCAAACGAACCGCGTAACTTTGAGTTCGCGTAAGTTGGGGTAGCGTAAGTCGGGGTATTACTGTATTAGAATTTTAGGTGACAAAAGCCGATATCAAAATTTCGTACTCAAATTTTAAGCGAATGGTAAAAATTCGAAAAATAATACAAATGTTAACGTAATTAAAAATTAAATAACAATTCCTCGATCTCCTTTTGCGTATTGGTTTGTTTTCACAGCCTACTTTCATAATTTTGATTCTTTAAGAATCCGGTAGCTGTAGAAGTCCACCTGTAGACAGGTGCACTCAAAATACCCATATTATTTATTACGGCTACCTACATTCTGCAATTTTTTCCAAAAAAATTACCTCGTGTCTGTAAAATTGTTGTATATCTGTCGTACATTATTTCAGACTTTGTTCTTTCTTGCGGACGAAATTGGATCTTCCAATAATCAATCGATATTTATGTCAATACGAAATCTGTTGTAATTGTATAACTCCCCACACACAAGTTATTATTCTGAATAATCAAAACACCAGCTCGACTCTTAATTCACTTTTTGCGTAGTGTTCTGAAGCTGAACGCGAACATATTTCTGTAACCACCGATCCTGATCAAACAATTCGCACAGTAGGCAAAACACATCAAAAAGTATTTAAAAAAAAATTAAAATACTTTTCGATAATATCACATTATTTATACGCATTATTTTTTTGTTATAAACATTTTGCATAACATTAATTGTAATGCGGAGCACGCGCACGCCATGCGGACGACCTATATAAAAGTAAACGCAAATGTATTATGAAAGTTGACATTATTAAGTATGTAACAATGAATTTATTCGATCAGTTGAATGTAGGTAATTATAGGTAATTTAAAAAAGACAAAAAAGTGTACAGCCCACGTAATACCTATTACACCAGCTAGATTCAGCCGGGGTGGTTCGCTACGGGGTGTTATTACAACCGAACGGTAGTTGCTGTGACCTATCGCGATGAAATTACCAAAGCCAGGTGTTTTTTCTTATTAATCCTCGGCTTCAGTATTAATCCTAAGGCTCGGGGTATCTTCATTTAACTCGGGTTCGGAGGGAGGTCCACAGTCTTTATATATATTTAAAGGTTACAAAAAATAAATTTAATGTATTATTTTCGTACCTGTGTAATCAGGTATAACGTGTAATTATTAGCGATAGAATTTCAATTATACGCGGTTTTAATATATTTGATCTCATTTATAATTATTTAATTATATTTTCGTTGAAAGCAATCATTTTGTGGTCATTTTGTATAAAACCGCGAATTTTATTAAACGCCAACCCGTTTCGCTTAGCTCAAACTGTATTTATTGTCAGTTTTAAATACGCTCTGACGAAGCTTGAGCTAAGCGAAACCAGTTTTAAAAAACCGTGATTTTATACAAAGTGATTGTGTTTTATTTAATCTAATTTATTTATTTATTAAACTTTATTGACATACATGTTTTTGTTATAACAAAGGTGAACATAACATGATAAACATAAGATACAATTATATTGCTATTAAGTAATACTCGTAGTTTATAAATACAAGATTGTCCTGGATATTTTGATAGACTGCTGTCTGTGTTAAAGTAGACAGTTATTTTCATGCTGTTGCAGTGTTATTTAATTCAAATTAGAATTATTAAAATGTTTTAGTGAAAAATATTTTTCTGTTCAATAATATATATTTTCGGAAACTTAGTACAAAAATATTTCTAATAATTCCGAAATATCCCCATTCCGAGCTTTGTGAAATAAGCATTAGATAATATTTTGATTTTGCAATTATTTAAAAAAAAATGCATCAATTGCACACCTTTCAGAGTTTCAAATATAAGATAAATTCTCTTTTGGTGTGGTACTATTTTATATACTGTACTCATTATGTAAATGGATGAGAATATTACTAATGTAATTCGTAATTCAATTCGCATACAAAGTTATTAATATTACAACAAAAATATGTTCTCTATGAAATTCTTAAAATATTTCAGGAAAACTACTTTAAGGAAACATTTTCACAAATGAAATGTTTAACACATAGGTATATATACTTTTATTTGAGTGTAAACTTTTTAATATTATGTATCGGAAGCACAGCCCTAGATATAATTAGACAATTCTATATTCTTACTGATGTCTGCAGTAACAACACAGAAGTAAGGAAGCAAAGTGGCAGTGGGTTAATTTAATAACGCATAATATATTTATGAATAACCTGGCAAGTTTGTTTGACGGTGGTGTCGTAAGGACCCGTTTGTCGGTCGGGAGCTGGAGCACTGCGCAGGCGCGCGGGACACCTGCTCGAAACCAAATTTACAACTTCCGCAAGACTTTTCTTCCCCTCTTCGCTGGCCCCTGCCCCCTGCCTCTTGACCGCGGTTTCACGCGCTAGTCGGGCTGTTGAACAAATAAGATATACGCAACAAAAGGACATCACACATCGCCGATACTGATACTGAGATCTCCGCCGATGAATCTCTTTTACAATTAAATTTTGAACAGTTGTGAAATTAACACACCGATTTATATTACAACGGGGCTAATCCTAGGAATCTAATCTAAAATTCAAGTTCTCAATATGTGTGTTTTGATGAGAGTTTCGGCTATTTATTTGTATTCAAAATGAACCTCGTCACTTTATAATGTTTTAAGGTTTACGTGTCATAATTTGGATGGTTTATTTTTTTAAATTTCGTTTACAGACTGTGTTTATTGAGTAGTCTTAACATTTTTGGTGGGAGTTCCCAGTCTAGCGTGTATTCGAACGGTTCCGCAATTCAAGCGCAGAGGCCCCGGGGGATTAAACATAAGAAACGAGTGAAATTGAAGTGTCGCGCGATATGAAATATAAACTTGACGTGTTTCCTTTTCGGTTTTGGTCGTCAGGTGGCCATTTGTCAGAATGCCACTGACTGGTTAGTTAGTATTTAGTAAATCTGCAATTTGCTCCACTTTTTGTCAAGACTTGATTGCGATATATTAATCCGTGTGAATCGCGCCGCGACCAATAAATACTCCACGTTATTGATTATTAATTAAGTTGCAATTTGACGTCTTATCGTCGCTATATCCGCACCGCGAGAACTGGTCGCGTCCAATGTGACTGCGTACACCCGGTTCCGCGGTAACTGGTTCCGCGGGCGCGCAGGTAGCCCCGCTGGAGAATGTAGGCATGCCTGCTGCCTCGGGTCATCCGCTAAACTTATTAACTAACTATTATTTATTGAGCAAAAAATATTGTCCGAGAAGGATTCGGTAGTACCACCACAGTAGAGATAATAAGCGCGGCGCGTAGGCTACAAATTATTGTGAAATACTTCTACTTGTACGTAATGATTGTTTATGATAATAGGTATTCAATCGGCCCGCTGAATTAATAATTAATAAGAGAGACAAAAGATTAGACTTGAATAATTAAAATACAAAACGGAACAGAATTTACTGAAGATGTCAATACCATTAATCCATATGAATGATAACGTACCTAATAAGGACAACATTTTGTATCCATATTATTATTTTTTTGTACTGACATATATATATATATATATATATATATATAATATATATCTTTTGTTTTCGTCGTATGTGCAATACTGAGTATCGTGGTTTCCTGATATCTCTGAAGAACTAATTGTCGTTTCCAATATTGCAACATGGTAATTTACTCTGAACTTCTCCTTGGAACAATTTTCTTTTCCTTCTTCTCATTTAACACAGACTTTAGTCTAGCAAAGTAGCCAGGACAACGCTGTATATATCAGAGGTGAAGTCTACTCCATACCACACATTAAACTATGTATTATGTATGTCATGTATCCACCTCTGTAACTACAAAAATATGGATGTCAAAATATATATAAATAAAAAAATTTATGGTTTAAAAATTGGCTCAATATTGATTTCTTCAGCTAGCTCTTGAGTATCAACCTCTTTCAAATTCCATGCCACTGCTTGTGTTTTTAAAATACTCATTTAATGTTTTCTCAAGAGTAAGGTGCTTCTCTTGGAGCAATTTACTGGTCAAATTGATTTGAAATAATACATTGTGCCATGTTACAACTGCCATAACAAATGGCAGAGGTGAATCGAGGTTATGTCTCATGTTTGTTAACGTTTCGTACTCAGTAGCGGTACTTTACTTTCTTAGTTTTGAGATAGGTAGAGACAATGTTTACATTAGTCAAAGTAAAGACTTATTCAATAATTGTTCCGTGTGCTTTTGAAAGCAATTCGATGTTTTAATTTTTCCTCTTAATTTGCTCAATTTTTTCGCTGTTTGATTGAAGAAAATTTTTTTTTTACTATTTTGCCACCCCAGGTGGCAACGGAAACGTCCCTGATTGGCGTTGTATTATCTGCGAATCTTATGTTGGACGTCCTGCAGCGATATTGATTTCCCACCTTCGGTACAAAAAATTATATAAATAACAAACAAAGAGTGGATAATTTAACTTGGCACCAAGTTTTTCAAGATTTAGATATTATTTGATTAACATTTCTACCATCACGTGTTGCTGCACATCTTTTATTTCGACAATAGTCGTGAAATATTATTTATTTAAGTATTGTGACAATGAAGCGAAGGTTTCCTTTAAAAATGCCGCCGTTCAGCCGGGAACGGGAGGCTCGCGAGTTTACCCATTTCTTTTACCCTTACGCTTTTTAATAAAATACGTAACGTTCTTCGTATAGCTTTAGATATACAAAGGATGCTGCGATAAAGTCTCCATATTATCAAAACGCCCCCTAAATCGAGCCTTTGTTCCCGACGCCCTCCAAATCCTTAAAGTGTCCTCGGGGAGCCATATCCACCCCGCTGAGGATCGCGCGATAAGATACCTATCTGGAATACTCGTATATTTACCGCATAACTGCTCAATCATACATACGCGTATATACTGATACGTAGCGGCGCATGTACCTCTTTGATTGTGTTTTGTTTTATTTACCCGTCAGCGCGAGTTAGCCCCAGATAGCGGGGATGAAATATCGCCTGGAGCGAGTACCTACCTAATATGGTTTCCGTAGCGACAGGCCATCGTCGCCAATATCTTGTACGCGGGCTTGAATTCATTCTTCAACTTCTGACTATGTGGAATGATGCCTCTGCTGGTTAGTAATATAACATACAACAGGCAGTGCACAGTAAACTGCTTCTTGATAAATGTAAAAATTATGCGTTAGTAAATTAAGCAACTCATTATTTCTTGTAATGATTTCATATTTTTAGATTAAAGATAATTAATGAACGTACGAAATATTTATGCGGGAACGTTATAAATTTCTATTTGTTCAATAAATGTTTGTGTGTTATTTAAACTAATTATTAATACTATTTTCATTACAAATTGACTCATCAAACATTACTTTTACATGTTTTTTGCTATTTAGAGACTGAGAATAACACAATTAAGTACTAAATTTAATTTAGTCTAGGTAAACATTCTACGGCTTTTATGGTAATTCATAATATTCAGCGAGAATTTTTGTTTTTTGTATGTTGTAATGCATAAACAAAGAAGACAAAAGAGGTCATTAAATAATGGGTAGGTACGTAATCTGTACCAGTTAAACGTGAAATAAAAATATACGGTATGTTTTATTTTGAAAATTCACGCCTTACATTATACACAATGTAAACCTACATCAAACCCGTACACGCCTCGCGCCGGTTAGAAATTGAAATGCCCGTTGTAGTCGTTATGTAAAAAACCCGTGTTTATAAAACGCTGACGTAAACGAATTTCCACCGCGGGCACGTAAAGTGTACGCTCCGGTGTGACAAAAGAAAAATGTGTTTCGGCGTGCGGGCGGAGGGAAGCGGCGCCCGCGCGATCGATCGCCCGCGCCGGCGCCCGCGCTCGGGCCCGCGCCGGCGTCTTGCCGCCGGGGGCCGGGCCGCGCCAGGGCCGGACGGCACCCCCCTTTCGGCGTCTTCAAATGTTAATATTTCCCAAAACGTGGGGGATCCTAAATTACCTGCATTTATTTAAAATAAATATCCTGTAATATTATTATTATGTAAATGATTGTACGCGTAAAGGTTTTCAATTAATTGCCACGTAAAAAATATTCATTTTCTATTTGACATGCAATAGTTTTCTTAAAATTGAAATGTTGTAATGGCAAGTGAAGCTTATTATTAAGCAGTTTAAAAATAAATATTAGTATTTAAATGGTGTTCGTAGATAGAGGTGTAGAATTTAAAAATATAAAGACAGTTTTGTTGGGCATGAGTTTTTTGACTGGATCTAAAGTCCAATACGAGATACAATCAACCACACTTAGTTCTCTTTTTATTTTCATATTTTTTAACAATTATTTATTGTGGATCTATTAAACGTAGATTAATAGGCAATGGAGATTAAAATTGGAGGGTGTTACAAATATGATATAATAAATTTTCTGTAGTTTATGTTAATTAAAAATCTGTCTATTTTGACGTTCTTCTTATAATATAATTAATTTATGAAATTCATGGATTTTATTTAAACTGTATCAGCATTGTATTATTTTTAATTCATTGTTTCAAAGAGATAGTGACGCTTTTTCTTGTTTGATCGGTTTGGTGGAATGATATTTGTTTGGTCGTGGTTGGAACGTTATTCCGGGAGGCCACCAAATTAGTCTTATTCTCATAGCGTAAGTGCTTAACTCAGTTTGAAAATAGTAAGAATTGTGACATGTATTTCTTCTAAACATCTATATTTCTTTAAAAAATGTTTATTAGAAAGTTGGCCATTTTTATTCATTATGATTTAAAAAGCAAATAGGGAATTTAAACTGAATTATGATTGTTCCGGTGAAATATTGTAAAACACGCTACTGTTTTGCGCCCCCACAATAAGGAGGTTCCCGGACAATCGCTTTTCAACCCGATCGCCGAGCGCCGGCCCTGTGACCGGCTCAAGGGCCGTCGCTGACGGATTAAGTTAGATTGATTTAGTATAATTACATCACAAAACTTTCTCATAGATAGTGTACTATTATAAATGTAAGTTTCAGGGTTTTCGGCGACCTAAAGGAAATGGGAAAAAGTAAAAAATAAATGAATCTACACGCCAGATGACAAGGTGACAGGATAATTCTCTAAAAATGGATAAAAATCAGATAAAATGATAGTATAAAAAAATAGTTGAATTTTGCGTATTTGAACTCCGCATAAAAACGCTCGATGGGTTTGAAACATGCCTAGTTGACGTGTATGGAAAAAATCCCTAAAAACTGAAAACATGATGAAAATCATGAATTTTGTTTTTAATAAAAAATTTGTTTCTTAAACATTCATAGTCCAAATTTATATATAGAGTGTCTTTTGGTTTGTTTGTTTTTTTATACAAATCTAAAGTTTTATTCCAAACTTGATAAAACTTTGTGCACATTACCTTCAAAACAAGAGAAAGGTCACTGTCTATATGAGATTTCGAAAAACCACCCTCCTTTCCCATTCCTCAAAGCAGAAATTTGGTACTTCTTGATGAAATTTTGATCGTCAATTAAAATAAGAGAAAAATTACTGTTTATATCTGATTTCAAAAAAAATCTACCCCAATCTGCGCCAAGCCCGGGCAACGCTGGATACTTCAACTAGTATAATATAAAAGTCATAAACGATTAACATTAAACAAATATTTCTACTTTGATTTTTATTTTATGTTTATATCCACCCACTTTTAATTATAATTATTTAACTGAATCTTGGTGTATTCTATTAATTTTGTACAAATATTTTTTCATCGTTTTCCTCATAATGTTTGCACTTGCTACTATACCGGAAAAGCATTCTCTCTTAGAATACAACAAAATACTAGTGTAGTACCAGGGAACCGATTCAAGTATTTTACTTTGCTGTCAAAATTCTCAGCAACACTGCTCCTAAATTTCAGAAAGCATCTCTGTAAAATATTCTCAGAAAAAAATAAATAATAGGAGACAACGATGATAAGTCATGTTAAAATTTTTAAATGTTTAAATAATTATTAAATGACGAACAACAACTACGTAGATTTTAAAATAAAACACTGTTAAACGCGTTGACGAAGGAATATCATGACGTTTCAGTTTCTTGTGATCTGATGTCAATTTAATTTTCTAAATTCGTAATTATAAATGAAAATGAGTTTTTTTACATCATATTGTAACTGCGACATCATGAATCAACGCAATTAACTAATTGAATACGTATATTTTAAATTATATTCGTCAGTGCAACTACCCTACTGTAATCAAAACGGGGTTGTGTCGGGTTCGAGCGTGGGACATTTTTAGGAGTTCTCGTTATCGCCTGGAAATATGTAAATCAGTTTTACGTTAAGAAAACAGTGATAAAAAATAATTATTGTTTTAGTGAACTAGGGTGGGAAATCTTTTGACCAAATTAAGCGCGGATTGAGTGACTGTAACTCAGTTTTCGTATATTTTTATAAGATCGAGGGCGCATGAAAATTTCAGATCACATTAAAGTTGTGGATACGTGTCTACAGATGAGATATTTATGAAATTTTCGACTAAAGACAATTTCCGAGACGAAGATTATGCTTCAATGAGAGTCTTTAGAGTCAACTCTCGTATTTCGTTGTTCTCAGTATCACATTTATCAAGTTCACGCTCGTTCTACGTCAAACGTCAAATGTCAGTCTAATGATTATTGATGTTCCGTTCGTCAGTTGGTTAAATTTGAATATTCCCCGCGGCAGTTAAAATTGAATAAATGTTTGTAATTTAATGTTTCTGGTCCCCAAAGCCTATAACATTTTGCCGAACAGTATGAAATGATTCTCGATGGATAAACTCAAACACCACCTCAGGAGCTGGTTATTGGGTGTTGGCAGAAAGGAAACTGAGCAAAGATTCTTGGAAATGATCACATGAACAGAACATCATAGCTAGCGAGAATATTTTAATTATGTTATAAGAATTCTTTTATAACCCTGTTTACTTAATTTTTATTATTTTGGTTTAGATAAAAAAAAATAATGATTTCATATTTGTATTGATAGACATAACGGATGAACCTGTCTTTTTTAGTACAGACTTCGGCTTAGTTAAGGAGACAGTGAACATCTCTTATATTATGAAGCTTGTTTGCCTTTTTTGTGTATATTTATAATAATGTTTATAATGTATGTATAATATGTACATATATTAAGAACATGAACGGAATAAAAACAAATAAAATGCCATCTTTTTGTCTGAATAATTAGTAGTAGATGTCTGTGTATATGTCCAGATGACGTATGCGCGCACATATCGAATCTCGCTGTCAAATCGAACGTCATGTAGGAACACGTATTTGACTTTCTGTCTCTTTCTATCAATTTGAGTCTAATCTCCGAGATTACTCGTATCTCTGTGACAAAATCTCGTGAACATGGTATTGAGATTTATCTGTGAGGGTGGACCCGTCGCTTATCCAGGACCGTTTGTAAGAAAAAGCTCCTATATGGTTATACTCATTCGCCGCCTGATTGGCATTTTTTTAAACTAGGCAGCTGTGCAACTTCGTCTCGTACATGTGACAAGACGGATCCGAACAGCTGCCATCTTATAAACCCTCACAGTCCCCGACTGTTATTTATTATGATGACATTAATTTAAAAAAAAAATACTAATAAATGTAAGGAACGGTACATAAATATTTGAGAAATTAATATGAATAAGTGGAGAAAATAACACTAAGTAAGCATCATAATAATATAACAATTGCAACGCAGAGTCAACAGAGCGTCAGTACTTTACTTTGAGAAGAGAAAAAAGGAAAAGAACAAAACAAAAAAAAAAAACTATCTTACCAGTCCTCTCATTTTCAGTTCTCATCTCAAATAAACACTAGAAAATACTTAAATTTTAGGGGTCCCAGTTAGAGCCCCTTAACTGAGATTTATCTCGCTGTGACCCATCCCATGACGAAGATATTTTCCATCGAATGCTGTAATATACCATGTTAATATATTACAGCATTCGTGCATATTATAAACGTGTAGGTACTTGCCAATGGACACAGGTTGAAACAGAATTGTAATCGTGTAATGTTCACGTCACTTAGAGCTCGCAGTGTCGAGACTCGCGTGTTCAGTAGATACTAGAGCCCGTGTGCACCGCGACTTGGCGTTGTATCGAGGTTAATGTATTTGAGGAAGGCGGATTGACTCCATCTATCTTTTCGTGTCTAAAGGTGTCCTCATTTATCTTCCTCTTTGAAATTTATCTCTTTATCGTTTTTTCGCGATTTTCCTATCTCTCCCTACAACCCGCCGTTCTGCACTTATCGCACTCGCGCTCGGGCTTTTATAGCGGCTCACATTCTATAATGTACTCTTCTCCGCTAGCTTTCAGGAGGGTTCGACTTTCATTTGTGTTCTTCGCTGTGTTTTCCACATTACATGCACACAGGCGTGCCGTGGTTCTTCTTATTTATCGAAAACAAACATAGATAGCATCGTCAACGGGATCTTTTCTCTGCATGAGTTTATATCATCTAAGCGCTCTCCACTCTATTCCACTTCATAACATTTGCCAACACTAAGACTTCATTGTGAATGTACGATTTTTTTCATGTACTTTTATTTCCGTCAGGACATTAAAAATAAATTCGTGGTTGCTATATTATGGCATCAACCCTTATAATTATTGTAATTATCAATAATTCATGATCAATCTGCGAAAATTTTTTGATTCGCTTTTACCATTCTAACTAACTGTGATATGTAAAATAGAATAAACCTTTTTCAGAATTAATTGAGTTTTCTAACTTTATTTAGGTTGATACTAGCTACACAAATCGTATATTACTACTCGTATACAAGCAAAAAAGCTGTACATAACTAAAAATTCTGGGAAACAAATGAAAATTAAAAAATTGGATTAACATTAACGAAAACATTATTTTGCAATTAGTGCCATCTGTGTACCAGTAGACTTTAATTGCTTAGTTCTGAAAACTCACGGCAACTCACCGCTGTACTCATGGCGCTCTTTTTTTATTCGCCGCATCGCGCTATTTACATTACTCAGTTCTGTCTATAAGGTAGCGAATTACTCAAGTCATATAAATAGTACTTACTGAATTGAAAATTCTTTCTGTTGATCCGTTTTGCATGGAGTTGTTACTTATGCTATTATGTTAACAAAATAACATTAGAAAGAGTTACAACTGCGTGCAAATCATTGAAATGTCTACTTCCTCTTTTACTAATTCGCGAATTTTACTATCTTACTGTTTTTAACCTGTTGATTTCATGATTGTTCTTTAAGTTTGGTGCACGGAATGGTTTTTGATTTGAGTAAAAAAAAGCAATTGGCATAACTATTTCCTACGTTGACCTTTAATAAAAATAATTATTTCCGTGAAGTATTTTCAAACAATAAATGAATCATGTTCAGTCATAGCAAGTATTCTTAAAAACGTCCATAAAAACGATGGATTTATTTTGTCCAAAGACGTTGGTTAAACGAAAGTACATATATTGTATTACGTATATTATATATGATTGTATAATATCATTGGTAGCAGCATAACCTAAATCTAAACCTACCGCACGCCACTGATTACTCGTACGTCATCGCTTCACGGAGCCCACATCCGCTGGCGCGGTGGACGATCACAGAAATGGCTTTCAATCCATGAAAGAAAATCAATTGAACGTACTTGGAATCACCGGATGGATGGAACGAATGCTAGGAGACAATATTCCCCGTGAAGGGAAAGCCCCTCTGGGAAAAGCCGTTCGGCGAAAATGGCGGACACGCGCCTGTGCAGTGGCATCGAATTTCCCCCACTCCCGGCCGCCAACCAATGGAAGCCTGCCGCCCCCCCTCCCGCCCTACCGAGACGCTGCACGGCGTTGTTTATATTTACCCTTTCATATTTTCTATTGAATTCTCTGAATAGGAGATTTATTCAGACGCACGAATGTACCGAAGTTCTCATACACGATTCAGTTATCTCGGGATCCATCTCCGGTGCATTTAAAGACATATTGTTTGTTTATATTCGCTAATAGCTCTCATTTCTCTCAATTGGGCACACGTATAAAGTAAACGCATTGTTTAGAGCCGCATTACGGCTAACTTATTGTTCGCTTCACGGAAGATTCTCCGTTAATTCACTTTACTTATCTACGAATCTGTGAATGCGAGGCTGCCGCGGAGAGCGGGCTCAGCTGATGGGATGCGCGGAGCTCTTTGTCCGTCCGGAACAAAAAAATAAGCGGGTACGACGTCGAAACAATGCCTTTTTGTTTTACGGTATATTTTCATACATTTTACGGTCCGTGATTCTGTTTTAACGGGCAAATTGGTCAGAACACTCCGCTGAATATGGATGAGGCTCCCGGAGTATAAACAAACTAAAACAACGGCCGTAGACGAGTCGCGGTTTACATTCCCCGACGGGACCTTCTCGGCCCTGGGAGCGAGGTTGTAGACCCCGGAAGTTAGTGTGGCCGCTCGCTAAAACTGCGGCGGGAACAATACAATGGATTTATTTCATCTATCTAAATAATTCACCCGTTTTATCATCGCACAAAGGATTCGATGGAAAGATACCTATTTAAAATGTAATGAAAACTGAGTTCTCGGTCGCAATCCGCAGTGTCCATTTCGACAGAGGTCTCTCCGAGTCCGCGTCTGGTGATGACATGTCGCTTGCAGCAGCCTGGAAATATTCAGGAAGATCTTCACGCAGTAGGTTCCTCCAACGTAGACGTAGACAAGTACAACTGCGTCTGAACTGAGTCTGTTGCACAATCATTTCAATAGAAAAATACTATTAAAACATGTTTACATTTATATTAGTATTATGTTGGTGAAAACTACAATATAGGACAAATGACATGATATCAATTTTGATAACATTCGAACTGTTGTAGCATTGATCAGTTATATAGTGGTCGATTATGTGTAACGAGATGTTTAAATAGATTTATACTTTTTCAAGTTTGTGTTGGTATTTTATTTCATTAATTAAGATAATTTTTAACAGCAGGTATAAATAATTATGATACACTAACATAATATATAGCAGATTAAATTAATTATAAAATTCCACAGAAATTGTTCAAGCACAATACAAAATGTCGCTGTTTATAATATAAGGTAATATAACATTAGTAGAAGAAGATAACAACTGATGGGAGAAAGGGTGGGGAGGTTGAAATTATGGTCGAGGTAAAGAAAAAAACGTAGTAATGATGGAAAGAGACTAATATTTGAGATTCATCATAATGGGTTTTGTTGTCTAATTACTCTACCTATTTACTTGAATATAGCTATACTTATATATTATTGATTATTACATAAGTACCTACTTATTATTAGAGTACATCACTTGAATGCAGTTACACGGCAATAATTTCAGCGACTATTTGAGAACTTCAAAATATTATTTATTTAATAAATATCAGATATCTCAGAGTCGAAGCTATTTTATTATATTTTAAAGGAATATATAGAAAATATGGGGGTAATTACAGGGCTTATGACCTGTCTTCGTCTGGCTTAACTGATCACTTTATATATATTATATATATGTATATAAATATATATTACGTTCACTAATTCTCACCCCTCAATCTCCATATTTATCAAATTTTTGAAAATTTCATGTTATTACATGGACACGCTTCGAGTACCACTACAACATATTATTAATATTATTATATTATTATTTATTTAGTTATTCTTAAATCTCATCACACGAATATTATGGCCCAGGCTACGAATGCGATTGTTAAGAGATTTTCGACTCTAGAATCGGATTTTGTTTCTATGAGATTCTTTTGGAAAGAACCCTCAGCTTTCGCAGTTCCCGTGTACACACCATATCTTAGAGATTTGCCGTGTCGCGCCTTACCTCACACGCTCGTCGTGCGTCAAATTTCATCAGTTGGGTGATTTTGAATCTCCCTAGAAGCAGTTAAAGTGGAATAAATATTTGCAATTAAAAGCGTTGTAATGTTCATGTTTAATGACTTTAGCTAACATTTCAAAAGAGATAGTTGTAGAGATCTATGATGGTTCTAAGTGACATTTGTGTGTACGTATCCAATCTCGCTGTCAGATCGAACGTCGTGTACACTGGTTTGAGCATTTGTCTCTTTCAACCAATCTCGAGCTAATTTCTGAGTTTATCTCCAGATCAAAATCTCAACACATGTACATGATATTGAGATGTATCTCAACTAAATGAAATGCCAAGCGTGGGTTGGAGAATGGTATTTGAAATAGAAAGTAAAGATGTAAGAGGTGAAGGTAAAGGAAAAGGTCTGAGGACGAGGAAGGTGGTCTCCTTAAGACATGAAAAGAGAAGAGTAAAAGAGGGGAAGCTAGTTTTGAAATATTCAATTTCGTTATATTTCATGAGCATCGTCTAGTGCCCACCTTTTTCAAAATCGTTTAAGCAAACCTAGATGACGTATTATATTTTACTTGATAATTATACAAAATGACTTATGTGCTTACCAATATGTTTGCAATATAAAAATGTACTATTATTAGTTTTAAAAACCCGTTCTAGGACGTCGTATAAGTGTCACTTTATAAAAAAGTTATTTAGAAGAATTAAACCCTATTTAATATTAATTAAATACCACAACACCACAAACCTTTTTTAATAATCAAATCGTATTTCAAAATCCGTCTTTGTTTCACGGGACGATTTACTTGATATGATATCAATATTTTGTATACACAGTCTATTTTTGCTGTCTTTCACCGTCTAAGCGTTGCTTTTTCCGAACTAAATCCATATTATATTCTGATTATTCTTCTAAACTGGATCTTCCATATTAACGGAACACTACAAACACTTTACAATAACAAACGTCTTATGAAACGTCAAGAAATATAGTTTCGAAAGCCGATCGTTATGAAACAAATTATTACCTACTTGCGTAAAATATTACTGTTATTAATAAAAATAACCTACAGTACAGTTGCATTGTTCTTTTAGAACGAAAATGTAATATATCCACATTTAAAAGAATTTAACGAAAAACTGTGAGTATTCCGTACTTGCAGTTTTTTTCTTCTTCTCTTTACTGTGGCCTTCGCCAATTAGGCGTAATTAGCCATTACAAATATACACAAATGAAATAATATAATATTTTAAATATGTAGACAATCAACATAAATACAATAACCATGGGAATATTATTAATATTAGTATTTGGTATTTAAGTATGTTCCACTATTGCAGGTGTCGAATTTATACTTTTGTGGATTTTTTACATACGTTAGTTGGAAAGCGCTATAATTGGTTCAAAAATGCACTAACATTTTTTTTCTTGAGTAAATCCAAAAATTTAAAGCGAAATTATATGTTTGGAATAAAAACTCCAGCGGAGTGGAGTTGTGAAGGAGTAAACTGCCATTCCAACAAAGGAAATAAACGAAAATGAACAAAGAGATTAAACACAGGAATAATACAACAACGGTTGGAGTGGTCTATACTCTGAGTGCATGACCCTCCGAGCCACTTTCAACAACTTTTTTACATGGATGTGGTGCACGGGTATACAATGCACTTTTATGCTCGCTCTTGCGTAATATCATCGTGTGTTGTAATTCATTTTTTAAGACATTCATTTGGAATTCTTGAATATGGCAATGGAAACATTAATGTCCGCGAGTATTGTAGATGGTTGCACTTCGCGAGAAATCACCCTTTCTTGAAAGATTTATACGATTTGTAATGTTGTAGCTACAATGGAACATGAAAAGTGCCTGTCTGCATATACATAATGCATTAAAGTTCAAATATTATGCCGGAATGTTCAACATGAATCTACTGATCAACAATCCACTCTGATAGTAATACACTTCATATAAAATTGAGTAGCTTTATACTTGGTGTAATGGTCAAGTGGACGCGGGTTCGCGCCTCGTTCCAGGACACCAGCAAGTGAGTTCTATTTTCATAGCACAAGCGTTGAAAATTGTAAGAATATTGATGTGACATGCATTCCGTGTACGCATCTCTATATATTTTTTAAAATATATATATATCACAATCGTTTTTATATACGTAATTACATCAGATATCCCAATAAGTTGCCACAATTTAATAAAACAAATCTAAATTTGAATCTTATCTCAGCGATAAAAAATCCACTCAAAGTGACCTTTCAAAATCAGTACACTTCGTATTTACTAGTTATATTAGATTAGATATAATAGACACTTTGATTTTATAAATCTGCGTTGAAAATTCTTTATTACAACAAAAGTGCAATACACAAAGAAAAAAAAATTCATAGTGTCAGCATGTTTTTACATAATCAAAATTAAAAATAAATGTAAAATATGAAGTAGTAATTTATCCGTCACCATTGAGTTGAAACACAAAAAATTTATAAATAATATAAAAAATAAACGAATTTTAATAAATACATTTATAAAAAAACTTAATATAAAACAGTCTTAAGATAATAAATTATGTATTATATTAATATTTTTAATCAAAAACAATTCTCACGTTATCGAAAAACTAGTTTGACATTATGTTTCCTATGGGAATTAATATTAGAAAATGTACATATGGTAGGGGAGAACGGACCAGAAGTCATTTCACTCTAACAAGCCATTGCGGTTACTGCTGTATGAACTATACGATCATATCTAGATTAGATGCGATTTGTGAAATAAACGTAATATGAATAAGGGACAATATTAAGAAATAAATAACACACTTCCATTTTGTTCTTAGAATGCACGGGAATTTAAAACACCGTAAGTAGAAAAAAATTACGTATAATATAGTATAAATTACTTATATCTTTGTAGGAACCAATTACTAGGACTTATCATGATTCTATTAGGATTGTCATCAATATATATGTATATTATAGATGTCTACACATAAAGAATATAACCAAATACTTCGGTCAAAAAGAGTCTCAGCTTCAGCGACATCTATACACCGTTACATGAGAATGAATATCAAATTTTTAAACATAGATGGCGACAGTGTAGTTTGTAATAAATAAGTGAAAGGTTTCTACGTGCTAAAATGTATACAATTTAAAAAAAATTGATAGGTGTGGTAGTTGAGCATGCGTAAATTAGTGAACGATACATTGTGTAAAGTAATCACTTAAGCCAGCCGATGACATGTCGTAAGCCCTGTAATGCCCAAGACTTCCATACTTACCTTCCCATGTAAATAAATAATAGCTTCGTCTCTGTGAGACATCTATAATATATATATATCCATATTTAAACTCAATAAATTGACGGCATCGTTAATTCTGCCGCCCATAATATTCAACTAAGAAGACTTTAATCGCAACATCTTTTAAAGAGTTTAGAATAAACACGTCAGCGGATCTCTCGCCATCGGTAGTTATATTTTTTAAATGAATTTATCATTTCACAAAGTCAAAACAAACAATTGATTTAATGTTACGCCACAGGCCTCCCCCAGTGACTCCACCCCGACCAGAAGTTATTACGAGGGCGAGGGACGAATGTAACACGTTGATAGCGATTTGATCAAATGCCCCACCGACCAGGAAAAAACAACAAGAAGTGTAATCGAGTTTATACAAGGGTAATGTATTCCATCCCTTGATTTCATCTGGTTAGTGACGCCAGGGCGCCAGGGCGCGGGGGCGCGGGGCGCTAATCTCCGCCCGACTCCCTCTACACTGCACCCCCTCTCGCTTATCTGCAGCCCGCATTTAATCTCTTGTCTCTGAACTAAAATCAAATCTATTGATTAAGTATTCACATAAAACTTTGTGGCGTCGAATTCTCTTCTCAATAAACCTCCTGACTGCGTAAGCACCTCCCTTTTTACCTTTAAAAATCATTTGTATAATAATAGAACATCCAATTTTATTTTTCAACAATATTAATCAAAACTTAAAATAAATATGTCTATCCTAAAACTAGTATTTTTTAGCTTACATTATTTTATCTCATTTAGCTTGCTTTTAACATACCTGCATATAGTATTTTTAATACTAATTAAATGAATCAGCTAGGAAGATATACGATTTATATAGGTATATAATATTTATTTTTAGTTGATTAATTTAACATGTTTTGAAATTACATATTTACAACAAAAGTGTGTTCTTAAAAATATAATATTTCGTTAATTTCATTATGAGGTGTATGTACAGTGAGAGTAGCGACTTTTAGGTAGATTTCGACAGAAATTATATCAATTATAGAGGGTCTTCCTTATGACGCAAATTTCTTAGTATTTTTTTCTGTCATGACCAGAAGAGTTCCGACAAACAACCCTCCGTTAATACGTTTGCGTATATTATAAGCAGTGGCGTGCACTAAAAGATGCTGTAAAAGCGATGGGCATTATCACTAGAGGTTGTATTCATAGTACACTCTTTCAGAAGTATATTTTTTGAAAGTATACCTGCGTGAGTTTATTTTCGTTCTTGAAAAATATTAATAATATTTCTTTGAAAATTCTACCATTTGTTAAGTGAAGGACTTAAAATATCACATTTAAAGTGCATACATTCAAGTCCACTTCAAATACAAACTTTAATAATAAATAAATAAACACGTCTGTTCAAACGGAGACGTGTATTTAGAACACAGCGCGGCGCAAGAGTTGCATTTAGTTCTTATACATTTGGTGCGAATTTTGCGAAAAAACGGATGCGCAGCTTTATTTGTCAATTGTAAATTCTTCCACTAGTTAGATGGTTCTCGTTAATACATTAACATGAGAACTTTAAATTATTTGCGGGTACATACTTAATACATAATGTATCAAATAAATTTATTTTGCAGAAATTATAGTTACGCACAGCATTTTTGATTATATAGAGTATAATAATGTCGTGATTAAAGTTACACATATATATGGGATATAACAAAGTTTGTAAACAAGATAACTCCCGCAGTACTTACGTGATTTCAATCAAACGTTTCTGAAAATTTGATTTATTTTATTATTTTCTTCAGAGTGCCATGTTACGAATTTGTTATCTATAAGATGTTTTTACGTGACGAAGGCCTTGTGAGTAAGTTCGTTTTACCTTATCTGCCACCCAAGAAATCACGAATTCTACGTATCACGCGCTTCTTGCATCATCTAGTTGAAGGTGAGAAACTTCAATTTCGATTTGCGAATTGTGTAGTTGTTTCAAAAAATTGTCTTACAAATCTATTAAAAAAGAGTTGTTACTGCTGATTAAGATTTTTTTATTATATGTTTTATTTATTAAATATACCTACAAAAATCCTGTAGGTACAGTTAATAAATAGGTATAAGGCATTAACATTTTACCAAATATGGTAGTTTGACAGTCACACACATTATATGTCATGTACAAATGATATATATATTTAAATAAAGCGTTTTCCCTTTCTTCCGGAAAGAAATCTGTGAACCCTACCACTTCTCCCGACCCTTCAAAAGGCAGCCGGAAGGTTCGGGTTTAAATCATTTCACATTCTGCGTGTGCGAGTGTGAGTTCTCCCGAATAGACTCACCGCAATCTTTATTTACCCTTGCGCGTTCTTTTACATCGATTACCTTGCGCTGCGCTCGCGCGAGACTCCGTAGCGTGCTATTATTATATAAATAATAATATATTTAATCACGACAAGGTATCACCGAATAAAACAATTTTATTCATCGATGATTGTGTTAAGTTAACTGCATTTTACATCATTTGTGCATTTTTCTACTATTCAGTTAGCAAATATTATAAAATGGATTTCAAAACATCTTTATAGGAAGCACGTCATTATCCAAATTTTCGAACCTATGTGTTACATTTTTCAAATGAATACATCCATCGTTCCATTTGAAAGCCATCATTAATGCACTGTAGTGCTATAGCATAATCAGTTAATGCACGTTTCCCGGATTGGAAGAGATCCAGGTTCGAATCCCGGTAGCAACAACAATATTTTTCGATAAAATTGATTTTATATGTACATATTTATAATTAATATATTTAATTTGTATTAAAAATATCAAAGACCTATGTTCTGAATAATTAAAACTTCACAATAAGAATGTGTTCTCCTTAATAATTATGCTAATGCCAATAGTGTTTAATATATCCCCATCTTGTTAAAAACATTAATATTTTTTATTTATTATCTTACTTTTATTAACCACTGAATATAATGTTAATGTTAATGTTTGATTATATCAAATATAAAAATCTCTATGCTAATTACTCATAGATACGAAAATCCAGACATCCAGAGAACTCTAAAAATTAAATTTTAAGATATTTGTATCGTGGTTTATATAATAAATGTTTTTTTCATAATAACCTACTAATGTTCTATTCTAAAAGTTTATTCAAAAATTTTTCAACACAGACATTATTTACAAAATTCCCAGTTCTAAAATAAAACATATCTACAAAAAAATCTCAATTATTAAATTACTCAAAGAAAATAATACATTACATAGTAAAAATGATACAATTACATCATTAAGTTTCAAAATAATTTTAAAATCCCAAAATGTAACACCAAACACTACCAACAAAATTTCATATACTTAGACATAAAAAATGTCAATAGTCTCTTTACAGAAATTAAAGAGACAAAGGATATAAAATAAATTAAATGAACACTTCAGAAGTACACAATTAGATAATAAATAATATAATAGATTATAAATATAAACCATCTAACTCTATTCAATTACTATAGTGTAAGTCCCTCTCTAAGCACGAGAGCTAATCCTTTTTATGGAGAGGTACTGCGATTCACAAAAATATATAATTTTAGTTTTGTAACAGATTCAGGTAATTCATACATTATATAAAATTGTAAAAATATATTAATCCTGATAGAAATACAGTAGTTGTGGAAGAGACAAAAGATTGTTAAATGGTAGTCGAAATAGCGTCAGTCTTGGGATTTGTTTCATATTTTGAAATATATTGTAATTATAATAGGGATGCTTTGTTCATAGAAACTGATGTGGAAGCACCAGATTCTAAAACAATTTCGGAGAAATGGTGGGGGGTGGAGTCGTTCACTGTTCATGTTTAGTAATGTTATCTGTGAATTCTCCTTATTATATAATTAAAACAAAAACTGTATATATTTATATATTTTTTAATACTTTTAAAATTAGCAATATTAACTTTGTGGTTATTATTCATATTTTTTATATATTATCATTGTTTTATTAACCACTTGAGTTTAAATACATCTACCGGTTTCGAAAAATACCATTTTTTCTTCAGGATGTCATAACTAACTAAAAACATATATTATTTTTTCTTTACCAGAATCTATTTAAAAAAAAAAACAATTATTTAAAAAATAAATTTAGTCCCTAACTCAAATTGTTATTTAAACTCAATTAAGTGGTTAATAAAACAAAGAAAGAAAAAAATTATGATTAAAAATCTTGTTATGCACTTTACTGCACTGAGTTATCGGTGCATTATGGACATAATGTGGTCTTCGTCTACTTGTACCCAATGAAGTCATTTTGATTTAAATTCATTATAATATAAGTACCCTTTTAGAATAGTTTTTCTAAACTGATTTAATAATATATTTTCCATGTTTCGATTTTTTTAGAAATTATAAAGTCAAGTCGAATAGTTTTTCAGTTTATCGAAGTTCTGAAATATTAATTAGTAAATTAACAAAAAATTAAGGCGTAAAGTTTTGAAATCAACGTGTTATACAAATGATAATTAGCAGTAATGAATATTTGATGGATTACCCAGGGTGTTGTGCAGTAAGGGGTGATAAGGATAATCCGAGATAGAAGGTGCATTGTAAGCACACAGCACGGGGTTGATTGAATTGCTCCGGCACTCGGAATGGGAGAAACAGATTAGAATGTAAATCAGCTGCCGAGGTAATCACAACAGCTAGAGATTATTTATTGTATTCTGTGTAGTATTTAGCGTTATCGGTAGACAATCTCACACTGTACTAGTTGTTCATCTGTGTTTATTAACTGCTCTTAAACGGAATATTATCTCGCAGCATCAATTCTGTTGGCAGATCTCAACATAATGGTATTTTTAATAACATAAACCATAACTACAGACAGAGTCCAACTGAATTATCTTAAATGTTAGGATTCAATAATTTGTGTATTAATTTAAAGATACAAATGATGCAACCTAATTAATTGATTTATTTGTTTATTAATAGTTTATCATTTGATTGAACGCGTGATTAAAATAATATGTATGAAATACTCTCACATTAATAACGCAGTAGGTATATTAAATAATTAATATCGGATTTGGACAGCCCTGCAGCAGTAATTTTATTACAAATACAATGAATTGCACTTTCGACGGTATATACGTATTTGTGGTGGATGTCTGAGCCGGTATGCATGGTGAAGTATCGCTATCAGCTCGGTTGTTGCACCAGTTGGGTGAACTGACGCCTTGGATTTTAGCTGTCATACCAACATAATAGTATTTAACGTCTTCTAAAAATCAGGGTAGCTCTTATATTTTCAACGTTCTAAAATATCTGCTAAATACTCTTAAATAAATGTCGGAACGATATTTTTTCCGGTATCCACTGATATAAATTCCTTTTAACGTTATATTTCGTTAAAAATTTGTAATATGATTTTATATATATATATATATATATTTTTTTTTTTTAAATAGAGATGTGTACACGGAATACATGTCACATCAATATTCTTACTATTTTCAAACTAAACTAAACGTTTGTGCTATGAAAATAGGACTAACTTGCTGGTGTCCTGGAACGAGGCGCGAACCCCCGACCACTAGGTCACTAGGCCAACATCTTGACCACTACACCAACAAGCTACTATAAATATAAAAGAAGTATCCTTTAGTTATGTACCTATATCAACAAATAAAACTCGAGATGGTAACATAATTTACGTCTTTGCAAACAACACATCAAAGATGACATAATATTCGATTTATCCTTAACCCATCTCACGCTTACAAGTTTTTTTAACAGGAGAAATATATTTTTTTTATCCTAATTTGGCAATAGAAAAAAGTGTACTCTAAATTTTCAGTACAATTGTGTACATTAGTTATTAATTTTTTTACAAGATAAGCGGAACGGGGTAATTCGTAATCGCCACCTTTTGATAGATTGCGCGATCAATGGCAAATCGTAAAGTGTATTCCGTCCACCCTTATAACGTGAAGGAGAGCTCTTCCGTCGAGCGAAGGTTGCGTAACGGCCTCCCGAGCCGCCCGAGGTTGGCGCGCAAGACCTCGGTGCGGCTTACGTCGGTTCCCGTATTGTCCCGGCGTCCTGGCGCAAACTGCGCCCGTTGCTGTCACAGTATTGTCAGGCTTAATTGGATAGCGATCCCCGCTGGGCGATAAGGCGCCGGTGCGAGGGGGTCGGCCGCGGCCCGCGCGCGGGGCAGAGCGGGACGCGGCGAGGAGGGATGTCCTTATCGCCCGCTGCTTCGTCCCCTGAAGGTGTAATCTGAGGACTACTGACAAAATCTCGGATAATTACCTGTTTCGCTCGCGCTTACGCGATCGCGCCGCGCGGAAATGAGTGGGAAGATACCCGCTACTTTCGACGAAAGTTCTGTGTGAGCTTGCGCGAGGGGAAGCGAGCGAAAGGGAAAAGAGGAAAATTTCAGCCGCAAGTGGGCTTTCCACAAAACTTTAAATCGATACAAGTTTTTATGACCGCGGCGTACATATTACATTTTTATTTTCTTGTGTAGTTCGTCTTCACGTCCATTATAATAATTGAATATTGCTGTCTTTACTATAAACATTTAAGTATTTATAAAAACATATTAAATCCTTTCTATTTATTAATTATATTATTAAAACTTCTTCCATAACTTTATTTATTTATTTATTTAAGTATTCACTCCTTCCTTTCTCCACGTCCAGGTTTCCTTGCTGAACTAAACTGAAGTCTGCGCTAAAGGAGTAAGCTCATCTGTTATATCCAACAGTTACTAAAATTACATTTTTAATACAAAAATAAAGTAAATAATTTAAAAAGGTATAATAATTTTTAAGGAAAACATATAATTAGAAAGATATACATATAAAATCAATTTTATCGAAACATATTGTTGTTGCGCTACCGGGATTCGAGAATTTAAAATATCACAGACCTATATTATGAATAATGTGTTCTCCTTAATAATATATAAGTTGTATCAATGTGTCTAAAATTTAATAAAAATGAAATGTTAATTCTGGCGTCTTCTATCGGACTACTCGAAAGTATTTGAGATTCCGTAAAAATAAAATATATGGCTTTTAAATAATGGAATGATAGTTGTAGTAATTTGTAAAGTGTAACATATAGATTCGAAAATTTGTCGTCAAAGGTAATGTGTGCTATAGCATAGTCGGTTAATGCACGTTCCCCGTACTGGAAAGAGATCCATGTTCGAATTCCGGTAGCAACAACAATATGTTCTAATGTATTATTTTATGCTTTCATATATTTTTCATTTTAATTTGTTCAGATATGTGCTTTAATATATAGGATGTTTAATACTTTACTATATAGGCTGCGATGGTCGCATTATAGTGAACGCAAATGATTTTAAAAGATTTGATGACTATATTTTTAATTATTGTACAAACCATATTTTTTATATGTAGTGTCATTGATCAGATTTGTTATGTAAATTATAAAATGAGAAACAAAATATTACGAGATGTTTAGTATATATTTAAACATTTAAAAATATTAATAGTAAAGTTAGTGTTAGTAATTTTGGTTTGAACTAAAATTTAAAAGTACGGCACACAGAATAATAGTAAAAACTAAAATATGTAAGATTAATATAAGAACATAAACAAAATAGAAATCGTAATGGAAATTAAATGTATCAACTAGAAAGATACATAGAAAAATTTAATTTTTAGTAAAAATATTTTAATTGCTACCTGGACTCGAATATGAATCGGGGGAAAAGCGTTAAGTTGATCAATTTTCGAGCTATCGTCTTTATATTCTGACAAATCTCAAATACCTTTGAATAATATAAGCTAGGAGACGCCAGAAATTAAATCAATTTCAATTTTATTAAATTTGGATAAACTTAACAAACGATAGCAACTAAAATATTTTTTTCGATACATTGATTTTTATATATTATTTATTGTATTGGATACATTTAAATTGTATTAAAAATACCGCAGTACTATGTTTTGAAAATACTTCAATTTCACAATAATAATGTGTTTCTCCTTAAAAATAGAATTCGATGAAATGTAGGTAGGAAATATAGGCGAGTGGGGCGACATTTGATATTGAAGTTCAACCTTGTGTTTACTTAACTGGAGGTGGCGGGGAACGCTGTCGAGTGCGGTGGACGTGTTCGGCAGTTTGGCTTATAAAGCGCTGTAGAAAACTTCACATATGATCAATTATCGGATAAACGACATCTTATTGTATTAAGCGAGGGTTGCCGCCCTCGTTATATTTCAACCCTCCCCTCGGCTAAAATTATTCGCAAAGTTTGCCATACAGCTTTTCTAAAACACTTACCCTCTAATATATTTTTCTTTATTAGGTAACTTCCAGCGTAGCAGTTAAAAATAATGTATTTTTAAAGTTATTCTTCGTTTCTTTACATTTTCGTGGAGTTTAATATTTCATTCAGATACACATTACACTTCACCGGGGATATTTCAATATAAGAGTTAATTTTCTACAAAAAAAAGCATATACAGGGTGTAACAAATCTAGTCCACAATATTTTATGGGTGGATACCTGACTACATTATGAGTCGAAAACGTTCAAGAAATGAGTGGAAATTCTGCATCGTTACGGAAAATATTAATGTTTAAAAATTTTTACAAAATCATGTTAACATGTCTACGTACATTATTTGCAAAATTGATCTATTATTAAACTATATCTTTGCATCAGGCTCTAAACCGCGTAACAAAAAATAGTGTAGCCGCTTAAAATCGATGGACCTTAAATTTTTGTATACAATATATAATATAGAATCAGTCAAATAATCGCATAATTCCGCTTTTTTTTTAAATACTGTTTTAATATTTCTGATATGGTTGAGATTAGGCACATATCCCTTGAATATTTTCGACTTGTAATTAAGTCAGGTATCTATCTACCCATAAAATATTGTGGACTAGGTCTGTTACACCCTGTATATATTTATTTTTATAAATACGATTTTAGTATATTGTATGACGTTTTTATTTGTTTTCTCTATCAATGGGGAATCCTGGATAACAAACAATGGAGGGTTTTGCCGAATTCATTTAATACTAATATACGTTTATGTTCTCGTACCAGATATGTTGATATAGTTTATAAGGACACAAAACGAATGAATTATTCATCGCTTTTGCTCAGTTTTAATAATTGTTATGCTTATTTATAACATTAAAAAAAAAACATTTCCGTAGAGCGAATTATAATAGATGGATAAGTCATCACTTAATAGTACGAATATATGAATACTTCATATCTTAGTTGAAAGAAAATATTTATTACCTACTTCATATTAACACATCGTGATTCAGCTCAATTACCTCTTCCTACCTGCATTGTTTTCTTACGAGCTCGTAAGGTATGTGCGTTCCTACATAACATTATTTTAAATGACCACATCTGTATTATAAAAACATTATTTCACATAAAAATGTATGGAAGGACCATAAAGCTTACGCCCCTTTGTTAATTTCAGAAGTACACGAGTTGAACGACATCGCTAGTCTTTAATATAAACAACTTTTTCGCATTCCAAAAACGTTTCGAATAAAAAAATGTCCATTATGAGAGCAAAAAAAAAATGCATTCACAATCCGATGCACCGCGGGCCGCGCGTGGATGATGGATCTGGGTGTGTTGTTATTGATGAGGTTTTAACATATCAGAAAAAATGCCAGTCGAGATGTCAGGTGAATTGGAGTAGATTCGGTATTGGATTCATATTTGTTAAAGTTTTATTGTTCGCTATAGGTGTGCCGCGTCCCTCTTTCTCTCATTCGGTTGTCAGTTCGACTTCGTCGCGCTCCTCTGCCATGGTGTATAATTCCGAACCGCGCTGGGAACTAACTCATTTAGATATTTTTTGTACTGGATATCTTTTCAAATTTGAGGAAAATATCTTCTTTGTTCTCGCATTAATGTGTAATGTGTTGATAATGTATTGCAATCACTTGAGAGTTAAATTGTAAACCATTTTGATGGTAGTCAGCTAAAAGGCTTTTCTGACATTGTACTCTTGAGGTGGCGGTAAATTTGTATTTTTAATAAGTTTATAACAATGAATCTTATTTTCTCTAAGATTTTTCAATAACTTTTATCACTTTCTAGTAAATAGTGTGTGTAAAGTACTAGTGATGGTAAAATCATTATTTTAACTGTTATTTTGACTGTTATTGTGTTAGATTGTAACGATGATTGATAACTGATTAACGCAATTCTTCGAGCGATGACTGGTACACTAGGAAGTAAGCCACTGACAGATAAATCTTAATTACCAATCATCGTTAAATATTAGTTAACAATCTTCGACACAATCAGTCACGTAACAAACGTGTTTACCATCACTAGTAGGTACAATATTAATAATAATTATTTGGTACGTTTTTTCTCTCCATTAATGTTTAAATATAAATTTAAGAAATTATCTTCATTTTGAAAAATTATTATATTTGGCGTCAATGCATCTTCTAATACTATTTTTACTTACTTACCATCACTCTATTTGTCTGCGGGGTTGGCAGATAGATAGAGCACCGCACTCTTCGGTCCTGATATACAACTTTCACCTCATCCACATTCATACATCTTCTCATACAAGCTCGCCGATTATTGAGGCTTCTAACAGGACCGTTCTCCAGTATCTGATTCACTTGGTCGTGCAAAGTCTTCCGCGGAGATTCTCTACTTCTGGTGCTATGAACACTTACGTCATATATCTTTCCTACCATTTTTTCCTCATTCATCCGTTTCTTATGACCAAACCACCCAAGGTGTCCTAAAAACAGCTTTACATTCTTTCCTTATTTCGTCATTCTTTATTCTGTCATAAATGAATTATGATTATGTATAGTAGTCCTAAACTCAAGAAGTATAGGGTGAGCCATAAGTTTTTGCAATTTAAAATGCAAAAATGGATTTAAAAGTGCAAAAACTTAAGACTCGCCTATATTATGTTATGTATTCTAAATATATTTCCAATGAATTTAAACCTCAGTCCCTAAAATGTTTACACAATCAACACGTTTTTAAGTGGATGCGTACATTACTTACACATTTATTTAATAATATGTGAATTTTTATCCATAACGAAAGATTAAAAAAATTCAATCACTAACAGATTTAAGTACTTTTTTATATTCTTGATTTCTCCGAGAAAAAAATTTCTTAGAAATAAGACGTATCCTTAATAGCTTAGTAATTTAACTACAGAGGAAGTTAAATTTGCGATGTGACTAAATTTCATAATTGCTATACCATGTACCAAATAATATGATTAAGTTATGTCGGTACTTGGCTACTGGATTTATTTATCAATTAGTCTCCACAACTTCTATGGTAACAATTTTTTGCAATGTGATGTCTTTCTATGGGTTCACACCGGTTCGCGGGAAACGGTTGTTTAAATTGTAAACTTCTCGCCGAACCGTTTGTAGCTGAATATTTATAATAAAATCTAGTATTTAGATACAGTATATGTGTTGATATCATATTTTTGATTGTTATTTATTTTATAACGTTAAATTATTCACATAGTTTCAACACATGGCGTTATTCTGATATTTTTCATAAGTAAGAAAACAGAATAATTGATATATTATATACTAATTAAATGTATTCATTATAAAGATATACACAAAAAATCAATTTTATCGAAAAATATTGTTGTTGCGCTACCGGTATTCGAACCTGGATCCCTTTTCTAATCCGGGGAAGGTGCATTACCAACTATGCTACAGCGACAGTATGTTCCTATGTTCTGAATAATTATAACTTCATAATAAAAAATGTGTTCTCCTTAATGATATATTCTATTATATACATATACTGTAGAGAGTGTGTAGGTACGAGGGGGTCATCAACATTAGTTTAGCTACCCGGTTGATAAATAATTACTGTTTGTGACAGAGACACCAAAACAATTTGCCGTCACTGAGAGGGTTATTAAATATATGTTGTTATTTATTACTAGGTACAAGACATTTAATTTGTGAAACTGGTATAACGTGGGTTTTTATTGTTGCAGTCATTGCAGAGCGCAGCGCGGCGCGCCGGGACGTCATGCGCGAACTGCAAGACCACCACCACGACGTTGTGGCGGCGGAACCAGAACGGGGAGCCAGTTTGCAATGCCTGCGGACTCTACTACAAGCTGCACAACGTGAGTACATCTTGTGATTCTAATCGGTATCTACAACTTGAGCTAATCATCGATAGCTAGCGTCACCGAGTTACCCTACAGATTGACGTTTGGGGCTTATTCTATAGCTCACAACGATATGATAAACATTTTATATCTATATATGAAAGTTTATATTAAATCATGTAAACTTTTCTAAAATTATGTATTTTTTAAACTGATAACGTAATTAGTGTTTAAATTCGACGCAATTAGCACTTGATCTTCATATATATATAGAGGGATTAGTTACTCCATCTATTCTGTTTAGAATACAGTCTTGTAACACGCATTTTAATAAAGAAAAATGTTGCAATCAATCTAAAATAAAATGAAATAGATACCTACCTAAAAAAAGATCGAATGTAATGAAATTATTTTTTTCTATAATAAATAAATTTTTGGCTATTTATTTTTAATGTTTACAGCGTTATATTTGTGGTTAGAGATAATCGAAACAAATAACCATCTTTGTATTAACTATATTGACGTCGACCGATTTTGATATATGTGTATCTTCGTCAGGACGAACGTACAACTTTCTGTATGTATATTTATTCATTGACTCTCGCATGAAGACTCACTTTACCACTAGTGAGCAGTTATCGTTAAATATAATTGTCAGTCACGGTATTGTCGTGAATTATTAAAAAGGGTACAGTTTAATGGTAGATATTTTACGAAACAATGTAAAATTCTTATCCCTTTTTGTTTTCACTCAGTAATTTGATGTAAGTAAATGATTTCTAATATAAACTTGTCAGCCGAGGTAAGACTAGCGGTACACAATTGACTGGAGCTGGTAGAAAAGGAACGAAAGTAGATTGAATACAGGGGAATTGAAACCACTTGGGTGTATAGGTATGTGTAAAATCTATTCATGATTGAGAAAAGACTGAACAAATTCAGAAGGAATGTAAAGCTGATCTTAGAATGGTGAAAATGATTAAAGACGGTAACTTAGGTGGTTTAGTCACGTATAATAGATGAATGAGGAGAGAATGGTAAGAAATATGCATGACGTGAGTGTTGATGGTGCCAGAAATAGAGGACGTCTGCAGAAGATGGTCCAGATAGAATCTTCAACAGTCGATGAGCTCGCACGAGTGACTCTCCATCCACCTGTAAAGGCCGTGATGGTGTGTTAGTTAGTTAATTAGTAAGTTAATGTTGAGGGAGTATAACATTATAAATTAAACTTATTTAGTTCGTTAAATGTAAACCTTATTAAAAATAAATTTTATTAAACGCTGACGATTTAGCTTAGCTCAAGCTTCGTCAGGGCGTATTTAAAACTAATAATAAATACAAAACGAGTGCATTTATATATACATAAAGAGGGAGACAGAATATAAAATTACATGTAAAAGAGAGAGACAGAATACATATACATTTAAACAGAATATCAAGGGAGAAGAGTTCAATGTTGATGGATATTAAATTGATTTGAAAAGAAACATACCTAAAATAGGGTTAATGGATAAATTAACATTAAAAACAATTAATATTAACTTATTTAAGAAATGTAATAATATACAGTGTCCACAATATTATATGGGTGGATACCTGACTAAATTACAAGTCAAAAATGTTTAAGTAGTATGTGCAAAATCTAAACTGTTACGAAAAATATTATTATTTGAAATTTTTACAAAATCATGTTAAGCTTTAAGTGTACGTATTTCGAAACAAATATTTGTAAAATTCATCCATTATTAATCTGTACCTTTGCTTCAAGCCCTAAATCATCCAACAAAAAATGACCTTTAATTTTTTGTATTCAATATATCTATTATTTAAAATCAATAAAATATTTCAAGTAATCGAAAAAATCGTTTTAATATCGAAATAATAGTTTTTTTTTAATTGCTTACATCTCTGCCATGGTTGAGTTTAGGCACATAGTCTTTGAACATTTTCGACTCGTAATTTAGTCCATAAAATATTCTGGACTAGATCTGTTACACTCTGTATATAAAAAAAAAAAAAAAAAACTATATTTTAGAATTTAGATGCTAGTGAAATCTCAATGTGATCCGATGTATTATTTGTTTTTTTAAAGTACTACAGTATACTATATAATGTCTTGATATGTATTCATTCGAGTCTGAATACAATGTGCATTCGATTGCGATTGAGACAGATTGAAAAAATTTCAGAATAATTAAATTGCGAATCGTACGATTACAGAAAAAATTACAGAAACGCCATAATGCAGAAATTCAATTCAAATTCCCTCAACAATTGTATTTAGATCACGATCTAATATGACAAAATGTTGAATAATCTTAGGCACAATGTCCCGATCTTCCGAATGAGATAGCTCGCCGTGCGCCGGGAACTAATTAATAGTCGAACTAACGTCATATTCATATTCAACATAAAAATAGAGTAGCTTCCGTAGCTCATACCCACAGAAACGATGCTCTATCGCGCATGTGCGACGAATTATCGTGATGGGTGCCTACGGCTCGTGTCCACGGAATGAGACACGATATGATAAATCTCATTACCATGTGCACGTGATGAGATTTTGATCTGAAGATACATTCTGAGATCAGATTGAGACTAGTAGAAAGAGACAAATACTCAAACTCGTGTACACGATGTTCGAATTGACAGCAAAACTTAAGACTTGTTCAGAACCACAGATATCTACAACCATATTTACAATATATACAACTATATTCTGAAAAATAATGTAATGGCCCGTGTATACTGAATGAGATACAGTGAGATAAATTTTAGATAATAGCTTGAGATCGGTAGAGAGAAAAAAAACCTCAAACATGTGTTATCTACATGACGTTCAATTTTATAGCGAAATTCATTCAAATTAAATGTCAAATACTAAATTAATGTATTAATTATAAATATATACATTAATTTAGTATTTAAAATATCACAGACCTATGTTCTGAATAATTACAACTTCACAATAAGAATGTGTTTTCCTTAATAAATTAAATGTCATCTAAAACCATACATAAGTCAACCTTCAACTATTTATCTAGACAAACATAAGGGATTAAATAAAAAAACATTTATTCTGTTTTATTACCATACCATAACACAAAATACCCGCATGCAGCCACGCTGTCAACTCGTGTTACCATAAAAAATGAGTTTCTAGAGCATTTTAAAATATAATGAATATCTTTAAATTAAATCTTTTCAAAATAATTAATGTCGTATATTAACCGTAAATATGAATTTTATATTGTACGAATTTTTGTAAATATTATAAAAGGTAAATCTGTTGGTACACCTGTGGTACTGCTTGACCCCATCAAATTAATACATCTATCATTCCATTTCAATCTCAAATACCTTTGAGTAAATCGATAGCAGACGCCACAATGGAAAGAGATTCAGGTTCGAATTCTGGTAGCAACAACAGTGTATTTTTCGATAAAATTGATTATGTATCTATGTCTTTCTAATTAATACATTTAATTAGTATTTTAAAAAATATCACAGAACTATGTTCTGAATAATTAAAAATTCACAATAAAAATGTGCTGTCCTTAATAAGATTCTAATTCACCTAAATGATGAACGAAACATCAGTAGTCAATAGATTGACATTTGACGTGCAACGCGCATGAAGTAAGGTGCGAGACGACGAATTTCTGAGACTTTTGAGAAAAATTTGAGAGCTGTTTACTAAGAACCTCATGGCATAATCTCAGTCTCAAAAATTGTCAAGAGACTAAAGTCTTATAAAAATCTCATCCGTGGATACGGGCCGTTATATACAGCATTCATTTCAATGTCCATGATATCCATCCCACATCCACATTCCAACATTATTAATTTGTTTACAAGAAAATACTATTTATTAGGAATTTTTCGTCTTTTTTATTTTTATAAAAAATTGCATACCATTCTTATTAAACTCTAAATCAACAAACAATGTTCACAATAACATATAATTGTTAAAATATTAATTATTCTCTTATATAAGTTTTAAAATTAAAAAAAACTTTAAAATGACATTAGCTAATAAAAAAATCTTGCAACTAATCTAAAATTCGTTAATCTGGCATGACAGGTATCTCTGCCTGGCACTATTGGAAATTTCTGACAAAATATTGCAAGTCATCGAGTATCTTGAGTTGTGTGGAATAATTTCCAAATTTATCTTCAATACTATACCTACGTTAAAATATTTGCAACACGGTGTTTAGATTAAAGTTTTTAAGGGTATTAATGTGATGCGATTGATAGAAATGCTTATTATGGAGTTTAACAGATGTCAGAGATTTTACTAAGTTTATGATCAGCACTACAGATTTCAATAGACCTATTACAATGTCGATTGATTCTATGTAAGCAAAGAAAAAAAAACATGCTTTACATGTCTCAGACGTGTATATCATACCACTCCTACATATTTATTTTTATTTTACTACCGGAGAACCACGATAACCACCGCACTATCGACGGATATGATGATGTGGAAATATAAGTTTATAAATATCTTAAGCTCTTTAATAATTAAGGTTGTTATTTTAAAATTTGTATAAATAATAAAGTATATCTAAATATAAATCAATTAAATAAATTCTGACAAAAAATCAACATTATATATCTACTTATACGACAATTTGACGTCGCAGTTTAACGTGGCAATAATAAGATGATAGATCACTCGGTAAGTATTTGGTATCAATACTCGGCGCTTCCAAAATCTTTTTAATTTCATAAAAGTTTTGTAGACACCTGGTCTCCCAGTATCAGTAATGGTAAAAATTAAACATCGATTCAAAAGTGAGAGTATGTAAAAATGTTAAAAATTTCTAAAACCGTTATCGTGACCAATTTTATTGGGGCATTCGATGAATGAATATTTATTTATAATGAATCATAGTCGTCAAAAGTACTGTCGTTGTAGCATAGTTGGATAATCCCTATACCCTAGTTTGTCCAGAATGTAGGTAGCGCAACAACAATATTTTTCGATGAAATTGATTTTATATGTATATCTTTATAATTAATACATGGATATTAAAATATTATAGACCTATGTTCGGAATAATTACAACTTCACAATAAGAATGTGTTTTCCTTAATAATATATAAGTTGTATCAATGTGTCCGAAATTTAATAAAAAATAATTGTTAATTCTGGCTTCTGCTATCGGTTTACTCAAAGGTATTTGAGATTTCGTAAAAACAAAGTAGATGGCTTTCAAGCAATGGGACGATAGATGTATTAATTTGAAAAACGTGTAACATATAGATAAAATTGATTTTATATGTATCTTTCTAATTAATACATTTAATGAATATATTCTTTGTTAAAAGGCATAAATAATTATGAAAAGATCCTCGGTCTCCGGCGCGATTGTTGTCGTGGCTATGTGGTAATGGAACGAGGGCTGCGGAGCGCCGGGGCCTCGGGGGCTGCAACCCCCGCCCCGCTCTAGGTGGCGACTAATCGCCGACTAGACGGGAAGAACAGAGCGCCTCGCGGCACGCGCGACTCTTCCTCGACCGAACCCGGGCGGCTATCAAACACTACCGGAATGATAAAGATAACTTTCGCATGCCGAACAATAATTTTGTCTGCTTATCACGTCGAACGATTGCGAGTATAATTAAACATACTTCCTACGGAGTTTTCCCCTGCATGTTCAAATTTGCGAAACAATTTCGTTTTAGATTGTTTATCGTCGGTAAAACGATATGAAAATAAGAAAAATACGCCGAAAGCGTCGTAATATTTTATATTTGCTTTGCGTGAAATAAATATATCGCACGCGACACCACTTTCGTCCGGTGCTGGCTCTCTTCGTGTTCCATATCGGTAACAACTTCATTTGGGATATTGATTGCTGAGTTCCCACGGGGCTGCCTGTACATTATTGTTAACCGAAATACGAACGGTTTTGGGCTGACGCGTTCTTACATATACTCTTTGTAACCTGTCGGATACAAACAAATATTTCTACTCGAAAACAAAAGCACATCAGAAACAGAGCTATGAAATGAATCCCTCGAGTGGTTTTCATTTTTGTTTAGTCGTAAACGTTCCCGCTTCACAATCGCCAGGGTTCGGTGAAGGCAGCGTTAGGGGATGCGATGTTGGGTAGAGCGGTGTTAACAATGCCCACTTCAATTTGTACTAAATCGGACTATTCTAGTAAATAAAACCACTTATCAATCAATCCGTGACTCTCAAACTGTAAAAACTCGACCAAAAATGTAAATTAATTATATAAGGGGAACATAAAATGATTTTTCCACTTTGACCACTTTATAAATATAATCTGACTGAAATACAAATGTCTACATTAGTCTGTCATCCTTATACAATTATTATTTTATTAGTATAGTTTTTAATAAATCTGGTATTTTACCTGTCCTAAGATGAGGTGAGGTGTCCAGGCAAATTGTTGGATATGATAACAGAAGTAGAAGAAGATGCGGTAGAATTTTATCAAACACTAGAATTTTTAAAGACAAAAAAGCACTTAATCGCGTAGAAAAAAGCGTAAAGGTAAAGCGTGAAAGCGAAAGGGCTTTTATTATATTAATTATTGTATAATTCAAAGTTTGTACATAAATGGGACATCAATTATTGCATGTACTTAAGATCCTAGTGAGCTCGGTAGCTTGAAATTGGCAGTAGACCGCGTGACGGTTGTCGGTGCATTCCAAACAATGAAAATAAAAAATGAAAAAATTACATAAGTAAATGTACAATATCGCTGGAGAACCAGAGTGTTAGGCTATAGTTACCCAAGAAGTAAGTTAATATTGCCGTACTTATATGTCGGTACCATAATGGAGCGTAATGCTCAAAGGAAGCGGTATTGTTATTGCTCATATGCAGGGCCGGACTAAACAAACACTTGGTTCTCATATTAGCTCCTCAGTCTCCTGTATTCAACCTTATTTTTACGTGCTGACATTGTGTATTTATACATTGTCGCATTACCTGTACTCGAATTAATCCCGAGACAGGGTGGTCGTAATATTTGTGAGAATTTTTAATTAAGAAGCGGCGTCCACCTTCAAATTCATATTTCATAAAATATGAATGTCATATAATAAAAACATCTCTAATTTTTATACTATAATATACTTTGTACTTAACTTCGTGATTAAATACAAAGTGTTTGCAGTAAATACATTAAAAAGTGTTAAAAAATTTATTGAAATAATATGTTAATCTATTAATTGGAAAATAAATAATCAATCAATAATCAATAATATATTTTATAAAAGAAAAACAGAATCATCTAATTTAAATAGAAATAATATCAAGTTTTTAACACCAAATAAAAACTTTTTCAACATAAGTAAAATCTCTCTGTGGCCACATATTATATAAATAATAAGACAAAACACTTTGTTTAAACCACTATTTATTGTTAAATCAAATGAATCAAATAAGAAAAAGTGTTAATAGCAAGCTTGATACTATAAATAACCAAATCCTTTTTGCAAATAGTCACTTTTTAAATTTGTTTTCATAGTAGTTTCTACTTAGTTATATTTTTATCTATGCTTTTATTTTTAATTTTAGAATACGTTGTTTTCTAAAGAAGATACTATAGATATCGAAACATATTAATTCGTTAATAAATAGTGGTTTAAACAAAGTGTTCTATCTTATTATTTACCAAATAAAATCATTTAGAATTTTATTCAAAATGGATAATTATTTGATAAAATTAACTCAAACCGTATTTAATAGACCATCTCATCGTAGAATGGAGATATTATGAATTCCGAAGGGGAAGAGAAGCTAGTAGGGAATGATTCAGGCCTAAACCAGGATGAAAAACGAAAAAATGTAATGGTACCTTTATGATTCTAGGATATGTACGCTTCGACATGTAAATGACTCTGAGAAATGATTCGTTCTCATGCGACTGATGTTAATAGTGAACAGGTGCTGAACACCTGTTCGATGTATTTGTTTGCTAATAACCAGTCCAGTTTGTCAATTTTATAATGAGAAATTCAAATAACACATTATACGTAAACTTGTACAATATTTTGCAAATGTATGCTAAGTTACACTATGCAATGATGCTATCTGAATAGGCAAGGGCTTGTGAATGGATACTGCATGAGTAAATAAGGGCTTTCGAATGGATACTACATGAGTTAGCAAGAGCTTGTGAATGGATACTGCGTGAGTAGACAATGTCTAGTGGAAAGAAAGATATTGCGTAAGTAAACATGGCCTTGCGAACGAATACTATGTAATGGAGAAGCCCTTGTTGACGACTACGTGAGTAGACATGGTCTTGTGGACAACTATGAGAGTAGGTTAGATCTTGTGAACTATTGTGAGTATCTGTGTCTTGTGGACTATTGTGGACATTGTGGATACCTCATGGATGGATACTAAGCGAGTAAACATGGCCTTGCGAACGAATATTATGTGAATGGAGAAGCTCTTGTTGACGACTACTTGAGTAGGCATGCTCTTGTGGACAGCTATGTGAGTAGGTTAAATCTTGTGAACTATTGTGGATATCTGCGTCTTGTAGACTATTGTGGTCATTGTGGATATCTTATGGATGAATACTAAGCGAGTAAACATGGCCTTGCGAATGGATACTATGTAAGTGGGGAAGTCCTTGCGGACTACAACTAACGTAATACGCAAGGTCCTGCGAATGGATGCGTTTGGGTGGACAGTGCCGTGGGGATGCATGGAAAAATCATGGTACTTATTATCGTGAACGAACAATCAGACGGACTTTTCTGAATTAATTTTGTATTTAAGGCAAGCAAGTTTACTTATCAACTTTCCGATCACCCTGTGTCAGAATCAAAACATTTTGATACTTTAACTGTTGTAATGCATCTCGGGGCGGAACAACTGACTGCGAAGTCGCTGCACAAAAGATTGCTCTCGGAATATCGGCCCTTTATTGGAGGGTAGAGTTACAATTTGACTGTCGAGTGGGCCCCGAGAGTGGGCCCTATAATAGCGGCGCGGGGCGGTAAGTGGGATCGTTCCAAAGGGCCTTTTCAAAAATATTATGTTTCCAGTAGTAGGCACTCGACAGTATTCTAACTATTATAAATACAAATACACTTATAAACATTTTTTTATCAGGATTTTGTTTACATTCATAATACTGCTTTCAGTTGCATTTTATCAGAATTTTTGTTATTCTGAACAATTTAAAAACTATATAATACTCCACTTTGTTTTGAAAATCTAAAGATTTAAGTCTATTAAGACTTTTAAATGATTATGTTAGTTTTCGTAAGTTGAGTTAAAACACTGTTTTATTGCACTATATTTTTTATTGTGTTAAACGATATAACGTTTTTGGTAAAATTTAATAATAAAAAGAAAATAAATATTCAACAATAAAAATAACAATGAATATTTAAATACCGCCCATTACATCCCGTTTCTTATCTATTTTAACTCCACCCTCACCCGCACCTCCGTTAACTCCAAACACACCATGTATTACTGTCTGAAAGCGTTTTTAATTTTAGTTGAATTATAATATTGATAATGGGAAGATGTTCCCGAAAACGTTATATCGTTTAATACAATAAAAAATATAGTGGAATAAAACAGTGTTTTAACTTAATTTATAAAATAATCGTGGAATTCCACAATGTTTCAACAAAAACCATTGAACAGTTAATTATGTTAGGCTTGGTGAAAAATTTTCTTTTATCTATTGCTTACGAATAACAATTTATTGCAATAATTATAAATATTAAAATATATTTATTTATTCTCATAACTTATTAAATAAGTACCTTAAATTAAAAAAAAAAAAGTGTGTACCTATATTAAAAGGACAAGATAACATTTTTATACAAGGATTTATTAAATAATTAGTAAGTAATGCTTAAAACCTGTCCTGGGACAGGTGCCAAAAATGACAGGGTATAATTTAAATATTTACCTACCTAAAGTACAGCAGCATTACTTTTTTCCAATTTTAAAATTTCTGACGATAGAAATAGGTTTGTTTTATTCGAAAGATATCAATTTAGAACCTAGTTTATCATTATTATGAAATTGACATTTTAATCCTGAGTACTTATCAATTTTCTTACACACAGACAGGATATTATATATTTTTATTTTTATTTTTTTTTATTGTTAAATAAAGTGGGATGCTTCATAAACTTTATTTTAATAATTATTATCAATATCTAAGTTTAGCAACTCCACGAAACATTATAATGAATTTAGTAGTCAGCAATATTTGAATATGTCCAAGAACACAAAATTACTGGATTTTTACATACAAAGGTACAGTTGTTAAACACATATCTGACATTTCATAGAGACAAAGCTATTTTTTATTATATTTAATGGAAAATATATGGAAGTATGGGGTAATTACAGGGCTTATATTATATATTATCAAATTATAAAATTTGGCCCATAGATAGCAATGGTATAGTGGTACTCGAAGCGATTCCACATACTAACACATATACGACATTCACAAATTTTATAAATATGGAGTTGGAGAGGTGAGAATTGCTATATGCGATATCTTATGTTTGTTTAATTTAGTAGTTCGCTGATTTTTGGTTAGGCTCCTTTAGTTACATAATGCGTGTACACAATCTACCCTCCCGCACTCCCCCCATCCCCTAATAATAAAAATAATACAATTGACGCCGCAACAAATATCTCAAAGCAGGTCGGTCAGCGAGTCGTTACTTTCGGAGGGAAATAAAACAGAAATGCGCAGAATAAAAGCAAATGAGGAAACAAAGCTCGGATCCCTCGCGATATCTGATCTAAAATGGCGCACGCACTTCCTGCGTTTGGCGCTTTTTATCGTTGCTCCGCCGTTCCCGCGCTTTAGGACATTTCCGGTTCGCCAAATCGACGGGATACGCCGGAAAGGACCGAGAGGTAAAAATATACAGACAAATGTCTTTTTATCGCCTCGTCCTCAACTAGCACGAAAGGGAACGCTTCGAGAAATCATAATATCTCTTTTTAAAAGTAGAACACATTATTGTTATGAAGTTGCAGTTTTTTCAGAACATTCTATAAACAATTGTCGTCAACCTACTCAGTCGATGTGGCAAAGCCGTAGCAACTGAAATATTTTTACGATAAATTAATTAATTTAATTTGTGTTATAATATCAAACACTAGACCTAACCTACATTACTATTGTTCACTCTTAAATGATACCAGATGTAATATTCTTAAATTTCGTACCTGCGCATAGTAGAAACTGATTTTAAACTGTCATATTTTTTGTATCGTTTTCCAATGAAAAGAAAAAGCTTTTAGTCTGGGAGCTACGATTTGAATTATAGGATGACAACTATAACGTCCGTAAGAATGACGGTGTATTATTCGACGCTTAGAAACACAACGACGTAACCCCACCCTGATGCGCAGGCGATCTGCGCACTTGGGTCCGGCGTTGCGGCATTCCAGAGTGGAATCTCCTCGCAGGGTAGAGTGTGATGCCCCTCCAGATGTCAGGGCTTAACCCGAACGGCACACGGCACAATGCCCGAATAAAACCGTCAATTGACAGGCCTATCTCGCAGCCGATCTCCAGAGATGGAACTCGCTGTTCCGTCAGCGTCCCCGGGGAATCCTGAACTGTACCCAGGCTAGACTATCATTTTTACGAGTCCGTATTTTCAAATTTCTTTGCTAAGTTACAATGGCATGAAATGAAGAACGTGTCTGCTATATTACATTTCAAGCACGACGTCAAACAAGATAGGATTTTTTTCATTTAACAAATTGCGTAGGTATAGCGGGTATTAAATGTGTATATGTGTATAAAGCAATTAAATTAAAATAATATGTATGTATACATACTTATATGCGCAAATTAGCGGTTAGCGAAAGTGTCACCGCACGCATTGTAGTATTATATCCATTTATTTTGTCAATTTTTCTTTGTAACATTTCCTTAGAATGACATTAATGTCATAAGAATACTATTGCTTCCTAGTACTTATTTGAATTCAAATTCAGCAGGTACATGTAGGAATATCCCAATGTTCTGGGTGACATAGACAGGGAAATTTGAGGTGTCGATTCCCTTTGATATGTACGGATTAGGGAAATGTGTGTTTTGAATAGACATTTTTATATAGAAAATAAACAAATCTATTTCTTTTGTTAGAATTTTGTAAATTAGATCATTGCAATGCTTTTGTACTGTAGTGGCCGGTTGTGCGATTAGTAGACAATTTTGACCACAGTAACTTTTTACCATCGTCCGTGGTAAAAAAAAAAACTTTTGCGGGTCGTTCGCAGGTCAAATTTACTTCTATCAAAGTCAAACCCGCCTAATAGTGTGACAAAATCATTAAATATCTGAGAAATAGTATAAACAATTTGAATATTTATCACTGAAAATACATACAATTTTATACTTTATCTATGGCTTTATTCATCCCTGCGTTCGAAATCTGTCACATTGTTGGCGAAGAAACTTCGGTATTATAAATTAAATAGCGAGATCATCATCGGACGATCTCTAATAATTGAAATGCGGGATATTGAATGATTCATTGTTACAAATTATTACAATTTTTAAAGTATCGATGCGACATTTTTGCGACGGTTTTACCATCGGATATCGGAGAGTCAAATTAGTTTACTACCGAATGTACTCTTTTACTGTAGTAAAAAGTTACCACACAACCGTCCTAAGTAGATAGGCAATTATTTATGTCTTATGCACGTAATTATTAAAATTATATCTTAAGTACGTCTTTCGCGCACATTCCAGAATAGTTTTTAAATACATAGTATCATATTGTATTGAAATCGATAAGACGACATACTAATGACATACCGCCAACTCTAATAATATAGCTAGACGAGCGCGAGCGTGTACGTGTAAGTTGTAAAACTCAATGAACATCAGAATTAGCTGTTCTTCGGATGAGCGACGATCATAGGACATCTCGAGAACTATCGGACCATCGCAGTCGCCTGTGTCTGTGTGAAGATTGGAAAAATCACAAATTAGATAACGCCCGACCGGCTCTAGACCGAGACTGCAGGGCGCAGGAGAGTTGAACACGCGTGGGACAAACATTATTTATCTTACTGGTATGAAACAATATGCCTTGTCAATACAACGTCACAATATATACACACACACACACACAATATCTATGTTTCCTTTAATTTTTTTTTTTTTTCAAAATCAAATATACGTATGAAATACAGCGTGTTAAAACTTAGTAAACGCTTTTTTATTTTCATTGTAAATGTCTACTGTTCGGAGGAAGACATAATTATTTTATTAAGTATCTATCTAGGAAAATGCAGTAGGTACATTAAAAGTTCATTATATGAATCAATAATTAATATTTGGTCAATCAGGTGTTTTTAAAGTTAACTTATATACTTATATACTTCCCTTCCTACGTAAAGTATCGTAAGTATAAAATTACATTTTTAATCAATCTAGTATTTCACATGTATTTTTTTATTACTTATTTAAGTTATTTAAAATAAAATATATTGTATTATATGATGTAGGTACTAATTAACATAAAATTTAAAAAATTACAGCCATTTAAAAATGTATCAAATACGTACAGAATAATAATGATATCATTTTTTACTTACGATACTTTACGTACGGTCAATGTATCTATTAGTGATATTAGATAAAAAACTTCGAAAACCTTTTAAAACTCTGTTATTTAAAAAGGAATACTTTTTCTTCTTTTTATACATAGGCAATCCAGCCTTCATGAGTGATTTGTGACATTAATCAAGATAAAACTTTATTTTATAGAAAAAAGTACAATAATATTATAGAATGGGAAATATATTACAAGTCAACACCATTATCGTTCAAAAAATTTGCTATTATATATGTAACATGTGGCGAGTTAAGGAAAAGAAGATGACACAAGTTAACCGGGAGTTGAAAATTACCATTGACGAGATCACTGTAAAAAAAAACCTGTAATCCGCAACGGACAAGCAAAAACGTCGTGGTCGAGGGTCTCCTCCTAAAAAGGAGCACGTCTTTCAAAAAATCTTTACAGTATAATAGATAAACACTCTATGGCGTAATTCATATTCTTTGTGGTTATTTTTAGTTTAATATTAACAACATATCTAGAAGATTATTTAATGTTAAATTAAATTTAATAAATAATTTTTACTTCCCATTAACTTTAACTATTAATATATTATCTTTTTAAATATAGAAAACATAATATTAGGTTGCAAAAATTTGCTTTAATTTGTGATTTCACTTGATTAATAAAAATAAATGTAATAATATACTATTCTTATTGTGAAGTTGTAATTATTCAGAACATAGGTCTGTGATATTTTAAATACTAAATTAATGTATTAATTATAAATATATACATATAAAATCAATTTTGTCGAAAAATATTGTTTTTGCGTCACCGGGATACGAACCCAGATCTCTGTTTCCAATCCGGGGAAGTGCACTACCATTGTGCTATAACGCCAGTATTTTTCTTGACAAATTTTCGAACCTATATGTTACATTTTTCAAATTAATACACCTGTCGTTCCATTATTTGAAAGCCATCTACAAAAACAATATTTTTCGACAAAATTGATTTTATATGTATATATTTATAATTAATACATTAATTTAGTATTTAATAATATACATTTATATATTTTTATTGTATAATAAAAAATACTATGATCAGTTCTTTTAGTTACGATGTAAAAACTTCTTGAAACATTAATTCCACGCTAAATTTCCCCTCGAGTTCAGCGATTGTAATACAACATCAAATTAGTTAATTTTAAGATTGTTTAATATTTTAGGGCCGTCGGCCGTACGCAGATTTAGTATATGTGTATATTTTTTTCAATTAATTAATTTCTATGACCAGCGTGTTAAGCAAACTGATATTATATTATATGTTATTTAAGTCTGTATTAGTTATTGCATAATTATTTTTCGTCTTCGTAACTTTTTTCAACTCGCTCAAATGTCCTTAACATTTTCGCCATCGCTGCATAATGTCGAATGCCTAGTTACATTAAATTCAAAATGTTTTTAAACATTTTTTTTTGTGTAGATAGCTAATAAAATATACGAAGGTATTGGCGGAATTAATTTTCATAAATAAAAAAATAATTATGCAATTTTCACCGTCATTGAATTCATGGAATGTATATTCATTCTCACGCAATTGCGTCGTTCATTTGTCAGACAGAGATATTAATAAAATGCGTAGTTACTGGGGTGTGGACGGACCATAGTGAGATGGAATACGTCTACCTGAATGTAGTTTCGATAAAGAGTGATTCGTAAAGTTTATTTTTCTCGCCACAGATGTCCGCGCGATATCAACACAGCATCGCGGATCTTAGCAATGTGTCAAACCTCAATCTATACGGTGGGTAAAAAAAATTGTGTACTAATTTAGTGTACTCTCGCATTTCAACGATTCACAGAACGCGTCAAATCTAAATTGAGGTATTACGCGGGTTATCTGGAGCTCGATCATCTCGACATCTTTTTATCAGGTACGGCCTTTGACAACAAAAGGGAAAGTATCCGAGTAGTCGGCTTTCTCTGGAGAAGTGCAGATGCCAGGCCCGGGGCCTAGGGCTGCGCCATCAGATAAGACGAGTACCTACCCAACTGCCGGGGACTCCTCGACATGTCTCGTACGCACATTTTTTAGAGGGTTTTCGCTATTCTCTGTCGATCTAGTCCTCAGATAAGGATATGTTTGGAGTCTTCAAAAATAATGGGGACATATTTAGGTGTGTGTCTTAAAAGAGATTTCGTCATTGTCCCGTTTGACATGTTTGCTTAATCTCTTAAATGCGGCGAGGTATTTCGAGGACTTTTTTTGACACATTTTATTCTTTATGCGGTGTTCTCGTTCTTGTGTACCTACGTATGATATTTTGGACCAAATTTATATTTAGGTCGAATAAAGAAGAATTGAACGACCAACGTGCGTAATAATTGTGTTATGTATCATTTAAAATACTGCCGTTCATGCAGCGGCGTAACTATAAAAATTGGGCTCCAATGCAGAATGGAAAAAAGGATCCCCTAAAGTAATATCGCATACAAGGTATACAAATATTAGTACTGTATGGTTTATCCATTATATAATAAGAATAAAATTAGTATCTTGTCTCAAATATTAAAAAAATATATCTTTATTTTTATTTATTAGACTTTATTGACGTGCACGTTTTTGTTGTAACAGAGGTGAATATATTATAATATAACATGATAAACATAAGATGCAATTATATTGCGATTAAGTATATACTCGTAGTGGATTATATGGAATGGAGTAGACTCCACCTCTGATGTATACAGCATTATCCTGGCTACTTTGCTAGACTGCCGTCTGTGTTAAAGTAGCCAGTTTTTTTCGTGCTGTTATGGTACTATTTAATTCAAGAAAGATAAAGATTCGACAGGAATAAAAATAAAAATAAAATGCAGTGAGAGTTGTAGAACTAGTGAATTATTAGTGTAGACACTGTATAATGATTATGTTAGAATGTTGGATACCGATGTTTCTGATTGATCTCTACCCAATTGTATTATATATTGGGTCCATATTTGTGTAATCTTATTGGAAGTGAACGATATCCAGTTGGTGCTGACGCTAACTGGGCTGTAGATGTTCGTTGTTTGTCCATGATTTATTGCTTGGGGTGAGTTGTTGTTAGCATGGAAATATTGAACGAGTCTCAACATATAGGTTTGTCTTACGTCTAGGGCATTGTACTCTTTAAATATAAGATCCGATGGATATCTAAAGGGTCGACCCTATATAATATAATATTTTCACTTTGCACTTGCCATTTAAAAAATACTTTACTTTATGGAGATGAACTGGGGCTTTACTATGTACAGAAATAATTTTGTTATATTGTATAATTTCATTTCTTTCTTTGGATTACTATTAACGTTGGGAAAGGTATATATACTAGCAAAAAAAGCGATTTTAAATGGATTGTAAGGCGCGAACTTTTTGGGCCTCTATCTAACGTGGGCCCCAATGCACCGCATTGGCTGCATTGGCATAGTTACGCTACTGCATTTAGGGATGCTTAAATAGATGAGCGCATATTAAGACAATGTCGCCAGTCAGGAATTTCCTCACATTAAAATTTTTAATTTGTTCTCCGTTTTATTAAAAGATCTCCCGTCTTAACTGGCCGAAAACAGCGCAGTCTTAAAAGCTGAAGACAATTTCATTAATATTGTCAGTGCCCGAGACGAGATTGTAGGCCGATTCTGAAATAGGAACTGCCGCGAGATGAGCGCGCTGATACCCTGGACCGGGGCCATGTTATCCCAGCATCAGCTGCCGCCCGCCGCCTGGACCAGAATACCGCGGCGTCAACAATCATTATTATCGCACTTTTGCCTCCGCTTATACATCTTCGGCTGATCCGTCAACAGACGTCAGCGCGCTGGGAGCGGTGGTTCCGGCTCTTGTAGCGCGCCGACTCACGAACCCACTCCGGGGATCTTTGCGCGCGCGCGACGTGACGTATGACGCGATTATGGAAATATTTATTATGTATACTTATGTAAAAAGTATATTTTATTTTTTTAATTTTAACAATAGTAAATCATGTTAACGAAAATAAACGAAATTACGCTTAAACGGCGCTTTTATAAATTATAATGTTCGTCGTTCCTTATCGTTTTATTTCTTACGAACCGAAACCGCTACACGTCACAACCATTGTTTTTGAAATTTATAAAATAGTAAATTATTAATACACAATAGTATTCATGATACCTCACTAGGCTGCACACGTGCTGAGGAAAACATAAAAAAATGTATGTAAGATAAATTAAAAATACGTAAACTGAACCTAGCAGTAAAAATATTATTAATTTATCATTGAATTTGAGTACCTATGCAATTCGATGTACTCGTAATATGAATTGGACGAACATAAAATTGATTCAATTTGAGTTAGATTAAACTGGCCAAGGAGAGCTACTCTTTCTGAAGTTTTCCCCCATCAATTCCATATCAGACTATATCCATGACAGACTCAATATGGAAAAAAACAAATGAATTCCATCTGGACTGCACAATGGATGGATCCAAATAATCATAAGGGAAATTGGCTTAAAATAATTCAAAAATCTATTCCCCGCACCTTCTGGTTCTCCAAAAGTAGTCTCCAAAAGAACAATATCAAATATCTCTAGAATTGGGTATTGCCAGGTAGCTTCACATTTTTTCGGATTGGACTTAATAGATTCCCCAATGTGTGAGTGTGGTGCCTAGAAGGAAACCCTGATCATGTCTTTTTTGCCTGTCCATTGCGGATCACAGATTTTTTTTACAGTAATCTCATCGATGGTAATTTTCAACTCCCGGTTAACTTGTGTCATCTTCTTTCCCTTAACTCGCCACATTTAATATATATAATAGCAAATTTTTTGAACGACAATGGTATTGACTTGTAATGTAATATTTCCTATTCTATAATATTATTGTACTTTTTTCTATAAAATAAAGTTTTATCTTGATTAATGGCACAAATCACTCTTGAAGGGTAGATTGCGTATTTAAAAGAAGGAGAGTTAGATTAAATTAATTAATTAAGAAACTATGTGTAGATATTTTTCAGAGGTAGTGAATAAAATATTTATAAGGGCACATCATAGATTTTTCTGCAAATATATCATTAATTTGATTGAGATTTTATTTATATTTATAAGACGGTTGAGGGTTGCGTTACACGAACCAACAGTAAAGGTGTTACCACCGAACCTGTTAATAGAGATTATTAATAATTATTATTATAGATAGTAATATCGACGGCAAGCAAAAAGTTCTAACTGTGATGGTGAATTAACAGGTCGACGATACTTGGTGTACTCTTTCAGTGCTGTCGGAGCGATATTTGAACACATTTAGTTCTCCCATCGCCGAGCTCAGAAAGAGCGCAGAGCACAGAGGCATCGTTAGATGACAAGCGGAGCGACTGACCGATATTGATCTCGAACACAAGAGTGCCCATTCATCTAGAATCTTCTCCAGATCGGTTGACTTTCCACTCATCCGACGACTGCCGACTGGATGCCCGCGGCTGGACTCCGACTCCCAACCGACTTCAGCCAGCATTCCTCGCATCGCTCCTCCGCCTTCCGCCCTCTACCCTGCTCGGGAGCGGGCACATACTCATTTTCGTGTCACCATCCATTAATTATTAACAAACAATTTATTTATATGACAGTCATAACGTAGAATGTACGGAGGTAAAGCCGCAGACATCACCGGCAGTTGTACATATTACGTACCGCAATGCGGAACATTTTTTCATCGGTCGCGTTCTAAATTAAAGTAGCCTCGAGCCTGTAAACAAATGGCCCTCGAGATAAATCTCGGTTTAGGCAAAATAATCGGTCTACGGGGATAATCTTTTGAAAGTAAATATTTTGTGAAACAGTGACAATACAAAGCTCGCGTGTTTTAGGCGACTATTCCCATTTGGCCATTGTTCTGGAAGCCTTAATCCTAGGCTCAGTCTGGACCGACGTAATCTGGCGCCTCGATCGGAGGTGTTTCTGTTAAACGCAATGTTTTCTATGAGCTGCGGTGTCATATGCGAGGATAACATCACAGATGCTTCGGCCGATAGGCCGATGTTTTCATCGGGCCGCTTACAGGAGATGCTTGATAACAGATCACTTTACAGAAATGTTTTTTGCTTTTCGATGTTTCCCTTTAATGTAAACAGATGTCGTTTTGTTCGGAAATGAAAACCATGGCGCGTTACAATTTTGTTGTTTTGATGGACTGACACGTGTCGCGGCGGATACAATGATGTTTTACTCTTCTTGTCGTGTTGCCTTTACCGAGCTATCGGTTTGTTTTAATATAACTGCTCTAACTTTCTTACGAATATGTACGGAGGTAAATATTATTAATAATTTGAAATGCACGTTCACGATTACCCCGTCGCGAGTGCACTAGTCTCGGTGGACGGCAATCTCGGCGGTGCGCATCATCTGTCGCGAGATTGAATTAGCCCGCGATATTCAGACGCGGCGATCTCGGGCACCGCGCGCTGGTGTGCGGCGCGTGTGATGTGTGCGTGCCCGACGGCAGCGGAGGGCGGTTGGGGGGAGGGGGGTGGCTGTGTCCGGTAGTGTCCCGATGCTATCGGCGGTCGTTAGGGAGCGCGTCCATCACCAGCCACCGATGTAGATGGCCGATAGCGCGGGTTATCTTTGGCCCGGGCCTACACTTGGCCGCAGATACCATCGAGATGAATGACGAGATAGACACACCGCATCGAAAGCGCCTAGCCAAATTTGCGCATCGCGATCGGGCGAAATATTTCGGATACACCTTTTTATAAATTGTCAGTCCACTTTGCGAAGCTCTCGGGCGTCCGGATCGGCTTATCTGCTCGTCGGGCGATTACACCGGCCGCCGAGCACCGAGCTTCGGGCCGCGATCAGCAGCGCTGAGTCGCGCTTCTGGACATTGTCCACATTGAGGATTAGAATTAGCGGAGATATAACCTATCAGCGATGAGATTATCGGGCTGCGGAAGGTATCGCGCCAGCCGGCTTGTAGACTTTCAATCGGATCATTAAAGCGCTCACTTTGAAGAACTCGCGTTACCCGAGGATCGGCGCATTGTCAATGCGAAGCTCCGAAGCGCAGACACTAGACACTAGACACCAGACACCAGACACCGGCGGTACATCTCCAGACAGTTTTTTATGAACGTACATCAAAATAGAATTGTTGTAGGTCAAAAACCTGCACTCGGAATTTGGTAGTATTCGAAAATAGTCTCTCTTCCTCTTTACCTATGCGTGAACAATGAACACGACGAGCGTTGTGCGGCGGTGGAAATGAATGTAATTACACAAGCGTAAAGAATATAGCGGGTTCCGTCAAACATATTTACATACCGAGTAGAGCTGTTTTTATTACCGAAACGCGTTATATTAATTCAATCGTATTGATACATTTCCTTCAATACGGGACAACCGCAATTATTTGCCCAATTACTTAGCGGGGCGAGATCCTATCAATCCGATTCCTGGCTTAATCGTCGGTTTAAACGACCCGGACTGCTCCGGAAGCGTCGGCTATCCGATGGTGATATTGAAAACGAGAATTTGTACCGTAATGACTTATTTGAGGTGTTCAGTTCGACGAGTGGCGGACGGGGCAGGGCAGATCCCGCGCGGCGCGAGAACGCACTGCCCGGCGCGGCGGAACACAATTACCCGCTCGCTGGGCAGACTTCGCAACGCGCTCCTCCCGGCCGGCGTCACGGCGTCACGGCGACCGCCACAATTTTCTCATTACCTTCAATTAAAACGAAAACAGTTAAATTCCCGCTTCTTTGTTTCGAACGAATTCAAATGTAGAACGATAATAATAATAATAAGCTCGAGCAGAACAAAGAATATGACGAAAGTCGCCATTGCGGACGGAATGGGAAGTACGAAGGAAACCGTCGCGGTGGCAGCGGGTTGAACAATGCCACCGAGATTCGTCCGATACTGTCGCCGGGAACGGCGCGGTATCAATGTTGCGAGAGGCGAATTTCCCAAACCGAAACTAATTTGGTAATATACGCCGAATAATGTCGCCTCTTGTTTTCCAATTGCGTTATTTCGAACATACCGCGGTGACTTCGGTTCCGGAAGTTGTTATGTCATTTGTGACTTTCCGTTCAGAACTGATCGCGTTTTATGTTTCTATTTCAAATAAAAGTGGATGTAAAAAAATGTTAATTTTCTTTGTTTCATTTTTTTTTCGCTTTAAGCTCGTTTCACACTGCTTGCACTTTCACCGCGAATAAATGCCGGAATCAATCAGTGTACCTGCGGTGAAAAAACTCACTCTACAATATTATTAAATACGCGAGAATGAATTGCGCCAGATTCATTATGCGTGCGAGTGTAAAAAATGTATAAATCTGTTTTTATTACTACATTTGTGGAGTATTAATATACGAAGCAAAAAATCGCAATTGTATCGCGCCGCTCCGTTCTTCTTAACACAATTACTCGCACCTCCTTTTGACGGGCAATTTAATCCGTATATCTAATTACGGAGGAATGCTTTTTACAAGAATGCGTACTTCTCGAGAGACAGTTTGACAGATTACTTTATTTTCGGTATTTAAAACCGACCGCGCAGCAACGGTGTGAATTAATTAATAATTAACGGAATGTATTCCAGGTGCACCGTTGCAGTTGCCCTGTTACAATTATAAAATGCCTTTGTTTTCGTCAGTTCTTGACGCCGTTACAAGATTAAGAAAACTGCATGAAATCCGGGTAATGTCACACACACTTTATGGCCTACAGTTCGAGGAGAATCCGAGAATCTGTATTTTGAATACCGGTAGCATCATCAGTGCAAGGAAGCATAATAATGTAGTACTGATTACTTGAAGATATTGCCATGTTTAAATTATTTTATCCAATTAGTTATCAAGCTAATTTAGCCTAAATTTGTGGGTAGGTACCATTTTGTTTTCTAAAAGTAGTAAATGATTGGTTAATAAATTTTTAGGCAAAAATGTAGATAAGTAATTAAAAGAAATATAAACAGAGATAAAAATTAATAAAATATAATTTGGCAAATGAAATATTATAGGATTATTTATTAGTGTTCTTACTATTATTAAGTATTCTTTAATATTAGCTATTGTTTTTTAGATACGTATACGATATGTACATATATCGCATAAATATTTTTACTATTTTTTTAGATACGTTAACGATATATAAATATTTTTACTATTTTTTTAGATGCGTAAACGATATATACATATATCGCACAAATATTCTTACTATTTTTTTAGGTGCGTACACGATATATACATATATCACACAAATATTCTTACTATTTTTTTTAGATGCGTACACGATATATACTTGAAAAAATTGGTACTACCCAGGAAGACGGTCGAATCTCCAACCACATTGATTACTAGGCGAGTCTTACCGATAGAGAAGCATCTTGGCGTACATAATATATTTGCGTATATCAATAAATGGACTAAAAATTGGAAAGATTTTCAATCTCAGGTACGCGGACGATACTACTTTGATCGCTGCATCAGAAGGAATGGCTACACTATTAATAGTAATAAATTGGATATTGAGATAAATAAGGAAACACAAAGCCAATGATCATTAATCACACAATCAGCTTTCACCAATAGATGATGCCCTTTCAGGACCTCGAAATTGTCACGGATTTCAATCATCTCAAGTCCATAATTACTGACGACGGTAGCTGCGAACCAGAAATTAAATGTATGGCGAAAAGTTTTATGTCCAGACTTGACGAAATACGGAAAGACCGTGATATTTCTAAGACAACGAAGGTCATGCTTGTATAGTCTATTTTGCATGCATTCTATATTTTATATAGAGTAGAATCGTGGACCCTGAAGGCAAAGGAGAGAAGACGGATTGATGCCTTTGAGATGGTGCTGAAGACACATGTTACGCATACCATGGACGGAAAGATGCACGAATGTCTCCATTCTAACTTCAACTTCAAAATAAATTGTCAATATGATTTAAATATTAATTGAAATAATCTATGATTTATTACATAAAATCTTAAATACTAAATTAATGTATTAATTATAAATATATACATATAAAATCAATTTTGTCGAAAAATATTGTTTTTGCGTCACCGGGATTCGAACCTGGATCTCTATTTCCAATCCGGGGAAGTGCACTACCATTGTGCTATAACGCCAGTATTTATCTTGACAAATTTTCGAACCTATATGTTACATTTTTCAAATTAATACACCTGTCGTTCCATTATTTGAAAGCCATCTACATTACATAAAATCTTTTGTATACTATGATATTAGAAAAGAATACAAATTATGTATTAATGTGCTACGTAAAAACTAAAATAAATTATTAGCAACAGATTATAATATACGAGTGTCGCATAAGTTTTTCAGTTGGTCTCTTTTTGTGTGAATTTTAAAACAATTTGGTCGGTTGGCCGGGTTTCATATAAAAAAGCTTAAAATAATATGCTTAATAAAATTGTATTTCAATGTCATATACGAAAATATTAAATTATACATTTGATTTATGTTTTAAGTGGCTTATTTACGGATGGAGCGCCATCCGACTGGTTTTTTAGAGCTTTTTGTTTACCTTGATGTAATTTAAAGTTTTAATTACATTTGTAGATTACAGATTTAAAACGATATTATCTCTCTGCCGGGGTTGCGATCGTGATTACATTTAAAATACATAAGAATTTTGTGATTCGCGTACATGTTATTTACTTCGTTATTTTATTTTGTTATTAAATTATCATTCTGGCAAATTAGAAGATATTCGCGACCTCCATCTTGATATATGTTCACTTTTTTTACTAGTGTAGTTAATAACAGTATTCACACACACACTTTACAACTTATAGAAACCAAAAATTCATTTCAAAAGATTGTAAATGTTGTAAAGAATAGGGAAAATGTAAGATGATTATTAATTGTTCTATATATGTTTACATTTATATTATATCTTTTAAAAAGTAGGGATACTTACAGAGCGTAAAACACATTGCGATCTGTGGGAGAAAAAAGTGATGGAAGAAAAATGAATGTGGTTTGAATACTTGCTCATTCGGATTTGGTCACTAAACATAACTAAGTCATGTTAAGATACTTCATATTCAATATTATTATGACAGATTCTTCTTCTTTTTTGTTCTTCTGTAACAGCCTCATGGGATTCGGAAATCCATGACCGCTGCCAACATGTTCACATCGCTTTTGTGGTTTACTTTACTGAGCCTTCGCCTCCCTCTTGAAAGTCTGTTTTTACTAGACAGTAGTTTATTGATTTAGATTTATATCGATTTCTGAAGTAGAGTAAGTCCTTGTCTTTTACATAATTAGTCGTTTGTCACAGATTCAAGTCTCAATTTATTTATTGAAATATTGTTGCTGTTGTATTCTCGCGTTCGAGATATGAAAAGCCATTATTATACGGGGCATTGGATCAGTTAGTTAACCTAAAATGCATGATTTACTGTAGTTATAATGGTTTATTAAAACAAATCTACATTGATATACAAAAAGTCTTATAATCATTTTCTTTCAGTGAACGCTTGTAAAATTATTTATTGGGTGACTGAGCGAATGTCCCTGCAACGATCTGTCTTGTAGTTACTGATTTTAGGAGGCCACAAGTGTGACAAGTTGGCTACGAAAGCTTTTATTACATCTGCATAATTTCGATTAAAGCTACCATCACTTGTTTAAAACGAACACGCGCTGTTCGGTGGAAAGCTTTCCGTTCATTTTATGTAATCGGGGCATAACTAACAAGGAAGCAAAAGGTGATAGCTAGATATCTTTTATCGCTACTCTTTGAAATAGGTTCCCTCCCCCACTCTTTCAAAAAACAACATATTCGATAATAATAATAATAATAATATAGTTGTTGACTGGCATATGTCGCATACGGTGCACATCGCACAGAAGAGCGAAAACAAAAGAGATCAATTTTTAAAGTTAACGGAACTGTTATTCGTCGCAGTTACTTTTTTGTTAATTTTTTTATGGTGACTTGATACACTTTTGAATCGTGTTACTAAACAGTAATCGGTAATGCCGGTGTTTACTTCAGGTAATAATAAACAAGCGGTTCCGTCGAAAAGAGACTGCCGGTTGAACTATCTTTGGTATGGTTTTTATGGAGCATAGCGAATACTTCACGACGAAATAAAATGTAATTCAGAATAATTATATTTCTTACTTGCGACCCATGAGAAATTTATCAAAAATACAGTCCATTCCTTAAAAAGGACTTGAATCTGGAAGCCATGAATTTATGATCGTGTTACCTGATCGTTGAACTATTGCAGTCATTTTAATCTGAAACAAGAGAGAATAAATATTTAAAAAATATATTTTGTCTAATAATATCGGAAAAAAATCGCAGCTTTCAGACGCCACTACATATTATTCTGAACCGATGATCATAACTCCGTTCAACATCGTGATCCTGACAATTTGACCATGCATATTGGGTTTAAATAAGAATTCGACTTGACGTTTATCTTGTAAGGGCTACCGTCCCGTCTGCAGCCCGGACTCTACAGCCACTTGTCGCGGCTGAGTTACGCAGATTAGATACAGCCGGCTCAGCTCGGTTTAGCTCAGCTCCTGGCTCCTGACTCCTGGCTTCTGTTCCCTGCTGCTGCCCCGGGGTGATTTAACTGCTGTGGAATTTGCATATTTTTAAAAATAATGCGTACCTACGTCACTTCTGCGGTCGTATACTTTATGTTCTCTCAGAAGTGTTAGCTACTCGATAAAGTATTGAGTGGAGGATGCTTTGGGATTCGTACACACGGACGGAACTTTTATCTTGAGTTAGTACGGTCAGTATGGGCGAGTTTTCTTCTGAATTTTGTTCTGCATTGAATTTTTACACAGATCGCGAGAGAAAATTTCATTCGTATATATTCTTGGAGTTGAAAACAGAGACTGAATTCGTATTGCGAATATATTCCCGTATTTTTGAAGTATCGTGTTAATATTTTGTTTTGTTTATATTAATGAAATAAGCCTAGAATTGAAAAACTCAAAAACACAAATCAGAATTATTATTATACCATGCAAAACACTGAAAAAACTCAAATTTTAAAATTTACATAACTGTTATAGGTAACGACCACTTTCTGGTATCGTAATCAATTATTATTGAATACATGGATGTAGGAAGTAGGTACACAGTAAGGTTAGACTAAGAAAGCTCAGTAGAATTATTTAAAAAAAAAAGAGAATTTTGTGCCTGACCATTATAAATAAATTTAATTTAAAATAGGCTTACTAAAAGTTTAAATGGCAAAAACTATTTTATTATGTAATCTTTAGTAGGTATTATATACCTATAGATATTTTAGAAATACCCATAATAAATATGAACAAAACAAATAATAATCTAATATACCTATAGTCTACTTAGATTTTATATAATTGTATAGTATTTCCTGCAAAGCCTATCGAGTTCTCGGTGTTCCGTGACTATTAAAAGACCACTGTTCTATTTTTTGTTTCAATAACCAATAATACTATAAATAATAAATTAATTCATTCAGACCGCGCGTTTGTTAAGACCGGCCCTGTACGTAGCCGCTAGTGTTTGTCGGAAAACTTGTAATTGTTATATAAATATTAAATCGTGAATATTATTAGAAGAGGGTTGTTTTTTGGGTGCCTGGCGTCTTCGCCGCGAACGTTATTATATTTCTCCGGCGCGCGCGGCCACCCTCTCGCAGATTTCTTTAAACATTTCCGTGAACCTTCGGCAGGACGCGGACGGGCGGCAGATGAGACTAATTAAGGGCGACGTCTGGCCGTGACGACCGCCGCCGCGTCGCTTCCCGGAACGCGACGGCGACGGGGAAGTCGCAGAGGCGGCAGCGCTGGGAGGGCGGGAAGGCTGCCCGCTGCTCCCTCTCCCTCGTGCTTTCTTATTCATCCGCTGCTGCATCTCGCGACCACTTATTTCGTTTATGACTGAAATAGTCCTCGCGATGCAAAACAATCTTACCTCCAGTTGGATTGTTTTGCTTTAATGGCCTGTGTCCACGGATGAAATTTTCAACTCGAGACATTCGAGACAAGGATTATATTCCCGTGCGATTCTTTGAAGACAACTATTGGTTTTCGTATTCCACTGTGAACACCATAATTCTCATAGATTCGTCATTTCGCGCATCACTTTACGCTTATTGTACGTCAAATGTCAATCCGTTGACGTTCCGTTAGTCAGTTGAATTTGAATCTTGTCATCAGCAATTAAAATGAATTTAATTATTTCTAAATACTAATTAAATGTATTAATTAGAAAGATATACATATAAAATAAATTTTATCGAAAAATATTGTTGTTGCTACCGGGATTCGAACCTGAATCTCTTTCCAATCCGGGGAAGGTGTATTTAATAATAATTAATACATTTAATTAGTATTTAAAATATCACGGAGCTATGTTCTGAATAATTAATTACAACTTCACAATAAAAATGTGTTCTCCTTAATAATGAATTATTTCTGTTTATCTAACTTTACAGAATGAATAGGAGTAGATATCTAAGATTCTAGGTGACGGTTTTGCGCACATAAGTCTCGCCGTAAAATAGAACTTGTATGAATTGTGTACACGGGTTTTAATCTTTGTATTTTTCTACTAATCTCAAACTAACTAATGAATTTATCTCGTGTACTAATGTACAATGGTTTATGGTGAAACTTTGTACAATTCCATGATTATTTTTTTAACTGAGTTGAAACACTTCGTTTTAATCCACTATATTTTATTATATGTAATAAAATAAATATTGTAAAATTGTATTATTGATAATGAGATGTTTCCGAAAACATTCTAAAGTTAAATATAATAAAATATAGTCGAATAAAACTGTTTCAAGTAAAAGTGTTTCAATTCAATTTACAAAAAAATCTCTGTACGTTTCATTCTCAACAGAAGACCAACTTACAAAGTCTTATTTATAGATTGGAGATTTTTTTTAGAAAGTAACTATATTCTTTGTCATGATATATACATATAGTTACTGTACATGGACGTAGTCTGCTGAAACTACACAGCCACAACTGACAAATCGCAAGGTGATGAGTGGATTGAATAACTTAATAAATAAAAAATATATTTTTTGATTTGTAGTCTTGTGAATATATTTTTGCCTCAGAATGACAGATTTATTGATTTAGCATCAAACCATTTATTATGTTCTTAAAATGGTTACAAAGATTAGAATTATGATAATAAAAAAGAAATAAGGTAATAGATACTTTATTTATTTATTTATTTACACTCTATCCCGAATCGTTTTTATTTATTTACACTCTATCCCGAATCGTTTTTATTTATTTACACTCTATCCCGAATCGTTTTGAGAGTTGTTTACTCTCGTTTCGATTCGTCAGTAATATATTTTTATTTAGTCATTAATATCTTAATACCATCATAGGTTGGCTCCGGTATAATCGTAACAGAGCCATACCTGTACAATTTGACGTGAGACTCGTTACCACATTAAATTCAGAAGGCAGCCAGAGAGATGCTATAGAAATCATGCACCCCTAAAAGAGGAGGGTAGACGTCACATTTATGTATTGCAGTCGTAGAACTCGGTCACAGTCCGACAGAAATTCACCCTGTCCAAGTTGTAAGAGGTGCGAGAGAGAGCCAGTAGAATGCTTCGTTAGGTCTCTCTAGCCATTGCTCTTCCCGGCATTGTCCATCCTGGCAATCCCCAGCGGGAGACCCGTACCCTAATAAATACCCGGAAATATCTGAGATTCCTTTAATTTATTAATAGGTCATTGTTTCGGGGAATCCGACGGCCTATTCCTTCTAATCTCACAATCATGATCTCACGTGCATCATTCGTAATCGCACAGTCCCAGAGTACTTTAATTGATCATTGAGAGATACTTTAATTGCAAAATATTAGCGTAATGTATCCAATATTATTCCGAAAAACAATGGTTTCTGGCCTGAGCGCCGAGCGCCTTGGCCGAGCGCCCCGGCCGACGGCGAGCGCTTCAGTGAGCAAAGGATAATGCGGCGGAATGATATTTTAAACGCAACGATTTAGTGAGCCGTCCCTGCAGCCATCCATCAGAGTCCTGGCGACAGGCCGACGTGGAGGCCACTTCGCTCCATTACACTAATACTGCGCCCGCTACTGTTCTCCCTCGCTCTTAAAAAACTCCACCGTTTATCTCTCACAACGGGCTATTAATACTAAAAAACATCCTAAACATTCAATCTCCCCGTATGTTCCTCGTATACCGCGCTCTCGCTAATAGCCCAGGGGTGCGCGCCCGCGGGCGCCGAGCCGACCTTCCGCTATTGACTAATGACAATTCCCGATTCCTGGCCCCTGTTAAATCTTATGAGCAGAAAATTGCACTTTAGACCGTGCAGAGACGGCTATTTTGCTGTTTGTGAACAACAGTTCCCAGATTTTAACAGAAACCCCTAAAACGTATCGTCCATCATGTCAACTATGGTTGGCGGTTAAACGGTTGATGTAACGAATCGACGATTCGACGGGAACCCGAGGCGGACGATGTGCAGCCAGCGGAGAGCGGAGAGAGCTTAGTTCCGTTCTGATTTGACCAAGTTAAACCTAATTAAAGTAATTATTGTGGTGATTTAGTAAGTAACGTGGAGAATTGTTTACACGCCGAATCCGAGTCATATGTAACATTCTGTAATGCTCAATTCTCACAAAAACGTTCAGGTATTATAAAACTTTTCACAGTGGAATAATAAGATTTTATGATTTATCTTTTCAACTATCTAAAGAATACTTCAAAATTTGTTTAAAGTTAGTGGAACCATTGCCTGTCTAATGAATTAAGTTTAAATCACGTATACTATGAATGAGCAATGGATAAAATGAATTATTTGTAAAAGTATCGCGAGGATAATAAATATCAAGCCATTCCTTATAAATGCTAAATGGGGACAGTTATCTATTCTAGTAGAAGCTGTATAATATTTTCTTATGTATTAGATACTGTGAAGTAATATTTTATTGATTAGTTAAAAAAAAATAGCAACATTTTCAATTTTAAAAGCCAAAATCTCTAATCTGAATCTGCTAATTTAGTATAGTTGACCCTCAATATTTATCCTGTTTTTTCGTCGAAATTGTTGTTTGATATTTGCCCAAAAATTCGATATTCGTTTCACCTACCAAGTGAGTCACTAAGTCTCGGTCGATGATTCAAAGTGCTCGCTTCAACTCTTGTTTACTATTTTATTTATCTATTATTTACGAGTAGCTCTATAAAATAAAAACTCTTAATAACAATGTTTTTTCATCCGAAAGGTAAATTTCTGGTTAAAATTTTATTTGCGTATTTTTTACGGCATCATGACGAGTAAATCTCTGTCATATGGATAAAGCATTAATAAATAGTGGTTAATGATAAATTAGAATAGAATTCGGGGCTGGGAATGGATTAAACAATTTTAAGTTCATTCCTATGGAAAAGATTCGTTTGATATTCGTAATTTTTGATATTCATTCTTCTTTCAGGAATGGATTAATGACGAATATTGAAAGTCCACTGTAATGCAGAAATGTGATTTAATAATACATTAATATTCATAAAAAAAATGGATTTGTAGAATTACATGATATTATTATTTTACTTTTTAATTAAAATTCAAAGAATGTACAAAGAGTTTGTCAATTTTGAAACGGTATCTTAAAATCAGTACTACTATTTTATCATGAACTGAATAGCGAATGACTAGTTCCTTTTTGCTAGTCTTCATTAGTCGGATTCCTATTCACGTCTTCCAGAAGACGGTGACCGGCGGTGCGCGCCCCCTGAGCGTGCATTTAACTCGCTACACTAATTCGTTCTGATCTGCATGAGACTCTTCCCTGTCTTTATTTAATTGGCCATGTCTTCTTACCAAATATTCTCGGTGAAGATAAATGAAAGCGAAACAAGAGAGGGCGACTCGTGTGATTTGGTATTATGACTAATACCGAGGTACATAAATGAACAACAAAGTAACGCGAATAATTGAGCTTAAAAAGGACATCTCGGCATGGGGGTAATAACTAATATTAATGACATACTTCAGCGAGTGCTTAATGACGCCGGTATTTCTTTGACTTAACCGTCAAATTAATTATTAATTTATTAAATATATTTTTTTTTGTATTAAAATAACAAAAAAATGTTTTGAAGGCGGCCAAAATATGAGAATTTTTTCTGTCGTCTCGGAGATTTAGCGGCAAAGGTCGATATGCATCATGCAGTTATTATGCTTTGTAATACAGTATGTGACGAATGACAGCACGCACTGCGCTCAATTCTGTACCTACTTTATTTTACACCAGTTTCGAGACAAGTCTCATCCATGTTATCACACGTAACATAATGCGAAGTAGATGGAGCGACAGTTTGTGCATAAGTTTGTGTATATAAAGTGTTTTTTACAGGTATAGAACTTTAAAATGAAATAGAACACAAAAATCGTGGTATTGGCTGTATTGGAAAGATCATTTTAAGCCATTAGATTAAATATGATTTCGCGTAATACGGGCGCCGCGGCTGGCTCAAATTCAGAAATTTGGAAGTCCAATTTTTGAAGCAGCTGGGGACGTATATGGGAAATAACGCAACGAATGTTGGCTTTCAAGTCGTTTATCGGCGAAGGTGGACAACCGACTTCACATATCCCCATGGAAAATAATCAAAAGGTGTTAAATCATATAATTTTGGAGGCTAATTCTCAGGTACATTACGCGATCCATGGTTATTCAAATCACTTGCTCAGATGGACGATTATATCAACCGTAAAATGGATGTAGCGCACGGTAAGTTTCGCGGACTGAACCACGATTTTGGAAATAAATTTGCACAATTTGCAAGCGTTGTTCTGGCGTAAGTCTATTCATGGAGAAATGGCAAACCAAACTGAGCAAAAATCAGCTATCAGCTGTTAAATTGGCTGTCGTTGAAAAAAAGTGTTGCCAATTCGAAAAACAAACCTCTAAAAAAACACCCTCTTTATACGTGTATGAATAATTCCCCGGTGATTATTTTATTCCCAGTATGTAGGATGGGAATGCATCGTAACAGCACATGAGAACGAGTCGATCTTCTGACTCTTTTAATAGCTCGATGGTGGAATGAATAGTCGGATGTTATATTGCCCTCGTCTTTAAAACTAGGTGCCTTCGAAAAAGTTAACATCTTAATTGGTCCTTTTTTTATCTCCCAAGTTTCCACTCTCTGGCCTGACTAAATCAGGGTCTTAGCTGCGGTAGCTTAAAAAGTCTTGGAATGTTTTTTTTTTATAACTAGGCAATTATTATTAATAATGTACGCGTGTGTAATATGCTGCAGCCTCCCATTCTCCTAAATTTCCGAGTTAAGTATTTGTCAGAGCGATTGAAATTGCATTGTGCCGATAAATTCAACAGTTAAAAGTGTTCTTAGGTTTTTACGGCCTTTCAGAATCCTCTGTGCACACGGCAGATTGGCCCAGAAAACTGTACACAGAAGATCAACAGGGAAGGTCTGAACATAACTAATTTTGTATGTGTATCTAAACACATTTTTTTTATAATATACCTACCTATTAACTAATAATAATACTTATTATTTTCACGTTTTCTTACAAATTTATTTTTTATTAGTTAATTAATACAGATAACTTCGGAATCGAAAAAAGATAAAAAGCCGTATAGGTAGGTATTCATATAATGATGAATCTGAACAAAAGCGTACTTTAAAAATAAATATTTTAAACATAGTAACAAGAATATAGTACCTACTAGGTACACTAGGCCTAACCTGACAGCTAAATAAGTCATATTTACATGTAAAACAGAACTTATTTTTAATATAAATTAAATGAATCAATTATAATTATATACAGAAAAAAAACAATTTATCGAAAAAATATTTGGTTGCTACCGGGATTTGAACCTGGACCTTTTCCTATTTAAAAATATTCTTAGTTTTTCACGGCCGTTCAGCATCTTCTGTGTATAGTTTTCTGGGCTAATCTGCCGTGTATATACTGACCTTTCTGACCGACGTTTCGGATCCCATCGCAGGGTCCATCATCGGGGCTGATGTGATGTATGACTGTTAGTGTTGAGGTTAAGTAAAGGTTTGCAGTACCGTGTCGAAAGCTGATTCTGTCGTTTATTAGGTACTGGTTTGCAATACCTTGTAGAAAACATTGTTGTGTTATCATTCCACTACAGAAGCCGATTACAATTACGCCAAATTTAGAATTCTATGTGTACTTATATTTTTAAACTTGATATACTTCACTATAAAAATGTGTTTTAATTTAAAAAAATTTTTTTAACTAATTACAATTTTGTGGCATTTTGTTTTTGGCTAACGAAGAAGAAATGGAATAATTGTTAGTGTTACAAAATAAAGCTATGCGAATAATACTCAGAAAAAATATATTAGCTCGGATCAGTACAATGCTGAAAGATCTGAATTTGATGACCATTAAGCAGAAATATATTTTAATATAATGGTATTTATTTACAAAATCCTCAATAAGAAAATATCATCGGAATTTACACGAAAAATTGATGCAAATCAACATGAGTACGAGTATCGTACAAAAAGAAGGGATATACTGAGACTGACATTCAGGAAGAAGGCCAAATCTCACAAATCGATGATATACAGTGCAATGAAATTTTTTAATGAAATGCCAGAAAACATAAGAAAGGAGGGGAATTTAAATAGATTTAAAATTAAACTGACCATATATGTAAAAGATAAGTTTTAGTAAAATAAAATACATTAATCTTGTTTATATTAGAGCATATATAGGAGTACTTATGTATGCACTATGTCAAGAATTAAATAAATAAATAAATATCACGTATTGATGAATTTCATTAATTTATTTTGAGTTTTTACACTATTCATTACAACGTTAAATTAAGTAGAAAAATAAACGAAATATATACTTAAAAATATTGTATAGTAATATTTAAAATTCATATTATTTTATATTAATTTTACAATGTGGCGAATACTGAATAGAAACATTAGTGAAATTTCGCTTTTAAATCTTAATAGTTAATTTTAAAAATACGTATTACTTTTTTATATACAGATAATTTCTTTACAAACCTGCCCACTATATTTCCTACCAAACTGATTTACATTGTATACAAATTTAAAAACAACATCCCTATTAATTTCACTTCGAAAAATATTCAACACATTTAAAATTCTGAAGATAGTTTCGCGTCAGTAACACAGTGAGTGGATTAGAAAATGATGTACCGTATCAAGGTAAATCAAACTTGAATTTCAGTGATATTTTTACGCAATTTTATGCCGCGAGGTTATTTATCTCCAGCGAAGTCAGCAGCTCCCGTTTATTTTAACGAAGATTCCCGAATAAATCCCGTCCAATAAGTCAGCTACTCGCGCCTCAGCCAGTAATATACGGTCCGTGACAGCCTCGGGGGCGAGTTGCCGCTGCCCCCGCATTCAGACTTGATGAAATTAAAGGAAATCTGTATAAAACAAAAAATGGTATCTAATTCTCATCTTTCAGTAAAAAAATAGCAATTTATGTATTTGCTTCTCCGCTTAATAATAGTCTTTTTGAGGCATAGTTTAACAATAATATTTCTATAAATAATTAGGCAAAATACTTTGTTTAAACCACTATAATTGATAATTAATTCAACATTTTATACATTGTTTCTTGATGAAGATACCTTTGATATTGAAATTCTAACACCTAAATTCAATTATAAGAAACTCAGAAAATATCAAATCTATCCAAGTTTCTACTCACCTAATCTAATATGTATCTATGTATTCTGTAATAATATTTTATTCTGATTAAAACATTATTTTGTTTTAAAAATAATAAATCTTACCTATGGAATTAAATTTTGGTAATGTTAACATATTTAACGGCCTTCCGCGGCTAAGGGTTGAGGGGGCAACACCCAACTTTATACATTACAGACTTCCACGCTGGTCGGACCCCTTCTTTATGACCAAACCTTATTATTTTAAAACCTCACGGTGGATTCAAGAGAAGCTATTTTACAAAAATAAAATTATGAGATCTGTAGATTTTTTTTTTGTAGTTTTCCCTAATGCGTGGGCTCCGCCGAATCTAAACAGTTAATTTAAGCTAAGGTCTAGTGATCTAGTGCTTAGTGTTTCGAGTCTCGTTCTAGGAGAATATTAATGTGACATGTATTTCGTTTCCGCATCTTTATTTTAACCCTTCCCTAGCCACGCTGTGACACAGGTCTACCGCCCCAATTAAACCTATATATTTCCGTAAATACACGCAGCACAAAATTAATATTTTAACTAAATTTAAAAAATCATTCACGCTTAGAAATGTTTAACGATATGCAGAATTCGCTTTATAACCAATTATGTAGAAGTAATTATTTTTCAATTCAATTCCATGTAAAATTGCTACGTTGGAAAAAATAGTATTTGCAGTAAGACATAAAAATATCACACATTAGTGAAAATAATAACTTACTTACTTACTTACCATCACGCCGTTTCCCCGTGGGGGTAGGCAGAGAGGATAGAGCGCCACACTCTTCTGTCCTGACACACGATTCTGGCCTCATCCACATTCATACATCTTGTCATACAAGCTCGCCGATTGTTGAGGCTTCTAACAGAACCATCCTCCATTATCTGGTTTACCTGGTCGTGCCAAGTCTTCCGCAGACGTCCTCTATTTCTGGTGCCATCAACACTTGCGTCATATATATTTCTTATCATTCTCCCTTCATTCATCCGTTCCATATGAACAAACCACCTAAGTGATTCTTTCTTAATCTTATTCACTATACTAACATCAGCTTTACATTCTTTCCCTATTTCTTCATTCTTTACTCTGTAATAAATAGATTTGTCACAAATACGCCTATGTGATCTCAGTTCCAGTGCATTCAGTCTACTTTCGTTCCTTTTCTGCCAGCTCCAGGCCTCACTTCCATACATCAATAATAATAACAAACATACAAATATAATTATTTATCTTTCTCACTAATTAAATGAAGAATAATAAGAAGGAATGTCATTTTGTATAGAATATGAATCAATGAATGCTACGAAAATTTTTTTATTTTTTATTTTTATTGCTCGATATTTAGAGTAAATGTACGTCAACTATTTTAAAGCAATTTAAGCTTGTAAAAGCATTTTTTCATTAAAAATATAAAAAAAAACTCTAAATACTTAACGGTAACACGAGTTGACAGCATGGTTGCTTACGGATATTTTCTATCACGGTATGGTAAAGGTTAAAAAAAACCTAATCTAACATATTTTGAATTTCATTGTTGAGGTACGAGATTAAACTTTTTATAATATGTTATCGCCGCATTTACTTAGATGTATACGAATAAAACATTAAATTGAGAGTTTTCAATCATATTGATAATAATTATAAAATGATGGTACAATTTGCCTACTTTTGACTTGTTGAGTAATGCTTATAAGGAGCCACTTATTAGATCTTGCTTGTTGCTCCTTGCTAAGTTTGACAACGTTGTATTTTTTCATTTATGTATCAAGACTGCAATTCGAATGATCTTTCTTGTCGTATACAAAATGCGCATCTAATGGATTAATGATATATGTATCTCACTTCCACTTATCACTATTAATCCCTTTCTCCGTCCTTCTGTCGTGAGAACGCTCGCTTCAAAGTGTACAAATTATAAAATTGAAATTCATTGTGTTCTCAATCTGCTTTGCCTCCCAAACTGCATATGAATGATGCACTCTGCATATCGGCAGACCCGAGGACGATAATTCAGGATGCGAGTGGCGACTGCACACTGCACACGGTGCACGCCGCGCACACCCACCTAGTGGCGCTGCGCGGCCAGCTCCGTGCGCTCTGATGCAACAGCGAGGTGCACGTAGTACAACTCTCACCGAAATGTGCATTCGTCCGGCGGGACGCGCGCTGAATGCTGATCGGGGATGCGAACCATCTGAGGACAGCCCGTCTGCAGACCGCATGCGTCACCGCTGGTCGGCGGGATTTCGGCGACTTCAGGGGTTAATGATTTCATCGGTGGCGGCGGTGTGATGGTGTGATTCGTCAATCGTGTGAAGAGAACCGTCCGCATGCAGTTGGGTACTTTGCTGATATGATATATTATCCTCAGGCGTATTTTTCGTTACTAGATCGTGGAATCAACTAGAGTACGTTATTTTTAAGGGATTTATGGGATATTACAGAATTTTAATTGTTTCTATTGGTTAATGAGAAGCAAATACAGTTTGTAAAATGTCGAGTAGTGTTTAATGAAATCCAACGTAAAAATTAAACAAATTATGGATATCTCATAGAGATGAAGCAATTTTTATTATATTATATGAGAAGTATGGAAAGTATAGGTATTACATGGCTTACGACCTGTCTTTCACTTTACACAATGTAATGTTCACCATTCCACCCAATCAACCTCCATATCTATCAATTTTTTTTGAAGTTGTATATATGTTACCATGTAGAAACACTTCGAGTATTAACTACAACTTAATTGTCGCCATTTATAACAGTATTTACTTCCCTTATAATATAATAGCTTCGACTCTATAACATATCTTTAGTTTGTTTAATAACATTGTCTTTGGAGGTAAAAATCCAATAATTGTGTGTTCTAGGACAATATTTTTAGTGAAAAAAATAAACGTTCCAATAAACGTTAAATAAAATAGCTTTTAGCTAACGTATGTAGATTATATTTAACGACTTCTGTTTAGGATATCATCGCTTAATCGGTTACAGTTCTCCGTCGGCAATAGAAAAATGCGGAGTCTCGGCGATGAATATATTTATTTGATTATTAATTTTTATCTGTGTATCTATCTACTTATGTATTTATTTAAATTTGTTTTAAAACCTGTTAACTGAAATTTTGGCTATTTCGTGATAAGAGTCAATTTTGGTTGATCTAAGTATATATATATATATATAAAAATCTGATTCTCTTTCGAGTTGACATATATGCTGTTTCAAGAAAAATGAATTATTAAATTTGGTCCATAGATGGCGATAGTGTAGTGATACTCGAAGCGATATATATATAAAGTGATCACTTAAGCCATAAGAAGACAGGTCGTAAGCCCTGTGATTACCACATATTTTTACATATTTTCCATTAAATATAATAAAAATAGCTTTGTCTCTATGAGATATCTGATATTTATTTAATAACAGTGCCTTTGTAGGTAAAAAATCAGTAATTGTGTGTTCTTGGACATGTTAAAATATTGCTAAAATAGGTTCATTCATAGAAAGCAACAAGCAGGCCCGCATTAATAATGATTTTCACATTATTTTTGATAACTCTAATCTAGGGAAGGCATTGGAAAATTTTCTTTTACTTTCGTTGAAAGTTTTGTGCTGAATTCTAATATAATGCTTCGTTGTCATAAAATATGTGATCTGCACAATTTAAAAAAATAAAGTGGTGGATCCATTCTCCAGCAGTAAATAAATACACAGGACTTCTGATGTGTTAAGTGTTTGTACGCAGAAACGACAATCAATTAATTAACTGTCGACAAGTTATTCTTTCATATTATTCTCACGTCGGCAAACCTATTAAATCAGCGCGTCACTCTTTCAATATCAAGGTATAATATTTAAGGTAATTTAAGTGACGATAATTTAAACTTCTTGGACCAGCGTGTAATTTCTAGTAATAAATAGTAAAGTTATATCGATAGATCGACGTGTTCAATTATACTAACTGATGTAGAAATTTAATAGATGCAAAAAATATATATTGCAGACTCTGGATTATCTGGGACAGCATTAAGCTAGATGGTCATTAAAATACTGAGCGATTTATGCAAGTTTCTCCCCAACGATAAAATAATAAGAATAGTAAGGACGGGATATGTAAATTACGTAGTAATGAACGTGTTCGGTGTTTTATTTATTCGTTAAACAGGATTTTTTTGAACCGATAATCAAGAGTGAATTATAATATGATACGGGGATTAAATATACAATTCATAAAAACTAAGCTAAGGAGGTTGATTCCTGTAATGTCTTAATAGGAATGGAAAAACATATCTAGTCGTATATGTGAAAATAAAACACTCTTCTTTTATTCTATTCGTTTAATTTACTTGATGAGACGCGTTTCTTGTTTAGCTGTACCCCATTATAATTATAAATACAAGTTTTTGAGTTAAATTGTTAGATTGATAATGCCATTACAACTCGAAACGCGTCTCAAGTAAATTAAACGACTAGAATAAAAACACAAGTGTTTTTTTTTTCACATATGTGATTATGGTGTTCTAAAGAGTGGGCCAACATGGGCTGACTGTTTTTAAAAATTTATAACTTGGTGGGGTTTATTTTTAATTATATATTTTTTTGCGGACAATAATGAATTTATGTAAATTTATAATGGCTACAAACCCAGTGCTAGAGTGCGTTAAAATAATTGATCTATTTTCGGTGACCGACTAATTTAAAATAATGCATAGTTTGCTTGACCTCCCCGTTCTCCAGATTTGAGGGCGCCTGATTTCTTTTTATGGGACTACTTAAAAGGCCGAGTTTACATGAACAAACCGGCAACAACTCAGGAGCTTAAACAAAATATTCGTGCAGAAATAACAAATTTGGAGACGGAAACGTTGCATAATGTAATGCAAAATACTTTAGAAAGAGCAATTATTTGCCAACAAGAAAATGGAGGTCATTCAAATGGTATTATTTTCCACACATAGATTCAAAAAAAGTTAACAAAGTACACTTTCATGTAATAATAAATGTTTTTAATAAATATTAAAATTACAAAAGTGATATGCCTTTTACATCAGCCAGTCCAAGTTGGCCCACTCTGTTCAAACGGAATAAATCTAGTCGTGTTTTGGTGTACATTTCTACTCTACATTACACTCTAGCTACTTTAAGATTGTCCTTTGATGTGTGTATTGATGAAGCAGAAACAAGAATTCAGCATCATAAATTTCGCCAGGTCGATGAAAAGCGAATAAAATTCTAACATTTTATTAGCAATTTATTGTCACCTTACTTTTCACATTGCATTATTGGATTATCAATCCCATCTAATAAATATAATTATACGAATTATGAATATTGATTTGTCCTCACTTCGCTGCCGACAATATTCTAGGAAAAGGAAACAATCGATTCATCACACCGAGGCGCGTGTCGTGTCGTTGCATCGCCGAGTTGCACCGCCGAACTGCACTCGCCTTGCACGGCTCTCCGCTTCTATGAACACTACTGATATTAAATTAATAATAATAATGTGTAATTTTTCGCTTTTTTCATTTTACAATAAGTTCTTATTAGGAAATGTTCTTAAAAAGTGTAACGTTATTGAGCTATCGCCGTTTTACCACGACCCAGGTCCTGTACTCTTACTCTTTGTATTTTTTAATATGTAGTTTCGTTAAATTATCACAGCCTACGCATAAAAGTCAGTTTGTATAAACTGAATATATCAGTATACGATTTTATACAGCGTAGATAGATACTTTAAATTTTGATGTTAATGTTACTTTTAAAATTGGCAAAATTAACTTTGTGATTAAATTAAAATTCATTATTTTTATTTGTTAACTTTGTTTTATTAACCACTTATTGAGTTTAAATACATCTACCGGTTTCGAAAAATTTCATGTTTTTCATCAGAATGTCAATACTGATCTAAAACATATGTTATTGTTTCTTTAACAGAATCTACTTAAAAAATAAATTTCGTACCTTACTCAAATTGTACAAATACAAAATTACTCAAATAATTTTTAGGAAAATTTTTTAGAATGGGGCGTGTAGTTAAATTTAATTGATTGTTTATAATTTTTTGATTAGTTTTACACGCTTTATTTATCTCTGATTCCAAAATATTTAATTTACGACCAACACTCTTTACATGGAAAATTAACAATTCCAATTTTTTATCAAAACCATGACAATTTTCAATCAAATGATTTTGAAACATCTCAAATGCTCCTTTACTCTTATATTAAAACTTCGACCCGTTTTACCAAATATAAAATGCAGCACAATACTTGCAAACTAAGTTCATAGACACCAGAAAAATGTAAAATTAATCAAAAAATTATAAACAACCGACCAAATTAAATTACAAGCCTCATTCTAAAAATTCTAGTAATTTTGTATCAAGTAATAATTTGAGTTAGGCACTAAATTAATTTTTAAAATAATTATTGTTTTTTAAAAATAAATTCTGTTAAAGAAACAATAACAGATGTATTTAAACTCAATAAGTAGTTAATAAAATAAAGTTACTTACTTACTTACCATCACGCCGTTTCCCCGTGGGGGTAGGCAGAGAAGATAGAGTGCCACACTCTTCTGTCCTGACACAATTCTCGCCTCATCCACATTCATACATCTTGTCATACAAGCTCGCCGATTGTTGAGGCTTCTAACAGAACCATCTTCCATTATCTGGTTTACCTGGTCGTGCCAAGTCTTCCGCGGACGTACTCTATTTCTGGTGCCATCAACACTTGCGTCATATATCTTTCTTACCATTCTCTCTTCATTCATCCTTTCCATATGACCAAACCATCTAAGTGATCCTTTCTTAATCTTACTCACTATACTAACATCAGCTTTACATTCTTTCCTTATTTCTTCATTCTTTACTCTGTCATAAATAGATTTGCCACAAATACGTCTAAGTGATCTCATTTCCACTGCATTCAGTCTACTTTCGTTTCTTTTCTGCCAGCTCCAGGCCTCACTCCCATACATCAGTGTCGGTACCAGGATTCCATTGTGCACCGCTAGTCTTGCCTCGGTTGACAAATTCCCGTTAGATATAATTCCATTCAAAGCGCCGTTTACTTTATTTCCTGCAGTCACCCTCCTTTCGATATCATTCTTAGCCTTTCCGTTTCTATCCAACATACTTCCCAAATACACAAACTCATCTACTTGTTCCAAACATTCATTACCTACAAGTATTTACACACCACAACAGCACGAAAAAAAAAAAAAAAAACTGGCTACTTTAACACAGACTTTAGTCTAGCAAAGTAGCCAGGACAACGCTGTATATATCAGAGGTGAAGTCTACTCCATCCCACACATTAAACTATGTATTATGTATGTTATGTATCCACCTCTGTAACTACAAAAATATGGATGTCAAAATATATATAAATAAATAAATAAATAAATTTTGCATGGTGTCTTGCTTTCCTCCTTCTCGAATACCATCACTTTCGACTTGTTAACATTCATGATGAGGTCGCTTTCCTCGCTTTCCTCGCATACATCGTACATTCTACTCACCAAATTCTGTAGTTCTTGTTCATTATTCGCCATTAGTACTGTATCATCGGCGTACAATAAACAGCATACAATCAAATCGCCCATTTTTGCTCCTACATTCATACATTCTAGTTCTTTCACACATTTATCCATATACAAGTTGAACAGCCATGGAGACATTACACAATCCTGCTTGACACCCTTTGTAATGTCAAACCATGGTGTGAGTGCTCCATTGATTCTTACACACGCAGGACACAGAAAATAAAGTTAACAAATAAAAATAGAGAATGATGTTAATATTTTCAAGATCTAATAGATCACATATGAAAATATGTGTCACGAGTGCCCGCTTGCGTAATTGTAATATTAATAGTAATCTTCCTTTAACAAAAGCTCAATGTGTTTACATCTGGTACTCCTGCGGTGATAAAAAATGTAAATCTTTATACGCATTAGCGCGTTTGGTTTAAAAATAATAATTTTTTCACCGAGCGGGCCGGTCGGCAGGCAGTTTAGAACCGCGAGCGCCGTAAATCTCCGGGAGTGCAAGTGATCCGCTGCTATCGGAGCATCAGCAGGAACATGAACGAAAACACGTTTTTAATGTTATCCGAAATAAATTCTCGCTACTAAATCCCACAAAATATGAAAACATTTAATTGTACGCTTCGTGATTTCGAGATAAAACGTCGACACTGATTATTCTTATTATTTTCAACCGAAAATATATTTTCATTTTACAATTTAGCGATTCCTCTAAGAGGAAATTCTTCAGTTGTGGGTAGCTACCGAGAGCTTGTTTTTTTTTTTTTTTAATTAATACACACGCGATACTGAGTACATAAAACTTACGTTGCATTTTTGCGGTTATTTATTGTTCAAATTAACACGTATACCTACCTACCTTTTTAAACAGAATAAAATATTTTATAATTAACACAACGCGCGAGTGCCGTTCTAATAGAATTTGTTTCGCTCACTCGACCGAGTTCGTACGTTCACGGTGCTCCACAAGCGATGGTCTCGACACAAAATCAGTCACGTGTGACGTCAGACTAGTGCGTCGGATTCCGATTGAATTATCCGACACAGAAACATTACGTCTGCCGGCGGGAGAAATATTGGAACAAAATATGAACGGAGACGGCGTTCTGGGGCCGCCGTGAAAACAGGAAATTGAACTCCGGCAGGAAGCGGAGTCGGTCGAAGTCGGGAGCTCTGGAAGCGCTCGCCCCGTCGCTGGGAAACTTGCCTGCAGATTGCATCTTCGCCTGGAAACTCGCCGTCTTCTGGGAATCTTCTCACGTGGAAGTTTTCCCGCGCGGCTGGGCTCGCCGGATTTACGTATACCCGTTCACCCGTTCGCTATGTTCGCCGCTATGAAAAGTTTCATTCTTCATATTTAAAGTTGATATCGTCAATAACAGCGAAGCACCGCGGCTGTTAACTAACCTACGAGCGGTTCGCCTGTGTCTGGGCTGCGAGAAAACTGGAAAACATTCGTTACCGCGTAAGAAATAAATAAATTAATATTGATTTTATATGTATATATTTATAATTAATACATTAATTTAGTATTTAAAATATCACAGACCTATGTTCTGAATAATTACAACTTCACAATGAGAATGTGTTTTCCTTAATAATTAGAAATATTAGTTGCATAAAATAGGGTTCATGTTTTTCGATTATTCTTCAACTGATGGAAACTCAAGTAAAAATGTTATATACATCAGCTTTAAACATTTTTATCGTTATTATCGTTTTTTTAATACTGAACTATTTTTATTATCATTCCTTCTTTGTTCAGTTAAGTAAATATTTGCAGTAGACTGTAATAAACACATAGATGAGGCGAATAAATTAATTAACATAAAATGCATTTGAAATTGCAAATTAATCGTTTTCCGCGGCTAATCGTCCTCAGACCGCTCGCTCTCCCGCTCCCGCTCCCGCGTGGTGCGCGGCGCTGTGGGTGTACGGAATGCACACAGCGCATCTAGATTGCCGCTGTTATAATGTCATCAGTGGTTGCGGAAAGTGCATTGTCCTTTTTATGCGCAGTTTTATTGTTAATCGGCAGCCGCCGCGAGCCGCGCTGCGCATCGCACTCCCCGACGGTCGTCCGTGGCGCTCGTCACATCCACGCCCGCCGACGGTGGGAACTCTTCGAAGCAGTGGCGTGCAGTAGGCGTAGATTTAGGTTATGCTGTTACCAATGACATTATACAATCATATATTATAATTTACATTCGATAACCAACGTCTTTAGACAAAATAAATCCGTCGTTTACATGATCCAACCATGTGTTTATTTGTAATTCTATAGTACTATTAATAGTGTTTTTAAAGTTTAAGTTTTAACGTAAAATAATACCTTCTTACCCATATAAAAATGTATGGACGTTTTTAAGAACACTTCCTATAACTGAATATGATTAATTTATTGTTTGAAAATCCTTCACGAAATAACTAAAGGAAATAATAATTTATATTAAAAGTTAATAGTTCTGGCAGTTGCTTTTTGTTTTTATCAAATCAAAAACTAATCCATGCACCAAATTTAAAGAACAATTATGAAATTAACACGTTTAAAACAGTAAGATAATAAAATTCTCAATTTAGTAAAAGAGGAAGTAGACACTTCAATGATTTGCACGCAGCTGTAAGCCTTTCTAATGTTTTATTTTGTTAAAAAAACAGCAAAGGTAACGACTCCATATAAAACGGATCAACCGAAAGAAATGTTCAATTTAGTAAATAACCAATTATATGACACTAGCTTGAATACAGAATAGAGTAATGTAAATAGCTCGATGCGGCGAATACAAAAGAGCGCCATGTTGTCTTGTTAGTTTTTAGAACTAATCAATTAACTTCTCTACTGGTACACAGATGGCGCTAATTGTAAAATAATGTTTTCATTTATGTTAATACAATTATTTAATTTATATTTGTTTCCCAGAACTTTTAGTAGTGCACCGCTTTTTTGCTTGTATGCACTGTACGCGGACCCTGCTTCGAAGAATACACTTCCTCCGAGGAACGTTTTACAGGGACAGGGAACATTAATTTTATTAATCAACAATTAAATACGCGAGTATCGCCGAACGATAATTTCTTTTTCGTTTGCAATACTGACATTGTGGCAACTCAGTTGGTTTTGTCGCGTGAAATTGAAAAGTCACGCGAAATCCAGAACACTGAAATGTGAACGCGTTGGTCAACATTTGCACTCGTATTCTGTTAACGACAAGTTTTGTTAATGAAATCGAATCACATATTCATTTAATTACGGCAACACCATCGGTGTCCTTTGTAGGTACCTGCGCGCCTACTTATCTGTCTGTTTGATCCTGTTAGCGTCACAGTCGAGCTGTAGCGGACATCGCGGCTCGGCGGCTCAGAATTGAAAGAGCGGCGGAGGAATGTTGAAATTAACATCGGCACGGATGCGAGCTAAATCCGAGCGTGTCACAAGCGGTGGGCTAATGAATGCGGGCCGATTGTGTCCACACTCTTCGGATGCGGCAGTGGGCGGGGTCGGTGCGACGTGGTCCGGGGATGCCGGACTAGGACGCGACAAATCGCGTGTGTCGAGTACGGCCGATGTAAGTTTGCGCATGAGATTTCGGCCACGGGCATCTGTACGAAGACGTTCGTAAAACTTCGGAAAAGGGGCGCACATGCCGAACGCTTACAGCAGGTAAACCAAAAAGCTATCTTCTGAATTTAATTGACTTTTAAATTTGGTCATTATTGAAAGGTACCCAATATAAAAAGTCAGTTTCATTTGATAATCAATTTATTTAATAAATATATAAAAAAGTAACCGTTCATAAATATTTTAAACTCTTTATTAATACAAGATTTAACAGAGGTCACAGTTTAAAAAAATATTAATATAAAAATTTGATTTTAAGAATTTAAAAGTATAATGGAAATAACAATGAAAATTAAATTTGTTACATTTAACTGCAACGATATTACAATAATTAACTGCGAAACTGTTACTCGTCTTTGAACTTTTTTTAAATCACTAACCCCATTGGCAGCTTCATTAGACATGAACTTGTGTACGTTGAATAATATTTCACGCGTTTGCCCTCGAAGTGCTCGTCTGCGTCCCAAAGAATTATGATGAAGACATTATGTAATATTGAAAATTCCGTAACTCTCGATTAGGTTGAGTGTACCTGCACTAAAAAGCAATCGGAAATGTCCAGAGCACACAAACTCCTTGAAGGACAAGGGGAGACTAATTAAAATGAGAGCTGATCGGTGACACACAGGATTAGGCCACACCCCTTCCCCAAATGCGTTTCTGCGCAGATATTTTAAAGCGCAAACTTAGACTCTTACCAGCCTAACTGTGATACACGGCGATAATGAATTAAACACGTTGCATGTCTCGATGCACGCATCATGCCACCTATATTTTTGAATTCGGTGGCGGCTAGGTGAGACCAGTTATATTGTTTCATATACTACTAAAAAAGTTTTAACTTGTAAATTGAATAAAAAAGTATTTGATATCTAAATTGTCACTTTATATGACAACCAATCAGAATGTAACAAATAGTGGCCGACAGATAACGGGAAAGATTCCAGTACTGTACTATAAAGTAACAAAACGTTCAATATTTAGTGCCAATACTATTGTAATAGACCGGTCGATTTAAAAATAGTTCTAAATAAAAATTCTAAAAATATATTATTAAGGAGAACGCATTCTTATTGTGAAGTTGTAATTATTCAGAACACAGGTCTGTGATATTTATATGTATTAATTAGAAAGATATATATATATATATATATATATATATATATATATAACATCAATTTTATCGAAAAATATTGTTGTTGCTAGCGGGATTCGAATCTTTTTGCAAACATTATAAACGTTGGATAAAAACTGTCAATTAGAAATGTTATAATCTAAGAAATAACCCACCAATAGGTGGGTCAATCTTCTATGAACAAAGGTTCAAAGGAATTCACATATTTATTTAAATAATGCGATCTTTCCTACAGTATAAACTGTCTGTGATAGTACGAATAGTAAGGTCGTCAAAAGTACCTACTGCTTACCATAGCGTAGTTGGTTAATGCACCTTCGCCGGATTGGAAAGAGATCCAGGTTCGAATCCCGGTAGCAACAACAATATTTTTCCATAAAATTGATTTTTTATGTATATATTTCTAATTAATAATACATTTAGTTAGTATTTAAAATATATATATTTTTTTTGTATAGTGTTAACTTTGTATTGGACACAATTATAATTAATTAAATATATGAAAAGAAGCAATATTAGACATATAAACCAATTTAATTATTTTAAATTTAGATCGGCTTCGATACCATTTTTTTCTTCTTCGTCTTTTAAATTGGCAATCCACCCTTCAAGAGTGATTTGTATTATTTATCAAGATAAAACTTAATTTTATAGAAAAAAAGTACTATAATATTATAGAATAGGAAATACTACATTACAAAAGTCAATTCCACTGTCATTCAAAAAATTTGCTATTATATAGATTAAATGTGGCGAGTTAAGGGAAAGAAGATGACACAAGTTAACCGGGAGTTGAAAATTACCACGGACGAGATTACTATAAAAAAACCTGTGACAGGCAAAAAAGATATGGTCGAGGGTTTCCTCCTCGGCACCACGCTCACACGTTGGGGAATCTATTAAGTTCAATCTGAACAAATATGAGGCTACCTGAAAATGCCCAATTCTCATTCTAGAGATATTTGATATAGTTCTTTTGGAGACTTTCCTATTGGAGAACCAGGAGGTACGGGGAATAGATCTTTGAATTATTTTATACCGATTACTCCCATTTTTTCAACATATGTATAAATAAATGTTCAAAAAATCAATAGAATCAAATCGAAGAAACCTAACATTCCTAAATTATCTAACCGAAGGCCTCTATTGTTCATATGCAAAATGTTCAATATTGTTTTCATTTTTAAACGTGTGGCCTGTCTTGAAAAAATGATTAGAGATTATAAAAAAATATTATTACCGAGACATTTTAAGCATTCTTTTATATTTATATTTTAATACCAATTAAAAGAACGTTCTGTCTTACCTATGTATAAACGTGTAATATTTTTTCCGCAACGCTTTTATAGGTGACGTCATTATTTATACAATTAAATGCATTTTTCTATTCGGGCGAAATTGTTGTCCAAAATGGCGCTAATAAATTCAAAGCATAGTTGTGATGAATTATTATTCTCAGAGCTCCTCGTCGTCTGGGCCTTGTGCGAGCCGCCCGCGCCCGCGCCTGCGCCGGCGCATCTTAATATTCCTGCGCCTTTCTTTGCGACCATTGCGTATTCTAAATTTCCATTATTATTTATTACCACATAGATAAAAAAATAAACGACTAAATCAGAATTGCAATTTAATACGTTATCCCTGCCTTGAGTTTAGACACGGACGCGAACGCTGCTCGTATAAATACATGGCTATTTTTTGTGTTTCGGATTTTGTTATGTTTAGTGGCCGAGCATAAATATCCAGGTTTTTTTCTTTATCTTAAACTGTCTCAATAAAAATAAATCTTTTCATTTCATAATCATTGTAAAATTTTAATATCCCGCGGTTTTTGTCATGTTTTTAGATTCTTGTTTCAAATGTTTTACAAATTCGTTGTGGGTAATACATTTCTAATTAAATTTGGATTATAAAATATCGTCTCTATATACGTTACTTTAGACATGACAATTAAATTATATAAAAACTGTCTAAAACAACGGTTTTTAGAGTATAACTTGACTCCGAATCGATTCAGATTTGATAATTTATGATTATAACGGCAAATTAAGAATGAATGTAGGTAAAAATGATCGTGGCACAGAGAACAGGTTTAAGAAATGATTATTAGGTGTTATTTTTATTTTTAACTTTATTTTATTAACCACATGTTGAGTAAAAATACATCTGCCAATTTCGAAAAATATAATTTTCTTCTTCAGGATGTCAATAACTAATCAAAAACATATATTATTATTTCATTTATTTATTCTTAACAGAATCTATTTTTAAAAAACATTAATTATTTAAAAAATAAGTTTAGTACCTAACACAAATTGATACTTGATAAAAAATTACTAGAATAATATTTAGGAAATAATTTTTGAATACTTAAATTTAGTTGGTTGTTTATAATTTTTTGATTAGTTTTACACGCTTTATTTATCTCCAACGGTTCCAAATTATTTAATTTATGACCAACACCGATTACATTTTTACTCTTATATTAAAATTTCGATCCACTTTATCAATATAAAATGCAACACAATGTTTGCAACTAAGTTTATAGACATCAGAATTGTAATTTATCATCTTTGTCTTTAGAATTTTTGAGTAAATTTCCTATACTATAATTTGTATAAAATGCCGGTCTAATGTTTCGTGGTAGATGTAAAAAGATTATTAAGTGATTTGTTATGTTAACTGAATAAATGAAGAGATAATGGTAATGATGTAATGTGTTGATGACAACAGAAACAGAGTAAGTAAGTATGCGGGAAACGACACGACCAGATAAACCAGATACTGGAAGATGAAAATAGAGTTAATAAATATAAATAAGAGTTATATGTCAGGATAAATAGATTATGAGGCTCTATCCTTTTTGCCTACATCCGCGAAGAAACGTCGTGATGGTACGTTAGTAAATAATTAAATAAGTAAGTAAATAATTTCTTAGGCACTGTACACTTTCCTTCAAAACTGATCTTTTATTGTGAATATTTAGAGTATTAGGTAAAAACGCCCTACCAAATTTCACACCGTACAGTTTTTAAATTTCTTAGCGTTAAAATAATCAAACTAAAATCTTCACCTCTTGGTTTTTGGACGAAAAGGTTGTATTTATTTTCAACATCTTAATCGGAAGATCATCAAACTAAATTTGCCCATTAAAAGCGGCAGAAATTCAAACCTTGACACATTCCAAGGGAAACGCTCAATTTAAAATTAAAATAAAATATGTGACGCAACAACCAAAATATTTAGCCGACAAAAGCCGACAAGAGTAAATATCCCGGCGAGTATGGCTGCAATTCACTATTAACAAGTTGCATATTCCGCGCGCCGCCGAGCGCCAGACACATGCACTTATTCAATAAAGATGATCCGAACAGCTGTCTCGGACCAACCGTTTCAAGGGAATATGTGTTCTTTTAAAATTGACCAATTTGCTGGAAATATTTTATTTTATTAATTTAAATACAATGCTCATTTTAACAAACACGAGAAAGTGATTCGATTTATTTACTAATTATATATTTACACTAACCTAACCTAAACATGTAAATCCACGCAAGGGTCCATGTAACGTATGAAGTAGGTGTTGTACGAGAAAAAAAATAGAAAAATATTGGAAGATTTCGGTAAAAATGATACAGAGAACAATCATCAAAATAATATCAACTTTTTCAACTCAAACACTTTTTGCGAAATTCCCAGTTCCCAAAATAAAAAACCTTTACAAAAAAAAACTCAATTAATCAATTACTTAAAGAAAACAACACTGTAAAATTTAAAACAAGCACATCATTAAGGTTTAAAAATAACTTTAAAATCCCTAAATGTAACACCAAACACTATCAGCAAAATTTTATATACTTAGGGATAAAATATTTCAATAGCCTCCCTGCGCAAATTAAAGAAATAAAATACATAAAAGAGGTTAGAAAGAAATTAAATGAACACTTCAGAAGCACATAATTAGAAAATAAATAATCTTATAGAACACTTCAGAAGCACACAAATAGATAATAAATAATTATAGACTGCAATTGTACAACTCTTTATATAAAATTATTATAGTGTAACTCTCTCTCCAAGCACAAGAGCTAGTCTCTTTTTTGAAGAGGTAAGCGAATAAAATATATGTAATTTTAATAATGTATAGTACTTAATTAATAAGTAATATTATAAAAAAAATTGTAAAAATTTCAAATAAATAAAAAAAAAAAGATCCTCCTTCCTACAATCCCGGTCTTAAAATTGATCCGGATTGTTGATGAAGATATACAAAAATCGGCAGATAATTCCACAACCAAGATAAATATATTACGTTAGCTGTATTGAGAAACTGGCACGATGAGAAAATATCTTTAGGTGTGACATTGTTGACAACGCCTGCGTCTGTCCAAAGAATGACACTGTCCAAGAATTTTCTCCATTACAAATCAATTGCAAAGTTGAAAAAGTTTAATGGCCCCAAACTTTCTGGGAATCGGCGGCAGGGCTGATCCTCTCATCAGCCCACTTACTTCTAAACACATAACGTTTTTCTCCGTATTCCGTATATTATTAGAGTATTTTATGTTCTTATTCGTTCTTAATTTTGATTGAATATGTCGAAAAACAATCGTTGTTTGTCTTAATTGTAATTAATATTTCTTATATTCTAAACCTAGTGTTATGTAATACAAGCCATGGCATTTATAATAAATAAGATTAGATATAATAATAAATTGTTCAATTTATTCTCTTCGATATGGTTAAATATGATCCTGGATGCGAAGTGTAAAGTTTCGTTACAGGAGAAATAAACAATGGCTTTTGTCTACATCCAATTATTTTACCTTTAATCTAAGTAAAATATTATTAGAATAATACTAAAATTGTGTAAATTGGAGCTGTCGAATATGAAGCTTGTTATTTTAATGTTCGACAATGTAAGCAATCTCAGGCCTGTTAAAAAGAGTTATAATTTATAAACTCGATAAGAATCTTTTTACAGTATGAATTTTGTAGAGAGGAGATCGTATACACATACCTGATGTATATAAAATATGTGTAGATACGCTAAATGGCCAGTCGCTAAAGTACAGAATAATAATATATTTAATAGCCAGTAATTTTATGATTTTAAATACGAACTCAGCGTTTTTACTCCATACTTTGTTATTTTTAATTACGTGTAGGAATAATGAAAGATAACTTTTCTTCAAAGGAAATTTATGCAGATTTAGGTGACGATAATCCGTATGTTTTTTACCATCATTGAAAACTAATTCACTTTTTAATTAAAGAAATATCTTTAATTGAAAAGCATATTAATAGTTTATTCAATTGAGTTGTAACCTATTCAGAAGCCGAATATTATCACCGTTCGATTGTTAAATATTAAAGTTATTATGTAATTATAATTTGATACACTGGTGCGTGTAATTGGTTTGCAAATAACCCCATCATCTTTCAAGCAGATGAAAAATGATTGACAATTGATGAAAAGTTAATCTCATACGTGTATTTAGTAAATATGTGATTATAAATGTAATTTAATAAGTTGTTACCAAAGTCTAATTATCTATTTTTAGATTATAACGATACATTTGTGACTAATAACTGCTTTATTAAAGTGAATATAATAAATCTACAAACTTTTCACATTGAAATATATATTTTCCGTACTATATTATTTTCGCCATGGCCCGTCAGATTTCTTACTGATTAGGGATACCATTTATGATTTGATAAAATTTTATCAAGTAGAGTTCTTTAAAAAAATGTTGTATTCGTGTAGGCGTTACGTAGTACGAGCAGCGGAGATACGAAAGAACTAACTATCCATGCATTCTACTTTAAATAGCGATCCAATCAATCGATCTCGGTTTCCAACATAATATATTATAAATTAGTTATACAGTTATTTATAATAATGTACATATAATTCTTAAATATTATTGTACAATAAGGTACGCCTTTATTCTTCAATACTTTTTTATGAGTAATTAAACATGTTCAAATTGTGTCATTGTCAGTCGGTTCGAGTTGCATATTTATTTAAATAATGTGTTTATATATTATACTATACAATACTTAAAAATAAGATACTTAATACGTTAATTAAATTAATTGACCAAGGCAGAAATTATTTTAGATTTATTACGATCAATGTAAGGTTTTAAAAATATCACATTAAACTTTTTTCCGCCCTTATTTTTCAATTATCTTTTCTGAATAATTTAAACTCTGTAATAACATATTTGATAGTTACGAAGAAAAAATGAAGTTTTTTGCATACAGCGAGAAGAAAAAATATTATTTAAATGCTTACTTAAAAATCATAATTGTTTGCTAACTCGATATTACTATTAATTTATTTTCACAGGTGAATCGGCCACTCACGATGAAGAAAGAAGGCATCCAGACCAGGAACCGGAAGCTGAGCAGCAAGAGCAAGAAGAAGAAGGGAGGAGGTTGCCTGTCCTTGGGAGGCATGGGCGGCATGGGGGGCATGGGCGGCATGGGCGGCGTCGGGGGCATGGGAGGTATGGGCGTGATGGGGGACATCATCAAGCCCCTACAGGACTCCAAGGGAGGCTTCGGAGCCTCGCCCTTCGGGAGTGCTATGGGAGACTTTGGTAAGATTAATAGTCTACTTTAGAACATATACCGTTACAAGTCATTCCGCCATTATTAGAAAACATATAAATCACTCTGATTTAAATGTAAATTTAAAAAAATTGAGCTATATTATTTTAGCACCACTTTCATTAAAGTTTAATAAAATTAAGGTTGACCATTTTTCCTCCACATGAGAGCAGTGATACCTTTTAGAATACTCTTCTGATGTTTTTGAAATTAGATCACCAAAATCATAATTAATATTGAAGTGTATTTTCCAGGCCAGCACGGCGCTCACCTGGGCGTGCACCCCGCGCACGCGCACATGTCCGCGCACTGGTACGGGGCGGGCCCCGCGCATCAGCCCTTCGCGGCGCCCCCGCCCGCGCCGCCCTCCGCCTACCACCACCACATGACCGGCCTCACCTCACTCAACTCCATGGTGAGTAGCGCTCACTTCCTACAGCTGCAGCTACAGCTATCAGTAAAGATACCAAATTTACCTTTCTCACTGCTAAACAGTGATGAGGTGCGCGATGTGGTATTTATAATTAAATTGTACTTAAACGAACGTTTTGTCTGGTTCCAGTCTGGCTGGAGATCTGAATACACGTGATGAGCTGAGGACGATCCAAGGGACTGCGAGGGCAGCTCGGATGGTGTGTACAGCGCGGAGCACAGCTTCCGTTCTTCCTGTGAGCCGCTGTATTTACTCTACGGTGTGAACTCTTCACCGTAATCCTCGCCTGTTGCGCCGGTCGTTTTATCGTCAACATATTTTGCTTATTCATTTGTAACCCACTCTGAAGGATGAAAGTACAAATATTGATAGGTAAAATATTCTTTAAATTGTCGATTCATTATTGTAATCTTATTTATTTATCTTCGAAACTTTATTTTCTTCAAAGACTCCTTGAAAAATGTTAAAAGTTTCATTTTATAAGACGGAAAACAAATGGTATTGAATTTAAGACTGGAAACCCAGCTATTTGTACATATTGAATTGATTTTATATCATTGATGTTTTGTCAAAAGTGTAATTGAAAATTATTGTGGCCATATAAAGTAAGGAACATAAGTGATCATTTTTATTACTGTCGGATTAAACATTATGTACTGTGTAAATTTACATCAAATTAATAAACATTTTATTGATATTGTATAAAGTTAGAATTATGACATATGATTAGGTCGGTGTGAATTTATTGTATAGCCTTCCGCGTGGGTCATTCCATCTCCAATCCCGAGAAGGCACAATTACCTTCGCCCTGACACCGGGTCCTTCAGTCGGAAACCTTTTCTCTTCTATTCAATTCAATTACAAATGATACCATTATTTGTTCAGTTATAAGAACAATTTATCCGATGTTCGAGGTTCAAATTGCAACGCAGACAATTTTTATTTAATAAATTTGACGATTTCGCACGTGTTGTTGAAAAGACTGATTGGATATGGAATTACCCATATGTTATAAAAAAAAAAAAAATTCAAAAGGAAAACGATTGTTCTGTAATCTGTATATTAATTAGTAAAACACCGTTTTTCGCACCATTTGTGAAATTATTTTTGTTTGCTACGAAAATATCGTATTAAAAACACATTTATTATTAAAATCAATAGACATAAGACTTATTATTTAATTGTTAAAATGGCCGTAAAGCCGTTTTATATATTGTTACGACATAACTAATTGAAATGTGCAATGGGATTTACGTGTTAGTTTTTAATCACTCTGTAGTTAGTCGACAACAGGGTGTTTAGCTATTTGATTCAAATAATACTTTTCAAACATTTAACTAAATTACTATTTTATTTTAAACGAGCAATGAGATATTCAAACATCGGTACTGTAGGCGTTATTTGTCAAAAATAATCAAAAACATATATGTATACGACGTTAAGCAGAAATTCTTTAATTTTTTTATGTGTAAGAGAAGGAAAAGCGTACATATAACATATCAATCTCATCTTCTCATAGTAATATAATATAAAGAGTGAAAAAAAACACGTAATCGACCATTGAATGCTGCGAAATGTTTGGAAATATTATTTGAATTAATCGCTTTAATGTCACCAGTATTAAGGATTTACCTTCACTTCACGATACACGAACACAGCTGATCAAGTCCGGTCGCATGCGACTAGTCTCCTCGCAAAACTTCTCGCAACAGGGTTAATATATTATTTATTTTCTTTCAAAGGTCAAAACGCATAACAAAAATAAATAAATTGAAATGGTCTGTGAGAGATGATCGTACTAGATATTATCATTTGTAAACATTTTAAAAAGTGACAAAATTGAATCTTTTATTAAAGATATTTTATTACGAGTGTTTTATATTAAATTGCACAAATCGCTATAGAATTGATTTTCAATAAAGAATATTAATAATAGAATATAAATCATCCAGAAACTGATTCATGAAGACGTTTTAATTATACGTATATTATAAAATGTTATTAATTGGTTATTGTAAAATAAACTTCTGAATCCGATCAATAATTGGTTCATTTTTAAGTATGGGAGTCAGAAGTCAACAACAAATTATTTTAAAATTCCTTATTTTTGTTACCATTTATAAATCAATCATTTAAAATTTATTTCGAAAAATCATCAAATAATTAATCTCGTGTATAATGTGATAGGTATGTATAGTCCTGCATAAATAGGTATCGTTATATATTGTATAATTTTTGGTCGCAATGTTGAATTACTCTTCAAATATTATTTATTTTTGTATCCATAAAAATATTTATGCTAATAATGTAAACAGTCTATAAAGCATTGAAGGAAATGAATTTAACATGTGTAAATGTATATAAAATATAAAATATCCAAGTAATGGTATTTTAAAGCACTGTTTTTATAAATTTTCGTTAAAATTTTTGTCATATCTTATATATATATCTTTCCAATCTAATAAATAAATACATTTTGTCAAAAATATTGTATCGATATTATATGTGTCTATCTCTCATTCAGTTATACGATATAGTTTTCAATTTATATGTTATTAATTGTAAATACACTTTCATCCCTGTATAAGGACAGTGCTTTAAAAAATAGTCTTAAGATTTGCCCATTGTGTGATTGTAGGTATAATTTATTATTAAATCGTTGATAAATTCCATGTTAGCGGTAATGTATTGTGAAATGCGACGGGGGTCATTGTGCAAAATACGAACCTATCAAATGATCGGTTGGACATAGCAATGAGGAGAAAAGGAGCAGTGATGACAGCAATGCATACAAATAATGAATAATAAAATAATTAAAATGAAAATAGTCTTTATCTTTTACACCTCGTAGCTAGCTACCCGTGCGTCCGAGGACCGGCCGACCTTGGAGCTTGATGCTTGACGCTTGGTGCTCGGTGCTTGGTGCGATACTCGTGGGGAATCGCTAATTGTTGTTATGCAACGAGGTGCTCTGCGCTCGGTGTGGTGCATTCTGGGCCATCTGATTCTTCCAACCGTTTCGATTCTATTCTCAAATAGAAATGTTTAAGAATCAAACAAAACAAAAACAATTTATCGACATCTGACAAGTGTGTAGATAATATTGCAAAGAGAAAATAGTATTTATGCAGGGTGTAACAGACCTAGTCCACAATATTTGATAGCTGATTAAATTACGAGTCAAAAATGTTCAAGGAATACGTGCAAAATCTGCACTGTTACGGAAATTATTATCGTTAGAAATTTTTACAAAATCGTGTTAACCTTGAAATTTTACATACTTTTAAATAAATATTTGCGAAATTGTTCAATCATTAATCTATATCTTTGCTTTAGGCCCTTAATCATCAAACAAAAAATAGTCTAGCCGCTCGAAAATCGATAACCTTTAAGTTTTTGTATTCAGTATATAATTTGGAATCAATAAAATATTTCAATTAATCGAAATAATCGCATAATTGCGATTTTTTTAAAATGCATATATCTCTGACATGGTTGAGATTAAGCACATATGCCTTGAACATTTTCGACTCGCAATTTAGTCAAGTATAAAGTATTGTATACTAGATAGGTGACAATATAATATTTAATCCATAGCATAAATTAGATCAAGTGTGTCCAGATAGAATTAAAAAAATCACTTTTAATATGATAATATGATTGATAAAGTACCTTAAAATAAATACTGAATACGAACAATTCTTGATGTAAGGGATGCTGAAGTCATAGATAGATAATACACCTTTAATGACTTTTTAATATTTTTTTATTCTTCTTTTTTTTAATACTTTTTGCAGTTATAAAAAATAATGCCCCCTCACTAGGATGATTCCGTGTCAAGGTGGGTTATCATTTAAAGATTATTTAAATGTTTATTTATATTTCTAAGAAAAATTATTGATCGTTTTTTTTTTTAAATTTACTGCTCGTCGATATTTCGTATTGTTTAATCATTTAGTCGATTTAATAATTAATTTTGTTAAATATTATTCCCTTTGTTGTGTATTTTATTTTTATCGGCAGTTTATTGCATAATACAAGTAATTAAATCATTTTAATCTTGTTATATAATCAAATGATGCCGCAGATTGTTGATTAAATCCGACCGAAGGTCAATCAAGTCAGTCCTATTTTTTAAAACTTAAAGAGTTTCAGTTAAGTTTGAAAATACTAATAATTGTTTCATTTGACGTGATATCACGTTCACATCTTATTAATTAAAAAAATGTATTTTATATACACAAGCATGTGTGATTTGGTTGTGAACAACATTTGGTTAAGTTCACAATTACGAGAAAATGACAGCAGTCTTATTCGTGTCGGCCCGGATTACAAATGTCGTAAGACTACTGTAATATGAGAATATATTATAAACTAAATCTGTCACTTTGCTAAAGCCGTCACTCGTTAAATTACAGAGATGTTGTATCTTTAAAACTAGCGGCTAATAATGGTAATAGGTAAATAATGTCTCCATTGAGAACGTAAAACGACATCTTTTTTAAACACGGGAACGTGTATAAGTAATTCAGAAAAATAACTGTTAATACTATTTTCTCACTATCCACGAATATTATACTCACATATATGAAAGTTTATCTAACAAAGATTATAAAAAACGTGTGATTTTTATAATAATAAATATAATCAATTTATGTACGAACAAAAATTTTAATAGAACTTAGTATTCGCAATCAATATTGTTAAATAATTAACATAAATTTAGTTACCAAATTTACCAAGGTTAGTCTTACGATTCCCCCGTTTTGGAAAACGAGTAAGGAAGGAAGTTTGATTTGAAATTTGTTTTAGTGTTATTATGTTACAAATCCAATAGTTTTGATCTACTACTATGCACATTACAATTTTTTGTGACTATTTGTATGATTCTCCGTAAAAATATAATTTTTACGGAGAATCATACATTATATCGTTGTGAAGTTGCAGTTTTTCAGAACATATTAAATTTATTTTTAAAACACATTAAACTAAAATATTTTTTCGATAAATTGATTTTTTTTTTATATCTTTCAAGTTGATTATCTATTTTAAAAAAGAATTTAAAAAAATATCAGTTTTATAAAATATATTAATACTTATAATATTAAAAAAATATATATTATTTTATGAACTTATATTGATCGTTTTCTCTAATGTTATAGTTTAATTTATACCTCTGCAAAGGTCATTTTAATCTTGTACAATTTTATGGAATCTGTCTAAATATTCTCATAATATATATATGCTCTCGGCACAAACGGCACAAGCATATTAAAACCGAAATTTTAGGCGTTAAAATTAAAAAAAAAGAATTGTTTTTATTATTTAAGTTCCTAAACTGGAAGTACCAAGCTTGCTACCGTGTCGGGAAGTATTATACATTCCCCATAGGTTTTGTGAGATATAACTGCAAATTATGTGAATTGGGGAAGTAGCAATTGAAATTAAATAAGTATCACATTTTTACCCATACTTGTACGTCGATACGGCCTTTGTAACCGAGATTTATTTTATAATTCCGTTTGCACTGTACCACACTCGGTTTGGAAGGCAATAAGTAGAATTCAGTGGAGCGGGGTCCCGAACAGAATATAAAAACTTTTGTTCAATTTCGGATTACTTAAAAGGGAATCCTCGAACAATGCGCCCGAGCCTGTGGACGCACTCTAGATGCACACCGGAATCCCGATGTGGTTTCGCAATGTAAACAAATTAAAAATAAATATTTGTTGATATATCCAACTTTTTTATTTCACTAAATTTTTACACCATCATAAGGGCAAGACACATTTTTTAGGTGTCGTTAATTGTAAATGTTTTAATTGTATCTTTCTGTGGCGCTGGTGATACAGCCGAAAAAATAGAAAAATATTAGTTTTAGTAAAACATTCTTAAAATGATATCTACTTTGATACTACCGTTATGTGACTGTGATTGGTAAGTGCGATTTAACGTTGATTGGTAACAGTTGGTGATTTATTTTCGAGTGTACCAGTCAATGCTTGAAGAGTTACGAATAATCGGTTACCAATAAACGATACAATTGAACACAATAAGGGTTTAAATAACGATTTAAACATCACTTGTTAATAAAAGTCGAATAATTGATTATTGTTACTATTGGAGAAATGTTATTTATGATATAAATATCTACTTATCATTTCAAATAGGGCATGAAATTATATTTCAAAAATTTCGTAATTAACTTTGTGGAACTCAATTGCAATTAATTAACTTAAAAAAAAAAAGTAAATAATCTACAAATTACAAGATTAAAAATGTTAATTCCTGAAACAAACCTACAATACCATCAATATGCTTTATGTGATTTTTTTGACTTATTATGCCGTATTAAAACGAAATACGTTTCACATTAAAATTCTTACTATTTTATTAAATATGACTAACTTGATGGTTTTCCGGAATGAGACTCGAACTCCCGACCACTAGATCACTAGGCGAGTATCGCAACCACTAGACCGCAAGCACGTCACACATTATATAATTATTAGAATGGTCCGACGTGTGTGAAATATTTATAAGCTCGTATTTTTTTAGTACTCTACATAAATTAATCAAAATATAATTCTGATACTTAAAATCCCGAAGACGGAAGGGCCTAGTGACGTGCGCCGGGAAGTAAACAGAGCCGAAAGAAATTGAAAAACGTTCAATCACTGACAAGCTAATGTAAGTCCTTATGACTTTCTAACGCAGATAAACCGATATTTGACTGGCAGATAATAATAAGGTTAGGTAGGAGATGGCTCCGCTGCGCAGTCATAATAGAAAGAGATCATGGACCAAATTGGAAAGTCAGTCAAGCGGGTGACGAGGTTAGGACTAAGCCGCAAACTGGCGGAGATCGGACCCTGACGGGGGAGGGGCGGGACCGCTGAGGGGGCGCGGGGGATGCTTGTCAATTGAAAGCGACTTGCCAAAGATCGCAACGGCCGCGGCCGTTATTTCTTGGACGAACTTTTCAATGATCGAGTGATCAATGAAACGAGATTAGAAATCAAACATTATTACTCTCTAGATTTATTTGAGCAAAAAAAAAGCGTTACATGTCTCATACCACCCCTGCATAGAATATGTTTTTCTGGTACGAAAAAATATTCATAAATTCTAAATACTAATTAGAAAGATAAACATATAAAATCAATTTTATCGAAAAGTATTATTGTTGCTATGGGGATTTGAACCTGGAACTCTTTCCAATCCATTATATACATTTAATTAGTATTTAACATATTACAGACATATGCACTGAATAATTACAACTTCGCAATAAGAATGTTTTCTCTTTAATAATTCATAAATTCAGTTAAATTACAATAAAAATAAACAGAAGAAATAAAAAAAAAATAAAGAGCGCTCCACTAGATGTATTATTAACCAGATAACTTCAGCGGATCGTTGATACGAGCAGTCTATATTGTGCTCGTCATACGTAGGTACGCGACATTTGGACTACTCACGTTAACTATATGTAATGTAACACTAGAGCGACACCCGTAATAAACATGCTGATTTTGGTTTTTTGCATTCTGCGTGATCTTTTGTTCTCCGAATGCTGAGTGGTTATGATATGACTCTCGATTATTCGGGAACGAAATAACCGGGTTGCGGATTAACCGAGGCAAGAGTTGTTCAGATATTAAAAATGTAGAAATATTCTGTATATGTGGGTGCGTTGCTGATTTTTTATAACATAATTGGATGTGCTTAAACAGTGTCATAACTTTGCAGTAGACGCTGACAGCATTTCTTTTTGACGCCTATTTCCATATCCTAACCAATAAAAAATTAGTAGAAAATATTGGTTCAGTTTGTATTGAACTAAATTATGTTAGACATATTCAAGTTCGCATTTTTTCTGTTCTTGTAATTGTGTTCAAATGAAATTTATTAAGGAGTCAAGTTACAAATATAAAGGTGTCCAGCGGAAAATTTTCAAGTTTCATATTCACAACTCGTCGATCATTCGGCAATACACGTCAGCAGTGACTGTCTCTCGCTGGTTAAAAAAATAAGGACCAATTACCCCTCTGTCGTTTGCATTGTCCACACTGTCGTTTTTGGACAATGCAAATGTTTTTGATGGCGTTCTCTTGGGTTGTCGGGGCACCAGTATCTTATGTTTTATTTATTAACATAGCCATCGATATGAAAATGTACTTAGTCAGTAAACAATATGTTTTCAAGCATTCGCACTGTTCCAAAACATTCTAGCTCAGGTTTCAGGTAAAGAATAGTCATTTTCGTTGAGAAACTGCACGATTTGCAGTTTGTATGGATGAAACTGTAGTTTCTTTTTCAAAATAACGTGCACTGTTGATTTTTTTAATCCAGTTCAGGTTGCAATCTTTCTTATCGATTTACGCGGATTGCACGTAATTTCACGTCGAACATGAGCCACCGAAGTATGGAAGTGAAACCTAGAACTGGAAGAAGAGGAACGAAGTAGACTGAATGCAGTGGAAATGAGATCACTTAGGCGTATATGTGACAGATCCATTTATGACAGAGTAAAGAATGAAGAAATAAGGAAAGAATGTAAAGCTGATTTTAGTATAGCGAGTAAGATTAAGAAATGATCACATAGGTGCTTTGGTCATATGGAATGGATGAATGAGAAGAGAATGGTAAGAAAGATACATGACACAAGTATTGATGGCACCTGAAGTAGAGGACGTCCGCGGAAGACTTGGCACGACCAGGTAAACCAGATACTGGAGTATGATTCCGTTAGAAGTCTCAATAATCGTCGAGCTTGTATGAGAAGATATATGAATGTGGATGAGGCGAGAATTATGTATCAGGACAGAATAGTGTGGCGCTCTATCCTCTCTGTCAACCCCGCGGGGAACGGCGTGATGGCAAGTAAGACACGTTCAGATTTATATACGCTTAAATACTATTTAGGAGGCCTGTGTGAGAGCGTTATTAGACACGCGTGGCGTTTATTTGATTGTTTGTCATTGTCCCAAATGTATCATCAATAATGACTATTTCAATTGATTTTAAAGCCATTAACTATTGAAAAATTTCTACCGCACTATATGGTACAAGTAATTCTTACAGATGTTTATTTTCCGTAATGTTTCTTGTTTACAACGATTATTGTGGAAGAGGGTACTATCTCAGTCTAAAACATTAATATTTATATTTACATATATGTAAACACTAAACGGTTCACAAAAAAAACCCAAAGCGAAGGTATAAAATTCCAACACACCTCCGAGGTACGAAGACGAATGTAATTATGGATATCTCCATAGAGAGGAGAACTGACAAAAGACAATCGTAACCGTAACAGATGACTGCGTGTGTCTAATTATTAGGTGTGTGAAGACCGGCTGCTTTAAACCGAACCCAAACACATTTCAGTTCAAAGAATCCTTTACAATAATCCGAATTAATGCCGATGGCGTTGGTCAAATATATCGATTAAAAACAAAAAAGCAAATATAAATGCTTCTTTTAGTACTGGCTCGGGCCATAAATCTGACTATGCAACACTCCCCCAAAACAAGCGCTGTGATATAAATATTTATAAGGCAATGATAAAAATAAAGGAATTTCGCTTCGGGCTTAATTTCCCCATAATCGAGTACCACGGTGTGATATACCAGACGTATCGAACGACCGGATCGATGGAATACCTGTACCTAGTAGGTACTAGTATAGGTTTTCGAGGATAACGTGAACTCACTCGACACTGTCCAATGTCTGGCTCCCTGACTAATTCTGACTGCCTCCTGTTTCATCATTTCAGTATTTTTTATTTTTAAAGTTCTCCTGATTGTTGATTTCTTTATTTCAGCATATCTTCCTTATCGATTTATGCGGATTGCGCATAATTTCACGTCGAACTTGAACCACATATTCTGGCGTCGCTGCTGACGTTGATGGTTTCGGAGGAGTTTGGTTAACCATTGTCCTTTCTTGTCTGAACTTTTGAACCCAACAACAGATAAGTTGCATGTTCGGCCGATCACTTACTCGTCAAATATTAAAGTGAGTACAAAAAGCGCGACGCGCACGAACCAATGAATCACCGCACTTTAAATATTGGTTAACCGCGAACGCGCAGTGCGCTCCTGACCGGTGACTTATTGCGACTGGCAAATAAGCAAATCACGCGCGTCGAACAATACCCCTCTCACTTATTCCCTCCCTGATGGTTTACGAGTAATTACAATTTAATCTTGAAATTTTTTCGCTGGACATCATATATATGTATATCTTATTTGATAATACAGTTAATTTATTTGAAACATAAATTTAGTATAGTTAAATCATCCTAAAAAGAGAAATTTTTAACACGTTTAGCGTACATTAATACTATGTACACAGATAATATTGCGCACTTTAAACAAATTAAAAAATTTGAAACAATTGTGTTCCGATATTGTGTACGGTAATTTAATAAAATGATTTTATTTGTATATATTTCTAATCGATACATTTAATTTGTATTAAAATATTACAGAACTATGTTCTGAAAAAACTATAACTTCACATTAATAATATGCTTTCCTTAAAAAAAAAATATATAATTAGTTAATCTTGAAAATAATTAGTTTTTATAATATTATCTATTTTTTTTATAGCTTACCACTATTTTAGCTAATAATTTTTGTGTTGTGATTGTTAAAGTGGTCACTAGATTGTGGATTTTTAAGCAGTTTCAAAAAATAAAATCAAGTCTAGGTAAACTATTGATCAGCCAAACAAAATGAATGTGATAATTAACGTATTTACTGTTTCCGAGGCATGTTTGTAGAACTCTATAATGACGCGAAACGCGCCTTCAAGTAAATTAACAGGTTGAATAAAAAGAAAGTGTTTTATTTTTACGTTGTGATTATACTTAACCTTTATATGTACGTCGAAAGAAAAAAGTATTCTATTTCCATGCTAGTGAGTTGAATGAACAGTTACTGACGGTATTTTCCGTCTTAAAGAAAATGTGTAATGCTACATTTAATCTCATTTTATCTTATTTTTAAGTTCACCCGTTAGAGAATTAATATGGCGTCCGTATATAATGGTAATTTTCATATTATAATTTATTATATTTGTAACCTTATGTATAGCTATACTATCGATTACTTTTAAACACACGCGAAAGTTAGTAAACATGACAGTGTTGTGTTCCACGAGAGATGGTACCTATCCGTACGCGCCGTTGATAAACTGACAGTGATTTATGGGGGAAGTTATTTCTTTAATTAACTAAACTACACACATAAACCTTTTTTTTCCACCACCATTTTCATTTATTTGTTAGGTAGTATTCATATTATTATTTGTTGACATTTGACAACATAAAGGTATGTGTATAATAAAACATAATTTTATTACAATCATGGGTTTACAGTAGTAATAATGTCTTGCCCACTATTCACGTCATTCTATGCCCGATGTTCATGTCTCATGCGATACCCACAACGCGTGCTCTACTTTCATGGCACAAATAAATAAATAATAAGAGAATCATATTTTTACAAAAATTTTAACAATCTTTTTTTGGAATGTAATTATTTTGTCTAAAATATTAAAAATATGATATGTGAAGTCGTCTTGGAGTGCGCGTACATAGATTAAACTTTTATCTCGAAATTCTTAGTACAATACAAAGTTGAGAACGGACCCGTTTGTCATTCACTGTCTATTGTATTTTGCACGCCGAACAGAAATACCAACTAACCAACTATCTGTATCGACAAACCTCTGTGATATGATGATGCTAATTAGTCATACTAAATACCTAGTAAAAGTGTACAAAAGGTAGTTAATTAATTTTTACTTTCGTAAAGATGTCCATCAATTTTAATTAATTAATTGATTTTTTGTTAAAACTGATCTCTCATTCATGTCATTGACTTTTGTTCAGATTGAAAAATAATTTTGTAATTATCTTTACCGATCTATTATTGATTGTACGAAAAAGGCGTGGGAAGAGCGGAGAGAGGAAAGGCGAGAGGGGAACACATTACGGACTAATTAATTAGATAATATAATAAAAATATTCCTGGTAACACAAATAGGCGATTCAGATATGGGTTAATATGAATAATTGAAATTGATAATTCTTTTCTATCGCGTTAAGAAACTTACTGAACTTTTATCCTGTTAAACGCGAAACTGTATGTAGGGCAGTGGCAGGTTTAAAAATTACGAATACATGAGTAGGTACCTATCTTAATAATAAATGAGTACTATTAAGCTTTGAATATCTAACACCCACATCCCTATTAGCTGTAGCGGTGACAGCAATGGTAAAGTTATAGTAAGTATTATTTTAAATATGAAAATAATTTTCTAGTAGGCACGTATTTTTAATTTTTAAAACGGTAATATACAATGAAGGAAAGCCACTGCTGTAATGTTAATATAGGTGTCTCATTGACGATTATAATTGTGACCGTGTGTGTGTGAAAAAAGTGATAAAAGGACGACGCGCGCGAGGAATGACTTCTTTCGTTACCGTTCGGCTCCGAGACTAGTTTATGAAACTGTATTATTCGTGTAATGAAGTTAATAATTGTCACATAAGAGTTTCTCACTGGACCACCGACCATCTTCTACGAGATGTACAACTTGAGAAGTACTTCACGCAAGTACGTAACAATAATAATTACACGAATAGTTTATTTCCGAAAATGTAGACAAACACAGAAGTTATAAAAAGTGAATACGTCTTCTGCATAATTCAGCAAAATGGGTGATAAATTGTGACGGTGATTGTGTTGGATTGCTACGATAAGAGGTAACTGATAACTCGTAATTTTTCGGGCAGTCACATCAATATTCATAATTTGGAAAAAAGTAACCTTTTTTTAATCCAAAAACATTATTTAAAAAAACTGTCGATTTTGTAAAAATCTTCGAATATTATTCTAATTACTTGAGAAATATTGAATATGTTAATAAATAACTAAATGCACATTATATCTGGTTTGCACCACACCTCGCCATATCTGTGCTGAGCTGTGTTGTGTGCTGTGCCGTGCTGTGCTGTGCTGCGATGGTGTTGTAATCCCGTGGCGTGAATTCCCGTAACACTTGTGTTTTTAAATGATTACGAAACGTATCGTTTGTCTTCGGCGGCTACTTGGGGCAGTGGTCACCCACTGTTATTAGCGCGGGTCGTACATCACGACACTCGGGCCGGCCCGCCCCCGCCGCGGGCCGCGGCCCGGCACCTGCCCGGCCCTGCCCTGCGCCGCGCCGCGCACTCGGCTCTGCGCACAGTGCGCGGGGAAGAAACGGGCCGTTTTAATTGTGGCTTAAATCTTACATTTCAAATTTACACCTACGTACAATCGCGCTACGCTCCTAAGGGGTAGGCGGAATGGAGGAAGTACTAGCGGATGCACACGACTTTCGCTATTAAGATGATTGAAATCGCACTCTGCTTATGTTCAATGTTATTTTTCTTCATAAATGGCAGTGATTGTTAAACAGTTATTTTAACCGTTACCGTTACGTTGACCGTGTTAGATTGTAACTGTTTACACGTTTTTATACTTCGATAGGTAGGCTTGGTATAAGGTTTAAATATGTGCATTCTATTTGTGTGGATTTAACAACTGCAAAAAAAAGCGAAACTTCTTCTGATGACATACGATTCTGGATTCAATCGGATATATTTTACGGTTGTGTAAAAACATTTTGTGTACTATTATTGGTTTTATAAAGTTCCGGAGGCTGATCAGCAGAGTTTAAGAAGATTCAAGACTGTAAGGAGGGCGACCAACGGCGACTATCAGCCCAGTTTCACAAAGGTTGGTGTCTTTTTATTTGCATGGATTGAATGAATGTATTCAACAATACCAATAGAAATCCCAGGACTTGTTATCAAAGGTATACACGACAACAGTAATGACGATAGGTAGCTATAGGTAGGTATTCGTAATTTTTCGAGCAGTCGCTGGTACACCAGAAACTAAAACAGGAATGGCGAATATTAGACAGAAATGGGCGAAGGCGGTACAATATCAATAGAGACGTGTACCTGGTCCAGCTTGATCGCCTTTATACTGCTATTCAGCTGAAAAAACTGCCCAAAAAGAACCAAATCATTTTCCACCGCGACAACGCTCGCTCTCATGTAGAACGCCGTGTGATCGAATCCATCGCTAGCGAGAGATGGAATTTGATTCCACATCCGCCCTACTCTCCCACTGAGGTCCATACTAGCGCACTCTGAAAAATTGGCAGCTTGGCAAAGTCTATGATGATTCGAAAGTGTTAATGGAGGGTATCAAATCGTGGATTGACTCAAAAAACCACCTACGCTACGCCCCCGAATGATAATTGAACATAATACGTTTTGAGTTTGTTATCGTTTTGGTTATGATACAATATAATTTAAAAAAAAACTACTGATAATTATGCATCAACCTAATAGTTTCAATCGAACTCAACCAATAACAGTTAAATAACAGTTTCCCATCACTAAAATAAATGGCGCGTGGAGTCAATACTCTGAAATAATTTATACGTAACTAACAGGCTGTAACATGCCTAGTCCATAATATTTTACCTGCCTGAATTACGAGTCGAAAATGTTTAAGGAGTATATACAAATTCTGCATCATTACGGAAAATATTATTGTATGAGATTTTCACAAAATCATGTTAAGCTTACGTCAAATCTACGAATTTCGATGTATAAATATTTGCGAAATTGTCATATTATTATTTAAAATCATCAAATAAAAAATTGAAAAAAATATTCCGCTCGAAGTTCGACGACCTTTTACTTTTTTGTGTTCAGTATATAATTTGGAATCAATAATAGTTGTTTTACATCCAGGGTATTTTGACAATAAAGCAAAATTATGTTAATGTTGAAATATGATAATAATTGTGATAGAAATATTATGAGATATATATTTGATTTCGCAGAAATTCCAGGTAGATACAGCGTATTCAAGGTTTTTTTCCTTTACATCTATCTCATCTCATATCTTTTCACGTTCGTGATATGTTTCTCACAAAAATTATAGTCTATAATTTTTTGAGATTATATATTATGTACAATGTATGCAATGTACATAATACATAATGTACAATGTATGCAAAGAAATGATTTTGTTATGAAAGTTAATAACTTAAAAGTACCTAATGATATTTGAGAAGAAAAAAACTAAAACTAAAAAACTGGTAGGTAATGAATATTTGGAACAAGGACATGAGTATATATGTATTTGAGAAGTATGTTTGATAAAAAAGAAACGCTGAGAAAGATATCGAAAGGAGGGTGACTGTAGGGAATAAAGTGAACGGCGTCTTTGAATGCAATACGTGCTTTTGATCTAGTGGTTACGATACTCGCCTAGTGATCTAGTGGTCGGGGATTCGAGCCTCGTTACAAGTTAATTATATTTTCATAGTACACGCGTTTAGCTTAATTTGAAAATACTTAGTAAGAATGTTGATGCGATACGTATTCCGTGTACGCATCTCTATTTAAAAAAAAAACTAATGTATACTTCGTCTACCGAGGCAAGACTAGCGGTACATAATGGAGTCCTGGTACCAACACTGATTTGTGAAAATAAATCCTGGAGCTGGCAAAAGAGGAACGAAAGTAGACTGAATGCAGATAAAATGAGATCACTTAGGTAATTATGTAGCAAATCTATTTATGAATGAATAAATAATTAACAAATTAGAATAGAATATAAAGATAATCCAAGCATAATGAATAGGATTAAAAAAGGATCGCTTAAAAAGAATGGTCAAATGCTTCTAGTCACTTTAGAAATGTTTTAGAGTGTAAAATACACGTTAGATTTATTAAATATATTAGAGTGTAATTTTTACAATTATTTTTTTATAGAAAACTGATACATTAGATTAGAATAATGGATAATTTCCTTTGAAATATACGAATTAGATGGATATGTGATCTTGTATATCTTATATAATATACAAACCTACAGTGAGACCATTGGTCTCTTATAGTTGTGAAACGTGATGCCTAACCGAAATCGAAGAAAGCAAATAAGCAGTTTTAGTGCGAAAAATTTACGGACCTGCATTAGATAATTGAAGTTACAGAATAACAACGAATCACAAGCTCTAAAATTGGATTGAGCAAGAGACAATTGTAATATTCTGTAGGTCCCGAAGAGTGCGATGGGTTGGCCACGTCGAAAGAATTCCAGATGACATGAGCATGACCAAGTTGATATCCTTGTGGAAGGCATTTCGAGGCAGGCCAAGGAAGAAGCGAGCTGACTGTGTGAAAGAGGACTGGAGCAGGATGGGAAGATCTGGGAACTGTACAATACTGGCCAGGAATAGGAGTCAGTGGAGACCATTTGTGTAGAAGAACAAGAATAATAGGAATATGTGACATTTTTGATTTAAAGGTACATTTTTTAAATAGAAATCAAAGAAGTTCATTTTTACTATCAGAATTTTAATTATATTATAGTTCTATAATGCGTTATTACCTTCCCGTAGCAATCATTCTATATAAGCCTTAGAAATAAATAAAAAAGGTTTTAATTTTTTAAACAATCATCAGAATTAATTAACACAATCATCATAAGAAATAAATAAATAGCAATGAAAGAAATGTATAATTTAAGCAAAAAAATACCAAAGGACAGCCTAGTCAGTGGAAAAACTAGAGTCTAATAGAAATCACGCATTCGTTACGGCTTACTGAATGTGTTTTCAACATCTTTTTTAAACCAAGCTACAAAGATTGTTTTCCCCTTTTTAGCTTCCATTTTTATCTGTTTTTTTCTTTAGTCTAATCATTCTGTATTTCCGTAGTTTTGTATTGTGGGTTTAATTTATGTCTGCTATAATTTTTTTCCTAGTCTTGTTACATTCGAATTTTAAATTCTTCCCCCTTCTCTATTAAATTACGGTGGTACTAAACAACGGGTTCGCACCGGTTTGCGCCAACCGGTTGTTAAAATTTAAAACTGTTTGTTGCTGAATATTTGTCATGAAATCAAATATTGAGATACCAGATAATATCGAGTGTCTTTATGACATGGAGAATCACTGATTATTTTGGTACATTCAGAAATAAATCATTCACATAGTTCAAAGTATTCGAGACCCACCTAACTTGAGTCGGTCTTTTAAAATCATTCTCAAGCCCCTCAGAACGGAGTAAACCGATAGCAGACCCCAAAATTAACAATTCATTTTTATTATATTTTGGACACGTGATACAACTTATATATTATTAGGGAGAACACATTCTTATTGTGAAATTGTAATTATTCAGAACATAAGGTCTGTGATATTTTTAAACAAAGTAAATGGCTTTCAAATAATGGAACGATAGATGTATTAATTTGATAAAGTGTAATAATGGGTTCGAAAAATAGTCGTCAAAAGTACTCTCGCTGTAGCATAGTTGGATAATGCACCTTCCCCGGTTTGGAAGACCCGGTAGTGCAACAACAATATTTTTTGAAAAAAATGATTTTATATGTATATTTTTCTAATTAATACATTTAATTAATACATTAATGGAACGACAGGTGTATAAATTTGAAAAATGTAACATATAGGTTCGAAAATTTGTCAAGAAAAATACTGGCGTTATAGCACAAAGGTAGTGCACTTCCCCGGATTGGAAATAGAGATCCAGATTCGAATCCCGGTGACGCAAAAACAATATTTTTCGACAAAATTGATTTTATATGTATATATTTATAATTAATACATTAATTTAGTATTTAAAATATCACAGACCTATGTTCTGAATAATTACAAATTCACAATAAGAATGTGTTTTCCTTAATAATCTAAGATTATTCAGAAGCCGAAAGTCCGCTATAAAATTGTTGAATCGATGATCTTATCATGTTCTACGTGGCTAACAACATTAGCCTGAAAAATGGAAGTCATACAGAGATCTTCATCCGGCAGTGAACAGAGAACGGTTGATAATGACGATGGTACGCGACATCTAAAGAGTTATAAAGATTGTTCAAATGTACCAAATTATAGTACATTTTTTACAAACCTGTACGACTTTATATTATATTAGATACTTAAGGCGGTAATTTTGTTTCGGGGGTAGTCAAATTGAAATCCACCCCTCATCTTTCACGATACTTTGAAAAGACCTGTCATCCGTTGTTGGTAGAGTTATATGTGTCACTAAACAATAGGCTTTCAGACAAAAGTGACATATTTAGTAACAAGCAACAATAGGGGAGCCGAGTGTCGGGGGCGCCGCGGCCGGGAGGAATTCCCTACCGAGCCTGCGGTGCCGAACCGCCCCCTTTTAACCGCTCTGGCTCTCTGCCGCGGGCTGATCGGCAGCCGCCCGGGGCGTCCGTCCACGAAGCGCGCTAAAGCCGCACGTGTAATTTGTTTATTTTTTAAATTTATTTCGTCGCTTTACATGTAAGTTTATTACATCTTTATAAAAAGTGTTTAAAATTCCTAGACAAATATTTCAAAATCACTGCCCACTGCGTTACGGACTCTGATCTAGTGCGGTGAGGAGGGAACAAAAAAAAAGTGGATACAGTGAAACCCCGATTTAAAATTTTTGAAGGTACAAACAAAAAAAAAAAACAGAAAGCGTAAATTGGGGGTATTGAAAAAATAGATTATTAATTTTTTATTTAAAAAATTAATAATCTGTTTTTTGCTGCATGTTATTTTATTGTTTTTAAATAGTTCTTTCAACATTTCAAATAAAAAAATAAAAAATATAAAAAAATTATAAATCAAATTGATGGTTTTTGCTGTTACCTCGCTAATACTACTGAAATATACTTTGAGCCTTTCAATATGCCTCATGGCATCGTCCTTTGTAGGAACTGTGAGAATAGAAAATGCGTATATACGACAAGCAAACGACCAACACACTCTTGGAACTGTGGCAAATAGGGAACTGGCCGAATTAATTTCGATAAATTTTCGACGTAAATTGCGGGAAAGACAAACGTAAAATAGGGTTTGTAATGTACTAAAATGACACGGGACTGCAGAAATAATACACACACGGAGGAAAAACGTGAATTCCGGCCATATAAAATCAGGGTTCCACTGTACATGGTAAAAATATATGCATTAAATAAATAAATTTGTTTTTATGTATTAACACGTACATATGTTCGATCAATTTTAACACTTATAGTTAAAAGCAACTAATTTCTTAATCCAATCGTGAAAAGTACGACACATTTAATAACAAATTTAAGGGGGAAAATCATTGTGTGTGTTGTAATGTGAATTGTTTGATTTTTTGTTATTTGGAAGGAAAAATTTTTTGTCGATATTCTTTAATTCTCATGTATAAGTGAGAAAATTACGTTTAAGTCGTGAGAACCTTCGATCTCCAAAACAAAATCTACATCAATAAACTTATTTGATAGTTCCATTGGTGTATAGTCAATTTCTATTGTCACATATATGAAGGTAGGTAGTTATTTAAATTACTCATGCAAGCCATTCTCGATGAGGATTTTAAAACACCAATTATAATAAATTTTCCTTATTCAGTTCTTACCAGATAATATTTAGTTGTTTTTCTAATATAAGAGTGATTTTTTAAAATATAAAACGATTATTTTTAAAATATATTTAATACATGATACATAGTTACAAAAAACGATATTATACGTGAATAAGGGTTTGTGTCCATTGATGAAAATAGTTCACTTGAAATACAAGATAATAGAGCAAGATAATAGTCTACTAATATTATCGACTCTTAACGCTGACTTGAGTAACGCTGACTTAAGTAACGCTAACTTGAGTAACGCTGACTTAAGTAACGCTAACTTGAGTAACGCTAACTTGTGTAACGAACGCTAACTTGTATAGCTTGAAGGCAATATTTTATACGTGAACATACTATCTTGAGTGCGTGAATATACGAGAGACTTTATAAGGTTTGACGTTTAAAGCTAAGCAAAATTCTGTTTAGTTTTTAAATATTTATTATATTTCAAAGCGGTGGAATATACCTATATGTATTTTATGATTATTTTTATGAAAGAGACACGATGAGATAATCTCAGAGATTAAGTTGAGATATATCATAATACCTCGAAAAATTGTTGAGATCTGGCAGTAAGATTCAATACACATTACCACATAGAAGCAAAACAAGTATCTATTCAGTCAAAAATCAGTAAACGTGAATATAAGGGGTTAAATTACAAACATATATTCCGTTTTAACTGCTGCTGGGGCATTCAAAATCACCCAACTAACGAATGACGAGGACGTCTGACGTACGACGAGCGAGAAGTGAAGCTTGAGGCATAGTTGTATACACATGAACAACAAATGCTGAGGGTTGCTTCAAAATGATCTCATCGAAGCACGAATTTCAGAGATTGTCTCGAGTCGAAAATCTCATTAGGTTGGTTTATATTCCAGAATTCCAAGAGTGCACTCTTTGCTGAATCATCAAAAATTGTCTCGCCCAAGAAATGAATCATGCCGCGTTAATTCCGGCCGCGAGACGAGTCGGGCGAGCGGTGAATGGACATTGTTGCAAGAGAACAGAACAGAACAAAATGCGAGATGGACGAGGGATCGAATAGGATTCGATTTAGAATCAATGACACATGTAAGTGTCCGGGACTCCGCTCGGTGCTTGGCGGGGGGCGGGGGTGGACACGGAGAGAGATAAATAAAAAGAAGATAAAGGGGGAGGGGTGAATGCCACTGGCTGACAGTAATTGCCAATACTCACAATGCAAAGGCGTCGCATTTTAATTCAAATAAAAAAATGAAATTATGGGACGAAATTATTAGGTCCATCACACATTTAATATCTGTTCAATCAATTGATTTATGAAACAAAATTAATTTATAAACATGTTCTTATAGCTACTTATTTGACCGGAACACTCGTGGCGTTTTAAGCAATGTTCCGCGAGCGCGTTTTTGCGCGCACAGGATTTACCAACACAGCGCACACAAAAAAATATAGCGTGCATACAAATTTAAAAAAAAAATAAAAATACCAATTAAATGTATTAATTAGAAAGATATACATATAAAATCAATTTAATTGAAAAATATTGTTCTTGCGCTACCGGGATTCAAACATGGATCTCTTTCCAAATCGGGGAAGGTGCATTTATCTAATAATGGAACGATAGACGTATTAATTTGAAAAAGTGTAACATATAGGTTTGAATTTGACGACAGTATATTTGTCGTCAAATGTACTTTCGCTGTAGCATAGTTGGATAATGCACCTTCCCCGGTTTGGAAAGAGATCCAGGTTCGATTCCCGGTAGTAACAACAATATTTTTCGATAAAATTGATTTTATATGTATATTTTTCTAATTAATACATTTAATTAGCATTTAAAATATCACAGACCTATGTTCTGAATAATTACAAATTCACAATAAGAATGTGTTCTCCTAATAATAAAAAATTCTGGTAACAAAGGTCATTAAAAACGTCAATTAAATTTTATAATATGAAGATAACTAGTTGCAATCTCAGTAATCTCGATATTTCTTTATTTAGAGTAAAACATGACAAACTGATAGGAGCTTGATGAACAATATATTAATAATCCCTATGTAATAATAATCTGGTTTAAAAAATAAATAAATGCAGCATTTTCTTCTAGAACAAGATAGTTTCAACACAAGCGGTCATTTAAGTTCTACAGTAGCGATTCCTAATATAAATGGCGGTGGGCAAAAGTAACTGACTTTGCAACAAACACAACAATTTTAAATGACCAATTTACATCAAAAAGAGTTATGTTTGATTGTTAATGAATTAACAAAGCGTAAAAGCTATATGAAAAGACAATGATGCATAAAAAGTTAGAAAATAATGGAGATTGCTGACTTTGCAACTAGTGGAAATTTTTTTGCTGTCACAGATATGCACGAAATACCAACGTTCTTATTTATGGATTATTATGGGAAAAAAAATCGTTAGTACAGTTTTAATATCTAATGTGCTGCGTTGGGAAGAAATAATAAGAAAACAGTATATATAGGGTGAATATTATGTTCCAGGCCGATGTTGTTTTTGAATTACTAGGAAATGAAACAATTTTTTTAATTTGGTTTTATTGATTATTCAGTTTATTACAAATACGAGTACGTATAGAATATGACATCGGCCAAGTGGCCGCCTCTGGCAGCGGCACAAACGCATGCTCTTTTAACCATATTTTGTATGACATTCTCGCACACTTAGCGTGTTATTTCAGTAATTTAATTTCGAATATTGTCTCGTAACATCGGAATTATTGTAAGCTTATTGGCGCAGATCTTTTCTTTCAAGTACCCCTACAGAAAATAGTCGAGAGCTGTCAAAGCAGGTGATCGAGGAGGCCAGTAGATATCACCACTTCCTGACGTTTTGCGACCGGAATTTTTTTTTCGCAAAATTTCTAACGTAGCTCGGGCTGTGTATGAAGTGACGTCGTCCTGTTTAAACCACATATGTTGCAAGCCCAATCGATCTAATTCGGCTACCAAGAATTTTTCCAACATATGACGATAGCGATCACCATTAATGATTACACCATTTTCATGAACATGTAAATAAAATATTCTAATGACTTTAATACATTATTGAGGCTTTATATATATTGTAATCAACTAGTAATTACGACTACCATATGCAAATTGACAAATGTTTGCCAAACTAAAATGGCAGCCAAACAAAATCGGCCTGGAATATAATATTCACCTGTATATTATATATGAAGTTCTATTAAGAAGCGTACGCGTTATATTTTTTTGGTATTTGGTATGTTGGCGAATGTGTGCATTGTTACTGTCTCAAATAATTTTCAGTGCATATATAAATGGGAGATGTATTTTAATTCTCAAATAAAACGTGTCATGAAATACACGAAAATTTTGCAAAAGTTAAAATGTTCCTACTTCTCTGAACACAAGACCGAGTGGCAAAAACATTTCGTCGTCCGTGAGGAAAGTGGGGTTAGATACACCCAAATCCCCAATATGTGATAAAACAAGTGTACTGCTAAATCACCCCCGGTCACTTGTGCCCGGTCTCCCCCAAAGCTGACTCCGTAATGTGGAAAGTCAATGGAATAAAACGATAACATTAAATAGCAGTTGCAACACAATTAATGTTGTCAAATCACAAAATTCATTTAGAACATTATCAAAATAATAGTTACATTAAAAAAAGTTGCAAATTTTGGTGCATTTTTGTTAAGAAGTATAATACAGTCTGTTTCATAAGTTTTTTTTTTATTTTGGTTCATTCGCTGCACAAACGCAACGAATGAGAGAGAGGGGCAGGGGGTATGCTGATCGCTAGCCACGTCTTTGGGAATTCCTGTGGGGCTACCTTAAATTATAGTATACATTAACAATCCTCTGAAACAATTCATAAAAATACAAAAAATAATTACACCACAACTGTTAAATTTGGGATCATATTGAACATGACCAGTAACCACAGGTCACATGACCAAATACTGTCGTCTTATTGCCTGAAAACATATTTGTCTGGATTTGAATTAATTGTTTATTGGACATATCTGCGATTGAAGTAACAAGCAAATTTTAAATGTTTTTTTATACGAAATTCAGCAAAATTTGTCTAATTTCAATAGGCTAGTCTTGTAGACATTAATTTTCTTTATATGTTGTACATACTTAACTCAAAAACTATAAAAACTGGACATGGCTGATTTTGATTCTATACCTCATAATTATTATGTAAATATTCCATTGGCCTTCTAAGTGTCACGTATAGGGGAATTTAAAAGGAAAACGATACATTATTTTGAAATGAATTATCTTTTTTTTTTAAATATTAAGTAGGGGGTGACAAGTAACCGTTTTATTCTGAAAAAAAATTTTCCATTTTTGGGAAGTTGAGTTGAGAAATTGTTTGATAATTTCAAAATCAGTAAATTTCTGATACAAATATTATGAAATATATACCTACATTTTATAACCTTTTTTTTTTTAAATATCCTTCTGTTAAAATGCAAAACAATTTTTCCAACGTTTCAAGACTGATTGAAGTTAAATGCAAGATGATATATTTTTTAAACAACTAAAAAATGATGCTTAAATATGATACTCATATCAACGAAAATATTTAAAGATCAAGGTCACGATGGAATGCACACAATGGAAGCAAAATTGCTGCTCAAATATGATGCTCATATTAACGAAAATATTTACAGATCAAGGTCACGATGGAATGCACACAATGAAAGCAAAATTGCTGCTCAAATATGATGCTCATATTAACGAAAATATTTACAGATCAAGGTCACGATGAAATGCACACAATAGAAGTAAAATTGCTGCTCAAATATGATACTCGTATGAACGAAAATATCTATAGATCAAGGTCACGATGGAATGCACACAATGAAAGCAAAATTGCTGCTCAAATATGATGCTCATATCAACAAAAAAGTATACACATTAAGGTCATGATAGAATCAAAATTGCTACTCAAATATGATGCCCATACCGATAAAAAAATTGTCGGTATGACAACGGTAATACCGTTGTCGTCCATTGTTGAAATGAAAGCAATAATGTTGTAAGAAAAATACATAACCTTCAAAAAACTTTGTTAATAATAATTAGGATTATTATAAAAATGTACGTGTACCTATATTAATAATTCAAATTTTAAAGGGCATCTAGTTTGAATCTTGATCTAAGTTGTCACATGATTTAAAATACATTAAATAGGAAATTCATTGAAAATAATTGACACTTTATTGAATGTTCACCCGGATAAAATAAACTCCCTAAGATGTCACACCAGCAGATCAATATTCTGTCCAATCCGGTATAATCCTGCCATCAGTCTACCGGTTACTTCCAGCTCATCGCGTCCCCACCCCTCCCCTCCCCACTCCTGAAGAGCTGCCGTAAAACCATCTCACCGGACATTTCAAGTATCTTCTAAAATAAATAAAAATGCTCGAAATTGATTTTGTTTGCTATATAAAAGATAAGCTAATGGTCCATCTATCTGTTGGGACAGATTCGCGCGCGCTCTGTGTCGGATACATTTCTGAAACTTGGTGCCACGTGGTGCTATGTCAATTTTTTTACTTTTTAAGATACTTTTTTTTTTGGGGTAGGTTTGCATGTTTTAAATGTTAATGAATATGTATAATTTTTTTTATAGATTATTTAAATTTGTTTATAATAAACCACTAATGAGTAATTTTAAAACACCAACCGGATTCCGAAAATATAATTTTCTTCTTCAGGATGTCAAATTAACTAACACTACCCAAAAACATACGTCACTTTATTCTAATGTTAAAAAATAAAATGTTTTAAAAATTTTTTAAATTAAAATAATTATTACTTAAATTTAAAAAAAAAAATACGTTATTTATATGTAAAACAAATATAATAATTTTCTAATAAATGATTGGATAATTCTGAAAAACCATTATTTTTTTATTCCTGTCGATGATTTAAATAACACCACAACAGCACGAAAAAAAAACTGTCTATTTTAACACAGACTTCAATCTAGCAAAGTAGCCAGGACAACGCTGTATATATCAGAGGTGGTCTACTCCTTCCCACACAATAAATTATGAGTATTAATTATGTCTTATGTTTATTATGTATTCACCTCTGTTAGAACAAAAATATGCATGTCATCTAATAAATAAATAAATAAATACATTATTATTTAAACATCTTAAATGCTCTATGACTCTTATGTAAATATTTCTTATTTAGAAAGCAGTACAATCTTTACAGGTAAGTTTATAAACATCGGAATTGTTACATTTATCGTCTTTGTCTTTGGAATTTATTCAATTGGCAAATTTAAAAAAAAAATGTATTAATAATATCAGTTCCAATTCAAAAATAGTTGTGATAATAGTGACAATTATCAAAAATATTTTTCTTTCCTCGTGCAATTGTCAAAATTGCACATAAGTACTTTCATAATTATCTTACATAGAATCATCGTCAATCTGTTATAACTTGTTATAACTTACAATGGGTAGTCAGAGAAGATAGAGAGCCATACCTTTCCTTCCCGACACACAACTTTCGCCTCTTCTTCTTCTTTTAAATAGGTAATCCACCCTTCAAGAGTGATTTGTGCTATTAATCAAGTTAAAACCTTATTTTATAGAAAAGGAAATATTATATTACAAGTCAATACCACTATCGTTCAAAAAATTTGCTATTATATAGATTAAATGTGGCGAGTTGAGGAAAAGAAGATGACACAAGTTAACCGGGAGTTGAATATTACTACGACGAGATTACTGTAAAAAACCTGTAATCCGCAATGAACAGGCAAAAAGATATGGTCACAGGTTTCCTCCTCCACTCACCACACTCACACATTAGGGAATTTATTAAGTTCAATCTGAATAAATGTGAAGCTACCTGGCAATGCCCAATTCTCTTTCTAGAGATATTTGATATTGTTCTTTTGGAGACTTTCCTTTTGCAGAACCAGGAAGTGCGGGGAATAGATATTTGAATTATTTTAAGCCAATTACCCTAATGATTATTTGGATCCATCCATTGTGCAGTCCAAATAGAATTCATACGTTTTTTCACCATATTAAGTCTGTCATACATCGGGATGTGGAATTGATGAGGGAAATCTCCGGAAAGAATGGCATTCTTGGCCAGTTTATCAGTACATTCATTTCCATGAATTCCCTTATGTGCAGGAATCCAAACGAATGACACCTGTTTATTGTTGCCGTCCAAATTAAATAGATGTGTTCTGATGGAACAGATTATCTCATTATCTAGTCAAACTTTCATATTAACAAAGAAGGATTCAAGAGAATATAACAGCCTTATCGACGTTCTAGAGTACGCAGATGTCCAAGGCCTCTTTAATAACTTTCGCCTTATTCACATTAATATATATTTTCATGCAAGCTCGTCAATTTTCGAGACTTATGGACTTCCACAGACGTCATCTATTTTTTATACCATCATCCTCATTATTCGTTCCATATAACTATAATAAATAAGCGATAATTTCTTAATCCTGTCCATTATGCTAAGATCGGTTCTATATTAATTTATAATTTGTTTATTTTTTACTCTATCCTAAATGTACATATTTACCATATATAAATCTACGTGATGTCATTTCCCCTATATTGCATTGAGTCTACATTTGTTCATACTTTGCCAGCTCCAGCCTTTACTTCTAGACGTTAGTGTTGGTACCAATATTAATTTTCCATTATGAATTATTGCATTCATTGTACCATTACAGTCACTCTTCTTTCGATATCCTTCTCAGCGTTTCCGTTCCTATAAAACTTCTGCTCATTCCAAAGGTTTCGTACGTTGTTTTACATTGTCATGTTTATAAAATTTCTATAGACCTAAATTAACGAAAACATTTTTATTGAACACACATTTTTGTTGTGGAGTTGCGTTTCAGAACAAAGTAACGTAAATATACATTTTCTGTTTATCTTTTTAATTGATTAATTTAATTTTTATTACTATATTTCAAATTTGAACGTTGTTATTTGTTTAAAATTTTTAAAATCAAAATACAATATTTTCAAAAGAATTCGAAGATTATTTATTCTAGTGAAAAAACACTGGATTTCTATTGAGAGTCCTAGGAGACGACTATGTTAGTACTAGTTTTAAAGCAGATGCGTCCATGGGATACGTCAGTCTAACTACAATACTGGTGCAGTAATGATGCATTTTTGACTTCACAGCCCAAGTGACGCCATCCGATACAGTCTAAATGCGAATACCCCTCCAGCTAAAATCCTGCCTAAATCCACACCCTCACTATAATCCTACCCCACCGCCTCCCTGCCTCCGTCGCCCTCGCCATTTCGTTCAGACCGCCTCTCCCGCCATTAGATTTGGAGGATATCTTCTGAAGAGATTTGCTTGAAATTCAATATGCGTATAAACTTCATAAAATTTACGATGCTATCGGCGTATGGGTTTAGTACTTTCAGAGTTTCTAACTATTCATATATGTATATCGCCTATATAACAGTGTGCAGAAATTTATTGATAATTTACATCGTATGAATTTTACTGAAGAGCAAGGATAATTGGGGATGTCAAAGCCTTAAAAACATACATTTTTAGCCGCTACCATAGTAGGATTAAACCTTTGACCGATTTGTCGAATGTAAGTAGTAGTAAGTAATAGTTTCATACATAAAAAGATATCTAAAAGTTGTCCAATTTTAAATTAATGCTATCAAAAAATACTTTAAAGATAAACATATATTTATAATATATGTTTATCTTTAATTTTATAATATTTTTATATCGTTGCTATAAATATTGTATTTTATATTATTATAAGCTAGTTATTGCAAACGATAATTATTAATATGTAATCATCTTCACTGCACAAGTACATGCTTTTTAGAGAAGTTATAGAACTAAAAAAAAAACTTATTATTGTATTGTATCATTGTAATCATGAGAGATTAATAAATATTAAAAAAAAAAACTAATAATATAGATATTACTACTCTTTAGGGTAGGGGTGCGTGTCCACAGATGATTATCTTATCGATAAAGGTCGATATGTAGGCAGTTGCGTTATTCTATTCTGAACTATTTACGGAACTGTTGAACGGAAATGAATCTCCGAGGCAAATACCACAATTGAATTGATTTTAAAGCTGATTGATTGATGTAGTGACAACGATAGCGTTCAACCGATGTTCGATTTCAGTGCTCACGTGTGGCTGTGGACCATGGACTCTCAACTAAAGAGAGGTCCAACAACTCTAAAGAGGCGTGGAAAGATGTATGTTGAGGTGTAAGAGTATGTAAAGAGAAATAATAAAATATAAAAGAGTAGTTGATTGTTGATATAATTAAATATGCCAACCACATCACTCGAAGGATTGACAATCGTTGGACGAACGGAGTCATCAGAAAAATCAAGAGGCCGATAGGTTGTCCCAAAATCCGCTAGTCTGACAAAATCATCAAATTCTGCGGACGTGACAGAGAAGAATGGGAGACACTCGGGTCTTTATCCAGCAGTGTGTAGAAAACGGTTGACAATGGTGATGATGATAATGTTGCCTGGGAATAAGCAGTAGTTAGATGAAAATTAATTAACATTAGTTGAATCACTTAGTAGATAAGTGTGTCATAAATGTGAGTAGATGAGTGGTGGGGGGCGAACTTTATAAGAGGACATCTCTCTTCCATCACAGCTTCTCCTGAATAACTAGTCTATCTCTGAAGTGTGTAATATTATTGACTGTAAATACGTTGTTTTCATAAATTTAATATTGTTATCTGGACATACTGAGTTTCACTTACAACGAATTGGGACCCATGAAATTAGACATTAATCAGAGGATAGAACATCAAGGGAATCTGGTGATTTTTGGAAAGTCATCACAATAAGAATTTTGAACTGTGAAAAAAAAATACAAAGTCTAGCAACAAGTTATCTATATATTTTATATATTTTTAAAACTGTGACCATCACATGGACAATCTCTAAATGTAGAGTATTACAGATGTACTTTTGAGTTTTAAATTTTCTTTTATAATCTTCTGTTTCTCGATGTTAGATTAAAGTGGTGGAATATTACGTAGAAAAAATGAAAAGAGGTAAGAAAAACGAATACCGTAAAACAGCCACAAAATATCAATAAAATAGTAAAAAATGCACTATAGGATATTTTCATCAAAAATAAACTGTCCCAAAAAATATATTTTACCATCTCGTCAACAATTCTTTACATAAGGTTCGTAAATTAATATAAATACGCATAATATATATCGCACAAAAAAGTCATCAATTGACAGGATAGTGAAAACAATAATGTACACATTTTTAAAGTTTAATAAAATAACTATTATTTGACATAGAGGTTTTTAATAATTTAATAATCTTGTATACTTTTGACATATGTCACCACGCAGGAATCGCTACCAGTGAATCACGATCAAGTCGTCCCGTCGAAAGAAACAATAGCGGTCGGACGCTGAGAAGGGGTGAACTAACATGTACGGTTTTATATACTAATACGGTTTTCACGGGGCATAAATAATCATGTTTACTTAACTATTCTGAAATAAAAAATAAATCAGAAAAAATTGACTTACTACAATTTTACTATGATATATTATGCTATTATTGACATATTATGTTAGTATTAGTTTTTTACGACCATTTATTTTTTACATTTTTTCATGCGGAAATATTATTAACAAACTAGTAACACGTAACTATGCAACTATGAAAACTTTGTAAATATTTCATCATTATTAAAATTGCATTTTTTTATATCAATTAGATTTATTTTTTAATTACTTTATTTTATATATTACTAGTGAGTACCCGATATGCGTTGCAATGCCATTCAAAGAAAAAAAAAAGTGTATTTTAATTCTGATTATTGAAGTGCTTTTGGATACACAATATTTTTCGTTTTTCGTCTTGTGCGTATACGAAGAAGTCGCCAGAAAAAGGGACAATTCTTGGAAAATTCGCCACAGAGAATCCTAAAAATAGCCAATCAACGTGTCCATACATATGGTTTGCCATGAAACTGATAGCCGTGGCGCATAGATCGCTTTCTTCGTCGAACTTTCTCATTGTAAAATGGTTGTACAATTTTAGAAACCTTCGCTCGCGGGCGTGTGCACAACAACTCACCAAAGTTTCATCGCAATCGAATGAACGGTATAGGAACGCGTACGCGACAAACAAACAATCAAACATTAATATAATTAATTACCGAATACGAAAAGAATTCCCTTTTCAAACACTCATTATGTTAATTTTTTAAAATACGTTAAATCGTCCTATTTTGGAAACAATCTGGTTTGAGTGTCGTCACATGACATATATTTCTGGACTTTTATTATTATACATAACAAATAAAACTTAAATATTAAAATTAAAAATTATATTTATTTGTCACAATTAATTTTATTTCCTAATTATTTTATTTATTGATAAAACGAATCATTTACAAATGAAACCTAAATTCGCATTTAGTAAAATATCGATAAACTTAATTGCATAAAAATAATATTGTTAACCAAAGTGACCAAATGTGCTATCTTCTCTTCCCATATAATATCAGTAGTATTTTTTAAAATTTTAAATATGTACGTATTTTTTTGTTTGTTATGTCCATATAGATAAACTGGTACATGATGTGCGACATGGATAAAGCTGTATTTTTTATTCCAGTTGTTCTTTTAATAAAATCAGGTTATTTTATATTAATGCTTACTTCACGATTATGAAGTTTTTATGCGTCTTACTAGGTTAAGGGGAACACAGCAAGTTTTTATGCGTCTTACTAGGTTAAGGGGAACCTTATTTGTATGAGCAGGTGGCTCAACACTCAGTTGAATAGCTGTACAAGCCCGACGTGCAGCCCTCGTTAATTCCGAAAACTTTATTGGATGAAAAAGGGATTTATTCACGATTATACATAGGTCAAATATTAAATATTTTTTAATTGAATAAATTAAAAATCAAAGTGTTTCATTCATTCACTGTACTAAGTTGGTGGGATTTTAGACATCCAGAACAAATCTAACAGAAAAACAAAATAGTTTATACACTATAAAGGATTCAAACTGTGAAAGAAGCAACTAATCTTGCTACTTTTCGTAAATTGAAATTTTATACAGAATGTAACAAACCTACTACACAATATTTTATGGGTGAATACCTGACTTAATTACGAGTCGAGAATGTTCAAGGGATATGTGGAAATTCTGAACCATTACGGAAAATATTGTTGTTTAAAATTTTAACAAAATCACGTTACGCTTTATGTCTACGTATTATGAAATAAATAATTGCGAAATTTATCCATTTTTAATCTATACCTTTGTTTCAGGCCCTAAATTATCTAATAAAAAATAGTCGAACTTTATTTTTTGTATTCAATATATAATTTGGAATAAATAAAATATTTTTAATAATCGAAATAATCGGAAAATTATAATTTTTTTATGTTTAAATCTCTGAAATGGTTGAGATTGGGCACATATTCTTTGAACATTTTAGACGCAGAATTTAGTTAGGTACTCATAAAATATTGTGAACTGTTACATTCTGTATTAAAAAATGTTACATATTCGATATAAGTAGGTATATTATAATTTTTTCAACTAAATAAAAATATACATACTATCACAACGTGTGTAGGGTCATTTATTTGAGCACGCTGACCACGAACAGTGTGAGCAAGTGGGCAAGAAATTCGAAGCTAATGTTGCTATGAAACAATTTACGAAAATATAGAAAAACAGTGACACCAAAGCAAGCAACTAAAATTACGCTGGTTCACACTCTTGTCTTTACAATTTCTATATGTGTAGCGGAGACTTGGACAAACGTCTTAGAATTGTATTGTATTGTTGGAGAAGGGTGTTACGTGGACAGTACGACGTACAAACAAATCTGCGAAAAGAAGAAAGAAGTAGAAGAACTGGGAGAGTGATATAGCGATGAATGGATGCGTTTAATCTAGCTGGAGACCCTGGAGTCAGCTGTGAGGGTGACCCAGGACCTGAACTTGTGGAGGTGCCATGAAGGAGGAAAAAAGAAATATCTCAGCAGTCAATAATTGTTTCATTAAGGAGAAGACATTCTTATTGTGAAGTTGTAATTATTCAGAATAGACGGCCTGTAATATTTTAAATGTATTAATTAGAAAGATAAATATATATTCGAACCTGGATCTCTTTCCAAACTAGGGAAGGTGCATTATCCAACTATGCTACAGCGACAGTTCTTTTGACGACAAATTTTCGAAATTACATGTAAATTACGAAATTATTTGAAAGCCATCTACTTTGTTTTTACGGAATTTCAAATACCATTGAGTAAACAGATACCAAACGCCAGAATTAAATTTGTAAGGAGTTCCAGGTTCGAATCTTGGTAGCGCAACTACAATATTTTTCGATAAAATTGATTTAATATCTTTGTAATTAATATATTTAATTGGTGTTTAATAATTGTTTCAACTTTTTTAGTGGCAAATAATTCTACAAAGTCATTTATGTATTAATTATATCGAATATACAATACATAAATAAAATCCCGACTTTTTGTGTAACGTTTTCTAATGCTCTGGAAAATTTGATAGGAAATTGATATTAATTGATGATTACATTAAGTGTCAACTTTGTTTGAAATGTAAATAATAATACGAGACAATTATGAGAAAAACAAGCAACTTTCAGAAATTTAAAAATAATTATTGTTTTTGAATTTTTTACCTTTATATCATTACGATCTGTGCTGAATTTTTTAATAATATTAACATTATAAACGATCAACTGAAGTACCTATGTATGTCAACGTGTATCACTGATAGTATACATTATTTTTTTTACAACCATCGGGTTCCTACATTTCTGAATTTATTTACTTTTATGAAAATAATTTCATAATATAAAGTGGAAACTTAACATATAGGCTTTTAACCGTCATAAGACAGGCTATGTTAATCCTGATTTTTATGCTACTCAAGTTTTGCTGTTATTCATTTAAAAGGCTGTTTACCGACCCTCTGACGGATGTTATGCTAAGTGAAGAGAAAAAATTCTACTCTTGACTCACTGGTGTGATTGTGATTGATATGAACTGTGACTGTGATCACAGTTTCATTACTAATACCCATACACGAAATAAATGAATATAGAAAAAAAACATAACTTTGAGCATATTTACTCATATTATTCAAACTTAATTTGCGTAAAAACCATATTATAGTATGTATAACTAAATTAATATCATCACAAAGAATACCGTAAAAAAATGTGAGTTTATTTTTCGGGTCAAATTCTTAGCATTTCAAGTCAAATGCGTAAAATGTTTTGACAGAATCTATTAGAAATCATATAACACGAATTATAACATCATTTCTTCATGAATATTTGCGTTTCATTTGCACATGCGCCGAATCATGGTTCACAAAAAAACATTAATAAAATAAATCGCGAATCAAGATATTCTCAGATATTCAATCACTGATAGTGATTGAGATTTAAAGATATCAGTGATTGACTCACAATTTGTGATTTTGAGCTCATCACTAGTTATGCTCCAGATTTTCATTAAGCTATAAAAAAAATCATTTTATTCTGCCGATTTGCATCCATTGTTGAATGTAAGCCTCCGCAACTTCATCTCTTGCTCTTCCGTTTTCTATTTTGCCTGATTTGCCTGATTTACGTGACCGTCGCGTTTAAAGGCCCGTGTCTACGACGACACTTTGATCTCTGAGAATCAGTATACTGTATGCGTCATTCAAACCATTAGGAAGCGTAAAAACCTAGTTAATAAGTATTACAGTTAAAAATTGACATTTTTAGGGGACATTTAATATAAGACGAAAAATTCATCATTAAAACTAATTAATTAATCATTAAAATGAATGTTTGTAATGTGTAAAACTTTATTTTTTTTAATTTCTCAATTATTTGTCACCAAATTGAAAACGATGTGTCAATCTGCCAAATGAAAAATGACGTCTGGCGAGTCCCCCGAGGCCCCACCTGCCTCGCAGGAGTGCAGGCAGGTACGACCATACCAAATAGGTAATCGTTCTTTCAAAAGTCCAAACTGGCGATTTTAAATAACGGACTTAACTAAATGGATCGACATTCATGAGTGGCATTTGAGACTTTCAAAATACCGCTATAATTTGATTCAAGCGTTCACGATTCGTGACTCAACATGACATCATTTTAACAACATTAAAAAAAATTCTACCAATCTGCATTAGGTAGATACTAAATTATAATATTTTATACTAAATAGTGCGATTTAAAGAATATAAATGAATTTTGTTTCATGAAACATAGTGTATGGCAAAGTTTTTAGAGACCAACAAAGGTTTGGAGTGGCTCATAAGGTTACTGTTGGCTATAATACATAAAATAATAAAGACCTTCGTTAAAAGTTGTATATACAAATTATCTAGAAAGATTCATAGAAAAAATCAGTCAATAAATATACCTTTAACTGATTAAGCTATGATAACCTAAAAAAAAGTTGCCAAATTTCATCTATATGTATGCCAACATCTCTTTCTTCTCGTTGATAGATTTCTAAAAAATGTATGAAAGATAAGATATAAAAGTAATTTCACGAATGGAATGTATTTTCGTTAAATATTACATAATTATATTTAAATGTATTAATTAAATCAGGTTTGACGTTTAAGCTTCTGCCTTCTCCTCAGGATATTTAGGACATTGTCTGGCCATTCTAAACAGTGCTATTACGGCTTGTTTGGGTTTAGTTGGGGTGGTACTTTTCTGCAAAGTTTTTGACATCCATCCATTTGGCAAAGATTTCCTTGATTAATGAATCAGGGGCTTCCTCTATCTCCTCCTCTTCCTCCGAGCCTGAAGAGAGTGAATCTATCGTAGTCTTGTGCTCCTCCTTCTCAAATTCCTGCAGCTCCTCAGTGGTCAGCTCCTCCCAGTGGTCGCATACCAAACAAAAAATTTCGCGTCCAAACAGGACGTATACCAAGTTGGATTTAGACCAAAGTAAACGTATACCGAGGTACCACTGTATTTATTTTTTCTTTCTTCATTATTCGTTGTATATGATGTTCTACATATTATAATATAGTGACATCTTTGAATCTGAATGCTAAGCCAGAAAATATTGACAACCTAAGAGACAATTTTGAATTTAAAAAAATTATATTTATGTTATATATGGAGCTAGTTTTAAGTGCATTTGAGAAGAGTCAAGACAAAATAAAATGAAGGTAGAAAAAATGTTGGACCATTAATTTTTTTTATTTATTTGGTAGAACCATAATTTACCTTACAAAATTTGGAATTTTTAAGGTTTTATAATTACATAATACAGAATAGCTACAGATACAATAATGGCCGTGACTGAAGTATTTATATATGTTATATTTATATTTCGTTTAAATTTATATATATGTGTAAACTTTTTATTTATTTATATTTTTCTTGGTTTTCTTTCTCGTAACATTATATTTATTTCGTAACTTTAATGTATTATCTTAATGGCGAATCGGGTTAAAAAAATCCTGATCACGCTGGAATAAATTCGTTATTATTATTATAAATAAACTATTATAGTAACTATATTGCACCCTTGTTGAAGAAATGAAAGTTGAAAAAAAATATTAATACAAACACCATTGATTTAAGGAGCTATCGTTTGTTTGATTATTGGAACATTATAGATTTGCTTTATCCTCACGTCACCTATCGTTTATTACTCAAAGGTTTTTGGGATTTATTGCATTATGCGAAGCGCGTTTTTTAAGTAAGTACCATAATTTTTTTTAAAGAAACAATAACATTTTTATAACACTTTACACTAAACTACTTCTCAACATGGTCGCCACCATTATTAAGGCACTTGTCATAACAGGGTACCAATTTTCGTGTACCTTCGTTGATGTACCTGGGATGAAAACCACGTCTGCACTCTGTCTTTAAGTTCATCATCGTCATCAAATCGCATGCCACCAAGGAACCGCTTCAGATGAAGGAAATATGGAAATCACTTGGCGCCAAATCAGGAGAAAACAGGACACACTAGGCGATGAATGTCAGCTGGTTTCATCTTACGTGCATTCAAAAAACGAATCACGGACGTGTCTCACAGTCGGCGGGCTGATCTATTGTCTTGAACATTTTAACCACTCACTACAATATGGCCACACTATGTGAATATTTCTAACATTGCATGTGGTGAGTCAATATACGAAGGAAACCATTGCGCATGCGCAACATCGCAATCGCAGTGCTACACCGGGAAAATCTGGCAACGGTCTCACTTAAAAAAAACGTGCCTCGTATAAAGTTAAGTCACTTCAAATTTATATGATAGATGTAGGTATCATTTAAAAAAGATTACACATTAACATAGCGAAATTGATAACGCAGGTAAGGAAAGTTGTTCCGGGTTCGTATCTCGGCTGTGATCAAATTTTTTTTCGATAGATAGATTTTAATGTATATCTTTTAATTGATTCATGTAATTTGTCATAAATAATGATTTATGTATCTATATGAGAATTATACAATTTAGGTTGGAGTGACTAGAAAGATCTGTGTTGGAAAAAGGCAATTCGTATGGGTAGTGATAAGATAATTAATTAATTAATACCATTTTAAATTAAAGATTATATTAAAAAATAAATAAGCAATTGCTAATGAAAGGATAATAAAGGAAATTGATAATTAAAATTTGTTTGTACGAATTAGGTGAATGTAGCATAAAATTACGTTATTTTGTACAAATATGTACTTCTTTTAATGCAGCATATCTCTTTTGTGTTTTATTTTATCTGAGTCTTTTAATACAGCATATCTCTTTTGTGTGTTATTTTATTTGAGTCTTTTCTTTAAACAAGCTCGAAGTCCGTTATATTTCTCGAATGATCCGTTAACTTTTCTCGATAGTTTTATGATACGAGGCGTGTCCGTAAAATAAGTTCCACGAATTTTTTTCACATAAAAAAACTGGTTTAATTTTAAAGAAAAGTATATTTTTGGAAAGTTCAGTCCTTCTTTTATTTTACTACATAATCGCCGTTGCATTCTATGCACTTCTGCATTCGAGGCACCCACTTCTTTAAACCAGAGTCATAGAACTCTGCCGCCTGTCCGCGTAGAAAATTAACAACCGCATTTTGTACCTCTTCATCTGTCTTGAATTGGGTTCCGCCAAGGTTTTTCTTCAACTCGGGGAAGAGATGGAAGTCACTTGGTGCTAAGTCTGGACTGTAGGGTGGGTGAGACACCATTTTCCATCCAAATTTTTCGATGAGGGCTGTGGTTCGATAGGCGGTGTGCGGTCGGGCGTTGTCATGGTGAAAACGCACTCCTTTGGTCAGCATTCCTCTTCTCTTGTTCTGAATTGCACGTCTAAGATTTTTCAAGGTCTCACAGTACCGTTCAGCATTGATTGTTGTCCCGCGAGGCATAAACTCGCACAACAATACGCCCTTTCGATCCCAAAAAACGCTAGCCATGATTTTTCCGGCAGACAGGATTTCTTTGAACTTCTTTGCTCTTGGCGAAGAAGGGTGCTTCCACTGCTTCGATTGCTCCTTTGTTTCCGGTGTGGTGTAGTGTATCCAGGTCTCGTCGCCAGTAACAATAGAGTCCAGAAATTCCTCTTCGGTTGTTCCGTGAAAAGCGAGAAATTCTTGGGCCGCTTCAACCCGCTGCCGCTGGTGATCTGCAGTGAGCATTTTTGGTACCCATCTTGCGCAGACCTTTGAATAGCCTAAATGTTCAGTCAAAATCTTGTCGATTGTGGTTTTGCTAGCCTCCGGAATCTGTTCTCACAGCTCCCTAACTGTAATCCGTCGATCTTCGAGCATTTCCGCTTCGACTCTGGCAATTGTTTCGTCGGAAACCGATGGCCGCCCTGCACGGGCTTCGTCGTGGACGTCTGTTCGGCCATTTTTAAATTCCCTGACCCATCTGCGCACCATCCCGGAGCTCATACACTCTTCTCCATACACTTCACAAAGTTCTTCGTGAATTTCCTTCGCCGATTTCTTCTTAGCGGCCAGGAAACGAATAACAGACCGCAACTCGCAGCTGGCGGGAGACGCAAGAGGAAGCTCCATCGTTGACGGCTGCTGGGCCTAGACTAAACGTCGCAGCGACGCTGGCTTGGTGAGGAATTATAGTGGAGGAACCAAATAACCTGCCTCTGCTGTCTGGTCGCGCATAGAAACTATCCTAGCGCCAGCGGCAGTCCGTGGAACTTATTTTACGGACAAGCCTCGTACAAAATTAGTGATTTAAATCTCTGGAACCGTGATTACCCAATCAAGTAGGAACAAATTGGCCACCATCGACAGGGCTGCCACCTACCCCTGTGGTTACGTGTAAGTATGGTATGAGGCGCAAGGTGCTCGGATCCCGTGTGTAATGACGAGTCGGCCCTGTTAATGACGGACAGGTGAATCGGCACGAGCCTGCAACTACAGCCTGAACCGAAAGCCGGTCAAACATTTATTTTTGATACAGAATTTAATACAGACAGATTTTATAGATGAATCTGGGCGAAAGCATTAATTTATTAACTACGTGTTATCATCTTTTCGCAAAAAATATAGTTAATTTTTGAATTAATTATCATAATAGATGGTAAACCGTACCAGTGATGGTAAACCGTTACGTGATTGTGATTTTGTTGATGATTGGTAACTGAGATTTAACGATGATTGGTAACTATGATTTAAGTGTCGGAGGTTAAAAATTACATTAATCAATTATCAATCATTGTTACAATCGAACATAATCACAATCACAATAACAGTCAAAATAACGGTTTAAATAACGATTTTACTATCACTAGTATTAACCAAAAATGTATTTGTTTATTGTGATAAATTTTTGATAAATGTATGTATGTTATATGATGAACGTGTATTTGTAGGTAGGTACATTAAATTAATACTTATATAATATTTTGAAATAATATGTTTCTTGTACGCGATATTTCAGTTCTAAACATAACAAATGTCTCTTTAAGAACTAGATAAAAATAAAAATATGAAATAGCATGTACACGAGTGAAATGTTGATTTTGTCTTTCGGAAATTTGTTCATCAGTTCATCACTCTGCTCTGATACAAAACAATAACCAACGAATAACAGCTCGCTCCACACTAACTACTTTACGTGAGTTTCATCCGCTTAGGCGACTGGAGATCTCAGTTAAAACAACCCCTTATTAACTTATATTAAATATATTGAAGATGAAACTTTTTAAATGATAATTTAATATATAATTAATTATTCATGGTTGTTTCCTTACCAATCCTTAATTCTTAAACCAGTGGTACAAACAGAATAGCTCTGATTCAAGCCAGGTATTTCTTAAGCCTTCTCTTTACTTATTTTCTTCCGCAGAGTTCTCTCTACAGCCATCTGGTCGATATTCCGGGATCGACAACAAAGACTACGAATTATGAATAGCAACACAGATATAGAGACGAAATTTTAGTTTAAACTATTAATAATACCATACCTGGAGCTCAGAGATTCCAAACCGACCCGAAAAAGACCGAATGTACAGAACTGCCAGTATTTTTGGAGCTAAAACAATATTTATAGGCCTTATTTTTAAAGATTATTTTAATACAAATTAAATGAATCAACTAGAAAGATATACAGAAAAAATATACCGAGATCACTATGTTCTGAAAATGCAACTTCATAACAAAAATGTGATCTTAAAAAACCTATTTTTTAAATTAATTTTCACTTTCCTTTTTTTTCGGTAATTCGAAGATTTCCTGGAAAGCGAGGCCCCTCGCAATTGCAACTTGTGGCACTCTATAAATCTGTAATTGTACGTAATGCAGTAATCATTTGTATAGGGTATTTTTAACGAGAAACTCTCCTATAATAATAAAGAAAAAATATGGATGAGACATCTCATATTAGTCAATATAATATAGAAAATTTGTTTGTGATCAAACTGTATTTAGGACACCTGATTCTTCCGGTTGGTGCAACAAACGAGGGGTCCCGAGACTTTTCACTATCGGAACTTGATGGCCGGCGCATATTTAATTGTGGCGAGGCTCCCTGACTCTCTGGGTCCCTTCCTTACAGCTGTTCTGTGGTCGGCTTAAACAAATGGAATGCAAAACCGGTCGTTAATACGAAATGTGCCGTGAATAAAGCTGTTAATAATACTACTAAATAATAGTAGGTAATAAAAGTTTACATTTCTTATAATAATTGTTAATGTAACCTGTAACCTGTAACCTGTAACCTGTTACCTTGATTCTGACTGTGAATATGTGATAGCGAATGTCCTATTATTACATTACCATTATCATATTTATGAAATTAAACATTTAATTGAAGGGCAAATATGATAGGGCGGAGGGAGGTAAGTTCAAAATAATTTATTCGTAACTCTCGAAAATGTATTTATTTTGATAATTAAATACAATTTAATTATAATATGGTTATAGAGGGATAGACTAACGTAACATATAACTATCAGGTACAAATATAATTTAAAAAATAAACAAATTACAGTTTTAACTAAATAACTGTTTTTTACTGGTTCAAATCAGTAATCTTTGATAAGGGAGTGGCACAAACGATTGTCAACGACCGTAAATGTGCAAGATTTGTTCAATTTCGTCGTGATTTGTAAGATAAGATAAGTACACAAGGCTAGTCTTTATTGACAACTCAACAGAAGAAACAGATCTGACTAAACACACAGTGACTTGAAACTAAATAAAATTTGTAATGTTTTCATGTATAATATTTTTAAAATTACTAGTAACCTAGCAGTCGGGATTTAGATTTTCGTTCAGAAACCAAGTTTGTCGTATTTTTTTATAGTTTATTCCGAAAAATACGATACGTAATTTAATAAGGATCTATACACGATGAGTTAGTTTTAATGTATTTCATGTTCTGGTTCTGGATTTGAATAGAACCCCGGTTTCAATTCTTTGCTAGAACTGTCATCTTTTGTCCCTTTTTGTAGTTTACATTGACTATCAAAAATGCCTGAGTTTCTAATAAACTGTCAAAACACAATTCGTCATATTTCGGTATCGGTGAAAATCTATACAGCATACACATATATCTATTAACGTGTTTGTCGTTCATAGATTATTTTCTATGTTAGTTAGCTCTTCAGTCTGGGGTTTATGTTGGGTGTGTTCTGTATTTTGGGCTATGAGTATTATGTAAACTGAACCTGCTTTCTGCGTTATACGCTCCGGGCTCTGTTCTGTATGCTTTGCGCAATGAGTTGTGTGCTCTATAATGGCGATCTCTCAAAGAAACTTTGATCTCAGAGAGTCAGTAAAGATACATGCGCACTGGATGCGCCATTCAATTCCGGGAGCGAAACACATGCGTTGATAGAATGCTTCGTGTTGAATTCTGCACTGACCTTTACAGAAACGAATCTTTGAGAAAATTTTATTCATTTATAGCCCATATCGAGCCTTGGTCTCCTGAATCTTTCACCTCCACATACTACCATTCTCGGCGACTGTTTTTCAGTTCGGAACCTGTAGCAGCTCTAGTGCGTCCTTCCCATCCTCCTCCTGATGTCGTCTTCCCATCCCCCCATCAAAGTCGTGGCTTTCCCACTCTTTTCCTATCAAATGGATTTCCATTAAGGATTATTTTTGGGATCTGCAATTCTGCACCCTTTCCCTGAACCTTTTGTAGAAGATTCAACTTCATTTATCGGTTCCACACGCAGTACTATAGAAACGCGAAATTAATTGTAGATAAACACAAAAGAAAGAATAAAAAAAGAAGAAAAACAGAAGCTAATTAGTAAGAAATTGCAAAACGAACAGAGATTTTAATTTAAACCTTCCTGCGTCCTTTTAAGTGCTATCTTTACTTATTTTTAAGATACACGTATGTTGCAATAAACAGACAAGACAGTCATTAAAAGGCTAACTATCAAATACACTCTCCCATGAAAGGAATTGGACATCCTCTAGACATGACCCGTCCATTTGCGTCACTGTAGTTTCATACGGATGGAGAGTTTGGGATTCTGACTGCGGAATAGGACATCCTCATCCCGCACAGGTTCTTAAATTATCCGTATCATTTTTCTCTTAAAACTATCAAATATTTCTTTCAATTTGACGGGAATTGCGCGTGATTCAAACCCGTAAGTCAGTACAGTACGGATGATAGTTGTATACAGTGTTGACTTAGTTTTAGATGTTAGCTTTCACCCACGTAATAGTATTGTGTGCATTAGAACAATATTAACAGTGAGCTAAGCGCGTAATTGATATGTATTTTTTTGGACAAACTAAGCCATTGAGATAATTGGTAACAATGTGATATAAATCGATGAGCATGATGCAACGTTTTCGAGAAACAACTCAATTGTTGCCCTTAACAATGGCGGACAGGCCGCAGTAATTCGGTGTGAAATCCCGATGCCTCGGCCGTCAGTCGCGGGCCGTACCATTTATTTATATTAACATTTTCATGAGGCGAGCCCACTTTTTTGTTGGATTACAGTCCATTAACATAAATCTGTATTTTTATGAAAATAAATCTAGACTAAAAATAAGTTGATCTAATATACAATGATATTAATTAACTTGCTTCGATATCAGTCGGACGAATTTTGAGGAATTCGGGCAGCGACTGAATGTAGTGCTAATGAGATTGCCCGGACATATCGGCACTGATGTCTCCAGTAAAATAACCGGTTCGATAATTTTATTAATAAAATAATATTAATACAAAAAATACATCATTATCAAGAATGGCACAATTATGGAAACCTTAACCATTAATTAATAATTATTTTTAGTTATTGTTCCCGACCACGTTTTACATCTTATTAAATATGTTATAATTTTTAATAGTAACAACGATCTAAAACGTTTTAAAGAATGGCGTTAAATGCTCCAAAATGAACAACGATTTGACGTGAGATTGACAATTTTATAAACAAATTTTGCTATTATTGTGTATGTTTACGCGCCTCGTTACTTCGATTGGCACCACTGGGTTTCTTGGTTTATAATGTACACATGTGTGTTTGAATATTGCTGCCCTTTTTTCGGAAAGCTAAGAAGACGGTAACCGACAGGTGTCATTCAATTACATTCCGTGCTTCGACCAGGTCAGCGGTCAAAATAAACCACCAGTGCGTGCTTCGGTCGGTCAAAATCTAAAGAAGACAATCGAGCTAAAAGAACAACAACATCGGACCAGAAAGACATCAAAAATAAAAAGATAGTGCAGTTCATATATCACGTGTGGGATTATTGTTAATCAAAAACCTGGAAACCAGCTATCGAAGGCATTTACATAAACAGTGTATTTACTACAAAATTTATATTTTTTATTTTAAAATAAAAGACTACCTCTATCTCTTTAATGGCAACTAACTTATTTGGAGGTTCAAAATGTACACATTATTATATAATAATATAAAAAATCTTGACGTACATCTTAGCCAATTCTGAAAATAATAATTATAAAATAAAAAAAATGAAGCCGTACGAGTATATTTTTTATATAAAATAGAGTGAAGACATCGGTGTATTTTTTTCTTCTATATTTTAAATATTAGAATATTTCAAAACAATTTTCTATCAAATGTCATTATGGCGTCACAACTGATTACAAAATATTTAAATCTGAGAACACAATTGACGATAGATTAATTTATTATATTATAATTGCAATCAAAACGTGATTGTTTAAATATCGTACACGATCGGCTGTATTTGTGAATGTTTAGTTGTAAAACATTAATTAAATTGCATATATTTTACGTAGAAATTTTTAGTCTAAATTCTTTGTCAATAGTATTATGTAAGTATAATTAGTATTGGGTAAGTAATAGTGTTAGTAAAGTATTAGATAGTGAAAATTCTTGTTAGAAAATAATTTTTAAATATAAATAATAAGAAATTATTTTGAAAATATTGAAATTTGTTAAATTTGAACAAAATAGAGAAATGTGGTCATTGAAGTGATTTTTTTCGAAACGAGAAGTTGCCTTAACGAGAATTTCATCCAGAGCCTCAACGTTCTGTAAAACTAAACCAAACTGATTTATTCTCTGCCGCAAATTAAGTTTCTGGTAAATTAATTTTGTTTAACGAATGTACATATCTTGTTCTTCTACGACAAACCTATTTTGTTCTTCTACGACAAACCTATCTTGTTCTTCTACGACAAACCTTTCTTGTTCTTCTACGACAAACCTATCTTGTTCTTCTACGACAAACCTATCTTGTTCTTCTACGACAAACTTATCTTGTTTTTCTTGTGTACTATCCATTCAATGAACGTTGGCTATCATTATTTTGTTTACTGCTTCCCGGTGCAGCTCTACAGTAGACTGGCCAAACCATCGCCTTAGATTCTTCAGGAACGATGTTTTCCTTTTTCCAGTGCTCCAACTTTCAGTAATCTTTGCCTGCATTATAAAGTGCAAGATCTCGTACTTCTCCTGATGTCCATCATTGCTTATTTTATACCTATACGCCAGGCGCGGTCGCTTCATACATACTTTGGATGCTCCGCATCCCCTGTGTTCTGGAGTCAAAAAGCCTTGGACATTTTGTTTCTAGTCGAAAACAGGACTGCTGCAAATAAATTCGTCTTTTAGAGATTAGTCATAACACACACTAGGACACGGCGCGCACACGGAGCGAGTCGAAATACGTATACATACATTCTCAACTTTCAAATATCTATGAATCGCGTAAACGCACAGATACCAGAAACAGTGGATTCTATCATTCGTTCCGTATCCACAATGTTTAAAAATATTCGACATTCAGTTTGCCGGTCAAGGTCTTCGAATACTGTATACGCATTCGTTAACAGCATCCAACGTACAAAAAACGACTTTAATGCTTATGGGTACAAAATAGCATACATATCCCGAAGTGAGCGGATTGTTTTGAAAAATTTGTTTGTGTGACGCATTTTTGACAGTTTGACTTGAATACTTGAAGCCGAATTATTGAAACATTGAAAAGCCTTCGATTGTACGTTATACTAGTACATTAGACAGTAGGTATAAACTTGTTATCCAGCATCCCTTCTACAAAAAGTCACCCACCGCCATTGCTATACGCTACCTGTAGCGACAAAAATGATTTTGCGATAAATAAATTTGTATTAAAAATACCACAGAACTATGTTCTGAAAAATTGTAACATCACAATAATAATGTGTTCTCTTGACATTTTTTTTCTATAATATGTAAATGTATGTAATATGTATTTATATATGCATGTATATGTTTTGTATTATATAAGCAATCTATCTTCTTTCATTCTATAGATAGTAATCAATATTACAAAATTTAAACAACGTATGAATTTATTTTAATAATTTTTTAATCTTATAATGGTTAATAATATGTATAATTATATATTGTTATTATCGTATATAATACTAATTTATGACAGCGATTTTTTAAATTTATGGTATAATTGTGTAAAAATATATTTACAACGTACTGTCTTACGTATAATTATACTAAAAATATGCATAAAACGTGCTGCGTCCTCGGTGTGCGCCGCAAAAGCGCGCGAAAATTATTTTCAAAACAAAAATGGCGCGATCGCGCGAGAACTGAGATTCGTCAAATTTACATACTCCCTTAGCCATTTACTTGGCTATTATATTGAAAATGACAATAAACTTCTTTACTTTTAATAAGTGAAAAGTAAATATTGGTGAGGGATCATTCGGGACTTTCCACCGCTAGATGTCCCGGCACGCGCGGGGGACGTGATCGCGAAAGCAAATTGTGCATTACTTAAGAGAATTTTTCGAAGTTTCGTGTCTGACGTTATTCCGGCAGGTGAGTCGGGGCCAGGTGGAAGCTTCCTCCCCCCTACTCCTCTGCCGCGCACCGTGGAGTACCGCGTCACAGCCGTCAAAGGTGACAAGTCGTGACGCCGTGACGTAGGTGAGCTTCGGTCTTTCCCATCTTACCTGTGAGCTTCTCCTTCTCTCACCTTTCAAACTTTTATCGACCAAAGAATAGTTTTTGCTTTCAAATACACATTTAACCTAAATTAACCTTATCATACTTAACCATACCATGCTAAAAATAGCCAACGCAGCCATGCTGTCAACTCGTGTTACTGCAAGAAATTTAAGTTTTGTGAGCACTTTAAATGGGATAAAATGCTTTTATCAGCTTAAATGACTTTAAAATAGTTAATGTCATAGTTACCATAAATATAATAACTTAATACGTTCATTTATTCTCAAACGTTACTTTAATAACGCATTCGTCAAAAGACCTCTCTTCATTTAAAGTACAAGTGGTATTTTTAACGTATCAACATGTAACGTATCAATTTTATACAGCATTGAATTCAATATTTTACTTTTATTGTGACTTGCTTTGCATAATTAGTTTTCCACTGGTCATTTATAAGCGCAAATGATTATTTTAAGACTAGATAAAATTTAAGTTTTACATTGTGCATATTTATAGAAATACGATTTAATTGGAGCGGTAGGCCTATGTTACTCCATGACCAGGGAAGAGTTAATTTGACGCAGTAGGTAATTGTTTCAAGTATATTTTTAAGAGATTGAAGGAATGTCTAATTGTTTCTACTTAAGGGTCATTAATGCATCAGGATGTATTTATTGGAAGACACGTTATTGGATATTCCCGGAACTGTATTTTGAGTGCGCCGTTATCGCGGACTTAACTAGGTTTGATGTTGAATATATTACCATAGCCCGTACGTTTCTCGACGCGCCTCGCCTTACGAGTACATTTTTATGACTAAAATACCCTTAAACAAACTTCTTAGAAAATAAAACGTTTCTTGTAAACACGGAGGAGTAATTGTACAGCGGTGATGGAAGCATAAACTGTGATTGTTAGAGGTTCCCATTTGGTTTTATAAGGCTGTAAATTGTCATTCGAGCGGCGAACACTATTAGGGGAGGCGGTGTTTGCGTTATAAATAAACGTCTGATGGAAAATTCTCCACCCTGCTGTTTCAATATCGGCGAGGGGGTGGAAAATTTAATAAATATTTGAATCTAAAAAAAAAAACCCATTTTAAATTATGAATTACCAAATTGAGAGAATAAACGAGAATAGTGCCGTGAATAAAAGTAGATATAAGAACGAAAAAATTACGTTAAAATTAATGAGATTATTACCGTTTATTTTCAACTTTCAATATAATACTTTACAGCCTTTTCGGTTAATGGAGGTTTTATTTAAAAGCTAAATGTTTTCATAACTTATTTGTATCCGCAATTCGACTGCGACTTTCAGTCGTATCGCTACGCAATAAATCAGTCATTAAATTAAAATACTGAACAAAATGTCAATTAATTGCGCTAATGACGAAAATGATTAACGTCACATTTGACTTCCACTCGAGAGTGAGGGGGATCGTCTGCATTGTCGTGATCGAGCACGAGAATAAGTTATTTAAAAATTTTGGTGCAGTTTTAAATGAATAAACGTTTTACGTATCGCTTTGTTCCTCTCTCCATCGGCCAGGTGGCTTCGTTACTTTTTATTTGGTTTACCACTTACCCGCAAAGTCCGTTTAAAAAGGATCTGATTAGTCTGGAAGAGGGGCTCTGGTTTGTTTTTTGTCACATTCATGCATTGAGCAGTATCAAATGGCTTGCCATTTCTGGGAACCCCTTAATTGCCACCGGAATGGTGGACTGCGTGCTGGACACGTCGAAAATTGACCAACGAATCCAGATTCAGTACCTACCTATCGGAAGACGTTTCATTTATTAGAGGCTCGACACCACCGCACGCTCTCTGCAGGCTCGTATTTACAATTTTAATTAATCGAGATCATCCAAGAAGAAAACAATTCTGATGTCACTAAAAATCTTCGATATTTGTTTTTTTTAATATATTTGTCTTCATTCTTTCAGAGACTTTAATTGAATTGTAGATCTTTCCTCGAGTCAAAAAATACTTTTTTACGTCCTTTTTTACACACCAAATATTTGTAAAACAAATTATCAATTAAACAAATAATATATATCTCATAGAGACGAAACAATTTTTTTTTATTAAGGGAAAAATATGGAAGAATGAATACTTACAGGGATTACAACCTGTCTTCGGCTAGCTTAAGTGATCACTTTACACAACGTAACGTTCACCATTCCAGCCAATCAATACATATATCTATCAAATTTTTGAAAGTTGTATATGTGTTAATATATGGAAACGTTTCGAATACCACTACACTATCGCCATCTATGGACTAAGTTTGATATTCATTTCCCTGAAACAGCTTATATGTCACAATGAGAATCTAGTTATTTTTTAAAATTATTTTAAAGTAATATTCTTTATCTGTAAAATGTTTTTAACACATACTAGAATACGCCTGAAAAATCAATATTTTAAAATTTTTATATATTTTCATATTTTGACCAGTATATTATTATTATTATTATTATACATTTATTAATTCCCCTCGACAACCCCATTCTTTCCACATAACAGTCGACATGAATCTCAATGCCGCATGACGTTTGATGATCACATGATTTTAGGTATTTCTAAACTATCATTTTGTGCTGATTTCAGAATTAGTATTCGTTCTTTCTATCATGTATGTTTTTTTTTAACTAATCTAGTTGCGGGGAAGGGAAGAGGGTTTTCAGTACTTAGTAACAAAGTTTCCGAAATTTTTTTCCGAAAAACTTAAAGATGGGATATTCGCGGGGTCGCAGATCAGAAATTTAACGAAAGACAACAATACAATGAATTCTGTATGAAAAAGGGCTTGGGTTTCATTAACAGAAGTTGTGGCAGATATTTTGGGTAACAAGAAAGATCTGAAGGTCGAAACCAAGGTTAAAACAATGTTGCAGAATTTCATAAAATTAGGCTGTAACGTACATGAGAGTAAAGCTTCATTTTCTACCTTCGCATATCGATTTTTTCCCTTGAGAAGAAGAGAATGTTTCTATCAAGACACCAATGACATGGAAAAGAGATACCAAGATAGGTGGAATGCTAACATGACTCGTTAGATTTTGTCTCTTAACTACCGGATTTTCATTTGTTGGTGGTCGCTCTTTTATCTGGACAGAACGCATTTATATTTATTTACAAACAACATATTAGCAGAGAGCCCTTAAAGGATTAAAGGATTAAGTGATCTCGTACCTCCAGTATTATTGAATGTATTCTCTTTAAATTTTCAAAGAACGCAAACACTTTGTGCCTTGACATTATAATTAAGTAATATGATATTTAGTTTTTAAACCATTTTGTTATGTACATACACTAATGTCAACTAGTTTCGGTTGGACTCGACCATCAATGTAATTGTCTGTACTTAGGTTAGTCTATATTATCGTGTCCTGAAATTAGTTAACATTTGCGTAAAAAACTAAATATTGTATTATTTAATTAACTGTATTCTCTTTATCTTAGTGGTACTAAATATTATTAGTTATAACCAGTGGCGTACACTAGGCATGGACTTAGGTTATGCTGCTAATATCAATGGTGTAAAAGCGATGGATATTATCATTAGAGGTTGTATTCATCATTCACTCTCAGAATTATGTTTTTGTGTCAGTATATCTGTGGGAGTGTGTATTAATTCTATTATTCTTGGGAAGTTTTTCAGCTGTTAAAAAATATTATTTTATTTATAATATTATTTTAATAATACCACATTAAAAGTGTATTGAAATGCATACAGTCAAGTCCGCTTTAACGACACACTAGTGGCGTTTTGTAACGCGTCTGTTAAAGCGAAGACGTGTATTCAGAACACAGCGCAGTGCGAGAGTTGCGTTTAGTTCTTATACCTACGTCTGGGACAGATTTTGCGAAAAAACACAGGCGCAGTTTTATTTGTCAATTTTAAATTCTTCCACTAAGTTATACGATTCTAGTTAACACGAGAACTGAATTATTTTCGTGTAGATCTACATACTTAATACATGTAATGTCAAATAAATATTTAATATATATTTATTTTGCAAAGGTATCAAAAATATAAATATGATTTGCATGTTTTATCACAAATATTCACAACGACGTGATTAGAATTATCCGAGAACCGTATGAAAAAAAGTACATACATAATTGTGTTTTCCTCGCCGTGGTGTCGCCACATTTAATTTTGCAATCAGTGTAGTTATATATTTTGCACTTGCATACTGTAGCATCTGTCGGATACAGAAAACCAACATATATACTCGCAAAAAGCAGGTGGTAATACCTCCAGAGTTGACTGAATATAACAAACATCGATTATTAAATTATTAACATTATAAATATATTAAACTGGTGTGTGCAGCACGGCCCATTACTGCTTCACTCAAAGCAACAACACGCACATCAGCAATAATTACAATTACACATTTTTAATATGAGTAGGTATATTAAAACGTCACATTTATTATTAGTTAAAAATGCGCAATGTAACAAAAAAAAAACTAATAAAAAAATGAAACAAATAAGATAAACACTAATTACAGTGAATCCTCTATATATCGTTTTCGAAGGGACCTAGTGTAATAAACTATGAATGCGGGAAAATAATGAATGGGGGATATAGAAAAATATCACATTTTTCGTATTTAAATGTTTAATATATATTCTAAAAAAGATACATATTTCACATGTAAATGAATTCTCTCTCTCTCTCTTTCTCTGGAATGTTCGTCTCATTGTTTACGAGTGCCGTTAATCGAAACAAATTGTATGCTCCTAAAGTATGCAGCGTAATTTAAACGATTAATGCGGTAAAATGACGCATAGAGGGACGATCCATGTGATCTATTTTTAAGTGTTTTGTATGAAATTGATTCGGGACTTGAAGAAATAAACGATACATGCGGGAAAACGATTAATCGAGGAACGATCGATCGAGATTTCACTGTATATGTACCTACCTAATAGTGTACTCGTCGTTAGTATTTTTTTCTTTGTCTAATTCTATAATCCATTTTAAAATTAGTATCTTAAATATTGTAAAAAGTGCAAGTTCAAAATATAACAATTCAATGAATTGCAAAAAATTTTAAAAAATTAGTGTAAAAACAATTTTTGTTAAGATTACAGCTCTTTGAGGATATTTTCTTTATTATCCTTTGGAAAGACAGTGCATTAAATCAGAATGCGAAAGCCATTTTTTAAGATGAGGGAGTAAAAACTAAAAGCTCATTCATACACAAGCAGGATAGCCTGCTCGAGAGACATAACTAACATAGAAGCTCAGACTCGACGTTCTGCTGATCCTCGAGTACTCGTGCTATTATAAAATGCGCGCTCGACAAACAACTACAGAAATTTAAGCTGGACGTTCTACAAATGCTTAGTCCAAAGTTCATTATAATCTTAACAGTCAATATGCAGTGAAATGTTCATATATTATTTTTGGAGGTTGATGACGCTAAAGAAATTATCAATTTTTTTACTATTATTATTTAAAATATTATTATTTATATTATGTATCTATTAATGTCACGACGGGAAACAATATAAAACAATCTTCAGGCACTTTGTGCTGAATAAAGGCTCGATCCGGATGGACAAGACGAGCAGGTTAAGTTCTAGAAACTATCGTGGCCTCGCTACGCGTCGCACTAAACAAGGTTCAGGATCGCGAAGAGTATAGACAAGGTAAGCAGCCCGCGCAGTAGAAGCAAATTAAAGATAAACAATTAATTTTTATTATGTAGAAATGGGCTATAAATTGATAAAATTAAAATAATTATAATTAGGGTGAAAAATCCTAAAGTATTTTTTATCGTAAAATAAGGATGGAATGGGATTTTATTTATATTATTATTAATACTAACGTTGAAATTATTGAAATCCCCAATTATTCCAAATTGTTGTAATTTAGTATGTTTTGTGCTGTTAATAAAAAAATTTGTTGATTAATGGATAACACGTTAATTACGCATATACAATTCCATTGACTTTCGAAAGCATTTGTAATTACAGCACTGTTTAAAAAATAATATCAAAGATAAATCTTTTTTTTTTATGATTAAATCGCGCAAACTAAAGACACATAATTAAGGAAGTATAAAGTTTTAATATATTTTAGCATTGTTTATATTTTTTTGTATAATTATGACGTTAGTTTTTGATTTAAATAATTCCACTCTCTCAATGTAAACTTTGTATTTCGCATCGGATTTGTTTTGATCGATTACATAGGTAATTATTTTTAGTAATCTATGATAGCTTATATGCAATATTTTTAGTCACCCCTCGACTCGACAATTTCTTGAAAGATCTTTCTTAAAAAATGTATTTTATAATTTTGTCGATATATATTCATTGTGCCATAAGTCTGTGGATCTTTTGGATGTTAGATTATATTATTTCTCGATATATCTGATATATTTTTAATATTGTGGTGATCCTGCACTCGCCCATAGATATGGCCGTGTAAGGACTGATCTATGAACCATTTAGAAGCGACACGCAGACGCAATGAAACAATATGCACCAGAGACGGATACTGCCCAAGGAACTAGCGATCACTCTTCCGCAGACCGTCTTTTCATAAATATCTCCAGGCAATAGCATCTAGAGCGAGCCACTCCAGAGTTCAATACGCATTTAACTGTATAATTCATCACATCAATAAAATAAGAAAATAAAATAAGTGCTCTTTCATTTTTACTCCTTGCTCTGGTTACAACAATATACACCCTATACTGTGACATACAAGCAACAAGCATGAAAATATAAAATGTTAGAAGCTACTGTCTCACACCAACAAAATCTTCCGATACAATCACGAGTCAATCATATTTTTAATAACCTCAACATCCACACAGTCAACTCCTTACAATATTTATAATATTGAAAACTTTATATCGTGGTTTTTATTCATTTTAATATAAATTATTTAACTCACAAAAGTGGTTAAAAACCAAGTTATTAATAGTTTATATTTGTTTATTTATTGTAAATTATAGATGAGAAAACATTGCCCTCCTCGATTCACACCTTAACTTTATGATGTGGCTAGAGATACGATATAAAGTAATTGAATTAATAAATCACTAGTTTACTAGAATTCTCATCAGACACAATTACAGAGCAGAAAAAATCCACAGAAAATTTCTTAAATCTCATTACATATCGACAAGGTCTAAGCGATTCGTTTGATACACGCGTCTATATATAAGAGACTCGAGATTGTCTACACTTTTTAGAAATAAGACGAAAAATCATGGATTTAATACGGACATCTATAATACGGACATATAATAAGGAATGACATTCTATAATAAGGATACCTCTTCAATACTTTCACGAACATATTTTAAATTTGAGATCCCGAGTTTTACAATACAAATCTAGGCCATTAACGCGAACCCGAAATAGGCTCAATTTAAAAGCGAAACTATATTATACACGGTTAATAGTCGTACGTACTTAGTATAAACCAAATTATCTTTCGAACGGCGAGAGCTTATATGCCCGGATATTTTTGATCTTGGAGATTACAGTTCCTGTACTTGTGCGGTAGTTTTAATATTTTGTTAATTCTCTTCCATTGTCAACTTATAAGATAACATTATATTTTTATTTTAATGTCTCAACCACAAAAAGTATTATCTACCATGCTATTTATTTCCCAAATTGCTTCTACATTGTATTTTATTGTCATTGTCTATCAGAGTCATTATCATTAGCGACCTGTTGGTAATCTGTATAATAAAAATGAAATAAAAACTTATATTATAAAATAAATATTATATAAACAAATAATAGATATCTCATAGAGACGAAGCTATTTTTTATTATATTTAATGGAAAGATATGGAAGTATAGGTAATTACAGGACTTACGACCTGTCTTCGGCTGGCTTAAGTAATCATTTTGTACAAATATAACGTTTACCATTCTCACCCATTAATCAATCTCTATATCTATAAATTTTTTGTAAGTTGTATATTTGTTACTATGTGGAAACACTTCGAGTACAACTACACTCTCGCCATCTATGGATTAAATGTGATATTCATTTCCCTGAAACATCATATATGTATGTCACAATGAGAATCTAATTATTTTTTAAAATTAATTAAAGCAATATTCTTTTTCTGTAAAATGTTTTTAACACATTATACATGAATACGTCTGAAAAATTAATTTTTCAACTATTATATATTTTCTTATTTTGACCAGTATATTTGTAGGTTCTTGGACATATTCAAATGTTGCTAAATATTATATTTTCCGTTATTGTCTACAAAAAGCAACTAAATATTATTCAAAATATTTTTTTAATATGAATTTCCCTAATAACGATCCAATAGACTGTTGGTCTAGTGGTTAAGACGCTGGCCTAGTGATCTAGTAGTTGGGGGTTCGCGCCTCGTTCCAGGAGACCAGCATTTTCATAGTACATGTGTTGTATTATTTCAATGATATTATTATGAAAATTTGTGAGATAAATATTCATTTTCGATTCACATCCCAGAAATTACATATATACATACAGTTTATTTGCATGCACGAACTGGCGGATATTGAACGCCACACTTTTCTATCGTTTCGCGCATATTCATACACGACACATTTATTGATTGTAAAGGGTTTTAACAGGACCATCTTTCAATGTCTGACTTTCTTAGTCATGCCAGAAGTTTGTCTGATATCCTTTACTCGCGAGGCGCGCTGAACGGCACCAGTACATAGTCATCAATTTGAACGTTGTGCTTTACATTTTATATGGAGAAAAAAATTGAATCGAAAGACGCGTATCGATCTCTGGTGAATGATTTATTTATGTGGCAGAAAATAATTTTATTATGTTTTCAAAAAGGTATGTTTATTTGAAAGTAAATGTTATTCATTCAACATCTGTTATTCATTTTTTTTTCTAAATTTTAATTCAGTTGTTTTACTCATATAGTTTTTTCATTAGGTCTTTTTAATATAAATTGTTCACTCAAAATCGGTATTAGTTGCAGAATAAGTCGCATTTGAAAACTAGTTTGTTTTTGGAAGAAGGTGTTGTATTTATTTTGTATTTTAAACCAGATTATAAGGATTATTATTCATATTAAGGAGAATATATTATAAGTTTAGAAGTTGCATTTTCAGTACATAGTTTTTTTTTTTTAAATAGAGATGCGTACACAGAATATACATCACATCAATATTCTTACTATTTTCAAACTAAGCTAGACGTTTGTGTTATGAAAATAGGACTAACTTGCTGAAGTCCTGGAACGAGGCGCGAACCACCGACCACTAGATCAATAGGCCAGCGTCTTGACCACTACACCAACAAGCTACTCTGTATACAGTTCTGTGATATTTTAAGAGAACTATTAATACGTACATTGAAACAAATACTTTGTTTCTTAGAACGAATTATTCGTGCAATAAAATAATTAAAAAATAGCAAGGTTAGATTAGGTATTTTTTATTGAACAAAGAAATATTAAGTTAATGTTCATTTTTAATTATTGTATTGCGAAAATAATTCGTTTTTTGGAACAAATAATTTATTTTAATGCACTGTTAAATCTTACCCGAATCAACTAGAAAGTAATACAGAAAAAAAATTATCTTTATCGAAAAAATATATTATAATTGTAAATTAAATATTTTTTCGATACAAATTAAATACATCAATTAGAAAGATAAGCTCAACTTATAGAAAATATATTTTTGCTGTCACCGGAATTTGAAATAACTGCAATATATAAGTTTAAAAATTTGCTGCCTATTTACGAGGCTGACGTAGTGTAATTGGATATCACACTTCCACAGATACGAAGAGATCCTGGTTCAAATCCCGGTGGCAGCTAAATATTTTTTGGATAAATTGAGTTTATCTGTATTTATATCTTTCTAATTGATTTATTAGTATTTTATTAGTATTAAAATATCACACAACTGTGCTCTGAAAAAATTACAACTTCACAAATAATAATGTGTTCTTTTTAAAATAAATATTTTTTCGATTCATATATATTTTTCCGTATATCTTTCTAGTCGATTAATTTAATTTGTACAAAATATATTGTTCTACTATAATTTTTTCACGTTTTTTATAAATAAAGCTACTATAATTTTTTCACGTTTTTCTCCAAATAAAAAAATATGGGGATTGCTAATTTTACAATCAGTACTGTTAATTATCGTATCATTTGATAACAAACAACGTAGACGGTTTCGTTGACACAGGGAAAATATCTGAGAATTATGAAGATTGGGAAGGTTTCGAATAAGTGAACTGCAGATAGACTTGATCTCTTTCACAAACCAAAACCAGATAAATATTATAGAAACTTGGCGAAGATAATATTGGTTTTGGGCTCCGATCCAACTATAGAAGCTCTTTACTAGGTTGTGTGCCGAGTGCGCACATGTGGGTTGACTGCGTGAGCGCGAGCATTTAACTCGAAGCCTGTGGCTTCAGCCCCACTTAACTACGTATTATATTCTGTGTAAATATTATGTTAGGTTTGTCTTTTTTAATAAACATGTCATGGAAGGTACAAGTCATTGGTTGCGTTATTTAGGTTTTTTCAATCGATATTATGATAGGTACACATGTTTATTATATTACAAGTTGATATGCTTTCATTAATTATTATTAACATTAAAAACAAGTTTGTAAGAATGTTATACATAACCACAAAGTTAATTAGTATCAATATTGAACAGAAACTGCATATGTTAACGTATATACGAACATGGTGTGCATGAATATACACGCTTCATATTTTTATAATAATAGAGAGCATTTTGACCACAAAAGCTAAAAATAAGTTAAGAGGTACCTACCTACACATACTAAATATCTTAGAAGATAGGCAGAGGGCAGTGACTTGCAGTAGATATAGATTTACCAAAGATATTATACAATCATATGTAATATAATATATGTTCTTTCGTTTAACCAACGACTTTAGACAAAATAAATCCGTCGTTTATTCGACCCTACCATGTATATATTTGTAATTTTAGTGTACTATTAATAGTGTTTTTAAAGTACGTAAAATAATACCTTATATCCATATAAAAAATGTATGGACGCTTTTAAGAACGCATTTTATGACTGAACATGATTTATTTATTGTTCGGAAATCCTTCACGTAGTAACCAAAAGGAAATAATTAGTTTTATTAAAGGTTAACGTAGGAAATAGTTCCGCCAATTGCTTTTCCAAAATCAAAAACCAATCTATGCACCAAATTTAAAAAACAATCATGAAATCAAAACGTTATAAACAGTATGATAGTAAAATTCGCGAATTAGTAAAAGATGAACACTTCAATGATTTGCACGTAGTTGTAAGCCTTTCTAATATTATTTTGTTAAAAAACAGCATAAGTAAATGACTCCATACAAAACGGATCAACCGAAAGGAATTTTCAAATCAGTGAATAGCCAATTATATTACTTGAAGTAATTCATTAGCTTAAAGATAGAACAGAGTAATGTAAATAGCTCAATGCGGCGAATACACAAGAGCGGCATGGGCACAGCGGTGAGTTGTCTTGGTAGTTTTTAAAATTAAGCAAATTAAAGTCTTTACTGGTACACAGATGACGCTAATTGTAAAATAATGTTTCAATGTATGTTAATTCAATTATTTAATTTATATTTGTTTCCCAGAATTTTCAGTAATGCACAGCTTTTTTGCTTGTATGCACTGCACGCCCCCGGCAGAGAGGTAAGCGCAGAATCATACACACAATACCTTATACACATTTTAATATTTTCTCAAGCATGCTCTTAAATTGTTGAGGACTACCAGGTTTTCTTCTTCCTCTATTTCTGGTGCAATTAACATTCGCGACTATTTTTCTGACCGTTCTCTCCTTATTCATTCGTTCCACATGACCAAAAGATACCTTTTTTTAATCCTATTCAACGTGTTAAGATTAGATTTACATTTAATCTTAATTTGTTCATTCTTTACTCTATCATACATGAATTTACCATGTGTAACCATAGCGATCTCATTCCCACTACATTCAATTTAGTTTTATATGGCCTTCTCGTACTCAACTCCAGGCTTCACTTACAAACATCAGTGTCAGCGCCAGGACTAGATTGTGTACCGTTAGTTTTGACTCGACTGATAAGAAGTTATTACTTTCCATCTGAAATGAATACACTTGCATTTGATCCCCGCAATCTCCATTCTTTTGATATTTTCTAATAATTTTCGTTGGTCAATCAAACACTCTTCGCAAACATATAAACTTTTCTATCTGTTCCAAATATTCACACACACACACACACAATATAATTAAATAAAATAAAGAATGTTAAATGTAAATAAAAAGAATAACCAACATTTGTTATTTAATCTTACCCTTTTTACAATAAACATAGTAATATATATTTTTCTCTAAACAGAAATTTTTTACAAGATATTATGGCAATTTTCCACTCTGGCTAGGCTTGATCTAGGGAAAATACTTCAATTGTTTAAATAATTTCTACAATTTAAAAAAAATCTAGGTACAACATAATATTCAACTCAACTGTTTGGTTTATTTTAATTAGAAAAGGTTAGAAAGAGATTAGAAAGGATTAATTTTTAAGGTTTATTAACAGGTTGAACAATTGAATTATTATTTTAGAATGAGCACTCTTAATTTAACTAACTTATCGTGCAGAAGAACTTTAAGTGATTTATTATTTTTATTTAAAATAATAAATGGCATGCTGGACGCCTTAAATTTAACTGAACTGATTGTACATCACGTTCCCGCGCAGAGTACCAGATCGTCGGTGCTGTTTCAAGTATAACGTATCATGTACTAATTTTAATAGAAATTCACCCATACAAAGAACGAACGATTTTGGTTTTGTAGATATATTCCGATATTCAATGTTAAATATAAGAGTAATGTTTTTAATATTGATACTCAGCCATTCTGCGTTAAACCTATTTTTGTTTCTGTCTTGAACCTTAATTGTTATTTTATTAGTTTTGTTTATTTTTCAATTTTTTTAAGGCATCTTATATGTATATTCTATCAATTTATATTTATATATATATATTCCATGCTACTTGTATAGCTGCTCATGTTTTTTTTTAAATTCATTTTGTAAAAGCATTTAAGGGCGTAAATTAATAAATAAATAAATAAATTTAAAAAAACATATTAAATTAAATAGAAACATAGCACAATAAATACACAGATAGTAGTACAAACAAGACTATCCTTCCTTTTCAAATCACTTTGGTGTATAAGCACTGGAGAAACTCTTTCTCATGGTTTCAGACATTCAACAACTTTCTTTGTCGAACCAAGGTATAAAGAGTGTCTTTGTCCAAATTTAGTTGTCATATGAGTTAGTTGCAGTATGTTTTATATAGTTGTTCTAGTTGTGTAATGGTGTATTGATATATAACGTACTCGTAATTAAGTGTCGTTGCGATAAAAAATAATTACTGGTTTAGAGTAAAGCTGATGAATTTTAGGCAAACGACGGCATTTAAATAGCTGCTCGGTAATAAATGACGTAGCTGTTTTTAGACAAACGAATCTTCGATTTAATACTAGATGGATCGCCATATTGCACATATATCACGACAGTATTCGGCGATTAAAATGCTGAAGCGTCATCTCAGTGTTTAGCAGGAGTCGATAATTTGAAAGCACTCTTCGTAGTTTTCCTGGAAAGTTCTCCTCCCCTCGGACAGAGCAATAAACAAGGTGGACGAAAGGTATTAAATCTCAGACACTTTACGCGTGGCCCACCCCACCCTGTACCGGGTGCTCCGGGGTTGGGCAGGCGCTGGTTCGCGTACCGGCAGGGCACCAGGTAATTCTACTAATTTCTCAGACAATTAAATGTGCATTATTTTGCTAAATTACATTTTTAAAAGTCTTTTTCGTCGTTTATTTCATCACCCACAAGATTAATGTTTTTACAAAAATGCTGCTATATGATTTAAAGTAATATAGTAAATCGATCGTTTTGTATGGGTGTGCAGTTTGGTCTCTCACTTTAGCGCAAGAAAATAGGTTGCAGGTCTTCTAAAATAAAGTCTTGTGCAGGATTTGCGGCCCAATACGTGATTCTATCCCGAAAAAAAAGTAAATTAAAGAACCTGGAAATGCGGGATAAATATACCACCCAAGATATCCTGAGGAAAATGAAAGCGAGGAGGCTGGAGAGGGCGGAACATGCAGCGAGAGTAGATGAATCCCGTAACACGCGCAAAGCCCCCATACACGAGCCAACAGAATTGATACTGAGAGAAGACTATAACGAAGAAGGACGGATAATTACAAGACAGACCCGCGAAAGGTAGGTGAATATACCAGGGACGTGCTGTGTATACAAGCAAAAAAGCTGTGCATTACTACAAATTCTGTGAAACGAATATATATTAAAAAATTGTATTAACATAAACGAAAACATTTTTTCACAATTAGCGCCATCTGTGTAACAGTACAGACTTTAATTGCTTAGTTATAAAAACTACCACGACAACTCACCGCTGTACCCATGGCGCTCTTTTGTATTCGCCGCATCGAGTAATTCACATTATTCTGTTCTGCTTTTAAGTTAGTGAATTATTCAAGTCATATAAATAGCTTAAATACTAAATTAATGTATTAATTATAAATATATACATATAAAATCAATTTTGTCGAAAAATATTATTTTAGCGTCACCGGGATAAATAAAACAATATTTTTCGACAAAATTGATTTAATATGTATATATTTATAATTAATACATTAATTTAGTATTTAAAATATCACAGACCTATGTTCTGAATAATTACAACTTCACAATAAGAATGTGTTTTCCTTAATATAAATAGCTATTTACTGAATTGAAAATTCCTTTCGGTTGATATGTTTTGTGTGAAGTCATTACCTATGCTGTTTTTTTAACAGAATAACATTAGAAATGCTTTCTACTGCTTTCAAATCATTGACTACTTCCTCTTTTACTAATTCGTGAATTTTACTATCTTCATTTTTAATGTGTTGATTTCATAACGGTTTTATAAATTTGGTGCATGGATTGGTATTCGATTTGGGGAAAACAAAAAGCAATTGGGAGAACTATTCCCTAGAAAGTGTTCTTAAAAACGTCCGTACATTTTTATATGGGTAAGAAGGTATTATTTTAAACTTTAAAAACACTATTAAAAGTACTCTAAAATTATAAATAAATACAATATATCGTAGGGAGGGTCGTATAAACGACGGATTTATTTTGTCTAAAGATGTTGGTTAAACGAAAGTATATATTATATATGATTGTATAATATCATTGGTAACAGCATAACCCAAATCTGTATCTACTGCACGCCACTGCTATATAGACTTGTCTTGTGTCTTGTGAATATTAGTATGATAAATAAGCATGGGAGCGATGTCATTGTCTCGTGAATAATTATAATTGGTAAAGAAAAGCTGATGTATGTATTATTTATTCGTTTAATATATTTTCTAAAAAAAAGTCATTAAATTTCGCCGAGATTCTATATTGAAAGATGTTAAAAAAAAATTTGGTAAAAAAGAATTTTTAATTTTATTAATTTAATTAAAAAATGAAATGACAGGTTCCATGACTACGTGATTCTTTTAGCAATAAATTTCTTCATAAGAAGAATAGCCCATGTGTACCTTGAAAATTATTCTTCAAAGAAATTCACAGTCAAGACGTAAATACCAATGTTTTTACGAAGCATTATATATTTCATAATTTGGTAGGCATAGAATCCTCCAAAGATTGATTCGAACAATGATATTAGGTACGTATCATCCGGCAGTAGATCTGGAACCGGTCTAGTATGCGCAGCATCACCGATATGGCGATACACAGACCTGTCGAAGATTCGCCGAGTCATCTCACAAGACTGATCAATGATTTATTGTATTATAAAACATATTTGTTTCGACTTCTTCATTTTTTGATCTCCAAAGCATGAGTAGGGTAATTCCGTGGTTTGATCTTACGGAAAGGTCTGTCTCGTGCAACGTGGTTCTAAATGATTCACGTCTTAGGCGCGTATTGTTGGTGAATTATCGTATAACTTAGAGTCAGTGCCGAGATTCATTATATTATATTCAAATGTTATAAATCTTCATACTTTTCTTAGTGTGTCTTGTCAAATTTTCCCAACGTTGACGATTACCCTGGTGTAGGTCTTTCTGTCCTGTGTTGAACAGATCAGCACTTTCTTAAGTTCTCACTTCTATGGCCATGATAACTAATTTTTCGCCGCTTGATCTTGAAAATTAACTGCGTTTTCGTTAATACTAATAGAGAGTTAATTACTGCTTAATACTTCAGAGTTGTCGATTAAACCTGACTCGATAATTTGTGTACGCAACCACATTTCAAATGCTTTTAGGTAATGCGCTGAGGTGCTAGTGGTCTAGTGGTTCTGATACTCGCCTAGTGATTTAGTGGTCGGGGATTCGAGCCTCGTTCCAGAAGGCCATTAAGTTAGTCCTATTTACACAGCACAAGCATTAAGCTTACTTTGAATATTGTAAGAATATTAATGTGACACGTATTCCATGTACCAACGCATCTCTATTTAAAAAATATGTATATCTAGTTACATTATATTATTGAAGAGTAGAGTGAGGAAATGTTGGCTCTGGTTCTATCTAGTACAGATAGAGGCAAAATGTTACGGTCGGTTGATAACTTTTGTTCAGAGCTATTTGTCAGGGTAAAGAAATATCTCTTAGCAATAATACCAATAGATTATAGAAAATCTGATAATGATTGATTTGAGTCTTCAATCTCAAGGTGTACAGTCTACAACCTGATTATTATTGATTGCAATTCTGTTGTTTACATGCGAGATATACACTGTTATCAACATTGGTAACATACTACGTTAATACTTTTAAAATTAGCAATATTAACATATTTTTTATTTATTATATTTGTTTTATTAACTACTGAATTGAAATTTTTAGAAAAACAAATTTTACAGATACTATCATACACAATGAATCTAATCATCCATTATCACACAAACATTCAGGATTCCACTCCATGATACATCGTTTAGTCAATATTCCTATGTCAACATCCAATTTCAATAGACACTATTCCAAAAAATAAATTAAAAGAATATAATAATCAATTTTTATATAAATCACAGATAAAACATAATGATAATAATGATAATTGGCGTAGGATTTTATACATAAATAACTTTTCGAAACAAATATCTGAACACCTACCACGAAACATTAGACTGGCATTTTATACAAATAATAGTATAATAAATTTACTCAAATTCTAAAGACAAAGATGATAAATTTAACAATTCTGGTGTCTACAAACTTAGTTGCAAGGATTGTGCTGCATTTTATATTAGTAAAACAGGTAGAAATTTTAATATAAGAGGAAGGGAGCATTTGAGATGTTTGAACAATAGTGGGTTTTCAGAATTTGCTAATCATTTAATAGAAAATGGTCACGGTTTTGATAAAAAATTGGGATTGTCGATTTTGAATATAAACGGTGTTGGTCACAAATTAAATAATTTGGAATCGTTGGAGATAAATAAAGCATGTAAAATTATAAACAACCAACTAAATTTAACTACGAGTCCCATTCTAAAATTTTTTCCTAAAAATTATTCGACTAAATTTGTATTAAGTAATAATTTGAGTCAGGTACTAAATTTATTTTTTAAATAGATTCTGTTAAAGAAACAATAACATATGTTTTTGATTAGTAATGACATCCTGATGAAGAAAATGATATTTTTCGAAACCGGTTGATGTATTTAAACTCAATTCAGTGGTTAATAAAACAAATATAATAAATAAAAATATACTACGTTAAATCTATCAAATATTATATAACTATTTTTAATTATAAGATACGTTGGATTTATAAATGAAAATTACATCAATTGCATCCGCGATATCCGATGACGTTCAGGTACAATTGTCCAGGACCAGGACAGCTCGGCGTTTCGCAGAACGAGGTGCGTTCTGCACACACGGCCGGCTGGTTCCGCGCCCCGGCCGCATATCGCGGGCCATCTCGACCTCTCGCGCACCGAGCAACGGCATTTTTAATTACGGCCGTCCCGTGTTTAACGCGGTCTCGTTACGGGGGAGAGATTCCTCGCCTCTCGTGATTAATCTCGGCCGGGCAGGGCCGGGGCCCCGCCCTCTCGGGGTGCCAACACCGATAACAATACACACACCGGCTACAGACAACGAAACGAGACAGCCGCCATGATTGGACTCGCGCGGGATTTATAGGCTCGCCTCGGAGGAGAGGTGTGGGAAGCGATCGTGATACATGCCGAACTCTTGTAAGACACTAAATTAATATTTGACTCGCTCTGACCGCCGCGCCGTGGCGATTGTGTAATGCCTGTTAGCGGGAATTACCATACCTAACTTCTTCACTTCTTTCGTATTTTACCAGAAAGAACGGTGCTAAATAGTTCAATTAGTATCCAAATATAACATAATACAGATCTCGTACAATTTTGCGTTGTCACGCGTCACTCGCGCTAGGACATCGCAGTGCGCTTCTCGCCTCTAATCTATCATTCTCAATATTCTTCTGTCACCTTCCCCGGAAATCCGAGAGCGGAGAACGCAACCCCTAGAACCTGAGCAGAAACCGACAGGCTGATAATTTGGTTGGGAAACAAACCGTCGGACTCCAGCCTCGCGGCGAAGAGCGATTTCAATAAATTAAAAAATGTAACATATAATTTAACGTTTGGTCAGAGCGGCACGACTCCGAGTGCGTGGATCTCCTCCAATGAGCGCCGCGAAGAGTGAGTTAAGTCGCTCAGTTGACGCCTCGAGTCGGGGGGCGGACGATAGCATCTACCCGCCCTGGCCTGGGCGCTGGGCAGGGCCGCACTCGCGCTGCGGGCGCTGCGGGCATGGGTCCTGAACCCGAGACCCGAGCGTGAATGCTAATTTTATTTACTATAAAAAACAAACGGCTTTATGTGGTAAATTATACGTCTTAATAATTGCTAAAGCCGATGAGAAGTTATCATAATATCTACTTTTTATTGGCTTATATTTTTTTGTATACAAAGTAACATAAAATTGTTATACATTATTAACATCAATGCGAAACATAGGAAGAGCAGTAAAGATCAGTACACGGTCATTAATTTAAACTTAACTATGTTTAAATTAATGACGGTATAATTTACAACTCTATGGAGAGAAGATTGAATCAACCGATGTGTATCGATCTTATCTCTCACCGTAGTCACGCATTTAGATATTAGATATGTGTAGGGTAAGTAGCACATAACTATAATTCTAGAAATAGATAAATAACATTGAAAATAAATAATTAAGTTTTACTCACTCTTAATCACAATTTGTATCGAAACAAAATCTTATAACCTCACATTAGATTTAATAATTCTAAACACTTTGGCAACATTATACCGCCCGACTTGCCGAACTGCACAAGTAAAGATCTGCGACTCCGCAGCCTTGCGGTTATTTTGAATATTTGCCATTTTTTAAGTACAAAGTACAAAGGTCGTAAAATGCCGAGAAATCAACATTTAAAATTTTTTTCATTAAAATTCATTTATTATTAAGGAAAACACATTATTTTTGTGAAGCTGTAATTATTCGGAACAGACGGTCTGTGATATTTTAAATACTAATTAAATGTATTAATTAGAAATAATGGAACGACAGACGTATTAATTTGAAAAGGTTCGAAAAATTTGTCGTTAAAAGTACTATCGCTGTAGCATAGTTGGATAATGCACCTTTCCCTGTTTGGAAAGAGATCCAGGTTCGAATCCCGGTAGCGCAACAACAATATTTTTCGATAAAATTGATTTTATATGTATTGATTATGTATTTTTTATATATCATATTCAAACGTATTACGAAAAGTGTAACTTGTGATTTCAGTTCTGTAGGATAATTGTTTTAAAAAAGATCTATTTTCCACAATGGATTTATTTACTACATATAACTTAGCACAGCTACACAGAGGATTCTTATAAATATAATTCATACGTAGTATTAATATAAACTAATAAAAAAATAAGCAATTGTAAAGGAAACTTTTGGTTGCTAGATGAGAACGTTGGCTGGGCCAATTATTAATACTCGTAAATCCAAAGAGTTTTTCATTGTAAAGCTATAAATTTTCTATATAGATTATTTTCCAAGCCGAATTAGGATTATACTCGTCATGTTGTTTGGTTTGCAGACGAGAGATGGATCTAGAGGCATAGCTCGGTCACAAATATGTTGATGACATGAAGAGGAATGCTTTTATTAATGAACGAGAACTGCATAATGCAGAGACCGGTGGCATAGTTTGGGAATGGACTGTACAAGCCCAAGATTAATTTCTTCCAGGGTTCGAATTAAAATAATCCTATCGTTATTTGATTTATATTCTCAATGTAAAGTTTGCAATAAATATTAAAATTATGATTTGTATGTCCATCTGTGCCTTCCTTCCTTGATGTCTTTATTCAATTATGTTATTTGGATAACTGTTAGTACAGCTATTTCTATTCAGCTTACTGTTACATCATTCTCTAGTGCAGAACCTTAAATGCATTCAATCTTTTTTCCTTGCCGGTCACGTCCACCATATGCTCTAGACTTCATGATTTAAAAATATATTTTCAAATACTAATTAAATATATTAATTAGAAAGATATGCATATAAAATCAATGGTCTCAAAAAAATAACATTAACCGATTATGCTACAGCACACAGTACTTTGAAGACAAATTTTCGAACCCATATGTTACACTTTTCAAATGAATACATATATCGTTCCATTATTTGAAAGCCATTTACTTTCTACATTTTACATCTACGTCGTCAAAGTACTATGTGCTGTAGCATAATCGGTTAGGTACGAATCCCGGTAGCACAACGACAGTATTTTTAGATGAAATTGATTTATATGTATATCTTTTTTACAGACCTATTTTCTGAATAATTACAATTTCACAATAAAAATGTATTCTCCATAATATATATATATTTTTTTCTTTTTAATGTCATATAAACATTTAGTTAAAGTTTGAAATATTTATTGATAGAAAATTAGATTGCTCTATTTATTTTTATGCATAGAAACAAGGTTTTTCATATTTTAAAAATTTTACATAGTATATATTGAATTATCTTAATAGAATTTTTGTCTTTAATAAAGAGTGTCATGTATGGATAAATAAAATGATAAAAAAATGTTTTGACACCTTTGTACAAAGTGGTGATGTGAATTTCATATAACAGAATCAAACCGCAGCTTGTTACGCAAAATGTTCAGAAAAAGTTGAGAAAAAAAAATCCACTTTAATTACATGATGACAGTGCGGTGACAGTATAACGAAAATTATTACTGAATATTGGTAATTGACACTTCAAGAGGGTGTAATAAATATCGGTGGTTCATTTTTGTGATATAAATTATGAACAAATACAATCTTCCAACAGAAACATGATATTTTCTGATATTTATATTATCATATAAAATTTGATCAATTTTGAAACAAAACAGACACATAAAGAGTGAAGTTTTTTATTGCACGTGAGTTGTCATTTATCAAGCGCGTTAACGAATTGTCTGGCGTTTCTATTTCTTGACATACGATATTGTAGATACAATTTTTTTTGCCACTCATTAGTGTGACATCAAGAATCAGCATAATTATCTTGATAAATTATGTTTCAAATAATAGTCTTTGCAAGTGCAACTAATTCATTATTAAAATAAAAGTGAGTTCGCAGGTTTTTGAACTACGGTTTGTACAATAGACATATTACTATACTATTTGTAAATGTTAAATTGTTGTAATAATTATGAATAACTATAATAAAATGTAACAATAAACTTTTTTGATCTTTGGAATGAACAGGCGTGCAATAAATCTACGACTCTTAGTTTAAACATATGAAGCCAGAACATTGGATTTTTTTAACACGTATAAACGGATCGTTCTTAATTAGAAGATTAGTTAATACATTTCTAATGTTCTTATACTTAAACGAGCCAAAGAAGAATATAACACTAAAATTAAATTCGACTACAAAAATCGACTATAATTTATAGAATACTAATTTTTGTCACTGTTGATTTGTCGTAATGTCAATTGTTTGGATGAGGTATTATGTTAAAATATATTTTATTAAGGCGAACGCACTTTTATTGTGAGGTTGTAATTATTCAGAACATAGGTCTGTGATATTTTAAATACTAATTTAATGTATTATATTAATTAAAAAAATAAACATATAAAATTAATTTCATTTAACCGGGATTTGAACATGAATCTCTTCCAATCCGACGAATGTGTATTATCCGATTTCAAATAATGGAATGATAGATGTATTAATTTGAAAAGTGAACATACAGGTTTGAAAATTTGTCGTTATCCACTGTGTTGGTTTAGTTTAATCGGTTAATGCACGTTACTCGGATTGGAAGAGATCCAGGTTCGAATCCCGGTAGCAACAACAATATTTTTCGACGAAATTGATTTTATTTGTATATTTTTCTAATTAATACATTTAATTTGTATATAAAATATATTTACTTATTTTTACGAAACAGGTATATAACGTCATGCAAGAAGACTTGCAGGATTAGATTTAAACAAAGAAGTATATTAATATATATATTCTAAAAAACATGTTAATATACATATGGTTTTATATGTTGTCTTAAGTATAATAGCGCAACCTTTGAACCTCAGGGCATGACTGTATCCCTAGAACGAGACACTTAGCGGCGGACAGGTGTGAATGTGAGAGAGGGAGTGACGTTGTGATAAGGCGAGATCGTGAGGCTGCGGGCTGATGGCGGGGGCGGGGGAGGAGAGGGCGGAGGGAAATGGGAAAGCACGGGGTGCTCGGCAGGGGGAGGGGGAGCGGGCGGCCCCGCCCGACGGGCCGCAATATTTCACCCGCCTAACAAGCTCGTGCCACCTCGCGGCGGATCGGCGAAGTTCACAACTCACGAAAGACATCTTTAATAATAGCGCCTGTTTAATATTTACCCGAACGTATTTAAGCATAATAAATTAATACCATATCGTGGCAGCGGGGCCGAATGAGATCTGTCGAATTAATCATATAAATGTTATCCAAATGTGTGAAGTCTGCAACAGTTCGGTCTGCAGTAAAAGGATCGCTGATCGGTTTACAATAATTATTGAGTGTACGAAAATACAAAGAAAAAAATAACGGAGTTGTTTGAGGCGTACATATTTTTAGAAAAATCAATCAATTTATCTATGTAATCTATTTTTCACTTAAAGTGACTTCCTCGTCAACTCGACGACGTCTACACCGTTGAATCAGGAAATTGAAATATACCACGAAAAACTGTTAAATCTCACTGTCACTTTTGATTTATTTTTCTTTAATATTATTTAATAAGAAAAACATTTTGTTTATAACCACTATTTTTTGATATATCAATATTATTCGATAACTGTGGTATTCTTCTTCAGGAAACAATGTATACTAAAATTACAAATACAAGCATAGATAAAAACAAAACGCATAAGTGGTGGGTGACTAATTAGGAACTGCTGTGAAAACAAATTTAAAAGTATAAATATAAATATAATATAAAAAGTATTTGCTTATGTATAATATTTAATTTATTGTTAACACTTTTTCTTATTTCTTTAATTTCAAATTTATCTAACTGTAAATTTCTAGTATTTGTACGTAAAATTTCTAAACCCGTGTTAATATCAAAATAGTGGTTTATTTTCAAAATATGATTTGCGATTCAAAATAGTTTTGGCTACTTAGACATTTTAAATATAAAAATCTTTTTAATTCTAATATCAAAATTTCTGCAAGCTTTACTTATATAAAATTGATTGCAAATTAATTTGTAGACCCCCGATTTTTTAAAAATATCATCCTATGTATTATATATATATGCTTGCATTTTTAATTTTAGTATACCTACATTGTTTCCTGAAGAAGATTATAGGTATCGAAACATGTTGATGTATCAATAAATAGTGGTTTTAAACAAAGTGCTTTTCTTATTATTTATATAATATGTTGTCACAAAATAATTTTGCAATTGTTGAAGAAGTTATTAAATTGTATAGTTTAACACTTTCTTTTAGCATTTGTACTAAGAATTTTTTTGTATTTTTCATTCCTAAGTCAATTTAATTTATATTATGTACACCGTTATTATTATTCTTGAAAAACATATTTTTATGATATTTCATTATCTATCAGTGAACCTGTCTAGCGCTAAAAATCTATTTATTTTATACTTTTCTTCACTTACTTTACTGAACACGTTGGAAGCTATCGGAATACAGATATTTGCCTAATACATACATCAGCTGTTAAAATACTAATTTTTTTAAATCAATGTCATACCAAGTAGTAATTAAAATCATTTAATTTTCTTGACATTTTTTGTCGGATTTTTTTATGATTGTATCACACAGGCAAAAACAACTACAAAAACTTAATAAATAGCTAATAATGCCCAGTAGTTATTGTCTTATCAAAAATATTTATTAACTGTGATGAACTTTGCTGAACAGATCAACGATTGTATATTCATTAAATAAAAATTGTCGGCTAGCAGCTGTACACACGATTAAAAAAAATATATATATGTATTTTGAGCGTAGCGGTGCTAATGCAGCTAAGCCTTATATTATTATATATTATACAACATTTAATAGCTGATAACTATTAGTCTAATACTGTGCGTAGGTAGCATTTTTTTGAGGCTATTCAATAAGATCCGCAACATTCGACTAACGTTATTATTATTATTATTGCGCTTTAAATAGTAGAGTTAAAAATATTACGCAATTTAAAAATTATATTTAAAAAAATGCATTTTTAAAAGATCGATAAAAAAGTGTTAATGGATTATGACAATAGCGCGAGGCTAGTTGGGCAGCTAATGTACCATCGATTAGCTAACGAGAGTCCAACGGCCGATAAGGACAGCTATCGGGCCCATCTACATCTGTGATTACCACGTGTTTAGTTTTATAATAAAATTCAATGAGAGCCTCGCATAAACAAACCAATGATGGTTCCTTTTTTATATTCTCTATCTTATTATTATCTAGAAATCCTCTAACCGAGCGCCGCCATTAAAGATAAATTATACTTAATTATAGTGTTAGCGCACTGGAAACAAGGTTAACCTCTGAACCTCTTCTTCATCTCTTAACCCTACTGTTACCAATACAATTATTACGAGGACCCCAAACGTATAAATTGTGCAATTATGAATAAGTAACTATTATTTCATTCCAGATTGTAGTCATCATTTGTTATAAATACAACATTAATAATTACCTTCATTATCATGATAGAACCAAGGACGGAAGTCGATTAGCGATTGAATTGTATGTATGTGAAATATTGTTATCGTGGTCATCAAATGACCTTGTCTACGTCAATAATTTACTTGTGAAAAGGTCAGAAAAAATCTGTTCTATTGAAATGTTAAATATCAAAAATGATGTAGGCACACGTATAATTTTTTTAATTAAAGTTTATTACTTTTAAATATAAATTCAATAAATTAATTAGAAAGATATGTTACCTTTTCGAAAATTTGTCGCTGAAAATATTGTCGCTGTAGCATAGTTGGATAATGCACCTTCCCCGGTTTGGAAAGAGATTCAGGTTCGAATCCCGGTGGCGCAACAACAATATTTTTCGATAAAATTGATTTTATATGTATATATTTCTAATTAATATATTTAATTCATATTTAAAATATCACAGACCGTCTGTTCTTAATAATTACAACTTAACAATAAGAATGTGTTCTCCTAATAATGTATTAGTTTTGTTGGTGTTTTTATTTCAGAATCGTTAATTGTTTTCTTTTCAGGCTCATTGAATGTCTGAAAATGAATGAATCGAAACTTAACTATTTGTCCGGGGTCTACTGGCTATCCGGACATAATGCGAGTAAGCAACAGACCACGGTCACCGAAGGGTTAATATCAAAACGAGGTGGGCCGAAATGTTATGATCGATTCTCCTCCAGTCGCTTTGGGAGAGTGACTCCCCACATACTGGCAAGATGGTCCGTAATTGCCTGGCGAGAAGAGTGTGAGGCGTCTGCGGTTGATTGCTCAGGAACTTCGCGACCGATTTGTTACCAGTTATTGACCCTTTATAAAGTGTTTAGCCTCAAATTTATCAGTTTTTATGAGATTTTATTAGAAACCATTTTATATTCAGAGGATGACCGAAAGGATTTTTTGTTTTTTTTTTCTCTCTAGTTTTTTATCGTGTTAGTAAAAAACGATTATGAACGATATTAAATAAAATATTTAGAATTTTAGTTTTTCCAGGGGAAAGGTAGAAATTAATAGCTAACAAAACATTTACATCTATTTACATATAATTTTTCATATTTAAAACTAGTAAATTATAGTTTTGTAATTAAGAAATTATATTCATCCCAACAAATGATTGCAATTGGAATATTCTTCGTATCCTTCATTTTATGAAATACATATAACATTTTAGATTTAAACGACAACTAGTCAGAACTGTCCGTTACAGCCGCGGTACGAAAATCGTAGATCACTCACGAGACGCTGCACAACCTGTCCAACTACAAATTGAATCAATTACTTAGTGATTAATTTTAAACACTACAAAATAAATTATTCCCGCCATCCACCGATTATACTTTACGCACTTGTTTACAAAAATAATGTTATTTTCATTATTTAAAAATGTATCTTGATTTATATTATCACCATAAATGTTCGATCAATCTACAACACTTTCACACCATTAAAACACCATTGAAGTGTTCCGTTTTGCTTTTTTTTTTATGACCGGTCCCGATACCCAAGGGTTGGCTTTATTGTTTAATAATAATAATACCGGAGCCATATGTTTTATACGCGCACTGTCATGGTGTGTTTATGCTGTAATCCTGTCGAAATAGATTGGTTATACTTTTTTTTCATTAAATCTCGATGCTTTTTTGTTTTCCAATATATATCCGGACTCTTCCTGCATTACCGCTCTTTGTTCAACGGCCGCAGCTCGGTTTATTGGACCGAGAGCTTTGTCCTCGCTCGACCGCTGGCCCGGTTTGTTTTTAAATTTTTATAGCGCAGATTTTTTTTTGATTGATTTATCAAAATGTCAGTACTACGATAACTGCTAATAAAAATGTCAAAGAGAATAACACAAGCGTTCATGTTCCGTTTAATTTTGGATCACGGTGCGGGAGTAAAAAATCTTTTGCGTAATTTTAAGGACCAACGCTATTATTTGTGTGCAGGGGAAGATAATGAAAAAAAACCATTACCGCAGTAATATAAGGGTGATAAAGATATATTAATTAGGACGCATGGATAAGTCAATCGTCAGACGTAATCAATAAAAACTGTATACTTCGGACACATTTTCCATAATGTAAATTATAATCTTTTATAACTCATTATGCACCAGAAGATGAAAGGTAGCAGAGGATTCAAAATGTCGGTGGTTTTATATAGGTCAAATCAGCATATCTATAATGCATAGTCGCTAATTTTCGACAGAAGGCGGCACATGAAGAATAAATTTTGTTAAAAATTGTGTGCCCCCGTACACCTTACAAGAAATATCGACCACAGTAAAAGTAGGTATCTAACATTAGAGACAGCGCCCGCGGAGGAAAGACGATGAGATCTGATTAAAAATACTTTCCCCAGATTGATCTCAAGGGGAGTAAAAAACTTAGTTGTAGCCGTCAATTCATAATTAAAAAAATATATATTTGTTTGATTTATATGTATATAAATTTAATCCACGTTAAATAAATAATTTTCTATAATATCATGCTTATGGATAATTTTTAAAGTAAAATGTATTTATCTTACTATATTTAAAAAAAATCGATGCATTGATTCATCAGTATTCTTACTGTTTCAAACCATGCTTGTGCTATGAAAATTGGTCTTCTTGGACAAGTCATGAACCCTTTATTACTAGGTCATATGCAAGTGTCTTACCACTGAACACAACAAGCTCTCATAACCATGAGACACAAGTGTAAATTTCGTAAGTAATAAGACTATGAAATAGTGTATGATAATATATAGAATATCATTATTATTTAGATCTAGTCGCTAAATAAAATATAAAGATATTTAACATTTCGACGACAGTGAGTGGCAGTCTTGTATTTTGGTGTTTATAGTATATACAGATTTTGAATCCTTGGCGAACGTGGTTAAATTTCTTAATTTTTAATCAATTTATCGCTATTTTGTTAGTAATGTACTTTTATAACCGATTGATTTATATTTTAATTTATATAATATAATATATATAGATCACCAGTAGAGCAGGCACATAAATATATATAGATCACCAGTAGAGCAGGCACATAAATATATATAGATCACCAGTAGAGCAGGCACATAAATATATATTTTTTAAATTTAAAAAAAAAAATACAAAAATAGATAAATATTGAAATAAGATATATTTTCCGAATTACGTTACAATGGTTATGAAATAATGGTAATTAGAACGAACCCCCCGCCAGGTCGGGCTAATGGAGCTTTGCATCTCGCTGTGCCCACTGTCAATAGCTGGATCCAGGGTCTCGTCAGGCGCCAGACGTCGTCAAGCAGGTCTTCTCTGGAGTTGGTGCAAAATAAGTTAAATTTTAAACCATAATAATGTAATAAAATCATGAATGCAGGCTGCCGAAATGAAGTATTTTAGGGATGTAGCAGAAGTAACATTATTGGACCGATTGAGCAATATCGCGATAAGAAAGAACTTCGACACGGAGCTCCTACTTCTGATTACAAAAATATCTAAATTAAGGTAGCTTGAACAAGTCTTACGAATGCCGGAAGAACGAATATCAAGATAAGTTTTCTTGGTAATTATTCCGGTATTGAGTCACTTCAGAATAAGCTGGGCTAAGCAGTAACAAAGACTGTATCAAGACAGGATATGGGAACAAAAATAATGAAGATAATGATGATAAATTTAAATAAAATATCAGTTTTGTGTCTAAAGCCTCGGGTCTACGATGATCTCTCAATGAGATTTTGATCTCCAAGAGTCAGTAAAGGTACGTGTACACTGGATACATGTTTCTAATCCACGCGCAAAATTTATGGGGTGGTGCGAACTCGAGTCGAATTTCAGAAATAAAACTCGTCATGGGCACGGGACATAATGCTTTCTTAGACAAATTTGAATTACATCAACTTAATTTAAAATACGAAATAGGTGGATTTGTAACTTTTGTGTTCTGAATATACTTTTTCAAATGAAAAAATAAACTCGAATAATGCATTTAGTATTATATATTCAGGGAATATATGTGAAGGGGACGTATGAGCGGTTACCAATTTTTTTTTTAGCGAATTGCTCGATAATTATTTTATTGGACGCCACTGTTAGAGATTATGGTAGTGGGTTTTTTTATGATAGTGGGGTAGATTATATTATGTTAGTGGGGTAATTTTAACACTCCATACACCTTTTATATGAGTCAAGGGAACTATGGAAAAATGTTCTTAAAGATTTTAAATGGTAATTAAAAGAAACGTACTAGTTTTATTGATTTTTATTGAATAAGATTTTTAATTTATTTTGCTAGTAAAAAATAAACTGCTTATGACATACTTGGAACGAATAAAAACTAATTTATATTTTTCGGTCTTGTTAAATAAATATAATAATTATATTCGTACAACCCCAAAGCAAACAATTTAAAAATTAATTTGTTATTATTAGGAGAACACATTCTTATTGTGAAGTTGTAATTAATCGGAACACAGTTTTGTGATATTTTAAATACTAGTTAATTAATGGAACGATAGATGTATTTATTTGAAAAAATATAACATATAGATTCGAAAATTTGTCGTCAAAAATAATGTTGCTATAGCATAGTTGAATAATGCACCTTCCTCGATTTGGAAAGAGATCCAGATTCGGATCCCGGTGGCGCAACAACAATATTTTTCGACGAAATTGATTTTGTATGTATACCTTTCTAATTAATACATTTAATCAGTAATTTGATAAGTTTAAGAATAACCAATTACACCTAAGGCTTACTCATACGTTAAGAAATGAAAATCTAATTTAAACGATATGAGATGGAACTGTACCAAATTTATATTATTCCTATTCAACTTTTTCTTACGTAATTATTAGTTTAGAAACAAATTTTCCTTTTTTTTTTCATTAAAAATATTAATTAAGAATTCTTTTACAGAGTGACAATGAATTATTTTCTACTGTACTTTGGAGTTTGTTACCCCTGGCTTAAATACTTTTTGGTCCAATATCATTCGCAGCTTATGGATAAGAAAAATAGTATCTCGCTATCTATTGTTGACTCCGTTCAAGTGAGGCTGAAATTGGAGCCAAGTCTTCTGAGAAAATGAATCGGTAAAAATGACCGCCGCCAGATATCCGGTCGGTTCAATGTTCAACATTGTTTTACTAACGAGGCACAGACATACTTCTGTGAAATTATGCGATCACCTTTGAATAGTTGATTAATTAGAAAATACTGTCGGTGTGTCATTGAACTCGTCTTTTTCAACAACTGTATTCATTACAACAACAATTAATATCATTTGTAGAAAATGTTAATATTATAATTTAATCTTAATCTTAAACTTTTAAATTCCTATAATTCACATTCACATATAATTATAATACATATAACATGGGTGTTTACTAAAGATTTACTTTGTAGTACTTTTAAGGTTTCCGTAAGACTGCAAAAATAAGTAAGCTATTTTAGAATGGATAATTGAAGTTAATGAAATTTATAATATGATTTTCAGCTAGTTTTTTTATCCAATTTTTATATATTTTTTGTTCCCTGCAACGTATTTCAGCAGAATTTGATGACTTCGTCAGTTTTAGGGTGATTGATTTATTGACTCTTGATTCCCCTTGGGTACCTCTGATTGACTGCATTCATCCAACGACTGTCCGTTCTTCGAGTGATATTACCTCTCTACAGCTACATATTTTTTTTGGCGAATTCATTTACATTAACTGTTATTGGCTGTTCTCTTATTCACAAGCTTATTGTTATCTTTCCATGCCTGTTTAAAATTTTGTTGAGAGTCCATACCATAATACGATATAACAATGTTACAAAATGAAAAAAACAATACCTGGTACAATCTAATTCGATTAATTGGAGTGAGAATGTGCCACGTAATTAACGTATACCTCTTAAGAGATATATATTGTATGTTGATACAAAAAAAAAAAACAGCCTACAATCAGGAAGCATAACATATTGGGTTGTTGCGGTTTTATTTAATTATTTATTACAAAACCAAAATTACAACAATTAAATCAATGACGTACTCGGTCTGGTATCGAAATAGTTATCGAGACAATTTCTGAGGTCTTTGTCATTGTTAAACGTAATGCCACGTATGTGATTAGAGAGCGACTGAAAGGGTGATAATCTGACGAGGTCGGGACTGTAGGAAAGATGCGGCAGAATTTCTCAGGTGACCTTGTGGATAACCATTTTAACCTTGATAAAGGTGAAATGATATATGCGTAAAAAATATTCATTTTTCTCTACTTCATACTCCTTTATTTAAGTCCAAATATTTAGAAAAACTATACGATATAGGAAAACAGCGAAACTATTTAGAGCAAAAAAATGATATAGAATAGTACGTATTTTTTGTCACAAAAAAACAGAATAGCACTTGAAAAAAACTTCTAAAACCCAATAATATTAGATGACCCAATAATATTTCATTGTTCCCGTCGCTTGAATAAAAATTCTTCTAGCTCGATTTTTCGGCAAAGTCTGCTCTTATGTCTCTAATTGATAGGTTTTACACTGCATTGTGCAAGGAAGTTGAACATATTTCGTAGTATCCAGTAAATGATATATAAATTATATTAATATTATACAACCGTAAGTAATAACGAACTTAGTTTACTCTGACGCATCTATGTGGCAGGTGTAATGATTTTGTGCGGTTGAACATTGTCTCAGAGGTTATATAAAATTCTGAATTACTTATGTAATCAAAATAACTTATATTGAAACACAAATTTCAAACATTAAAAAAAAAATGTTTTGTTAAGGTATGCACTCGTATCGTTTATGAAAAAATAAGTGGTTCGCACATATTCCAAAATAAAATCAATCCGATTTGAAATATGCAACACCCTATTTTAGTGGTGACATCTCTAGGGGTGCAAAAATACCCCGTACTGTGGTGCCTGCTTTTTTTTTTACTTAGAAATCTGTGTGTCCTGTGAGATGACGTAGACATAAGATAACTACGTCACCATGAATACCACCAATCACTTATATCACGCCAGGTAGATATTATTTACATATTCTACGTATTATGTAATATGTAAATACATAATGTATGACAATGATATAAACTTCCGCCGATATATCAGTATTATGTTGCATTCTGACAAAATGTTGATTCAAATGAATAAACCTACACATATACAGGGTGTAACAGACCTAGTCCACAATATTTTACGGCCGGATACCTGACTAAATTACGAGTCAAAAATGTACAAGGAATGTGTGCAAATTTTACACTGTTACGAAAAATATTACTGTATGAAATTCTGAAGTCTACGTATTTCGAAATAAATATTTTCGAAATTTATCCATTATTAATACGTATCTTTGCTTCAGATCCTAAACCATTTTTCAAAAAATAGTCTGACCGCCGGAAATTCTATGACCTTTATATTCAATATATATTTGGAATCAATAACATATTTCAATTAATCGAAATAATCGCATAATTACGATTTTTTGGAAATGCTATTATATCTCTGACATGATTGAGATTAGGCACATATCTCTTGAACATTTTCGACTCGTTTTAGTTATATTGTGGACTAGGTTTGTTACACCCTGTATAAGATATGTTTCCACACATCAATGTAAAATTAAACCCAACTGCCTAACTTACTATGCACGAGGACTAGGGGATGTTCGCCCGAACACCCTTTCATTTGCCTTTCATCTTGACTTCAGTTGACATTATTTTAACAAATAGTTGATAAAAAAAACACTTCTGAAATAAATTTTCTATTCATTTGTAAGCAATCATTTAAAATATAAATAAACCAATACTTAGTTAGTTTTCAGTCATATTATGTAATGAAGTCGATTATTTTGTATGCTAGCAATAAAATTATATAAAGATAGGTATCTTTTATTCTGAGGTTAAATAATATTATACAGCATTATAATACAGCCTTACTTAAAACTTTGATGCCGAGTTGATCCCTTCATGCATGTTTTTAGTTGTAATCTGTAAGTTGATTTAGTTATTATAATTATTAAGGTGTCACTTTTTACAGTTTGATTTTTTAAAGTAGTTGCTTGTTGTAGAAAGGTTTCATAATATCAACAGCGGCTCAATCTTAATCTCAATACCCAATTTAATGAAATATGCTGGTAGATTTTTATTCATTTCCGTTAGGTATTGAACTTTTCGCAAATCCGGATATTAAAATCAGTTAACGGTAGCTGGTTGAACGATAATATAAATTACGATATTTAAAATCAGATTGCATTGGCAATTTTTTCTAAAAACTACGTTAAGAAGATCAAACACAGTTTTGTATAAATGCACTTTGAACGTATCTATTTAGTTAGGACTTGTACTACCATGTAATTCGATGTCACTGTAGTAGTTAGATGATACATTTCTTGTAGAACTGTGCGGCGCTCTGAATGGACCATACCATCTACTGCTGTATGCTGTTCATCTTTGGTTGATTGTGTATTTAATATTACTGCGCCGATGCTACTAAAAATAATAGCCAACGTTAAATAATCTAATGAGCCTATACTAAATGTTTAATTTCTAGTTAATCTTAAGATATTCGTTACATCCTTAAATCAATATGCGATCTTTAATTTGATAATATTCTGGTTCATTGACAGAAGGTTTTCATAAATGGGTTTACCGAGCCGATACCAATACAAGATGGTATTTAGGAAAGAGACGCAATTTTAACTAAATTATTCACCAACATATTTTAGATGTGAATATGAATGAAGAAATGATGACACTCCTTCGATTCGCTGACACTATCGTTGGGTTGCGGAAAGTACAGAGCTGCTATTATACAAGCTATGATCAGTAAACTAAACTCTTACACTAATGTATCTTTAGCTCTGTAACTAATCAAAATCCATCTATGTAGTACAACAGGTGCAAAAACATGGAACCAAATCAGCTTTTTTGGTTCCACGCTGTTTATTTCCAGGTTGGGGCGTGTAGTGCATATAGCAAAAAATTCTAGGAAACAAATATAAATTAAATAATTGGATTAACCTTTAGCTGTATTATTAGCTGTAGCCATGGCACTCTTGTGCAGTCGCCGCATTGCAGCTATTCACATTACTCTGTTCTATCTTTAAGCCAGTGAATTACTCAAGTCATATAATTGGCTATTTATTGAATTAAAAATTCCTTTCGAGTCGTTATCTGTGCTGTTTTTTAACAGAATAACATTAGAAAGGCTTACAACAACCCTTTTACTAATTTGCGAATTTTACTATCTTACTGTTTTTAAAGTGTTGAATTCATGACCGTTCTTTGCATTCGAGGTGCATTTGGTGCATGAATTTGTTTTTGATTAGGGAAAAATAAAAAACAATTAGCAGAACTATTTCCTACGTTAACCTTTAATAAAAATAATTATTTCGTTTAGTTATTACGTGAAGGATTTTCAAACAATAAAATAATCATTTTCAGTCATAAAAAGTGTTCTTAAAAATGTCCATGCACTTTTTATATTGATTTTTAAATGGATAAGAAGGTATTATTTTACGCTAAAACTTAAACTTTAAAAACACTATTAATAGTACTCTAAAATTACAAATAAATACATGGTAGCATTGTATAAATAAAGGATTCGTTTTGTCTAACGACGTTGGTTAAACGAAAGGTCATAATCCTATGTTCAACATATATTATATATGATTGTATAATATCATTGGTAACAGCATAAACTAAATCTATACCTACTGCACACCACTAAATACAGGATATCGGCAATTCCACATAATATATATATTAAAATATATGACTCATCGACTCGACTATCTGACTATCTATATTATGTGATAGATCAGAAAAATATAAACGATGTTGCCAAAATTCCCATCTTGAATTAGACGAATTTATAATTCTGGGAGTCTGAAAATATCGCCTTACGTTGGACACACCGCGCACAAATATTTAAAGGTGATTCAAACAGAAAGGATAATTAATTACAAAAATACAAAAAAAAATCTGATTAAAATTTGTGAAGTGGATGGCCATAGACAGCAGCGCAGAGGTATCGGTGATTATAAAAATCAAACATCGAAAATTTGACGTTACAAATTAGATATGTATTGGTGTATTGTTTGACGAGTACACGTTGTTACTGGCTCGGGGAAGGATACCATTTTGGCTCCGATATAATAAACTTGTGCAAAATATACAAAATAATTATTTTTAAAATAGATGCCTCTAGCTTTTATCACGATTAAATAAAATAAAAAGTCAGCATTGTATCTACTTTTTTAAAGCATTTTGAAAGAAAAAATTGAATCGGAGTGAAATGTTAATTTTATGTGGATATGTGATCTTTTTGTTATGAAGGTATTTTAGATATTTTAAAATATTAATTGTTTATGGATTTAAACCTTCATATTATTTATTACCGAATATTTTAATAATATTAACTTTATAAACGATCTTGATAAGTATATCTTATAATGTGTAATGCTGATAAGCTGTTAATAATAACAAAGCATCCCTTTCTAAAATGGACGTGCTGTGTTAACGTTGATAATTATTATTGTTTCTTTAAAATCTTTGTAAAATATTATTTCACTTTTTAATCTTTTTTTTCTACCGATCTGCGTCCAGTGTTGAAAAAAACTTCTCTTTTTTTTTTTTGTTTACTTCAACTCAATTCTCAAATATTGCCAACTTGCCTGATCATCGCGTCTTCGGACGGGTAAAAGTCTTTACCTGCAAATTTTATACATTAATAATTTTGAAATTATGGATCGACATTTATTTTTAATTCTAAAAAGTGCATTATTTTTTAAAGTTCCACATTGATGATGTCGGAGCACATCCTCTGGGACTGCGTGATTATGAGTGATGCACGTGAGATCATGATTGCGGGATTAAAAGGAATAAGTCATCGGATCCCCCGGAACGATGACCTATTCAGAAATTAAAGTAATCTCGGACGTTTCCAGGAATTTATTATAGTGAGGGTCTCTCGCTGGGGGTTGCTGGGATGGACGATGCCGGGAAGAGCAGTGGCTAGAGAGTCTTAACGGAGCATTCTACTGGGTCTCCCTCGCACCTCTTGCGACCTAGACAGGGTGAATTTCTGCCGGACTGTGACCGAGTTCTGCGATTGCAACACATAAATGTGACGTTTACCTTCCCTTTTTGGGGGTGTATGATTTATATAGCTTCTTTCTGGCTTCTAATTGAATGTGATAACGAGTCTCACGTCAAATTGTATAGGTATGGCTCTGGTACGATGATACCGAAGCCAACCTATGATGATAATGTTAATAATAACTAAATGTAATAAAATAAAAATATATGTAATTATGATGAATCGAAACGAGAGCAAACTCTCAAAACGATTCGGGATAGGGTTTAAATAAATAAAAAAAATAAAAAACTGATGATGTATCTCTCAAAAGTGTCAAATTAAACACCACTGGTCCAATATGATGTACGACATTTCACGAACATCCTATTACGTGCATTTGTGTATTTTTTGTAATGATATTATAAGGTGCAATATAGATGGTATTTGCCAGGAAATGTCAGTGAGTTTTATGCTTGCTCAGTAATGTTTCTAGTCGGCAGAATGAGGTAGTAGAGTCATTTTTTTAAAATTCTTCGAAAAATCTAATTTACTAAACTGTGAGAATTTTTTTAGATATCTTGAAATATGGTAGAGTTACAGATGTTCAAAGTTGCGTGTTTTAAAAGTGTGTGTTTTATCGTGTGACGTCACTTCTTCCGAGTCGACAAGTCGGTACTCGACACTCTAGAGGGACGAGTATGTATTATCAAGTAGGGTTGAGTCAAACGAACACATCGTGGTTTTCTTACAAATCCTTCCTCCATTATCATTAAACGATTATATCCACGAATCAAAAAATCGGTAAATGAACACGTCTCGCCGGAGGAACGATCAACTTTGTACTAATACTATTAGTAATGGCTGGTATGTATACGGTAGATATGTATAATCCGAGGGTTTTTGAAAAAGCCCAACTTTGAACGCCAATATCTCCAAAAGTATTACACGTTTTGAAAAAATTCAAAAAGCATAGTAATCTATTTTTTTTTAACATACTACAAAAGCTAATTTCTGACATGCTCCACTACCTCATTGCCGTAATGGAAAGAGGAGAAGTGAGTCGGTGCCAGATGCCTGGTGCCTGGTGCCTGGTGCCAGGGTACTCTGCCCAGAGACGACGGGCCTTTACGGTTTGGCAGAGCAGCCCGCTGGGACGGCGGTTGAAACAATGACTGGCAGAATCCGCGGCCGGTTCGCACCCCGCTGGGAGTATTATCGGCCCACCCCTCCCTCTCTCCTCCCCCTGCGGGGCCGTGTAACTAGGATGTCCGACAACCATTTGATTGCTCCTCAATTCTATACAGTTTGATTTCAAATAATAATACGGATCCTGATGAATTCTAGTCAGTTTGAACACGAAGAATTTGAGCTGGCTTTGTGATTTTTGAAACTAAAGGCTCGTGTCCATGGAAGTAGACATGATGAGAATTTCAAAGATTTAATTGAGATACATCTTAATACCATGTATACGTGTCGAGATTTTAATCTGGAGATTAAGTTGAGATTAGTAGAACGAGACAAAAACTATTCTGACACGTTAGTATAAGTCATTAAACATTAACATTAATATAAGGCGTTAAAGTACAAACGTTTATTCGATTCAACAACATTTAACTGACGAACGACAATGACATTTAAGTATGACGCAAAAGCTGAGAATTATCTCCGAAAAATCTCTTAGGAGCGGAATCCGTATCTCGAAGATTATCTCGAGTCGAAAATCTCATCAGTTGACACAGGCCATAAGAATACAGAACACCACAATATTTTTAAAATTACAAAATACGCTGTAAACAGTAACTGAATCATATTTACTTATTTAATTTTTGTATTTATAATGATCTTAATTTCTTTTAGTTTTATATTTTTTAGTTTTAAAATTGCGTACATATTTACATTGATCTTTATCGTGACTGTTAAACATTTGAATTATCCGTTATCATTTTTTTGAATACACGGAATATACGTCACATCAATATTCTTACTATTTTCAAACTAAGATAAATGCTTGTGCTATGAAAATAGGACTAACTTGTTGGTGTCCTGGAACCTACGACCACTAGATCACTAGGCCACTACACCACTACACCAACAAGCTACTCAAATATATCTATATAAGTGTTTATTATTTACCTTCATCATTTTTTAAGCACATACATTGATTATACTGTTATCATTTCTCTTCATTTTCTACTTTTACATTTTTCATATTGTTTTGATTACAGTATGTATTTTTTTGATGCCTCTATATAAGCGAACTCGTAAGTGTAATTAATAGTATATTAGTATGCAGTTATCAAAAATAATTTAACCAATACTAGCGATTGTTCAAAACAAAACATCTTCTGTGCACAAATTTTATCATGTTCACAAATAACTAACCATTTGTAAACATGAACACAAAATTAATATACAATATTTCCACAACTTTATGGCAATTTTACTTTGAGTTTTAATGTGCACTTTTAATGGTAGCTATATTTATATTTTTTATAAAGACGTGAACATGAAAATGAGTCATATCATTTTTATGTTAACTAATGCACACAAAAGATACATTTCCAGCCAAGAAGCGATCTACTGTATTCGTTAAGAAATGTAAGATATGAAAGATGGAATAGCCCATAAACGTGGATCGGAGATATAATCTGATTAGTCTGATCAATTCACGAAGTATTGCACAGCCATTCATAAACATGTACGTTATACAAGTATCTTCTTATGTTTTTCATTGCATTTCTACTCTTCTTTGCAGTTGTGTAGTTAGTATGCTATTTAACTTAACTTTTTTCAATTGTTTTATGTCGAGCATAACAATTTTACATAAGTTTAATTCATATTTGTATGTTATTTACTTTATACGAAAAATAACATTTAAGAACACAATGTGAAGTTGTAATTATTCAGAACATAGGTCTGTCATATTTTAAATACTAATTGAAAGTATTCATTAGAAAGATATATATATATATAAAATCAATTTTATCGAAAAATATTGTTGTTGCTACCGGGATTCGAACCCGGATCTGTTTCCAATCCGAGGAAGGTGCATTAGCCAACTATGTTACTGCAGATAATAATTTTCAAACCTATATGTTACACCTTTCAAATTAATACATCTATCGTTCCATTATTTGAAAGCCAAATAACTGTATTTTCTGCTGTAGCATAGTTGGTCAATGTACCTTCCTCGGATTGGAAAGAGATCCAGGTTCGATTCCCGGCAGAAACAACAATATTTTTCGATAAAATTGATTTTATATATATATATTTATAATTAATACATTTAATTAGTATAGACAATAAATATTTTGTATTTTATATATGTTTTAATTTAAGAAAACAAATGAAAAGTATTAAATAATTGCAAATAGTTGATTTTATTGTGTACGTATTGGGTTGCCTCGTGTAGGCAAGTAAACATTATTGTGTACGTATTGGGTTGCCTCGTGTAGGCAAGTAAACATTATTGTGTACGTATTGGGTTGCCTCGTGTAGGCAAGTAAACATTATTGTGTACGTATTGGGTTGCCTCGTGTAGGCAAGTAAACATTTTTGCCGTGACTATAAATCTCGTGACGTTGTAAATGTTTGTATTTCAGTTTTAAAAGTTTGATCAGCTTAGTCAAATTGTTTAACACTGTTAATTAATTTGTTAATTTAATAAACTCTGCAATCATATTTTTAAAATCTGTTTTATTTATTTTTTATTTTATTCAGAAAAGATACAGTTAATTAGTAAATACGGAAATCACAGTGAAAGCTAAAAGATAATTAAATCAATTAAATGTTTTCTCTGAAGATATAAAATACTTTAAACAGTGAGTACAATTTGAATTTTGAGAAGGACTAAGTAGAAAAATGTGGGAAAAAGAAATGAGAATGAAAGTTTTAACATAGGAAATTAAGAACATATTCGAGGGGAAAGGAAAAGAAAAATGGGATAGGGAATAAGATCTGAGCGATAAAAATAGTCTTTTAAAATTTATGTATTGAATTTAGATTTGATTGAGGTAAGTGTAGTATTGAAAATGTCTAGTTCGTTTAGGTGTGAATTGAAATAAAGGGGTGCTCGGTAGAAAAATGAGTTTTATTTGGCATTGGTGTTGCAATGTGGAAGATTGAATGTAAGATTAGTTCTAGTTGACCTGGCTGGCGCTCGAATAGATATGCGTCTGAGTAAATCTGGACAATCTACTTTAGAGTTGGTTATTTTGTGTAGAAAAATGACATCGGCCATGTCTCTTCGAGTTTGTTGTGATGGAACTTTGAAAAAGATAGATGACTCAGCAGTGCTAGTTAGGGTACGATAACTACGAAAGTAAGTTTTTGTAAGTATTTGAGGAAGCTGTTTAGTATTTTTTCGATTCTATTGCTGTATGTGGTATATCTTGGATTTTATACTTGGGAGGCATATTCGATAATACTTCGGACATATGAGAAGTACAGTGTTTCCATGGTGTTTATGTTATTGAATTTACTTCAATATCTTTAGTACAGGTTCAACTGCGGGAAAAAAACTTAGGTAATTCTGTAAGGAAACGATTTCTGATAGTACACACTTAGACTTAGAACACTACACATTTAGAACACGTAATCTTAGCGCAGGTTGCGGGGAACATTTTAAGGTTATTCTATGCGAATCAGCGAAGGAAACCTGTGCCATAACTACCCAAGGAAGAAAGGCGACGCATGGTGGGACGATGGCATAAAGAAACTCGCGAAAGAAAAGAAGAAAATGTGGCTTTATCTTTTGACAGTTAATGGAGATGAATACTCGAGAGCAAAAGATCTGTACGATACTTGTAAGAAAAAATTTAAAGCTGGTGTGAAAGAAAGGAAAGAGCGGCTGAAAAGAGAGAAATGAGCGAAATAATATAAAATTCTTCTGGAAGGCGGTCAAAAAATCGCGATGTGGTACTGTAAGCAGTGGTATGAAAGCTATTACGTCAGTAAATTGAGAAATGTTAGTGGTTGCGGTCGAAATAAAAGATAGACGTATGAAATGAGAGTGAAGAGAATACAAATAAGAAACCCCTCGAGAGCCTCTCTGAGATAAGCATGAATGACGAAAACGTTATGAATGGAATAAATATGGAAGAAATAAAGTGTGCATTAAAGCATATGAAGAATAGTAAGACTGTGGGGTATGATAATGCTACTTCCGAGTATATCAAGGATGGTGGCCCATTAGTTGTCTCGTGGCTTCATGCGCTCTTCAATCAAGTAGAGCAGTTATTATGCCTCTCTACAAAGGTAAAGGGTCGCGTATAGAATGCGGTAACTATATGACAATCAGTCTATTAAGCTCGGTGGGTAAACTACATAGAAGAATTTTTATAGAAACACCAAGAACACTGAAGTATGGAAGTGAGGCCTGGAGTTGGCAGAAAAGGAACGAAATCAGACTGAATACAGTGAAAATGAGATGACTTAGGGGTATATGTGGCAAATCCATTTATGACAGTGTAAAAAATGAAGATATAAGGAAATCTGATCTTAGTATAGTGAGTAAGACTAAGAAAGGATCAAAAATGTGGTTTGACCTTGTAGAACGGATGACTTGAGAGAGAATGGTAAGAAAGGTATGTGACAAGTGTTGATGGCACCAGAAATAAAGGACGTCCGCGGAAGACTTGACACGACCAGGCAAACCAGATACTGAAGGATGGTTCTGTTAGAAGCCTCAATAATCATCGAGCTTGTATGAGAAAATGTATGTAAGAAGAGTGTGGCCCTCTATCCTCTCTGCCTACTCCTGCGGAGAAACGTCGTGATGGTAAGTAAGTAAGTAAGTAGGTTGCACATTAGATTCCCGATAGTATTTATTCAGACTATAAACACTACACACTTAGAACTCATAATCTTAGAGCAGGTTACACTCTAAGATAAGAGCAATTCAGTTTTAAGTCCAATTCCTTTTTTTTGGACTATAGAAAAATGATGACTAACCTTTAGGATATATTTATTAATAGGCCAGATTTGATTGGATTTAGACACTCCCCGCCCAGGAATGCAGACCTTATTAGTAATGGGACGAATTTTGTTTTATATAAGGAATTTGTTCGGGTACGGGTGACTCGTTGGATCTCCTTGGGTGGGTAGTAAGTCGACCTGGGTGGATAGGACTCCACCTACGCGCCTACGTCTCACTCTCCATACTTCGTGTTTTGCAACTCCGTTAGTCTGTCCGTGTAAGTCTGACTCAATCCATTTTGTGTCTCATCCACTATCCCTCTTTTTGATAAATGGTTCCCTGAGTGTCTGCCTTCAACTCCTGCACCTTATTTTCCATATGTATATAAAAATATATTTAATGGATTTATTTTATATGATTTTAATGAATAAAGACAGCACTTAAGGGACGCTGGAGGGTCTTAATTTTAAAATCTTTGCCATAATTACTAATAACCACATTGAATTACTTATCTTTGTTCGTTTTGCACATATTTTAATATGTTATTGAATTAAAGTCGCGTATTTTTATTGGCTTGATGAGTGGGACCGACAAGGAAGCCTTGGGTTCTAAACCGGTCCCGGGAAAGGATGAATCCCCCCCCCCCTCTCCAGCTGTACTTTTAAAAAAAAAGGTCACGAGGCCCAATTGCTGTAGTAAAACACATTACAAAAACTCCCAGACTCAAGAAAATCACATAAATGTGTTGTGACGTCACCGGGTATCAAACCCTGAGCCTCCAGTGTGGGAAACCAGTATTATGTCCACTAGACTGCGAGGGCCGACCTTTTCTGTTGTCTGCCTGAAACTATTTGCGGGGTTTTGATTAGTATATAAATGACCCCTTTGGATAGAAAATACCTTTTAATTCAATTTTTAATCAAGACATATATAAAAAGTGTACTAATCTAACCTAACCTAACCAAACATAAACAGATGGACTACTGAAGTAAAGAGAGCATATGAACTATGATCATCCGTATTAAATCTAAAACAAAAGACAACAATATAAACTGAGTAAGTAAACAGCGGGCAGTTTAACAGAAATAGTCCATCCTTCAGTATGTGGAGTATTTCGTTTGAATTCATCGTATAAATTTAATTAGAATAGATACATTAACAAAAGTTTGAAGATGTCAATATGAATATTTATTTTCATTAAGTTGGCATTAGAGCGTCATTCGGCTGTACAAAGTTTGCTTATTTTTTAAAAATAGAATTGCGTACATGGAATACATGTCACATCAACATTCTTACTATTTTCAAAATAGGGCTAACTTGCCGATCTCCTGTAACGAGGCTCAAACCCCCGACTATTAGATAACCAGGCCAGCCAGCCAGGTTAAGAACCACAATACCAATAAGCTACTCAGTTTGCTAAAACAATTCCTGCCTATTAAAACTATATTATACGTACGAGAATAATGTACTACCAACATTTATTGCAGTCGTAAATATCGTGTGAAATGGAAAAAATATTTGATGCAATGCATTGGTACCTGCTGCGGTGTTACGACAAATACAAAATAATATGTAAACGCAGTATTTTATTATACCAGTATTATTTCGACTGTAAACCATTTCAGCATCGATGTCATCGCCTACACTAGCAGATAAATGAGAATCATTATGTATTACTTTGTATAGGTAGGTAACATCACATACAGAGGCGTAACTGTGCCAACGCGGTGCATTGGGGGCCAAAAAGTTCGCGTACAATAATTTGCCCGGCATTAATATTCTTACGAATATCGATACCTTTTCCATCGTTTATAATACGAGGGCCAAGTAAAAAATAAAGTTCCCTACGCTGTACACTCGCCACGCGAGATGCTAGGCGAAATCCGGCAACACTGCTTTGATTGTTGGTCCCTTAACTACATCCCCACTACCGGGAGCAAACGCTGCGATGCTCAGTAAAGGCCTGACAGCCATCCGCTATGGAACCCGCCATCGCCGTTACCGCCAGGTGTGAAATCCGTTCGGTGATTCGATTTTTAAACGCGAAGAAGCTTAAACCTGTTGAAATTCATCGACAGTTGGAAGAAGTTTATGGAACAGCTTGCATCAGCGTCCAACACGTCCGCAAATGGTGCAGGGAGTTCTCCGAAGGACGCACAGACGTCCACGACGAGCAAAGGAGTGGGAGGCCATCGGTGTCGGACGAAGTCGTGGCGAAGATTGAGCGCATTCTCCTCGAAGATCGGAGAGTAACGCTTCGGGAGCTTGCTGTCCAGGTTCCTGAGCACAAATTTGGTTGTAAATTGCTTGACCATGCCCCCTACAGCCCTGATCTTGCTCCTAGCGACTTCCACTTGTTTCCGAAATTGAAGCAACACTTGGGTGGACAACGTTTCAATACAGATGAAGAGGTGAAAGAAGCGGTCACCAAGTTCATCGGCGGCCTAGCGGCGGGTTTTCAGAAGTGGATAACTCGTCAGGAAAAATGCATAGAAAAATCAGGAGACTATGTAAAAAAATAGAATAAAGTACAAGTTTTCAGATGGTTTACTTATTTATTGCAATAAAAAATACCTTATACCTGAAAAAAATGTAGGAACCTTATTTTTTACTTGCCCCTCGTAATAATCCACAGTTAAGATATGAAATAATAAAATTTAATAAATCGTTTCTCAATAATATGGATGTTTAGTAGTGCCTCGCTAATTTATATGTCTGGCTAGAGACCAGACCATTGCTGTAAAATTAAAATAGATATAAAGTAAGGTAAGTATTTTTTAAATTGCAAGTGTGTATAAACATCTAAGAAAACATATGTTTTTTAATGAAAATGGGAATGATTAATTTTGTTCTTACTGTTTATTGAATAAACCACGGAGTATGTACCAATATTCGTATATCTTAAATACGATAGTTATTTAGGGAGCCCTTTTTTGCATTCTGCATTGGGTCCCAATTTTTATTACGTTGTTGTAGATACGCTACTGACTATATTATAATAATTTCTTATTTCAGTCCATCCGTGCCACCGTCGCACTCAATTACGTATCAAGTGTGCAGTTATCGTGTCAAACTAAGCAAATGATTTCACCATTGTATTATATTTGAGTATGAGGATAGTTAGACCCGTATGAGTTTTTGTCCTAAATATAACTTCACTATATAAAAATCATTAGAATTTAAAAAAAAAAAACTCACCATAATTATTAGTCCAAGAGTAAAACAAATGAATGTGTTGTTCTAAAATAAGAATAGGACAGAGACAATTATCATACAACTGCCAAGAGAATTGAAATCAAATGTAAACTGCTATAAAAAATGGCTAATAGGTAGGATAAACGGCTAAAAGGTTTCAAATGAAAAATAAAACGTAAATTGCCTGCCCTTCAGATTTTTTTTCTTAATTGTTCTCAAATTTTTTGTTTATGTTCTAAAATTTTTAAAGATTAATTAATATAAACGCCCTAAACTCAAAACCTTTCTAAAAAAAGTGTATAAAATTAATCAATTATAAATTGAAGGAAATTATTTAATACAAATTAGATGTATTAATTAGAAAGATATACATATAAAATCAATTTTTAGAAATAATATTATTGTTTCTACCGGGATTCGAACCTGGACGTCTTCCTATCCGGAGAAACGCATTAACCGATTATGCTACACCAACGCAGTGAGTTGACGACAAATTTTCGAATTGATACGTTGCACTTTCAAATTGATATATCTGCCGTTCCATAATTTGAAAAAAAATTGTCTTCAACTCACTATGTTGGTGTAGCATAACCGGTTAATACATTTCTCCGGATAGGAAGAGATCCAGGTTCGAATCTCGGTAGTAACAACAATATTTTTTCCGTAAATTAATTTTATATGTACATATTTCTAATTAATACATTTAATTTGTATTAAAAATATCACAGACAGTTTTGAAAAAATTGCAACTTCACAATAAGAATATGGAGAATTATTAAGTTCTCAAACGATTAAACTGCCTGCCTAAAGTAACAACCACATATTATATTAATGAGAATATATATAAAATATTTATTATATTGTCTATAGATAATAGATATTTGTTATTTAAATCTCGGCATTTCTCTAATATAACGGCAATTTGCTGTTGTATTTTTATTCCTCGCGTGATCTTCCAGACTACACGACGCCATGCGTGCGCTTCCTCATGCTACAGAAAACAAATGCTCTTATTGGCGGTGTTCACATTTTGGGTGGACGGTGTCCGCGGTAGTACCTAATATCGTCACAAACCCCTGGAACACCGCTGACCGATGAAACAATGGCTATTTTCATAATAGGTACGCGTATCTGTTGTGTCATCGCGCGGTTACACGCTATGATTGTTCGTGATTCGGTTCCAGGGAACGAGCGGCGCCCGTCACAACACTGCAGCTCCTAACAATACTTCATTGAAGGTACACCGATTAATTAGAGTTCGCGTGGAACCTCATTCATAGGTACCTAAGTATTTATGAATATTAAATATATCTCGTGTTCGAATAGGTTTCACATTAAAACGCACTGTTGGGATATTCGCGTAAGCTGGTAACTTTTTTGTATTACAATTCCAAATAGGTACTGATTAAATATACTAATTATAAAGATATACATGTAAAATCAATTCTATCGATAAATATTTGGAATTCGAACCTGGATCTTTTCCAATCCGGGGAAGATCCATTACCAACTATGCTACAGCGACAATTTTCGAACCTGTATGTTTCATTTTTTCAAATTAATATCGTGACATTACTATAATACTATACTAACCTACTATAATATGCTTTACACCGGCTGCACGATGACATGTCGTGATTTTTGAACTGTAAAGTGAGATACAGAATAAAATACAAACAGTTTTTAAAAATTCCATATATTGTGACGTATTTCGACCTCCGGTTCGCTCAAGGGAAAACGTGAGATGCGTGGTCTTTATCTTAATCTTTACTCTTCCAGAGCAATCCACAATTTGAGTTCAGTGTTTGATGTTCCGAATCACCCCGTATTATACTCGGTGTCTCCTCGCACCGCAAACGTCATGAAGACTGGGTCATCTACTTATTGGCAAAGCGCCGAAACCCTTGCGTCCTCATGTTGTAGAATAGATTGAGCAGATGGAACCTAAGCGTCTTCCAATCGTGCTTAGCCTTCACGATGAAATTAGTATTGTTATCCGAATTATGCATTACTGACATCGTGTTAAGAAGGGATGTATTATATCCTGCAAATACAGAAATGAAATAACAAAAACTCTACACTAACATGATACAGGGTAACACAGATGCCTAATATTTTATATTATTCTCACCCTTCCTTGTTTAAATATAAAATCACATTTTTTTAATAATAACTTCACGAGCAGCTTATTTCACACGCTCTGAGCCATCAACGGAAAACACCATAGAGAAATTCCTTCCCGCGGTGCAATGTTGCCATATGCGAAATGTCAACTCAAAATAATATCTCGTGATCGGTCGGTACCATAACATAACGTTATAATATATAACAAAAGAATTAAAATTAAAACAGTACATTAAAAGTTATTATGATTATTGTCATAATTGAAAAATTAAGTAATCCTTTTATATAGAAAAAATATTTACAATTTTCACTGTTTCACTGTTCACAGCAGAATTTCGTAAATATTTTATCGCATACTTTTCTAAAATAATGTTAAATAGTTTTATCTTAATTTTGATTCAGAATTGACTTTCTGGCAGTCGAAATCATAATAAGTGTTTAAAATTAGTACAATATTTATACAGATTGGCTAGACGAAATTTTTTGAAAAATTACTTATTCGAATATCTTACAGTTCTCATGCATACATTTGATTGAACAAAGATTTGGAACATCCACATGGGGAAATAATGATGAGCTAAACGTTATTGTGACTGTTATTATGCGTTTGATATTTCTTTTATATCAATGATTGGTAACTGATATTTAACTGTTTGAGGTTTAGTTTCCAGTATATCAGTGATTGCTCGCTGAATCACGAATAATCAGTTACTAATCATGGTTACAATCGAACACAAATTTCGCAATCACAGTCACAATAACAGTTAAAATAACGGTTTAGCTCATCACTATGAGGAAGACTGCGCGGGGCGCGGTAATCTGAAAGGTAATTTTACGAAAAATCATAAATTATTAAATACATAACTTATTTTTCCCCGAGTTTCTAATCTATGTATGTAACTTGTAAGTATATAAAACAATCAAAATTTTAAAAATCTCTTTTATGTCTATCGTCCACCAAGATACTTATTTAATTAAATATGGCACGGTAATGAAAAGTTTAATATTGAACAATAATGTATTTATTTATACATAGTCATTGCTGAAAACAAGATCAATAATGATGATATACATAACGCAGTTACCTTAAAAAACAGGGGAAAGAACAATAATGTCTTTAAAAATAATGAAAATATAACATAATTTTAATTTTTTTTTGTAAACAAAAGATAGTATAGGTATATTTTATTGAAAACAATTTTAATTGTGAAATTATAATTTTAAAACATACTGGTAACCAATATTTTTTCGCTAGATAGTTATTTTCTGTAACTAACTAACTAACTTACCATCAAGGCGTTTCCCCCGCGGGGGTAGCCATAAAAGATAGAGCGCCACACTATTCCGTTCTTACACACAATTCTTGCCACACCCACATTCGTATTCATACAAGCTCGTCGATTATTGAGGCTTACAGGACCGTATTTTAGAATCTGGTTAGCCTGGTTGTGCCAAATCTACTGCAGACGTCTTCTATTTCTGGTGCTATCTACACTTGCGTCATATATATTTCTTACCATTCTCTCCTCATTCATCCGTTCCATTTGACCAAACCATCTTTCTCAATTTTACTCAGTATACTTAGATCAGCTTTACATTCTTTCCTTATTTCTTTTTTCTTTACTCTCTCATAAATGATTCTGTCACATACACGCCCAAGTGATCTCATTTCCACTACATTCAGTTTACTTTCGTTCCTCTTCTGCTAGCTCTAGGTCTCACTTCCATGCATCGGTATTCTTGATCTTTCTATTAAAATTCTTCCATATAGTTTGCCCACCGAGCTTAGTAGACTAATAGTTACCTATAGTTACCGCAATCCAAACGCGACTCTTTACCTTTGTAGAGAGGCATAATAACTGCTCTCCCCCAATCTAACGGAGAGTGGCTCTCCTCTAAACACTGAGTGAAGAGCGCATGAATTCAGGATGAATTCAATCTCAGGACTTCAAATTTTAATAGTTGACAAATTTCCTTTAGAAATTATTCCATTCGCTTCATTCCCTGCAGTGACCCTCTTTTTTCTGTGTTTATTTTAAATTGATTAATCTAATATATTTTAAAAGAGAAAGTAAATATTTTATAAAAACGTTTAATGACACAACATTTATAACTCATTGTATAGTTTTTACGACAATCCAAAATTATTTTTGGAACATGAATGAAATACACGTAGATGTTGATTTATTGTTAATATAAATTGCTTCATCGCCGATTAAAAAAACATTTTTTTCATAAATAATTTTATCTCTTATTTTTACACTCATCGTTCACTAGAGTGGGGTCAGTCAGGCCGTTGTGAAATGGAATATCACATATTATGATACTTGGATACGTTTTATGACGAACGTCTGCCATTGTCTATAATTGAAAACGGAGTGCTCGGTGTCGGTGAAGTGTTTCCCTGCGTGAGGAGCAGTCAGTTCCGCTCGGTAAGGCAGAAGAAATATTTATATTTTATTTTAATGAATCCACCGACATTTATGTTTACCTCACTTCCTTTCTTAACCCTAAAAAGTTTGGTGGACTTAAAAACTCCACATTTCAGTACATCTTGTTAAAAAAACAATTAAGTATTTATATTGTGGATGAATTAAATTCCACAAACACGCAGCCATAAGAATCAATTCTATCACAGGAATATTAATATGTCTAAATTGTATTATAATTAAATTATTATTTAGAAATTGCTTCATTTTCAGGATTGTTATTCTAAAAATGGTTGTCACCATCTAAAAATTATTGGCGATATCAATACAGAAGGAACATTTAGAAGTATTTTGCAATATTATAATTTAAAAAATTATTTAGATTATAGTAGAACCTCGAATATCTGAGTTAATATAGACCTAACCTATCTCGGAAATTAAAAAATGTAATAACAGGGACAAACGCTGCTAATACGTATTGGTTATTTTTGATGCGGTTTAAAATAGCTTTAATTCAAATACAAGTAGTATGCCAATTTAACATAAGAAAAAATTTAATTCTTTATACGTGAATTTTATTATTTTGCAATTGTTCCTCGCTTCTTTGTTCGTCCACAATTAGAAAAATAGTTTTATTTTCTTTAATTTTAAATTTATGTGCAATTGTTATAGACTATATAAATGTATCCATGACATAGTGGGCACCTATCATAGAGCAAACAATTTAAAGAGGGGGCGTATGACGTATCTACACAAAAGTGCGGTTGGCAGGGTATTATATAAAAGTATGCTAGATATAGATTGGTCAGTGTTACCAACAACAGATGGAGTATTATTATGAAAACATGGTCCGACAAAACCTATCAAGAGCCATGTATGGATGAAATTTACCCGATTTCCATCGGTTGGTCGTACGTCAGATGAAGATATAGGGGAAGACGGGAATACGGGATGAACAATACCCACAAGAAGTCATACAGAAGGGGTGATCACGTCAAACCTGGTAAATTCTGATTTCAATAAATGAAAGAAAGGTTGTGTATAACGGGCTTGAAGGTACTTAAACGCAGTAGGTAGATATATACATACAGGTAGATACATTTCATATTATATAGATCATACATGAGCTATATATACATTAGGTGATTTGTAGGTTAATTCTAACTTGCAACACTTTTCCAGTGTCGCTCCCAGTCGCAAGGAATGTTGAAAAAATTATAACACAATTAATTGATGTAGACCCCGAGATACCTCTTGAGGGTTAAAACTTATTATACACATCAGTTGTAATATCACGTATTATCCACATGCTGAACAGCCTACTTTCATAGTTATTAGTGTAGAAAAGGATATAATAATACAACAAAATTACTCAAAAATTCACAAGAAATGGAAAATATTATGCCAGGGATAGGCACCAATGATAGGTAAGGAGAATTCTTCATTTTTTCAATTTTGAGATTGTCTCGTCTTACAATTATTACTTACTGAGTCTAATTACGATATTATAAAACATTAATTCATAATAATTATCATAACTTAACACCAATTACATGCGGATACACAACGCTTCGCTACCTTACACATATTTTGAAAATGACGTCTGTTGAATACAATGACGTCTACAGTGTGGGTCGTCAAACACGACATGTTTCGTGCTCGTGCTCGGCAGATACATTTTTATTCTTCTCATTTAGCCCGTCACGTTCATTGCTGACCACTTGTCTCTCTCGTAACTTAACCAAGATCCCTGGTCCTGTACGGCTCCAACAAAAGCCACCGGTCTACTTTATGTGTAGGTGAGTACAGTAATATATCCAGCCAACTGCCAACGTCTCCAAGAACGCACTGCAACATGTTGCAAGTGCGAGTACGTAAGTGAGTGAGTGAGAAAAAATCCACGGTTGCCGACATTGTAAAAACTGTCGCGAAACTAAAATGGAACTATGCCGTGCACGTAGTGAAACTGTCCGATGAGCGTCGGAGTGGTGAAATCCTGTAAATTCTGGTTGTGCAAAAGAAGTTGGACTGCCATTATTTGGACCGATTTTTATTATGTCCAATTTTTTCAACATTATTTAAAATAATTTATACTATTCTCTATAATAAGGTCCAGAATGGCGAGAAGTGGAGGCAAGCAATTCACGCCGTAGAATCAAAACAATGGACCACAATGAGATAAATATATGTACTTATATAATAATATCGTAATACTATTTACAAAAAAAGTATATTTTTATACCATTTTATGAATATCTTTTAAAAGGTTTAATAATTTTTTTTAACGTATTCCTGGCGCAACTTCGAACAATATTTTGAATAGAATTTAGTATTTTTGAAATATTAAAAAAGAATAATATTTTTCAATGAAATTGATTTGAATTCAATTTTAGCAACACAATATGTAATACATTTGTGATTATTAATATATCAATACTTTTGGAAGATAACTCTAATCTAAGATGTAGATAACTCTATCACCCGATTTTTGAGATTCATTTTTTTTTTGTTCCAGTGGCGATAAATCGGCGATTTTCTTATAGCTGGCATCAATATAAAATTATAATTAATTTTATTTATATTTTAAATAATTCTATAACAAGATTATTAAGTTTGGACGTATCACATTAAACCCTCAGCTTATCATGATAGTACATGGATACTCGTACGCAGTTATAATGTCAATTTGTGTTACCGTGAGGAATGTGTAATTTTAAATGAAAAAAAAATGCTTGTTTTAGTTTTAATGGCTACAAAATAGTTATTATATTTTTAGTCAAAATCTTCGGCAGTCCCTCATTACACATCACAAGGATGACGTCTCCCATGGGTCATAATTGTGAGTCTGAGTATGGCAGAGGAGTCCTATTCTCGAACCATATACCTGTCCACATGTAGTCAGGGTAGTTGTGAGCGACGAATCTCCCTTCACAATTTTTGTGACCACATATGAGTAATCCTTATGAGTACATTGCCGCTCGGCTTATTGGGATGGCAGAGGCATAGACCTGTGCGTGGAATTGTTTAAGATGTAGGTGATATTGCACATAACCACCAACACAAACTCTTGGAATAATGGAGGCCTTGGTCCAGTGGCAAGGGTGGTCCGAGACGACTGGAGTTCTCCGTTACTTTGCACCCTTTTCCGGTCTATACACAGGACTCTGTACAGACTTCAATATCAGGTGACATATGCGAAATAATGCATAAATTCAGTCAATTATGGTCTGACATCTGACACCTGGAAATATTGAGTTTATAATGTGAAATATTGATAAATATGATAATATAACGAAAGTACCGATCTGTGTCTAGCGGTAAATCTTTGTTACTGCATGGTTATGGAAGGATTAAAAAAGCAACCCATTGATTCTATGTCAAAACAGGTGAATTCTGTATGAAGAGTAAAATAAAATATTTTTTGGTCCTTTCTACAAATTCGTTTTTCAATTAAAATACGCATTTTTTAAATTGAGTATTTCTTTGAATGCTCTCATCTGATGTTAGTTTGCCGAAATGCAGTTAGCTTTATAACGAAATGTAAAGATTCGTGCGATGTAAACAACAACGTCTCAAATTTGATACATTCTTAATGTGATAATTCAGTTTGCCTTATAACGATGAACGATGTTTCCAGTTGAACATTATTCATTATTAAATTAAACCAGATCTCGGTGTTTTGATTCACGCACATTTAAGCAGCGAATATATTTCTCTTGTTAAACACCTAATTCAGACATTATCTGGTTAAGAGATGCGTCGTATCATAAACGCGGGCCGCATTTTATTTAATAATACCCACAAATATTAGAGAGTAGCCTGCGTCCGCAGGTACTGGATGGCTGCTCTGCCGGGCAGGTGGAGGGAATCGCCGATTTTCGTAAATCAACTACCGAAGCATTGTTAGGAATTATCGCTGGTGAAAGAGCCTCGCTCTACACCGGCGAGAAATACGTCTATCCCTCGTTGCCCTTCGTAACTCGAATCCGTTCCGAGATTACGAAAAAATCGTAAGAAAATACATCACACCGAGTAAAAAAAGTCAAGACTAGATTCTAACTCGGTTATCGCGCACTAGACGCAAGTTCTCCTTTCGACAATTTTGTTCAGCCGTTTCACCGCCGGTTTGACGCGGTCGAATGAGCTTTAGGAGTGAGCTGAACAGAGTTAAAAAGGTAAGTCGGTTCTGAAACCTCCGCCATTTCCGTATTGTTATGTAGCACTTCCGGTTTTTCATTTTTATTTATGGCCTCGACTCGGGAGGAGGTGGGGATTTTCTGTTTAATTACACGTTCTTTTTTTATTGCGTTTTGTTGTGTTCCTGTATTTCGCGGTTGAAAATAAATCAGTAGGTACGTAAGCATAGCTCGATTTATGTTTTTCATTTAAGTCAAGACATATCATAGCCGAAATTATATAAATTGATCATACTGTTTTATTAGTTAGTATACTGGAGATTACACACACATTAGTTAAAATGTTATCATTTGTTTTTGCATTAAATTGTACATTAAAAATCAATTATTATTATTATATCGTTCATACTATTAGTTATGTTTTGTTTTGAGATGTTACTTTAACAATAAGTGATGCGTGGTATTATAATTATATTATTGTATACTGTGATATTTAAACTGCATGCCGAGGTCTGGATAGCCTACTTTGGTGACTTGGGATGATTGGGCGTCTAATGGACGAATCAGAGTCGAGAATCGAACTCGGAAGCCGTACTCCGGAGGAATATGGCGGAGATTATGAGTAAGATCACCGCGGTGGACCCAGAGATGGATGATCCTGGTCCACCCGCGCGTTAAGGAGAGACCCCGCTGCGGCATGCGAGTGATGGCCGATGGATGGGCGTTATGGACAAGGCTGAGACGAGATGGTGTCCGGTCTGTCTCCTGGAGTGAGAGATGAATCCTGGCGCGGGCGATAAACTATATTTAGATAAGCTTCGTAAATAGAAGAAATAAATTAAATAAATCTAGCTCAGAGGCAAGTTGACTTGAAGAAGAAAGATCTAAAGATCATTTTTCGTGCTTCCAATGTCGGGATTAATTATGTGAAGTGAAAATCAGTATGCTTTTGAATCAATTATCATTCCATCTGAGGCAGCAGGAGATACCAGAGCACACATACACAATTGAGGACCCAAACTGAGCTAGATTGGTGGCTTCCTAACCTCTAGGGCCCAAAGGCACCGTAACAATACAATAACTGTGTTGTAGTAATATTAAATAAAATCCACAAGATTCAATATCATGTTTTCATTATAAATACATACATGTATTCACTTAAAAAAATCTAGAATAATCTTAATGTCGTGTCTTGCAACATCAGGACACAATCATCTTAATGAATCATAATGATGGATGAAAATCACATCACATGAAATCGCCAAACAATTAATAAGCATAAAAACCTTTGCAGTTTCCTTTTTGCCAGGATGTACAAACGATTGAATCAATAATTTAAATATGATCTAATTGAATATATCACAATGTAGGTTAATTTTATTAAAATGTGTAAAAACCGTTTATTTCATTATCTCGATGAAACCATCAAGTTTTAAAAACATTCCGAGGGCCCGAGTCCGCCGCAGTCCGTTCTAAATAAAATTTGAATATTAATTGCGCACTGAGTGTGCGCTTAATTTATGGTGGAAATAATGTCAGAGTTAGCCAATGGCTCGCAGGGCTGCGCCAAGTCGCGCAGGCTGCACCAGGGCGGCATTATTACCATTCGAATAATTATAAAAATAAATTACACGTCGAGACTATTACACTTTTAAGAATGATTGATTAGTTTTCAAATCAATCATTTTATAATATTTTATAATATAATATTTTCATATTTTTATTTGTTATCTTTGTTTTATTAACCACTCTTAATTGAGTTTAAATACATCTACCGGTTTCGAAAAATACCATTTTCTTCTTCAGGATGTCATAACTAATTAAAAACATATATTATTGTTTCTTTACCAGAATCTATTTTTAACCTTTCCCTGGCCACGCAGTAACAAAGGTTTACCGATTAAATCGTATTTTTATAAATATCCAAAATGTAAAACTTACATGCTACCTAGTCATGAAAAATCAAGAACTGACTAGTGGAAAATCACTTATGTAAAGCGTATCATAATAAAATAAAAAAATTGAATTCACTGCTGTATAAAATTGATGCGTTGGATGCTATCTGCGTTAAAAATACCACTTGTACATACTTGTATTTGTAAATAAATAGAGATAAATATGAAGATTATGTTAGATGGGTCTTTTGACGAATGCGTTATAATAATAACGTTTGAGAATAAAATGAGCGTATCAAATTATATTTATAGTACATATTTGAAAGTCTTTTAAGTTTGTAAAAGCATTCTGTTCCCATTTAAAGTGCTTAACCCTTACTACGCGTCATCTTTCAACAACAACATTTTCAGTACGCGGCACCGTTTCAAGAATATTTATACTTTAATTTAAATCATAAATACGAGAGTAAAAAATAATTGGTATCGCTTGAGAAGATCAATAATAGATAAATATATTTTCTGTTTACTAAAAGAAACAGAGACATGCTTAGAATTGACAGAATATATAAACAAAAATATCTCATACTGATGGGTCACCACTCGAGCGACGTCGCCATGTTGGTCCGTTGTACAAGGTCGGAACACTGCGCCGCGCGCCTTATATTACAGACTCCTTTTCAAGTGGAACACCAATAAATCACACGCAAATGTTTATCATTAAAATCGTTATCTTGAAGAACAGTTTAGGGGCAGAGACACTTCATTTTTATTAATAGTCTGAATACTGTAAAGATTTAAAAATGTTTTGAGGTGTGATATATTTTAAAACAAGGATATACACATAAGGACACTTTACAAGCACCACACATAAATTTTGTAAGGGACATTTTTTTTTCCTGAATTTTCGTATTGCCGCAAACGTGACATCGTCTTCGGGGTTTGTTATTTTTAAGTATTGGTGGAATGGGTTCTGGCATATGGTCGGCTAGTGTTTTGGGCAAAATTCTGTGTGGAGTATGGCTTGTTGAAGGTGTTGGATGTGGTGTATTGATAATTGGTACAGAGTATTTTTCTAAGAGCTGTCTAATTACGCTCAGCTGAAATTCAGCTAATGTTTTTTTGTTACCGGTGACAAATTTATACATATTATAGCCATTCAATAAATATAAATCAATTATGTGAAATGCTACTTTTTTGTACCATTTCACAGATTTCCTCATACATGATAAGCTACTAAGCATCATGTCAGTTTTGTCCACCGCACCCATAGATTTATTATACACGATTATGCACTTTGGCTTCAGTATAGGCTCACCCGTTTGATAATGGTTTTTCCCAGTGCATTCAAAAGATTCGTCATGTAAAGTGGTAAGGATATGCACATCTCTTCTGTCACACCATTTGAGGGCCAATAATGGACTGTTCTTCTTAGCCTCTATTTCTCCCTTTTTTAGTTTTTTAAAATCTGGCATCCCTTTCCGATTTTTTCTCACCGTCCCACATGCATTCGTTCGGTTAGTATGAAGGTATTTAAATAACGTCGGACTTGTGTACCAATTATCACACCACAAATTATGGCCTTTACCGATATAATCATTTAAGAGGGTAGTGACAACAGCTCCAGAAACTCCAATATTTTGATCATCCACTATTTCCGTTCCTTGTCCACAGTAAATTATGAAATCAACGATGTAGCCTGTCATTACGTCACATAAAACAAACATTTTGATGCCAAAACGATGTCGTTTTTTTGGAAGATATTGTTTGAATTTAAGCCGGCCTTTAAAAACAATAATACTTTCGTCAATACATAAATTTTCATGTGGGACCATTGTTTCTTTAAATATTTTACGGGTATGTTCTAATAATAATCGAAGTTTTACGAGTTTATCTTGCGAAGCTAATTCATATGGGTCAGAGAAATGTAGCATCTGTAGTAACAATTGGTACTGATCTCTCGGCATTGTTTTACCGAAAATTGGACTCGCGAGTAAGGGATCAGTACTCCAGTGTTCTTCAATAGACAAATGCTTATTTCTTGTCATAAGCATTGCTGTTGCAAAAAATACATACATTTCTTGTACGGTGGTATCTTTCCATTTATGTGAACGTGATTTTGGCCCGTGTTCCTTCTTATTAAAATTAAAATAATAAAATTTATTAGTTTCCTCCACAATTTTTGACATGATCGAAAAGTTGAGGAAATGTTCGAAAAAAATTGATTCTGATGAATTTTCAGAAAAAATGTTGGTTGTTATGCCAGATTGGAAGTCATCAAATTCATAAATGATGGGAATGTGAGGTCCAGAAGTCCAAGATTGCAAATATTGTCCAACGTCTTCCTCGATAGGTTGTGCTTCGGTATATAAATCGTCACTAACTATGTCACATGGTTCTAATTCTTCTTCACTCATTTCATAATCAGAGTCTAATTCTTGAATAAGGTCACCAATTTGTTCTTCATGCAAATTTTGCCGCTCCATTTTAAAGAATACTTTTTTTACAGTGGAAAGTAATATAAAATTAAATTTAAATTTGACAAAAACACGCACAAAAACGCACACAAAATGTAAACTCACATAAAAGTTTTGGTTCCGAATTATAATTCAACTCACTATAACAACTCCGAAACACGACACGAAAAGAAAAAAGAGCACACCTAACACTTGCAAAAAAATGTTTAAATAGTTTGTGATAAATGAATGTTCCGTTAAACCAATGTATACTGAAAATAATGCATCGGAGCAGAGTCCGCTTTCGACGAGTTCGCTTTCGAAACTGCGCGTGCGCGCCGCTCAATCTTAATATGGCGGCAATTTTTCAAACTGATAAGGACTTGAGATCGATGGACGAGGTCCCGAAAAATGTCATTTTTGGTAACCTAACAAAATAATCTCGAGTGTATCTCGGAGATGTCGCTAAGGTGACGAAATAAGGAATTTTACTGTACAAATTTGAGAGTTCTATAACGAATACTCCCGATTTTACCGACATCCAAACGTCATATACCAAATATGATACAACCGCAGTGTGGGCCTATACCATGGCGCGACAAATGTGATACAACCGCGCCAGGCGGGTTAAAAAACTCAAATTTCTTGCGGTAACACGAGTTGACAGGATGGCTGCCTAAAATATTTTTAGCATGGTATGGTAAAGGTTAAAATCTATTACTTAAAAAAAAAACAATTATTTAAAAAATAAATTTAGTGAGTTAGGTACTATAAAAATAGATTCTGGTAAAGAAACAATAATATATATTTTTAGTTAGTAATGACATCATGAAGAAGAAAATGGTATTTTTCGAAACCGGTAGATGTATTTAAACTCAATTAAGTGGTTAATAAAACAAGGATAACAAATAAAAATATGAATGTTAACCACAAAGTTAATATTGTTATATAAAATTTGCAAACAAAGTAATAATTATCAATGTTACGCGCATACTATTTGGTACAACAAGGCACACACAACAGTATAGCGCGCACACAATGTTTAATAATACTTATTCTTCATGTGCCGCCTTCTATCGAACGTTGGCTACCATGTTGCTAGTATGTTGTCGTATCCTGTATAAGATCACTAACATGTTGGACATTGAACAACTTTTTAAAGTTACACAGCCAAGATAATCTTTTCCTACCTACGCCTCTGTTATCTTCTGTCTTCCCCTGCATAATGTATTGTAAAATATCATATTTTTCATTGCGGAGAATGTGTCCGAAGTGTATAACTTTCATTGATAGTTGATAGTGGTTAGTTAACTTGATTTATTTATTCATCTTAATATATCTTCATTAGTAATGTGGCCAACCAATGAGATCTTTAATATACCGATCTCTCATGGTTCCATTTGGCACTGACATTTTTTTGAGCTCAAAAATGTCGATTGAATTTCAACATATATTTTGTTTTAAGTATGCAAATATGATCAAGTTTAAGGTCTTAACTTATTTTCAATATTATTAATACTACACTGTAAGATTAAATAAATAAAAAATAAAATAAAACATTGTAAATTAATAATAATGATCTATAAATTGAAATAAATAACTGACGCAGTTGGAACTTTCAGCTTTTACTATTTATTTTAATATTCGTTAAATAGAGTTGGTGTGTACGCAAGAAATAAAGAATTTGGAACCCTTTTCACTCAAATTAGACAAAAATGTTTGTTGGAACCTTGTTATTCTAAGGGATAGAGCTACAAGATAATTACCCTACAAGTAGTACTTCCCCAGCGCACAAATAATAAGATTGATCCTTAAAATTGCGCAAAAGATTATGTGGACATCTTAATCCAGAATTAAAGAAAATATTTCTAATTACATGATTAGTTAATGAATTGCAAGCACGGTAAATATTGAATGAAACAAATAACATACTTTCGATTTAATATTATTATTTATAATAATATTATTATTTTAACCGCTGATTGAACAATAATAAATATTTCGACTGTGGAAAGTATCTGTAGGAAAAAAAAATATCTCGATTTTATTTTTAACAAATAAATCACACGGTTTAAAGTTGTTTTCTTTTTAAATTAAATAAAACAAACATGTAAAATAACAGTTTATATATTATTTTTATAACATATGTCAACTTAAAATATTATATTTAACATTACAAAATATAGTGATGTAATCGTATTAAATATTTTTCAACTCAATTGTTTTAAAAGTACGTTATTATGATGTGGTAGTGGTTCCGATGGTCGTCAAAATGAGTTAGTTGCGCCACAGGGGCGGCATTATACCTCACTTGCGGGCGGCACCCAGCCTCGCGCCCCTGGGCAAGGCTTCTCGTACATTGTACACCCATACCAGAGTGTTTAATGGCGGCAATTCTGACATCTGCCTGTAGAGCTAATGGGCTAATCCAAAAGTGGAGGCAACCAAGCGAAATTTAACGGTCAAATGTACAAACAAAAACCTCCACGCGAACAATCGAATTAGTAAATTGTTAAAGTTTTTCTGCATCTTAAGTCCGCCATTGTTGGGCTGTTTACGTGCTGTGCCAGTACCTCCAGTCTAACGCTGCATTGTTTTATGAAAAATTTACATATATTTCATTTTCCTTTGTTAATTTGCAATGTCGCTTTGTCCCCCGTTGATTTGAGAGTTTGCGTAAACTCTATTAATTAATTTTAAATTATTCTTATTACGCACAATTTAAACTGTGAGCGAGTTTGTGTGCATGTGGGTTGGTAACCTGGAGGGAGAGGTTATTATTATACTAGTCTAATTTCCGTTTCCATGTAAGGTAAAATTGCTCAGGCGTATGCGTGGTAATTCTATTTATAATAGATTTGAAGTTAAACAAATCAGTAGTAAATGTAAAACTGATGTGAACATAATCAACAGGATTAAGAGAGATCTTACGTGATATGGTTATATATAAGGAATAAATGGGGGATAAAACGGCCTGTCGCCGTGTAGATACTTGCAAATATGACTATATGTATTGTTATGAATCTGAATAAAAACAGAGTATTCGGCAGGCGGAAGCCATTCTCGATTTTGCCGCCGTGATGTGCCTGTATTGAACATATTTTGTGTTTCATTTCTCTTCGACCTCATAATCATCATCATATTTACCGGTTAAGGGAAGTCGAAATCGGCAAACCATCCTTGTCTACATTCTTGTTTCCTGTACGGAACAGTTAGATTACAGTAAGGCCAAATACGAAGTTCTAACAAAATGCTTTTGTTAAGGAGAACACATTCTTATTGTGAATTTGTAATTATTCAGAACAGACGGTCTGTGATGTTTTAAATACAAATCTAATGTATTAATTATAAAAATTATTATTATTTGTCATAAAAAAATACTGGCGTTATAACACAATTGGTACTGTACTTCCCCGGATTAGAAATATAGATCCAGGTTCGAATCCCGGTAGCGCAAAAACAATATTTTTCGACAAATTTGATTTTATATGTATATGTTTATAATTAATACATTAAATTAGTATTTAAAGCATCACATACCTATGTTCTGAATAATTACAACTTCACAATAAGAATGTGTTCTCCTTAATAATATAAGTTGTATCAATGTGTCCAGAATTTAATAAAAATGAATTGATAATTCTGGCGTCTGCAGTCGGTTTACTCAAAGGTATTTGAGATTCCGCAAAAACAATGTAGATGGCTTTCAAATAATGGAACGACGTATGTATTCATTTGAAAAAGTTTAACATATAGGTTCGAAAATTTGTCATGAAAAATACCGGCGCTATAACACAATTGGTTGTGTACTTCCCCGGATTGGAAATAGAGATCCAGGTTCGAATCCCGGTAGCGCAAAAACAATACTTTTCGATAAAATTGATTTTATACGCATATCTTTCTAATTAATACATTTCATTAATATTTAAAATATCACATACCTACATTTTAAATAATTACAACTTCACAATAAGAATGTGTGCTCCTTGATAATCTATTTTTATTCTTAATTAAAATATTTCTTAACTAAGTTTTGAGTCAACATTATAAAATTATAGCTTAATATTGAATTGTAATAAGGTAGGTATATTATTTCCCTTACATGTATGAAATGTATAATATGGTATTTGTTATTCATTAATTCAAACTAGAATATATGTTTGTACCGTTAATTTCCCCAATAAATAAATAAATAATTTTGTCGTTTATCATAAACATACTTTAATTTCTAGTTTGGTTTCTAAATTGGTCATCGCTATGATCGCTATAACATAACTAGTTGTGATATTTTTCTATCTGTATTACTTATGGTTGATGTGATAATGGAAATATACGTGTTTGGAGATTATTCATCGACAACTTATTATTATTATTTTATAATCGTATACTTTCGTCGTAAATACGCTAGATGGCAATGCAAATTAGCAAAAGATAATAATGAATATTAATATTAATTTCCAATTTTTATGCAATGTGCAATAGATGTCACTGATTAAGGCCTCCGATTGATGTTGCTGTTCAAACCAGATAAATAAATTACATATCGACGGATTAATACGTAGCTGGCAGTGGTGGAAAGTTTTGCGACCGATATATTCGGCGCTGGGCCGTAGAGAGAATGTTTTATTTTTTACATATTCAATGCATTTAGATTACAAAACGAAAATATCTGTCGGCAGATAGATAGATGTATTCATTTGAAAAGTGTAACATATGAGTTTGAAAATTTGTCGTCAAAAGTACTGTCGCTGTAGCACAGTTGGATAATGCACCTTCCCCGGATTGGAAAAAGATCCAGGTTTGAATTCCGGTAGCGCAACAACAATATTTTTTGATTAAATTGGTTTTGTATGTATATATTTCTAATTAATACATTTAAAATATCACAAAGGTATGTTCTGAATAATTACAACTTCACAATAAGAATGTGTTCTCCTTAATGAAACAATTAATTGGTTTAGTAACAGTTTACTCATGTTTACATTATTATAGAGGTCTGTATATACAAATATATGTTTCTGATATAACTATGCAATATTCTGTAACTGTTGCCTTTCGTAATAAAAAATAAACAATTTATGAATTTTAAAATAATTTTTGACATTTAGAAGCGCGTGTTTCACCTGAGAGAACTCGAGGTACTTTCAAATCTCCTTATATTTTAATAAAACAGATGATTGTCTGATAGGAATACATATATCAGAAAGAATATCTTCAACACCACCTGTTAAAATAACACTTAATAATTTCGGAAATTTTTTCACCTGTATAAAAATCGGTTAAATTTCTTGTATAATTCTGATACTAATGGTTTCCTTTATATGCACAAAATCAAAACCATAAAGTTGGCAAAAAAATCTTTAATACTTGTCGAATTGTTTCACACTCAATTTAAATAATGCTGTTAGGTTCGTAGTACGCCATTTTAATAAGTTTTATATTAAGGAAATTTCTAAAAAAATATATTGTTTTTTTTAAATTTTATTTGTAATGAGTTGTGTATGATGATTCCATTTGAGATAAGGATCAAATATAATTTCTAAGCATTTAATTTGGTCAGTACGTTCTATATAATTGCATTGACACGTATCGTCGTCCGAGTTGGAACAATTGTGAACTTTTATTTTGTAAGCATACGAGGGTTGCCCATTTTCTTTTATGCTCGAAGTTAGATATTTAGTTTTATTGGTATTAAGTGTTAAGGTGTTCAGGTCGAGCCATTTATTTAACAATACTTATACCTTTCTCGGCTTTTTTAAATACTGCTGACTATGTATCGGCTTAGAATTGAAGAACAGTGTCATTCGCAAAACAAGTAACGCTTCTGTTAAAAGAAATTTTGCATAGGTCATTAATATATATTAAGAATAGTATTGGACTTAATGTGCTTCCCTGTGGGACTCCGAAGTAAGTGGAAAGAGGATTGCTTGAAATTTCTTTAATACGAACTCGTTGATTCCTGTCCGTGATGTAACTTTTAAACATATCAAGTTCTTTGCCTAAGATTCCAATACATATTCAATTCATTGTCCACTTGTGTGCTTCTGAAGTGTTATGTAATATTGTTTATTTTCTAATTATGTGTTTTTGAAGTGCTCATTTAGTTTCCTTCTAAACTCTTTTATATATTTTATTTCTTTAATTTGTGTAGGGGAGCTACTGAAATTTTTTATTCCTAAATATATAAAATTTTGCTGATAGTGTTTGGTGTTACATTTAGGGATTTTAAAGTTATTTTTAAACCTTAATGACGTGCTTGTTAAAAATTATACAGTGTTATTTTATTTAATTAATTGATTAATTGAGATTTTTTTCGTAAATGTTTTCTTAACCTTTACCATACCATGCTAAAAATACCCAACGCAGCCATGCTGTCAACTCGTGTTACTGCAAGAAATTCGAGTTTTTTTAACACTTTAAATGGGAATAAAATGCTTTTACAAGCTTAAATGGCTTTAAAATAGTTAATGTCATAGTTACAATAAATATAATAAGAAATAATAAATATGATTATTAAATACGTTCATTTTTTTCTCAAATATTGTTCTTGTAACGCATTTATCAAAAGATCCATTTAATATTTTTCACGTAGTACAAGTGGTATTTTTAACGTAGATAGCATGCAACACAACAATTTTATATAGTATTGAATTCAAAAATGATTTTTTTTATTATGATTCGCTTTACATAATTGGTTTTCCACTACTCATTTCTAAGCGCAAATGATTATTTTAGGACTAGATAAAATGTAAGTTTTACATTGTGCATATTTATAGAAATATGATTTAGCTGGCACGGTAGATCTATGTTACTACACGGCTAGGGAAGGGTTAAAGTAAAGAACTTAGGCTTATTGAATTAAGTAATTATCGCATATAAATAAAAAACCTGCCACTGTGCCATATTTTTGTAGATTTTTTTAAAAGGAAACTTACATACCTATTATTCATTATTTACTTCTGAAATTTTCTTTTTCAAAAGATAAACGAACAATTTTATTTGTAGATTAGTTAAAAATTTCATAATTACAATTCTTTTCTAGATTTTAAATGTTACATATTATTTGTACTTACAGTGAACTGAAATTTGCATAATATATGTTTTTATAAAGAGACATGCTGTACCGATTAATTTAATAATGTAAATATTATTAATTATCATGTTTAACATTGTCATTGTATCAAACCATTCAGGAATGGTAACAAATCATTTATGACTTGTTTAGATTTGTGAAAATCATTTCATTATTTTGGAAGTGGAAGTTGCGTTAATCCTCATAAAAGATTTATTATTGTGCATTTTGTCAAGGTAAATTTTCATATTTTAATCATCTTTTAACAACAATCTACGTTCAGTATTGAATAGAGGCCTCTTTTTTTCCCTTTCAAACTAAGACGCAACAGACATCTTCCTTGATGTCATCCGATCACCGCGCAAGACATATGTTGGGTAAAATGATAATTATTTAATATTCATCGTTAGTGTTCATCTAATCGTTACACACTCACTAAAAAGTATTTTATTACAACAGACAATACGAACGTATAACTGATATTGTAAAAAATCCCAATCATTGGATGTTAGCAGTGTAATAACATATGATAAACAATGAAGGAGTTTATGATACTCTGGAACAATGCAATGAGGGAAGAGGGAGACGAGAATGCTTCACAGAGCACCAGAGCGGGGGAAGTGCGAGGAAGACGACCGGTGACCGCTTCCACAGACCACGGAAGATTGGAATGTGAGATTTAAGAGCATGGGAATGTTATACTGAAGAATACAGAGTGTACTAAATATTATTGTAGACATTAAATATATGAATACATGTTATGCCAAGTTATGTTGGTTAATCTGACACAGATTTAGCACAATGTAGTTTCTCCTTGTTTGAAATTAAAGTGCCCATATTACCATCTTTAGCGACAATATAATCCTGATTATCAAACAATGAAAATTGTGGATAATTAAATGTATTAAAAATATTCGTTTCGAATTTGGATCTCTTTTCCAATCCGGGGATGATGAATTACCAAATATACTACAGCAACGACAAATTTTTGAACCTATATGTTACACTTTTTCAAATGAATACATCAGTCGTTCCATTATTTGAAACCCATCTTCATTGTTTTCACGGAATGTCAAATACTTTATTAACAATATTTTTCGATAAAATTGATTTTATATGTATATTTTTATAATTAATACATTTAAAACATCACAGACCGTCTGTTCTGAATAATTACAACATCACAATAAAAATGTGTTCTCCATAATAATACATTTTAATATAAATAGTTGTGTAAGTAATTAATGGTTAATGGAACTGGATGTTATCCATTTAATAATTTTGGAAAAAATATTTATTACGCGATTTATAATGTACTTATACACTATTTCTACAGTTATGTCGAGTGATATTTGTGCGATATAATTAAGTAATGAATGCACATGGGCCCTCGAGGCACGCGACAGTATATATAAATCGATCCATATCGGTTGTTTCATTGTTCTCTCCGTACAATATACCCAGACAATGTTTAATGTGCAATGTCAATCAAGGCGAGTGTCCGTTTCCGTAAACAGGTACCCTATGTTAGAAGAAATCATGTAGATTACTAATGTTTCTTCTTTTTCTGGAACCTCTCCAATTAATGCATATTGACAACCAGCGCCGGCGTAACGCACAGGCGGAGCAGGCGTTAAATCAAGTGGCGGCTAAATCAAGGGGACGGCCGAAAAATATATTAAAATTGAAAAACAAAATTCCAAGTTGCAAAATAATAATAAAAATAATCCAAGAAAGTAAATCTAAAAAAAAAATTATAGTTATTTACAAATAAAGCGGTGATTTGTAGTCAACACTAGTGTCCAAAACATCTTTCAGTAAAAGGCCGCCCTTGAGCAAGTTTCAAAATGCCGGCCTAACAAATTACCGCCCCTAACAACGTATGTGGCACGCGGGTGGCCGATTTAGAGGATGGCCAATTCATGCGGATGGTTTTACAAAAATTGAAAAGATCAGTCACTAGGGCGGGAAAAAACAATCTCGCCTGTGGCGGCAAAAAGTCTAGCGCCGGCGCTGTTGACAAGGCGCTGAACAGCTCGGCGTCGCGTGTTATTCCTGTCGATGAGTCAGTAAAGTTATGTATGTACCGGATGCATCATTCCATTTTTTTAAATCCAGAATCGGAACATGTGATGATTTTTGAAACGCTATGCGCTGAATTGTCATTTATCCGCTTTCGAGATGAATCTCCGTGAGAAATGTCATCCATGGACACACGCCTTTAAGGCCTGTATTCATTATAACTTTTCAATCAAACTTTGATATTTAAGTGTCAGTAAAGATACGAGTGTAGTTAATAAATACTGCATTATGCACACTGGAGTCGAATGTCCGAGAGAAATCTCATACACTATGTTTCTGAGAGAGCACTTTCGCTATCTCACAATTTCCTTCTTCCTTCTATTTTCCACTGTAACTGATTATACCTATCGCTGCCAATGTATTAAGAGTTTTTGCTTTTCAACAATTATCAAATGTTTAAATTATTAAATATTTACCTTGACCGGCACAATTATGTTCTTTGTTTGTGACATGCATAAAGTTGTTAAAATATTTTAATATTAAATTAAATATTATTTTTATTACTTAATCACACAATACAGTGACAATCACAGTTCAATCAATAGTTATGACTCGTTACAATATTGATTAATTATCAAGTGATATAATATATAAATGATTCTATGATTTTTGTGACTGGAAAAATAAAGAAATAATTCGTCAAATGATTATTGGCGACGTTGCAATTCTTCAGAACTTGAACAGACTTGAACCCAGGACCTATTGCCGATCGAACCCTCTCCCAGCTGAGTTTTCTAAACAACGTGTCATCAGTGACAGATAATCACGATAATCTTTGCCGAACTTTCTCGATACATTATAATATGATATTTCAGCCGATTTGTAACTAATGTAATTTTAAGCAACTAGCTTATTAAATGACAAAAATGTTGTCCGGAACATTGTTTGCCCAGAATTTTTGATCACATTTGTTCGCCTATAATTATTCGCCCGTAAAATTTTTATTTCACATCGCTTGTTGAAACATTTTTCGATGAATATGTTGAAAAAAAACATATTTTTGTTAAATGTTTTCATTAATATTGACATTTTTGATTTTGTTGACTGTGCAAAAAATTATTTAATTTGTTCGGAACACTTAAATTCGTTTTAACTTTGCTTTATTATTAGATATAGTTCATATACCATTAATAATAATTATTATATTGGATAATTTTTTTAGCGTCATTTTCATAAAAAAATTCACTTGAAGGACGCTCTACACATAAATTGTTTATAGTTCCACATTATCTTTGTATTTAAAATTTAAAATTATTATTTGAACTGAACGGAAATGGTTTTTTGAAAAGGTGTGTTTTTAGTCTCTTCTCAAATAAAGTCTCTGATGAACTGTTATTACGGAGGGCAAAGAGTTCCACGCTTTTGGGCCTGCCACCGCAAATGCCCGTTCACTTTTAGTAATTTTAGTTTAGTAACTTAGACTTCTGGCAACGGCTGATGGTTCTACAACTTTTCCTGCGGCTGAAGTATAGGCTGATCAGAGAGTTACAGAAACGCCATTTTATGTGTCACTTTGTACATCAACCAGCACAATTTAAATTCAACTCTTTCAGGGAACCGGAGCCAATGCAGCTCGTGCAAAACGGATATTATACGAGAGAATTTAGATATATATTATCCACACTACCGCGTTTAGAATGGATTGTAGTCTAGTCCACACGTAACACCACAAATGTATTTACACTCAGGAGGAAGATGTCTCAACTGATAAAAGCATGCACTGACAGTCTTGCCGATTTGTGAATTCATTGCAAGGTCTGAATCTATGTGCACTCCTAACAACTTAACTGCAAATTTAGCATTCATACAATAACAAACATTGATTTCTATATTAAGTGTTGGCTTTCAAGCTATTGCTGTCCATAGTAGCTCTATTTTGAATGGATTCAATGGAAGTCTGTTTTGTGCCATCAATTCGCATAATTTTCTCAACGCATTTTGTTAACTTTTTAAAAATAATTTCGTATGTACCTACGTACATTGATATAGAAGTAACAAATATATTTTTCGAAAGTAAATATTTATCAATAACGTATTATTTTAATATACCTATGAGGCGAGCAATTTTACAAATAAAGAATTGTGCGGTAACAAATGTGGACCGCGAACAATTGTGGCAAGGGAATTGTAGGCGAACAATCGTGGCGGGAAACGAATGTAATGTATCAAAAATTACCACGGTTAGTATAAATATTTTTTTAAATAGGCAATCCACTCTTAAAGAGTGATTTGTACGATTAATCAAGTTAAAACTTTATTTGATGTAAAAAAATACAATAATATTATAGAGTAGGAAATATTATATTACAAGTCAATACCATTGTCGTTCAAAAATGTTATTATATAAATTAAATTTGGCGAGTTAAGGGAAATAAGATAAAACAAGTTAACCGGGAGTTGAAAATTACCATTGGTGAGATTACTGTAAAAAAACCTGTGATCCGCAATGGACAGGCAAAAAAGATATGGTCAGGGGTTTCTTCCTCGACACTACGCTCATATATTGGGGAATCTATTAAGTTCAATCTGAATAAATGTGAGGCTACCTGGTAATGCCCAACTCTCATTCCAGAGATATTTGATATTGTTCTTTTGGAGACTTTCCTTTTAGAGAAGCAGAGGGTGCGGGGAATAGATCTTATGATTACATAGTTCAGATAGAATTCGTACGTTTATTTTATCATATTAATTAGTATAGCTCATTTATCAGAACAGTATATCGGCATTAAAAGGTTCAAATCCCGGTGGCAGCTCAGTTTTATTTCAAAATAAAAATGTATACTTGTCCGAATTATTTTCGGAACGCTGATCGTCGTTGATATTGAATTTGAATTTATTTATCCGCCAGTACGGATAATATAATAATATGATTGTATTTTTTAATTTTTTATTCCCAAAACGACATATCGGTAACTATGTGCTTACATACGCGTTTGAAAGAAAGTTTGACAATATAAACAACTCATTTGTGTGTACGGCGCGTGCCGGCAAGTTTATCATAAGTGCGAATAAATTTATAATAAAAATTTGCACAAGGTTTTCGAGCAGCCGTAAATCTTCCCCCGAGGTTGAGCACAACCATTAAACACGGGTGCTTAGTGCTTACCTAATGCGCGCACCGTGCGCTCAGACTCCGCGCACGCCGCTACCCCTAACGCTACCCTGCACTCCCTGAGGGCGACATTACTGTTTAACAACTGATTTTTGTTGTTCTTCGCGCTATATGTACAAAAAGGTCATTCAATTTTTAAACTTTAATCGGAGCTAATTTTATTAGAACTTCATGCGTTATTTGTGTATAACTACTAGACACAACTTGGTCCACTACTCTGCTTCAACAGCGTGAACTGCTTGTCTCCATTCTTCGCGACTAGCGCGACGTGCAGCGAGACTCCGTTCATGTCTCGGACTAGATCTGTCTATTTTGTTGGAGATTGACCTCTCCCTCACTCAGTTCTTGTACTTTTTCAGTGATCACTAATTTGTCCAGGCTACTTCCATCTCTTCTAGCATCACGTGCAAAGTACGAAATAATTGTTTTCTTGCATGTTGTGGAGTCTTTCTTTAGTACAGTTTCTGAAAACAGAGTTCACTCGACTGCAATCTAAACAATCTAATTTTAAGACTACGATAATTCCAATTTTTTCATAGCACTTTTAATTTATGCGCATTAATTCATTGTCCCCTATACTATTCACACTTTCATAAATAAAGGTGTTTATATACATTCGCAACTGAAAAAAGAGATATGTTATTTGCGCTAACAGTCTGAATCCTTAAGCCGACATATTAATGTGGTACTACTGTACATGTATATTGATAATATTAGAAGAACACATTCTTATTGTGAAATTGTAATTATATTATCGCAATAAGAATGTGTTCTCCTAATAATAAAAAGTTGTATCAATGCGTCCAAACTTTAATAAAAATGAATTGATAATTCTGGCGTCTGCTATCAGATTACTCAAAGGTATTTGAGATTCCGTGAAAATAAGATAGATGGCTCTTTCAAATAATGAAACGATTAAATGTATTAACATCAAAAAGGTAACATATAGGTTGGAAAATTTGTCGCTAAAAATATCGTAGCTGTAGCATAGTTGGATAATGCACCTTTCCCGGTTTGGAAAGAGATCCAGGTTCGAATCCCGATTTCGCAACAACAATATTTTTTGATCAAATTGGTTTTATATATCTTCCTAATTAATATATTTAATATATCAATAATGTTTTATAAACACAGGAAAAATATTTTTATATTCCTTTTCTTGGTGCCTTCTTTCACATTGGTACTAGTGATGAGAAAAAATGCTACTTTTGACTCACTGTTGTGATTATGATTGATGTTCGATAATATCAGTGATTGAAAACTGTGACTGTGATCACAGTTTCATTACTAATACGCGTGCGCCGTACGATATCACAATACACAAAATAAATTTAAAGAAACATAATTTTAAGCGTACTTATATTATTCAAACTTCATTTGAGAAAAAAATATATTCTAGCATATATAATTTAATATCATCACAGAGAGAATGAAAACACTTAAAAAATGTGAGTTTATTTTTCAAGTCAAATTCTGTCACGAATATAACGTCATTCCTTCATGAATATTTTCGTTTCATTTGCACATTCGCCGAATCACGGGTCACGGCTAAATATAAATAAAATAAAAAATTAATCAAGATATTCCCAGATATTAAATCACTGATAGCGATTGTGACTCAAAGATATCACTGATTAACTCACGGTTCATGATTTTAAGCTTATCACTAGTTGGTACAATATTCATTAATTTTTCTCGGTACCCGGAGATCTGAAGGGTATCACCAGAGAAGTGCTTGTTGCTTTTTTCACTTGATCAATCCAATGGATGGTCGTTATTTTTTCCTCCAAGCTACTTTGTCTCTTCGAAAGATGTCCCATTTGGAAAGTATTCGCCTCAGGTAAATAGCTGCTTGAAATTTGTATGTCTCACGATATATCAAAAAGGTAACACATAGGTTCGAAAATTTGTCGCTATAAATATCGTCGCTGTAGCATAGTTGGATAATGCACCTTCCCGCAACAACAATATTTTTCGATAAAATTGATTTTATATGTAAATATATATTTCTAATTAATATATTTAATTAATATTTATATTTATTTTGCTTGTGTGAATTCACCCATACTGAGAAAGGGGAATAATCATGTATCTCGGCAATAAAATGACTGAAATTTTTCAACGCCCGCAAAACTCAGAAATCAAGACCCTGATCAACTAAATAGGCAAATCCGCCCTTGAGGGCTGCCTCCCCTCAGTCACGTGGCCGCCACCCGCCGCGCCGTTAATCTTAACTGCCGATGGAGGAGTCATCCTATCCCCATCCCCCGGGATGACTCTCGGCTTCTCCCCTCGCTGACTTCAGCGCGAGCACACGCGGATCTCCATAATTTATTATTTAAGAGTCATAAGCCGATTAAAGAGCAGTAAGTGAGGCTGTCTTGTTTTCATTCCCACATAACACACTGTACATTACGACAGTGTCAAGGGGCGACCTTATAAAAAATATTTTTTCTTTCCACTAATAATAATAATAATAATAATAATAATAATAATAATAATAACTAACAACTGACTAACAATAGAACTTGCGTATATAATCAAGGTTTATTGAAGCGATGTCAAAACAAACATTTAGTTCATTTGATCTAGTTGAGTTAGTTGTGAATTTGTGCAAAAATGATTTGAATGAATACAATAATTTATACTAATTTAATGCATTAATTAGAAAGATATACGTATAATATCAATTGAACTGTCACTTTGTACTTGTGTGTGTCAGAAGAGTGAGTAGATGAGTGGTGGGGGACAATGGTTATAAGAGGTCGTCTCCAACTCACTTCTCAATAAGTACTAGTCTATATCTGAATTGTGTAATTATAAATTACTAAATACTAATTTAATGTATTACTTATATATATACATATAAAATCAATTTTGTCGAAAAATATTGTTGTTGCGCTACCGGAATTCAAACCTGGATTTCTTTTTCAATCCGGGGAAGGTGCATTATTAACTATGCTACGGCGACAGTACTTTTGACGACAAATTTACGAACCTATATGTCATACTTTTTCAAATTAATACATATATCGTGCCATTATTTGAAAGCCATCTACATTGTTTTTGCGGAATCTCAAATACCTTTCTAATTAATACATTTAATATATCACAGACTTATATTCTGAATAATTACAACTTCACAATAAGAATGTGACCTCAATAATACAATAGTTTATGATCATCTTTACAAAGTTTTTTCATAATGGTTAAGTTAATGTACTAAAGAATGATAAAATTAGATTTTTGAATATGATAGTCCTAATGATAGTTTTTAAGTTTAACTGAAAACTGCTGTATTTTAAATGTGATTGGTATCCCAATATTCAAAAATTAACTAAGTATGTGGACCTAAGCCCTTGAATTGTTTCCATTTGAATATTGAAATACGCATGATTAGATTCAATATCTTTAAATGCGAGTACATTACAATTAACGAAACGTTTAATGTTATATGACAGCACTCAAAATATGATTGTTAAGGTAATTCGTAGTTAGGCTAGGTTGGTTTACGTACTGAAGACATTTATTTGGGAACGCAATACTCCTTTTTGTACCATATTCGTTCAACAGACGTTGTTTATCATGTTGGCTATCATCACAGACCGGAAACGTTCTATTGGAAAAACCAATGTCTCAGATTTTCAGCCACGATTTTCTTATTTTCCTACTTTATATAAAGATAGTGATAATGTCTTATTACATGTCCGGGATATTTTTTAGATTTTTATTGTTTTAAATACTTTTTTTCTTTAGTCATTCAAACCATAACATCGTCATTCGTCATCGTCATTATAGTACCACCAGGTTCCCTCGGTGTTTTATCCCCTCTTTATTGTCGAGTTACTTGGGTTCAGTTCCTCGTAATTCCTTATTTAATTCCGTACCCCGGTAATAATTATACGTTTATTATAAGAAGTATTTACAGTAATTTATATAAGTTGTATCAATGTGTCCAAAATTTAATAAAAATGTATTGATAATTTTGAAATCTGCAGTCGGTTTACTCAAAGGTATTTGAGATTCCGTAAAAACAATGTAGATGGCTTTCAAATAATGGAACGACAGATGTATTAATTTGAAAAAGTGTAACATACAGGTTCGAAAAATACTGGCGCTGTAACACAATTGGTAGTGTACTTCTCCTGATTGGAAATAGAGATCCAGGTTCGAATCCCGGTAGCGCAAAAATAATATTTTTCGACAAAATTGATTTTATGTATATATATTTATAATTAATACATTAAATCAGTATTTAGTAAATTATAATTATACAATTCAGAGATAGACTAGTACTTATTGAGAAGTGGTGATGGAAAGAGACCCGTTCCCCCAGAGACGGCCTCTTATAATCATTATCCCCCACCACTCATCTACTCACTCTTCTGATACACACATATACACACATGTACAAAGACAGTTCTCACAGTGACCCTGTCCATTCAACTTATTTAATACACAAAAGACAATACACATTTCGTATAAAATAGTTATAACTTAATTAGTGAATTAAATATTAGAAGTAGTTTGTTATTTCCTGTAATATATGATAAGTAAACGTTAAATATTAATATGTATTTTTAATTAAAAGCGTATTAGGATGTTATTTTTATCTAAGTGCGTAAATATCGAGAGGAACCTGCCTATGGGTGCGGCGTTCTTCTGTGCATTTTGCATATCATAGTACAATAAATGTATATGATAGACATTTATTGTACTATGTGGCCATGCTGGTTGCCTTTGGTTATTTTTATTATTGTTAAGTAATAGATAAAATCAAACATAAAACGTGTTAACATCAATTAAAGGTTTAATTTGGTTCTAATAGAGCACGCCGACCGGAATCATGCGCAACTCTATCGTTGAAATTTCTTAAAAATGTGTTCGTAAATTGATCAATTTGCATTTAATTCATATCTCTTCTATTATAATTATAGATAGACATTTATGTATGAACATTTATACCTAATCTATGGAAATTCAAATTATAAAAAGTCAATAACAATATTTTTATAATGGTGAAACATTTGAATTTTTTACATTATAGCAAGAAAAATATTTCGAACTTTATACGTATTGTGAAAAATACACAGTTGTTAAAATGATGATAATTTATTTTAAAAAGTAGATAAAAATCAATAATAAGTATTCATAATAAAACAGAAAGATTATATTATCTCAGCTTCTAAGCATATTAACTAAGTAAACTAAAATACTAAAACTAAATAAAATTGTTCCTATTAAGACATGGAAATAATATATGTAATATAATGAATCAGACTTGATAGTAAAAGCAGTAAATAATAAACATGATGGCAGAAACTATGAGAGGCAGGCTTGACAGCAAAAACAATGAAAAGCACGCTTAATAGCAAAGGAAATGAAAGCAGTCTTGATAGCAAAATCAGTAAATAATAAGCTTAATTGCAAAACCAATGAAAATCAGGCTTGATAGGAAAAACAATTTAAAACAGGTTTAATAGCAGAAGCAATGAAAAACAGGCTTGATAGAAAAAAATGTAAATTACAAGCTTGATTGGAAAAGCAGTAAGTAACGAACTCAATAGCGAAATCAATGAAAAGCAGGCTTGATAGCAACAGCAATAAATAACAAACTTGATTGCAAACGCAACGAAAAGCAAGTTTGATAGCAAAAGTAGTAAATAACAAGCTTAACAGGAAGAGCAGCAAGTGATAGAAAAAGTTATAAAAAGCAAGCTTGACAGAAAAAGGAATAAAAAGCTGGCAGGTATCATGAAACAGTATGGTATGCAAATATAGAATGCGTAGAAAGTTTTTGGGTAGAATTAAAGCACAAGGAGAAAAGTTCTCATAAAAAAAAATGTTAAAAAGAGTAATGAAAATAAACGGAATGTGATGGTACCTGCATATAATGGTATTTGGAATAGTGCAATACAAGGGAACTGTTAACGATACAAAATACTTGTCAAGACAGGAAATACAGTCCAAACACTACATATAAGAGTATGTCTATAATCTCTTAATAATATTATAGTTCACTTTTAAAAAACGATATTTTTGTCGATACACAATATTAATCGACAAAAATTTTAATTGGAATCATTTTCGAGTTTCGTTTAATTTGACACTATTTTGAAAAATACACCTATACAAAATGTTTATTGTTATATTTATTTCCTGACTAATTTATTTTGTGATACATTTTCAGAGAACAAAAATCTATGTTCAAAATAAAAGTTTTACTTTATTACGTGAGACACATTTATAACGCTAAAATTTTTTAATGAATTATAGCGAAATATAATATAAAAATATGGCATACGATTTTTGCCCAGAGAGTAGTAAAGTAGATTTAATATTTTCGATATGAAAATAGCGCACTAACAACAAAGGTTATTTATTCGATTAACATAAAACCTAAATCGTGACGGAGTGTAAATGATTGTGCAATAAATAACGTCGTTGTGTTGAAAGTCAGAAAACATTACTGAGTTTAATTCATTTCATTTTTCATTATTAATATTTTGAGGTAATCTAATGTGATGTGTACTGAAGAATAAAATAACACTCGTCCCGATTAAAATCTATTCTTTTCATTAAACATTTTTGAGTATGCATGTAATAAATATTTTGAATAATAAAATGAAATTAATTTTATATAATATCTACATACGAGGATTTAGCGAAATCTCATAAAAATAAAACAATTATAATTGTACGGGATAACGGGGAAATACATTAACCGATTATGCTACACAAATTGATACATCTGTCGTTCCATTATTACAATATTTTTTCGATAGATTGATGTTAAAATGCAAAATCACCCAAAATAATATTTTGTGGTTCAAGGTTACAAAAGCACTTAGTCGGGGCAAGCAAAGCACTTAGACGAGCTAGCAATAAAAATGGGTATCGTTAGATGGACGACGCGGCGTGGGAACGCCAATAAAATCCGGCGTACACGACTTTAGTCACGTAGGCGAAATACACCATAAGGGATGCATCACCCTCATACGTCAGTCTTTCTACCCATCTCAGCCGGGAGAGATCGCTCCGTAAATACGATCTAGTTTTCAGTTAGAAAACAAAGTTAGGATCGTCTCTGTAATCTGTAATTCCGAGATAAATTTAAATTGTGCACCTTGAGTATAAAGCTTAGAATGTGATGTTCTCTGTATTTAATCGTTGATATTGAAGTGCAAAAAGGGTCCCGGTGGATCTATATCAAAAGAGACAAATTATATACGGTACGCGCAAATTGTGATTAAGAAAATCGCGTCCAGAGTCCCGGTTTGCCTGGATAATTGGACATCGTCTGGTGGTCAATCCTGAACTCCGTCACTCTACCCCGGCATCACAACTATTGGCGACACTTCACTTCAAGGACTATCATCGGCACGTGGAAGGCATTTCCGGAAAGGTAATCCCTTACGTGAGGGACCTGCATAGTCAATATTAGACAAGAATCATACAGAAAATTTGGTAATTAACTTCATGTTGGCATGATGGGCACACAAATAATGTTAAATTAATTGTTATCATTTTTTTAATTTGTATTATTAATAAGAATTAGGTAAAATGCTTTTTATTGTTCTAATTAATACAATGCAAGTCACAAATACAATAAACTTTATTATAAACTATGGTTTCTTGTGATTTCATTTAATAACCATTTGACTTGAGGATAATTTCAAAAAGAACCAGTTAGGCTATATGCCTCCCCCCTGACCATGAAGCCGAGGCAGAAGGAAGAAATCACGTAACGTTAATTTTATGTGATACCTTTCTAATTAATACATTGCTTATACATTTACTACATGCTCATACATAAGCAGAATGCGATGATCTTTTGAAATTTATTCGTTTAATCAGTTAAAGTTCTTCTTTCTTGATTGATGTATATCTCGCACGTATGCGTCTGTGCGTGGGTGTACACATCAGAAGACACAAATGTTATAACCCAGGTACATCAAAACTAAATAAAATAAATCATTCCTAAATCATCTAGGGCGATCTTACAAAAAGCCATTATCGTTTGCAAGTGAATGAAGATTATTTGTTTTCAATTCAATTCTTTTTTGGTAAATTCTCCGATAACATCTTTATAAAATGTTTCCAATCGTTTTAATTCTAAAAGCAATTCTAATTCAATAGCATTGACGAATATAGTCGAATTTGTGTCTGATTTTGAGTAATTCCGTAAATAGTATATCGCACGCCTAGATCAAAACTAAGACAACTCAAAAAGTCACTTTTCAGTAGACAAAAAAATAAAAACATTTTTCTCCATTTTTTGTTCCTAAAGTTATGAAACTAATTAATATTTTAGGTCATAAATGTATTCTAAAATGACATTATTTGAAAACTGGGGGTAAGTTAATTGTATACGGTGTTCAGTGGAAAAATTTCAAGATTAAATTGTAATTGCTCCTAAACCATCAGGGTGAAGTAAGTGGGAGGGGTATTTTTCGACGCGCGTGATTTGCGGATTTATTAGTTGCAATGAGTTACTGGTTGGGAGCGCACCGCGTGTTCGCGGTTGAGCAATATTTAAAGTGCGGTGATTCAGCGGTTTGTGCACGTCACACTTTTTTTACTCACTTTAATATTCGACGAGTAAGTAATGGGCCGAGCACGCAACTTATCTGGTATTGGGTTCAAATATTTAAACAAAAAGGGACAACGTTTAACCAAACTCCTCCGGGACCACCAAAGTCAGCAGCGACACCAGAACATGTGGCTCAAGTTCGACGTGAAATTATACGCAATCCGCGTAAATTGATAAGGAAGATTGCAGCCAGTACTAGAATAAAAAAACCAACAGTGCACGTTTGAAAAATAAACTACAGTTTCACCCATACAAACTGTAAATCGCAGTTTCTCAACGAAAGTTACTATTCTTTACGTGAAACTTTAGTGAGAACAATGTTGGAAAGTTTTGGAACAGCACGAACGCTTGGAAACATGTTGTTTACTGACGAAGCACATTTTCATATCGATGGCTATGTTAATAAACAGAACATAAAATTCTGGTGCCTCAATAACCCAAGGAATTGCGAACAAAAATGTTTGCATTGTCCAAAAACGACAGTGTAGTGTGCAATTTCTGCCCGAGAGATAATTGGCCCTTATTTTTTAAACTAGCGAGAGACAGTCACTGCTGACGTGTATTGCCCAATGATCGACGAGTTTTTGGTACCGCAACTGCAGCTACTTTCCGGGTTCAATAACAAAACACAATTTCAGCAAAACGAAGCCACTCCACACACAGCTAGAGTTTCAATGGAGAAGCTGAGGGGAATTTTTCCCAATAAATTAATCAGCAAGACACACCCTTGGCACCTCGGTCACCGGACTAAGGTAAGCACAGTGCGACTTTTTTTTATGGGGATATCTTAAGTCGAGAGTTTACAGCAACAATCCTCGAACAATTCAAACCCTACGAGAAAACATTCGCCGTGAAGTTGTTGCCATTGAACCTCTGCTCTCGCGTGTTCGCAAATTTAAGAGTTCGATTGCAAGAGTCTTTTTAAGATAAATGGACGGTATTTAGACGATATTGTTTATAAAACGTAAAATCCGCATCGTTAAACTCCATTTTGAATAAATAAAATATGAGAATAACATTGTAGTTTTTTAAAATTTAATATTAAACTTGAAAATTTTCCACTGGACATCCTTTATATATATGACCGAGCACACGAATACAATAATAACTCAAAATTATTATTTTTTGAGTTGTCTTAGTTTTGATCTAAGGGCGCGATATATCCATCGTAATCTCGCATTACTACGGATATTTAAATCAAATTACGGATTATTTAATTTTTATTAATTTCTCAGAATTCCAAATTTCAGTAAGGCCCGGCTTGGACATAATGTACGCCCCTGTTATTTAGGAATAAATAGTTAATGCAGTAAAATCTCAAAAAAGCACTGTCCACACTAAAATATTTATTACCGATATTGTACCTACATATTTATTAATGAAGTTTCTTACGTGACATCGGATTTACCTGATGTCAGATCTTTACCATTCTTTTCTCACTCATATGTTTCACGAAAACCTATTTCATCTTAATGATACTTTCTGATTCGATCAACTACTCGTAAGCCACTGACCGATATAATATCGGAGTGAAATCAATCACCTTTTCACAAATTTGGTGGACATGCGACACTTTATTGCGAAGGTGCATTTTTCAAACGGAAAAACGAACAACTTGTGTATTTTTACAACTTTATATATATAAATGGCTTTTACACTCGACCAGGAGTATCCGAGTGTGTCTGCAATCTGCTGAATTGATTTTGTTGGATTTGCTTCGACTTCACACATTAAAATGTCATCATCCACTTTAAAGACCTTTTCTTCTCGAGGCTGGTTTTCCGTATCAAAATTCCCACTCTGAAATTTTTTAAACCACTTTTGCGATTGGCGAATGGATATCACATCACCGTATATACTGCAAATTTTTTCTGCAGCCTTCCTCGCAGAGTTTTTTTGGTGGAACTCGTAGATCAAGCAATTGCGCACAAATTCTTATCTGGTATAAACCCTTCCATTTTAAATGTATCGCTAACAAAAATAAAAATAACTTTCGAAAGATGATCTCCAAATGTTAAGGAACAAAAGTAATATATATTACGTGCTGACGACTCGACGAGACGGACGCGACTGAGGATCAAACAAGGGCCATACCGAAATGCGACATTTTCGACTGGTACCCCTAATATATATATACAGAAGGAACAAAAAAAAAATGGGAACATTTCGTAAAATGTGATATAATTACATCAAAATTAGTTTTAATATATCAATAGTTTACTAATTTACTTATTTACCTATTTACCTTTATTACGTTTTATTTCGTCAATTTGATTGTTAATTTTATGATTGTTTATATTTGGTATTTTGGCAAATTGTTGCCCGGAATGATAAAAATCACTTGAGAAGACTGTATTCTGATCAAAAATTTGCCAATTGAAAAACGTTGGGATGCTAGTAAAATGATCAAAGAGTTTCAAAACAAAACCTGGAGTTAAAGCTAGACATTACAGCATACATGGACATTACAGCAGGACGAAGCAACTTTCTTCATCGTGAGAATGTTAATTTCATCGAGCCTGGCATGTGGTCACGGAACAGCCCAGATTTAAACCCAGTAGATTATGCAATATGGGGTGTTTTGATAACTGATTAGCTAAATATTGTGCAAAAAAATCACATTAAGAAATATAATTAATTATATTATGTTTTGTGTATTACGAGATGTTCTCACTTTTCTTGGGCCACACTGTATTTATTTTTTGAAATTTTTTTGCCTATTAAAATTTTTACGTATATTTTTTACCAAGTACTGAAGCATTTTATTGAACTTTTAACTATTTTAATAATATGTATATGTGAATATAAACGATCAAGTTACAAAATGCTGAAAACTCGTTAATTGTAACAAAATATTCTTATGGTAAATTTATTTAGCTGTATGAAAATCATTTCATTATTTTAAATGGAAATTTAAGTCGTATAATTTTAACTATTTTATGATGGGTGCGCTGCGTTAATCATTATTTTTGAAGTTACAAAAGTAAATTTTCACTTTTTATTCTTTTCTGTTCTATGCTTTCTTCGGTTTCGCTTCTAATTTTGGCCAGCAACCTGCCTGATGTTATCTGGCCAGCTTGTAACTAATTAAAGATAATTAACCAGTATATGTGCAGCTATACAAAATAGTTGGTATTGGTCGTGGAAAGAATCACGTACATGTATGTGTGTAATATTAATGAATTAATGAATTTTAAAACAAGATGGCGGATCAGGTTGTAAAATGAATTTAGCCGGGATATTTTAAACCGATCTTACAGCAAAGACATACATACCTATGCACTATAAACTTTTTAACGGTTTCGTGATCTCCCGGTCATTACCGAATAAAGTGTATTGAACATTTTCGAAAGTTGCATCATGAGACTCAATTAAATCAATAAAAAAAATACAGGATAAGAAGTTATGAATAAAATTGAAATATTGTTATAGCGTCCCGTTAAAACAATACAAATCCGAAAATTTCAATATCTCGGACACGTAATGAGACATCCGGAGAAGTGCGAGATCTTACAATACAGAGAAAGATTACTGAAAGTCGGGGCTCCGGAAGAAGGAGAACATCATGGCTGAAGAACCAGTCTACTGTAGAGCTTTTCCGGGCCACAGTAGATAAATAAAATTATGATAACCAACAACGGAATGTCCGTCCGTATTTGAACCTGTTTGAACTAATACGTGCGTAAATTTCAAGCTGACAGAGGCGGTTGTTAGTTAGCTATTGGGAAGGTAACAGATATCTGCGTATGCAAGTTGGTGTAAAAAGTGCGATTACTCTATTAGACCATCTTTCGGGATATTTCCAAAATTAATAGCTGCACTGAAGGGATGAAGATTTTCTAAAATAACTGACATTCACAAAGCAGTAAATGAATAGACATGAAATAAAGTGTACCTATAGGAGAGGGATTTGAAACATTAGTTGCGGGACGAGGGGCATAAATATAAACATAAATCGGATAGCTACTTAATTGGGTAAGTGGTACCAAAGTGACACCAAAATGAAATTATTGGGACAAGAAATTTCCATTAATTCGTGTCTTGTATCCTTGAAGAACAGAAAAAAAATGAGATTCAGAGTAAAAAAGATTTCATTACAAATGACGGTCTATTCACTAGCTATAGTGTTATTTCAATCTTCTTCTTTTTTTCTTCCGCCTGACAGCGTTTAATACTGGACATAGGCCTCCCTCTTTGACTTCCATGACTCCAGGTCCTATTCAGCTATCCTCCAGTACAGACCAATGGTCCTCTTAACTTCGTTAGTCCTGCGTGTCTGTCGGCGGCCTATCATGCACACCACTGCAGAATTTCCTTTTTCCACCGTTCAATTTCAATTTAATTTAATTTGCTTAATTCGCAGTTCCGCTTCAAAAAAAAATTATAAATAATATTTCTTAACTGAAATTTATTGATGATATAATACGTACAGTAGTAATACTTAATAATATGATTATTTTCGAATATAATCATATTACTAAGAAACGTTTTTCACGATATATTACTCAAACATGTTGAATTAAAAGCAACTCAAGCCCAGATGCAAAATAGTTCGAATAGTTATTAGTTCAAACAGTTAATAGTTCGAACAGTTATTAGTTCGAACAGTTAATAGTTCGAACAGTTAATAGTTCGAACAGTTATTAGTTCAAACAGTTAATAGTTCGAATAGTTAAACAAATGATTGTCAACGATCTCTGCCGATTGTACTAGTAATTTTTAGTCTTCATTCTTAATAAATTTGGATCAATTATTATTTTTTTATATTAAATGACAATCTACTATTTAACATAATAGCATCAATATGAAAAATCAATATCTATCTATATTTTATTCATTTACTTATTTTTTATTAAGGAGAACACATTATTTTTGTAAAGCTGCAATTATTCAGAACATTGGTCTGTGATATTTTTTTAAATACTAATTAAATGAATAATTAGAAAAATATACATATATAATCAATAGATAAATGTAAATAATAAGTAATTAATAATAAAGTAGATGACTTTAAAATAATGGAACGGTAGATGTATTAATTTGAAAAATGTAACATATTTATCGACAATGGTACTGTCTGCTGTAGTATAGTTGAATAATGCACTTACCCCGGATTGGAAAGAGATCCAGGTTCAAATATCGGTAGCAACAGCAATATATTTTTTTATAATATTGATTATATACGTGAACCTTTCTAATTAATACATTTAATTAGTGTTTAGTTATTTTTTATTGAGCTCTAGTTCTATTAACGCAATTTTGCTTTATTAAATTTATGGAAAATATACCGTTGTTCACTTTTATTAACACAAGATTAATAAACAATTAAAATTAATAATTATTTAAAATTAAGTATTAATGCGATTGGTGATAGAGACTGGCTTCTACGATCTTGGATTGTGATTTGAAAGTTTTTTGCGCATATTTGAAAATAAGGAAATGTAAAATTAAGTTGTGAGTGTGAAAATAATTTATCAATTTGATTGCATAATTTGATGCCTTTCTCGCCGGAGGCGGTATCCTACTTGCAACCTCCGCGCCCCGCAGGTCGCAGGTACCGGCGCTGGGATACAGCCACGACGCTAGGTAATGTGTAAAATTTTCAATAACCCTCTCGCATGCCCGGAGCGTATTTAGTACGTTTCGGAGACGATTAACATTTAATTTTCGGGTCAGATCAGCGCCGCGATAGCCGGCCGAGCGGCGACCAGCGGGCCGGCGGACGGCGAGCGGCGAGCGGCCGCAATCGGCGAGATCATTTTTCTCGCTAAGCTCGCCTTTCACGACCAAATTTACGTTTGATTTATTATATTTATAATGCTTTGCGGAGAAATATGGCCGAGGTCTTAATCACGTCAGCGTAATAAACCTGAAATGAGAAATTTGACGGTAGCTGCGGCGACCCCCGTAACTAGCGCACGGCGGGAAAACACCACGCACGCGTGCCCGACATTCTTCCACGTGCAACGTGAGAGCACATCATTTTGTCGATTTTTAGACTTATGTTTTGGGTGCATAATTATAAAATAATAGATTATTTCTCACCTTCTTTATATTACGTTCTCACCCAGCCTGCAGAATATGCATCCAGTTTATAAGTACGTGGTAGGTATTGGATCATACACGTTTAGTAATTTGAATTTTATTAAGGTGTGAAGTTGTAATTATTCAAAAATAATTATATATTTTTATTTATTTTTCGATAAAATTAATTTTGTATGTATATCTTTCTAAATAATACAATTAATTAGTATTTAAAATATCACAGAATTTCAACTTCACAATAAGAATGTGTTTTCCTTAATAGTATATGTCGTATCAGTGAGTCCAAAATTTAATAAAAATGAATTGTTAATTATCGCGTCTGCTATCTGTTTACTCAAAGGTATTTGAGATTTCGTAAAGATAATATAGATGGCTTTCAAATAATGGAACGATAGATGTATTAATTTGAAAAAGTGTAACATATGGGTTCGAAAATTTGTCGTCAAAAATACTGTCGTTGTAGCATAGTTGGTAATGTATCTTGTCCAGATTGGAAAAGAGATTCAGGTTTGGACCTAAAAAAATAAATTGATTATATATGTATTAATACATTTAATTATTTATTTTATTTAATTTTAATTTTCCATGAAAGGCTATTTCAATGTATGTGATGTATGTACGTATATTATTTTAAGAGAACCTTTAAAAATAACAATCTTTACGGTTATACGTTTTACGTTACTGTTATATATTTTTCTTTGACCGAGATTTATGATTTAAAATGCCAAAAAAGGCTTTTAAAATCCTGCTCACGTAATAAAATTGAGTGTTCTAACATTCACTGTAAATGCGGATTATTATTTTACATAATAAATAAAAGTAATTTATTTGCTTCGTTCGATGTTTCCCAACGAACTAACTGGCAATAATTGAAAATTTCCACGGGGTTTTCGAGCGATTTGTGTGAAAGTGTTTAACTGCCAACCGCCCGAACAAGCGGCTATAACCATAATCTGGGTAACCTTACTTTTAACAATAACTTTCGGCCGTTCGCAGCCGCACGCAGCCCTTCAGTTTGGGACCCGCCGCGCCGGTGGCGGTGGTCACTTCGACACATTTACTGTGGAACCGTTTCAGACACCACTTACAAATAAACTCATTCTAAGCTTATTTATTAAACCAAGATGTTATCTCTCGTATTAAAACTACATTAAAAAATATGTTTATCTTATAAATTGAAACCCAACAATTATTTTTGTACGGTGATATTTCATCGGCCAAGCTCCACTGAGAACTGTCATAAAAATCGTTCACCGTGCAATTTAAATTTTGCAGTAAAATTCATATAATTAAGAGAGGTATTCAAAAAGATTTATGTTATTTTAACCTCAGAAAATGTAGCTACATCTTCACTCGAGCGCTATCAAAATTACTTATTCTTTGAAGACCCGATGAGTAGAAAGGGGTGTATACTAATTTGATGAGACGCAGGTCCCTGAATGTTTATACAAATACATATATAGGAAAGTTTAATTAATATTCAATCAACGAACGCTTCAATTGTAGGTGGGACTCTGTCACAGTTGGACATCTGAAGTGTTATTTTTTTCACATTTATAAATTCAATCCTTAATATCTTCAATGAATCAATCAATCATACTCGGAAACTATTTAACGCTCTATCTACAATGGTCAATTAGCACGGTATATTTAATTTCATTATTAAAATAATGGAATTTTTAAATATATTTTCGACGTTCCTTATAAACACGTCGTATTTGTATATATTGATATATTTTATATTAATGTCATTTTAGATTTATAAAAAAGAAAATATAATCTTGAGGTTAGTTCTCATATACAATTAAATTGCTTGCACGTTTTTTTGAAAATAAATTTTTATATTATGCGCATTAAGTGATGTGGAGTATACCATTCTAAAATAGATAATATTATACATTTCCATTTCCATATACATTTCATATAAAATTAACAGTAGCACCATCACGCTTTAACTAAGAATACAAATGTGAGACTTTGGTTTAAATACCGATTGTTCTATGATTCTAACTCGGACTTTTTTATGATTCAACCACCTACTGACCCCACACGCCCTTCAAGAGTACCTACCCCCGAACGGAGAAAGTAACGGATTTAAAAACTGGCTGTGCTTCGGCAATCCTCCCCAGCCCTTGTGCGGTCAGGTCACTCCTTATCCCCGGGTTTATGTATGGGGGGTGTTTTAAAACTGACAGGTCGCAGTTTATAAATGGTTAATCGGCTAATTGCGTGCGCTGGGGCGAGCGGCGAGCAGCGAGCAGGGTGCAGGGTGCCGCGCAGCGGGCGGAAGGGTTTGGGGGTGGAGAATCATTGTAAAACATATACTGCTACACCCACCATTACACTTTAATACTGCAAGGGTAGGGATATTATTTCTCCCTCGTCAATTCAATATCTCGCGCGATTTTATCGGTCACAAAAACTTTCTTCTCGTACCATTTAATAAACATAATCAAAGTTTTGAACGTTTTCCTAATTGCAAAACCATTCTAAGGACAAACCGAATACATCACGAAAACACATCGTACCTACGCAAAATTAAGTTACAAATAATTTTCTAATGAAATATTTAATAGTGACGAATATCAAATTGAATTGAAAATTGAAGCGTCGTATAGTCAAAAGTCCTTGAATAGTGTTCATACAGGTATCATGAAAATGTGTATTATTATCGTTATTGTGACTGATTAGTGGGTTGTAAAAATGATTAAAAAATGATATTTAACTGTCGGGGTTTAGTTTTTAGTGTGTTGGCGATTGCTCGCCTAATAACAAATAATCAGTAACCAATTTCAGTTAAAATCACGATGTAGCTCATCACTAGCATGCGATACATATCTTTTTTATAAAAAAAATAATTATAGACAGATATAAAAATAAGATATAAGTATTATAACACAAAGAACGTATATTTTTCTACGTTAAATTAGTGGACAGTTTAAAATAAATATAAAAATGAGTTCTTATTTTAAATATATAAATAAGAAAGCAAACAACGCAACAAATAAAGAAATGTTTATAATGACTTTTCTGTATTTCGAAAATAAAAACGAGCTTTGATAGAATTTTTAATCAAATTGCACTGATGTTAACGAAAAAATATAGCGAGGCATTGTTTATTGAAAAAATAAATTGAACCGGTTCAGGATGATGGATTCGTCACTTTTTGTATTGCGATGCATCTGAATTCTGGCCTCTCTCTGCCTCATCTACCTACAGACACATGACAGCCTCCATTTCTATATTACTCCGTTCAAAGATGGTGGCGACACACAAAAAAATTAAAATATATTATTAAAATTCTTGTTTGTGTTAGATAGTGTTTGTTCGATAAATTGTATATTTTATATATAGGTTTATGCATATAATACCACAGAAATTTACCTCTATTAGTCATTGGATAAAAGTGTTAATATGAATTAGACGAATATGTTCGTTTCCGAATGGACATAGAAAAGTCTATTTCTGTTATCAAAAATTTGATAATTAGAAAACTGTAATACTGTTATACTGCAGGCATTATATTATTAATATTATATTGTATGTATGTAGGTAATTATTTAAAGTATATTCTATGTACGTCTTTCGCGCCCGTCTTATACGCAGAATCTAAATATTCTTCACTCACTCACATATCATTCAAACTAAAAAATCGTACATAAAAATAAATATAAACATAATAGACTAGAAAATAGTACATATTAACAAACTTGATTTTTACACAAAAATAAACTAAAAAATAGTGTAATATATGATTTAAAATATTATTAATGGAACGCAGAGAATAAAATTTTTATGAAGTAAAAATTGAGAGAATGAATATCATGTGGACATAACTTCTACATTAATAAATATATTTTTTTATTAAGGAAAACACATTCTTATTGTGAAGTTGTAATTATTCAGAACAGACGGTCTGTGATATTTTTTCGACAAAATTGATTTTATATGTATATATTTTTAATTAATACATTAATTTAGTATTTAAAATATTTTTTATTTTAAAAAGTAAACAATATTTTTAATTCACTGCTGGATGAAGGCCTCCCGAAGTATCTCTCATTTTTTTCTGTCTATTGTTACTCACTGTCACGTATTTCTGTAGAATTTAATGATTTCGTCAGTCCAGCGGGTTTTAGAGTAGGCTATCTGCCTTTTGATTCCCTTCGGGTACATTGGATGACTGCATGCGTCCAAAAATGGTCCGGTTTGACAATTAATCATTTAATTTTTTTAGCCTATTAAATTATTAATTTGTTTTCTTATGTCTCTTCAAAACTCTCTCAAACAGAAACAGAGCAACAAGAATAGCCGAAAGAAAATCCCGGAAAAAATCTAAAACCATTCTGTCCGAACAGCGTGGTGTGTCAGTCTAACATTACAACACCCCCCCATGACGATAATAACAATTTTTGATGACATGTTAAATAAAGTAATTTAATTTTTTAATTAATACGTAGGCAACGCCAATATCTACATTGTGCATCAAAACCAATACTGTTGAAAGCTTTTCAGGGACCTTTCATTTGCACTTTTTCATCTATATACGCATGTAATTTGGTCATAAATTTATCAGTCCGGTGCATAAAAGAATTTGCATCGACACGTTTTGCGGGTGCTTTGTTGCTCGCTGCAGGCATTATCTGACTGTCGGGCGGCAGGCGCGGGATGGCAACGGCGCGCCTAACAAAAAGCGATGTAAAATTGTGAAAAGCGTCCGTTTGCCCGGCCCCGCCACCCTCCGCCGCGCGGGGTGGAGGAGAGCACCCCCGAACGCCGCTCGACGCGATTCTCAAAATGTTTCCTGAAGGCTGTATGATTTTTTTATTATATTTTATATTACGGTTAATGACACAACATAGGCCAGCATAAATGAGCTACACTAAAGATATGATCATTAAACCTCTTAAAATTTTCATCACATGCGTGTTCACTATAATGTGACTACCCACATTATAGTCTATAGATACTACAATGGATATGAATAATGCATTGATAATATATATAAAAATGAGATATTACAGTATATATTCATACCTCGTGTTTTGCAATTCTGTTATCTGTCTGTCTAAGTGTGACTCAAAATATTTTGTATCTTGTCCACTTTCTTCTTACTTACTTCTTTTGGGAGTATTTTTGATGACTCGATCATCTTTATATTATGACAAATGTTATTAATTTATTTTTATCAAATTTGGATAAATTTTCATACTTATTTTTATTTTGTATTTTCACGTTAGTGTTATTATATAATACACATTTTCCTGAAATCGTATTAAAGAACGCAGTGTCGATGTGGTAGGCATTTAGTTTGAACGTTTCTTGCTTCCTCGATGATCTGATATTTGCTTGAAACTTTACTTTAGACGTCGCGGTCACACAGATTATTAACAATCTTGTTCAGAAACAATAAACCAGCAATATTTTGCCTAATGTTGAGACTTTTTATTCACTATATGTTTCCAAAAATTATTGCAATATATCTCTTATATTTTAATCGTTAACGTAAGTGTTAGAGAAGAGAAAAATAACGAGAAGGTTTTAGTTAGCTGAATGGTCATTTGGCCAATTTAAAGCTGATCACCGGATGGGACAGTTTGTCTGTCTTTTGAATTATCAGTCATCCAACCGTTAGATAAGCCAGCGTGTCTTACTTTTTAGCTTTAAATGTCACATTGAGTAAAATGTAACAATTTTCACGTACAGGGCGTTCATTGTGTTCCAGGCCGATGTTGTTTTTGAATAATTAGGAAATAATGAAACACAACGTTTAATTTGGCTTTTATTTATAGATTATTTGGTTTATTACAATTATGTATTTTTTTTTTTTTAAATAGAGATGTGTACACGGAATACATATCACATCAATATTCTTACTATTTTCAAACTAAGCTAAGTGCTTGTGCTATGAAAATAGGACTAACTTGCTGGTGTCCTGGAACGAGGCGCGAACCCCCGACCACTAGATCACTAGGCCAACGTCTTGACCACTACACCAACAAACTACTCGAACATGTGACATTGGCCAAGTGGCTGCCTATGGCAGCGTCATAAATGCGTGCTCTTTTAACCATATTTTTCATAACATTCTCGCACAATTCGCGTGTTATTTTAGCAATTTCATTTCGAATGTTGACCTGCAGCATCGGAATTGTTGTTGGCCTATTGGCCTAGACCTTTCCTTTAAAGTATCCCCACAGAAAATAGTCGGGAGTTGTCAAATCAGGTGATCGAGGAGGCCAGTCGATATCACCACTTTTGACATTATGCGACCGGGAAAAATTTCTCGCAACATTACAAGCGTAGCTTGGACTTATCTATATGTGTTGCAGGCCCAGTCCACCCAATTCGGCTACTAAGAAGTTTTCCAACATGTGACGATAGCGATCACTATTAATGATTACTGCATTGACATTATTATATATAAATTATTGACAAATATCTGCCAAACCAAAATGGTGACCAACCAAATATTCACTCTGTATTTACTCGCGTACTACGATTACCTCGAATAGGTGTGGATTATTATTCCGACGTCATGATAAGCCAATTTCTGGACAAACCGCGATCCTAAAATCCAAGTTCCGGAAGACCAACAACTAAAAAAAGTCATATATGTGTATTTTATATAAGAGGTAAATCAAAAATATTTTAAACTTAATTATGAAGACTAATTTTAATAGATTATCTAGTGTAATACCTAAAAAATATTTTGGATATTCTGGTTTATTTAGTTAAAATATGAAAATTGTATACAAATAATTTTCAATATGCAATACTTAATAACTGTAAAAAACATTTAGCTGGAGTACTAGTACAATAGTATTAGGTGCACAATATACATACTTAATTATGTACAGATAATTTAATTTATGTTTATACTGACTGATATTTCACCGGTTTGTCGGAGGCTGACTTGGAAGTTTTGGAAGATGACTATCTGGGAGTTGGCATTCGTGGATTTCGCATTTGGGAAGATATCCGATAACACATTGAACATATGTACACGTTTTAAGAAGACATAATGGAAAAGTGATAGCCTAAAAAAGAAAATTGTATGACTTAGGTCTTGTAGCTGATCCGTGGTATGCCTGTAGCCTTGTGAGACAGACGCCGGACCACATCCTCTGTCACTGTGAGATATTGACGGATGCTAGAGAAGATATGATCGATGGTTTGGTGAGAGTGGATCGGACTTCCATCCGAAACCCCGATCTGCTCAGTTGCAAAAGGAATTTGGAGTTGTTCAGGACCTTTGTCAGAGTCTGGATGTCTAGATGGGAACTGTTAAGGAGCTTTAACTGGGACCCCTAAAGTTTTACTGTTTTCTAGTGTTTATTTGAGATGAGAACTGCCGGCAGTGGTGCTCCGAAGACTGGTAAGATTATTTTCCTTTTTGTTTTGTTCTTTTCCCTTTTTCGGGGGCGTAGTCCTTCTCCTCCTCGGCTCCCTGACCAAAGTAAAATACTTACACTTTGTTAACTCTGCATTGCAATTCTTATATTATTATGTTGCTTACTTTGTGTTATTTTCCCAAATATTTATGTACCGTTCCTTTCTATTTATTTGTTTATTTATTTCATTAATGTCAATTGTAATGTAAACCATAATAAATAACGGTCGGGGATTGTGAGGGTTTTTGAGATGGAAGCTGTTCGGCTCCGTCTTGTCACATGTGCAAGACAAAGTTGTACTGCTATCTAGTAGCATTAAAAAATGCAAACCAGGAGGTGACTGAAAAGGGCCATATAGGGGCTTTTGCTTATAAACAATCCTGCGTAAGCGGCGGGTCCATCATAACACAGCCTAAAGCTTCATAGGTTGATAGGTTGGAAAAAATAATAAGACGCCCCAACCATAATTTAAAGGCATCTACTCAACGACAACGCGGTTAGTTTGTACGTGCTATTTATTAGCTAAATAATTGAGTGAATATTTTGGCTGTATTATGGTCACGTCCCACCGATAGACAATCCTGCCATTAAGTATATTCCGGTACCTACCTCCAGTTGGGCGTATTTTTATGTGAACAGATACGTTAGTACTCGGTCCCTTTGTAATCGGTTTTCATTTTAAAACCTGCCTTTACAAACACCACGGAGGCTTTATGTCCACCCTGCAGGGATCCGTGCTATACTATATTATTATACTTTACACACTAAAAATGTTTTATGAAAATCAAATATTTTTACGAAAAGAATAATTTCAAATATATGTACGAAATGTATTTTCTTCTAACGAGTACTTCACACATAACTAAATCGATGATTCGATCTAGACTTTTCATTTTATTAGATAATCCAATCAAAACTTACGCGTTCCTGATGATTATTTTAATGGAGCGAGGATATAAAGGCGCAAATCCATATTATCAATGAATCATGTAGAACCTATTAAAGTTTTTTAGTTCAATCTATAATAAATACTAAATTAATATATTAATTATACATATAAAATCAATTTTGTCGAAAAATATTATTTTTGCGTCACCGGGATTCGAACCTGAATCTCTATTTCCAATCCGGGGAAGTACATTACCAATTGTGTTATAACGCCAGTATTTTTCATGACAAATTTTCGAACCTATATGTTACATTTTTTCAAATTACTTTACTCAAAGGTATTTGAGATTCTGTAAAAATAATGTAGATGGTTTTCAAATAACCGAACGACAGGTGTATTAATTAAAAAAAAAGTTAAAATATAGGTTCGAAAATTTGTCACGAAAAACACTGGCGTTATAACACAATTGGTAGTGTACTTCCCCGGATTGGAAATAGAGATCCAGGTTCGAATTCTGGTGACGCAAAAACAATATTTTTCGACAAAATTGATTTTATATGTATATATTTATAATTAATACATTAATTTAGTATTTAAAATATCACAGACCGTCTGCTCTGAATAATTACAACTTCACAATGAGAATGTGTTCTCCTTAACAATCTATAATAAACACAAAATGTATTCAGAATTATGAATATGATTATTATTTATTATAAAAAAAGTTTGATTATTGAACATGATTATTAGAATTTTTTCGTTAAACCAAAATTTATACTGCATGTTATCATTATCACAACTATAGTTATAAGAAATGCGGTACGATACTTACGCCTTTACATTTATAATTATTTGAATAATATTTGAATATTTTTTATACTTAAACAACTTTTTCTAACACTCGGTCGATTTTATCAATCGTCTATTAAATTGGGGAGCTCACAATCTCGAGTAAATTCTCCAGGTATTTCTGATTAATATTTTATGCATCTAAATATTTTATCAATAGTTAACACTTATTATTACGCTTTAACGGGCTGGATGCAATTAGCCCAGGGCTTATATAATAATAACACATCACACGTACATTGATGCTCAGATTAACAAAACTTTAAAATTATAGGTTGATATTTTGTACCAATCATAATATTAAATATTATATAATGTATAATCCTTATGAATTTCCTACCCATTTATTTTAATGTTGACTTAATACAGCTGTTATGTATTTATTTATTTATATTTTGACATACATTTTTTTGTACTAACAGAGGTGGATACATAATAAACATACATAATACAACGTTCATTGTGTGGGATGGAGTAGACTTCACCTCTGATATATACAGCGTTGTCCTGGCTACTTTGCTAGACTGAAGTCTGTGTTAAAGTAGCCAGTTTTTTTCGTGCTGTTGTGGTGTTATTTGGAATAAAAAGAGAATTACAAATATGAATAAAAAAGTAAAAATAAAATAAAAATATATGGAATGGGAGTGTTGTAGGACTAGTGAATTATTAGAACTGTATAAATTATATTAAATTGTTGGATATCCATACTTCTGATTCATCTCTACCTGATTGAATAATTCTATCTTTATTCTTAAACGTTTATTTCATAAACTATTCATAATATAATAATATTATTAATCATAATCATTTTTAAAACTGTTCCTTGTATATCTATACTATGCAGAATATCACACATTTGAATTTAACAAGATTTTATATGGTTATCATGAGCTTCTACACTAATTTCTAATATAAATGATTTTTTAAATAGTTCCATGTCCGCCCTACTAGGATAATACGTGTCCCAAAGCAGACTTTGTTTAGGTATATTTATTTGTAGGAAACGTAGAAATAATATGCCAAAACGATAGTATTTATTAATGTACGTATATATTTTATATTTTTTATTTATTTAAATGTAAAAGAAAAATATTGATTTGAGTATTTCATGCGTGTGAAGGTAGATAAGAATAAGGAATAAGTTTTGAAAAGAAAAATCATTTAAATAACTTTTTATATATAAATGAAAGTTTATTTACATTTATTTTAAAATTAAATCAAAATCGTAAAAAATAAGATTTAAATAGGGATTGATATAATAAATAAAAAAATAATTTTACTCACGATTTTTAAAAAACGTGATTTAAGTTGATAAAACGAAATCACTACAGAATGAAGGATCACCTCAATTAAATATTATTACAATATTTTTGGATGGAAAATTACGGTAGATTCCAAAAGGTAAAGGGTGTATTTTATAAAGGTTTGTTTTTCGAATTGGCAACACTTTTTACAGCGACAGCTAATTTGACATCTAACAGCTGATTTTTAATAGACTTACGCCAGAACAATGGCTGCAAATTGAGGAAATTTATTTCTAAAATCATGGTTCAGTTCGCGAAACTTACCGTGCGCTATATCCATTTTACTGTCGATACAATCGTCCATCTGAACGAGAAATTCGATTAACCATGAATCGTTTTCGCACTATGATACTCTAATTGATAATACCCACCCGCAGAGACTATGTACAGTGCGCAACAAAGAAGCTGTTGTTTTTTTCAAAAAAGATGCCGGCCAGAACGTTATAGTCAACGGAGAGCGCTATAGATCCATGATTATTGACTTTTTCGTCCTCAATTGAATGGCATTAATATGGAAGAGCTGCGGTTTCAATAAGACGGCGAAATATTCCACACAGCATGCGCCAGAACCAATTTATTGAAGGAAACATTCGATGAGCGCATAATTTTACGTAATGGACTTGTGAATTAGCCTCCAAGATGGTGTGATTTTCAGATTTTTGGATTATTTTCTGTAGGGAGATGTGAAATCGCTATTCTTTTCCGATAGACGACTAAAGACGATAGACGACTTGGAAGCCAACATTCGTGGCATTACTGCCGATATACGTCCCCAGCTGCTCTAAAAAGTGGTTGAAAATTGGAGTTTTGGATTGCGCTTTATTCGAGCCAGTCGCGGCGCCCGTGTGCGCGAAATCTTATTTAAAAACTATTGGTATAAAATTATTTTTCAATACCACGGCCATTACCACGATCTTTAAGTGTTTTATTGCATTTTAAAGTTGTATACCTCTAAAAAAAAAACATCCTTTTACATGAATGAGGGGGGAGGGAAATATCCGGGTTGGAGAATGGATTCTGATGGGGAAGAGGAGTCGGAAGATTTCGAGAGGAAAAAAGGAAAACAAGTGGATATGCGCCGGTTGTTTTATTCTGCTTCGATGCAGATGCGTTATAAAAAAATAACAAAATTAAGTACAACATAAGCATTAAAACCAACATTATTTATTCTAGGAGTGCGGTGATTAATGCACTGTTTCTATAATGCAACAACAATTAAAACACTAAATAATAATCTAAGAACAGTTAATAACTTCAATTGAGAATCAGGCTGCTGCAATAATTATTGTATTCGGTTATATTATAGTCCGTTTCATAAACAACCAAGTTATTTAAATATAGAGTTTACACAGAATTTATAATCATAAGATTTGCTTAAACGTTTTTTTATTTATTAAACGAATAGTAGATATCTCACTGATACGAAATTATTTTTTATTATTTTTAATGGAAAATATACGGAATTATGGATAATTACAAGGTTTACATGTTTTCGGCTGGCTTAAGTGATCACTTTATATAAATATAATGTTAACCATTCTCACCCATTAATCGATCTCCATATGTATCAATTTTTTTTAAATTGTATGTATATTAATATGTGGAAACAGTTTGAGTACCACTACACTATCACCATCTATAGACTAAATTTTATAATTCATTTTTCCTGAAACAGTGCATATATCACAATGATTTTTTTTTTATTATTTAAAGCAATATTCTTTATCTGCAAAATGTTTTTAACGTATTATTCTAGAATACGCCTGAAAAATCAATATTTGGAAAAATATTGAATTTAAAATTGAAATTTTACATATTTTCTTATTTTGACCAGTATATTATTAGCAATATTTGAATATGTCCACACAATTACTGGATTTTCACCTACAAAGGCAGTTATTAAACAAATAATAGATATTTCAAAGAGACGAAGCAATTTTTTATTATATTTAATGGAAAATATATGGAAGTTCATTTATGTATTAATATACACATCAACTCTCTTATAGGTTTTTATTTCATACATAGCTTGTACACAAATACAGACTCGAAATACAATAAATGTGTCACTGAATTTCAAAATCAGCTACAACACTTTTTTAACAAATTTGAGTTATATATATACAATATCATTGGATTCGATATTAATTTTTTTATTTAAAAATATTTGTTTCATTTTGAAAATACGCTTTGTTAGCTAGCAATATTAATTATAATATTAGGGTAAACAAAACCCGGTATAACGTGAAATGACTTTCAAAACCTGCCATGTTTTTTTAATCATATAGAAATACACATTTAGGTTCAACTAAATACAATAATTTAATTTTAGTTGAAAGTAATTAATATATTTCATAAAAAAGTATTAATGTCTCGAATTATGGACTTTGCTTGTTTTTCTCAATATTATGAAAACGTGTTATAGCGGGTATTGAAAGTCAGCAACTAAAATAATATTTCATCAACATGAAAAAAAATGAATGGTTTAATAAATACCTTAATCAACTATACCGTCGTTTCAATACAGCATCAAAGCCATTACACTTTATTTAAGCATTGAATAAAGGTATATATCGACAAGACTGAAATCCTTCCCGAGCCTGTAAAGCCTTTGTACAGATGCGTTAATATAATAATTTGTTTTTTTAAATATTTATATGAAACAGCACCAACGACCTAGTATTTCGCGTGGGAACATAGTACGAAATTAATTCAGTGATCAGTTTTATCTGGTATCTGAGCAAACAATAAAAAAAGATATGTATAGAAAATCTGCTAGATGGGAAAATGTGATAGTACGAAGCGCATTTTTTAAGTAAGTACCGTTGTCCGATATTCCCGGTGTACCTCTGCGGTTGCGATATTGAGCATGCGCAATGATTTCATTCATCTGTTGACTCACTGCATGCAACGTTAGAAACATTCACATAGTGGGGCCATCTTGTAGTGAGTGGTTGAAATGATCAGCCCGCCGACTATGAGACACGGACCGTAATTCCGACGTCGTTCTATGACGAAGGTATTAAAAAATTGGTGCCCCGTTATGAAAATTGCATTAATAATGGTGGCGACTATGTTGAGAAGTTGTTTAAGATGTGTAGCGTCCGAAGAAAGTAAAGTGTTGTAAAAATTATGTGTTTCTTTATTAAAAAAATCCGGCATTTACTTAAAAAACGCGCCTCGTACTTACGACAGATATTATTTCGTTATAAAAATAACTAACACAAGATTGATAAACTAGACTAAAAATATTTCATTACTTCACTGCTCTGTCAAATTTAAGCGATATATATTCCATTGTTTTTAGTTTGTCAACTGTGCAGCGTTGATATTATTGTGCCTTTTCATACTATTTATTCTCTTTCAATAAACCTACTTCTAGTCGTTGTGTGCAGCATATCGCTTTTTTGTTATTTGCATTCGCTGTCGCCTGTGGCGGCATGCTTGTGTACACGCACACGTGCACACGCGGAGATTCTACAGTGTGTTCGAGAAATAATTATGCAAAGCAATAGAATTATGCATCACGTATTATAGTCATCGCAGCGTGAAGGGCCGGCGCGGCCGTCGCGCGTTCCGTCTTGATGGTTCGTTTCAAAATTGCCTTTATAACACTCTTTATTTTTGTCAAAATAAAGTCAGCGATTATAATTTTGAAACAATTTTACAATTCTAAGATTCTGATATGCAAATGGGAATGGTACCCACCGCTTACATTATTTGAAACCATTGAAAAATAAATGTACATAGGGGAGAAGGGACTGAGATGGCATACTTTTTGCAAAATATCAATTAAATAAATAACGCATATAAATATAAGGACATATTTAATAAAAAACACTTGTTTGATCTTGTTTATGTAAATGCCTTCGATAGCTGGTTCCCAGGTTTCCGATTAACAATAAGCACACATATGATACATGAACTGCACTAACCTTTTTATTTTTGCTATTCTTTTAGCTGGGTTGTCTTCTTTAGATTACGTCCGACCGAATCGCACTCTGGTGGTTTATTTGGACTTCTAGACTCGTTAAATCGCGGATGTAAAAAGAATGACGCTTGTCGGTTACCGTCTTCTTAGCTTTCCGAAAAAAGGGCGTCAATACTCACACACACACATGTACATTATTATAAACCAGGAAATCCAGAGGTGCCAATCGAAGTAATAAGGCGCGTAAATAGATCTATTAGGTATAGTTTATATAATAAAAAGAAATAAAATGAAAGGTTATTCATTATAAAAATATTAAAAAAACAAAATCTCTCAAATGTGCTATCTCACTCAATACTCACGGATGAGATGGCATAGACATAATTATTATTAAATCTAAGAATTGGAACAGGCGTCACAAATAACGTGTTTTGCAGATCTAGAAGGGCCAATGCATTCTGCGTGACATAAATTCTTACAAAATTGACATCTCAATCACCAATCTCTAGGATAAATACAAACAGGATCTTGTTCTTCCACTGATACTACCTTTTTCTCATCATCACTGTTGAAAGATGATTCTAAAGTAATCCTCTTTTTTATTATTAGAGTTGACTTTCTAAAGGCGTACTTCTTGGCCTACAATGATTTTAATTATTTTTCCTTTTTTAAATTTGATCGCTTTAACACGGGAGCTACTGGTAACGGAGAAATATCGACGACAGTTAGATTAATCATTGGGTCACTAGAAGTGAAAGACATTGATTCTTGGATGCTTGAAATATTGCCTCGGTTCACCTAGTGAAATGTCGCGGTCATGTCATGTATTGGTGTAGCTTCAAGTTGAAGAGTCGAGGTCATGTCACTTATTGATGTTGCTCGGAGTTCAGTTGTTACATCAAACAAAATCCTAAAAATATTTTCTTATTATGGATGAGGTGGCATCCTAGGATCCGATGACATATTCCTTCTAATCCCTTCTATCGTGCAGGTATGGCTCTGGTACGATGATACCGGAGCCAATTTATGATGGTATTAAAATATTAATAATTGAATGTAATAAAATAAAATGTTACATTTACTAATCGAAACAAGAGTAAACAACTCTCAAAACGATTCGGATAGGGTGTAAGTAAATAAATAAAAACATTTTTATGTACTTAATTCACTGTAACTAATTAATAGAAATTAAAGGAAATAAGGTTGTCACGTTGTATATTTCATTTCATCTAAGTATTTTTATGTTTTTAAAATTTTATTGAGTTAGTTTTTAAAATAATATCTTAAATTATTTTATATTATGATTGGATACATCTGAAGAGGCAAGACCTCAACTGGATCAACCAAAAAGCAACGCATCACATAAATATTAAAGGTACATGCTTAATATACATAATATACATAATATACTAACAACTAAAGTTATTTAAAGTCATTTATATTGTATACATTAGTCTAAACGCCCATCGTGACAGTTTTAATAAGTACACACTTGTATATAAGAACATCTGTTGATCGGTTCGTTTATTTAACAATACCGGTATTTCCCTGTTTAACTAATTTTTAAGTCAATTTCACTACCGGTGTAATGTAGACATTATTCAAATAATTAAATGACTTTAATTTTTGTAAAATCATTTATTTCTAAAAAAATGTGTCCATTGGATTCCCGTTTCTTGATAAAGCACCACATGTGTTCACACTGTGCTGCTGTTCATGTGAAAATACCAGACGAGTGCCAACACGGTCAAGCGATTGTTCTTGCGATTTGTTGATAGTAATGGCAGATGCTGAAATTAATGGACAATAGCTGGACGCTTCTAAAACACAACTGGTAAATTGACTTCAGTGCCGCTAAATCCTTCAATTGAATTCTTAAAACAATATTTCAACGATTTTATTCTGAAATTATTTCAGCTACAAGAAAAATTACGAAATACTTTTCGATTCACCAAACGTGCAGTTCGTTTTGGGGTTGAGATCGTAAACCGGAAAAAAAAAAGATTTTATTTGATTTATGAAAACTAATACCATCTGCTAAATTATGTTTCATATTCAGTTTACTTTTAAAACGTTTATTTTACTTTATTTACGATAATATCTTTCCATTAAATTTTATTGATATAAAATATTTGCAAAGGTTGTATTTCAAAAAAAAAAAAAAATTTCTTAAAATTTTTTAATGTTTTAAAGATTTTTCTTAAAATAAATCATTTTTTCACCTGAGCTATGCGCATTAATTACATTGTTACTGATTTTTATCAAAAGACATGTAGTGGTCCCTTAATGGTTTAATTATGAAAACAAAATTAAAATTAATTAATCCATTAAAATATTATTAGTACGTAAATACGCACAAGTATTTAATCGCAGTATGTTCGCAAAGTTTCTGAAAGTGTGGTGTTATTTTAGAGTTCACATTGACGTGAAACGTTTCCGGAGCATGACTTTGGCGGGCGCGTGCAGTCCATACATTCAAATGAGTTGTGCGCAAACAGATTTTTTCGGAAATAAACATTCATTTGACTATTTTAGAATATTATCTGCGGGAAATTAAAATATGAGCAACAGCAGAAATTTAAGATATCAGAATATTATTTTATACATCAGATGCGTAGCCACCATTCCGCTTAGAAGTGCTGTTTAATAATGTATTATCATTTTCTTTAAATAATTTATCTTTTATACCTTTCTATATCCATCCAAATAAATTTCTCCTACATAACGTATTAAAAAATGTTAACGTAAATTAAACCTGCGATCCTTCTGTTGGAAGCTCGTCCAACCTTTATCCGCACGTTCTGCAGTCATGATCACAACTTTAGATTGCGAATGAGAATGGTCAGATGCTATGTGTTCTCGATTTTATTTTATGAAATAGAAACATGGATACTTAACAAAAAAAAAACGATAAGGCGCCTTGAAGCATTTGAGATGTGGATCTACAGAAGAATACTTAAAATAAGCTGGATGGATCGAGTTACGAATGAAGATGATGGGTTCGGATAAATAAAGAAAAATAAATAATTAAAGCAATAAAAATCAGAAAACTTCAACATCTCGGACATGCAATGAGACAGCCGGAGAAGTATGAAATCTTGCACCTCATAATGCAGGGAAAGATTGCTGGAAGTCGGGACCCTGGAAGAAGGAGAACATCATGGCTGAAGAACCAGAGACAATGGTTTGGCCAGTCTACTGTAGAGCTTTTCTGAGTTGCAGTAAATAAATCCGCGATAGCTAACGTCCGTTAAACGAATAAGGCGCAAGAATTAGAAGTAAAATGAAGCGTTTTTTCAACAGCGAATGCTTTCTATTTAAGTTATTTTTTAATTTTCAAATATATGTATGTCTTAAAAAAAAATATATGTATACGTGTGGAATGTCTGTTTATTTATCAATTTCGTACACTTTTACTGATCTAAACCAACTTAAGCATAGTTATAGAACCCTGCCCAAAACATAGGCATTCTCAACATTAAACAAATATCAGATATCTCATAGAGACAAAGCTATTTTTATTGCATTTAATTGAAAATAATTAGAAGTATGGAGTAATTACAGGGCTTTCTACCTGTCGTCGGTTGGCTTAAGTGATCACTTACATATAATTTTCACAAATTCTCACCCCTACATCTCCACATTTATAAAATTTTTGAAAGCAGTATATATGTTAATATGTGGACTCGTTTCGAGTACCACTACACCATCGCCATCTATGATCTAAATTTGATCATTCATTTTTTCCTTTTTTAAACAGCATATATGACATCACTATGAGAATTAGATTTTTTTAAATTATTTTATTCTATTAAATATAATAAAAAATAGCTTTGTCTCTATGAGATATCTGATATTTGTTTGTAAAAATCCAGTAATTGTGTTCTTGGACATTGGATTCAAATATTGCTAACTCTCATCTTTGTTATAAATGTGTTGTATCGAATGCCGTCCGTTCTAAATTGTACTCAGTTGCACTCCAGGACTCTGAGATTAGTCATCCCACTTCATTTCTCTCTATATATATATATATCACCTTCCTTCTGTCTGGACTAAATTATGAATTTTTTTTTTCTTTTTTTATTAATATTAAAAATATAATACAATTTCAATAGTCAGTGGATATATATATATTAACATTTGTTTCTTCTCTATGAGAGTAAAACTCGTATATAGAAGAGTATATTCGAGTTAATTTATGTTTCAGTTAGTCTGTGTACATATTTTTTTGCTTCAGTTACAAATTTATGATAGTCCGTAATTTTTCTAATTGTGATGGAGAGATTGTTAAAAAATTTGATACCTTGATAAATATATTGATTTTGAGTTGCGGTATATTTTAGTTTTGGGATATCAATTTGATCTCTATATCTTGTAGATCGGAATTTGCTTCTAAAATTTAATTGAGTTTCAATTTTGAAAACTATAATTATTGAATTTTTTTCGTATATGTCTACTATTTTTGGTACTTTAAAATCTGTGAAAAGTTGTATACTTGGATAGTCTTTCTTTTTTTTTAAAATAATTTTTATTATCATTTTTTGAGTGATTTCTAATTGTGACATTGAAGTTTTATATGCACCTCCCCATTCAATAATACCGTATGCAAATGTATCGATAATCTTCGCTAAGCTTAGGCATCCCCCTTCTCGCATTCCTTAACCCCCTATTTTAAACAATTACTACATCTGAATCTCGGGCAACGCTGAGCACGGACCGCAAGTAGGTAATAATGTCACTTACATGCTTCACGAGGATTAACAGAGCTATTACGGTTTATATTTTTGATTTATATTTTTGAAAGTTCTTATTTTGATCACACTATTAATTCCACGATAAATGTTAAGCTGTTTTACTTTTAAGACTTTTTGTCACGCCTACGTAATTATACATTAGCATACGCTAAACATCGGAGTGGAGTTTATCTGTTATGGTGGCCAGGGGGGCTAGGGGCTGCTCACCGGACACCTTCCCGCCTCGGCTCCTGCACCTGCAACTTTCTCTCACCCTCGCCCTCTCCGGGTTGAGCGACATGCATATTCGACAAATTAATAAGTCAATGGCCACAATTTACATATTGGTAACCCGCAGACCGCGAAGATCGACAGAGTAACGCGAGTAAGCTGAACGGTAAAGGAAATACGTATGTACTGTCGGTGTAGGTACAGAGATAATTAAGTTCCGATAAAAATTGTTAATTTACTTAAATATATACACTTTTGTAATCGCATAATTATCAGTTATATTGTATAGTAGAATGCTAAAAGACTTAAATCAATTGAATTGTCACAAGAACATGAAACTTTATATTAAAACTTGGATTCGTAATTGGTGCACTCAACCAAACATATTGACTCATACCTATATTAATTATTGCTACAAAGTGATCCAAAAATTTAATCCACCATAAAATTGTGCTTCATATACACCTTTTAAATTTTAATAAATCTATCTACTTGTAATTTTAATTAATTGAACAATTGCTTGTAAACTATGCCCGTCTCGACACAGAATTTCTCTAGTGAGACGGGCACAGTCCAAACAAATTTTTATATGTATTATATAGTTACAAATAAATAAAATAAATAAATATGACCAACGTTAAACTTGTTGATATAATTATGTTAACCTAAGAGCATTTCTTAATTTTCAGTTTGAAATTGCATACTTCATACACTTTCAAAAAGACAAACACTTGATTAATTATCAAAATTAACTAAATAATAAATTGCCCTATTTTTTACGTAAATATTGCCATATAGAATGAGAGGAGAAAAAATATTTTAGACAAGGTGTTAGAAAATACTAACGTGTGCAGTTACAATTATATCTTTAATATTTGTATTTAAAGTATAAATAAATATAAAATACCTATCCTGTACTTGTTGCAAATGTCTACAACTAAAAAGTTTTTCAGGTATACTGAAAATGAATATACTAGTAATGATCCCAGTCTTTTAAAAATTTTGCATGTTTGAACAGTGGCGAACCTATAAAAATCGATCCCCAATTCAGAATGGAAAAAAGGTACCCCTAATTAGTATTGGAAATAAGAATATTAGTTAGAACATTTATTAATAGGAACAAAATTATTATTATATAATTAGACTCTTGTCTCGTGTAATATTTCCTAATAAAAAATATTAGTATCAAATAAAATACAATCACTTTGTATGAAGCACGAATTTTATTATACTCCAACCGGTTTCGATTAGCTCAAGCTTCTTCAGGACGTATTTAAAACTAACAATAAATATAAAGAGTACACTTATATATACATAAAGAGGAAGATAGAATACAAAATTATATGTAAAAGAGAGAGACAGAATACATATACAGTTAAGTGGAACATTAAGAGAGGGGAGAGGGAAAACAGTGTTGATGGATATTAAATTGATTTTAAAGGAAACATACCTAATATGGGGCTAATTAATAAATTAATTTGATTATTAAGAATTGGCGTACCACTATTTACTGCCTTTTTTATTTCAAGGGCTTCTAAATTGTCCAACCAGAAGCCAAACCTATTTTTATGAAGGATATTGACGAAGGATATTTATGAAGGAAGGGAAGGATTCTGTGCTATTATTAAAGAATGATCTTTTTCAATAGTATGGTTGGATTGCTTCTAATTATACTAAGTAACCGTTCTGTTTTAACACTAATTATATTTTAATGTCGTAGGTAATGTGTAGAAAAGGACAGCTATATAACTTTAAAACATAAGGAGACAATGCAGTTAGATATATATTTTTGGTATTCTGGAATGTATATAATATTTGCATGATTCAAATCAATCAAATCAAAAAAAATTTTTTTCCTTTTTAATTTAACTTAATATCTTATTATCATAAATTATAGAAGACAAATCTAGGATTTTATTCTGCCGAAACCCTTTTTTATAATATTGATCCACCAAAGATGTGGAACAAGATCATTAATTCGACACTGCTGCATTAATTTAAAAATATCATTCATAATTAATTACCTAGAATCATGCAAACATTATATAAATTCCAGAATACCAAAAATATATCTCTAACTGCATTGTCTCCTTATGTTTTAAAATTATATAGCTGTCCTGTCCTATTCTAGATATTACCTAAGACGTTAAAATGTTATTAGTCTTGAAACATAATGGTTTCTTAGAATAATTAGAAGCATTAAAAAAATTATGAAAATCTACAGAATTCCAATGAAGAATGTTGTCCTTTTTCATTTCATGAATATAAATTTCAAGTTGTTGAACTTTCACATGAAGCAAACATATTGTGGTTAAACATAATTATAATTTAAATAAAAAATATTATTTTTTTAACACCACTTTAATGAATATACAGGGTGACTCAAATGAGACTAAAGGATTAAAAATATCCGTACCTTTTTTGGTTTTATGTATTTTTGTTTTTTTTTATTTGTGCAAGTTATAAAACATTTTTTGGAGATATACGATGGCTACATACGATGTGCAACAACGTGTCAAAATTATTGAATTTGCTTGTTCTTCTGAAAAGTCTATTATCTTAACTCAACGAAAATACCGTCAGTATTTTAATGCAAGAACAGATCCCAGTAACAACATTATTAGGAACTTAGTCTCGCATTTTGAGGATTAGGGATCAGTGGCAGATATTTCGGGAAGAGGTACTCATCGGTCTGTGCGCATTGAAGCAGTTGTGGAGGCTGTACGACGATCCATCTGTCGTTCTAATCGATTGGGCATCTCCAGAACATCCCTACAACGAATTTTGAAATTGAATCCGATAGTTGGGAATAATACAAACATATGATTAGCAAGAGCCACAATGAAACTTCTTCGTGACCTTTTTGGTGAACGAATAATTTCAAAACATCCAATTTCGCTCGGCCTCCTCGTTCCTTGGCGTTCCTCGAAATCACGACTCCTGATTTCTTTTTGTAGGGTTACTTGAAGGGACTAGTGTATGTCAATAAACCTCAAACAATTTAACAACTTGAACAGAACATTTATGCTGAAATAAGAAACTTGGAACCAAAAACTTTACTGTTAGTAATTGAAAAAACTTAAAAAGCCAATATTTGTCAGCAAGAAAATGGAAACCAATTTAGAGATGTCATATTCCATACTTAGTTGTAAAAAAATTCAATAAATTATATTTTCTTGAGAAATTAAAAAAATATTTAAGTAAATACATAAAACCAAAAATTTATGGATATTTTTCTCGTATGAGCCACCCTGTATAAACTGACTAGTTTCGGCTCAGGCTTGAACCTTTATCAGAGTTAAACATATATACTGAACTAAACTGGTTGAACAGAATATATTTGTTCATCCCTGATAAAGGTTCAAGCCTGAACCGAAACTAGTAAGTTTATATATTCTATAAAGTGGTGTTAAAGCAAAATAATATTTTTTATTTAAATACAACTTGTTGAATTAAATTATTAGATTGATAATGCCCTTACAAGGCGAAACGCGCCTCAAGTCAATTAAACGAGTAGAATAAAAAAACAAGTGTTTTATTTTCACATATGTGACTATGGAATTCTGCAAATTTACTTCGGAAACAATAAATAAAAATAAAAAATTTAAAGAAAACTCTTATGTAAGAGGAAGAAATATGCCGCACAATAAAAAAGTACTAGTACTCATTTAATTTTTTTTATCATATATTGGATAATATTAGTTCACCCCGATAGCCTAGCGATCGAATGTTTACTTTCTGATCAGAGGCGTGACATAACACATCGTGTCTCATATTTGACCTTTCCTAACAATGTTATAAAAATGGTGTTAAATAAAAAGTAAATACATAATATACGTTAATACTTGTATGCATAAATACATATGTTTTTTTTTTTTTGTATTTTTGCCCTGACGAAGCTTGGGCTAAGCGAAACCGGTTGACGTTTAATAAAAATATGTAATTTTTCAGGCTTAAATTCTCGATTTTTATCACAATCACACAGTTGTTTATTATACAACTTATATTACACTTATTACTATGTAGTGTATTATATTTAGGTAAGTATATTTAAAAATATTTTTTCATAATTTCATTTCTCTTAGTATAAAATTACTTTTTTTTTCCAATATAGGTAATGTTTATTTCAAAAAATTTCAAGATTCTGAAATGTGTAATTATTAATAACGTGTACATGGATGGTGTATATTTGAAGAATCACCATGAGAAGCAGAAAGTAGACCACGCGAGCATTTTATACATACTAAATTTATATAATTTTTATAAACATCAATTGTTTTCAAATATTTTTAATTACATTTTATTGACATTAAATATTTTTAACTATAACAGAACAACTGCAAATGTTTTAATAAAAAAAAAAAGATTAACGTAAAGATCCCGGTAGCAACAACAATATTTATCGATAAAATTGATTTTATATGTACATTAAATTTGTATTATAAAAATGAATCACGTAGCTCATTGCTAGTATTGAAGGTGCTGGTTTGAGGTTGCACATGCTATGCATTGAAAAAAATAAATATTTTAATGGAAGGGTGTTATGTAAAAGTATTCGTACGAATTATATCCTCGTGGAGTGACAGGAGGAAATAAGTTTGCTTCTACAGTAAAAGATCTTCTACGATGAGATATATTATAATAATAGACACAAACTTCGCCTGTTTTTGACTAGGAATATTTTAATGCAGTAATATTTTTAATTCTCTATTAATTTCCTTTACAGATGATTGTTTGCGTTAGAATATTCTCCGAAGCTTTTGTAATATGATAAGCAGCGGCAGATGGTGTAAATCACTTGAGTGGTATTATCACTAGAGGTTGAATTCATCATTCATTCTTTCAGAAGCATATTTTTGTGTCAGTATCCCTGTGTGAGTGTGCACTATTACTATTATTCTTAAGAAGTTTTTCAAGTTATTAACTAAAACAGTTAAAATATAAGATGATACCACGTTTAAAGTGTATCGGGATGCATACAGTCAAGCCCGCTTCAATGACACACTAGCGGCGTTTTGCAACACGTCTGTTAAAGCGAAGACGTGTATTCAGAACACCGCGCGGTGCGAGACTTGCGTTTAATTCATATACGTCTGGGACAGATTTTGCGATAAAAGACATGCGCAGCTTTATTTGTCAATTCTGAATTTTTCCGCTAGTTAACACCTTAATATGAAAACTGAATTATTTTATTACATAATATATCAAATTAATATTTGATTTACGTTTAATTCGCAAATATTATAGTTATGTACAGCTTTTTTGATTATATACAGTGCCCGCCCCTGATGATAATAATAAAATATTAGGTATGATGATTATAAATAATAATGAAAAGGTGATGATTGTAACCTTCTTCAGAGTGATCTTTAAGGTTACATAGATTTTATGATACAAAATAATTAACTCCATTTATTAATTAATTAACGTAATTATTTCCATTTAATACATTTAATAAAAGGATCATCAGAAGAAATTATTTATTAATACAGCCACTTTTTAATTTTTGAGATTCGTCATCAAATTATCAAATAACTTCTCTGTTACGTAGATTCCAAAGGTTTCATAAGTTTTCAATCTAAGCATTCCTGAATTTCGAGACCATATAATTTATTTGTTCTAGAATAAAGTTTCCATTTTTGTATATTTTTAAATCCTTAAGTTGATTTGATTTCAGTTCTTCATCAATCTTCAATCTAGTTTTATATTAAAAATACAATTATTTCTTATCCTTTTAATGTGCATTTTTATTGTTGTTTTTTTAGCTTCATTCCGCTGATTCAAGCCGCCGTAATGAACGTCACTATCATGTTTTTAAATTGATTTCTGTTATCCCCATATGTAACTATTTTGAGCGTTTTAAAAAAATAACAAACCCTTCATCGCATGCTGCCGTTTCGGTTGTCCAGCTCCGCAGGCGGCTGCCGGGCCCCGTTCCCAGGCACCAGACACTCGACGCAAATACAGGTCCTTTTAATGTATGAATTTGGGTCATCGCGTATAGAAGGGGTGCATGTTCTATTAGCTCGGTTAATCACGATACAGATCTTGTTCAGAGATAATCTAAACATTAGGTTTGGTTTTCACCTTATTGGAAGTTCGTTGGCCAGCAACGGAATTCAATTAGAACGTATCTACGTAGGTACCTACCTATGCATACACATATTTAGTCAGAATGTGATATCGGAGTAAAATAAGAGGGGGACTAATTATAAATACGGTTACACGTCATGTCCCACCTGGCGTGTTATTACGGTGTGGAGAGCTTAAATCAAAATGCCTTTATTAATTGTGTATAAATTCTGAAAAAAATATTATAAACCTTCTTTATGTTTTTGCTTCTGAAGTTGAATGAAAAAATGGATATTTGCGTGCATTTCCTACCATTTGTTACTTAACCTCAACATTCACTTAAATGCAACGTTAGTTCGCCGTGATCAGTCTATTTTAGAAGACTACCAACAGAAACATTAAATATGACACCATATTCATAATAAAAATTAAATTAATCAACTAGATCTATCTACCGAAAAAATATTTACTTGCTACTGGGATACGAACCTGAACCTCTTCCTATTGGGGAAGCGCGTTATTTGAGTGTCATATTTATAGTTTGGTTCAGAAGACTTCTTAAAAAGGTTATTTTTTTAAATATCTGTTTAGTTTACAATGAAGTATGTAATGATCTTGTGAAATGATAGAAACAAAAACTATAAGAGCTATAAGAGCGATTGATACTCACATAAAAAATGGCAACCTTACACTCGCATGGACAATTATAGATACCAACATGCGAAACCTAGGACTGCCAACCGAAGGTATAATAAGTCTGTATTTAACCTCAGATATGATAAACCCAATGATTAAATAATGAGTTCGGTATACTTCTGATAACCCTGTTCGGGTCGGTCTTATAGGGAGGGGGAGTGTTGAAGTCTGTTGTGTAATTGTAGTATAGGAGTCAGGAGGGATCGTATTAGGAGTAACGATGAGCTCAAAATCATGAACCGTGAGTCAATCACTGATATCTTTGAGTCACACTCACTATCAGTGATTGACTATCTGGGAATACCGTGATTCATTTTTTAATTTTATTTATGTTTCTTGTGATTCGGCGCATGCGTATTTGAGACGAAAATATTCATGAAAGAATGACGTTAATTAATTCGTGATCAGCGTCATCTAATAGATTTTACGCATTTGAACCGAAAATAAACTCATTTTTTAAAGCGTTTTCATTTTATCTATGATGATATTAAATAAGATATATGTTAGTTATTTATGCTAAAATATGCTTTTTACGCGAATAAAGTTTTAATAATTAAAATAAATACGTTCAGAATTATGTTTTATTTATTTATTTCGAGTATTGTGATATCGTGCGGCGCGCGCGCATTAGTAATGAAACTGCGATCACAGTCACAGATCAGTCACAGATCACAGTCACTGATCACTGATATTATTGAATACCAATCATAATCACACCAGTGAGTCAAGAGTAGCATTTTTTATTATCACTAATTAGGAGGCATCGGAGAGTCATGAATGAAATATGTTCGCGATCATCACATTGTTGACAACGTTAAAGTTCATGTTTTTCTCGAGGAAAAAACCAGTTTTATCCATTCGTTATTTGGACATACTAGTACAATATATTGTGATCCAAACCATACAGGTGAAGATTTAATTAAGTGCCTAATTAAAGATTTTTTAAATTGTTTAATGCGTGTCATAAAATACCATTCAATATTTTTTTAGAGAAAGACATTAACATTTAAAGTAATTGTAATACGTAATATGTTATTGACAGTATAGCATTGTAAATAGTAGGCCAACATGTACTGACTGAAGTAAAATGCATATAACTTTTGTAATTTTAATATTTATTAAAAACATTAATTATTACATGAAAGTGTACTTTTTTAGCTTTTTTTAAATCTATGTGTGGAAAATAACACCATTTAAATGACCTCTATTTTCTTGTTGACAAATAATTGCTCTTTCTAAAGTATTACGCAACGTTTCTGTCTCCAAATTTTTTATTTCTCTACGGATATTTTGTTTAAGCTCCTGAATTGTTGCTGGTTTGTTCACGTAAACTCGGCCTTTTAAGTAGCCTCACAAAAAAAAATCAGGCACCGTCAAATCTGGGGAACAGGGAGGCCAAGCAAACTCTGCATTTTTTTAAATTAGCCGGTCACCGAAAATAGAGCGTCGCAAAACATAATAAAATTCAATAATTTGAACGCGCTCGTGCACTGGGTATATAAACCATTATAAACTTTCATAAATTGTTTATTATCTGCAAAAAACCATACAATTAAAAATAAACCCCACCAAAATTATAAATTTTTAAAAACAATCAGCCCAAGTCGGTCCACATTTTTTAATGCAGTAATTCAGTTATTAATTTATTACGTCTATTAGTTAAATTAAATTAGTTAAGATCGATGAAAAGGTAGTCTGGCAGATGATAATATGCCGTATTCATATTGAGGAAGTTCTCCAAGAGAATCGGAGGATCCATACAAATGTAGTACGAAGACATCAATGAAGCCGGAAATTGGTTAGCTCGCACCTAGGCTAATTAATATATCTTGGCTCAGCGCTATGGCTCGTCACATATTATCAAAGATTATTTAATGTAAATATATCAACGTACCAAAAAAAATAATAATAAAAACAAAATAATGTGAAATTAATACCTATGTAATTTTTTTTGAACGACAGACTTTTATTGAACACTTCGGCACCTTAAGTCCCGCAATCGCTCTGCTAACTTCGATATTTTATTCCTGCTGAATTCCTATTATCCCTGCGTATCGAATTTAAATTCGAATCTTGTATTTGACATCTTATTCAGATTTATTGAAGTTCTGCATTACGTAATATTAAATATAACGGTAATAATTTAAAGTAACATAAGAACACAACGACATTTTTTAAATTAATTTTGATCAAATATTTTACAAACTAAAATATTTTTGAGATTCATTTTGGATTATTTTGAAAAATATGTATAAAAGAAGAAGAAAAATAAAATTCAAAATAATTAATTAAGTAGATACTGATTTATCGTTGTGAAGCGTATTTAATAAAATATTATAGATCTATTATTGACACATTATATTTAACACCAGAGAAAATGTTTAAAATCTTTTCTACCATCTATCAAATTTCTAGCTCATTGTTCCATATGAACCTGTTTGTGAAATTTTCATAATTGTAACATAAATTATGTTCTTAATTAATCAAATTATTAGGTTGGTAGAAAATAATTGCGGTTTATAATAATTTTATTAATCAAAATAAGTACAATTAAAATCAACACATTTTTGTCAATTAATTACAGGTTTATTTAATCCGGCATTGTAAAACTCCGGAGTTGTGGAATTGATAAAATCGCGAAAAGTACTTTTAACAGAAGCTTGGTACGACCTAACCCTGAAAGAAATTGTTGAAATTGTTTAACAAATGATTGGCGAGATGTCAAGAGAGTGGCGTCAAACTTGTTGGCGAGATGTCATGAGAGGGGCAATAAACTTGTTGGCGAGATGTCATGAGAGTGGTAATAAACTTATTGGCGAGATGTCATGAGAGTGGTAATAAACTTGTTGGCGAGATGTTATGAGAGTGGTAATAAACTCATTGGTGAGGTGTCATGAGAGTGGTAACAAACTTGTTAGTGAGATGTCTGGTGCAGCATAGAATAAACTTCATAGCGGAGATTTTTCTCAGTTTTAGTTCGGTTCGTGCGGTACCCATTTGTCGACCTTTTTTGATTGTAATCATCCGGAACTATTGTATGACTATCGCCTAACTTTTGTGCAAGCTCCAGAATGTTTGTACGCGGTTCTAATTTGATTAACGCCTTCATTAGCAACTGAAGAAGGAAGCCCACGGCCTTCTTCATTTTCAAGGGTCTCGTCCGCAGCACGAAATTTGAGGAATTACCATGAAATTATTTTCCTACCGACTTAATAAACTGTGTTCAAAATAATTCCTCAATGAGACTTTGATCTCTGAAAGTCGCAAAAAGTACGTGTATATAATAAATGCATTATTTTAATTAGCGAGAAAAACAGTGCTATGTAAATCATTACCCTAATGAATATATTTCAAAAATGTAATTAATCCACTGACAATGTAGACGTGGTTAAGGTACTCGCCTAGCGATCTAGTGGTTGGGGGGGGGGTTCGAGCCTCGTTCCAGGAGGCCATCATAGCAGAAACATTATTTTAGCTTATTTTTAAAATAGTATGAATATAAATGTGCCACCTATTCCGTGTACGTACTTCTATTTTAAAAAATATATATTGATACTTGTAGTCAGTTGTTTCAAACTAGATCGGCGTATTAAACGCGCGTGTCCAATCAGTTTCGTTTAAGTTTTTGGAAAAAAATGCTCCCCGCCATGCCCCGTCGCGTGCCGGAGATGGCGTTCAGCCGTTCGGACGTCCAGCCTTCCGCGGCTGCGGGTGTCTTGGAACGGTTTGAGTTAAAGGAAGCGCAAGTTTTTATTATTACTTTATGTCAATTAAAAGGTAAAAGTATCACAACTTATCGAGACTGACTTTTTGTCGTGAATTATTTTACTTCAATTATCATATTTTGGTCGTTGACAAGATCATTATTGGTGACCCGGTTCTTCATTATAATCGTAATACAATTATTTCTTAAAACCGATTCACCTTCCATATTCCCAGATTGAAATTTAAAGTACTCTATGGATATTTCAAACTATTTTATGATGAATAGTTAATATTTAAAATACTAATTAGAAAGACATACAGATAAAATCAATTTTATCGACAAATATTATTGTTGCGCTACCGGGATTCGAACCTGGATCTTCTTCCAAACCGGGGAAGTTGCATTATCCAACTATACAGCGACAGTACTTTTGACGACAAATTACAACTTCACAAAAATAATATGATATATAAGTTGTATCAACGTGTCCAAAATTGAATAAAAATGAATTGTTAATTCTGGCGTCTACTATCGGTTTACTCAAAGGTATTTGAGATTCCCTAAAAACAACGTAGATGGCTTTCAAATAATGGAACGATAGATGTATTAAAATTTGAAAAGTGTAACATACAGGTCTGTGATATTTTTTTAAATACAAATTAAATGTATTAATTAGAAAGATATACAAATAAAATCAATTTTTTCGAAAAATATTGTTGTCGCTACCGGGATTCGAACCTGGATCTCTTCCTATACGAGGAACGTGCATTAACCGATTATGTTATACCAACACAGTGCATTGACGACAAATTTTCGAACTTATATGTTACACTTTTCAAATTGACACAGATGTATGTATTTAAGATTCCGTAAAAATAAAAAAAAGATTTCTTTCAAATAATGCAACGATAGATGTATCAATTTGAAAATTTCTCGTCAATGCACTGTGTTTAATTTTTATTTTTTAAATAGAAATGCGTATACGGAAAACATGTCACATCAATATTACTATTTATTTACTTATCTTACTATTTTCAAACTAAGCTAAACGCTTGTACTATGAAAGTAGGACTAACTTGTTGGTCTCCTCGAACGAGGGGCGAACCCCCGACCACTAGATCACTAGGCTAGCGTCTTAACCACTAGAACAACAAGCTACTCGAATATTCGAATGTTCCCTCGATAGGAAGAGATCCAGATTCGAATCCCGGTAGCGACAACAATATTTTTCGGTAAAATTGATGTTATACATAACTATTATTTTTATAATTAATACATTTATATTTTATATTTAAAATGCTCAATTAAATTTGAAAGAAAAGATCTTCCTTTATTGTATCTAGGTGTATGGTGTGTAAAAAATACTAATCTTACACACATTATAATAAAATTAATTTAATATCGCCAATTACAGTGTGTTTAACTTTTCCACGATTTACTCTTTATAAAAATTCTGAAGTAAAACAGTTTATATATAGTAAACATCAATAATACATATATCTATTTATGAGATGTTTTGAAAGCATTAACATTTTAAATAAATCATTTATAAGAGTCACAAGATGTCAAATTACATTATAATTTACATTTGAAATAAAATAATATAGTATAATTATGTATAATATACGGTTAAAACATTGATGTACCGTGTCGGAGATTTGACGATAAAGATTCCAGCCATTTGTTTTGTGTTCAAAATAAAATAGACAATGAATGACAACTCGTTTAGCACTCGAATCTGTACTGTCCTTTACGCGATTTTCGATACAACTTGTAAATTATAAATAGCCGATTATATTGTGTTAACATTAATTTTATAAATACGTTAATATTTATAAATAAATCAGTTTTTAAACTAATTATAAATAATTAAATCGATTTTCTGTATAATGTTTATAAGTGAACTAATTTAAATATGCACTTAAGACTATTAATTATAATTTTAAAAAAGATAATTCTATCACGCAAAAATATGTATAAGTATATAAAATATGTACTTTTAGCTTAAAATGGGTGGAAAATGTATGAATGTTGTAAAAAAATAAAATGTTAAAATTTATTTTTTAGTAGAGTTGAATTACTATTGATCATCTATTGCATAGTGTCGCAATATTTTTAAATAAATTTAAGACTTTGAATGTGAGCACGATATTACCTACGCTATATTTTTGATTTTTCATTTATGAGAATAAACAAAGGTTGTTTTCGTTGCGAGCACTCCCCACGTTTGATTATCATTTAGCGGTATGTGGAACTATTCCATATTTACGAAACCATGCGGTGAACGGTGGTGTTTCGTTATGGCCCCGGGCGATCCGGCGCGTCTTCACGTGGCATCACAGACAGGTGTACTGGGGGTACGAAAAATCGTTACTTAATGGTTGATCTTGATGGGACATGACAATATTTCGCACATAGTTTGCAATTAATTTTGTTAAATGTCTATCGATTAAAATGCGAAACAGGTCTTCGTTGAATTATTTATGTTAACATGAAATTACACGAGTATAATATGTTAACATAGTGTTTTATAATATACGTCTACAATATTGACCGTAGTTCAAAATATGTTCTTTGAGATATTTTCTTATTTCTTGTTTTAAAAATATGCACGAGTATAACAGATAGACAAAGATTTTTTTATATTTCATAAATTTTGTTTTTTAATTGTTTCAAATAATGTACGAAAAATTAAAATTAAGATAAATGGACATAAAATTACCCAATCTGCAAAAAACCTCAATTTAATTTACACTTAAAATTATTATTTTTATTTGTTAACTTTGTTTCATTAACCACTAACATCTACCGGTTTCGAAAAATACCATTTTTTCTTCAAGATGTCAATAGTAATCAAAAACATATGTTGTTTCTTTACCAGAATCTATTTTTAAAAAAACAATAATTATTTAGTAACTAACTCAAATTGTTACTAATATACAATATATACTAATATACAAGTTCACTCCAATAATTTTTAAGAAAAAATTTTAGAATGGGACTCGTTAAATTTAGTTGGTTATATATAATTTTTGATTAGTTTTACACGCTTTATTTATGTCCAACGAAACCAAATTATTTCATTTATGACCAACACCGTTTACATGCAAAATTTACAATCCCAATTTTTTATCAAAACCATGACCATTTTCTATCAAATGATTAGGAAATTCTGTTAAAACCAACTATTGTTCAAACATTTCTAATGCTCACTTATTCTTATATTAAAATTACTACCCGTTTTACTAATATAAAATGCAGCACAATCTTTGCAACTAAGTTTATAGACACCAAAATTGTTAAATTTATCATCTTTGTCTTTAGAATTTATGAGTAAATTTCCTATATAATTTAAACTCGTGGTTAATGAAACAAAGTTAACAAATAAAAATAATGAATTTTAACCACAAAGTTAATTTTGCTAATTTTAAAAGTACTTAAAATTATTGTTTAAATGATGAGAATAATATTTTAATATTGGTTTTAAATTATTTTTATTTTTACGTTAGTTTTTATTTTTAGTTTATTAATGACGACGGTAGCAATGAGCCAGAAATTAAATGATGTATGTACGGCGAAATGTTCTATATTTAGACTTGAAAAAATATGGAAATACCGCGGTATTTGCAATACAACGAAAGTTCGGCATGTTCAGTCTCTGGTGCATTCTATATTTTTATATAGTATGGAAAAAATATATTGATGCCTTTGAGATGTGGTGCTGAAGACATATGTTGTACATACCGTGGACGGCTTAACGCACGAATGTCTCCATTCTGCAGAAACAGAAAATCAAGAATCAACAGAAGATTATCAGAAGATCAACCATTTGCTTGAGACGAAGAGGAACAGGAAGATTCCCCACACGTTGGACCGACTGAATGAAAAGGGCATTTCTCTGATGATAGCCTTAACAAGATCTGCTGAATGCCGATTAATGTGAAGAAGCATAGTCAAGAAAGAGGGCGGGAGTTTATGGGGATCGTGATCCTCAGTCACGAGGGACCAACATGGATAAGTTTTATTATAATTATTATATTTTTAATTATATTTAAGCCATCAAAAATATATAGAAACTATAATTTTGCCCGGTATACAGCCACCACTGTCACTATAGAGTCACCGAGTGGCATGCAGTAGGTATAGATTTAGTTTATGGTGTTACCAATGATATATAATATATGTAATACAATACATGTTGGTCATAGGATTATCAACTTTTGTTTAACCAACCTCTTTAGACAAAATGAATCCGTCGTTTATACGACCCTACTATGTATTTATTTGTAATTTTAGACTACTATTAATAGTGTATTTAAAGTTAAATTTTTAACGTAAAATAATACCTTCTCATCTATATAAAAAATGTATGGACGTTTTTAAAACACTTTCTATGACTGAATATGATTATTTTATTGTTTGAACATCTTTCACGTAATAGCTATAGGAAGAAAATATTTTTATTAAAGGTTAACGTAGGAAATAGTTTTGCCAATTGCTTTTTGTTATTCCCAAATCAAAAACAAATCCATGCACCTCGAACGCAAAGAACGGCTATGAATTCAACACGTTAAAAACAGTAATATGGTAAAATTCGCGAATTACTAAAAAAGTAAGTAGACACTTGAATGATTTGCACGCAGTTGTAAACCATTCAAAGGTTATTCGGCAAAAAACTAGCATATGTAACGACTCCATATAAAACGAATCAACCGAAAGAAATTTTAAATTCAGTAAATAGCCAATTGTATGACTTGTGTAATACGCTAGCTTAAAAATAAAAGAGAGTAATATGAATAGCTAGTTGTCATGGTAGTTTTTAGAACTAAGTTATTAAAGTTTATATTGGTATACAGATGGCGTTAATTGTAATAAATCCGTAAATATACGTTGCGATCCATATTAAAGATTATTAAATTTATATTAGTTTCCCAGAATTTATAGTAATGCACAGCTTTTTTTTTGTATGCACTGCACGCCCTTGCAGTTACCACAATCACCACCGAGTCATTTGTTTTACCGATGTATTTTATATGCAGAGCAGCATGAATGAACCAATAGGAAAACTATCTTTACCGCCGCTCCGGGTCTCCAAAGTGTAGTAAGTAAAATGTACTATGTGTGCAAGGAATGTGACCTTACCATGAATGTAAGCAAGTCGAAAGTGATAATATTCAAGTAGAAGAAAAACAAGACGACATGCGAAATACAAGAAGGTAATAAATGTTTGGAACAAGTAGATGAGTTTATGCATTTGGGAAGTATGTTTGATGTGAACAGAAAAGCTAAGAAAGATATCGAAAGGAGGGTGATTGCAGAGAATAAGTAAACGTAGTTTTGAATGAAAACATTTATAATAGAAACTTGTCAGTAAAGATAATAACAGTGGAGTCCTGGTACTAATGTATACACTGATGTATGGAAGAGCAGCATAGAGCCGCCAAAAGAGAAACGAAAGAGTAAAAAGTGAAAATTGGGAGGAAATGTAAAGCTAATCTTAGCACAGTGAATAGGATTAGAAACGGGTCGCTTAGGTGGTTTGGTCGTGTAGAACGAATGAATGATGAGAGAATGGTTATAAATATTTAAGACGCGAGTGTCGACGGCACCACAAATAAAGGACGTCCGTGGAAATCTTAGCGTGACCAGGTAAACTAGGTATTGGAAGATAGTCCTGTTAAAAACTTTAATAATAGACGAGCTTGCGATTGAGAAGATGTATGAATGTGGAAGAAGCGAGGGATGTGATTTTTTGGTACAAAAGAGTGTGGCGTTCCATCCCCTCTTGCGGGGAAACGGCGTGACGCTAAGTTAGTTAGGAATGTATATACGTTCTATGTAGTGAAGAGCTAAACCGTCATTGTGACTGTAATTGTGTAATAGGTATTCAATTGTAACAGATAAATGAGATTTAATTGTTGGAGGTTTAGTTTCTAGTGCACCAGCGATTGCTCAGTGAATTAAGAATAATAAGTTACTGATTATCATTATAGTCGAACGCAAATCTCCCAATCGATAACGGTTTAGCTCCTCACTAGTTCTAAGTTAATTTTCTTATTCATCAAGGTGCCTAAATATGATTCGAACATTCCATTAATTCCACTCAAATTAAGCTACAAGTTGGCGGCTTAAATTGAGTGGAATTAATTACATATTTATCTGCTAACGTTTCTTACTGACGTCACGAGTCCACTTATTTAAACGCAGTGCATTTCAAATCAAATCCGGTGAGACCCATTTTTTCTGTTGTCACCTTCCGTCGCTATCTCCATATTCAATGAGTCATTTCAGGAGTCATAAAGAAGCGGTGAATTAGCATAATAATATATGAGTGGGCTGGGTGTCGCCCCGCCCATGAAATGTGCTTGTGTGCCTTTATTTCTGCAGCCGACAGAGTAACGGAAATACTTCCTACATTTTACTTCTCGTTTTTCGTGACTATCATTTTTTATCATTTAAAAAAATATTATGTACGAATATGTATGTTTGCATTATTTTTAAAGTTTTTATATTAATATTTTTAAATGTATAATATCAAATTAAAAATAATAGTATATCAAGTGTTTATACATGTTGTTTTAAACAAGTCGTGAATATATGTATTCTAATTTAAAACTTAAAATTAACGAATAATACCGAAATAATATCCACATTTGTGGATTCGAAGAGTTTAACCAATTTCGTGGCCTCCTTGTTTATCTGACATTACTCCACATTTGTAAATAATTTGTAATTATTGTCGTCGAGAAATTGTTTTTGAAAATTCTTACAAAATAATGAAATATGTATAAATGAACTAAATATAAGTAATAAATTAATTCTAAAAAAGCTTCTACAATGAAATATCTTGCATTCCATCAGTAAATATAAAACTTTAAAAAACATATTACTTGTATAAACTCCTTTCTATGTAATATTTGTTTTATCAATGTTTTGAATTATTTATTTTATAAAAAACGATGCATATGTTATTTTATACACCGTATACTCGATCTCAATGTCACTTCTCCAGTAATCTCAGCACTATTTTCGCGATGTGTCAGAGATTTCTAGAAATAAAGTATAATGTCCAAAGTATAATATAGATTTATTTTGATACTACTTAAGTTCCAGCTGTTAAAACGAATTTGGAAAGATTAAAACGGTACCAATGTTGTTGTAGAACATTATTTATTTTTATAATACTTTATTGTAAAATTGTTTTTAACAACTCTACAAGTGGGTATTAATTTTCATCTGTTTGTTTTTCGCAGTCAATTGTGGATTAAAAAGGTTGATTGACCTCTTAAGTAAATAATATATTCTTCAATTCAAATTGTTTATTTATGAATTACGAATTTGGTATGAAATTCGCGCATTTTACGAATTAATTGTTTTTTTATAAATTACGAATTTGGTATGTAATGTGCGAATTAATTGATTATTTATGGATTATAAACTTGGTGCGTAATTTGCAAAATGCGAATAAATTGTTTTTTTATGAATTATGAACTTTGTGCGTAATTTGCATCACAAGAATAAATTATAAAAATAATAAGAAAGAAACACTTTGTTTAAACCAATATTTATTGATAAATCAACATGTTTCAAGACCAACGGTCTCTTCATCAGGATTCAAATTGTATACTGAAATTAAAAATACAAGCATAGAAAAAAAACGAAACTATAAATATAAGTGATGAGTAACTAATTAGGAACTACCGCGAAAACAAATTAAAAAAGTAACTATTTGCTAAAATAATTAGGTTATTTATAATATTTAATTTACTATCAACACTTTTTTATTACTTTAAAAATTTCAAATTTATCTAACTGTACTAAACCCATGGTATTTGAATGTAAAATTTCTAAACCCTCATTAATGTCAAAAGAATGGTTTGATTCCAAAAGATGATCAGAAAATTCAAAATAGTTATTGCTTTTTAAATATCTCAATACGTTGCCACAATGTAATTTAGCAAATATTGAAGAAGAATGAATAAATAATTTTATTTTCATAGAAAGCAATCACTTTGTGGTTTGGCATATTACATAAAATAAAATAATAACAATGGCTTTGTATGAAACCACGAAATTTATTATACGTCAATCAGTTTCGCTTATATCAAGCTTCATCAGGACGTATTTGAAACTAATCATTAATACAAAAATAGTGCACTTATGTATACATAAAGATGGAGATAGAATATAAAATTATATTTGAAAGAGAGATACAGAATACATATATAGATAGGCGGAACATTAAGGGAGGGGAAATACAGTGTTGATGGATATTAAATTGATTTTAAAGGAAAATAAATTTTAATTATACCTAATATGGGGCTAATAATTAGCTGATAATTTATCTCGAATTAACAATTGATGAAAATTTATGATGGGTTTCTCATATCGATCGAGTAGGCTCCAAAGTGAGAAAATTAGGTTATATTTTCAAAATTTTACGCAGCTTCATGAATATTATTTTATTAAAAGAGTCTCATCTAAATCTCAATCTAAAGGAAACTAGGAACAAAGCCTTGGAGATACTTTTCACTGCCAAAATTAAATAAAAAACGCTCAACGAACTTTCTTATTTGTGCTCGGCGAATATTTAACAAATTACTACTAGACCTTAAGGATCTAAAGTGATTAACAACTTCAAACCAAAAATAACAAAGCGGTTGCTCGATGTGGGTATTTGTCATTTGTGCTGAACTGACTACCTACACATTTTTGTCTCCAACTATTGTATATTACAGACAACAATATTTTATAATTTCAGATTGTATTTTTTTCACATAATTTTTTATAACTTTCTTAACATTATACTTACTTACCTCTAAACAATTACAAGTAAAGTAATTACATTTATTTTTTCATATGAACTATTTATGCTACAATTTTTTTTTTTAAATTGATAAATTAATTTGATTTTTATGAATTGGCGTACCACTCTTTTTGTATTTATGATTAGTTTCAAATACGTCCTGATGAAGCTTGAGATAATAACAGTCGCTTTGTATGAAACCGGTTAATTTCGTGGTTTCATACAAAGTGATTGTTATTTTATTTAATATAATAAATTATTTATTTATGAATTACGAATTTTGTATGTATGCTTAGCTAGTAGGAACTAGTTTAGGAGAATTTTAGAAATGCATCTGCGCGGAGTAACTCAATAGGAAATGAGCAGGAAGACTGCGTGAATAAATATTCGCGCCGAGCTGAATGCGCCACACGCGTCTAGCGAGGGTTAGAGGCTCCATGCGGAGGTATGCACGGGGCAGGAGTCACATTGTTTGCCTTCTCGCGTATCCCATGGATTACATAAACACTGCACATACACGGGGACAGATCCTAGTCAGATGTACAATCAGCAATACCACGTGTACGTACTTGCGTGAGAATTTTGCCTGTAATAATTTACGTGTAATAAAAGTGAAACAGATTAATTGGCGGATATTTTATGCAATCCCTCCACTTAAGAAATAACTAACTCGGTTAACCGACAGTGTTAGTTAATATACTATAATTATATAATATAATATCCAGTTAGATAAGACTTGTCTCGGTGATTCGAAAATCACATAAAAACAAAGCATTGGTTATTTATTATATTTGTACGAAAATCACAATGAAGCAAATGTTACAGGCTGACCTTTATCGACAAGTCTCATGAGACGGGAGATCAATATTTCATCCATGTGTCCTACAGTGGCGGTCGGTGACTTTTTGTAGAAGGGGTCCTGGATAATAAGTTTAAACCTACTATCAAATATACAAATCTATAGAATGAATGAATGATTCAATTATACACTCGCGTAATTCACTGTTGTCGTTTTTAGCGTATAATATATATATATATATATATATATATATATATATATATGTGTGTGTGTGTGTTATTTTCTGTATTAATTTAATAATTCAACAAAACTTTCACAAACAAATTTCTCATAATAATCCGCTCGCTTCGTAATATGTATGCTAATCTATTCATTATACCCATAAGCATTAAAGTCGTTTTTTGTACTTTGGATGCTGTTAACAAATGCGTACACAGTATCCGAAGACCTTAACAGGCGTAACTGAATAATCAAACTTTGTGGATACGGAACGAATGATAGAATCCACTGTTGTTGGTATTTGTGTATTTACGCGTTGTTCAGAAGTTGAGAAAGTGCATGTATTTTGACTCGCTCCGTGCGCGCGGCATGTTGCAGTATGTGTTATGACTGGCCTCTAAAGGACAGGACGAATTCATTAGCAACGGTGCTGTTTTCGGCTATTTTATATATTTTGGCGGTTTTGTGTTCTAGAGTCAAAAGGTTTTTGACTCTAGAACACAAGGAATGTGAAGCATCCAAAGCGTGTATGAAGTGACCGCGCCTAGTACACTCATCATAATATTTATAAATAGAACTGGTCCAACTAGGTTTTTTATTATTTTATGCAGTGCAATAGAAAAAAATAATGTTACGCAGACATAACTTATTGTTCTAAACTAGTTAACGCATTCTAAATTAATTTATACATTTTAATCAACACATAAATGCTTTAATTTCTCATTTATTTTATTAACTGAGTTAATATGTCATAAACTTAAATATTTAACGTAGCGTACCTAATGGTAATGCATTTCCCGGCTTATGTTCCGGGTTTGTAACAAATAATTTTTTTCGATAGATAAATTTTGTCTATTGTTTATTTATTTTGTATTAAATATTAAACATCTATTTTTATAAAATGGCATCTTCACAATAAAATGTGTTTTTATTAAAAAAAGAGGCAGTGAAAGTGAAAAAAGTGAACTAACTGCGAAAAGTTTTGCTTTGAATAGCAGTGTTTTAAATACAAAATTTTAAAATGTAAAAAACAATTTTTGCCATCTATCTAGTGATCGTTTGGAAAATCAGGGATTGTCTACTATCGCAATTGAAATATTTCAAATTCATTGTCATTTAACGTCATTATTCGCGAGTACCTATAGAAAATTTGATATAATTACATCAAAATTAGTTTAACTGTATCAACAATAGTATTTACTTACTTACCTATTTACCTATATTACGTTTTATTTCAACAATTTCCGGTCGCCATCTTTGATTATTAATCTTCCCATTGTTTATATTTGGTATTATCAAATTGTCGCGGGTGGATGACAAAATCATTGCAGATGACTGTATTCTGATCAAAAATTTGCGAATTGAAAAACGTCTGGGTGCTAGGAAAATGATCAAAGAGTTTCAAAATAAAGCCCGGCGTATAGCTAGTATTACAAAATAACTGAACATTACAACAGAACGGAGCTCCATCTCACACAGCCAAAAATATAATCAACCTTCTTCGTCGTGAGAATGTTAATTTCGTCGAGCCAGGCATGTGGCCACTGTACAGCCCAGATTTAAACCCAGCAGATGATGCAATATGGGGTGTTTTGATGATTTCTGATTAGCTAAATATTGTGCAAAAAAAAATCCATTAAGAATTATAATTAATTATATTATGTTTTGAAATAACTCGTGTGTTACGAGATGTTCTCACTTTTTTTGGGCCACCCTGTATATGTAATTTATTTTTTAAAAAATTTAAGATTTTCTCCGCGATTAACAATTTTCTTTTAATAAAATATGTACACAGGTGGCGAGATTCATTGGTGAGGAATTTTCTAACAAATTTTGTAGAGATTTTTCACGAATATTAATGAAATTGAGCGATCTCGTAGTACCTATGAGGAAGATTTTTTTTTTTTCAATATTGATCACTTACCCTGAGTTTTTATTCTTGGAGAAACATTACCAGTCTGGAATGCTCGGAGCGCGGAGATAGTCGCTGCTTTATGCTCGTTCTTCGAATAAGTGGACAACGTCTACAAAATTTTCCAAGAATTCAATATTAGGTACTATCGGGACCTTCACATCGATGCGCACACGAGCGGAGAAACGGACGAACAACGAATAAAAATTTGGAGAGACGCTCGTCGTACTTATTTTATACACATTAAATTATTACAAATTTATAACCATATAATATTTTATGTTTTTTTTTTCTTAAATAATTAATTATGTGATAGGTATCACTGGATTATACAAATTTATTCGTCTTTAGATGTCCCGCCCTTCTTCACAAACAACGAATATAATGAAAACATTATTTTTACGAATAAATGTGTCCTGGTACCGACACTGATGTATGGAAGTGACGCCTGAAGCTGGCAGAAGAGGAACAGAAGTAGACTGAACGCAGTGGAAATGAGATTACTTAGGCGTATATGTGGCAAAACTGTTTATGACAAGAGTAAAGAATGAAGAAATAAGGACAGAATGTAAAGCCGATGTTATTATACTGAGTAAGATTAAGTAAGGATCACTTAGGTGGTTGGTCATATGGAACGGATGAATAAAGAGAGAGGAGGACGGTTCTGTTAGAAGCCTCAACAATCGGCGAGCTTGTATGAGAAGATGTATGAATGTGTATGAGGCGAGAATTGTATAGAGGATAGAAAATGTAGGTACACTCAATCAATGTGGGTGATGAAAAGTGTTATACAATACTGAAAAAAAATTGCACACTCTTATAGCTTTTATGCAATTTTAATACAAAAAGATTCACGACGAAAACAAAATGAAATATTATAATTATCGTTGACAAAAATTAATTCAAGCATATCTGCCATTTTATGTGCGACTTGGATATACAGACTTAAAAAATACACCCCAGACTTCCGGTCGGAATGAAACTCTGTCATTGAATCGGTCATTGATTGAATGTAAATTTAACTATAGTATTACAATAGCCAACTCTCATACTCGTGCCGATAATGCTTTTGTGAGAAGAACACGCTGTATATTTTCGACAAACAAAACAAATAGGGGGTAGGCGTGAAACGCTTTCACGCACATCCTTCTAATACTCTCAATAATAATCTCAAAAATCAATTATGAATATTTTAAATGAAATATATTAATAAGAAAGGAGAAAAAATTAATAGATTCTAAATTAAATAGCTGTGTGCATATTTTATATGTGTGTATATATATATATATATATATATATGTACTAGATTGAGAATAAATAAATAAACACGCAGTATGTAGGTACACGTTACAAAATCTAGTAACGGAAATAACATATATAACGGATATACATATAAAATCAATTTAATCAAAAATATTGTTGTTGCACCACCGAGATTCGATCCTGGATCTTTATCCAATCCAAACAGGAAAAGGTGGATTATCCATATTCTATTCTAATTAATACATTTAATTAGTATTTAAAATATGACAGAGACCTATGTTCTAAATAATTACAACTTCACAAACACTATGCCTGAAAAATCAATATCTTTGAGTTTTATATATTTTCTTATTTTGACCAGTATATTATTAGCAATATTTGAATATGTCCAAGAACACATAATTCAGGATTTTCACATACAAAGGTACTGTTATTAAACAAATAAAAGGAAATGAATTATCAAATTTAGTCCATAGATGGCGATAGTGTAGTGGTACTCGAAGTGAGTCCGCATATTAACATATATACAACTTTCAAAAAATTTATAGATATGAAGATTGATGTGCGAGAATAGTGAACGTTATATTTATAAAAATGAGATCATTTTAGCCAGCTGAAGACAGGTCGTAAGCCCTGTAATTACCCATACTTTCCATTAAATATAATAAAAAAGAGCTTCACTCTACGAGATATCTATTATTTGTTTAATAATGTTTTCTTCTTCATACTATTTAAAGGCTAAATTAAAATAAAAAACCGTTGGAAAAATCGCTTCAAATTTTCCTACGCGCGTTCCATGCGATATCTGGTTTACTCGACAGTACCAGATCTTGTACATTTACTTCGCCATTAAGGCAATTTAAAAGAAGAGTACCTTATCGCGCAATTATTATTGTCTATGTTTGAAATAAATGAATAGTGATGGGTACAGCAAACCCTGAAATGATGGAGCTAAATATGTTAATTGAGCGCCCTGAATTATCGGCGCGGTGCGTCCCGGCTAATTGCTGCGGATATTATACGGATAATGGATAAGAACTTTCGCACAATTAAACACGTTAAACTATCCTCAGATTTAATCGATATAATTACGGCAACGAGTACACAATATTTTTCAATACACCCTACACTAGTACTTGGTAGTCAAATCCACTATGTGGGTTAACCCTGTTAATAATCACCGAACGGAAACACCCTACGGTTTCCACATACGATAGTGAGAGCAAAAGTGGACTAACCCACAATTTTTGCAAACGTTAAGTTTTAAATATTTCAATTGTCTGATTTTAAAAATCAAAAACCGACCCTGATTTTTAAAATAACCACTAGAAGGCAATATGTGAGCTCCCTCATGCAACAATACTGTATATTGTTTTTTACAAATATTGATAGATAGATGGAGCGTCGGCCAACTTGGATGATATAGTGTTGATGCAGGTAAACTGATTTAGAAATTGTGTCTTATAGTATTATACCATTCGATGGAACGATGACCTATTAAGAATTTAAAGGAATTTCGAAAATTTCCGAAAATTCATTAGGATGTGGGTCTTCCGCTGGGGGTTGCTAGGATGGACGATGCCGGGAGGAGCGGTGGCTAGAGACCTAACGGTGCATATCACTGGCTCTTCCTTGCACCTCTTGCTACCTGGACATGGATGAATTTCTGCCGGACTGTGACCGAGCTCTGCGACTGCAACACTACGCAATATCACGTCTACCCTCGTCTTTTGGGGGTGCATGATTTCTATAGCTTCTCTCTGGCTGCCTTTTGAATTTAATGCGATAATGACTTCAAATTGTACCTACAGATGTGACTCTGGTACGATGGTGCCAGAGCCAACCTATGATGGTAATAGGATGTTAATAACTGAATGTAATATTAATAATGTAATAATAATAATGAAGAAAAAAGTAATAAACGTAATATTGACTAATTGTAATAAGAAAAAAGCTTTAACATTAAAATATAGTCCAAAAACAAGCTTTAAGATTTTGTAAAATATTGTGTGCGTTGCTTTGTTGAGTGGAATCGAAACGAGAGTAAACAACTCTCAAAACGATTCGTGATAGGATGGGACCTTTTGGGGTTTCCTTCATCTATATTCTTCATGTTTATACCATTCGATGCCCAAAAAGATACAGGTACAACGTTGTGGGATTAATAACTCAGATTTGCCTAAAACCGATATATAGTGCTGTTGCAGGGGTGGTCTCATGTAATTTACAGTTTTTGCATTTATTTTATTTTAAACTTAATATTTAAAACACTGCTATCTAGTCAAAATAAAACTTCTCGGGGTTAGTTCATATTTGCACTCACTGTCGTGCATTGTCATATCCAAATGTGAACCGTTTCTTAGATATTTTAAATTTTTTTAATAGTATGCAAAAATTGTACTTTTAAGTTACATAAAAAAAAACTACACCATGCATAGTTATATATTTTTTTTCTTATGCTTAGACAACATGCTCATACGTTATTATAAATCATAAAAACAGTACAATTTGCTAATACTTTTGAGCAGCACATTAAAACTCTACAACGTTATAATAAAAATTTATTTTCTTTTCCGGAAATAAGCAAATTTCTAAGCAAAAATTGTACTAAGAAATTAAGCATACAAAGTATCAGCTTACGACCCCTACTATTGCGTCTTTAAAGGAATGTATCGAATTACCAGTAACCCTGTATAGGCTATAATTAATTTTCAAACGTTTACAATAATAATGTGAGTACAAAATAGCGTCTCGAAAAAAATGTTATTTTTAAATTGCCGAGTTACAATCCAATATTTAAAAAAAATATATTATTTATTACTGATAACACGAGAATAAAAAATAATGTAATCAAAATCACGACTCATGAATGCTATAAAGTTTATCGATGAATTATTGTGATTTAAGTGGACCAATCCACCTACTTATATTTTGGAAGGTAGGTAGGTACCTATATTGCAAAACTTTTTCCTGAAAAAAATTAGAATCGTGAAAGCATTTAACACCATTTTAAAAGAGAATCGCTATTATTTTATTAAACATTCGCGGGAAACAACCGGTAAAGCAGTTTGTTTCTGCTGGGCCTATTGGATAAATTAATTTATATTTTATTTTATTTATATCGCTCTGTGTCCGAAGCATTGTTCGCCCACAATTGTTCCCGGTGACAATTATTCGCCACATACTATTGGTTTTCCCACAATTTTTTGCCTGGAAAATCGTTCGCCCCGTATTTTGATAAAATGATATTTTCGATAAATATAAACATTAAAAAAAAATAACAATTTGTTCTGTATAGTGTTGTAGAATATTATTATGTGTGATATAAAATATCTATTGATAAAATTCATATTAAAAAAACAATGTTCAAATGAATTATCCTAATAAACAATAATCTATAATCTGATCTAACCTAATCTTACATTTTATGTCCAGCCATAATCACATTTCTCGAAGTTTTGGCCCATCGGTAATGATATAGGTACATAACGGTAACGATATGTATACATAAAAAACAAATTGAGTAAAAGTATTGTGTGCTGATGAAAATATATAGTGAAATACCTGGTAAATACATAGTAAAAAATATACAGTAAAATACCTACATAGTAAAATATGACTATACATTTTATAATAATTATCATTACAATAATATTGATTATTTTATTTCGTGTGTCACACTTACCTACCCATTTTATATCAATGCAGTAATGTAAGTTCTTTTCTTGAATTAGTATCAATGATTTAACTTATTTTACATAATAAATGTCAAACCATAAAAGTTACTTGAAAATAATATTTAAAATCCACAATATACACAATTAATAAAAAACTAGATATCTTCTTAATACTCTCACAAATATATTTAAATATTTCTGTCCAATCATTGAGATTTTTAAATCCTATGTCACAAGTTTTACAATACCAATCTAGGCAATCTAGATTATAGCGAGATCTCAATATATTTATCTACAACTATATCTCATTTGTTTAACACTAACATGGATATATTCTTCATGACACAGGATCAATTTTCAAAAAGGATTTTATATAATTCGTGGATGATGCCGCTCGAACGTGTAATGCGCGCCTACCATAAACCATCGCTCGTAACGCCAAGGTCTGTCGGCATAGACAATCACGGGAATTGATTTCGTTGACCTTGTAAACCCACACGCTAGCGTACTTTTGTGCGGTAGTTTTAATTGTATATACCATTTATTCTAATTTTTTTCAATATTTTTAATTTTCTTAACTATGATAAGGTGTATTTTGTAATATGTTGTATCCCCAATTGTCTTAAATGCATTACATTGTACTTTAATTATTTATCGTCATCGATGACCTATTGGTAGCCTGTGTACGAAAAAATAAAATACTCTTAATATAAACAAGGTAGTATTCGGCAAAAGTTAGTTAACGTTTTTTGCTAATACAATTTTTTAATTTTATATCAATGTAAGTATTTAATACAATTCATGTTGTAAATACTTACATTGATATAAAATTAATTAATTGGTTAGTGATCTGTGTGAATATAATTATTTTTAAAAGATTTAAGACCCTTAAAATAGGCACCGTACTCGTGCAAAAATTTAAAGCAAGTTCTCATGTAAATATTCTCAGATGATTCAATCACAGTTGTGTGTATAACCATGAGGCTTTTAACAATACATCATTTGTGAATTCCAAATTCTACGTATTACAAAAATCCTTGACAATTTCAAATAACCTATTCAATATTTTTTTAAAAGCAATTATTCATCATTATTCACACACACACACACACACAGGCACACACTTGTATCTATTATTATTATTATAGATAATAGTAATTCGTGCCGTGAAGATTACAACTATGTTGCGGCTTGGAGATCAGCTTTAGCGATCTTTTAAACTCATTTTTCACATACTAATCGATAGTTGCGTGACTTTTGGAGTGAGGCGCATCATCTGGCCAGGCTTAGCGGGTAGACACGAAGGGGCATTTCATTACTGAACATGGTGTAGTTACACGGAGCCTAACTTCCCCCGGTTGCTCCATATGGACTGCGGGGCTAAACCTTGCAATTATATATATTTACTTCTAATATAGCGTACACATTTACAGGCTGGTTTATGGAGTCTTTACTCCTGCTGATTACTCCTCGTGAGTATCTATCTGTCTTGTATGATCGAGTGGTTAGGGCGATCGTATCAAAATATCAAAGTTCGCATCCGGTAGCTTATATCCATGTTGGCCATATTTTCATAGCTTAATCGTTTTGAATTCTTCACAACTATAGTTATAAAAAATTTAAGACATTAATTAATATCTTCACATTATCATCATCTATTAAGAAATGAAAGGAATCTCGGACATTTCCGGGTATTTATTATGGTGTGGGTCTCCCGCTGGGGCTTACTAGGATGAACGATGCCGGGAAGAGCAATGGCTAGAGAGACCTAACGGAGCATTTTACTGGCTCACCCTAGCACCTCTTGTGACCCGTAAAAGGTGAATTTCTGCCGGACTGTGACCGAGTTCTGCGACTGAAACATATAAATGTGACGTCTACCCTTCGCTTTTGGGGGTGTGTGATTTATATAGCTTCTCTCTAGCTACCTTCTGAATTTAATATGATAACGAGTCTCGCATCAAATTATACAGGTGTGGCTCTGGTACGATGATACCGAAGCCAACCTATAATGGTATAAAATGTTAATAACTGAATGTAATAAAAAATAAATTAATGTAATATTGACGAATTAAAATGAGATTAAACAACTCTCAAAACGATTCGGGATAGAATATAAATAAATAAACATATTTTATTATATTGAAAATATCTAAGTACGTAGTACCAACAAGCATAATATCTGATTTCTATTACGGTGCATGGATTTTAAAAATATTTTTTTAAATGTACCCCAAATACCTCACTTTCTTTTACTTTCGTACCTATTTATAGATTATACTTTATTGTTACGTCTGTGTGGGAACAATAATTTAAAAATTGCTGTACGATTAAAAGAATTCGAACGTCAACCTCCAGTTTTGACATAAGATTAATATCGGTTCGACTCCCGAGCGCACTTCGGCTACCCCAGATTCATTTACATATTAAGAAAGTATAAAACTTAATTTAACTCAAGTGTTTAATGAAAATGTAGTTTTTTTTTATTTTTAAGAATTAATTGCACGTTGTTTATCCTAAATAATTCATTTCATTTCGTCCTTCTGTATTGCAATATTAAAAAAAACAATATTGGCTTTTAATTATAATCACCTTTATAGTGTGAGATTATCGGATCAAACAAAGGAAATAATGTTGGTGTTACTACATTTCATTGCTTTTAAAAATAAATAAGTGTGATAATATATTAATATACTATTAATAAAAATAAAATAAGGATTTCTTTTGTTCTAAAAGTTATAATGTATTGTTGAATTAGGTAAATAAGAATATTAAAATCGACTTTACATTAATAAAAATCTATTTTTATCATTGTAATAAAGAACATAGCATAAATAATAGAATGTCAGATAAATGAGATATATATTAAAAACAATAAATATATATAAAATGAATATTAAAAAAAAAAACAGACATGGAAAAATTCTGTAAAACATTATCCCGGTAGCAACTCGTATATCATTCAGTTGATTAATTTAATTCGTATTAAATACAACTGAACTGTGTTCTAAAAATGCAACTTCACGATAAAAATGTGTTTTCCTTAATAATTGTAAAAGTTTTATTTTACATGGAATATTTACGAATCATGTATCAATAATCTTATTTCTAAAGTGTCAAGTTTAGTTCCTTGCCGACCGAATGTATAATGTGTGTTTTTCGTGTGAAGTATTGTGAAAAGTATTATGAGGTGACTAACTGGAGTGTAAAATTACTGAATTAAATAGAAAAATATTTTTACAGAACAAAAAATTATCGTGGAAAATCGACATTACGTATATTCGTCATATCACTACATATCATCGACGTTACGTATATTCGTCATATCACTACATATCATCGACATTACGTATATTCGTCATATCACTACATATCATCGACATTACGTATATTCGTCATATCATCGACGAGTGAAAACTATTTTATTTGATTTTTAATTGCCTGTAAATAAACGAATTACCTTTGTTTAAAAAAATCTGAAACGAGCAAATAACATGTTATTCCTAATTATAATATTTATTGTAAATATCAACCTATATGCGTTTATCATTATGCATACCCTAACTTTAAAAAATGGGGGTCTGATTCTTAAATGTAAAATAATGATCATATCACTGTGATCTGACTCGGAGTAAAGCAAATATACGTCGGGAGAAAAAAAAACACCCTAAATAATATTAACTGAGCTTCTGAGCTCTCCCAAGAGGGGTCATTCGCACCCCCTTTATCATTCAAATCAGGGGCTCAAGTCATCTATCATATTATAACATTGGACATATTCACCGGAGTCAAATATTAAATGTGTAGTTTAGCGAGTGCGTGTATTAGTCCGCACGAGGCGCGCCCGCGTGCGAGACAGACCGAACGGCGAGCCAGCGCGTGCAGGGCAGTTCGTTCGTTCGGACAGAATTAAATGTTTCTAATTATGAATAGATGTGACCGGACGTTTAAAAAGTATTTGTGATATTTTAAAAACCACCCGCTATGCATAACAGAGTTGTGACTATCGACAAATTATAATATTTAGGGGCTGTACGGGAGTAGAAGTTGTATTCCATTAATTGTCATTTATATTACTGAATGAACAACATCTATGATTATGTTCCAAATACCTGAAAGACGATGTTCAGGTAGGTATTTAAATTTCTCTAAACCAGCTAAAGTTATACTGTTTACTTAATTAATAATCTGATAAGTAAAATTTGATACAAAAATTTTGGACTGTAATCTACTAAAATATCTGACAAATAAATTTGATTATTTTACTAATATGTCGAACTGCACATTTTATATCTCACGATACAAACTAAACAAGTAAAGATATAAACTAACATGAAGGGCAAATGTTAATACAAAATAACAGTTCTAGAAAACAGTAGCAGCGTCTTCCTTCATGTGATACGTTTGAGAACATTCTATGTACATCGGAACATTCAAAATTATATAAATTATTTTAATCGAAATACGAAAAATGTATCAATTAAATAATATTAGGAGAACACATTCTCATTGTGAAGTTATAATTACTCAGAACAGACGGTCTGTGATATTTTAAATACTAATTAAATATATTAATTAGAAAGATATATTCAATATATTTAATTCACATTTAAAATATCACAGACCTATGTTCTGAATAATTACATCTTCACAATAAGAATGTGTTCTCCTAATAATAAAGTTGTATCAATGTGTCAAAAATTTAATATAAATGAATTGATTATTCTGGAGTCTGCTTTCAGATTACTGGTATTTGAGATTCCGTAAAAATAAGGTAGATGGCTCTTTCAAATAATGGAACGATTAAATGTATTAATATGAAAAAGGTAACATATAGGTTCGAAAATTTGTCACTAAAAATATCTTCGCTGTAGCATAGTTGTATAATGCACCTTCCCAGATCCAGGTTCGTGTCCCATGTGGCGCAATAACAATATTTTTCGATAAAATTAATTTTATACGTATATATTTCTAATTAATATATTTAATTCATATTTAAAATTAAATAATAAGTAACGATTACGATTATAAATGCAATCTGGCTCGATACGAGCGCAATAATATGTGCAGTCTTGTAATATATGCGTGTGAAATATTAAGAACAGCGATATCTGTCACCATTCACACAGACGGTCACAGGATTAAAATATTTCACAATGTTCCAACGATATATAATCGACTTGAATTTTTTTTAAAACAAAACAATCTTTTTGTAGAGCATTTTAAGACGTATTTTTAATTATTCATTTTGTTTCAAATCCATACGATCTGTTTAACAATACTGTCCTTTGACTGTTGGAATTTTTTTAAATTTAAATTATGTAGGTATGTGTAGATTTTGCGAAAACAGTTCTTAAACTTTTCTCCAAGTTGACAATTTCTGGCAGTCAAGTATCGCCCAGGTACTGGAGTCCTAATTTACATATTATTAACGAATAAACGCAAAAAAGAACGACTATTAAAACAAAACGTTTAGTAAATTGACAAATTTGAAAATCAGAAAAATAGAAAGTAACAATGCACGCAACTCAAAGCCTGAAAAACTTTCCAATTCTTAAGAAAATTCAGTTTCCGTATAGAAGAACGATATGGCAAAAAATTATATCGATTTATTTAGTACACTGATAGACCAAAACAACAATAAGCAGTATTGAATTGAGTATATTTATATGTATTGGCTAGAATTAAAGATTACTAATAGGCTATTAAAATTAATGTGTAGAATAAGACACGACACTACGGAACTCCGCGCAGCGGGAGTTCGCAGAACTAAAGTTTACCGAAATTCCAAACATAACGGTAATTCTATCATTCATTATAAGAATATTATGGTGTCTTACGGATTTTTAATATTTTATTTATTTCTTTTTAATGAATAAATATATATAGAGTATAAATTAAATTGTCTCCCTAATTGACTTCTTTTGTTTACATTATTCATTTTAAAGAGTGTTGGATAGAGAATCAAAGGAAATATAAAATGTCAGCAATTTAAACTTATATTAATTTATATTGGTGACATAGATATATCATTAAATATACGATATAGTAGTAAATAAATTATACGTATCTTAGAAGGGTGTTCTATTCGGATGAGTATCGAGTGCAGATAATGTAAAGATCTCGCATTCAAATCCTAGTGGTATTGATTTTAGTTTCATATGAAGAAAAATGTTTTTAAGAAATAATGAATAAAAATGAAATAAAAATCGTTAATGTAATGTGTATTAGTATTAAACTAGTTATCAATAAATAAATAATTAAAAGGTTAGGCTGTATTTTTAAAACTAGTATATTAATCCCGTTCGTGATATTCGAATTAATTGTAAGTGCACGAAACGCCTCGTAACTAGGATTCGATAAACGTTGTTCTTCTGGAAGGATAACGATCGAGTCGGTGGAAATAAAATCCACAGTCAATCCTAATCCGATTCCAAATAAAGCAATCCTCGCTGTCGAGGTGATTTATTCCGATAATTGAGTGAAAATTTAATCAACTGGACCCCACCAGTTCTGTCAATTTGGACCGTTTGATAAAGCAAGTTCCTAATTTAAAACACAGAAATGTCTGCCCGGGGAGAAGCCTCGGACGAACATCGTCACTACAAGACAAAACGACCAATGGAATATCCCAAAACTAAAAAAGGCTCACGGAATTTAATTCAAATAAGGAATACTCTTTTTTCTCACAAAAAACGTTACCCAAATCCAGCCACTATTTTTATTGCATCCTAGGCCACGAAATATATATTTGATCAGACATTTTTTAAGGAGCCGGTTTATTGCCCCAGGAGAGGATCTTCGGATAGTTAAATTAATAAATAAAAAATACGTACAAGTATTAAAAATATTGTTAATTTATATTATTAAGATCTATATTTATCATTAAATTAAAAATCATCATTAATACTTAAAAATAATTTTAAAATTTTCTGAATACTCGTTGACGTATAGTATTTAAAAAAAAACTGAAATCCTTATTTTTCATTTTATTTAATATGCTTATTCTATTCTAATTTCTTTTTAAAAATGCGTGTACTCAGTATAGTGTTGTTAACGAAGACATAAACAGTCACTGGATTAATTTATTAATCGATTTCCGCTAATTTTGTCATATTATGTTAAAAAAATGATCAGCAGATAGGAAAGTTTGTATTTATTTAGCAATCGCAATTCAGCAACCAACAATGCGGGCGCTTGGACACTACACTACACCTCTTTTCATAAAGCAATTATAATTATCACTTCTATATGAATACTAAACTAATACAAAATATAAAATATTAATAAGTATTTTCGACAGTACCTGCTACGAACGTTGCCGCCGCGAGCAGAACACCGGGTGACCCGTGCGTGTTGCAGCAGGTTGACAATTTTTTGAACAAGTCCGAGATTTGAAATAAGAACGTGACCCGTTCCCGCCTCGGGGCGGGCGCTTGAGATCCTTTGGCCCCGGCGGCCACAGCTATTCCGGCTATTCTGTATACGAGATTAGTAGGAACAGAAAAAATGTCAATTATAAAAGACAAAGGTTTTGGGTTGTTTTTAAACGATTCCTCGCGTCGGACACCAAACCGAATCACGATCGCGCGACAGACATTTCAAACTGGCCCTTGCGAACGCGGTTATAAGGTTTGTTTCGGCTCGAAGGGGTTTGGCGAGATGCGACGATCGAGCGTATCCCCTGATGATAGATGCGCGCGAGTACGATTTTGTCGATGGTCAAAGACAAAAAGCATTGTGTCTCCGGAGTTAATTGTGTTTTTGTATACTTTATTCATTTCTTTTCAGGCGAACGGTTAAAAAAGGGCACCTACCGGATTCGAACCGTGCACGGACGGAGATTGATGCTCTGCCCCCTGCCAACAATGCGGGAAGGACGGGGAGCAAATGGGGGGAAGAATGATGGAGGTGGTTTGAATATGTCACGTCAAATTGGTTCATATTCATCTGTCTTCTTTGAATGCTCTTCGCATTTTTTGTTCGCGATGGAAATATTCACTTCATTTAAATATGTCTGTATCTGAATACACAACCTCAATCATTTGATTATTTAATCTTCACTATTAAATAATATTATTAATACGGTGGTAATAAACAACTAACGAATTGAAGATCCGACTTCTAGCTGGAAATAGAAGCTTATACGCGTGTAAAAAAACTATCGGGGTTGAAAATACTAAGTCATCGAAATAAACTGCTGATATACAAAATTATAGTAAGACAAGTAGTCACTTATAGTTGTGAATCGTGGCGCCTAACCCAAATCGAAGAAAACAAATTAGCAGTCTTTTAGCGTAAAATATTAAGAAAAATCTATAGAACTACACTATAAAATGGAACTTACAGAATAAAAATGAATCACGAGCTCGAAAATTTGATTGAGAAAAAAACAATTGTAAGATTCTGTACGTCCCGAAGATTGGCGAAGAAGACACCAAAGATAATGATCAAGTGGATACTCCAGTAGAAGCGACCTAGAGGCAGGTCAATGAAGAGATGGGCTGACTGTGTAAAAGAGGACTGGAGTAGGATGAGAGGGTCTGGGAACTGGACAAGAATGCCCATGGATAGGAGTCAGTGGAGAGTACTTGTGAAGAAGGTTAAATCCCACTCTGGGATGTTGTGCCATGGAAGAAGAAGAATATTAATATAATTAATCTTCCAAGATTCTTCTACAATATTTGTAGTTAAAAGAAAATCAGATGCGTACATTAAGAAGGTTTTACCGAATAGGAGCCTAGTGCTTGCGTACCTAAATTCCTTGACCAGGAACTCAATACGGATTTTCATGAAGTTTTAGATGGGATCCAGAAGGACTTAAGTACTATCCAGGTCGACGACTGGCGAAACAACAATAGTGGGATCTCCTTCTCGAGGCGGTCATGCCCCACATCGTGCTGTAGTGCCGTGATAATGATGATGATGAGTTTTGGAAAAAAATGGTTGTTGAAGAGATAATATTTAATAATCGTATTAAATTATACAGTTACTTAAATACTAAATTATAATTCAACTAGAAAGAACGGATGAGGATTTTTCTTTCATACTTTATTTTTATCATAAATAACAAAAAAAATATAACTGATTTATTTGTTATAAACTTTTCCTCTCCTGTGATGTAAACTGAGTTAACGTTGCCTTTAATTATGTGAATATCTCTGTAAATATATTAAATACAGAGTTCACATTTAAGTATTCATCCGTAATATATTTATGCATAGGATAAAATAATTATAATATATAAGTATTTACCATGCGCAAAAATAAAAAATATTTTCTTGAAGAACCTGACGCGAATTTGTCAATACGTATATGTGTGTGTACGTACTGAGTGGTGCGGAATGCGTAGTGCACGGGGCGCAGGGTGCCGGATGCCGATCGTCACTTTAGTTAGTGGCAGAGTGTACGCTGGCCGAGTTAGATGTGTCTTATGTTGTCGTTCCGTATGACCAAAGCATTTTATAATTTTTATCACTTTTTTATAATAATTGATATATATATTCACTTATATATACCAGTTATTGATTTAATGATTAATATAAGTAATAAATGTAAAAAAATCATATTTTTCCGACTTAAAAATCGCAAGAATCTCCATGTACACTGAGTTTACAGCACCGGAGCGCGCGTCATTATTTTAGCACCGGTTAAAGGTTAAAGAGAACACATTATTATTGTGAAGTTGAGTTTTTCAGAACACAGTTCTTTGGTATTTTAATACTGAATTAATGTATCGATTTGAAAGATATACAGGAAAATTCAATTTATCGAATACATATTTTTGTTGTTACCGGGATTATGAAAGTTTATCTAAAAATTAATAAAAAGGAATTGATTTAATTTCTATGTTGCTGCGTAGGCACTTGAAATAATTAAAACTATTGAGATCTAAGTTTTTGTTTTATTGAATTTTAAATGTATCTACTTAGTATTAATCCTATTACGAACAAGTTTGTTTAATATAATTCCATAATTGATTATCAAGGTATGTAAATTTATAGATATCTATCTATCTATAAATGAAAATTCTAATATTGTATTATTTTTTAACATAATTATATACACATAGTTTTAAAATATAAGTGCATAATAATCTAGGTTATTATAGATATAAGTATTATTATTAATCCACGTCCAGCACACCTCGCCAGATGTTTCGGAACTGATTGCAAGATTTATCACCTTGCTTAATATTTCTGGCATATGCAATCTACAGATGAATTCTTCAGTGGGCTCTGAATCATCGACAAACGAGACCAGACTGCAATCATGGATCCACTTATTTATAAGAAATACTATGATTGGAAAAAAATTGTTGAAATTTATTAATCTCGACTATAGCAAGGAAAACATGTTGCAATTTATTTATTACGAATAGTAGTATGGCAACGAAAACATGTTGCAATTTATTGATCTCTACTATTAATAGATATGACAAGGACAACATATTGCAAACGATTGCTCTCGTCTAATACTACGACAAAGAAAACATATTACAATTTATTGATATCGACTAGTACTACGAGAAGGAAAACATGTTGCAATTTATTGATCTTCACAATTACTAGAAATAACAAGGACAACATATTGCAAATGATTGATCTCGACTACTACTATGACGAAGAAAGCATGTTACAATTTATTGATATCGACTAGTACTACGACAAGAAAAACATGTTGCAATTTATTGATCTCTACAATTACTAGATATGATAAGGACAGGATGTTGCAAATGAGTGCTCTTGACTAGTATTACGACAGAGAAAATATGTTCCAATTTATTGATGTCGCCTAGTACTACGACAAGGAAAACATGTTGCAATTTATTGATCTCTACAATTACTAGAAAAGACAAGGAAAACATGTTGCAAATGAATGATCTCGACTACTACTAAGGCAAAGAAAACATGTTGCAATTTATTGATCTCTACTATTACTAGATATGACAAGGACAACATGTTGCAAATGATTTATCTCAACTAGTAATATGATAAAGAAAACATGTTACAATTTATTGATATCGACTAGCACTACGATAAGGAAAACATGTTACAATTTATTGATCTCCACTAATACAACGACGTCTATAAATTGTATATATTATACTAGGTATGTGTTACATGTAGGTACATTATTTTAAGATTGCTCACTTATTTTAAATTGGATTTAAAAAATTAACGTGGATAAAAATTGCAATTCATATTGTTTTTCAATCACTATTAATTCTTTTTCTAAGTACAATCGTTTCTAAACTCTGCAATTAGAAAAATTTATAAGATTGGAGGCAGGTAACCTATAAGGTAAAAAAAAAATACTTATAAATATCCTTTAAAAATATACGAATTGCAATAATGCGCGGGGATTTTTTCATTCCTTCAACAATGAATGACGAGAAGTATTCCCCAGGGAAGACAGTCGGAATACAGAGAAGTGCGAGCCGCCGCGCGCCGCCAGCGGGCCGGGTCGGAGCGGAGCGGAGCGGGCAGCGGCGCGGGGAGCAGCGCGGAGAGCGGCATCTGCATGTCTCTAGCCGCGCACAATACCCGCTGGATTATAATTATACAATACTTCAGTACGATAAACTTCAATGCGAACATTTCTTTCCCACAATCGTGCCGGGCCGCGATTGGCCGATCTGCCGAGGAGGCGGGGCTAGCTCACCGCTGATTGGAAAACTCGCTTCGCCGAACAGTGCAGTACTCGTGTAAACGGGCTTCGGATTACGATTTTCTTTTTGTTTTGGGCACTTTTCATACTCGCGGTCCGTGCGCGCGCGGAACACAGAGCCTGGTAATAAAGAAAAATGTTGATATTTATGGAGTTACTTGGAATTTGTACAAATGTGTGCACTGACCTAAAGTTGAGACGCTAAATAATATAGTGCATCGTTAAAATTATTTTAAATTTTAAATTCGACACTGATATTATCGAAATTGTATTGAGAATGTACAGGGTTATCCAATAAGCGTGATACAATTGTTAAGTGGAATTAATTTTTTTTATAAAAAGTATGATAACTATGATTTTTTTTATTTGAAAGATCACTCAATGCTATTAATAATTTTATTCAAATATGCACCACGATCGCGATTGATATAATGCATTTTTTGGATCCAATTTTCAGCCACTCTTTCACATAAATCTGGTGCAATTTCACCAATAACACTAGTTATGTTGTTTTTAATTAAAAAAAATTATTGTTGGACCTTGTAGGGATGTAGGCCCAGACCTTACACGAAATACGTATTGTGAATGTCGAAAAATCAGTAACTTTGAATCATCCTTTCATATCGGCTTCTCACCGGGAATTTCTTTGTTTTACCGGTGTCCTCACGTCGTGTAAAGAATAATTGTTTAAAACCTTTTCACAATTCGACGAATGACTTGCTCGGATTGATGATCACGCCGACCATAAAATTCACCGAGTGCACGTAGGTTTGAAAACTGATTTTGATAATTAGTTTTAATAACTTTTAATCGTTTTTCCAATGTGAAACGCTCCGTGGTAAAATGGCAGACTATACTGAATATATATAACAGTGACAGCTGTCAAAATATTAACAAACGTGGCTACTATTCTTAGCAAAACTTATTGGATAACCCTATACTAAAAGATACATTAGATTTTGACACTAGTAGGTATAGGACGTTGCCATTAAAGGTGAAAAATGTCCTTTTTTAATATTAGCACATTCCTCGACATTCAAATTAAGATATATTTTATGCACTACCGTAAAGATGGTCGGCGTAACCCTTATTATCTTTTTATTTTATAAAAATACTCAGCAAACAATTTTATCCCAAAACTGCTCAGTCATTATTGCTTATTTATCATCGGCTCGCATCCACATTCCACACAATATTAAACTGTCTACGATTTTTGTAATTTTTGCTCAAGTATTAAACGTGTCATCGTGGATAACTAAGTCAAGTTAAAAATAAGGCATATTCCTACATATTCGGAAAAGTAATCATATTTAAAAAATTCAATCAGTTCACGAAAGGTTATCTGTGCACTACCTACAGGGTGGGCCAAAAAAGTGAGAACATTTCGTAAAATGTGATATAATTACGTCAAAATTAGTTAAACTATATCAACAATAGCTTAAATAGTTTTCTAATTTATTTACCTATATTACGTTTTATTTCGACAATTTCCGGTCGCCATCTTTGATTATTAATTTTTCCATTGTTTATATTCGGTTTTTTCAAATTGTTACCCAGAATGGCAAAAATCACTACAGAAGACTGTATTCTGATCAAAAATTTGCGAATTGAAAAACGTTGGGGTGCTAGGAAAATGATCAAAGACTTTAAAAAAAAACCTGGAGTGTAGCTTAACATTGCGGCATAACTGAATATTACAGCAGGACGAAGCTCCATCTCACACAGACAGAAATACAATCAATTTTATTCGTCGTGAGAATGTTAATTTCATCGAGCCAGGCATGTGGCCACCGAACAGCCCAGATTTAAACCCAGTATATTATGCAATACGAGGTGTTTTGATGATTTCTGATTAGCTAAATATTGTGCAAAAAAAATTACATTAAGAATTATAATTAATTATATTATGTTTTGAAATAACTCATGTGTTACGAGGATCACTTTTTTTAGGCTAACCTGAATAATTAATGTAATATTATGTATTGTGAATCGTATGTACTGCTTAGTTGTTTTGCTAAAGCCACATCAGAACATGCCGTACAATTTCCGTCAACTATTTCATGTTGATGTCACCCACGTTATCACTTTGGCACTACTTACGCAATCAAATAGCTCCGGGATTTTTTTAAAAATATATCTCGATTGGAATGAAAATTGAAACGCTGGCAATATAATATGCATATACAAAGATTTAATTTTAATGTTGCATAAATGTATCATAAACTATCAGATTTATATTTCCGCCAAGAATGTGTGTAGAACGCCCCTCGTCCCGCAACTAATGTTCCGAACCCCCCTTCTATGTGCATTCGTACAGTAGATGAAACCGCCTAAAAATATTTAAATATCACAATATTTGAATCATTAAAATTGATGTTATTATTATGTAAAATGATGCATTTAATAATATTCGTCTATATTCTTAGATAATATTAAACAGCATGACCGACAGGTTGGGGAGATGTGTATGGACACGCGTATGCACACATGTGTATAGATAGATATAAGATAAGATACAGCCAAGATCTTCTTTACCGTACACATATTATATTTACTTACCAATTTTTAGTTTCATATTACGCTATTCCATAATAGTAATAAATATTTTCAAAAAGCACGACCATATTAAATTCAATATTCAACAATCAAAGTTTCGTCATATTATAATCGTCGTTCGACAAAATTCTTTAAAATAATATAACTTCGTAGATAAAAATGTGAGAAAAAATGTGATCAGCTCGGGGCGCTACAGTACAGCTATAAAACCAACATCGCCCATAATATTATGGTATATTCTCCATATTATTATAATGTAACGAGCATGTGTTTTAAATCTCGTACCTAGTATACACGGGTGATGATATGCACGGCGCGTGATCGGTGGACTACCTGAAAAATCGGCCGGTTGTATATTCAATTGAACAATATTTTAAAACAATAATTAATATGAAATAAATATCAGATATCTCATAGAGACGAAGATATTTTTATTATATTTAATAGAAGATGTATAGAAACATGGGGGTAATTATAGGGCTTACGACCTGTCGTCGGCTGGATAAAGTGATCACTTTATATATATGTTACAGTGGATGTGTATTATCAGTGAGAATATATTTTCACTGACGTTTCAGTGAAATCATATCCGAATACGTTTCCACCAGTGGAAATATATTTCTACTGGTGGAAATATAACTTCACTAGCAGGTTTTAGCAAATGTATATTCTACCCTAACCTATAATTGAACCTTACCTAACATATGTGTTGAAAAGGAAATAAAAATGGCTGAGATTATAAACACGGTATTTTATGCAGTAAATAATTTTGTTTAATATATATAAATGAAAATACTATAAGCGAATAAAAGTGACAGTTGTAAACGCCGCCCACGCCACCAAACTATTTGTTGCCATGCTGTAGGGCGTCACATCGACACTTAAGCCAAATATTCTCGCGCGGCGTATTCTCGCTTGTCAACGAATACAAACTCACTAAATGTAACCGGTGGATTTGTATCTTCATTGTTAGATATACATCCACTGACCAGCTTAGCAAAAATATACTTTCACAGTTTCTCACTGGTAATACAGATTCACTGTAACATATGTAACGTTCATCAATTCTCGCCAACACACATTAAATATAATAAAAATAGCTTCGTCTCTATGAGATATCTGATATTTATTTAATAACAGTGCCTTTGTAAGTAAAAATCTAGTAATTGTGTGTTCTTGGACATGTCAAAATATTGCTAAAATAATAAATATTTTTTAATGACTTTTACTCTTCCAATTAACTAGTTGTGACGTGTGAGCCAGAACTCGCATTGTAAATGTGTCAAAGTGGATAGAACTCTAATTATTAGGCGGGACACAAGGCAAGTATTCAGGAGAAATCGGTAATAGGAAGACTTGTGTTCCTCGAAATCAGTAATATTCAAATCATTTACCGACATATTACGCTTTCAATACCGGCATACTCATTTTAATTATATTATAAATTACGGACAGGTATCTACATTCTACATATGTAACTTTAAGCAAGTAGATAATTAAAAAAGAATTTGTGTCTTTATCGATATATAACCACAACATATGTGAATGCCTTCGATAGCTGGTTCCCGGGTTTCCGATTTACAATAAGCACACATATGATATATGAATTGCACTAACATTTTTCGTTATTTTAGTTGGACTGTCCTTACCGCTTCATAGCTTTCCGAAAAAAGGGCGGTAATACTCACACACACATGTACATTATTATAAACCAGGAAACGACACTGCTCGACCAAAACTTTGGCTCTCTGCAATGCAACAAATCACACAGGTAGTTAGGTATTGAAGATGCATATACGATTAAAGTGGAAGTTAACATCAACACATAAAGCTTTAGATTTCGTTAATACTTTACATCAAATATTGATCATTAATGTTCAAAGCATAAACTTAACCCTGAATCGGAAAAGATGAAACAGGCCGATGAAACTGTTCAAATAAACCATTAATTTTATTCATTATTTAGTGGTAAAATGATTGGGTATCCGGGCCCGGATGACTATCATCGATGAACGTTTTATAACAATAATAAGCAGGCATTAACGCAGTCATATCATGTCGGCACATTATAACCTCGGTGCGGGATCTTCGGCTCGGAATTTGGGGAATCCGTAATGGAAGGGCAAGAAACTTGGAATTATTCGGGTACAATGGTGGGTAAGTGGCCTTAAACACGATCATTTGGTGCGGGAGAAATGATTGTTATTAACTTTGGAGGCTTTATGCCCCGTTCGGGCCACCGGCTTCTTCAGGACGCGCGCGAGGACAGCGACAGGGCGACCGGTTTTGCTCGGAAGAATGCGGGAGTTATGTGAAATGGTAGGTGTTTAAATTAATCTTAAATCATTATCCACGCACTAATTGATAATCCAGAGCTATGATTATCATACGATTTAATCGATAATGTTTTACGGCTCACATAAAATTATTAAAGACTCAGATAGAGCGGAAATCGAACCTCGCATGCATCGGTACACAATCAATACTCGGCGATTATAAGGAGTCGGTTTTCTTGAGATTTTCTTTTCTTGAAAAGTAAACAGTATGATAAAAAAATGAATAGCGACCGGATATCTTAAAAAGAATTGCCACAATCGTTGAAACATGTTGAACGACGTAAACTCATTTAAGAATTATTATTTTTAATAATTAAACAACTTAGCGGAAGTTTTATAGACTTTTACTTTTTTATAATTGTAAAAAATATTCCATCGTTTCAATCCGTTGCTCGTGAAAAGTTTTTTTGTTACATTAAAATGAAAAATAAAATATGAAAAGCATTCGAAGTAGATATTAAGCAACTATCTACATATGTCGGAGAGAAGGTACACATGGACTGAATAAAATTGTTCGTGCATGGCGTCATGACGCAGTTTTATTGGAGATCTGGTTTTATGAGATTCTGTTCCCGGTTAAAAGAGAGCCTCGGAGGTAATGATGTTTACGGTCAGCCTCTTTAGCATTACTTCATAAGGCTTTATCAAGTACCGGGTGGATCACAACTGCCGTATCATGGAAATAGTTTTCAACAATAGATTCCAAAATTTATGATTTATAACCAGAAACTAATTCTTCAACGTGCATATTTTATAACAGATCTTCAATGACCAAAGACAAAAAGTCAATCGCCATTTATCCGTTAAATAGTAAGAATAAAATTAGTATAATATAATATTAACATGTTTTGAAACCTCTTTACGGCGATTTTCACTTTGCTGTGATGATCTGGTCCCTAGCCCAACATATTATCGGGAAACTAGTGTATACCTGCATTAACAGTGTGTTCATGTGAAAAATGATTTTAAAAAAATGTTAGTCCATATTAGAGCTTGGAAAATAATTGCAGGTCGCGGAATATTTCGACCCCTTCCCAACGTGGGTCCCAACGTACCATAATGGCTTAGTTATGCGATTATATCAACAATCAAAGCACTGTTAATTTCAGTCTCATCTGATTCCAAAAAAAACCTTAAATACTATGATTATAAAAAAGAAAGAATATACATATAAAAACTGTCACGTTGCAACAACGCAGAAATAAAGTACTATAAAAATTCTCAGATAATCTCGTCGAGTTTGGTTAGGAATTTAAAAAATATCTTTAATAATATTGGAAAATTTTCACAAGGCCTTTTTCATAAAAAAATTCACTTCAAGGGAGTTTAAAATTCATACATTCAGTTTCATTTTTTTAAATGTGTTTCTGTCATGTCAGGTCTTGAATCACCTAATCCACGCTTTTATATTTCCAGGCTTTTTTACATACGTAGACCAGTTTTCATTTTGAAAAAACAAAACACATACAGAGCTCGAATTTTCATGGACACCGTTTTTTTTGCTGTATACCGGTACTTTATATGTGATGGAAATAGGTAAGTATATTTATGTACAGAGAAAAAATGGTTCAATGATGCATATAATGATTTTATTAATATTTATAACAATTGCAAATTCAACAAATGCCTTATATTAAGACAAATATTGGTAATAATATATAAATACGAGTACAAAATTACAACTAAGACTCGTACATTAAAAAAATTAACATGTATAAACATAAACAATAAAAAGTTTCCTAATTTACAAAATTCAAACATTCCTTACATATTTTTCATAGATTCCGTATTTTAATGTAATTTAAAATGACAATTGACGCAATTGTTAATTAAATTGGTCCACTTACCAATTAAAATGCAGAGCGGCATCAATACACTGTTGCAATGTGCATATTACGAATGGTATTACTCACACTAATACAATTTTTCTTTGTAAACGGAAAGTAGTATAACCAGCACAATAAATATTTAATAAGAACTTGGTAAAATACTAATATATGTATGTGTGGTATACGTAATTTGTGTCCACCCGCTCCGTAATATATTTATTTTAATATTTCCACTCTGCGCCCGGGGGCGAGTGGCCGTGTGGTTTACCTATCGCAAATTATACGTTACAGGATCAAATTAGATTAAAGGGTCCGGGCACCCCTCCTCTCCTCCCGACCGTCCCACCGCGGGCCCCTTCTCGGAGCTTTCGGTTATTTCGCGGAGTTAACAAGGCCGTATCGCGCCACAGCATCTATCACGGAACGGATCAAGAGCTGCCCAGTGGGGAGTGGGAAGTGGGGAGGCGCTGGACCGGGGCCGGTGCTGTGCTGTGCTGGTGCAAGCTTCGGTGAATGCGCAATTATTTTAGCACTAACGGAATGATCTATTCATATTATTATATTTGCAAACTCCATCCCGTGATACTTAAACGCATACGCAGATTGGGTTTTGAAACGAACGGAAGCAAGTCAATAATACTCAAAGTAGATCGCTTTGACCGAATGCCGAGAACTAATGTTTTTTTTGACTACGGAGATATTAGAGGTCGACCTCTAACATTATGATTGAAGGACTGATTAAGACAAATCGTTTCTCGCTTTTCCGCAGTTTCATTAGAGTGTGGACCTCGCGATGGGAAATATTGGGAAGAGCAGCAGACTGAAATAAGATAGAGAACAACGTGACTCATACATACGTGTATTGCCCTTTCTCCCGCTTAGGGAGTTTATCGCAAATTGTCACTCCTATGATTGCCCTATTTATGTATATGTATGATTGCCCTATATGTTTGGACATATATTTATTTGGTATATAAATATTAATTATTGATCAAAAATAATGCACTGTGCCTTCCCCCCCCCCCCTTTTTTCAGCCTCACCGCCGCCCAGCCGATTAGCGACATTAAACCAGTGCGGTTATACGCGTACGGTAAATAGTGAGTTAAAATATACAGTCCACATTTTGGAGATGCTGCAGAATCACGCAACGTCACATATGCTTGTGGCAATAAATGTATGTATAATAAACATTGTAGGTACTTAATCAAATAACTCTGTATCAGTATCTCTTCCAATGTATTGATAATTATTATTTAAGTTTATAAACTGTAATTAAATATATATGCGTATGCTATTACCAATAAATAAGGCACATTGGATAGGTTTTAAAATCACAAACAAACATCTCGTCTTATTTTATTGCATAATATATCTTAAATAATTGCGTATAGATTCTCGGGAGTTAAACTTTTCTCGCTTTTGTTGAGAGGAACCGGTACATGATTGAAAACTTATATAACAGTTCCGGGAAAGAGTAGGGTGTCCTTTCGACAACAAAGAGATAAACCATTTATTGCGAAGCTGTGGTTCAAATAAAAATTGGTAAGGCCAAATTTGATATGTCGATGCTGATCAAAATTTCGAAAAAACGCTTCATCGCAAGGAACGTCAAAGCCCTGGTGTACCTGGAGAAGGAATTAAAAAAACATGCTCGACATCTTCAAGATGGGTGTTGGCGTCGTTTACTGCGTACGCCATGGGATACAAGACTAAAAAATATCTTAAGTTCAAACTAAAGAAAGACTCACAAAAAGAAAATAATTATATTGCACTTCGGGTGTGTTGTTAGAAGAGATGGACGCAGTCTGAATAAGTTGGTTAGTCACTGAGAATACACAAGAACGAAGGTCTACGAGTATACCCAACAAAATGGTAGAAGGTGCGGGTTATCAGCACATGAAAAAGAAGTCTCGATAACACAATTGTTATCAAGACTTCTTTTTCATGTTCTGCCTTCTATAAGAGGTTGGCGATCATGTTGCAGTATATTGATTTATCCTGAATAAAATAACGAACATTTTGACTTTCTGTTCAGAACTTTTGTGCAAGTATGGGTGTCGAGAGGTTCCGTCAAAAACTCCGATCTGCTCAAGCGTGGCAGGAATCTGGAGTTGTTCAGAGCCTTTGTTCGAGTGTGGGGTCTCCAAATGGGAGATCCTCCGGAGAACTGCTGAGTAGCTTCACTATTATTATTTTTATTTTCTACCATCTGTCCAAATATGATTTGCGATGTACTGTTTTTATGGATTAAATCTGCCGGCAGTGGTGCGTGGAGGTTGAGTTTCCTATATGTTTTTCTTTTATGCCTTCTCGTTTCCTGTTCTCTCTCTGCTCCCCGGCCTTGTTAATTGTATTATTTTAAATTATCTTCATGTCATGTATTGTAAATAGTATTTACTAATAAAGTCAACCGGGGACAATGAGGGCAAATTTTATTTGGTATAGTCCTGTCAATATGCGGGGCGCTATTGAACAGCTACCTAGTAGCATTAAAAAATACCAAACCAGGCGGCGAATGAGTAGGACCGAGATAGGAACCTTGAGCTTATTGCATCGATCCTGAGTAAGCGGTAGGTCCGCCCTTATTATTCAGGTGGGAACTCTTGCTCAGCCCGGTGATTTCTGAGAGTCCCAATATTTGATGGGGTCTTACAGTGTGTTTATTATTTTTAATTATTTGTAAATACATAAATTCGATAGTTTATGATACATTTATACAACAGTGAAAGTATTCACTATTTGAAAAATAAATCTTTGTGTAAACAAGACGTATTTTTTACATTAATGCATATTATACTGTCGGTCTTAAAAATGTTATTCCAGTCGAGTAATATATTTAAAAAAAGTCGCGAAGCTATTTAATTACGCAAGTGGTACCAAAGTGATCACGTGAGTGACACCAAAATAAAAATATTGAAAGATGGCGTTTCCGTTACTTCACGTCTATATATTTGGTAATCTGTGTTTGAATCACTAGAAATTCTGGGAAATATATATTTTTAATAAATCCACATAATAATAAATAAATAATTATATAGGTATGTTATATATGACTATGTAGTCGTGCCGAACACGTCCTATAGTAATGCGCGTCGCGCGTATAATGTTTTACGTATGGCTAAAATTTTTTTAATTCCGCGAACTCCCGCTGCGCAGTGTCACAAGTTATTCTCCACATAAATTTTTATAGCCAATTTATAATCTTTCTTTCTAGCCAATCCATTAATGTACGCTCCTCAATTGAATACTCAGCTTATTTACGTCTAAGATTAAGGTATTCTAATGCAAAATCGATACAAATTTTGGCGAAATCGCACGTCTGCCCGGAAACTGTATTTTTAGCAATTGTGACCTAATTCGAGAAGGAGGAAAGCAAGACACCATGCAAAATACTTGTAGGTAATGAATGTTTGGAACAAGTAGATGAGTTTGTATATTTGGGAAGTATGTTTGATAGAAACGGAAAGGCTGAGAATGATATCGAAAGGAGGGTGACTGCAGGAAATAAAGTAAACGGCGCTTTGAATGGAATTATATCTAACGGGAATTTGTCAACCGAGGCAAGACTAGCGGTACACAATGGAATCCTAGTACCGACACTGATGTATGGAAGTGAGGCCTGGAGCTGGCAGAAAGGGAACGAAAGTAGACTGAATGCAGTGGAAATGAGATCACTTAGACGTATTTGTGGCAAATCTATTTATGACAGAGTAAAGAATGAAGAAATAAGGAAAGAATGTAAAGCTGATGTTAGTATAGTGAGTAAGATTAAGAAAGGATCACTTAGGTGGTTTGGTCATATGGAAAGGATGAATGAGGAGAGAATGGTAAGAAAGATATATGACGCAAGTGTTGATGGAACCAGAAATAAAGGACGTCCGCGGAAGACTTGGCACGACCAGGTAAACCATATAATGGAGGATGGTTCTGTTAGAAGCCTCAACAATCGGCGAGCTTGTATGACAAGATGTATGAATGTGGATGAGGCGAGAATTGTGTGTCAGGACAGAAGAGTGTGGCGCTCTATCCTCTCTGCCTACCCCCACGGGGAAACGGCGTGATGGTAAGTAAGTAAGTAAGTGACCTAATGTGACGAATTTGGTAACCTAGTAAAAGTGTTGTGCTTTCGCGTTCGTTTTTTTTTTTGCTTTAATATCAGTTTAGAGAGCTTCAGAAATTTGTCTCAAGGTTTGGTAGGAAATATCACATTCATTATTAATTATGATAAATCTAAATCCAATTTTAAAACTTTTAGTATGTAATGTATACGCAATATTGAAGTGAAACTTCTCAGCGTCTGAACGTAAAAAGGTTATTATTACTTCGTTAAAGTACATGTTAATAATACTGATAAACAACAATATTTCTTCATTAAAAAACAGAATTATAGCCATATGAAAAATATAATATGAGACAAGAATATTCTTGATTGTAGTCTATCTAAATATTTTTCAAATACTGCGTTTGCAGATCTTCATGAAACAATTAATTATTTGAATTAATGAATAGGGTAGTTTAGGTTAAGTTAATAAATAAACTCTATTATTTCAGCAATTTGTTGGTTAGGTGATAACATATATGGCAATCATAAGAATTGTTTGTCCATTCTTTAAAACGCGTCGAACTACGCAAATTTTTTGTTTTTTTTTATCTTAATTTGTTCGTTAGCGCATTTTCTCTCACGCATCTTTATGTTTTGCCATCATTTTTAGCAAACATACAAAGTGTCCCAAAAAAATTTTTATATATTAAAAACTCTGTAATAAATTAATAGATGGGTATAATTAAAAAATATATTTTTTGTATTTAAGTACAGTCTCTGGGACTTTATTTCTTAAAAAATATGTTTTATAAACGTGATCCGTCATTTCGCTGGCACTCTTTTAAACGGGAGGCTAAATTTCTGAAAACTGCTCGCCACGTATTCTCCGTGGTCGCTGCAATTTATTCTCGGATATTTTCTTTTAATTGGTCCAGAGAGGCAGGATTGTTACTGGAACTTGGAAAAAGTCCATTGGAATCAAGTCGGAGCTACGTGGAAGCCGGTTTATGTCACCTCGTCGGGATAGCAATTTTCTAGGGAAAATTTTACGAACAAGTTATAGCGACTGAATTCTCAAGGACGCGGCTAGCGATCGGCATACCCCGGTAGCGAATGAACCAAAATGAAAATGACTTTTGGGACACACTGCATAAATTAATACAACGGGTGTTGATACAAAATGTAAAGAACTGGAAAACATTAACAAGTTGTTCCTTCAACTGACATAAAACAAGACAATAAAATTAGAAATTATTAAAAAATTTGCCGAAAATTATTTCCTAATTATTTCCTTCATAATGGCCTGTATCCACGGATGACATTTTTCTCTCAGATCTTAACTTCAACTCGAGTGCGCATAAAGAACAGTATTCATATTTTCATATGCAATCATATTTGATACATAGAATAGTTTGCCTGCAACATATGACACAATAAAATAACTACCATTTGCCATTTTCAGAATCTTTGGCTCTACCTATTTAGATGAACAAAAATTCTCTTCCATGAATCAAATAAAAAATAAGTTAAGAAGAAAATTAACCGACGATAATTTAAATTCATCACTAAAATTAAACAACTAGTTACTTGACAAAGTATTCTAAAGCGATGCAAGGTCACCGTTTTAATTAGTAAACTCTACAAAGCTCAAAAAGTGCTTTTATTAGTGATTAATTATTTAGGTTTTCTTGTTTTATAAGTAGAGCACTGAACTATTGAAGTCTGTAACTACCATATACGAGTATTATATTCTTTTAAGTAGCGCACCCCTCTCTGCTAATATGAAAGTTTGGCTAGACAATGAGATAATCTGTTAATCTGATCTGAAGATGTCTATTTAATTTGGAAAGCAACACTAAACAAATGTTATTCGTTTGAATTCCTACACATAAGGGAATTCATGGAAATGAATGCTGATAAACTGGCCAAGGAGGCAACACTTTCCGGAGTTTTCCCTCATCATTTCCATATCCCGATGTATGACAGACTTAATATGGTAAAAAATGTATGAATTCTATTTGAACTGCACAATGAATGGATCTGAATAATCATAAGGGTAATAGGTTTAAAATTATTCAGAGATTTATTCTCCGCACTCCCTGATTCTCCAAAAAGAAATTCTCCAAAAGAACAATATCAAATATCTCTAGAAAGAAAATTGGGCATTGCCAGGTAGCCTCACATTTATTCAGATTGAATTTAATAGATTCCCCGATACTGAGGACAAAACCCTTGACCATATATTTTTTGCCTGTCATTGAGGATCACAGGTTCCTTTTACAGTAATTTCATCAATTTTAATATTCAACATCCGGTTAACTTGCGTCATCTTCTTTCCCTTAACTCGCCACATTTAATCTATATAATAGCAAATTTTTTGAACGATAATAGTATTGAGTTGTAATATAATATTTCCTGTTCTATAATATTATTGTACTTTTTTTCTATAAAATAAAGTGTTAACTTGATTAATGGCACAAATCACTCTTGAAGGGTGGATTGCCTATTTAATAGAAGAAGTAGCCCACGACCATATAGTGAATTTGAATTTTATATTTAAATTAATAATGATATTGGTTTAAATAGCTTGTTAATATTAAATTTATACTTCTCTTTATAATGTATTTAAAGTCAATGACTAATTTTTTTATATCCATTGTAACATTGAATTGGCAAACTGTATATAAATTTGTCAAATCATGATTTATGCATATGGTGAACATTTACAAGCAGACCGATGACTGCATTCTTATTGTTAGCGAATTCTGTTGTCCATTTGTAAATGTTTTAATTTGTTTTGAAAAATTAATAAAAAATACAATTCAATCAAAGGTAAACAAACTCTTACAATAAGTAAATAAAAATGAAGGTCATTAATTCACCAAGTCATTAATTTAACAAATGCATTAATTTATAAGTATGAGTTCATAATATAAATCTTCTTTTCCTTCTTCTTCATGTTTATGGTGACCGTGTTAAAATATACCACAACTCAAAATCGATATATTTATCAAGGTATCAAATTTTTTAACAATCTCCCCATCACAATTAGAAAAATTACGGACTATCATAAATTTGTAACTGAAGTAAAAAAAATATATACACAGACTAACTGAAACATTAATTAACTCGTATATACTCGAGTCTCTACACACGAGACTTACTCTCATAGAGAAGAAACAAGTGTTCATATATATATATATATATATATATATATATCCACTGATTATTCAAATTGTATTATATTTTTAATATTAATAAAATAAAAAAATAAATGTTGCAGTATGTACGTCTTTCTACACACGTCTCTGTTGCCTTCTATTTTTCCCACGTAATGAGTTATGAGAAATATTTCTCTTTGCGGAAAATATGTCCGAAGTGTACAGCTTTCCTTCGTTTGATAGTTGTTATTAGTTCCATAAGTGTCAAAGCCACATCTCGAACCAGATCTCGAAGACACATCTCGAAGCTACATCTCGAATGGCTCACCTCCAAGCTTTTAATGATAATAAAATTAATTCAATATTGAAATTCCAATACACGCTATATTTTATAGTAGAAAGAATTTTATGCGGATAAAATAAAATTCCCGTTGGTTTGAAAAGCGTTTGCAGTGGCGTAACTATAAAAATTGGAGCCTAATGCAGAACCTAACAATATACCTCCTAAATTGGTATTGTATATGTTACTTTAAATCTTTAGTTACCGCCAGATTCCCTTGGGGTTCTATCCTCTAATTACTGTCTAATTAATTACATGGCTCCCAATTCCTTGTAAGTGAAACTCAGTCTTTCTAGGTAACAATATTATACGTTTATTATATCACGTTTACAGTAATATAAATTATACATTCAGTGACAGACTAGTTATTCAGAAGAAGCTGTGATGGAAGAGAGATATTCCTCCAGAGACGGCCTCTTATAAGGTTCGTCCCCCACCACCCATCTACTCACTTTAATGACACACACACACACACACAAACACGTGATACAAAGTGACAGTTCTCACAGAATACCTATAAGAATATTAGTACTGCATGGCTTATCTACTAAACAGTAAGAATAAAATTGGTATCTTGTCCTATATAATATTCACACTTTCATGAAAAAAACATACGGGTTTTTACATGCACTTGCAATTTAAAAAATACTTGTTTTCCTTTAAGGTGCTTTTTATTTTAGGGCGATGGTCTGGTCCCTAACCCGACATACAAACGGGACACGGCTACTGAATACAACGGTAATGTTTTACGTGTATTCATAATACAAGTGAAAAGCGATTTTATACATTTTATAACTCCATATCTTGCTATGGATTGCTGTTAACGCTGGCAAAAGTATGGCCACTACCAAAAATATCAAACCAAAATGGATTCTTGATAACGAACTTTTTGGGTCCCTATCTAACGTGGGCCCCAATGCAATACATTGGCTGCATTGGCATAGTTACACCACTGCGTGTACCTCACAGTTACAAGATGTCTATGACGATATATTGTTGAGGCTGGGAAAATAAATACGTTAGTGAAGGTATTTACCGAACGAAGTATACTGACCATCATTCGTATTCCCCGAATTTCTAACTTATTGGAGAACATTAGTTAGTAAAATTAATACCGCGGCCATGTGAAGACCACCGCGGCCAATCTATGTTAAAAGAATCAGATTGTACGCAGGATTGTAGATTGTATTCTCGTATTATCTGACTTTCATTCTAAAATTTTCTATGCATGGCAATTCTTCTTTCAAGCCGCTATTGTAACTTCCGTTACAGTGAGATGACCATCCGGACAATCCATCTAAATCCCGACACGGATTGTCAGAACTTTTCTTACATTATTATTTGAACGCCATTACATTTCCGCACCAACACATTCACTCATAGTGCACACACAACTTCAATCGCTCATATCTCAAACACCTCAAGTCATAATTTTTGGTAAATTTCGGTAAAAATCCTACATATTACAGACGGTCTCATGACGCTACTTCCGGAAAATTCTAATGTACTTTTATATGTTTATATATATATTACACCTTTAAGTATGCACATGGGATATAACGAATTTTGCGGACACGATTTTAATCAAACTTTATTAAAAAATGTATCTGGCAAATATCCTTGCTATGTTCGTTAACTCGCCTGATGCGCTATATAATTTCAAAATGGCGACTGTTCAAAAACTTTTCGTAACTCTGTTAATATTGGTCCTAGAGAAAAAAAGTAAAAACATACATTCACACACGGACTAAATCTTCTTGATTCTTGCGGTCGATGCTGGAAGGAATTATTTTGATTACGAGTGATCTTCTTTATATGGGTAATCTCTCCTACATCATAATTATAATACAACATCATCTCAAAAATACTTCCGCTTGGGTCCGTGCCTACCGCATTCATATTAATGACAATATTTATATTATTTCATGACTTAGGACCGTCTTATCTTTATCTCATAACATGATAATATACATATATGTCGATTGTACTAATAGTCCGCCCCTCCCACGCGATTTGGAGTTCAATATGGCAAATCGATTAAACGCATTCCTCCAGCCTACAAGAATTTAATTATAAAACTAGTGATATAAAAAAATCACCATATAAGTGTAAACAAATTGTGATTTTGGATAAAATTAGTGTTGAAATCATTACTAGATAAGTCGTCATTTGAATAATTGTCGTCGAGGAGACGAGAATGTATTGTTCCCACGTCGAAGAATAAATTACGGATACCCTTACGCACCAGTGTGCCAACTCCAAACACTCGAGTTGTGTAAATAAAAAAAGTAGTAAAATCTGGATTATTTGTAAATATTAAATTGAACGTTTAATTGTGATACTAAGTAAGTTTTCGTCTTGTTTATTCTAAGGGCCGATTGCGTGATCAGTAGTAAATTTTTACTAAAGTAACTTTTTACTAACGCCCGTGATTAAAATTGTTTGACCGTTAAATTAACGATTCGCCTCTGCGTTCGAAATCTGTCACTTTGATAGTGAAATTTTTTTTTCGGATTGTGTGCTAATGTATAATAATAATAATAATATAACATCGTGATCATTATCGGACGAACACACATCACTAAAATAGCTAAATATTAATTGTCGTATACTGCATCTTTCCAAGTATCAATGTGTCGGATGTCTTTTGGAACAGCTGTGAAGAGTCCGCCATATTTAACTATCGATTCTCGTTTTTACTATCGGATACCGGTGAATAAAATGACTTTACTACGGGATGAACTTTCGAGAAGTAAATTTTTTTTTTCCAATGATCAAACAATCCATTTTCGCAAAAAAATAATATTTAAGTACCCATCACACAACCGGCCCTAAATAACGTTTATTTGTATTACCTATATATTGTTTATTTATAAGAATCTAATATAATCCCTTGATGATTCCGAAATTATACATAAATTGTTCATTTAGTCATTAATGTTACATTTATAAAAAAAGCTAAAATAAACATATATCGCACATCGACAGAAAACTGTTGTAAGTCAAATTATTCTGACATATTTTTATTTCGGAATATTGAAGTAATCACGATTTTCTTTCCTCAATAAAAATCGTATTAAATTTAGTTCATCCTACTATATCTGTGATCGGCCCCCACGGTCACTTTTCAATGCGATGGTTTGTTCAACATTCCCTGCAATAAAAAGTAACATTTGCGATTCTTACGTAGTAAACACCTGTCGGTTCCGTTCGTAAGTGTATCAATTCGCTATTTATCAATACAAAAAATAAAGTCCAGCGACAAATAACGGTTCTGTTATTTAATTTTAAGAATAGTTTATTGGTATTTTCGATAAACTTTTTAGATCTCCTGTACAATAAACTCTTTCGATCTCCTGTACAATAAACGTTTTCGATCTCCTGTACATATAATGCCTTTTTCATATAAGTTAGATATTTATATATTAAGAAAGTATCTTTAAACAACAAAAAAAAACGTGAATAATAAATCAAGATTGACAAATGTAGCATCTAATTCCAAAACCTCCTAAAATAGCTTTGTGCGTTTTTGAGTTATGGATGAAAACGTATAATTTGAAAGCAAATATACACAATGTTTGTTATTAGATCAGCATTTTTTTAAAGATACAATTTTGTAATGTAATTCTGGATTTAAGATTAGGTAATCATCAACAAGTGTTGGAATTAGCTGATACGTTGATGGTGCATACATTGCTCCTAGACTGAATAACCAACTGCGAAAATCAATTATAACCTATTTTCTGTACATATAAATATGTACAGAAAATAGGTTATAAAATGGATTAAAGGTTTTCAGAATTAAGTATGTATTTAATATTTTTCCCAAGTTCTAATCTGATCAATTTCTTAACATTTTTTATATTTTGTTAATTTTTATATTGTATTGTATTTTTTTTTTTATTAGTTGTAAACAAATTTTTTAAATTTTATATTTTATTAATATTAAAAATATAATACAATTTGAATAATTAGTGGATATATATATATATATATATATATATATATATTCATTTTAACACTTGTTTCTTCTTTATGAGAGTAAGACTCGTGTATAGAGAAGGAGTATAAACGAGTTAATTTATATTTCAATTAGTCTGTGTACATATTTTTTTTACTTCAGTTACAAATTTATAATTGTCCGTATTTTTTCTAATTATGATGGGGAGATTGTTAAAAAATTTAATGCCTTGATAAATATATTGATTTTGAGTTGCGGCATATTTTAGTTCTGGGATATCAATTATTATTACATCTAGTTGATCTCGATCTTGTTTTATATAAATGTTGATAGCCACCCCCATAATTCAAGATCTTTCTTATTTGGGGCTGTATAACCTTATTTGGTGGTTTTATATTGTCGAATGTATAAATAAACTTATTTCATTTCAGGGGAAATAGCAATAATCTTGTCTGCTTTTGGGTATTTTGTAACTAACCCTGATTTTGGACATGTAATATTAATGGATTTAAGTGACTTTTTCGAGAAACAATGTATTCTGCATGTAGCAGACACTATTCGTATGTACGAATACTTGTATCGATATTTTTGGGAGGTGCCTTATGTTGTTTATGTTATCTAACATCGGAGACAGTTAACAACAAAAAAATCTATTACGGAATTACGAGGCGTGTCCGTAAAATAAGTTCCACGAATTTTTTTCACATAAAAAAACTGGTTTAATTTTAAAGAAAAGTATATTTTTGGAAAGTTCAGTCCTTCTTTTATTTTTCTACATAATCGCCGTTGCGTTCTATGCACTTCTGCATTCGAGGCACCCACTTCTTTAAACCAGAGTCATAGAACTCTGCCGCCTGTCCGCGTAGAAAACTAACAACCGCATTTTGTACCTCTTCATCTGTCTTGAATTGGGTTCCGCCAAGGTTTTTCTTCAACTCGGGGAAGAGATGGAAGTCACTTGGTGCTAAGTCTGGACTGTAGGGTGGGTGAGACACCATTTTCCATCCAAATTTTTCGATGAGGGGTGTGGTTCGATAGGCGGTGTGCGGTCGGGCGTTGTCATGGTGAAAACGCACTCCTTTGGTCAGCATTCCTCTTCTCTTGTTCTGAATTGCACGTCTAAGATTTTTCAAGGTCTCACAGTACCGTTCAGCATTGATTGTTGTCCCGCGAGGCATAAACTCGCACAACAATACGCCCTTTCGATCCCAAAAAACGCTAGCCATGATTTTTCCGGCAGACAGGATTTGTTTGAACTTCTTTGCTCTTGGCGAAGAAGGGTGCTTCCACTGCTTCGATTGCTCCTTTGTTTCCGGTGTGGTGTAGTGTACCCAGGTCTCGTCGCCAGTAACAATAGAGTCCAGAAATTCCTCTTCGGTTGTTCCGTGAAAAGCGAGAAATTCTTGGGCCGCTTCAACCCGCTGCCGCTGGTGATCTGCAGTGAGCATTTTTGGTACCCATCTTGCGCAGACCTTTGAATAGCCTAAATGTTCAGTCAAAATCTTGTCGATTGTGGTTTTGCTGGCCTCCGGAATCTGTTCGCACAGCTCCCTAACTGTAATCCGTCGATCTTCGAGCATTGCCGCTTCGACTCTGGCAATTGTTTCGTCGGAAACCGATGGCCGCCCTGCACGGGCTTCGTCGTGGACGTCTGTTCGGCCATTTTTAAACTCCCTGACCCATCTGCGCACCATCCCGGAGCTCATACACTCTTCTCCATACACTTCACAAAGTTCTTCATGAATTTCCTTCGCCGATTTCTTCTTAGCGGCCAGGAAACGAATAACAGACCGCAACTCGTAGCTGGCGGGAGACGCAAGAGGAAGCTCCATCGTTGACGGCTGCTGGGCCTAGACTAAACGTCGCAGCGACGCTGGCTTGGTGAGGAATTGTAGTGGGGGAACCAAATAACCTGCCTCTGCTGTCTGGTCGCGCATAGAAACGATCCTAGCGCCAGCGGCAGTCCGTGGAACTTATTTTACGGACAAGCCTCGTATATTTAAATAGGCGTTAATATCGGAATTCATAAATGCTGTGAACTGGACCGGGGTCCCGGGATTGGATTCTCTAGCCAAGAATATTGTGAATGTTTGATGACTGTCCTATCCAGGGAAGCGTTACCATTTCTCCATATCAACCGATTAGGTTTTCGGCAAATTTTTATATTTGGCAAATTCAGTATTTTTTTTATAATTGATATATCTACTATTTCATTTTAAAAAGTAATAACTTTATTATTATTATTAATTATTTATTTTATTTATTCAGAAAACAAACGGTTAATTAATAAATATAGAAATCACAGTGAAAGCTAAACAATAATTAAACCAATTAAATGAAGATATAAAATACTTTAAACAGTGAGTACAATTTGAATTTTAAGAGTGTGTTAAAAATGTAAAAAAAAATAAGTATATAAATTTTAACATAGAGAAAAAATTAATAAAAAAGAAATTAAGAAAATATTCAAGGGGAAAGGAAAAGGAAAATGGGATAGGGAGTAAAATCTGAGTGATAAAAAAAAGAAAAATAAAGGCCTTTAAAGTTTATATATTGAACTCAGATTTGATTAAGGTAAGTGTAGTATTGAAAATGTCTAGTTCGTTTAGGTGTGAATTGAAATAAAGGGATGATCGGTAGAAAAATGAGTTTTGTTTGGTGTTGCAATGTGGAAGATTAATTGTGAGATTAGTTCTGGTTGACCTGCCATGAATCTCAAATACATTTGAGTAATTTACGCTAGATGACACCGGAATTAAATTATTCTGTTTTATCAAATTTCGAAACTTTGATACAACTTATACATTTTAGTTGTGAAGTTGCAATTTCAGAATACTGTAAATGGTGACACGTTTCCCCGGATAGGAAAAGTTCCGGGTTCGTATCCCGGTAGCAACCAAATATAACAGAACAACTTCACAACAAAACTGTTTGATTAAGTGTCTTTCGTCCGTGAAATTTGAATGAATAACTTGCAAGGCGTTCAGAAATGTACGTTATTTCACAAGGGACAAGGTTGAACAGATCGGGCGGAAGAATGAATCTGTCGGTGGACTCTCGACCCGCCGCGGCGGCCGTGGCGGCCACGGCGGCGCTGCCGAGATTCCGGGTACCGAAGCATCACAATGGCTGGATTTCCCGCCGGAAAGCGGCCGTGGGAGATGTGTGCGCGACGGAGGAGATAGCGGCGCCTGTAATGGCCGATGCGTGTGTGCATGCGCCCTGCGGAATGCATTCTAATTAGGAGACTATCTGTCGACGCGATCCGCGCCGTAGTTTTTCGCGTCTCTTTTCTGGCTGTGACGCGCGATACTTTATTCAACTGTGGTAATTGCCGCCCCGTGATGCGGGGCCCAATGTCATCCAGAGATCAGAATTATTTTTTAATTTTCCGTACATCGGAGACGTAAAACACACTTCATCTTCTTCTGTTACAGGTAAAGAACCGCGCGCGCGTGTGTGTGTTTGTGTGTGTGTGTATATTTCATTAATTTTGGGATTCTAAAGATATTAAAAAAATACATATAAATTTAGAAACATTAGAGGTATATTTAAAAATAATTTAATTTGTTAACTGTTTATTTTTAACTCCTAATTTTAATCAAGGATAATAGTTGCTACGTAAAAAATGAATTATATCTTTTATTTTCGCTATGTATAATATATACATTTCTTGTTACTTTTTCTAGATACTTTTACTATTACAATATATTTTTATATTTTAACTGTTATTTTGAATTATTTTTGGTTTAATGATTTTTATTTACAACTTATCAAGAAAGACATATTTGCTTTAAATTCTTGTTTTAAAGGAACAATTACATAATTAATTATTTATACTATGTTTTCTACTGGTTTATGTTTTTAATATTCTTATGTAATTTACTATAAATAATCTTTGCTACGCTTGTTTAATAATCTGTCTATAAGGATATTATTCGTACATCCGTTGTTAATGGTACATCGTACAGCATAAATATATATATATATATTTATAAATAAATAGTTAATATACATGAAATGTCACAGTAAAACTATGCAATTTAGTAAGTGTATTCACATACTAGTCATTTATGCATATATAATATTGGAGTGCATATCTGTTAGCAAAAGTGTTCATTTTAATGTACACATTTTTGTTAGTGTACACTTTCACTGAATAAAGTGTGATGTAATGTGACTCGCGAATCTATCTATCTATCCACCTACACGAAGTAATGTGAAAACATTCAGGAAGATTATGTGTATGAATATGTGATGAAGTTATTATATTAAGTCGGTGGAGAGGGACCGTGGGTACAGTGGAAGGAGGAATACACGTAAAAAAAAAATTACAAATTTTTACTTTGCAAAAATTATTCATTGTAACGATAAATGAATTGTGAACATAATAAAAAAATATTGAACTAATGTATCTTATCACAAAAATTATTTTATAACTGGGACAAATAGCAACAAAGGTTAGGGTTTTGATTGGTCAACAAGCAGGTACCGAAGCGGCGTAAGCCAGAAGAAGATGGAAACGTCATGTTGAGACTGGGCCCTCGGCCCTACTATAATAAGGTACTGATGATATCATACGTAATATATAGAGTGGGCCAACTTGGACTGACTGATGTTAAATGCATATAACTTTCATAATTTAAATATTTATTTAAAAAAAATATTATTACATGTAAGTGTACTTTATTAACGTTTTTTTTAAATCTATGTGTGGAAAGTAACTCCATTTAAATGACCTCCATTTTCTTGTTGACAAATAATTGCTCTTTCTAAGGTATTTCGCATTACATTACGCAACGTTTCTATCTCCAAATTGGTTATTTCTATTATAAACTAATATTTTGTTTAAGCTCCTGAATTTTTGCTGGTTTATTCATGTAAACTCGGCCTTTTTAAGTAGCCCTACAAAAAGAAATCAGGCGCCGTCGAATCTGGGGAACGGGGAGGCCAAGCAAACTCTGCATTTTTTTAAATTAGCCGGTCACCGAAAATGGATCGTCGCGAAACATAATAAAATTCAATAATTTGAACGCGTTTTTGCACTGTGTATGTAACCATTATAAACTTTCATAAATTCTTTATTATTTTCAAAAAAACATATAATTAAAAATAAACCCCACCAAGTTATAAATGTTCAAAACCAGTCAGCCGGAGTCATGATTCAATAAATTAACAAATTCTGAAATATCAAGCTTTTTTTACACCAATAAAAGACAATATAAGACTTGTAAAGAAAATATGTAAATTTTTAATCTACTTGTTGAATATTCATATTTATCCATACAGTTTGCGTCGTTCCATTATTGATTAGGAAAATCTTCATAGAAATTCCTGAAATTTCATTGATGCGTGAAATAAATTATTTTTTAGATTAATTTATTACATTCTCAGTATAGCCAACAGGTATCGGATTGTTGAGATATTCGCGTTCACGGTTTTCCGATAGCTGGATCTCCGGAGAGGAATTAACATCCCTCCGAGAGGGGAGCGGGGGAAGCTGGCTCTCCGATACCATCGTCCCCGTGGCGTGCTGATCGTTCCTTTACTGCGGACCGTGGAAAATTCATCTTTCATTCGAATAAAGAGGTATAAAAACATATTTTTCAATTAAAATTTATATTCGTAAACTTTAAATATAAGTGAAAAAAAATAGTGAGTAGAAGATATGAATGAGGTAAGAAATTTTATATTATTTTACAGTACCAGTATAAAAACATAATTCATTTCATGTTTTAAACATACGAAAGTGATGATATTTTATTTTTAAAACAATTTTATTATTTTGGTTATATAATTTTGTAACTTACTTGTTAATTAAGATTAAAATTATTGTTGCTTAGATTTCACTATTAGATATAATAAATGAATTAACTTAAAAAAAAAAAAACTTTTAGAAAAATTTATTAATTAAATAAAATACAACGTTGTATACTTCACACTACACTTTAGTTAAAATCAAAACGTTTTAGATGCTAACTGCGTCATCTTCAGTAATAAACTGAAACATAAAATAAGAATGTGTACAACGTTGTTTCATTTAATTTATTAATTAATTTTTATAAAAGTTAATTTTATTAATGTTAACTATAATAGACATTTAAAAAAATATTATAACGAATGAGTCTATCTCATTTAACACAAACATCAGTATTTTATTGTAAATTATCACAGACCACCAAATATAAAGTTATGAACAAATGCAAATTTCCTTTCGCAACATTTTCATTTTGGTGTCACCCACGTGATCACTTTGGTACCACTTACGTAATCAAATAGCTCCGCGATGTTTTTTAAAAATACAACTCTATTGGAACGAAAATTTAAACGCTGACAATATAATATGCATTAATGTAAAAAATACATCTTTTTACATACAGATTAAATTCTCGAAGAGTAAATGCATTTACTGTTGCATGAATGTGTCATAAACTATCCGATTTATGTTTCCTAAAAATAATTTGTGTAGAATGCCCCTCGTCCCGCAACTATTTCATTAATTATATTCTATTCCATTTCACGTCTATTAATTTACTGCTCTGTGTAAATTACTGAAACTAATGAAATATTTAATTGTAAAAGTAAGTTAAGTTGTACTTATTGTATAATATGGTTTAAGTAAATATAATATTGAAATAATCTACAGTCAATTTAAATAATCTTCAATAAATAATCCACCGAGCATACTGACACGATGGGATAAATGTAAAAAAATATTTGATCAGCCTTGAGTCACTCTTTCAAATCTCGGACTAAACAGCAGGTACAGCGACGCCTTGGCAGTACCTTCAAACTCGGTGACCTTTCCGCTAAAACACACTGCAGCTAGATGCTAGATAGTGGTGCACGCCACTGGAAACTGCAATCGACTAAATACTGGGTCGGATCTTTCGATGTCTTCCTAAAGTCGACGAAAGCAGCACTTCGGAAATCTTTATTTTCCCCCGCACGCGAGTTTCGTCGCGCGGCCTTTTTGAACGTCGATGGTCGATGACGCAACAATCTCAAAGCCTATAAATTAACAACATACTTTATAAACATCAGTGGCGTAGCAGCCGCGTTTGTAATAGCCCGGAGGCCCGGTAATGTTAAACATGTTCAATAAACTACGAAAATCTTGTGATGAAAAAGTGACGAATGAATGAGTGTGCACGTCTTAAATTTAAATGTAGAATAATTTCGTGGTAGGTACCATCCAGTAGTTTTAACAACGTGTTAACGTCCAATCAGAGAGACTTTTCTTTCGATGTCCAGTAGAAGTACTTTACGTTATCTAATTGAATTAATTAATAAATGAAAATTTTTTTTGGGGAAGGGGACATAAGGACCCTGTTGTTTAGGGTATTTGCCCCGGGGCCCGGCAATTTACACGCTATGCCACTGGTACACATATTTGAAAACAAATCGTTTTTTATTGTATATTGGATTGTACACAAATATAGGTAATAATTGACTACATGAATAGTGAATTTAATTCCTTATACGTTAATTTATTTATACTACTATACTACAAAGTTATTTGGAATGTTAATTTTTTTATTACACATAAAAATCAATTGCGTTTTTTAATAGTCATATATTAGGTATGTATACATCAGGGGCGTGCACTGCATATATGCAAAAAAGCTGTGTAATAGTAAAAATTCTGGGAAACAAATATAAATTAAATAATCCATAATATGTTATAATTACGCAAGCGCCCTCCGCGTATCAGTAGAAACATTAGTTGCTTTATTCTGGATGCTACCGCGTGAGTCGCCATCGGAGCACTGTATTCCTCTACTGGGTTATTATTTATTAATAACTACTACAATTGCCAGCCACTGTTTTAATTTATCGTTCTATTCAAGCCATACAATTGGTCTCTACTGAATTGAAAATATCACTCGGCAGAGTCAAAAATGGATCAGCTGATCCATATTATACGGAGTCTTTACTTATGCTGTTTCCTAACAGAATGACATTTGAAAGGTTTCGAACTTGGCTTAGAACTGATTGAAGCATCTACTTCTTCATTTACTGATTCTAAAATTTTACTACCTTACTAAACGTCCTGTTTCCATAAAAAAAATTTGCATTCGAAGATAATGCATTTTTATTATGATGGACTCATTAATAAACCTATATACAATGTGCAATATAGTAGGTATATTATATAATAGCATGGTAACAGCTTACCCTTAGTCTACACCTACTACACACTACTAGTATACATATATTTATAAACAGTAAGCAGGCAATAATGTAAAATATGAAATTAATGTATTGCACCTATCATGTAAGAAAAACGTTCGGTGAATCACTTTGAGAGATGAAAGCATGAATGAGATTGTGCAGCAAGATTTTAATAAACTATTATTAAATACTTTAAAAAAATTATTCAAATAATCAGTTACATATTATAATATTTACAAATCTGTTTATTGTTATGTCGATCATTTCAAAAATACACATATGCAATTGTGCAAACCAAAAACTGTGCATTATCATACTTTTTGCGAAATAAATCTATACTTAAGATTTAAATAATAAATTATGTATATTATAACTGAAAACATAAAATTACTAACACAGGCATCAATACTTTTTACTTGCTTTTAAAATACTGTATTTTTTTACAGACAAAACACCTTCAGTTCGGACAAATAGAATCACTGGAATTTAGATATCTTATTATTCAACGTTGAAAAGATTATTTAAAAATTTAAAATGGACCATTGCAACATATTATCAACAACTTGTATTGGGAATGTTTTTATAATTAAAGGTCTATACCAACCAGTGGCATGTAGTAGGTATAGATATAGGTTATGCTATTACCAATGATATTATACAATCATATATAATATATGTACTACACTATATGTTGTACATAAGATTACAAACATTTGTTTAACCAACGTTTATTTTTAACGGAAAATAATACATTCTTTCCCATATAAAAATCAATATAAAAAATGTATGGACGTTTTTAAGAACATCTTCTATGACTGAACATTATTCTTTTATTGTTTGAAAATCCTTCAAGTAATAACTAAAGGAAATAATTATTTTTATTAAACGTTAACGTAGAAAATAGTTCTGCCAATTACTTTTTTCAAATTCATTCACCAAATGCAAAGAACGATCGTGAAATCAACACGTTAAAAACAGTAAGATATTAAAATTCGCGAATTAGTAAAAGATGAAGTAGATACTTCGGTGATTTGCACGCAGTTGTAAGCCTTTCTAATGTTATTCTGTTAAAAAACAGCTTAAGTAATGATAATACAACACGGATTAACCGAAAGAAATTTTTAATTCAGTAAATAGCCAATTATATGACTTGAGTAATTCACTAGCTTAAAAATAGAACAGAATAATGTGAATACCTCAATGCAGTGAATGCACAAGAGTGCCTTGGGTACAACGGTGAGTCTTCGTGGTAGTTTTTAGAACAAAGCAATTGACTGAGAAATAGAGACAACTGAGACACAGATGGCGCCAATTGCAAAAAAGTTTCCATTTATCTTATATTTTTTTCCTAGAATTTTTATCAATGCACAGTTTTTTTGCTTGTATGCACTGCACGCCCCTAATACCAACATAGTATAATATAAAGCCATACCTAGTGCTTGCTACTGCTGATAATATGTTTATTTTTAGAGGGGTATAGTATATTTGAGTAGCTTGTTGGTGTAGTGGTCAAGACGTTGGCCTAGTGATCTAGTGGTGGGGAGTTCGCGTCTCGTTCCAGGACAACAGCAAGTTAGTCCTATTTTCATAACACAAGCATTTACCTTGATTTGAAAATAGTAAGAATATTGATGTGATATGTATTTCGTGTACGCGTCTCTACTTAAAAAAAAATATATATGTTTTTAATAAATACAATTGCAACAGTGCGTGTATCAGTAATTGTTGATAATATATAATATAAGTATATTTAAATCATACAATAATGTTTTTCCAAAGGCACTCGTCTTTTTAATTAGATATTTATTTTATTGTTTGATTTTGTAAATCTTTTAAAAACACTTAAGTAGTGAAGTATTGTGGTTCTTCCTAGCGAGAAATGCGCGTATATAAGATAATGTAAACATTCATGTAAACTGAGAAGGCGGCTTCTTTGCTCCGTTTTTTACGGATCCTTCTTTTCGGTACTTAATGATATTTTGTAGAACTTCTCGGATATAACGCCATGCCGGGCTCACGCGAGTGACGTAATGTGGGCCCGTCTCAGGCCCTAGTGCCCTGGCCCAGGACGTGACCAGAAAACATTCTCTCCGTGGCATTCATCTCCTTAACTCATCTTACCCGACTCGTACCGTGCTGTCACGTGGCTACAGGCTACAGAGGTTACTGTGGAAGATGGAAAACTGAATTTAATAAATTATGCGCAGCAGTTGTACGGTGCGTGTTCCTTCATAACTCAAAGAAAGACTTTATCATCGTAAAATGAGATCCAAATGACAGTTTAAATCAGTGAGTCATATTCCACGAAGCATTTATTGAATTCTGGGTATACATAAGTTTAAAAAATCACACAAAGCCTTCATTAAATGTAAATCTAAAAAATAAGAATAGAGACCGTTATCGCCTCTACATTTCGATCTGCACATTGTTCTGGACCGCGGTTATAATGAGCTATATATATCACTACAATAGCATTAATACCTATAATAGAATCGTTAATTTTTAATGTTCAGATAATAGTTTAGTATCTACTATAGTAATTCTACCGTGGATCAATTTATATTGTTTTATGATGATATTCACTGAAGTGTGTTCCTGAACGTCGGTCACATTAGTAATTGTTAGACTTATTATTGACTGGATATCAGTACCAGAAAAATGACAAATGTCTCATTTCAGATCTTAGTGCCAAGTACAAGTCGTGTTGAAACATTTTCAGAAAGATAATATAAAATATTATAATGAATCAGATTTTTTGTATGCGGTGTCATTTTATAAATATTTTTTTAAAACATAGAAACCTTAGACCTGTGTACATAACAGCACCATATATGAGTATTTGTACGCGGCATACCAAGGTTATGTTGAAGTAATAATGCGAGTATATTTAAAACCTCTGTGTGTCACGTGTGCATCACGTGTCACTGTGTGAGCTCGATAAAGTAATGACATTTCAAAAGTTGCATTTCATTTTGAAATTTTTTCCGTATATCTTTATAATTGATTAATTTAATGGGTATTAAATTTTATTTGTAAAAGATTTTTTTTTTAAATTAAATTAGTGTGCGCGTAAGTTTTTGGTTAATTACTAAAGTAAGAATCACTTTTAAAATATTTTTTAGTAGTGATATCTAATAAATAAATCACACCCCTGTTTTGCGAAAATGCACGCACTGTTTACAATGAAATGAGTTGATCGCTGCGTGAAAGCATTTCTAATTACCCCGTATAAAGGGCTGTCAAATAATTTCTAATTTAACCCAACAATGTGTGTTTTCAATTTTGATGTGATCAACAATGGACTGATCGCCAATTACTGGCAGCTAACTTGTGAAGGGTTGACGTTCATTATACGACGATGTCCAGCATCCCTGGTCTCTATGCAGGTATGTACCAGCTGGTACGGTGACGTTTTCACACTCGCAAAAATAAGCATGCTTATAATGTGCGTCTGCATGGATGAGACATTGATCTATCATCTCGTAGATTTGGCGGGAGATAGCGTAATGCGACGGTTAATCATGTTACGCTTTGTATAAAATACAATAGACAACCGAAATCAGCTAGCTTCACGGTGAATTCTGTACTGTTTTTTACGCTAGTTTGGAGGCGAGTCTCGAGACAAGTCTCACCCGTGTGCGTGCTCTTTTACGGTATGTATGTGTGCAGAGATCGGGAAGATTTTAAAGTTCTGTTTTTCATAAGTAACAAGACCAAATAATATTTTTCAATAAACAAATTTACATAATATAATATAATAAAATAGTAACGATAACTTATAGTTGGTCTCCTCGTATATAATAAGGTAAATACTTATTGAATATTATGCAAACTCCACTAAATTAAAAATAAAAGTACACGAAAAACTATTCTGCAGTTTGGCAAATATTGAACAATTATAACAGGTATAAGCAGGGGCGTGCAGTGCATACAAGCAAAAAAGCTTTGCATTACTAATTCTGAGAAACAAATATAAATTTAATAATCTATAATATGGATCGTGAACGTATATTTATGGATTTATTACAATGAGCGCCACCTGTATACCAGTAGAAACTTTAATTGCTTAGTTCTAAAAACTACCACGACAACTTACCGCTGTAGCCGTAGCGCTAGTAGCTATAATGCGTTGATTATATATATTCACATTACTCTTTTCTATTTTTAAGCTAGCGAATTATTCAAGTCATACAATTGGCTATTTACTAAATTGAAAATTCTCTTTGGTCGATCCGTTTTGTATGCAGTCGTTACTTATGCTGTTTTTTTAACAGAATAACATTAGAAAGGCTTATAGCTGCGCGCAAATCATTGAAGTGTCTACTTCCTCTTTTACTAATTTGCGAATTTTACTATCTTACTGTTTTTAACGTGTTGACTTCATGATCGTTCTTTGCATTTAGTGCATGGATTTGATTTTGATTTGGAAAAAATAAAAGCAATTGTTAGAACTGTTTCCTACGTTAACCCTTAATAAAAAAAAAGTTCCTTTAGTTATTACGTAAAGGATTTTCAAACAATAAAATAATCATGTTCAGTCATAGAAAGCGTTCTTAAAAACGTCCATACATTTTTTATATAGGCAAAGACGTATTATTTTAAAACTTAAACTTTAAAAACACTATTAATAGTACTCTAAAATTACAAATAAATACATGGTAGAGTCGTATAAACGACGGATTCATTTTGTTTAAAGACGTTGGTTAAACGAAAGATCTTAATCTTATAAACAACATATATTATAAATATATGATTGTATAATATCATTGGTAATAACATAACTTAAACCTGTACCTACTGCATGCCACTGGGTATAAAATAGGTATATGTAATAAAGATAAATATATATATTTATAGGGCAAGTCTTCTCCTCAAATGGAGAACCTCAGAAGAAATAATAAGGATAATAAAACTAATCTGGAATGGATATGTAAGATTGAATATAGTCTTTAAAATTGCACCGTCTTAGGGAAGAGTCTTGAAGAAAAGTGTTGAGAAGAGACTAAAACATTTTTGTGAAATATGAACTCTGAATACTAAGCTAACTCAGAAACTTCAGATGCACAGCGTAGTATAGAAAGAAGTAGAAGAAGAGAATTAATATAAGGAACAAAAAGAGAAACGCGGGATGTCAATATGGAGCGGGCCGTACTTCAAGACGCAGAGATAACCGATGGATAAAGAATATTCTCGAATAATGTCCATAATACAAAAAACCTAAGCTATACATATTTGGAAGTGCCTTAACGTGTAATGTTGTAGGACTAAAGGGAGAGTGTCATAGTCATGAAGAGGCCTTCATCCAGTAATAGATCGACATTTGCTAATGATGATGACGTATTGCCAACCTTCAGCGCATTAATTGTCAAGTGAAAGACGTATCAAAATCAAAAAGAGAAAATTAACCACAAAAATAATTATTAAGGAGAACACATTCATATTGTGAAGTTGTAATTATTCGGAACATAGGTCTGTGATATTTTAAATACTAATTAAATATATTAATTAGAAAGATATACATATAAAATTAATTTTATTGAAAAATATTGTTGTTGCGCCGCTGAGATTCGAGCTTGGATCTCTTTCTAATCCGGGGAAGGTGCATTATCTAACTATGCTACAGCGACAGTACTTTTGACTACAAATTTTCGAACCCATATGTTACACTTTTCAAATTAATACATCTATCGTTCCATTATTTGAAAGCCATCTACTTTGTTTTTTACGTAATCTCAAATACCTTTGAGTAAATCGATAGCAGACGCCAGAAAAAACTATTCGTTTTTATTAAATTTTGGACACATTGATATAACTTATATATTATTATGGAGAATACATTCTAACATAGGTCTACAGGTGTGTGATGTTTTAAATACTAATTAAATGTATTAATTAGAAAGATATACAAAACTATATATATATATATATATAGTTGCGCTACCAGGATATATATATATATATATCCTGGTAGCGCAATATCAATATTTTTCGATGAAATGGATTTTATACGTATATCTTTTTAATTAATACATTTAATTAGTATAAAAAAAAAATAATTGACACTTATTTTAAATGAAAAAATTATATTGAAAGTGATTATTGAATAATAAATATGAAAACTTAATTTATTATTCAATAATCATTTTCATTATCCTCGTGAAAGTCATTTAGTTTACATGACTGCAACAAAGAGTGTTAGTTCTGCGAAATCTCCATAAAATGTTCCCCGCACGGTTACGAAACTGTGAATGAATATTTATTCTCATAATACTCCAAAAAGTTGCGGAGTTGCCACCAAAGAGATTACATCCAACTCTATCACTTTTAAATGGAATTTTTCATCGAGGTGATTTTTCAATCCATCCAACATTTTTCCCGCTATATTTTCTATGGCTCGCAGGATGTCGAACATAATTAAATAAAAAATGTCGCTTTGGAACTTCGCAGATCACACGAGGCTTTTATTTTCAAACACGGCTCGATCCAGTATACCTACTTGAATAAGAAAATTTGAATGTCACGTTTTAAAGAAGAAAATAATACACGATAATAATATTCGAGTATTTATTATTTAAATTTCAAAGGCGAATCGTACTATTTTAGCAAATCGGAGCTGATCTCTTCGATCACATGTGTAATGCCGTCAGATGTATTTTGTTCAAGAGTTACTTGCAAACATGGCATATTCCACCTGTTAGTTTCAAAATCGGCTTGATTCAAACATTAAAGATAATAATACTTACTTATTTATATAGAAAACAATATGTGTATTCAATTACTAATGGTACAGTACAGTTGTCTGGGCTAATCTGACGTGTATGATCCCATTGCCGGGTCCATCATCAAGGCTGATGTGATGTGTTACTGTTGGTGTTGTGATTAAGTGCTGGCATGTAGTACCGTGTTGAAAGCAAGGTGTGTGGTTTTTAGGTATGGCTTGCAATACCGTGTCGAAAACAGGTACTGTGTGAAATGCATAGTATTGTGTTATGTTGTGTTTATATATTTTCTTTGATGGGCTCTGCAATACATGGCAGATTAGCCCAGAAAATTGTGTACTAAAGATTCTGAACGGCCATGAAAACTTTAAAACATTTTAAATTCTTGTTTCGGTGCGATAAGGAATATTTTTTATTTTACTGTAAAACATATTTTAACGAATGAAACGTATTTGTAAATAATAGCCTTACATGTAATATTGCGATAAAAAAACAATCGTGTGTCAAATATTATTTTTGGAAATAGGCACCCACATTTATCCTTTTAATATGGCATTAAACCCACAAATACAGTGAAAGTTTGCGGCGATGTTTCAGGTTCAAGGATGCCGGCCTCGGGACCTCGCCAGTGTGAGTCGTACGTTCCGTTCTATCGCGAGTCGGCTCGCATATCGGTGAATAATAACACGAAAACACAAATAAAGTATAAAAAATAATGCATTTGTTTAAAACAATTTGTCCCGAACGTCGAATAAAAAGGGAGAGATGCCCTTCCCCGGGCGCACTGCGAGGAATGCCGGCGCGGCTCTGGGAAGATATTTATTTACGACACGCGCGACTGATATGAGATGAGGATGTTTTATGAGCCAGCTCTCGCCAGACGGTGCGGCTCTCCGCTACACCCAGGTTACACAGGAACACCACCATTGTTTTTATATATTGTATATTTTCAACACATTTCTATTAAGCGATTGGTGACACCTACGCTCGAAGTTCTAAGCTCGATGTAGATTTCTCAAAATATAATAGATTCTGGATGAACATTAATATGTTATTGCTTTGTCCGATTGTTATGCCTCTGCGCGGCCACGGCAAGTGTTTACATAAAACTTAATTATCATTTTTGAAACAATAATTTATTAATTATACAAGGACAACAGAATAACTAACGTGAATAAGATGCCAAATAGACATTTTCTTAAAATGATTTAAGTATGCGACAGAGTTAAATAAAGCGGTTATGTCTTACCGGGATTTGAACCTAAACTCCTCGAATGCGATTTATTGTTACATCTTTGTCGCAGTCGTTTACGCGAGACGTGTCGATATTATCAGACGCTTGCAGTCAGTACAATTAAATATACTGTGCCGAACTACATACTTAGGGAAATAAAGAATAAATACATATTTATCTGACAGAATATGATGATATATTAAAGTGTGCATAATACCAAATAATTGTGATAGGAATATTAAAAGATAAATATTTTATTCCGATTTATTTCGCAGAAACTCTAATTCATTACAGCTTATTTCAAAGTACTGACGTACTCTACACCATACGCGTATATTTTGTTTCTGGAGTACTATGATGAAGGATTCTATTAATAGAATTTATTATATATAACTTTTATTTTTAGTGACGTAATAAGGAACCATAATTATACGTATATATTTTTTTAAATTTATATATCTCAACGCCATTTTTATATTTTGTAAAATATATCAGCGCCAAGTCTAACGACTTTTATTTTTCGAAGTTATTTTTATTTGAATAGTTTTAGTCGAATAAAATAATAATACATTAAGGGTAGCTAGAGCGGGAGTTGTGGATATTTATAACATAAGGGGGCTGATTAACTCTCCCTTATATGAGTATAGAGACATACAAACCTGCGCATTGTCAATGATTGACCATTTTACTACTTCTCGGGAGAGCTGTGGATCTTCACCGGGTGACTCCAGAGATTGCAAATCCTGGATTAGAGTATTTAACCACACACGGAGTAAAGTTATATTATTATTGCAGAAAAGCTATTACATAAATAAAAATATATTAATTATATATGAAAATGTATGATCTAAAATTTAAAAAAAAATAATTAAGAAACCATGTGTCAATCTACTGATGTAGTAAGGCCCAATTACTTCCCTGAAGCTGTTTTAGAAGCTGGTGTTCTCATTTCAGTTTCACTCAGCGAGCATCCCGAGCCTTCTTCTGCAGTCCAATTTTCGTATTTATTAAAAAAGAAAAACAACAAATATATTTGAAAATATAAAATAAAATATAGAGAAATAAACATACGATAAAGAAACATAGTGAAAAATAAAAGGAGAAAAAGAAAATAAGTTAACAAATGCTTTACATTATATTAAAATATACTTAAAAAATGACAGTATGCGACCATGCTCAAATTAGTCCTAATGATCTGCCAGTTATAAACAAATTTGTTAGATTTTTATTTATTTAGTTTATAATGATTTTATTTATAATTATTATTTTTATTTATAATGTTATATTCCATACAGCGACGACATCTTGTTACCCAAGTTGTGTACTCTGTGTAATGAAGAATTAAATTGAACGACCGTCCCAGTATTGTTACAATAGTACGGTAGACTTTTATTTGAGTAACAAACGATACATTCATTACATCAAGAAGTACATTTCAGGTAACATCGATAATCAAGCAGTATATAGTAAAAATAGAAACACAAATAATATTAACAAACCTGGTAGAGTAAAATTTGAATAGTGAAATATATTTGTATATTATATATATACAGGATAATACAATGTAATGTTGACTCAAATAAACAAAAAACATTTAACTCACAAAGGTGCTACGTGTGCATGTTTGTGAATATACGAGTACATACATATATCCACCATGAAGCCTTCGCTTTTTGTATTTAGAAAGTGACTAATTAAATGACTGCCCGATTGGCATTATAAAGAATAGGTAATCCCTTCAGACTACGGTTTTCAAAAAGTATTGAAAATATGAATTAAATATATTAATTAGAAAAATATACATATAAAATCAATTTTATCGAAAAATATTGTTGTTGCGCCACCGGGATTCGAACCTGGAACTTTTTCCTAACCGAGGAAGGTGCATTATCCTGTAGCATATACAGCGACAAATTTTCGAACCTATATGTTACCTTTTTGATATTAATACATTTAATCGTTCTATTATTTGAAAGAGCCATCTATCTTATTTTTACAGAATCTCAAATACGTTTGAGTAATCTGATAGCAGACGTCAGAATTATCAATTCATTTTTATTAAATTTTTGGACACATTGATACAACTTTTAATTTAATTCATATTTAAAATATCACAGACCTATGTTCTGAATAATAACTTCACAATAAGAATGTGTTCTCCTTATAAAAAGTATTGTGTTGTTAAATGCCCATCACGTTCGCAATTCTATCATAGTACTATTTGTTTAGATTTGCTGTGTTTAGAGTTTGTTCTCTTATGATTTTTAATCTATGAACTGTTTAAATAGTTACCTTTAGTAATTGTATTCGTCTTTGTATTTATTTTCCACAGTCTAGTGTGGAGTGAATTATTTTAAGTCAAGCTACTTGGGTCCATTGTGGGAGTGCAATTCCGCGACCGATGATCTTTAGTTTTTTTATATATTGATGCAAAAATCAAATTATTAATTTACGCGTTCTTAGTTTTTTAGTAGCGCTGTTAGATTATCTTTTATTTGGTAAGTAGTGCCATGTCATCTGCAAAACACAAGTCCGTGATTTTCCTTCCTCGAATCTTAAAAAACATGATTCCAGTTTTTCAACACCGATCTCGTATACTAAGAGTAAATATTTAATAGTATTAGCAAAAGAAAACAGCATTATCTTAGCAATATTTGAATATGTCCGAGAACATACAACTACTGGATTTTTACCTACAAAGGTACTGTTATTAAATAAATATCAGATATCTCATAGAGATAACACTATTTTTATTATATTTAATGGAAAATATATAGAAGTATGGGGTAATTACAGGGTTTACGACCTGTCTTCTTACGGCTTAAGTGATCACTTTATATATATATATATATATATATATATATATATATATATCGCTTCGAGTACCACAACACCATCACCATCTATGAACCAAATTTGATAATTTATTTTTCCCTGAAACAGCATATATGTTAACACAATGAGAATCTGAAAGCGAGGCCACATATTAACATGTGTACAATCTCCACGAGATTGATGGGGTGAGAATGGTGAACCTTATATTTATACAAAGTAATCACTTAAAAGCCTGCAGCCCATTAATAGTAATTACCTAGTAATTACCACATACTTCTATATATTTTCCATTAAATATAATATAATGAGAATAGTTTCGTCTCTATGAGATATCTGATATTTGTTTAAAAACCTTTTCTTACACCATTTTTATGACCGCTGCCTCTGACAGAGTGTTAACAAGATTGATTGGTAATTGTCTTCAGGATAATTGGACTTATGGTTTCAATTCATTTCATATATTTCGCTCCATCAATTCAAGTAATATTCTAAATGGTCATTTAGTTTCCAAAATTTGTTTCGTATATCGTGAGCCCCTTTTAAATATTATATATCTTATTTTTAGAAACAAGCAATGAAAGGTCACCGTATAGTTCTCCAGCCAGCATGTCTGCCATTATTTATGGGGCGGGTGGCAGGGAGGGGAGCGGGTGGGAGGGAGCGGTCCAGGGGCGTATGTAAATCCCGCGAGAAAGCCCTCCCCTCTGCTCCTACCGCGACTCATCTTTCCTTTTTCCCTACATTAAAAGGCAATGTATCTTTGATTCCAGCAGTGCTGGAAGATTGTAAATTTCCTTTTCAAATGTAATATTATCATGTATAAATGTACGTATAATATGGCTACAGTGCCCGTATTGTGTATTGTACATACTTGCACAATATTTTTATATGTGTGTAATACAAATACGAAAACTTTTGAAGTAGTGTCAGTTAGATAAGTTTTTCTTGGAAAATATTATAGAATAATTTATATACATTGGTTTTTCTTTTTTAGCGGGCTCGTGTGATTCGGAAGTTCATGACTTAAGTCCGACCGAAGCTTCGACTTCGCCCACCATTGGTTGCACGTTCGGCTTCGGCTAAAATGTGCCGAGGGTTCAACCGAAGCCGAAGTTTTGTATTTAGCCGCCGAAAAGTGTCGAAAACGCACGAACTATTATGAATGAAATAAAATTCAGTTTATCGATTCTGGAAAACTGAAATTTATTCATTTAATAAATTTATAATTATTATCAACACCATAACGCAGAAAACTAAGTAACAGTGTAGAATTTGCATTGTTATGTATACTTTCTAGTCGGTGTTGTAAGATTTCTAAGTACGATTGTTATGTATTCTTTCTAGTCGGTGTTGTAAGATTTCTAAGTACGATTGTTATGTATTCTTTCTAGTCGCTGTTGTAAGATTTCTAAGTACGATTATTATGTATACTTTCTAGTCGATGTTATAAGTACAATTGTTATACTTTCTAGTCGGTGTTGTAAGATTTCAATGTACAATTGTTATACTTTCTAGTCGGTGTTGTAAGATTTCTATGTACGATTATTATGTATACTTTCTAGTCGGTGTTATAAGGTTTCTAAGTACGATTGTTATGTATACTTTCTAGTCGGTGTTGTAAGATTTTTAAGTACGATTGTTATGTATACTTTCTAGTCGGTGTTGTAAGATATCTAAGTACGATTGAACCTTCGGCTTCGGCCAAAAACTGACCTTCGGTCGGACACTATTCATGACTGCAGTAACAATAGAGTGTCATCCATCACTTTTTTGGTCCGGTCTACACATCTTTTGCAGATCCTGTTCGTATGTAGGTATGTATATTTTTTATTATATAATATTATTGCATCTAGTATGCGTATGTTATCGTGTATCAACTAGCATTGGGTGAAGAGATTATAAATGCAAGAGAAAATAGACACATGGAAAATGATCAGTTATTAAACTTAGATATTACATATTTGGCACTTAACCTAGTGTGCTGTTTCTTGGATAATATCTGCCGGCAGTGGTGCTCGAGTAGAGAATCAACTTCACGTCTTGTTTCCCGTGAGGGAGTGTTTTGTGAACTACCCTAGTTGCCCCTATGTCCCCCGGGTTTTGTGTATTATTACTATATCTTTGTTGTATTATTATTATTATTATTATTCCATGCATTGTATATTTTACACAAAAAAGATTTTTATATGGCGTCATAGGTGTAATGAGGGATGTTTTGGTTGGCGGCCGTGCGTCGTTGCTTGGACGCTAATGCACTGAGCTGAATTGCTTGGTGGCCTGTTTAGCATAAAAAATGGCGGTGAATGTGTAAGACCGATATAGGAACTTTTGGTTATAAACGGTCCTGGGTTAGCTGTGGGTCCCTTCACTAGTCTAGTCTAGTCTTGCTCTGACACTATCCGCCCATCTACCTCTTGGTCTTCTCCTCGGTATCGATTCTGTTCGTTTATGTATGATGGCATTGTGCATATTACGATTCTCATCAGCTCATTGCAGTCTCCTCGCTTTCGCCTTCTTCGGGATATATTCCTGCGCTAAAGTGATGGACCAAATCTCATATGTATCAGTGTTAAATGTTTCAGTATTATGACAACGTCCTATTGAGGAAATTACTGTCATTGGACAGCAATTTCCGTAAAGCAAAGTTAAAAGCGTTTTCTGATTTAATCCTTCAATTTATTTCTCGCTGGATTTACTTAATTTACTTCTTTTTTAATAAATGTAATATTTTTTCTTCTTATTCATTAATGTAACTTTTTTTTTATTCTTTAAAGCAGTTTCCTTAAGTTGGCGGCGGGCTGCCAATAATTTAACAAGGGGTTCGTTTAATCTCAGAGATATTTACGGTGTTCCGGGGAAGGGGCGGATTTTTTTTATCACTCTTATACAATTATGAGCCAAAATTATTAATGCAATCGAATGTTACTTATATTATATAGATTGTAAGAGCGAAGAATTCCAAGATTGACGCAGAAACAGTAACTATCCTTTTCGCTCCAATTTCATGTTTCAAAACGGAACACAAGATTGAAACCGAAGTTCTCCTTAGTCAATGATGGTACAGAGTAATAAATATTAGTCCTATCATGTCCGTCTCAAAACTGTGCACAATTACGGTAAAGGGAAAAAATGTGCACGTGAAGTATGAAAGACAATCGTTCAAAGCATCGTTCACAAAAATTCTGCGTTGAACATTTATGAACATATGGAAGCAATATATATCAAACATCGGCGTTTTTAAGCATCGTTAGACGGTATTTTATTATGCATCCGAAATAAATGTATTAATGAAATATTTTATTCTTATATTTCATTATACATTTAAACCATCTACAGAAATTGCAGTTAGGTAGTGATCTGTTTATGTTTAATTTAACAAGGGGCTCGCGATCAATTATGCTTTACATCATTGTTATGATACACGCTTTCACAAAATGTATTGATCCAATCAAGTATCTTTTGCGGGTAGTCGCATCCTGATTTGTAGCCTGTACTTCAGGGACTTCTCGACTACCTCACACTCTGGGCAATGTGGCGAGCTGTTGGAACAGGTGCACTAAATATAGTGTTCTTCTTTCCACATCCTATTCTAATTTCATTCTAAATAATGTTTTTAAATTATCCTTTTCCGTATGTGTAAGATGTAATATAAGTAGGTAGTTGAAATAGAAAGTGCACAAAACTTAAAAAAATAATTCGATGTAACAAAGAGTATATTATATCATTATTGGAATAGAACAAACCATAAAATAATATAATAAATATTTTACTGTATATCTTTCTAGTTGATTTGTTTTATTTACCAAAAAAACTATAAAATATCAACCCCTTAGGTTCCAACTAACATTTTGGGATAATTTCAGTTATTGCGTGAAAAGGGTTCCAGATGCATTATTTTTTATTTATTCCATACACATCAACTCTATTTAATGGATATTAAGGGAAATATAGGATATTATAGATCATTATTTTTAATTTTCCCAATCTCATTGTTGTCATTGATATAATACTGAAAATAAGTTAAGACCTTAAAACTGATCATATTTGCATACTCAAAACGAAATATACTTGAATATATGTTAAAATTCAATCAACACTTTAGCGCTCATTATCTCAAAACAGTGTCAGTGTCAGATGGAACCTTTTTATTCTGAGGGGTCGATATGATACAATATATAAATGCACACGTTTTTTATTATTATATTATATTAAAACAATTTTGTATCGTGAGTAACTTTAAAATCGTAAATTTTATTGCGAGATTGCAAAACTTTGAAAACACGGTCATGTCAATTCGCAGACAGCCCCGACATCGTTAGACAAAATGTCTGGCTACCTGTTCGTATTCAGAGCGCTCGGACAATTTTATCATATCAATTCGAATTCCGATTCAAATTTTTTATCACAAAATCGGTGTCTATCATCTTCCGAGCGGCGCTCGCAGAAGGGCCTCCGTGGCGATGCAAAAACCCTCAGAATGAGTGTGATGAGCATTGTATCTGATGAGCCGTTATCTTATCGCATTGTACGAGCCACGGCCAGCGGCCACCGGCGGACGGAGGGATGACAAATTGCCCTTTGTGGGATATTTATGTTTGGAGACGGGCTCTGCTGCACAGTGGGGCAGGACTCGATATTTGGATGACATTCTGGGATTGTTTCGATAAAAGAATGAGCCATTTGACGATCGCGGGAGCGCCTATCGAGATACGCGTGACCGGAGTGTTGATGCGTTTTGGCAACATATTAACCGCGGCTGAGGTTTTAAAGTCGGAAAGATTAATTTAGCTTTTAAACCGATGAAGCGTGATACAATAATTACAATTTTATTATATTATATATATATATTATATATAAGCAGTGGCGTGCAGTAGGTATAGATTTAGATTATGCTGTTACCAATGATATTATACAATCATATATAATATACATATGTACTATAATATATGTTATACATAGAATTATGAACATTCGTTTAATCAACGTCTTTAGACAGAATGAATCCGTCGTTTATACGACCCTACCATGTATTTATTTAAAATTTTAGAATTCTATTAAAGTTTAAGTTTTAAGGCTAAATAATACCTTCTTATCCATACGAAAATCAATATAAAAAATTTACGGACGTTTTTAAGAACACTTTTTATGACTGAACATGATTTTTCTATCGTTTGTAAATCCTTCACGTAATAACTAAACGAAATAATTATTTTTATTAAACGTTAACGTAGGAAATTGTTCTACCAATTGTTTTTTGTTTTTCCCAAATCAAAAATAATTTCATGCACCAAATGCACCTCGAACGCAAAGAATGGCCATGAACACATTAACCGTTTGAATGCTACGCGTCGCAAAAGCGCTGCGATCGTTTGTATCCAAAATTGCTTAGCACTAAAACGGTTAAAAACAATAAGATAGTAATATTCGCAGATTAGTAAAAGAGGAAGTAGACACTTTAATGATTTGCACGCAGTTGTAAGCCTTTCTAATATTATTCCACTCCATATAAAATGGATCAACCGAAAGCAATTTTCAATTCAGTAAATAGACAGTTACATGACTTGAGTAATTCACTAGCCTAAAGATAGAGCAGAGTAATGTGAATAGCTCGATGAAGCGAATGCACAAGAGCGCCATGACTACAGTGGTGAGTTGTCGTGGTAATTATTATTCTACTAGTACACAGATGTCTAATTGTAAAAAAATGTTTCCGTTTATGTTAATCCAATTATTTAATTTATATTTGTTTCCCATAATTTTTAGTAATGCACATATTTTTTGCTTATATGCACTGCATGCTCCTGTTAATAAGTGTGACACTGAAAATAACTGCAATAAATCTAGACTGTTTTTCTTTCAAAACATAATTTGGCAATATTTAATATTCTTCATTTTCATCTATTCTCAAGCATGAAACTCTAATCATTACTTCTTTTTTGTATTTTAAAAATAAATAAAATATATAGTAATTTTTATATATGTATACTAATAAATTATTTCTATTGATCTGTCCTATTATTATTACACATATTCATTAATATGGCGGTCATTAATATATGTAATATATTACATATATTAATTAATTTAGTTATTTGGTTGCATAATTATATATCAAATATTAGATATCTCATAGAGACAAAGCTATTTTTTTATTATATTATATGGAAGTATGTGGTAATTACAAAGCTTATGACCTGTCGTCGGCTGGCTTAAGTGATCACTTTATATATGTATATATATATATATAACGTTCACCAATTCTCACCCCTCAATTTATCGAATTTTTGAAAATATATCTGTTATCTGATTATTAAGGAGAACACATTCTTATTTTAAAGTTGTAATTATTCAGAACAGACGGTCTGTGATGTTTTAAATACTAATTAAATGTATTAATTCTAAATGTATACATATAAAATCAATTCTATCAAAAAATATTGTTTTTGCACTACCGGGATTCGAACCTGGATTTCTTTTTCCAATCCGGGGAAGGTGCATTACCAAATATACTACAGTGCCATTTTCTTTGATGACAAATTTTCGAACAATATTTTTCGATATAATTGATTTTATATGTATATCTTTATAATTAATACCTTTAATTACTATTTGATATTTGATAAATAACAAGCCTTTGTAGGCAAAAATCCAGTAATTGTGTGTATTCATATTCAAATATTGACACCACTATCACGTAATTTCTTCGCGGGGGTAGGCAGAGAGGATAGAGCACTTTTCTGTCCTGACACACATTTTTACCTCGTCCATATTGATACATCTTTTCGCGCAAGCTCATCGACTGTCGAGACCTGTTAACAGAACGATCTTCTTGTATCTCCTATTTCTAGTGCCATCAACATCATATATCTTAGATAAAATAAACTAGTATTTAAAAAAAAAAAAAAAGGAGTGGTGTGCATTATTTGATTATTAAGACTAGAATTATTGCAACTATTGCAACTGCACTGCAACACTGACTACTGGATTGAGACTAAACACAAGGGTACTATTGTCTGTGGTTGACTTAGTAATTAAAGCACGGCTAGCCTAAATAGAAAGTCGTCGAAAGCTCAAACGAGGCCAGCTGCAGTGTTGAAATCATTGCAGTAATTGAAGGCGAAAACTACGATCGGATGTTGCGATGAATGTAAAGTTTTTAAATAGAATCTGTCCAATAGTGAATATATAAATGCAACACTCGCATAAAATATGAAACAGCTTCGGTCAGAATATTTATCAGACCAATTTGGTGCAGTCCTTGCGATAGTTGCAACTGCAGCTTCGACCCGGCCGAGTGGCCATTGTTGTGTTGTGTTGTGTTGTGTTGTGTCAGGAATCTGAGATCGCTGCTTCGCTTCGACCCGCGGAATATTTAACATTAAATAAATAATAAATATTTATCGGAGCACATCTTGTCTTTTCGCATGTTCGAGCTCGTCGATCACTTTTTTTCAATTTTATACTCGTGACGTGATATACATTATTGATGTTATATATTTTCAATAATTAATGGCGTACGGCTGTTTTTGCAGAGCGATTTGCGATTAACAGCACTTGACAGTTACCTCGTTATTATAAAACTCGAGGGAACAATACCTCATTACTATTAAATGAAAAAAATATATTATGCGTCAGAACGAAATTTTAAAAAGGGGAATATTTTATGTCAGAGATACGTCGTGTATATATTTGAGAACGGCCGATTTTGAAAACGTTCGATCTACTAAAAATCTCATTAAAAAATAATGATATCGGTTTCTATCGAAGATGTAAATATTGAACACGTACTAAAGTAATGACGGAAAAAAAATCTTGGACGATTTGATGTATTGTTGATATTTGCTTTTCCATACGTACGATGAAGTTTGGCGTAAATATGTTATTTTTCATACACATCGTTCATGCATCCATAAATGTAGGAGTTCCACAGGGATCGAATCTGTTTGATTCTGTTTTTACTACACGTGACTTCTTGAAATATGATTCATTCGGGGTAGATTTTTAGACAAACTTCCTAAGAAGGGTGAAAAACTTACAATTTGTCTTACTTAGGCATCTTCATTTAAAGTATGTATCCTTAGGGCAAGGCCAATCTTATAAATCATGCGTGTTTATTTTTGACTCTGAATAAGTTTAATGGCTTTTCAGTATCATTAATAAGCAGTAATTTTTAGACAATGACAATCTTAAACTGCTTCGAGATTATAAATTCCAGAAAACTATTGAAGTCAGAGTATATTTTAATAGTCGGAAAGTACTGTAGTAAAACCGCCTCACAAATTATAAGTGCATTTGATTATAGAATAGATACAGTAGTTATTTCTGGTCTGCAGTTATAATTTCAAGCAATTCATTAGCAATTTATTGACTGAGATAAAATATAATAAATAATATTTTTGACACTTTCATATAGGTAAGTCTGGAATTGGGAACAGAGTAGGGTATTTTTTCTTCAAATATTTTAATGGATGACGCGTAAAATCACATGAACGAAAATTATTTTGGCTTATTCTTCTTATTATCAACGGCTTTCTTAATTCATATCTTACCGTTTCTTGAGTTTCATTCGTGTTTATCCGGGTTTACCTGTCTTTCATTCGTATTTATCCGGGTTCACCTGTGTTTCATTCGTATTTATCCGGGTTTACCTGTGTTTCATTTGTATTTATCCGGGTTTATCTGTCTTTCATTCGTATTTATCCGGGTTTACCTGTGTTTCATTCGTGTTCAAACGGGTTTACTCGTTTATTTTCAATACACGTAAGTTATTTTATCCCTCCAGTATTTAATACGTAAATATCGTTTCATTTCATTAAGTTATATTCATTACGTTCATAAATACCACAACTATATTAATATACAACTCTTTTCTATTTTTTTATTATGAACTCCGTTTTGATGTGATCAAAATATGAGCCCGATTCAATGAATATTAACAGCATGTATTATGTAGTGCTGTGATTGGCACTAAATGGAAGTTTTGTTTCTATGAACAGGTTCCTGTTAAAACGAAATAATTTCCTAAGCCATCACCAGAAAACAAAGTTACACACATTTTATATACAAGTTTTTGAAGAACCGCATTAAAACTCCCTCATAGCTTTTAGAGAAAATTTAATTTCATTGCTCGCAAAGAAAGTACTTTCTCTTTAGTACTATATACTCTTAAGACTCTAGGACAGAGAATTTTATCCACACTGGGGCACAAGCTACAACAATCGGGAAACCAAACACTATGCACCAACTGGAAATCGTTCACATCCAATAAGGTTACACAAATATGGACCCAATATATGAGCTAATTGAGAAGAGATCAATCAGAAGCATCGCTATCCAATATTCTAACATGATCATAATACAGTGCCTACACTAATAATTCACTAGTTCTACAACACTCTCGCAACAATTTTTTTTCTCTATTTTTATTTTTATTCCTGTCGAATCTTTATCTTTCTTGAATTAAATTAAACCACAGCAACAGAAAAAAACTGGCTACCTTAACACAGACGGCAGTCTAGCAAAGTAGCCAGAACAATGCTGTATATGTCAGGGTTGGAGTCTACTCCATCCCACACAATAAACTACGAGTATATACTTAATTGCAGTATAATTATATCTTGTCATATTATAATATATTCACGTCTGTCACAACAAAAACATGTACAACGATAGTCCAATAAATAAATGTTTGAATACCATCTACAAACCAACAACTCAAGATATGTAAATATACACGTTAACATTATGTTATACTACTGATTCACGAAAATGTAAAAAAATGTCTTATATTAGTAACCGGCTATTCTACGTTACTAAGCTAAATTTACGCATGTTCTGCGGCAACGAATGACAGCTAGTTTCGCGCCCGACTCTCTATGACCTTTTATGCGAGTTTCGAGACAAGTTTTATTAGTGTACATGCACCTTAATACCAGTGGCGGTCGGTGACTTTTTGTAGAAGGTATGCTGAAAAACAAGATTATACCAACTATCAAATATAACATATAATTGAAGGACATTCTACGTTTCAATAATTCGGCTTTTAGTATTCATGCCTAACTGTCAAAAATGCGTCACTCAAACAAATTTCTTAAAACAATCCGCTCACTTCGCAATACGTATGCTATTTTGTGCATTATACCCATAAGCATTAAAGTCGTTTATTGTACGTTAGATGCTGTTAACGAATACAGTATCGAAGATGTTGATAAGCGGAAATGAATGCGCATGCGCGATAGTCGAATACAGACTTTATAGATACGGAACGAATGATAGAATCCACTGTTGCTGGTATGTATATGTATGCTGTTGAGAGTGTGTATGTATTTCGACTCGCTCGTGTGATATGACTGATCTCTAAAGGATAGGACGAATTTATTTGTAGCAGTGCAGTTTACGGCTAGAATTAAAAATTTCAAAGCTTTTTGACTCCAGAACACAAAGGATGCAAACCAGTATCCAAACCATGTATGAAGTGACCGCGCCTGCTTAATACCTCTTTTTATCTTCCAAAATGCCTGTTTCATCAATAAATTATATATACACAGCGCTACAAACTTTAATTGTGTATATTTAAATTATATTTTGTTAAATATATGGAATACAATAAAGAGCTTATATTTTTGTGTAAAGTATTTTTTGTATATTGTTTGTAAGCCGTTATGTGGAACAATAAATAAATTCGAAATAGATTCGATAAAGAATTTAGACAAAAGTAAACGAATAATTTAATATTTTCACCTGAAGGAATTATTATTAGACATCAGATCGAGGCTGCGATTGGTGATACGAAATTTTATTATAGGTCACGATTTTAAACGTAATTTTACCATGAAAACTTTCTAAGATAACAAATCAATAAGCATCACCCATTGACAGGGGGCAGTCGCGGATTACTCTGTACCTATCGGCCTGATTAATGAACATCGTGGTCGAAGCAAAGCACGAATATCCAATATCAATATCGTATTATTTGCTGTCTCTACAACTGCTGTACAATGATAGTATTATAGTTCATCCGGACCAGATAAAAATCGTTTTTTATTCCGCAACTTTTCAACGGCGTATAAAGGCAATGGTAATAACTGAAACGATCTTAATCATTGGCAGTTTTAATAGTCCAATCTACACAACTAATATTCTTACGTGCTGCACCAAAAAATATGACATCACTCCATCACAAGCGCACGCTAATTGGTAATTAAACGCGCTTGTTGATCTTGCGGTTAAAACACTCGACAAGGCTTTGAGCCTCAATCTAAGACACCAACAAGGCAGTAGCGTTTAACTTAGTTTAAACATGGTAAGTATATTGATGTGAAATGTTATTTCATACCTACAATTTCATATTCAAACATTTAATAAAATGTATAAACCTTAAACAATTAAAATATTTTTTGTATATATGATGTCTTGTAAGAAGTTAATATCTCTCAAACTTGAGCCAACTGAATGTAATTCCTCGTATTTACGAAAATCATTTGGCGTTCTCCATGGCGAAAACTAGCCATTGATAATTTGTTAAAATAATCATTTTCTATGTGTAAACAATCCAAATATACACGAGTTGCTTACAATATACTCATGTTAAAACGATCGATCTTAAAGTTTAAAATAATCTCTTCAATATACTATACTAACGGGTGTCCCAAAACTAACGCAAGATTTGAATTTGCCGCCATTTCTGCAGTAAATTGTTGGCAACCCTGAAAAAAAAATGGACAGCTGAGAGTTTAGGGTTAGTAAAAATGAGGCGTTACACGATACAACAACGTGTTTTCATCATTGAACAATATCTCAAAAATAATGAAAGTTTGGCGGCCGCAATTCAAAAATTTAATACAAAATATGGTCGGAATAGTGTTCTAAGTTCATCATCTGTGAAGAGATTAATTGAAAAATTTAGAAATACCGGATCAGTTGGAGACGCTAAACACGCTGGTCGTCCAAAAACAAGCCAGTCAGCAATTATGCAAAATGGTCATGGAAAATTTCGACAAAAGAGTGCGTATGTGCCAGCAAAGCCGTGGAGGCCATTTGCCCGATGTGTTTTTCCATAAATAACTCTATCCCATGTACTTTATGATTCAATAAAAAAATAAAAATCTAAAGACTAAAAACTGTTTTCTGTTTAATTCAAATCTTGCGTTAATTTTGGGACATCCTATATGTAGTATTACTGTACCCAGGGGCGCGCACTGCATACAAGCAAAAAAGCTTTGCATTAATAAAAATTCTTGGAAACAAATAAGTATAAATTAAATAATCAATAATATGTTATAATTACACTAGAGCCCACCGTGTTTCGGTAAAATCATTAGTTGCGTAGTTCTGGATGCTACCGCGCGACGCCACCGGAGTGCTATAGTCCTCTACCGGGTTATTCTTCAATTATATCTATTACAATTGCTAGACACCATTTTAACGTATCGTTCTATTCAAGCTATACAATTGCAACCTACTGAATTAAAAACTCCACTCGGCAGACAGAAATGGATCAGCTGATCCATGTTGTACGGAGTCCTTACTTATGCTGTTTCCTAACAGAATGACGTTTACAAGGTTTTGAACTTTGCTTAGAACCGATCGAAGCATCTACTTCGTCATTTACTAATTCGCAAATTTGACTTCCTTGCTAAACGTGTTGTTTTCAGGATTGTTCTTCTGCGTTAGAGAATAATGAACTTTTATTATGATGGATTTATTTTGCCTAAAGACGTCGGTTTAACGAAAGTTCATAAACCTATGTACAATATAGCACATAGCATATTATATAATATCATGGTAACAGCATAACCTAAGTCTATACCTACTGCACGCCACTGACTGTACTATATATAAGATAATATGTTAAAATGATCTAAAGTTAAATATAATCTATTCAATGTCCAATGCTAGAGTAAATTATCAAAATCCATAATAATATTACGCTTTCCTATCTATATCTATGACTTTATGGATACGGCAGTGTCATTTGTGGCTGTAAAGTGCTTGCTTAAACGGCCAGGTCTGTGAGATGCAAGCAGGGCATAAACGAACATGTTTTTAATTTCTCTGTGTTAAGATTACATAAATGTTTTTTTCTTTTATATATTCAATAACAGTAATTACTTAAATATATAATCAATATGAAATGAAGTGTAAATTGTCTTTATTACGAGGAAGCAAAAACATACGTGACATCTGTCATCTATTCTTACCTATGCTATTGACCTTTTTTATTGAATTTAAAGTTTTATCCGATTCCGTCTTCAATTAAATGCATATTGTACTGATAAAATAGCATTTTTATGTTTATCCGCGTTTCTTATACATCTAGATGTCATTTTTGTTTATTTTGACAGCTAACTTACAAAGATGGAATAATTTTAATTACATCGATATTTTATTTGCACGTGGTTTGTTTTGGGAATGCTCTAACATTGAAATATAGATCTATTGAGACCCAGACTCGGCGGCCACCATTCGTTACATTAGCAAATATGTCGAATTTTTTTTACTAGCATATGACACCATCCAATTGATCCAAATCTAATAATATATCCAGATAAAAGATTGGGTAAGCGTAGAAGGTAGAATTTTAATTTACAAAAAAGGATCTTCCAATTATTTTGTAATTATTTGACGAAAATTTTCATTACCAATGCTGAATTAAAGAGTTCTATAAATTGATATAAAAATAATATATGACATAAAAATGAGTATTTTATTAAGAAGAGTTTCGTAATTAGATAAATACAACATTAAGTTCATTAAATTATTTCCTTCGGTACCATTAAAATATAATTAATAATAAATATTACCTGCCCAATCTATTCGTACGTTTTTGTTAAAATAAAGGTTAAGAATCTTTAATAAAATTTAAAAAAACATAATTCTAATTCATTTTAAATGACATAAATAAAAAATATTATTTGTTTACATGTACGTAATCAATATCTATATACGTGTAAGCAGTCTCCCAACAAAATAAAACAATTTTTCTAAATGTTACATACCTACAATTTTATCTTATTGGTGTAATAATAATTAGTAATGAAAAATATGTATTGTTTCGTAGCTGATTTACATAAAAATAATGTGTGAACTGAGAATGTATATTGTGTCGTATTGTTGACTTAATTCTAACGACAAAATGTATTCAAAATTATAATGCAGAGTTTGAATATTCGTTTTTGCATATTAATAAATAATAGTAAAGATAAATTAAATCGTAAAGCAATAAATTAGGTAGGGGTGGCACAATTCTGTTTAGTATTTTAATATTAAAATACATTTAATCAATAATATTACAATAAAATCCGGATATTATATTCACGGATAACAATATCAATCGGTTATTGTTATCATTATCAGTCGGTCCCGAAGACTGTGAGTCTTTAAAATAATCCGCCTATTACAATTAAACTTCGGCTATTATTATCGTGGATACAAAAGATGTAAGAAACTCCTGCAAAATGATCCTTACTGATGATGACTTCACACATAAAGGAATTCATGGGAATGAATGTGCTGATAAACTGACCAAGAAGGCCACACTTTACAGAATTTTTCCTCATCAATTCCATATCCCGATGTATGATAGACTTAATTAATATGGTAAAAAAATGTACGAATTATATTAGGATCTATTTTTCCTGTAAATTTCGGATCACAGGTTTTTTTTACAGTAATCTCGTCAATGATAATTTTCAGCTCCCGGTTAACTTGTGTCATCTTCACTCCCTTAACTCGCCACATTTAATCTATATAATAGTAAATTTTTTGAACGATTTGTAAGATAATATTTCCTATTCTATAGTATTATTGTACTTTTTTCTATAAAATAAAGTTTTAACTTGATTAACGGCACAAATCACTCTTGAAGGGTAGATTACCTATTTAATAGAAGAAGATGATGACTCAAAAGAGAATGAATTAACAAAGAGAACGAATACAGAAGAAAAAATTTCAGAATCTCCTCCAACTAATGTCCATTTGCAAGATGCGGTACAAATTTTTTGACGTGGTGTTTTATACAGAACAACAAACTTTGAATAATACTATGAATATGAAGATTACGGATTTTTCAAATAAATTTTATGTTTTTAAAAATAAAGTTAAAAGAAATAGTTGATACTTTAATCGTATTATATTCAATAAATATTTTTTATCATCGGCTTAATGTATTCATCCAGCTATTATTATCAAAAGTTTCAGATCCCATAGTGATTATAATAAGCTGATTCCACTGTAATTGGATTTTCATTTTTCATTTTATAGTGTTCTTATAGGAATAGGGGATAATTTTTAAAACGGTCTACATTTATAATAAGATACGCATACTTCTATATAACTAAAATAATCTTGTTTATTTGTGGAAAACATGTACCGAGAAGAAAGATGGTGTACAGCAATAATTCTCGGCTCGTATCGACTCCGCCAAAACTTTTAGCCTCCCTCCTCGGTCATTCTTTTTTCGTCATATGCCAACACCGCAACCTACAGCCGAAACGGTCGCAGGAATATTCCAGAGACAATCGGACCATAAATTCCCGCGCATCGGCCGTGACAAATGAAAAGCTCCCCCGGCGGACCGCGGCCTGCGCGCGTCCCTCTCCGGCGCGCCGCGGCCGGCGACGGCCGAGTGCGACGGCGCGAGTGCGAAAATACCCGCGTCCATTGTCAAGAGAACACGTGGGAAGGTTTTCGCGCGCAATTTATTAGAATTTTTGATCGGAATTATGTTACCGATACACCGGCATAAATAAAATGCAGACAAAAATATCGAATATATGAATGCACGAAGCTAAATGCTCGCTGTTTGTTTTAACTGAAATGTAAATTTATTCGGTTCTACTCGTAATTTATATTGGTACACCGCCATTCGGAAAATATACATAAACAACCCGTCTCTCATTCCTATGAAGTATCCTCGCCGGAAAAAACATTTTGTGTGGATTTATTTAACCCTTGTGACACCGCATTGTAACATTTCTACTTTCAACGTATTTTAAGGGCGAGTGTTAATGAAGTCGATTGGACTTTGGTGGATCCGTATCGTGACCGAGCGAATAAGAGATAAGACAGGAAAAAAGATCGGGGCTAATATAGTCGCAAGTCGGAACGAGGTTAATTGTTAGCTATATAAGAAATACATCTGTTGTGAGCGTAGGCCAAAAAGGGAACGGGTGCTCTGAGAGACGCCTTGCCAATAGGCAACACCGAGTCACTGGCCTGCGCGCATGTGTCATGTAATGGTACCATCTAGGGCCGGTTGTATGATCAGTAGTAACTTTTAACTATAGTAAAAAAGTTTAAAAAGTTGTGAAAACGAGTTGTTTGATCGTCGATAAAAAAATATTTATTTCTCAAAAGTGCATCACGCACAACTCATTTTATTCTCGATCGAGAATCGATAGTTAAATATGGCGGACTCTTCACAGCTGTTCCAAAAGTCATCTTACACATTGATACTTTAAAAGTTGCAATATACGACAATTAATCATTCAATATTCCGCTATTTTAGTGATGTGAGTTCGTCTGATGTTGATCATGTTGTTTAATATACATTACCATCTAATACGACAAAAATACCCCTTCAAAGTGACAGATTTCGAATGCTTAGATGAAAAAATTCATAGATAATGCATAAAATAAAGCATATTTCATGATTATTTGTCGCGCCTATATACATCTCCATCTATGCTTTGACAATAGTAGATTTTATGTTCGAACAATCCACAAACGATTTTAACCATAGGCGTTAGTAAAAAGTTACCATAGTAAAAAGTTACTACTGATCACGCAATCGGGCCTAAGTGGTGACTACTCGCCATACGTCCTCCTGACATATGCACGTTGCGCGTCTGATGCATCGGGGGGAGGCCAAAAAAAACTGAATCTAATCACATTTCCGAAATTACAAAATAAGTTTGTTACCAAGGTTTTAATTGTGTATCTAAGTTTCCAATAATTATATGTGTTTCCAAGGTTTCAAAAGATGATTTCAAACTTTAAAAACTTTTTTAAATCGATTGATTAAGACTTATGTAAGTACATATGTACAAAAATATATTTGGATATTACATTTGGGGGTTAATAGGTAGGTGCAAAATAGTCTAAATTAATATATCGTATTTAAGTGATGCACGATTATAATATAACATGGAACACGGGACTATATTTTAATTTACATAGTATATATTTTGCTTATAGATAAATTATGAAACATAAAATATAATTAATGATTTTTTATAAATAATGAACCTTGTTATATATAAAATGGGCCTCACTTTGGTTCTTGGAAGTTATTTTAAATGTTTATTGAAGCTCGACAATCAAATAAACTCCATTCTATACATATATTCTACAACAGTGTTCCGCAACCGGTGTGCCATGAGTCGGATACAGGTGTGCCTCGGAATTCTAGGAAGAATTTTGGTGTGCGAGTGGTTGGTGAGAAAAGGTTGCAGAGCACTGTTCTACAGTATTGGCTGAAGAATTTTTCTGAACTGATAACTGACTTTCCATCACGCCGCTTTCCGTGGAGGTAGTCAGAGAGCACCTTTCTTTAGCACAGAACTCTAAGCACACCATCATATAGTCTCTAGTTAACCTGATCATGAGAAGACTTCTATAAACTTCTTCTATTTCTGATTTCGTCAACATTAGTCTCATATATCTTTATAAACAGAGTTGCCACATATTTTTTATTTATTTATTTAATTCTTAACATAGTAAATACATAAGCACTCCTATGTGTGCTCTAATATAAACAAGATTATAATCTTATATTTTACATATCTGATCAGTTTCACTTTAAATCTTTAAATTTTTCCTCCTTTCTTATGTTTTCTGGCATTTCATTAAAAATCTTCATCGCACTGTACATCATCGATTTCTTAGATTTGGCCTTCTTCCTGAAAGGCAGTCTCAGTCTATCCCTTCCTCTTGTACGATGCTCGTTGCTCATGTTGACTTGCATCAATTTTTCGATTAAATTTTTCCGATATTTTCTTATTATGGATTTTATAAATAAATACAATTATATTCAAATATATTTTCTGCTTAAGGGCAACATATTCAGATTTTTCAGCATTATTATTCTCAACACTGACAATTGTTGCATTTCTTCTTCATTGGCCAAAAACAACATACTGCTGCAGTAATTGATGTGAGGAATAATAACAGAGTTGTATACTATTTTACAAGACTCAATACTAATGAATCTTCTGATTCTTCCCAGATGTGAGATTTTCTTAGCAATATTTTCAATCACGTATCGTGTATTTTGCGATAAAATCAATTTCGAATATATTATGACTCCCAATTTTTTGATTTCAGTCACTTCCTTCAGACTTTCATCATCTATGATAATTGTTGGTGTAATTGCTATTCTTTTATTTCCAATGTTCATAAATTTAATTTTGTTTTGTTTAGTGTTAATTTGTTTTTCTTCAGCCATATTGCTATATTGTACAAGTCATAGTTTAATTCATTCGGTATAGTTGCATAATTGTCTCCCGCGATGTGTATGAGTGCACAGTTTCAAAATAATCTTATTTTTCAATGTTTTAGCATTTTACCATGTTGTTTATATAGATAATGAAAATGATAGGTCCAAGAACTGATCCTTGAGGAACTCCAAATGATATATGCCTGACTTATTTTCCACTACATTCGGTTCAGTCAACATTCGTTCTTCTTTTTCCAGCTGCGTATTTCACATCCGTACATAAATGAGTGAATTGATAATGATGTATTTATCTGTAAATGAAGTAAATAAATATGTTGGAATGTTGACTGATTTTATATAACTTTTGTTATATTAATATATAATATGTTTATTCAGGGGGGTAAAATTTGTCATTAAATAGTGCGTTACAAATGTACCGAGATCGATTCCAGGCGCCTTCAAAATCTTATTTTGTAATCAAAAATGATTTGATGGCAATGAGTGTCGGTCTCGATACCTCTCACGTGTTAAGCTAGCACTCTGCCAATTTAACCATCCTCTAATGAACAATAGTGTCAAATTATCATATTATTATAAAATACTAATTTTTTTGTGTAAGCATTTAAAAGATTAATTTACATTTTCGTTACTAATTAAAAATAGTTGCCCTTAGTGAAATTTATGACAAACTTACATTAATTAAAAGATTTTAAAATGTCTATTTTCACGTTTCAATCATATTCGTCGGTAGTGCAGTGGTTAGCATCCTCGGAAAACCGGAGTTCGGCTCTCCGCTGATGAGATATTTATTTTATTTATTTATCTGAATTTAAGAATATATTTTGAACCGGTAAAACGTTTTTAACACATGGGCGTCGTGATACACGATATTTGAGATATGTAACGCGTTTTTTTATTGTTTATTTTGTTTTCATTATTAAGTTAGTTTCATTTCTTTAAAAAAAAATAGAGATGCTAATAAACAATAACAAATATCCTAACGCTTATGCTATGAAAGTAGTATGTATGACTAAGTCGGTGATTTCTTTGAAAGAGACTCGAAACCCCGACCACTGGTTCACTATCCGTGAGTCTTAACCACTAGACTAACGAGCTAGTTATTTTCACATATAAATTATTAAATTTATTTAATATAAAAATTTATTATAATTAATATAAAAACCCCGGCAATGTTAAGGGATGTATGGCGTTCCGTTCCGTTGGGACAGCGACGGTGAACTTCAGAGCCGTTAAAGGAAAATAAGTTTGTAAAATTCCCAATTTATACATGATATAAGTACGTAGGTACATGTGAATTTAATAATATATAATACTTTAAAAGGAGCATTTGAGATGTTTGAACAATAGTGGGTTTTCGGAATTTTCTAATCATTTGATAGAAAATGATGATGGTTTTGATAAAAAATTGGGATTGTAAATTTTGCATGTGAACGGCGTTGGTCATAAATGAAATAATTTGGAATCCTTGGAGATTGTAAAACGTCCGTGGAGAATGTAAAACTAATCAAAAAAATTACAAATAACCAACTAAATTTAACTACGAGTTTCATTTAAAAAATTTTTCCTTAAAATTATTCGAGTAAATTTGTATTAAGTAACAATTTGAATTAGGTATTGAATAATTATTGTTTTTTTTAAAATAGATTCTGATAAAGAATTAATAACATATGTTTATTAGTATTGACATCAAATATATTTAAACTCAATAAGCGGTTAATGAAACAATGTTAACAAATAAAAATAATTAATAATACATATTTGGTGTTAATTTGTTTGTTTGTCAATCGCTTCTTATTCTGTAAACGTGTCTCAAAGGGTTTGTTACATTCACTTCATCAAAGCTCGGGCACGACCGAAAAACTGATCCAACATATTCACCTATGAAAGACAACTAAATACCACATAAATATGTTGATCCTCTCGGACATATGTTTCCCTGAATGGCGCAATAAAGCCGGTGGCTGCGGCGGCGGGCGAGCTCTCCTCTTCACAGATGACAGCAGCGGCCGTCTGAATCGAGATGCACCGAAGATGACGCGAGATACGGCGGCAAAGCGTCACCTTACATAGCCAAGAACGATTAAGCTTTTTATTAATGTGCCGATAAGACAGAAATGTATATGGTAGCCAGAGTGTCATGGCTGTCCCCTGACGCCAGTGGGAACTCCGAGGGTTAAGGCCTCACAGATTAGTGTACAGCAATCATTATTTGTATTTACTTATTTATTTCATCCAGTTATAATGCATGGCTGCCAATATACGAATAAATTCAGGTTTATCATACAACAGGAAGTACATATTAAATGTAAGAAGTAAAAAAACAAAAACTTATTTTTAAATAACAACATCGGTCATTGATCTGTTGTGTTAATCTGATCGTGGAACATGTATTTTTCAGGCCGGCAGTTCAGCGCTAAGTGAAATCACTAATCTCTATTTTGTATTATAGAAAGTTTAAGACCTAATGTTTGACAACAATGGTCCTTTTTAGGACCAACAAACGCGGGATAACCACGAAACTTAATTTCTAACATTATACTATTCCAATGAAAACCTCAAATTTAATTTACGATATAATTCAATGTAGGCACTAAAAGATTCATTTTCATTATGTAACATTTCTCATATTATATATAATACGACGTGTGAACCGAGAGATAACAATCATTATTCTAACATATTTTTAAATAAAAATTCATTTTTATTATTAAATTGCAATTTTATAATTATGACATAGTTCTTTGATAATTAAAACAATTACTCAAAAGGATAAACAGAAAAAATTTAAAAGTTTTTAATTTGATATAATAAATGTTTCACTATAACATAAGTTCAAAATTCGACGAGAAATTAAATTGTTACCGTGGTATGATTGGAGACTCATTCTTACGATAAGAAGTTCTGGTTTCGAATCAAGGTAGTAACTATACATTTCTTGTCAATTCTCAGTAAATAATAACAATAAATAATGTTGGCAATATTTGAATACGTCAAATATTGATTTTCACCTACGAAGGTACTGTTATTAAACAAATAATAGATATCTCATAGAGACGTAGCTATTTTTTAAATTAAATTTAATGGAAATATATAGAAGTATGGGTAATTACAGGGCTTACGACCTTACATGTAAAAAATATTTTGCAAATAAAGAATATTACTTTAAATAATTTCAAAAAAATAATTAGATTCTCATTGTGACATGTATGGTGGGTCAGCGAAATGAATTATCAAATTTAGTCCATAGATGGCGATAGTGTAGTGGTAGTCGAAGTGTTTCCATGTATCAACGTATATAACATTAAAAATTTGATATATATGAATATTGATTAATGGGTGTGAACGTTATATTTATATAAAGTGATCAATTAAGCCAGATGAAGACAGGTCGTAAGCCCTATTAATTACCCTTACTTCCATATATTTCCATTAAATATGGTAATAAAAAAATAGCTTCGTCTCTATGAGATATCTTTGTTTAAAAATAATGTTGCATATCTAAAATATTATTAATTTTAAAAAAACATAATTTTCTCCGTATAAACTCTGACTGTTAAAGGGAGGAGGGATAAGGGCTGAGCCATCTTCTCTCCGACATATCAAGTAACAACAATGGCGTAAGATTTTTTTAGGAAGACCCTGTTGTTTTTGAGTAATTAATGCACATAACAGTTTTTGTTTGTACATGAGAAAAATATCTATGAACAAGTTATTTGAATTGTACGTACACGCAAGTATTACTGACATTGGCTTAAATGTCGCCAAATATTAAATAGGTATACAATGCAATACGACCGAAGATATTTCAAAATTAATCTAAATATGAATCCAATGTATTGCATATATTTAGTACGTTATAATCGACACATACCTTGATCGTGAGGTGAAGATAATTTAATCATGTTATTTTTCAGTCATAGATGTGTATTTTGATAAGTTGTATCCGTACGTACAAACATCATATTAAATTTGTGTGTTTATACATATATATGAAGGTAATATAAATCTCTTTTGTAAATTGTTATTAAGAATAATCATATAAAAACTGTTAAACATAATTAGTACCTGCTTGTTAAAAATGCAATAAACTAAAATATTACAAATATACAGCAACGACTATAAAAATCACGGCTTTCTTTGAAGAGATAAAATATTCAAGATATGACACTTTTAATTCATTCTTTTATAAATCCACCTCGTTACACGCTGCGGCTACCCGGCCAAGCGGGAGCTTTCGTTAATTGCGGGCAGCGGGGCCACGCACGGTAGCCGGGCTCTTCATTTATCTAGGAATCCACTTCCTCACATCAGGACCTGCTGCTGCGAGGATGGACTTATAATACGCGAGACTTTCTTAAACTGATTTTCTAATTGGGAGCCGGGGAAGTCACCGGAGGAACTCAGAATCCCGCGGGGAAAGATATTATCTCCCGCTGATCCCGAGCGGTGAACGCTGAGAAGGGGCGCAACGCTGATTGTGCGAGTGTCTTGAAGATTCATGATGCGGTCATCTGGGAGGCCTGACAATTAATAATTTCCCGAACACCCTGTGGAAAATCGGAATACACCTTGCGTTCCCGACCGCGATAAATATTCAAATAATAATTTGATGGAGAAAAATTGATCGAAAAAACCGATTACGTAACAGTATTACAGTATTCCCGTTGGATGTAAAACAAATTATAATTTTGTTTCGATCCAGTGCTGTTGAAATGTGGCTGTTTAGTGATGCTTAAAAAATTGTTTAAATAATTAACACGGACAGTTTGCACACTGAATTTTTTTTTTTAATAAAATAGAGATGTATACACGGAATACATGTCGCAATAATATTCTTACTATTTTCAAACTAAGCTAAACGCTTGTGCTATTGCTGGTGTTCTTGAACGAGGCGCGAACCCCCGACCACTTGATCACTAGGCCAATGTCTTGACCACTACACCAACATACTTGTGGTAGAAATATGAAGAAGAAAAGAAGGCAATTACTTTTCGTCTGACGGATGCTGGTTTATTTGTTAATTCCTCTCCACCACAAGAACAAGCGTCGCGACGTGTATACTAACACTCGCGAAAATTAAGGTAAGATTAATTAATACGCGTTAGCGGAGTAAAGCGCAGTGAAGCGACGGTAGTTATCCGTACAAAAATTTCCTGAATATGATTTTTTATTTTTTTAATACTCATTGTTGCGTACACAAAAACATATGTTTGGTGTCATTGCAACGGCATTTGAGAACTTATGTAGTATCTTGGTGAACGACATTAAAAATATTATTAATTTGCTGGTCTTAAGGAAAAAGATAGAACACAATTCTCACTAGGTAGCCGTTTTACCTCTAGTTTTGAGCTTATAGTAATTGTATAGGTGTACACTTTGTATGTAATGGATTGCAAGATCGAATACTTTCAGTCTATATAAATATATAAGCTGATGACCCCTGGAAAATAGTACTACAATTTAGCAGTCACAACATACGATGCTTAAAATGAATATATAATAGAAAGGCAAATTATAGATATCATAGAGACAAAGCTATTTATATTATATTCATTTTCATTTATTTTCAATATAAAAATCCTTAAAGTAACCAATAAACCAGTAAGTACAAGTATTATACCACATTCAATTTACATACTATATGGGAAATATGGAAAGTATGGTTTTATAGGGCTAACGACCTGTCTTCGGCAGACTTAAGTCACTTTACTCACAATAACGTTCACCAATTCTACCCACAATCAACCTCCAATTGTGGGTAAAATTGGTGAACGTTACTGTGTGTAAAATAATCACTTAAGCCTGCCGAAGTCAGATAATACCTATACTTTCCATACTTCTCATATTATATAATATAAATAGCTTCGTCTCTATGAGATATCTATAAATTGAATTAATAACAATGCTTTTGTAGGTAAAAGTCCAGTAATTATGTGTTCTCTGACATACTTAAATATTATTAATATATAATAATTTAATCGGTTATCGTTTTTTTACAAAATTACATAATTTTGTTGAATTTTCAAAGGTACTCATATCAATTAAAAATAAATCTAAAATTATTGTTAATATTTATGATACAATTTTTTTATCGCCTACCAGTCTACTATCTACCATATTATTATTTATACAATGATAGTGATTTTCAATGTACCTGATGAAAAATAATGCTAGAGAGAAAAAAACGCGAAGCATTTCATCATAAATTTGAAAATATAATAGGGCTAAAGCAATGTATATTTCTGAGTAAATCCCGGTAACGATTTACAGAATTAAGATTTGATCAGATTGCATACATATTTATAAAAATATTGAAAAAGGAAGTTCGTAATTAAGACGTTAAATGGAAGCATAAATATTGTACCGCTAGCTAAATGTTATGTCAGAAAAATGCACCGAAGCATGTAATAATAATAAAAAATTTGAACAGTCTTATCAATAATGATATAATTCTAGATCAAAAATCGCCACTTATGTAAAGGTGGGTCACACGGCAAAAATTGAATAGCCAAGTTTAACCATTTATTGAAGTTCTATTGTACATTCGAATAAGTCATCTTATTATTTACTAAAATAGATCATGAAGGTTGTCAACGTACGCATACATTTTCAGCAAAATGAGTGCAGCGGCAGTCCGTGATAATGCAATGGCACTATAAAAATTACCTAACTAAAATCTCTAAAATAGCGCAACTCAAACAAAAATAACAAAATGTAGATTTGATATTTTTTGACGTATTCCATAAAGAATTTAAACGAATTTGATCAATAAATTTTAACTGATCATTTACAAAAAAAGCCCCGGTAATAATATTTAATAATAAATATACAAATCCATGAGACTTTTAATTTATACTTGAAAACCAACAAACTAGGTCTTTGTTACAATAGTTAAACGAATAATGTGGCATTGTGTTTTGGTGTATTGATTGATTGACTATACGAATTCGATAAATATAATGACATTCCCGCATCCGACAGCTACCAAGCCACGCCCGAGAATAAATAAAATAATCAAAGATTTCATTTAAAATGAAGCAATTAATTTTTTTTCCAGCATGTAAAAAGATGTCTAAGTAAATTATAATATTCAAATGACTAATTTTAGTTGGAATAAACACGCGTTTACTAGGGTTCACCGCTCTTATTTAAAAGTAGCTCTAATTTGATTTAAAGTATGGTAAAATTAAATAAAACAGTGCCCTGCAACGTTAGCAAATTTATCTGTAACGAACGTTAATTTATTATAAAACATTTATTGAATTTTATTTTAGATTAGTAGACAGGTTATGCCGGAATAAGTTGCCGACGGACGGTCAACTTTTGGAACCAGAATCTAATTTAAACTTATGTATATTCATAAATATATGCATTATGTATTGTGTGCTTGTATAATTATTGCGACTGCTTATATTTATATAATTACTTTAAACATGTGGGATTTTTCCCAAATAATTATCTAAATAACCTTCAAAACTAATAATCATAAATATCCCTCCTAAATTGGTAATGTTTTAAAATGTTTTTTGGTTTATTTTTTATTTACCCGTAAAAAATTATTTATTTATAATAAAACAAAAATCACTAAGTTGTTTTAATATTATGAAAGAAATTCATTATAGAAATAATAAATAAATAATTATGCAGTAGGTAAGAAGGCATTTATAAAAATAATATTTTACAAAGCACTATTCAAACTGAATTATATTCAAACTTTAATTAGTATTAATTGTTTATAAGCAGTTTATTAGAACAGTTCTATCTAATAATAATACGTAATAATATAATGTGAGTTACGTTGTATTGATATGAGTTACGATGTACTTGGCGTTTAAAAATTAAAGTAAAATATCACACCATTAATTGTAAAACCGAGCACATCTTCCCATAATTTTATTATCATTTTTAAGTTACCTATACTGAATCTTATATTGCGTTGCATTATAAAACTCGCACGCATGCAGAAATAGATTTCTAAAATTCACCATCCAAGTATATTCATCCGTCAATATATCCTAAACTACAACATTGCTATAAACTCAGTCAAATATCTAAAAATGCGATAATTAATTCATAGTGGTAAATAATTATAAATTATCTTTGTCGCTTAATTTAAATGATTTTTCGAAGATGTGTTTACATACTGAATATTTCATATTTTTACCGAATAGAAAACGGAATAAGGAACATAGTATACTATTTTACAGAAATTGCAAATTGCAATCAAATTTGTATTATTGTTAATATAAACGTTCAATAAAAATGGATTATTTAATTTACTGAAGACCTCGTGAAGTTAGGTAGAATATTGATTGATATAACGCGGTTAGTGTTGAAAAAGATATTTTTATTTATAATTAATAATTTATTACAAATTTTACACAACGCTTTGGGTAGAAGATGAATTATGACAAGTCAAGAAAGAAAATATATGTGTATGTGCATGTGTGTGTGTATGTATGTATGTATTTTGTAATACCACATAAAATGATTAGCCTCCGAACTCATATCATAATTAGTTAGTTTGATTTAAAATTATAAATGTTATAAAAAAATTATACTATTCGGGGAACAAGCACGAAATATTATTTAGATTGGTCAGCCTCTATAGCGAGCAATCGTAATTTCTTTATTTTTTATTACTTTCAAAAAAAGTCTTCTTACTTTAAAATAGCAGACTAATTCAGACTCAGCTCAGACTAAGTCTTGCAATAAAAACCCAACTACAAAATTAACTTATTATACTTATTATTACTTTGTGATGATAAATTATCACTGCAAACTACTACCGTAAACAGAAATACTTGAAATTTTGATTAATTGATTGAAATTATGTAATTTTAATACGATAGCTATCGATAATGAGTACGCGTAGATTTAATAAAATCACGTTCATTGTTTGATATTAACATTTTTTAATCTCAAGTGTACCATTAAAAAAACAGTAAGTATCCCAAGTTATTAACTAGATTGAAAAACAGGTAGTGTGTCCGTCTGTCATATCATGTGAACACTGAACAACGGATAGGGAGCTTAAGGTAAGCTCCCTGACCCGTGATGGATGTTGGTCACACCGTTCCCGCTCATATTCAAATGCTAAGAGGACGCCAGCCCCGTCGCCCCAGTTTAAATGTTAAGATATGTTAAGAAATATATGGCCATTAAAATCAGGTTGGCTTTACGGTAGCAATTCAGATGTGTATCTGGTTGTTGTTTTATTTGGGAGGTATTCGAGTGGACGTGTTTCTGACTGTTCGGTGATCAACTAACTGTTGGTTCAATCAAACTGAATGGTTTTATTGTTTTTTTAATATTTTATTTTGGGCTGTCAAATCGGTTTCATTTATAAATAAAATTTAATTATGCTCAAGTGTGCACACAAGAAATGATTAAGTGGGTGATGATGAAATATTTAAATCCTCTAAGATAAAAATAAATAAAATAAAAACCCAGAAATGTCTGTCCTGTGACGCTGTACCTGTATAAAATCTTAAAGAATTATTTTGCTATATATATATATATATATATATATATATATATATACAGTAAAATCTCTATCTATCGTTTTCGATGAGACCTATTGAAATAAACTATGAATACGGGTAAACAATGAATGCGGGAATACAGAAAAAAAAATTACATTTTTCATACTTATAAATGTTTAATACATATTCTAAAAAATATACACATTTCTCATGTAAATGAATAGTTTTAAATAAAAATAATATTGGAATACTGTGCAGAAATAATTTTTGTAAAAAACTTAACTTTGTATTTTACAATTTCAAGCGGCAGTGAGCAGCGGCGTTCTCTTTCTTTCTCGAATGTTTCTCTCATTGTTTACGAGTGCCGTTAATTGAAACAAATTTATGCATAGAGGAACGATCCATGCGATCTATTCTTGGATGTTTTGTATGAAATAAATTCGGGATTGGAAGAAATAAACGATACATACGGGAAAACGATTATTCGAGGAACGATCGATCGAGATTTCACTGTATTTGATTTAAGGTTTCCGCAAGCACTAGTGTAAGCAACTGGTGTCTCTTCTAGGTTAGATGGCGTTTTTTGTGGATGGTTTCCTTGAAGAAACATAGCCAGACGTTTCGACATGGTCATTCTCAAGGCGTTGCCTCAAAGTCACTCGCAACTAGCATATGAAGGAAGATACCGAGTAGATTAGTAATGTGTTGACTTCGAAGTAAAACTCGACTGTGTGTAAAAAAGTACAATTGTACCGTAATTTATTGACGCAACGCCTTGATAACAGTACGTGTTACCGTGCCGAAACGTCGGTCTAGGTTTCATCAAGGAAACCATCTACGAAAAATGCTATCTAACCTAGGAGAAACGCCAATTTCATATATACATATTTATGTAGGTGACATGTTTCTGGCACTCCTGTTCTTTTCTGATTCTTGTGATTAAAAATTCTTGTGTTCCATACAATTCTGCCGCATTTTTTCACACCTATTTTTTATGACTCTGTGATGTGATGAAGTGCTTTTTATATATTTTTTTTAAATTCCGGTGAATAAAATAACTCAATTATAATTATTTTTAAGATATATACGTGTAGGTAGGACCAACCTGATTAACAATTTCAAAATGTAATTAACACTTAAAAAATTGTTTAATTATAATATACCGGACAAATAAGGTAACTGAAGGAAGAAAACGAATATTTATAAGATTATTTATTATCTCATTATAGCGTAGATAGATATACTGTAAAGTTTAAAAGAAACATTTATTCATAGACTGCTTTCTACGATATTATTCCTATCGACTGACGTGAATATATTGCTGCTATTAATTACATTTAATAATCTTATCTCCCTTGTCTCTTTCAATATTGTTTAAACAAGTTTTTGTGTAATAAATTAATTATGTAATGAAATCTAAACCATTGTTTTGCTAACTGTACAAAAGCACTTGAAAATATAATTTTGTGATTTAAACAGGTTCAGGAGAGATGACGTCAAATATTGTTACTCGTAGAATGAGTAGAATTCCTTTTACTATCCGTACCATTTCAAACAACCATAACACTATTCCCACTTTTGTATTATACAAGGTGTCCCAAAAATCTTTTTCATAATAAAAATTCTGCGATATGACAATGGATGAGATTAATAAAAAAAAAAGAAAATTTGTTTCTTAAAAATAGTGCTTTCTAAATGTGATCCGGTATTCCGCTGGGACTCTTCTAAACGGGAGACAACATTTCTGAGAACTACTCGACACATGATCGCTGCCATTTCTACTCGGATATTTTATTTTAATTGATTCAGAGTGGGTGTTACCGTATATTTTTGATTTAAGGTAGCCCCATAGAAAAAAGTCTATCACCTATCGGGATATCAGTCTATGTCACCTCGTCGGGATATCAATTTTCCATGGAAAATTTCACGAGCAACTGGTAAGAACACGCTCCATAGCGACTGAATTCTTAAGGACGCGGCTAACGATAGGTATACCCCCCACCCCTTATTGTGTTGGTGCAGCGAATGAACCGACTTCAACTTTTCGACTTCGACTTTTTTCAATCTTCATCAGGACGTATTTAAAACTGATCATAAATTCAAAAAGAATGCACTTATATATACATAGAGGATGATAAAATATAAAATTATAAGTGAAAGAGAAAGACAGAATACATATATAGTTAAATAGAAGATGAAGGGAGACAGAATATAAAATTATATACGAAAGAGAGATACAGAATACATATACAGATAGACGGAACATTAAGGAAGGGGAAAGTACAGTGTTGATTGATATTAAATTGATTTTAAAGGAAACATGCCTAATATGAGGCTATTCTATAACCCTCTTTATGTTTATATAAGTGCATTTTTTTTGTATTTATGATTAGTTTTAAATACGTCCTGATGAAGCTAGAGATAAGCGAAACCGGTTGACGTATAATAAATTTCGTGGTTTCATAAAAAGTGATTGTTAATTTACTTAATATAATACGTATTTATATAAGAAATAGCGGGTAAGGTGTTCATATAAGAAGGGAGTGCATAGGAGGGGGTGCGTGTTTTGCGCAAGTTTCTAAAGAGTATCTATGAAAAATTTTAGTGGATGGCATTTATAATAATATTAAACGCATTTATATCAGAGGAGGGGGTGGGGTGGCCAGAGAAATGGAGGATGATGTTTATGTTTTGTGCAGGGTCCTAAATAGCAACTATGCAAAATTTAATTTAGATGGCAAAGGGACAGACAAACATACTTTCAGTTATATATATATATATATATATATATATAAATACACATATAATTGTGTAAGAAAGTATTACGTAAAATTAATGTGAAGATTACTGATGAAAACCAGAGTAAACAATATCCACACGGCTTCCAGTTATATTTAATAATATTTTTTAAATATATATTTAACAAGAGTTGTATATAAAAATTATCTATAAAGTTGAAAAACATGATAAAAAACTGAATCATTAAACTAAATCAATAAAAAATATAACAATTAAGTATCCACTATTATTGATATATATTCAAATAAATATTGATAATCATATAGATTTTCAATACATATTTTTCCCAACATATGATTCCAATAAATTTTTTTTTTTTCATAATTAATATTATTTTATTTTTAATTAAATTATTTGGGATTTATAACTAATCGATCTACAATATAAACTAGTGTTAAAAACGCATCAAAGAATTGGTGCGAAAGACGAACATACATAAGACGGTTTCGTCTTAAAAAATATGCAACAAAGTAGTATTTTCTTCGTAAATTCGTATATTCAAAAGACCTCACTGCTTCCATGATGACATGTATTCCTTTTTCTTGATTTAACGACCGTATTTGACGTCATATATCCTCCTAATTCGTATATTTCAAATGAAATTGATACTTTACTCCAATATAGCGTTTCATTTTCCTTTCAAATTTCCGGAGGCGTGATACACAAGACATAAGAAATTATTTTAATTCACAAAGACAAATTAGATTTCTATACAGTTTTTAATAGGTGTTGAAAATTGATTAATTATTTCACATCCCGAAAAGTATTTATTGTAAATTTTAAATATTTTTTTGTCTGTATTATATCATCCTTCAATAATTTTACGCCCCCTATAGATATATATTTATACCAGTACTTTACCTGTACAAAGCACTTAGAACAAAATTAAATCTGCCCAATACATCTAATATAATAATTTTGTAACATCTTCATCATCTTCAGCCATTATCGATTAAAGGCCGGAAGAAGTTCTTCCCATGATTCTGCTATTCTCTAAGGTATCTTGGCCACGACACTCCCACTGCTCCGATTATGTTTTTTATTAGCGTATTTTTTGTCCATGGGTTACTTCTGTCTTAAAATATGGCCCATGACACTGAATCTTTTTAGCAGTGATAATGATATAATAGATTAAATAAAAACGATTGAATATTATGTTCCAGGCCAATATTGTTTTTGAATAACTAAGAAATAAAACATATTTTTTTAATTTTGTTTTCATTTATCGATTATTTTATTTATTACAATTATGTATTAAATATGATATTGGCCAAGTAGCCGCGTCTTTGGTAGTATTTACTAACATAATATTCATACTGCATTATTGTGAGTGTCAGTGTCGTTATACTTGAGCATATTTATAAATAACGTTACATAAAAGAGGTACACAAAATAAATTCAAAGTTTGTAATTACAAATATTAAAAAAAAATCAAACACTTTAATTTCAGTTTCAGCAATGCTGGGTGACAGTGACTCTGAAACAACAGAATAATCGTTGCGTGGCTAGATTGAAAGGGTTAAGCCAGGAACCTAACTATACCAATGCATCTAATGCATTGCATCGGGGCCCACGTTGGCCAAAAGGCTAATGCTTAATAAGAATGTATTCGAAATCAAAAAAAATTCCAGCGCTAATGTGGACTAATATTTTTTTTTAATACACCGCAGTAAAAAATTAAATTACTTCAAATTAGAATACATTATCGGTGTATAAAGTATGTAATACCCCGCTAACATCTCGGATTAAGTACCAAACTGTCGCGGAGAATACGGTATGAAGGAAGAATGGCAGGAATTTGGTATAGAGACAGAACAATAAGGGCTCAATAACCAACCAAGAAAAACACGACTTATTTGGATTTTCTTGCTGTATTCACAGCTCTCCTGAACGTCAGGAAACTTTTTACAGTACTGTGCACTGTGCATCACCCAATTGTAAATCTTCGGCACTTACTACGAGAAAACCGAAACATACGGCAACAGTAACTGTACAAAACCAGTGGAATGTTGTGTTCTGAGGTATAGGGTACAGGCAGGGAAGGGGGAGGCAGATGGGTAAAGTAAACCTAATGGATTATCCACACGCGCATGGACATCAGCAGTCTGTGGTCTGTCATAAATACCGAACACGAAGTAAAGTTTTTTCTGTTGCGAGTGCATATTAGGTGACCGTTTATTCCACACACGAAAACTCCACACACGAGAACTGCGTACATGAAAATTTCTTATCAAATTTTTTAATTAAAAATTTAATTATTAAGGAGAACACATTATTATTATTATGAAGTTCCAGTTTTTTCAGAACTTGGAGTTCTGTGGTATTTTACACAAATTAAATGTAATTTTCCCGGATAGGAACAGACCGAGGTTCGAATCCAGGTAACAGCAAAAATATTTTTTTATATTAATGCTTAAAAACGCATTTATGTATTTTTTTTCATGAAAATGTGAATATTATAGGAGACAAGAAATTAATTTTCTTCTTACTATTTTAATTCTTCTTCTTACATACATAGAAAGCATATCAAGAATCAATTAATGAGACTATATATGTATAAAAAAGATATATAACGCAAGTGTTGGCAACATTTATGTTTTCTTTTCATGAAAATGTGATTATTATATGAAACAAGAAATTAATATTATTCTTATTATTTTAATTCTTCTTCTTACATACATAGAAATCAAATCAAGAATTAATGAATGAGAAGACTATATATGTGAGAAAGATATATAACACAAGTGTTGGTGGAACCACAAATAGAGGACGTCCGCGGGAGATTTGGCACGACCAGGTAAACACCTTGTATGAATGTGGATGTGGCGATAATTGTGTTTCAAGAGAAAATCGTGTGGCGCTTTATCCTCTCTGCCTATTGACCTACTGCTGACCGTTCCATTTTGCATTGGGGCTCAATGTTTTTTGTAGTTACGCCACTGGGTCAAGCCTCATAAGGATAAGCGGATAAGCGGGCGCGGACTCGAGACACCTAATGAGAGATTGGGGATCTTCCCGGACGCGAGCCCGGCTCGCAGAGGCGACTCGGAGAAGCGACTCGGGCGTATTAATCAGGGAACAAAGTATAAATAAAGCAGCCGGATAAAAGAATAAACTGGAAACATTTATATGAACCTATCTTGATCGTCCATATTCTATACACATGTACATATTACACGTAGGTACACTCGCGTTGATAAATCGACTCATTGTTTTCCGGGTGTCGTGGCTACCGTGCGCCCACTAATGGTCGTATTCGTCATAAAAAATAATAAATGCCTCTCAAAACCGTGCGATCATTTCTCATAGCTATCGGAGAATAAAATAGTTTGACAGTGTTCATATTTCGTAACGCATTCTTTTGGCTGCGGGACTTTCAACCTGTGAGGCTCTACCTGGCAAACATTTTATTAAAACTAAATCAAAATACTCATTTTGGGTAAACTGGCGCGAAAATTCGAATTGAAATGTTTACTTATTTGTGGAATTAACTATTTACGAGATAGACATCGATGACAAAATAATATTAAACTGTAAAAGATAAACATGTTTTAATATAATAAGATAAATTTATCAATAATATTGTAATGTATTTTTATGGCAGTTTTAAACAATCTTCTCTATTAAATAAATATAATATCTATTTTTATTATATTTAATGGAAAATATATGGAAATACGGGGTAAGAGCTTACGACCTGTTTTTGGCTAGCTTAAGTGATCTCTTTATATAAATATAATGTTCACCATTCACCTGTAATTACCCCATATTTCTATATATATATATATATATATATATTAAGGTAAAAATCCAGTAATTGTGTGTTTTTGGACATATTCAAGTATTGTTAAAATCTTCTCTATGATCATTTTTGATAATAACTATTTTAATAACACAAATACAACACTAATTCTAAATTCATTTGGAATGAACTACAGATATTATTTATTAACATAATCGTTTGTTTCCATCTATTTTACATGAAACATATATTTCTTATGCAGTATCTTTAAAGTGTCGTTACTTTGTCGAGCTCACAATTCAAAACTAAAATTAAACACCACAAATACTTTATAACAATCAGCTTTTTATAAAGCGAATGAAACGTCAATAAAAATAGTTTTATGTTTTAACATTGAAACCAATCATTATGAAATAGTTATTACTTGCCACATTATGAAATAGTTATTACTTGCCACATTATGAAATAGTTATTACTCGCCACAATATGAAATAGTTATTACTTGCCACATTATGAAATAGTTATTACTTGCCACAATATGAAATAGTTATTACTCGCCACATTATGAAATAGTTATTACTTGCCACATTGTGAAATAGTTATTACTTCCCACATTATGAAATAGTTATTACTTGCCACATTATGAAATAGTTAATATAATATCTCGTTAGCCAGATAATATCCCTCCCGTGTGGCTGGACGGGATGAAATTGAGCGTTCAAAATAAGGTCAAATACCTTGGCCATATATTCAATGAAGATGGGCAAGACGATGATGATATAAAAGGGCAGAGGAGACAGTTGAGCGTTCGCGCAAACATGCTGTCGCAGTAAGGAGGTGAAGAGCATCCTGTTTAAATCGTTCTTCACCAGCATGTATACCTGCGAGCTCTGGTCGAAATACAAGCAAGTGACCTATAACCATCTCCGAATTCAGTACAACTCATACAGAATACTGTTTGGATTGGCGCGTTATTGTAGCGCATCTACAACGTTTACTGAAGGCCGTATACATGGATTCGTTCCGCTTCTAAGACATCGAGTTGCTGGCGTAAAGCTGCGGCTGGAGCTCAGCACCAACTCTCTGGTGCAAGCGGCGCTCTCATGGAAAGTTGGTTCCCTGACCAGAGAATGGCAGCGCCTACAAAATAGCTACATATACAACAATGACCGTGACTGAAGTAGTTATATATGTAATATTTATATTTTGTGTGTATATGTGTGAACTTTTTACTTTTTATCAACTTTTTTTATTTTTTTTATTTACTAATATTTCCCTTGGTTTTCTTTTTCATAGCATTATATTTATTTCATAACCTTTAATGTATAACATGATATGTATTATCTCTATGGCGAATCGGGTTAAAAAAAACCTGATCACGCTGGAATAAACACATTATTATTATTATATTTTGGTTAGTTTTACATGCTTTATTTATTTCCAGTGATACCAAAATATTTAATTTAAGACCGACACCGTTTACATGTAAAATAGACAAACTCAAATTTTTATCAAAAGTATGTATGATCATTTTTAACAAATGATTAGAAATTCCGAAAAACCACTATTATTCAAACATCTCATTTGCTCCATAAATGCTAATGCTAATTCGCTTTATTTAGAATTTTTTATATTGTAAATTTACTTAATTTTCTTAGATACGTAGTCACGAATTAGACGAACGAACGTAGACTGGTATATATGAATGTATGCTGCATATTAGGTTACAGTTTAGAAATTCTAAAAAACAAACATTATTAGCTATAATTTATGTTGTATATTAATTATAAAGTAATTAAATTGTACATTAAAGAATACAGCTTGGCTGAAATCAAGTATTCACTGATAAAATATTACAAGAGGGCTATCCACGATGCAATCGGAATATTTTTTGGTCCTGCAAAAGAGATTAACAATATTTATATAATGATATGCTAACCGTCGTGCATCGGGACAAATGTTTGATTGGTTTTTATTGCCTTGCCATCCTGACAGGCCGAGGGTCATTTACACCGGCCGCACTACCGAGCTGCCTGTCCCCTCGCCGGACAGGGGCTCATTGGCTAAAGGCTCAATAACGTACTCTTTAAATACCATCGTAAAATATGTAAATAAGCCAGACAGAGGCTAGTTGCATAAAACAAGGAAAAATTATTTAACGAGTCAAGGTTTCAAAACAGTCGCGCACGAGTGATTTGTAATATCTGTGAGAAAATCACATTTTATAGAACATGCGAGGGAGATGAACGCATCACCAGCAGAAAAGTAATCGGCTATTGCTGATTATTTGCTACTAGGCCCTGCGGGCGGCTATTGTGGCCGCTTCGCGGTCGATAGAACTGCTACGCGACCACGATTTGCGTATAATTTATAGTTCAATGCACCATGTAGTGTACTTTATCTTTATTTCTAGTAAGAAAAACCAAAATGTCAGTAAAATGATACATGCTACATATATATATATTATAAATAGATGAATTAAAAGCATAATGAACTTAAAGAAACGAAATAATATATTTTGTGTAAAACCGTTTTGAATTGCAATGCTTAAATGATCGAGTAATCAATCATCCGATAATTGTTCACTTAAACTTTCCGACACGGCCAGCGACGCATTAATTAGTCGCGACGTAATTTATTTATTTGCTTTGAACAGCTGTCATCAGCCCTGATGATGCCCCTGCAATGGGATCCGAAAAGTCAGCCAGAAAGGTCAGATTTACACGACAGATTAGCCCAGATAACTGTACACAGAAGACTCTGAACGGCCGTGAAAATCTAAGAACATTTTTAAATCTTTTAATGCATCTGTATGTAATTTTTAAATATTCCTGTTTTCATATGAAAGTAAGATTAAAATTAATAAAAAAATAAAAAATTTACGGTAGATTTGCCTAGAAAACTCTACCCAGAAGATTGATAAATTTATTTTAAATTATTATATTTAACCTTTTAACTGCCGACTAAAAAATGACAGACTAGGCTTTAAGGGTCTTGACTCAATTAACAAAAGCTGGGACCTGCCGTTCACTGATGGCAAATTGATTTTAAAATACGACTATAATATCTGGAAGTTTGCAAGGTCCAAAAGTGCGTGTTAACACGCTTATAGCTCGGCGTGGCATACAAAGTTTGGTGTGTTAACGCGTTAAAAATAAATAATTCAATGTTAAATACATTCTTCATAAAATGTCAAGAAAGTTGGTAAAAATTAATGTACTATGTTTTCGTAGTGTTAAATAAAAATCGAAGTGCCTATCTATTTTGTGATAAAGACTTTTGTTTGTCTCCCCCTTATCTTTCTTGTCTCTCCTCGAACACCGATGACACTGAACCGCTTTCGGCAAATAGAACAGGGTGTCCCAATAAATATTTATAAAAAAATATATCAATATTTTTCAGTTTCTGTCAAAATGCAAAATGGAATTGATAATGGCGATGTAAAAATGTAATCCAAGGACCATAAACTATATCTGTTGCATAATATAATCGTAGTAAATATGTTGCTGACAAAATACAAAGTGCAAATCTTTTTTCCTGGAAAGCCACCGATATGATGACCGGGTATTTATATTTCCTATCTTCTAGCTGAGCTACATACACGCTTTACTTTTTCTGTACATAGTTTTATCAGTGAAATATCTATAGAAAGGTCCCTGGTACAAGTTTCGATGACAGTTCTGTTTTTTTATATAAAATATCTCAGACCTATGTTCCGAATAATTACAACTTCACAATAAGAATGTGTTCTCCTAATAATAAAGTTGTATCAATGTGTCCAAAAATTAATTAATTATTCTGGCGTCTGCTATCGGGTTACTCAAAGATATTTGAGATTCCGTAAAAATAATGGAACGATTAAATGTATTAATATTAAAAAGGTAACAAACATATAGGTTCGAAAATTAGTCGCTGTAGCATAATTGTATAATGCACCTTTACCGGTTTGGAAAGAGATCCAGGTACGAATCCCGGCAGCACAACAACAATATTTTTCGATAAAATTGATTTTATATGTATATCTTTCTAATTAATACATTTAATTCATATTTAAAATATCACAGACCGTCTGTTCTAAATAATTACAACTTCACAATAAGAATGTGTTCTCGTAATAATATAAAATCATCGTTTGTATTTTTTCAATATTTATTTTAGTCAAGAAATGATGTTTTAAAGAATTGCAGCCTTATCAATAACACGAGTATTTAATATAATTTTCTTGTAATTTTGTAAATGAAAGAATTTCTCTTCATTATTCCTTAACGGCCCATTTTTCTTCAGTCCAGAGTTTATATTATTTTGTACAAGAATATTTATTTTAATAAAGGCTTTACATTAATTTAAAAAAAAGCTATTAGTTATAAATATGTAATAGGAATCATTTTCCACGCAATTTATTGAATGGGAAAAAATCTGACGTTGAGAGCATTTTACAATGAAACCACATCAGTCCGTAGGAAATTCATATCTTAGCTATATACTAGTGCTAGTCTATATACTATATTGTCCTGAAGAAGGTTAGATCCAACTGAAACTAGTTGACTTTATTATATGTGTTATTTTATTTTATTATAATGTTAAGCCACAACAGGTTAGCTTTCTTTTAAAATTTACTTATATATATTTGTTGCAAAACACCAAAAAAAAAATTCATACAAATTTGTTTATATTTTACGTTTCAAAGTTTTTAATCAATTGTGCGTTTCTTTCAAGCGAATTAGGAATATAATTTCTTGTATATTTTCGATAAACCCATTGCACCGTGCGTTCGGACGGACGGGAACACACAGCACCATGAACGTCAAGATCACGACGGGTTTATTTTTTATAGTGTAACTGCCGGTTGCACCTAGCACGGTGGCACCTACAAACGTACTACCGAGTTTCGTATTAATTGGCTATTCAGTTATTTAACTTCATCTGTTAACAAATATTGTGTTTAAGAAAATAATTTTATAAGTAGTATGCGAAAGGTGTAATAATTAAAATAAATGTATTTCTTAATTGTACCTTAGGTTAATAGAAAAAGAATATATTTATCTAAATTATAAAAAGGCAATTTGTGATGTTAAATGCTAATACATAAACGTATCACAACAATAATCGAATGACAGGCGTGATGCGCACGCCTTTTGACACGCCGTATAAGGAATCCTAAGTATGAAGGAACATGAGTTTGACACGACCAGCGGCCTCGCGGGTGTATTCAAACAGATAAAATGGCTTGTAAAATGAATACAGTATCTAAATACAATAATAAAACTTAATGGAGAATGATACCTCGTGCCTGTGTAAAACGTCGCATTCGGGGACGTCGGGAACAACTCGACGTTATGGAGACTATCTTCTTCGGTGATCTCGGCGGACACTGAAGGACAACATTTTGGGAGCCGGGGATATAAAGGTCCTGCTCTTGTAAAATAATCACAAATATAAATTTAACGCCGATTCTCGGAAACTGAATTCATTCTAACTAATTTTGCTTAACATTAACGTTTTATTAGAGGAATCTCTGTTTATCCGTGCGCATTCTTGGAACTTTTGGAACCTTTTTGTGGAACACAGGACGCGCGACCCTCGATCTGCATCTTGGGATCTTGCTAAATACAAATATAATTTAATTTTCAAAATAATTTATTTGTCTAAACAGAGTTTTAGAGATGTTTTATTAATAAATAAATATCAGACATCTCATACAGACGAAGCAATTTTTATTATATTTAATGGAAGATGTATAGTAATATGGGGTAATTACAGGGCTTACGACCTGTCTTCGGCTGACTTAAGTGATCATTATATATATATATATATATATATATATATAACGTTCACCAATTCTCAACCCTCAATCTCTATATTTATAAAAATTTTGAAAGTTGTATATATGTTAGTATGTGGACTCGCTTCAAGTACCACTACACCATCGCCATCTATGAACCAAATTCGATCATTCATTTTTCCTTAAAACAGCATATATGTCAACTCAATGTATATATCACGTATTCTACCCACCAGATGAATATTTTTTAATTATCAATCATTTCCCATTTTTATCGTTGGAAAGTGGTTTAGTAAATATCGGCTCTTTCTTACCCAACGGAAAAGGATCTTCAATGTGAAAAAACTTGATGATATTTGAAATATGATAGATCAATGACCCAGAAACCAAATCTGACTAAGAAAGGTGAATCACGTAAAGGTGAGTCGAATAAACCGGAAGTAAGTACGGAAGAGTGCTTTGGTTCCCGATCTAAACCATTGTTATGATTTTTAACATAAATCCTTTCAAGAGTCATCGGTACAATATGTATCCCGAAGGGATGAAATCGGGAGGGGTCGGTACGAGTCCCGACATTGAAAAATCTGGCTGACAAGTGACACGGAAGGTCGAAAAAGGCTTACGATCCTCTCATATCAGTGTACGCTGAATTACTTATTTAAAAATGTATAAGTAATGCGTATTATAAATTACTTAAGTAGGTACCTAGCAGTGGCGGTCGGTGACTATGTAGAAGGGATGCTGGATAATATGTTAATACCTACTGATGATTCAATTATACACACGCACATTTCGCAATTTTTGTTTACAGCGTTAGAACACTTGGTGAAGTATCCGTGTTATTTTCTGTGTTAATTTTTTATTTAAATGATGAATGAAATATACAATCGAGGGGTATTCAATGTTTTAATAATTCGGCTTCAAGTTCTCAAAGCCAAACTGTCAAAAATGCGTAACGCAAACAAATTCTTCAAAACATTGTATTCTGTGCATTATACCCATAAGTATTAAAGTCGTTTTTTGTACGTTGAACGAATGCATATACAGTATTCGAAGATCTAGACTGACGGAAATGAATATGCATGCGCGAAAGTCGAATACTTTCAAATTTTGTAGATACGGAACGAATGATAGAATCCAATGTTGCTGGTATGTGTGCTTACGCGATTCACAGATGTTCGAAAGTTGAGAATGTATATGTATTTCGACTCGCTCTCTGCGCGTCCCGTATCGTAGTGTGTGTTATGACTGGTCTCTAAAGGACAGGACGAATTTTTTTTGCAGCTGTGCCTTTTTTCGGCAAGAAAATAAAAGTCCAAAGGTTTTTGACTCTAGAACACAAGGAATGCGGAGCGTCCAAAACTTATGAAGCGACCGCGCCTGGTACCTAGATAAGAGGAAAATTAGATTACATATTTTAATTACATATTCATACTTAATGTAAAGGTGCGGGTACGGAATGAAACTTGTATGTAGAAATTCGCATAAAGGATTATACAGAATTGAGCATAGAGTTAGAGCATAAGTATTTAATTCGTTGTCTATTGTATTTTGTACGTATGACAGACTATCCAACTGATGTATACCGATAAGATCGTTGCAAAATGTGAGAACTGTTACTTTGTAAATGTATATGTGTGTGTGTGTGTCATGAAAGTGAGTAAATGAGTGGTGAAGGACCAACCTTATAAGAGGCCGTCTCTGGAGGAATAGCTCTCTTCCATCACAGCTTCTTCTGAATAACTAGTCTATCTCTGAATGTATAATTTATATTTACTATATAAATATATATTTAATATATATAATGTGTTGTAATAATCGTATAACATTGTTATCTGGAAAGACTGAGTTTCATTTACAAGGAATGGGACCCATGTACTTAAGACAGTAATGGGACCCATGTACTTAAGACAGTAATGGGACCCATGTACTTAAGACAGTAATCAAGGGAATCTGGTGGTAATCTAAGAATTATCACACACAATTTCATACGTGTACACGCGCACTATGTATTACTTGAAACTTTGAAGTAAATATACTATAATATAATACAACTTACAAACTATGTTATCTTAATATAGAATGTAGAGATTGCTAAGCCACAGCAAAGGAATATAATTGTAAGAAATTCAAAGAGAACGTTAATAGTTTGTATAACTGCGTGTCTTCCGAAACCATTGAAATATTTATATACAATTTTATTTTGTAATCAGGTAAAATTCGATCACTCCAGAATGCCTCTAGCTTCGTGCAACCTCAAAATAAATTGTAAAAAAATCCCAATAGACATGTGTATTTTTTTCTGTACAATTTCCGTATAAAACGAGTCCTTCGAAATGCACGTTTTAGGTTGTTTTTTGACATTCGAAAAAAATCGTCCGGCGGAGAAGCAAGATGACCCCCCAAGGAGGACCGGGGCCGCAGCCCTGGCGGTAGCGGCCCCCGGGGCTGAGTCCGGTCCTTGTCGCGACGCCAGCGCTAACTCAATGTGACGTACACATTTCTCAATAACCGGCCGGACCCTGGGAAACTTTAATTATCCCGAATTCCCGTTGGCCGTGGCTTAAAGGAGCGACTCGGCATTCGTGTAAATCATTTTATTTATACAAACCACGGCGTCGCGTCATAATGATCACACCGGCTGACAGGGCTGCAATAATACCCCGAGTTTATATCAATATGACGTTGAGGGAATCGGACCGTACGATTGACATTTTATGCAGGTGTTAAGCGAGGAACATTTCAAGAGCGCTTATTATTTAATAAATTAATTATTTTTTAAATTTTACACTTGAACCTTGTACGGTGTTCAGTCCTCAAAGTTTGAGCTAATTTGTAAGGTGACGAGTACAAATACAACATCAACATAGTCACGAAAAATTGCGATCATAATATTTTTATTTTATTTATTAATTATTAATGAGAACACATCCTTATTGCGAAGTTGTAATTATTCAGAACATCTGTCTGTGATATTTTAAATACTAATTAAATGTATTAATTAGAAAGATATACATATAAAATCAATTTTTTCGAAAATTATTGTTGTTGCACTATCGGGATTCGAACCTGGATCTATCTTCTGATCTAACAATCTAATAATCAACTGTGCTTCAGCGACAGTAATTTAGACGAGAAATTTTCAAACCCATATGTTACCCTTTTTCAAATTAATACAAATTTATTTTATATGTATGTCTTTCTAATTAATACATATAATTAGTATTTATTACTTACTTATTGATTTATATCTCAAACTGGTATTTTTTGGGGTTATACCCCTGTGCAGTGTTCTTGAATTAATCCTGTAACTATAGTAGTAAGTATATATAGAGTATTTTTTTTTTCTTAAAAACAAATAGAGATGCGTACACGGAATATATGTCACATCAATATTCTTACTATTTTCAAACTAAGCTAAATGCTAGTGCTATGAAAATAGGACTAACTTAAGGACTAACGAGGCTCGAACCAAGCGAGCATCCTAACCACTAGCCCACAAGCACGCCACATTGATTTATATGGATGTATATAATTATATGTTTTTTTTTGTATAATATTATCCCTTTTATACCAGAATTGAAGTATAAACAATGCGAACTTGCAATTAAAATAAATCAAACGTATAATGACTCAAAATATTTGTATGTTAAAAAAAAAAGCTGACCGAAGTCTAAGCTGATAACTACAATTGTTTCAATATTGGTAGTTTAGTTACATAATATACTGTCACAATTTTATTGTAAACTTACATAAAGTTATATTCAAATACATCTAATATTTTTATAATTTTGAGGTGTAATAAGTTTTTACATTATTTTTTTAAGAGAATTATACGGTTACTAATTGAATTAAAATACTGCATCATGTTTTCGTTAGTCGTCATTTCATCTTTCTTCAATTATAAATCAATATAATAAAGTTCAGACGGTCGCCCTAACGATAAATATACACGCGTACCTACTCGGATTAGGTACCTACATACCCACATCAATTTCTTACCATTATTCAAACTATCTTAACAGCTTGCGCTGTGAAAAAAGTTCTAACTGGGTGGAATCCTTTAACGGGGTTGAACTCCCGACCTGTCTTACCGCCAGACCAAACATGCAGTTCATAAAACATGTGTTCACGGATTTAAAGTTCAATTCAAACAAAATCTTGAGTATTTTATTTTAATTACATTATCATGTTCTCAGCTAACACAAGTCGCTCCGCCATTACTAATTGTAAAATATGAAATGTAAACCGACTCTCCGAGCTAACGACACATCAATAATACTCATATTGGACATCCGATAGCCGCGATGAAATCATAAAAGGAAATATTCAACGCGAGGTTTGAATTGTGTTACAAAGGAGTGTGTCTAAATATTAATGGGTGGGTTGGGTTAAAATAATATTCAAATGTTATCAGATAACGTTAATAACTGCCGGTGAACAAATAACGTTAAAGGCATCGTCCGAACAGCGGCGTTCAATAACGAGATCCGTTTATTTCATTGGTCGCGCCATCTCATAAAAAATACGCTAGAAAAAAATCAAACATTCAATAACCCACGCGATACAATAAATATCCATTCGTTTTCTTTCAAAATCCACTAAAAACACAATACAAACCAATCAGGTGGAATTGTCCGAGCGGGGGGGGGAAAGACACCAACAATCGCATTGTATGGGATATAAAAAGACGTCCCGTCGAGCCTCGAACCTCGGCCCGTCGGGGGTCCGCCCGGCAGCCGACACCAGCGCGCCACGGACATTACTTATTCAGATCCTTAATGATCTCGAAAAGTGGTGTTTTATATACTTCGTCACTTCTGGTTTTGCTCGCGGTCTTCTTGTTTCAAATTCTAACGTCCCGTTGTATCGGACGGAGGCGGCGGCCGGGGCGCAATGGCGCCCGAGCGAACGGGTTCTGCCCAATTACTCGCGGGGTCCAAATAATTGCAAACTCAAGCACTCGCTTGCCTAATTTTAATGCATTTCAGTTAAATCCGATAACAAGCTTCATTATTACCGACTACGACTCGCTTAATTGAATCGTATAACCTTATCCGTTAATGTTCCTCGAGAATTCGGTGGACGTTTACAACATGTTAATAGTGCTAGTTATACGAATGAAACATGTCGCGTGGACAGAGCCACAGATAAGCGGAGGAAAAACGACAAAATCTACATTAGAGAGATCGCTGTACGACCATTTCCATAAACCTACATTGTTATCGCGCGATTGAGAATATTATAATAAACAAATATTGAGTTCAATAACGCTAGACCTGCGCGAGTTATCGATCCACGCGAAGCCTTCAACGGAGGTTTCGGTCTAGAGATCGGATCTGAAGCTCGGATGCCCGATAAGGAAGCAGCCAGGCTGTCTGGGCAGGACCTATTGTACGCGGGAGGTACCTCCGAAGTTCACGTAATGTAATTCACGAGTCAGGGCCTGTCAGTAATCATCAGGAACAAAAACTTTCGACTTATCTGCGCGGCGCAATCAGATCTTTAGAGAATCTTTTAAGGCGTATTAACATAACAAGTTTGTTTTTTTATCTTCGTGGCTAATATTGAAGTTTGGAATAGTAGGAGGGATTTAAATCAGTTAATTTTTTTATAAAATGGTCATAGTTAACACTGGCTGGGCTTCACATACGTGGAATAAATAAAAACATCGCCAGCTCAAAATTTAAAAAATACAAAGTACTTTGCACATTGAAATACTACACACCATTGTTATCTAAACATTACATTGTTTTAAATCATGAGTAAAGATGCCTAATGGTTTTCCTGGTAATAACTAAACATTGACCCATACACTTCGTGTTTACTCAGGGGGTGGTGAGAAGGTATGTAGGAAGGGTGATAGGAATTTGGTATAGAGACAGAATAATAAGGGATCAAGGACCAATCGGAAGGCGTAACGGGATTTTCTTTATGTACTCATAGCGTTAATTAGCATGAAGCACTGTGTATCACTCAATAGTGATTGTAAATCTTCGGCGCGCACTGCGAGAAACCGAAACACACAATAGCAACAGTAACCGTACAACCAAACCAGTGGGACGTACACTTCTTGACAGTTAAAAAGTTAAAGACAACATACATAGGAAAGGTCGTACTCTGAAGAAAAAATAAACGGAGGGGGGAGGGAACAAATAGGTACAGTAAACGTAAAGGAGCGTCCACACGCGTACGGCGACCGGCGATCTGGTCCTGCAATAAATACCGAACACTTAGTAAATGATTAATTCGAAAAAACTAATGATTGCTCTCTAAGATATAATTAATAAACATAAAATTAAAGTAAGCACGAAAATAAACCATTGTTTTTCAGCAAGGCTTTGCTCCACGAGGGATGAATGTGTTTAAAATAAAAAAATTAATTAAATAATTAAATCTAATATATAAAACTAAAAAACGCACATTTCATATTATAAATATAAGAGAACATAAAGTAATCCATTTCGTAATAGATGCACCAACCCACGTTGCACAATTACTATTTTATCTTATTACTAGATTTACCAAAATCCACTTAATGATTAAAATAAACTTCGGTCACTACTCACTCTAGTCATGACCTATCAAGGAACAACTCCTGGAGCCGACTTCGAGGAATCTAGACAATTATACAAATCAGTACTGTCCCCCAAAAACATTATCAACCTGTTCTACTAATTTTGGTAAGCGATCGTACGCCCCCCATTGCGTATATTACAAGCGTTTTTTTATTATTCCCGACCATGTTAATTAGGTTCATTAGTTATCCAGTTTACAGGATCTTGAAAGGGATTTTAGTAAAATAGCACAAGTAACTTTCCACAAGCGTTGGTATCTTTATAATATTTGATGTTAAGTGTATCAAAATAAAGATCATTTTTCAACACTACGAAACACATATAAGGCTAGTTGTGTGATTAGTAGAAAATTTTTACTATGGTAACTTTTTACTTTAGTAACTTTTTACTAACGCCCGTGGTTAAAATCGTTTTTGGGTTATTCGAACGTCAAATTTACTATTGACAAAATATAGAGATGTCTATAGGCGCGACAAATAATCATTAAATATGCTTTATTTTATACATTATTTATGGATTTTTTCACCTACGCGTTCGAAATCCGTCACTTTAGCGGTAAAATTTTTTCGTATTATGTCCTAATGTATATTAAACAACGCGATAATCATCGGACGAACTCTCGTCACTGAAATAGCGGAATATTGAATGATTCATTGTCGAACACTGCAACTTTCAATGTATACATGTGTCAGATGACTTTTGGATCAGCTGCTAAACGTCCGCCATATTTAACTATCGATTCTTGTTTTTACTTTTTTGTTTTATCGGATATCGGAGAGTAAAATGAGTGCACTACGGAATATACTTTCGAGAAGTAAATATCTTTTTACCAACGATCAAACTGTTTTACTAAAGTTAAAAGTTACAACTGATCGCACAACCGGCCCATAGTGTCTTAATCCTTTATTCTATTAAATTTATTCAGTAACAATCGATTTGATGATATTTTTATCGATGGGTTCGCACGAACTAGTGCCAACCCACAATGGAACATCACTAGTGCAAATCTGATCACCATAACTGGTGATTTTCCATTATAATACGGTTCTTGCAGTTCTTCCCAATCCATTTCATTTTACTTTTATTGGTATTTACTACAGATACTTATTATTACTATTTTTAAATAATTTAAGTGACTTGTATATATCATTTTTACTGTAAATAATAAATAAATTACCTTATTTTATATCAAAATGTTGAGGGAAATGAGGCAAGATTAGCGGTTCACAAGGGAGTCTTGGTACCGAGGTCTGGAGCTGGCAGAAGACGATCGAAAGTAGACTGAATGCAGTGTAAATGAGATCACTTAGGCACATATATGGCAGATCTAGATCAGAATGAAGAAATAAGAAAATAATGTAAAGCTGATCTTAGTATAGTGAGTAAGATTAAGAAACGATAACTTAGATGGTTTGGTCATATGGTAAGAAAAATATATCACGCAAGTGTTGATGGCACCAGAAGTAGAGGAAGACTTGGCACGATCAGGTAAACCAGATACTGGAGGATAATCGTCGAGCTGATGAGGTTGAGGCGAGAATTGTGTATCAGAACAGAAGAGTGTGGCGCTCTATCCTCTCTGCCTACCCCCGCGGGGAAACGGTGTAGTGATAAGTAAGTATAAATGTTGATTTATTAGGGATATTTGATCTTGCTTTCAAAACAAAGTACAGCAAATTATATTCCTAATTGCGACAATTGAAATACGTTTATATATTTTTTAATCAACAATATTTAATATATAGCAAATATTATCCTGACTGTGTAGATGACGGCGTGCTCGTTTATTCCAGCGGTAAGACATTCGCCTAGAGATTTCGAAACTCGTCTCTGGAGATCATCAGGTTAGTCATATTTTCATAGCACAAGTACTTGGATTAATTTGAAAGTTATTAGAATACTAATGAAATATGTCACAATTAGAAATCACTCAAAAAATGATAAAAATTATTCTAAAAAAAAAACTATCCAAGTATACAACTTTTTACAGATTGTAAAGTACCAAAAATAGTAGACATATACAAAAACAATTCAAATTTTCAAAATTAAAAATCAATTAAATTTTAGAAGCGAATTCCGATCTGCAAATTGATATCCCAAATCTAAAATATACCGCAACTCAAAATCAATATATTTATCAAGGTATCAAATTTGGTTGTTAAAAAATTTGATTTTAACAATCTCCCCATCACAATTAGAAAAATTACGGACTATCATAAATTTGTAACTGAAGTAAAAAAAAATATGTACACAGACTAACTGAAACATAAATTAACTCGAATATACTCCTCTATACACGAGTCTTACTCTCATAGAGAAGAAACAAACGTTAATATATATATATATATATATATATATATATATATATCCACTGATTATTCAAATTGTATTATATTTTTAATATTAATAAAAAGAGAAGAAATAAATATATATTCCGTGTACGCATCTCTATTAATTATTTACGTATATATAAAAGATACTAGTTTATCCACTAAAGATATTTGTGTGTAGATTCAACTATTTAAAGGATGCTTATACTCAATGGATAATATCTGTGAAAAGATATAAATAATCTCTTAAAATAAATGATATCAATGTATTTTGTAATAAGATGAAAAGAACACAATAATTTATAAGAATACACCTTGTGGCGGCCACCACGCACTTGCGAATCCAAATACCATAATTTCCCAGACAACCTTTTACATATGTTTGCCTTTTAAACTGAGTAATAAGCACTTTCCTGTAGTAATAAGATGCAAAGACGAGTATTTAATGATACCAATAAGACGATAGAATTACCGACCATCCATCAACGGGCCGTGGCAGCGCACAGTGGCGAAGCCTGCGTCGATGCTAACTCCACTTTCTCGGAACGGTGGTCAGATTAGTTTATTAAGGAGTTGTGTGTTACATCGGCCGGTGGTGGGGCTTCTCGGAAACCGTCGCCGCATTCTCTCACGGAGGAGGAGACACTGTTTTACATATTAACCGCGCACTCGTGATTGCAGTACCCGACGGACGGGGACGCTTCCTAGAACAGCCCGTCGCGGCCGGCCGAGGGGGAGCAGCGAGGGGGCGGGCCTGAGGGTGGAATCACCCGTTTATTAGGATCATATCAAATATAATTGGAGGATTTCTCTCTTTCTTCCATAAACGCCGCGGAGGCTCTGCAATGTCTGGGCAACTTAAACGGATGTTCACAGGCATTGTTGTACAATCATCACTTGTACCGTTGAGCTGGTAAGTATCTACAGCACGCATTGAAAGCAATCTCTACGATGTGAGTACTGAAAGCATTCAAGCTTTAATTTTTTCGATCTACGCTGACGTTTGATGCCTTCAATATCTTTTAAATCTTTTGTCAGATTATATGTAATTTAATTTTTTTTCTTTACACGCACATCTCGAAAACTAAGCTAAATTCTTGTGCTACGAATATAGGACTAAGTTTATGGCCTCCTGGAACGAGGTTCGTACCCCCGACCACTAGATCACTAGGCGAAAATCTTAACCACTAGACCACAAGGTCGTCTTGTATACAGTGAAATTGCATATTTTTCATTTCGAAGGTCAAATCTCTCGCGTGGTGAAAATATGTTTAACTTCTTGGCTGGAGGGTTTATCATAAATAGTTATATATATATTTCCACCCCAGCTTACATGTATTAATACTGTCGTGATAGACAAAGTATAAAAGCAAAAAATTAATGAAGAAATAAACGAACGAACGGGTATGAAATATGTGTAGAAAAGAAACCCGTATTTTATAATTAGTCGGTGATTTCGCTTTAGATTACCGATCGTTCAGATAGCTGTGGGTGGTATTCCATGCTAGTAGTACTAGTTTCTGTAAACATAAACATTATTATTGGATGATCAGACCCAGAGGTCACAGCTTCCTACATTCTAAATGAGTAGGACCTGCAAGTGCACAACTCATGTTTGTCAGTCTGGCATACAACAAGCATAACTGTGATCGTCCGCTAACCATGTCCAGCTCTCTGGACAAGTCTTACAGTACAGAGTATATAAATTACCTAATATATTATATTTTAGTAATTTAATTCAGTGTGCATACGGTAAATCGTAATATTGTTTGATGAATTTTTTCATCGTAATATCTACGTTTAATCTCCATACGGCAACAACTTCATTTCATAAAAACGATAGTTTTGGAATATTGTAGAAAGGTGGTTTTAATTCTAATGAAGATATACCTATTAATCAAAAGGTAAGAGAGAACTTTATAAGGTAGAGTTCCCATTCATAAATTGCCCTCAGCAGATAATCTTTAGATAGTTTAACACAAAAAAAAAGTTATAAAACATAGGTACATATTCTACTACCAATGTTTTATTTTTAAGTTTTGCGAGAACTACCATTATTTTAATGGTATAAATAATAAATTAATTTGTAATTATGATACAAAATTCAAATGAATAAGTATTATATTATCCATGGATATCTCAAGACTTTATTTCATAATTTGTAAATATTGTATTGCGTTTAATAATAAAATCATAATAATATTTCGATATTCAAATTCTGTAATTTTCCTTTAGAATTGTGAAAAACTTATAAACACAAACTACAATACAAATTATTTTTTTATAAAATTAATCCAAAAATCGATATTGACATTAACATTTTGCAATCCATTAGTTTTTATTTACAGGTAAACCCTCCGATACATACATATGTATGTACGGAGCTAATTGAGCACTTTAATTGACTTGTTATTTCTCAAATGATAGGAGTCGATCTGTTCGATAAGGTGTCTGAATCGATTAGAAGATGAATATGTATTAATCGAATAAGATTTCCCCGCATCGCCAACCTCTCAGCTCTCAGTGTCATCTGCGCCGGCCGCAGAGAGGCTGTGAGAAGTCATTGTTAGGGACCAGATAATAAGAAGCTTACTGTAATAATGGAATGTAAAATGAAATGGTCGGGTATAGAGGAAGGCGGGTCGCTTATCTCGCTTATCTCGCTCATCTCGGCTGTCTCGGAAAATCTTCAACGGAAAGAGGATTGCATTATATTGCACTTTCTTGAATACTTGTAGATCTGGAGCTCTTACTCCGTCGAAACAAAATGTATTATGAACAGAATAAAGGAAAATATTTTCAATTTTATAATTATTGTAATTGTGAAGTATTTGCGGAGAGTAGCGTGCAGGTCGAGAAGATGTCAGCAGTGGAACCGATGTGTAGAGAACGCGGAGGGTTTGTAAGTAAGTGCGAATTACTTTCTTACGAGTATATTATACACATATGTAATGTACAACTACAGTGTAATGACTGTTTAACTAATAATTTATTCACAAAACTATCAACGGACCAACTAACATATATTGCGGTTTCCATCTACAAATATAACAAGATATCTCAAAACCATTGATTTGTTCTTCTTGCGTTTGTCTTGTATACATTCATGGTGTGTTATTTACATTTTAGATTTTGAATAGAAATTATTTATTGTCTTCATACAACCTCTTTGTATTATATATTTTAAGTGGCATTTCTCATGACTTTAATAATTAGCGTAAAGAAATTCTAAGAGAATTAAATTAAAATTCTAATCAAAACGTTATTTAACGTCGACTAAACCAGTGGCGAGCGGCTAACCACAGCTGGTAAAGAAAAAAAAATGTTGCACGTCTCGGACACGTGAATGTATGTATTTTCTGGTTCAAAAAAATATTGATAAATTCCGTTCAATAAATAAAATTTAAAAACCGAAATCCGGGTCTTCAGCGATATTGGCGGGGACACTAATTGTTACGCTGCATGAGAAATCAATGAGATATGAAAACAGCAGTTTAAAAATATCTTTTACCTCTTTATAAATACTAGCTACTTAAATTTTCAATAGGGGTAACTATTTTTTTTTTAATAATTTAAATTCCAATTTGAGAGCACAGTCTATTAGGGAAATAGAAAGATGACAAACGCTTTGCATGCGAGACGTACCAGGATCGGTGCAACCGAAATCTTTTAAATACAAATTAAATGTATTAATTAGAAAGGTATACATATAAAATCAACTTTTCATCTCTTTCCAAACCGGGGAAGGTGCATTATGTAACTATGCTACAGCAACAGTACTTTTAACGACAAATCTTCGAACCTACAGGGTGGAACCCAAAAAAAAAAGAACATTTCGTAAAATGTGATATAATTACATCAAAATTAGTTTAATTTTATCAACAATAGCTTAAATAGTTTACTTATTTACTTACTTACCGATTTACCTATATTACGTTTTATTTCGACAATTTCCGGTCGACATCTTTGATTATTAATTTTACAAATGTTTATATTTGGTTATTTCAAATTGTTGCCCAAAATAACAAAAATTACTGCAGAAGACCATATTCTGATCAAAAATTTGCGAATTGAAAAACGTTGGGGAGCTAAGAAAATGATCAAAGAGTTTCAAAACAAAGCTTGGAGTATAGCTAGATATCAGCATAACTGGACATTACATCAGGACGAAGTTCCATCTCACACAACCAGAAATACAATCAACTTTCTTTGTCGTGAAAATGTTAATTTCATCGAGCCAGACATATGGCCAACGAACAGTCCAAATTAAACCCAATAGATTACGCAATATGGGGTGTTTTGATGATTTCTGATTAGCTAAATATTGTGCAAAAAAAATACATTAAGAATTATAATTAATAACATTATGTTTTGAAATAACTCATGACTTACGAGATGTTCTCACTTTTTTTGGGCTACCCTGTATGTGTTGCACTTTTCAAATTAATACATCTATCGTTCCATTATTTGAAAGCCATCTACTTTATTACATTTAATAAGTATTTAAAATATTACAAACCTAAGTAACGAGTATGAAAATAAATAAACGTGAAAGTATAACGTAAATTTTCCAACGCGTTATTTCTAACGCAGTTTCTTGACAAATTTTACTGGGGTGTTCACTAAATAAACAAATTATATGTTAAAGTGTCCAATAAAAAATCAATTGCATTATTATTTTGTCTTATCGCGATATTGTTTACCTTTACGCCTTTAGTTTTCAGATTTATTAAATTTAGAACTTGAAGACATTAAATCAGCGAGAGGTGAGTATTGTTTAATGCATACGTAACACGGGACATTTGAGTACAGAAATACCACCGCTCCCACTGTTCCAAACCAGCTTTAAAACATACTAAAAAATAATGTCAACCATTTGTACTGGTCGGACGCGTTACTTTTCCATTGAAACCTAAACGTCATAAAATGGAGGCGAGCCGCGTCGCTCGAGCGGCCTTATTAATAATTCGATATTGAGTTATTACCAGCACTAAGAGTATATATCTTTTGTATCGATGTAGTTTCTATCCATTACGCAGTTTGCGATGTTATCAGTGACAAGAGTGATCCTGTCCAAATGACAGATGTTTGTATTCAATTGATCCGTAAAGCCCAGTTCTGACCGTTGCCCGCGGGCGGTCCGAACAAATCTAATAACAATTAATATTTTTACATTTTGTTGAAAAGATTTTAATTTAAACAAAAATATTATTACTGCTTTTTTTTTTATCAGTTGTGGCTATCTTGGAAGATACGATTTGTGTTTCGGTCGTTGGCGATAATTAGAATTTTGTCTACCGCCCACGAGGATTATTAACAAAAACCTATTGTGAATTTGCAAATGTGATAGGATAGATACGAGAAATCGGTTTAATATTTATTATTAATTGTAAGCATATTTTACAAACTATAGTAAGTTATAGATGTATGTGTTGTTCATCTTGTATCTCTAACTGAATATACCTACTCAAATTAACCTCTTACCAATATACTTGCTCAATTGAACTTAGTATATGCAGATTTATATAAACAATTAACAACAAGCACGTAAATGAAAATTTATTTAGAAATTTGGAAGCGATTAATTGTGAATTGTCAACAAAATGAAAGATCCAAAAATTCAGAGTAACTTATTTAGATCTTGAAATACGTTGTTAGGCATCTAATGAAGAAATAGAAGAAGAATAAGTATGTATTAAAGAACAGATGAGAGTAGTTGATGATTAAGAACACAAGGGAATTTTCGCTCTAAAATCCATTGGACTGGCGAAAACATAGAATCCTGTAGAAATATATGGCAGAGAATAAAAATGGATACACTTGGGGAGACCTTTATCCAACAGTGGATAAAAAACAGCTGATAATCATTATCCCTGAATCTATAGCCAGGTATAGATCCTGGCCTCTTCAAAAAAACATCTTCATCGGTCTCTGTACTGGGCTGCTTCCCTCTGATTGTCGACTCCAAGAATGGATAGGTTAAGTAAGATTAGGTTACTTATATTATCTTTGACTGAGCAGCTATTTTGGATGTTGCAGATCATTCGTACCTTTTATATTCTAGTAGTAAAATCCTAGTTATAACGCCTAAGCTACGAGTATATTCAATTTTCTTTGAATTTTTTTAAATAATGTCGAATAAGTCAACAAAAATCTGACTACCTCATTTCACGAGCAGCGGTGAATTTATTCCGGTGGACTAACGTTTAAAAAAATGACTTGACATCCAGTTGAATAATTCAACCAGAACTGAGCGCTCGACCTGTGAATGGAAGAGAACTAATGTCGAGAGTCAACTGATATAATGAGCCCTGGACCAATCGTCACGGTAGCCTATCTCCGACATTCCTTAAACTCAGATTAAAAGATTACAAAACGGCCACCATTTTTTATACGCATTCGTCCAACCACGAAACTTGTACACAGAGAGCACGAAGCGCGGACAAATGGATACCGAGGTTTATCGAGAGCCCATTTTAAAAACATCAATAAATAAAACTGTTGAACTTCAGGAATTTGCTTTGAATGAACTTTGCCAATTATTATCGTGCGCCGAGGAAACAAATCAGTATCGCTTGTTGGAATTTTTATTTCTTTCATTTTATGGGTTTCGAGTGCTCTATTATTTGGTCTCCTCTCAATACGCCTTTCTCAAGATAATTACATTATGAAATAAGCATGCTTTCAAACTAAAACAAAGCGCGTTATACATACTATGAACATAGAACTAACACGAATAACCGCTCGTGGAATTGCCACGTTTTATATCCAGACTTGTCAACTATACAAAGCACAAAAATTTTAATCTATATATTGTACTGTGATAATTTTATAAATGGACATAGATAGGTAAAACGTAGATGCTAAAAATATTTCCAGTATAGAGATATTTGTCAAATTTTGCGCATTTAAAAAGATCGAAAATAGTTAAATATCACATTGCGAATTGTAATTATGTATAAAAAATACCAACCTAATGTAATCGACACATATTTAAGCGTCCTATTGATTTAGTCGACATGCAACACCCGAGAAGATGATTCTGACAAATATATGTGCGCATAATAAAAAAAATGTATACATTTAGTAGTGTCATACGTAGTGCATGAAGTACAAGATATGAAATATAAGATATATTTTAAATGTAAACAAAAAAAAGCCTGTTGATTTTTATTCAAATAAAGGCGGTCCCTTTTTTTTTTGTTCTCATTTTTACCAAATTAATCGACTGACAAAAACTAGGGAGAAAATAAAACAACACTAAACGCCCACGTGAGTTATTCACATATTCATAATGCGAGCTTTTCCCACAATGTCCTCATGCATACAGGGCCGAAACACAGATGAGCGGATGAAATATTTGGCCGCAAGATGGATGCGTCAGACCCAAAAGTTGACACGAGAATTCCTGAATCCTCTCACACGACCGAACGGGTATACCCTGTAACGTACACCTCGTGCCCTGTACCCTGTACCCTGTACCCTGCATCTCGTACCTGTGGGAAGTGTTGCAGCCAGCGTCGCGAGTCGCAAGCCTCACGGAAGGTAAAACACAACCGATTATTACTTGACACTCAAGTTGAGTATTCAAGTAGAACGATGATTTTGGCTTTACGATCGGTACATTTCAGAAAAATCTTCACATTAATTCTCCGAAAGTTGTACTAATAGCGGGTACAATAAATACTTGAAAAATATAAATTCTAATATTTTTAATGTTGCGTAATATTCTAATGTTTTCTTAAACGCTTGATTTATAAATAATTCGGTTAGCTAGGCAGAAAACCGTATCGTTTAATAAGAATAATATTAAAAATAAAAACTGGTCGGAGAAGCTACATATAAAATTTAACCAAATGTTCTGACACTAATAATAATAATAATATAGATTTTTTTATTTAAAATATAAGTATACATAGTAGACATTTGTTATTCTTGGTAAATTTCTATAAAAAATAAAATGTCTTTATGAAAATATAAATTTAAAACAAAATTGGTTATATTAATTATGTGTATTGAGTGAATTTTTTTAACCCAAGTTATGAGGATACGCCTAGTGATCTAAGGCATATACGGATAAAACCAGATTAGCGAAAAATCTATATCGATATCGAAAACTAATATAAAGAAGATCCAGAGTTGAGTAGGGAGTGAGGTGTCATTCGCTGTATACTGTAATTTGTACGCAGAGCAGACTAACACCTACTTAACAAACTAACACCTACTTAACGTGACGCGAGAGCAAAGTTTCATCCGTTAAAAATTACCGAAAGTGTTGAAATTTTACAAAATTGACATCGGTTTAAAAACACATTTCGCTTTTTTACGGATTATGACGTCACACTAAGTAAATTATTTTTTTTTTTTTTTATAAATAGATAATTGATTAATAATATATTTACAGACGGAACTTCAAAGTTGCGGGCGAACACAAACACCTTGCGTAACCGAATATAACAAATACCAAACGAGGCTAATGTCAGAAGCGAGTATGGAACAGACTAAATATATGAGGTAGGATACTAATGTGAAGAATTCTGTCCTCTCCGCCTATCCCTACTACCTACACGGCGTTATGGTCTGTGTGTGTGTGTGTGCGCGTGTGTGTGTGTGTGTATGTGTGTGTGTGTGTAAATATGCTCATTTTGACAACATTGTCGAACATGAAAGGTTGCGATACAATCGATAGTTAAACAAGAATTTAAAACATTATTTAAATGCAGATCTTACAGTCTACATTTATCCAAAATTAAATCTTAAGTTTCCATGGCCTGAATCATCTATTCAATGTTCTGGGTCAGTGTACCGCCGCATTTGATCTTGTTTGCAAACTTATTCGAAAGAAGAAAATAGGTTGCAAGTGTTCGAATATAAAGTCTTGCGCAAATATACCAGATATCCTGAGTAAGGTACAGTGGGCAGGACATGCAGCGAGGGTGGATGAATCTCGTAACATCCACGAAGCCATCATACACCAGTCAATAGGATCGAGACCGAGGGGAAAACCAAGACGTAGATGGGCGGATGGATGTCAAGGAATGTATGGCGCTCCATGAGATCGTTAAAGAAGAAGATGAAGAAGATGCACATTGGTGGCAATGCACTACTCATTACTAGTTTTCGAATTATTTTGACCCAGGATCAATTAGTTAACTGTCAGAAATTTTAAAAATAACAGTTTATTTAATTATACTTTATTGACATACGTATTTTTGTTGTAACAGAGGTGAATATATTATAACATGATAAACATAAGATGCAATTAAGTATATACTCGTAGTTTATTGTGTGGGATGGAGTAGACTCCACCTCTGATATATACAGCATTGTTCTGGCTACTTTGCGAGATTGCCGTCTATGTTAAAGTAGCCAGTTTTTTTCGTGCTGTTGTGGTGTTATTTAATTCAAGAAAGATAAAGATTCGACAGGAATAAAAATAAAATTTGAGAAAAAAAAATGTAGTAAGAGTGTTGTAGAACTATTGAATTATTGAGTGATAATTATTATTATATTGAGTGTAGACAGTGTATAATGATTACGTTAGAATGTTGGATAGCGATGCTTCTGATTGAACTCTACCCAATTGGATCATATATTGGGTCCATATTTGTGTAATCTTATTGGAAGTGAACGATTTCCAGATGGTGCTGAGTGTGTTGTACAGTTTCGGAGCTAAGAACACGTAGAATCTTTGATAAAATGTCGTTACTCTCGGAACTGGCGTGTTTCTGTAACTTAAAACTTCATATAATTATAATAACACTTACGGGTGTATTACAAGTATATTTTACTGTACCGACTATTTTGACAATATAAACAACCAAGTTTAGTAGCTGACAATTTTAAAACGCTGAAAGATAATAGTTAATAATAATAAAATATTTTTATTATTGCATTATGGAAATCATTTCGTCATTTAAAGTAGAAACTCAATCTGTATCCCTTCCAAAACACATGCTGTCTTGATCTTGATTTTTTTAAGTTATAACAATTTTGTTTCATGTATTTAAAATTATTTCAAAGTACCTACCTATTATATTTTCAATCGTCTTTTTCTGCTGATCTGATTCCATTGTTGTATGTAGACTCCCGTTTTTATTTTCCGCATCTTCCTGTCTCTCTGCACTTTGGTTACAATTTTTCTCAACAGCTCGCCTGATCTTATCTGACCATAGCGTCTTAACGGACGGTAAGAGAATAGTTTTATTATAATATAATAACAGTCTATTAGTGCTGTATTAAAATAAATTAATAAATAAACCTTAAGAGTTTACTATTCTCGTATTATTCTCAATTGATACTACGTTGTCATAACCTCAATTACACGTAATGGACAAATGTACCATCGCATAAATGTTCAATAATCTGATTGCAAAATATTTGCCTTATCCCCATAAAAACTGTCCATTTTTTGAATTGCATCATTTTGCATGCGAAAGTGATATCGACGTTTTGATAGATACAATCGCCATTCATTACGCCCAATCAAATTCCATTACTTCATAATAAAATTAATTTATTTTTAGTAAATTATTTATTTAAAATTCGGTAACTAATTTTTAAAAGAATAAATAATAAATATGATCTTTGTGCCTTCGCTTCCTTCGGTGGTACAGTCCTCCGCGGGTTTCCTCCGCCGACACTTATCTCCACGAGCCCGCTATGAAAAGTCTCAGGCAAAAAGGACTAACTAAAAAGTAGTGTCCCCATACATTTTGTTTCAAATACACGACAATAATAAATTCAAAGACGCGGCGGGGCGTCTCGGAACAAGAAGGCCGGCATCGCACGGGCGCGAGCGGCGCTTGCGACGTTCTTTCCCGCACGCAGTGACCATTAAAGAAACATTTTAAATGGTTAACAGTATGTTTGTTGTTCGGTGTACAGGCAGGAAGATTTCCGAGAATCCTGTAGTACGATTGTCGTCCGAGTGTTGCGGGCTACAGCCTGAAAGCTGAACGGTTTGGAAAATGTCAGCTCGTTTCAGGACCGACCGTAGAAAGTCGAATAATGCATTACAATACGAACTTATTTTTAGATTTTATCACAGACTAGTAAATGAATAGACATGATATAAAGTGTATATATATAGGATAGCGGTTTGGAACATTATTTGGGGGGCTTCACTGACTGGCCGGTGAAGAGGATAGCACGCCGTTCTGTACTTCACAATCTTTTCATGCAAACTTTTCAGTCGTTTTAGCTTTTAATAGGTCATCCTCCAATATTTGATGTATATTATGATCCTAAGACTTTCATAAATGCCCTCTGTTCTTCTTCTTCTTGTTCTCTATCCGTTCAACGAACGTTTATCTCTAAGTTTACTGCGTCCCGGAAAAGCTCTACAGTAGACTGGCCAAATCATTGCCTCAGGTTCTTCAGTCATGATGTTCTCCTTCTTCCAACTTCTAGAAATCTTTTCCTGTATTATGAAGTGCAAGATCTCGTACTTCTCTAGATGTCTCATTACGTGAAAGAGATATCTAGCTAACGAAACCTAATGGTTACCTACCTCAGAACAAATACTCTATATGTGCCTAGCGAAGTAGGAAGGGGTCAACAGGCTTGCTTGTAAATGGAATGTAGTATTAATATTTATACTTGCTGGTGTATTGGTTACTCTAAGGATTTTTAAATTGATGCAAGCTTTGAAGGAATGTTATTTTGGAAATAAACGCCTTTATCGGCAATGAAAATGAACTTTTTTTTTAAATACATTTATTTAAGTACTTCTTTTTCTTTATCCATTCGAACCATAACATTTTCATTCGTAACTCTATCCATCCAGCTTATTTTAAGCATTCTTCTGTATATTCGCATTACAAATGCTTCAAATTGCCTTATCATTTCTTCGGTAAGTGTCCAAGTTTCCATTCCATAAAATAAAATCGGAAAAGTAGCATCCGACCATTTTCATTCATAATTTAAGATTAAAATCATGACTGCAGAATATATTTTTCATACGGATAAGGGTTGCACGAGCTTGCTCCCAGGTGAAGGATCCCATCTTTCATTTATATTGCAAACCAGGTATATATCACTTTGTATCTTCTTCAATTTCTTTCCAGCATTTCACTGTCAGTCGCATTATGTTTGCTAATAAGCATATATTTTGTTTTAGCTGTATTTAGTTTTAACCGAAAATTATCACATACGCTCACCACTTAGTTGAGCAAAAGTGTCACATACGCTCACCACTTAGTTGAGAAAAAGTATCACATACACTCACCACTTAGCTGAGCAAAAGTGTCACATACGCTCACCACTTAGTTGAGAAAAAGTATCACATACACTCACCACTTAGTTGAGCAAAAGTGTCACATACGCTCACCACTTAGCTGAGCAAAAGTGTCACATACGCTCACCACTTAGTTAAGCAAAAGTTGTCAATCTTCGATGTTATTTGTTAGAAGTACCGTATTATCTACATAATGCAGGTTGTTCAGAATCTTTCCATTAATAATAATATATAATAAAATATGAGTTGAACAGCATTGGTGAAAGAACGCATCCCTATTGCTTTATTTCTACTTCGTCTGTTAAACATTGTTCTACCCTTACTGTTGCTTTTAATCTGCCTCAAATATTTCTTTTATTATCCACTTCTCGCTTGCAAGTTCCACGAGACCTAACCAGCTCAGCGATCCATTTTTAATTATATCGACTATGTTACAAACAGCTCTGCATTCGCTCCTTATTTGTACATTCTCTACTCTTTCCAGAATCATTTTCCACGTATGTACCTGAATAATTGCACTTAAACTGCATTCAGTCTACCATCGATCTCTTTTTGCCAATTCCTTTAAAGGCTTCACTTCCATACATCCGAGTTGGCATCAGAACTCTGTTATGCAATGGTAGTCTTGCTTCGTGTGACAAATTCCTATTAGAGATAATTGCATTCAAAGCACTATTCACTTTATTTCCCGCAGTTACCCTCCTTTCGATATCATTCTTTATCCTACCATCCATAGTAAACATATTTCCAAAACAGACAAATTATTCACGTATTCTAAAAATTAAATTAAATTAAATTTATTAAATATCTGGTGAATTTGAATTGTAATTCCAGATCGATAGGATCAAAATGAATAGCGCAAACTCCGGGTCGCGCGTCCCGCGGAATGGAATATTACAATTCCGGTCGTAAATTTTAATCACCGCAATGTAGGGAAGTTGGAAAACGTGGTACAGGATGAGGTCGGTGAGGAGATAAGGGTTCTAGTCGAAGGACCAGTGATCTTGGGAACCAGGATTCGAAAGGACTGCTCGCCTTACCTTGTATATGACGCCTCCGTAATCCCTGTAGTCGTCGCCGAGATCACACAAAATGGCATGCGGATGAGCCGATCTCCGCTTCTGAATTGAAGACAGCGATGTCACAAGTTCACCCACGACACACACACAACGAACAATACGCGATCAAAACATAATATCCTAAAATACAGTACTGGTGCACCGGAGCTGAAAGGCCCACACCGCGAGTGCTATCGCGATGCCAATATTGAACAAATATAGGTCAAGTTGACGTCTGCTAGCGTCGAGGTCACATTTCACACTGAAATATGAGCATGAGAAAATGTATGGATGGGAATTTGGACGGGGAAATGTGCTAATAATAACGGTCGTGGTTGATTCGAAAAGATGCGTTAAAAGTGTGTTTACGAATATAAATATTAAATATATAGTTATTTCTGGTATTACCTTATCACATTTTCACAGGATACAGCATAGATATAAATTTAGTAAAGGGGTACTCCAACTTACGCTTAAGGGTATTTTTTCGTACAGAAAACAAGAAATGTAGACAAGGGTGATTCGCCGATCTCAGCTTCTCTCAACCAGCGATGATGATGATGATGATTATGGGGTCGAAAGAAATGAAATACGTTCGAATGAAATGAAACACAAATGAATAACGTTTTCCTCTGCAGAATATCCTGTTTTTACTTCAGTTACACACAATACATATATTCATATAATATTTTCCCACCAGATTTGCAAGTATAACATAGCGATAGGCCACCATTGTGACGTTTTTTATCAAGAATGATAGCCCTTGTTTCCAAAATCTATCCCACGTGTTCTTCGGCGTCACACCAATGATTATACCTTTTAAATTACTGACAGGTGTCTTTATCATATTAATAACTTGCTCTACTCTGTTGTGAACTAGCAATTCTGTGCGATACAGGTACGCTTTGTACAAATAATGCGTTTAATATATAAAATATTAAAATAAAATAAAATTAAAATAAAAAACCATTAATTTAAACCATTTTTTTCTTTCAAGAATAATCGTGGCAAAATGTGGCTCAGAAAAAAGTTTTCTAATTTAAAAAATTCTTTATAACTATTTAGGTCCGAGCCACCCTCTAAGGTAGCATTATTACAATTCAGTACATGTTTGGAAATAAATATAAGTAATATATGTTTAAATATATAATTTGAATGAATATTTAATACCAATCTATTTATAAAATAACGTTGTTTTTTTTTCCACTAAGTTAAATTTTCCGTTGATTTTATATATTGTTCGGATGTGTGACATTGCCTGCAGCCGCAGCCTCCGTCCACTCCCCACTACCTTCGTTTTGTTTTAGAGTCCAGTGGCGGCCCGCGCAGCTTGTTAACAATATCTCATTTAATTAATACGACGTAACCTTATTAAATACATTATCACAGAACCAAAATATCTCGGCGGGCACCGATAGGTGAGTGCATATAATATTATAATAGCAATTTTTATTAAAGTTCTATAATTTAGAAATATTTTTAACTACCATTTCAAGAAGTAACTTTCTTTCATAAAAATTAATTATTACAAAAATAACGAAATTGATAAAAATCCATCAAAAAACCTCAGCGTTGATCAAAAATTATTTAACGATTTAATTTATTGCTCAGTATTAAGTTAAATCGTCACCACTATTATGTTCGTACAGAAAAATATTTTCACATAATAAATTATAAAATAGTTTTCAGGTTCGTATATTGTATAACGTAAATAAAAAAAAGTATTATTTTCAATCTTGAAAAGATATTGTGTATTTGTATTTTATCGGTAGGCTCTTTAAAATAGTTTTGTTAACCAGCAGGTAGCCGAATATTCAGCCGATGTTTGGACCGTGCCGATTGTCGTAGGATAATGACGTATTGATAAACATGCGATGTGTTCAAAAGTGCACGTGACAGGCTATTTTCAGATGATTTATTGTAGATTTCACTTACGTATTTTACAATGGTGGATTATTATTACCCGCCATTAAATATGATGGTCAACCAATTAAATAACATTTGTAACCGATTTTAGAAAATTTAAAAATACTCTGTCGAAATTAAAGAAACTGATATTACATTTAGCGGGATATTTACAGCCTGGGTGTGAACGTTGCGGATCGGAACCGAATTCCGTGTTGTTTGAAAATAAAACAAAACGGGCTAACATTCTTGTTTCCTTCGATCCTCCGAAACACGTAAGCACTTGTGCACCTTGAAGTATTATGCATCGTCTGGTGGCTCCAAAGCAATTTAGTTATAATACGAAATTCGCAAATAGACGTATTATAAAAGTGCATAAAGAAATATTGTAAAAGTGATAATAAAGTATTAAATATTATTTGAGAGGCGCGTTTCACAAAACACAATATTGAAGCGTGCAATGCAGCGCCCCCAGATTACAACAAAGGTCAATAATCGTCCAATTAAATTTTCCGCTGCGTCCAATTCCATATAATTTTATTTCTTAGCTTTGTGCCGACCTTCCAACCGACGTAATATAAAATGACAACTGATAATTTATTAATATTTACACGGGGCCCGTAAGCGAAGAAGCTCGCCTCCAAAATAAAGGAGTTTCGTTTCGGTTGTGACAAGGGATCGTGTCCCGCGAGACCTTTATTATCACTCGAGAAAACGTCCGGTAAATAAACCATAATCGAAACAGTTGAAGAATTTTCAATTGAACAATTTGTCAAAGGTAATTCTATATGAGCGAACAAAGGTGCAGGTACTGCCGCGGTACCGCGGAGAAGCGCAGCTGAGAGCCGAGCCCCGGGCCGTGAGTTATGGCGGGGTGCCGCAGGGGCTGACTTACGGCCCGCCCGAGGAATACATCTTCACTCGGGTGACAACTAAATATTTCAACCCCAAACACTATTTTTTTAGGAACGACGCCAACATTCTGACCACACTGAGGTGTGCTGATTCGGGAGATACGAATAGCAACGGCGAAAAAAATACGTCAAATAGTTTGTGGATTCCAACCGAACGTCCGAAATGAATGTCGTTATGTCTAGGATTTATAGATATTCGTTAAGGTGGTCTTTTGTTATTTTATTGGAATAACCAACATTATAGGTATCGGTAGTTGAGCAAAAAATACTACCTACTGGCCCCAAAGATTTTTATTACATTGTGTTACGATGTCTCTTGTATTTCTTCACTTTTATTGAAGGTTTGAATGTCAAAATAAATTACAAATAAGACATGTGGACTGAATCAGTAACTAAACTTTATAAATATCGGTTATGCGTGGGTAGCTACGTAGCTAAACCCGCTTCCATTACAATGCATAATTTACAAAGGTGATGCATATATTTCAGAAAAATTCATACGCTTTATTCGTTAGGATCCAATATGCATATTATAAGACTTCTGTGGTAAGCACATAAAATTATGAAAGAATTTATAATTAATTAAAATATGAATATTTAAAATAAGATATGACATTTAACACCAGGTGCACGCGACACGGGTCGATAGTGATATTTTTAATAAAATTGTTGTATGTAGTAAGTACGTGAAAGGGGTAATATTATATTTAACTCATAGCTGATATTTTCAAAAAAATACACATTAAATACCAATTATTACTGTTTTGCAAATATTATTTTCTGCAATGAAAGAGATTCGAAAAAATATATTTAAAAATATTCAAAGCAATTTAATGAGAATGATATTAATAAAATGAAAGAATATTCGATATAAATTATAATAAAGACTGATCAGTTGGACGGTGCGGTGCACCAGGCCCGGCAAATTCATTCAAGAGATTTCCAAAATAAAGTAAATGCTATTTTCCTATACCCTAAAACTAAAATGCGCAACTTTGTATCATTTCGCTGACAATGTCTTCTTTCGTCACATTTCTGTAAGGATGCTGTTGGTTGTCGCAGAAATAAAATGTTTAAAATAAGTGTAATTAGACTACGGTACGCTTATCTACTTACGGCGGCAGATAGAGAGGATAGAATGCCGTAAATCTACAAAAAAAATCTGGATTGAAATAGTCTAAGTCGTAAATAATTTATGTTTGTTAGTAATGTAGAATATACCTTTAAGTTTTCTTTTGAATATTGGCGACCAAATTGAAGTATGTTGATGATGCTATCCTAAACATATATCAATTTAACAATGCCTTTTTATCTCTCTCTTTGTCATTAGTAATGTCACTGAGGTCTTCTGAAAGATTTAAATTTATTTTAATTTGTGACTAGTGCTTTCAGTACACCAAATCCAGGTAGTTATTAATAAATATGGTTACAAGTATGCAGTTGATAAACAGTTTAATCGTATTAGAATGTAGGTATATATTTTTTAATATTTTATGAACAAATAAATGAGTAATTATTTCAACATTTGCAGATCATTCTACCCAAAGTCACAATGCTTTTGTAATCGATTTATCATCTGCGAAGGAATCCAATTTGGCATAATGATTTTCAGTTCTGGCGCTCCGCTCCCGTCTCGAGAAAACGGATCCGGTGCTGTACCGGGCGGCGCGCGGCGCGCAGCTCGGGTGTTCCGTTATAAAGATTGTTTTTATAATGTCAAATATTTTATTACTTTGAATACTTATTTTTCAAACCGTGAGACACACCTTTTTACTAGAGAAATCGACATTGAGGTGCATTCTACGGTCCAAAGATTGGTGAACTTCGCCGAAAATAATTTAAACTATCAAAAGTAATATTATACACGCATTTCTTGTTACATCTTCGTATGTATTTAATGATTATACCTTTTATTATATTATATTATTTATTCACTTCTTTTACTTTATTTTTGTTCCTATATTTCATATATAAATCTCTGCATACCAAATGTAGACGTCCGATAACACCGATAAATCGATATAGACGTTTTTTCACACGAAAAATGCGGTAATTTTTTTTAACTTCAATAGCAATCAAATATTTAGAGGGTTTTACTCAGATTACCTTTGTGTAAATCCCTTGAAGAATACGAAAAAGTTCGACATAAAAATTAACGTGATACAAATCACAGAGTTATCTCCTTTCAGAGAGTAAAGAAGCTAGTGGACAATACAAGGTTTTAAATATCATAAGATATACGAGCTCAAAGAATAGATTACATAATCTAATTAATATGCATTAATTACATAAATAATGTAACGACAGATCTATCAATTTGAAAGTGTATTGTGTTGGTGTAGCATAACCGGTTATTGCATTTCCTCGAATAGGAAGAGATCCAGGTTCGAATTCCGGTAGCAACAACAGTATATGTGGCAAATCTATTTATGACAGAGTAAATAATAAAGAAATAAGGAAATAATGTAAAGCTGATGTTAGTATAATAAGTGAGATTAAGAAAGAATCACTAGAAGAGAATGGTAAGAAAGATATCCAGAAATAGAGGACATTCGCGGAAGACTTAGCACGATCAGGTAAACCAGAAGGATGGTTCTGTTAGAAGCCTCAACAATCGTTGTATGAGAAGATGTATGAATGTGGATGAGGCGAGAATTGTGTGTCAAAACAGAGAAGTGTGGCGCTCTATATATTATTCTCTCTGTCTACTTCCACGAGGAAACGGCGCGATGGTAAATTAGTTAGTTAAAAGTTTACATAACCATTAATTAGCTAGCTTTTTCTAATTATTATATATATAATCGTGGAACACCATAAGGTATACACATAAGTTTAGACTGCACGACATTACTATAAACACATCGACATTATCATTAACAGCCGTTACCGGATGAAAGTCTTCCCAAGTGTTCCGCGTTTCTTCGTCCATTGTTATTCGCTGCCACGTGTTTCTGCAAGTTTGCTTCAGTCCAGCAAGTTTTATGCCGGTCTCTCAGTTGCCCTCGAGTGCCATTGGATGGTTGCGTTTGTCAAATAAGTCATTCATTTTCTTGGTACCCTATGATACCGACCACTCTAGTCTGTTATCTTATCCCCCCGTTTCATCTTTAAGTGATGCCCAACATACTTTATTTTTAACCTCTTTTGTCGATTATTTCGCAGTCACGCGGTTTTAATCATTAATATATACCAACTAAATAAAGTACGCTAATTTATTAAAAACTCAGTATGGAATCTGTATATTGTCGTGGCAAATGCAATAGGTTCTTTATCAAAAATACCAAACTTTTCAGGAGAGACAAAAAACTGTTAACCTAGTGTGACGTAGTGCGTACTACTTCTCAACAGTCGTCAGCCACCATTATTAAAACACTTGTCATAATGACATCAATTTTTGTGTACCTTCGTCATAGAACGACGCCGCCTGGGATGAAAACCATGCCTGTACTCCATCTTTGAGTTCACCATCAGAACGATTGCCACCAAGGAATCGTTTCAGATGAACGAAAATATGGAAATTACTTAGCGCCAAATCAAGACAAAACAGAACACACTTGGCGATGAACGTCAGCCGGTTTCATATTTCGTTCATTCAAGAAACTAATCACGGACCGTATATCAGAGTCGGTAGGCTGATCTATATTGCCTTAAACATTTCAACCACTCACTACAAGACAGCCACACCTCGTACATTTTACAAAAAATAAAAATCTTTAGTTGCATATAAATATAAAATCGCAACTTTTATTAAATTTTGAAATAAAATTTTTACATTAGATTTGTAGATTAGAATCGACTAGAATAATAGCAGAGGGAGAACCGCAGGGGTGAAACTGCCATTATACTGGACCCGCATCCTGATTGGTCCCATGAACGATGATAATTGAGAATTCATTTAACCTGATTAATTTCTAATATTTATGTCTAAAATACATATTAGCGATAGAATAATTATATCCAAACCAATACTTCCTTGACCTATTTTAGCGAAGTACTTGCCTTTAATATACCTTTACATTGTGATGTAACTTTGATAACTCAAGTACTTATTATCTGATAGCATTTTCCCTACTGTTTAAGGTATTACATATCTATAAACAAAAGAACAAGCTTCCGTTTCCACATTTTAGTAAAGGGTGTTTTTTTTAGAGGCATAGAACTTTAAAATAAAATAATACACATAAAAATGATAGTAATGGCCATGGTGTAGGCTTTATTGGAAATATAATTTTATGTCGTTAGTGTTTAAATATGATTTTGTGCACATATTCACGCAGCTGACTCGAATAAAGCGCAATTTGTAAGTCCAATTTTCGGCCACTTTTTAGAGCAGCTGGGGCCATATATCATCAATAACACAACGAATGTTGGCTTTCAAGCCATCTATCGTCTTTTGTTTATCGGCGTAGACTAACGACTTCACATATCCCCGCAGAAAATAATTCCAGATCCATTACGCAAAAGTATGCGCTCATCAAACGTTTCCTTCAATAAATTGATTGTGGCACGCGCTACGTGGCATTGTTACACCGTCTTGTTGAAATTAATGTCATTCAATTGGAGAACGAAAAAGTCAGTAATCATGGACCTATAGCGCTCTCCATTGACTATAATGTTCTGATTATTTGGGTCCTCCTCAATACTACGCTCCACTGCAGCAACAGCTTCTTCAGTCCACGCGCACTGTACGACGTCTCTGCAGATGTGTATTATCAATTAGAGTATGCATGGTTCGAAAACGATCCATGGTTATTCAAATTACTTGCTCGAATGGACGATTACGTCGACCGTAAAATGGACTGAACCACGATTTTCTAAATATAAATTTGCACAATTTTCAAGTATTGTTCTGGCGTTAGTCTATTCATGGTGAAATGGCAAACCAAACTGTGCACGAATCAACTGTCAGCTATAAAATTGGCTGCCACTGGAAAATGTGTTGCTATTTCGAAAAACAAACCACTGAAAAAATCACGCTTTAGATATAATACTGTAATGATAAATTTTATTGCATTCCATTATTAATTATAGAGCCGTACATTATAAGCGTTGAACCATTGTAAGAGAAACATTATTCAGGAGTTGAGCCGTTGTATGTGACTACAAATAGACGTAAGCACTCATTCAAGTACTGTCCAAGGAGAGTGTCTACATATTCGTATGTGTGTTAAACCATGCATTGTGTGTGCCATTATGACGGAAAAACTACGTCGTTTTCTATTTTTACGCAGGTGTACTAGTAGTAGGTAGATTCAAAATTAAAAGGGAACGATTAATTCTCCTTAGAAAATATAAGGGCGAGATTATCGAATCGAGTGTTTACGTATGTTGTTCGTGTACACGAATAGAATGAGTGATGAAAGAACAATAGGTCCAGGGGCGTAACCAAAGAAAACGTTATGTGAGACTTAAGGTGTGATATTCTATTATATTCTATAGAATATGGTGTGATAGTATGCGTATTACATTTCGTTATCCCTTATACATATATGATATATTTATTTATTATTAATACAGTGCATACATAAGCACCTACATACAGAGTATAACAGACCTAGTCCACAAAATTTTATGGTTAAATACCTGACTAAATTATTAATCTAAAATATTCAAGGATACGTTCGAATTTTGAACCTTTGCGGAAAATATTATCATTAAGGAGAACACATTCTTATTGTGAAGTTGTAATTATTCAGATCATAGGTCTGTCATATTTTAAATACTAAATTAATGTATTAATTGTAAATTAATTTAGTATTTGAAAATATTATTGTTTGAAATTGTTAAGCTTAAGTTTACGTACTTCGAAATAAATATTTGTGAAATTGTTAAATTATTAATCTATATCTTTGTTTCAGGCCCTAAATCATCTGACAAAAATAGTCTGGCCTACAGACCAGTAAATGAATAGACATGAAATAGAGTGTACATATCGGAGAGGGGTTTGGAGCATTAGTTGCGAGACGAGGGGCATTCTACACACACTCTTTGTGGAGACATATCCGATAGTTTGTAACACATATTTATGCAACAGTAAAAGTATTTACTCTTCGAAAATTAAATCTATGTGTAAATAAAACGTATTTTTTACATTAAAGCATATTATATTGTCGCAAATTTTGGTTCCAATCGAATTATATATTTAAAAAAGTCGCGGAAACAAGGAATTTGCTTTAGTTTATGTCTATGTATTTGGTGATCTGTAGGCTGGCCGCTCAAAATTCGATGATCATTTTTTTTTTAAATATATAATTTGGAATCAATAAAATATTTTAATTAATGGAATTAATTGCAATTTACAATTTTTTCGAAATGGTTATATCTCTGACATGGTAGATAACAGACACATATTCATTGAACATTTTCAACTCATAATTCTCAGGTATCCGCCAATAAAATATTGTAGACAAGATCTGTCACAAAGAGGTTTATATTAGTTGAATTAAACACTAGTACGCAGTAAAACAAAACTTTGAAGCCAGGTTTTGGGATATGGGAGAACGGCATTCGGCTTATTCGGCAATGATCGGCAGTTCTCGAAAATACCCGAACGTAAAGGGCGTTACTTACAATAACATCATAAGTCAATTTTCACAAAACAACTAATTACATAAATTTATATAATTTTCTCACTAATTTTGTTTGTTTATTAGTCGATATTTATATCGTGTTTTGTTTATTTCAAAATGTTGCGTTGTCATTCTTTGAGATGTTTTTAATCGCTTCAAAATCGTCAAAGATAATTTAACGTTAAAACTCGTGATACATTTTTATTAACTGAATTTGTGAGTTTAATGAATTCTATCAAATTTCTAGGGATTCGTTACTAAATTAAACTGGATTAGATTTGCCGAGTAGTGAATAGTTGCGGAAACTAAAGTACGGCTAATTTTTGCATAAAACCAATTTTTAATGTTGATGTTATAAGCGGTTTACCGTAGAACAACTTAACGTTTCAAACACATGTTTTGCACATGAATTAAAAAAAAATAGAAAACTCTTCCGTCGTATTCCGTCGTAGTGTTATAACATTATATAGTCCAATCACATTAGCCAACAAAAAACAGGCTGTGCGAAAAAGGTTTGAGCTAGTCGATTTTTTTAAATTTATTTAGTTATTTTGTCTTTTTAAATAATATACTACAAGATCCCGTCGATGTTTACGCGCTTCAAAAGTTATGCGGTGTTAAAAAGTCACAAAAAAAAAAAAATTGTAAATATAATCTCTTTTCCGTCGACTGACAAAATAGGTGTTCTAAAATTTGAATATTATAACGCTTTCTATTAAATAGATCTTTTACATTTTTTTCGTACGAGCAATTGTTCTCACGTTATACGACTAACAAAGCTTCAATTGGATAAACTTGTACGAAGCATCAATGCAATCATTTTTACGTCACCTTTGAGGTAAAAAATACTATAAAACAAGTAAATAGTTTCTAGTAAGTAATTAATTAATTTAAAATTTTGGACTTAACGCGTTTCTGTGATAGGTGCCGATGTTAATGTAAAAGCAAAAGAGTCACCGCTCAAGCTTCAAATCACGGCTCTGTCTTCAACTCTGTATATAATCTCTTTGGTCTGTTACATTCTGTAAATATATGCGCTAATACAAACAATATCTTTTTTTTTTCGTTTTTACTATAACTTATCTTGCATATATTTGTTTAGTTTAATTATCAATCTATGTTTTCGCCTTTTTTATCATCATTTGGCATTTCATAAAAAATCTTCATCGCACTGTAGGCATATCACCGATTTCTTCCTGAATGGCAGTATCATTTTTATTATATCTCTTCCTCTTACATGATGTTCGTGCTCGTGTTGATTTGTATTAATTTTCTTATAAATCCTGCTGATATTTTTTAGTGAGGATTATAAAAATTAGGTTAGTTCAGATTTAGATTAATCACCGGCAGTATACAAGAATGCCGACGAATGATTAGGTATGTGAAAATTGTTAGTGCCGTTTAAAATTAATTAAATTCTATTAAGATTTTGGTATTAGAATTGTTGCCTCATGCATACATTCAATTCGTGGTTTACCAAATTTTAACCTGCGTTATCCTTCCCTTTTTTTTCCTCACCTATCCTTAAGCAAAAGGAAGAAAGAAGATGTCGCAGTAATTAAAGTCTTCCAACTGCAGCAAGTTCAGTGCGCTTGGAACTTTTGTACGGATAACTACCGTCGCTTCACTCGGCTAACGCTTATTAGTTAATCTTACCTTAATTCCGCTAATAAATAATAATTTTCGCGAGTGTTAGAATACACGCCGCAATACTTGTTCTTGTGGTGGAGAGGAATCAATAAATAAACCAGCATCCGGCAGACGAAAAGTAAGTGCCTTCCTTTCTTTCTCATATTTCCACAATATCTTACTACTAGTTATGTTCTCTGGAATATTTAATCAGACTGCAGTAAACTTCTGGATCTCAGGATTTACGTTCCCCGCGTACCTAGATTATGGCTAGAGGGTAGAGATATTCAAATTTTTATATATTTTTCCAGATGGATAGATATACGAGTAGATACACAACAAACTTCCTAAATAGTACGATGTACTATAACCAAAAATGTTGAATGACAGAACAAGCTTGACAAATATTATTTATAGAAAATTACATCAAATATATTAAAAACATAAACAAGTAGTATACGTAAATAATCCATTATGTATGTATCTTTCAAAAGTATTTTGTTGTTAAAAGTACAACAATGAGTTATTTCCTATTCTTGAAAAATATGAATACTATTACTATTATAAGTGAAGGATTAAGAATATTATAATTTAAAACAATACAACGTTAATAATTAATGGACGCTAACATATCAGTGTCGCGAAATTGAAAACATTTTGAACACGTCAGTATAAGCTGGGTATTTAAAACATGGCAGGGCGCGAGCAAGAAAGTATTACCGTAAGTACTATCATTGGTAAAGTAGCGAGTGCTGCCAAAATCAACTAAATTGGCAGCAAATATAAATGTGTACAAAAAAGAGATTCTAAAATAGCTTAAAGGCTTTCAAAATTATTAAATAATTATGTAAATAATAATAATAATAATAATAATAATAATGATGTGTTTATTCCAGCGTGATCAGGTTTTTTATTTTTTTAACTCGATTCGCCATAATGATAACACATATTATGTTATACATTAAGGTTATGATATAAATATAATGCTATGAAAAAGAAAAACCAAGGAAAATATTAATAAATAAAAAAATAAAATAAAAGTTAATAAAAAGTAAAAAGTTCACACATATATGCACACAAAATATTAGTATTACATATATAACTACTTCAGTCGCGGCCATTGTATATGTATCTATTCTGTATCCATTCTCTGGTCAGAGAACCAGCTTTCCATGAGAGCGCCGCTTGCACCAGAGTTGGTGCTAAGCTCCAGGCGCAGTTTTACGTCAGCAACTCGATGTCTCAGAAGCGGAACGAATCCATGTATACGGCCTTCTATAAACATTGTAGACGCGCTGCAATAACGCGCCAATCCGAATAGTATTCTGTATGTGTTATTGTACTGAATTCGGAGACGGTTATACGTCATTTGCTTTTATTTCGACCAGTATACATGCTGGTGAAGAACGATTTTAACAGGACGCTCTTCACCTCCTTACTGCATCGGTAGAAACGCCGTGACAGCATATTTGTACGAACGCTCAACTGTCTCCTCTGCCGTTCTACATCATCATCGTCTTGTCCATCTTCATTGAATATATGGTCAAGGTATTTGACCTTATTTTGAACGCTCAATTTCATCCCGTCCAGCCACACGGAACGAAATTGCAATCCTCTTTGCAAATAGTCACATTTAAATTTGTTTTCATATTACTTATTCACCACTTTACAGCTTATATTTTTAATTTCAGTATATACATTGTTTCCTGAAGAAGATACCATAAGTATCGAAACATGCTGAATAATCAATAAATAGTGGTTTAAACAAAGTATTTTATCTAATTATTTATATAAAATGAGGCCAAAGTAATTTTGCTAATACTGAAGAAGAGATAATTATGTATTCGACATCTTTCTGATTCCGAAGCAATTTCTCATAATTTTTTATATTTTGTTATGAATTTTCACATTGTATTATCATAGATCTTGATTTTTTTTTATATAAATGTCGATAGCTACCTCCATAATCCTAGATCTTTCTTATTTGGGGGTGCATAACTCTATTATTGTATTATGTTATCGAATACATATAAATACATAAAATTAATATTGCGTTTAGTTCGGTAATATTTGAGATAGATTTTTACGATAAATGAAATATAATATGCCAGAACTATTTTTTATTTCTAACCAACTGATTTTAAAATTCATATTTAACCGGAGAATTTATTTTAAAATTATTTATCAGATATAGTTTACTTAAAAATATAAATAAACTAATTCCGGTTTTGTGATGGGGTAGGAAATTGAATTGAAATTCTCGAGTGGTTTAGCCATAAAGATTCATCAAATAACAATCCTCGTGTGTGCGCGCGGGTTGCGGGAGGGGCGGGGGAGGTTGACAGAGTGCTCTGAACTTCTTCAGGAGAAAATGGTCCATTGAAATGATTAGAATCGGGCGCGGACTCCGGACGGGATCAGCTCTCGCATGGGCGTTTCGTCAAACTATTGTTAAGCTTTTTTTCACATTGTTCATCAAAAACATTTTATAACAAGGTAGCTGATTGTTATATGGAAGAAAGATGTAGTTTTAAATAAACTTTTCCACGTAAACTGGCCCGATTGTTGCATTGTTTTATTTTTAATTAAATAATTATTTATTATGATAAACTTTAAATTATAAATATACGCACTGATAATATCAATTATGATTATCTCCTTAGACGTCTGAATTTGTTGAAATTATCAGTGAGACGTACGATGACCGACTTTATATTTATTTCTACACAGGATCATCAATGGTATGATAGACTACCCCCAGATTGATAGTTTGCTTGACTTACACGCACCATTGAGGTCATCAAGACACAATTCATTGTTTAATTACAGTGGTAATGTTAAAACTCATGCATTAGCTAACTCTGCAGTCCCCAGAATGAATTCTTTGGGGAATGAATATGCGGAGGTAGTCAACATTTTTACTGTAAATTTAACTGTATATAGGACTGCACTATTACATTTTTTTGTATCTTAACTCAGTGGTGATGAATAGATTGCTTTACTTCACATTTTGTATTTATTTTCAATTTTGATTGTGAAAGGACACGCTGACATTATGTAATTTTTTTCTTTGTGTATTGCACTTCTGATGAAAATTACTGTTATTTCACAAATTACGTTAATGCTTGAATAGGGCGTGCATAATAATCATTAATAAATATATCATTTTGATATTACGTAGATCAACCTTTTTGATTCTAACCGTTTCGTGTCTACATGTAGACATAAATATTTAAAAAATAAAATATGTATTGTTATTGCATTCTTCTAGCGCTCATATATGGCTGCGGAACATGAACTCTCAACAAAAGAGAGGACAAGAAGCTTAGAGTGCCTGCACTGGAGCTACTCTTAAGATCCAAACCCTGGTCTGAATTCCTCGGTTATATTGGTTTAAATGATTCGGAATGAATATTTTCTCGTCGCAAAGAGACGTTTCTTGTTATGAGTTATTATGCTGTCTCTCCGAGGAGATTCAAATTGAACACCATTAATGATTTGGTATATAGACGTATACAGGGTAGTTTCAATATTTTTATTACTTTAAAATGGAGAAAAATAAAGAAAATCTTGATTAATAAATCATCAATAATGATTTAAATTATAAATAGTTGAATGCCGCTTTAAAAACATTATATGTTTTCGAAACGTTCTGACGTCATCTACCAAGTTGTATTTATATATAAAAAATTCAATTCATAAATCTAGCATTAATACTTATAACATAAAACTTATCGAAGAACTACAATACAATAAAATTTGCGCGATTAAATCGTTACGTAGATTTTTAACATTTTCTCATCTTTCTTATTCAATTACGCGCAATAATTATTAAGGCAATCGAATGTTACTTAATATACCTACTTATATTATGTGTAACAATACGCAATATACCATAAAATAATTAGTATCAATAGCTGAAAAATGTACTTACCTACCTTAGATTGCTAGTGTATCTATTTCTCAAAACTGTACAATTACGATAAAGGGATAAAATTGTGCACGTGTGAAATATTAAGGTTAAAGCATTGTTTAAGAAAATGAAGCGTTGAACATCTGAAAACATCTGAAAGCAATATATATCACACATCGGCATTGTTAGACTATAGACAAAAAAAACAGCTAAGTCTCTTTTATTATGCAGGCGAAATAAATGTATTTTACCATAAATTTCTTGTGTTTCATAAAACATTTAAACCATCGACAGAAATTGTAGTTAGTTGATTAGATTTGAGAATATTGTGCTTTTTCTTAATTTAACAAGGGGTTTGCTGGCTTAGGTCAAATTTGACAGGGGGCTCGCGCGAACCCCTCCAAGCCCCCTCCAATCCACCCCTGGTCAAGATCGTCAACGAATGTAGTGGCATTCTAGACGTTAACATAATTTTAAATATTTAAAATTATAAATGAAAAAATATTGTTTTAAAGCATTTTAATATACAAATTATTAATATCACGACCCGGCATAATTTACAAAATTCGTGTACTTATTTAGGTTTTGTCAGAGCAACTGCCCTCTTGTAAAACAGAGTAGGTGGTACTGCACGTATTGTATGCTAATTGGAAATTTTTCTGTATACTTTCACTTGAAACATAGATTTAATTAGTTTCATGGATGATTAGCGACGGGTTTGTGTTACGCGAAAACGTGGATACGCAGATATATGGTTATGTGACGGCAGAAATATCGAAAACTTTACAAAGTTTGTGGAATCTCGCAAAATATTGACACTCGTCGACGCCATAGAACTGTTCGCGCATCGATTTATAAGTAATTTTATGTATGTGCTAATTCTACATTGTAGACAAATTAAAACTTTTAATAACTGATTATGATTAAATACGAAAATGATTAAAATATGTATACTAAACTCTTAGAATGAAATAGATTATCATTCTTTATTAATATTTTTTAAACTAAGTTATCATTAATGTATAATATCTCTCAGGGAAAATTGAATTGGAAATTGATACATTTCATTAAAGAGAAGTGTCAAATTTCTTTGAAATATGGACACTGGACCTTTTTGTTACAAAGTTAATTTTTTTCAAAATATAGGGTGTTCAGCGGAAAAATTTCAAGATTAAATTGTAATTGCTCGTAAACTATCAGGGTGAGGTAAGTAGGGTGGGTATTTGTCGACGCGCGTTCGCGGTTGAGCAATATTTAAAGTGCGGTGATTCATTGGTTCGTGCGCGTCGCGCTTTTTGTACTCACTTTAATATTCGACGAGTAAGTGATGAGCCGAGCACGCAATTTATCCAGTGTTGGGTTCAAAAGTTCAGACAAGAAGGGACAATAGTTGACCAAACTCCTCCGGGACCATCAATGTCAGAACATGTGGCTCAAGTTCGACGTGAAATTATGCGCAATCCGCGTAAATCGATAAGAAAGATTGCAGCCTATACTGGAATAAAAAATCAACAGTGCACGTTGTTTTGAAAAATAAATTTTCACCCATACAAACTGTAAATCGTGCAGTTTCTCAACAAAAATGACTATTATTTACGTGAAACCTTAGCGAGAACGATGCTGGAACGTTTTGCAACAGCACGAACGCTTGGAAACATATTGTTTACTAACGAAGCATATTATATAGAAACAGAACATAAGATTCTGGTGCCCCAACAACCCAAGGAATTGCCAACAAAAATGTTTGCATTGTCAAAAAACGACAGTGTGGTGTGCAATTTCTGCCCGAGGGATAATTGGCCCTTATTTTTCAAACTAGCGAGAGACAGTCACTGCTGACGTGTATTGCCGAATGATCGACGAGTTTTTGGAATCGCAAATGTAGCTGTTTCCCGAGTTGAACAATAGAACACAATTTCAGCAAGACGGAGTCACTCCACACACAGCTAGAGTTTCAATGGAGAAGCTGAGGGAAATTTTTCCCAATAAATTAATCAGCAAGTACGGAGACATACAATGGGCACCTCGGTTACCGGATTAAAATAAGCATCGCGCGACTTTTTTTTGTGGGGATACCTTCAGTCGAGAGTTTACAGTAACAATTCTTGAAAAATTCAGGCCCTACAAGAAAATATCCGCTGTGAAGTTGCTGCCATTGAACCAACGCTTTACTCCCGCGCGTTCGCAAATTTAAGAGTCCGATTGCAAGAGTGTTTTGAGAGAAATGGACAGCATTTAGACGATTCCGCATCGTTAAACTCAATTTTTATAAATATAATATGAGAACAACATTATAGTTATTTTTTTATTTAATATTAAACTTGAAAATTTTCCGTTGGACACCCTTTAAGTAAACAAAAAAGTCTATTGTCAGAAATTTGAAAATTGGAACATTATAATGCTGCCGTACTGTAGGTTATGTAATTTAAAGTCATATTTTATATAGGCAGGTAATAATTTATTTCGTAATGATCGACTTTCAAAATTAAAACGTCAAACTATTTTTCATTGTGAGATTTATTAAAAAGTGTTTGTTGTATTTAGTTAATATGGAAGAAGATTCTAAACGATTTTAAACACTATTATTATTAAAAAAAACTATTTGTATATCTATAAACGGATATCACCCTCTACCTCAGGCGGATTTCAATAATATTTTTAAAGAAAAAATTATTTAAAACTAATCTGAAAACTACCCTCCGTATATATTTTTAATATTGTGAAATAACTGTTAACTAATATTATTACTAAACACAAATAAAATGTATTAATTAGAATGATACATGTATATAAAATCAATTTATCGAAAAATATTGTTGTTGCTACCGGAATTCGAACCTTGATCTCTTCCAATACGGGGAACGTGCATTAACCGATTATGCTATACTAACACAATGCATTAATGACAAATTTTCTAACTTATATGTTACACTTTTCAAATTGGCTTGAAAGATATCCATGTACGAATCCCTGTAGCAAAAACAATATTTTTCGAAAAAATTGATTTTATATGTATATCTTTCTAATTAACACATTTAATTAGTATTAAAAATATCACAGAGCTTTGTTCTGAATAATTACAACTTCACAATAAGAATGTGTTCTCTTAATAATATTATTACTGCCTTAATATTGTATATTTAATTTATTATTTAGCATCTACGGCAACAAGTTTAAAATATTTGCGCCAGCGCGGGCACATTATTATTATTATTTATCAATAATTACAAAAACAACAGTCGTATAATTGTGTAGTAAAAATATTTTTAAAATTGCATTATTATTGTATTATTTAATAAGTTATTATGGTACAAATTAAACGGTCAATACTCAACCACCCAGCGATTTGTTCCCAGTTGATATATCATACGAGAGATACATCTGTTAAGAAGATTCCTTAAGCGATATTATCCGATGAACCCAGGTAAGGTATTCTGTTTCACAGATGACTAATTATCGAGCGCTACCTGTGTTTTATTATCGTTTTGTCAATGGGACTCCTTTAATAACATATAGATTATAATTATCGTATATTATATTAATCAATATATTTAATTTCTTTATGTTTCTTGGTCCACGTCGCAAATCAACATAAAATACACAAACGTCCGTGTCATATTGCAACCTAAAATAAAAAGATCTCTCAATTATATAGCGTGAAAAATTTCAAAGTAAATTATTAAGTTTAAGTTAAGGTTTAAAAAAATTACTAATTTTAATCATTATTGATTGAAGGGAAATTAGTTATCGTTATAACCTTCTATTTTAGGTATTTTTTTATTAGACTTTATTGACATACATGTTTTTGTTGTAGCGGGGGTGAATATATTATAATATAACATGATAAACATAAGATACAATTATATTGCAATTAAGAACATAGTCATAGTTTTTTGTGTGGGGTGGAGTAGACTCCACCTCTGATATATACAGCATTGTCCCGGCTACTTTGCTAGACTGCCATCTGTGGTAAAGTAGACAGTGTCTTTCGTGCTGTTATTTAATTCAAGAAAGATAAAGATAAAAAATAAAACAGACAAAAAAATGTAGTAAGAGTGTTGTGGAACTAGTGAATTATTAGTGTAGACAATGTATAATTATTATGTTAGAATATTGGATAGCGATGCTTCTGATTGATCTCTACCCAATTGGATCATATATTGGGTCCATATTTGTGTAATCTTATTGGAAGTGAACGATGGTGAGTGTGTTGTACAGTTTCGGAGCTAAGAACATGGAGAATCTTTGAAAAAATGTCGTTGTATGCAATAAGCTTTTAAATATAGTAGATAATTTAATATTCATCTTTAATACATATATAATATTATTTTTAAGAAACATATCTCATTTTCTCGTAAAGATATAAATGTAAAAATAATATTAATATTATAATCAAATCATATTTACGTTATCTTTAAGCACATGTTTGAAAATTCATCGGAACCATCCACTCCCTTTACCCCTCTTTACCCGCAGGTTGCCACAGGTTACCACAAGTTGCCCGCGGGTCAGCTGTTAGTTAATTTATAATGCATTTTTATTTATAAGAATATTGTGTACAGATCACTAGCATCAACATAATGTATTGAACTAGGGTACTAGATCGTTATAAATTAACACGTATACCTACTGCGTACTAAATTATTACTTTTAAATACATAATAATTATATTATTAGATCAAATAAAAGTATACAAAAATGAGAGCTTATTATACTGTATAAAAATAAATAATAGAAAAAAATCAAGTAATCGGATTACGTCGGTTGACATTTGCCCAGCGGCGTAGCCACGCCGATGCAGTGCATTGGGGGCCACGTTATGTATAGGGACTCAAAAGGTCCGCGCCCAAAACTTTTGATACCGATACTATTTCTAACACTAACATAAATAAATATATTTTTAAATCGTCACAGCAAGAAAAGGAAATATAAAATTTTAAAAATCATCTTTGTTTTCATGAATATGTGAATATTATTAAATTTGTTATTTACTTGTTTATTTATTTACACCCTATCCCGAATCGTTTTGAGAGTTGTTTACTCTCATTTCGATTCGTCATAATTACATTTTTTTTTATTACATTCAATCATTATTAACATTATCATCATAATACCATCACAGGTTGGCTCCGGTATCATCGTACCAGAGCCATACCTCTACAATTTGACGTGAGACTAGTTATCACATTAAATTCAGAAGGCAGCTAGAAAGAAGCTATAGAAATCATACACCCCCAAAAGAGGAGGGTAGACGTCACATTGAGAACTCGGTCACAGTCCGGCAGAAATTCACCCTGTCCAGGTCGCAAGAGGTGCGAGGGAGAGTCTCTCTAGCTCTTCCCGATATCGTCCATCCCAACAAACCCCAGTGAGAGACCCACATCCACTACGGTGCGGTAAATTTGCTATTTAGTGAATAAAACCTAAATACGTAGTACTTAATATTCTTATATCTTATATAGGGGGGCCCTTTCCCTTTTTTCATTTTGCACTGGGTCCCATTTATTTTGTTACGCCATCGTATCTACCTAGCCCGTCTGAAACCGGTTACTCAATCTATTATAATTTGTATTAAATAAATATTATAAATAAAGAAGCAAACATTACATTATCAATTTATAAAAATAAGTAAAAAAAAGTGTATAAATAAGAATTAAACAAATAATAAAATACACTTAATAGAAAGTGTAAAGATGTTACTATTTTAGAATAAGATAGCGTTATTTATGTGGAATATTTGTTTAAAAATACACGCATACACCAGTGGCAGTCGGTGACTTTTTGTAGAAGGGATGCTGGATAATAAGTTTATACCTACTATCAAATATACTAATCTATAAACTAGCTCACGAACACTCATACAATTCATTATTTTCTTTACAGCATTAGAACACATTGGTGAAGTATGCATGTTATTATCTGTATTCATTTTTGACGAATAAAATAGATAATCAAAGGATATTCAATAATTTGGTTTCAAGTATTCAAGTCAAACTGTCAAAAATGGGTCACACAAACAGATTTCTCAAAACTCATAAGTATTAAAGTCGTTTATCGTACATTGGATGTTGTTAACGAATTCAATATTCGAAGAGTTGAATGTGTACGCGCGAAAGTCAAATACTTTCAAAGTTTGTGGATACGGAACGAACGATAGAATCCACTATTGCTGATATCTGTGTATTTACGCGATTTATAGATGTTCGAAAGTTGAGAATGTACACGTATTTCGATTAGCTCCGTGCGCGTGTGACTTTGCAGCAGTGCGGTTTTCAGCTATAAATAAAGAGTCCAAAGCTTTTTGACTCTAGAACACAAGGGATGCGGAACATCCAAAGCATGTATGAAGCGATCGCGTCTGGCAGACACCGTAGTGGATGCTAGAGGCCTGTGTCCAAGAAAAGAGACATGATGAAATAAATTTCAAAGATTTAATTGTGAAAAATCTCAGTACCACGTGCACATGTTGAGATTTTGATCTGGAGATAAACTCTGAGATCAGTTCGAGATTGGTAAAAAGAGACAAAAACTCTCGATACGAATATCGATTTGATAAAAACGTATATACCTACAACTATTTATTCTGAAAGTTACATTAAACTACAAATATTTACTTTATTTTAACCGCTCTTGGGGAGATTCAAATTCACCTTATTGACAAACGGAACATCAATGAGCAATAGACTGACATCTTACTCCGTTTCCAAAACTTTTCATGGAAGCATACCTAATCCCTGTCTGTAGAGATTATTTCGGGCCGAAAATCTCGTACGCGTACACGGGTCATAATAGCTTCGCTTTCGCCCATAGATGACTATAAAATACCGGTAGGTTGTCCGCAGTTAATATCGATCATAAGACTATGAGAATTCTACGTTTTAATTATAATTATAATGTATCTATAATGTGAAAATACATTTATGAACACAATTTAAAAATGCAGCGATGGTTAGATACTCGGCAAAATGTTATTAAAACTCTCACCTTTATAATAAATGCGAGCACAGTATGCAATGAAAAACATCGCATGTTGTATGATGCAGGTGTACAGAATCCCGGACACTTTTACAAGCAAATGTTTGTTCTAATCAATTTGCAGTCTCGAATCCCAACACACTATTAAATGATGATCTTTAAATTTGAACATAAGGTACAGCGGCATAAAAATGGTCGATTATGGCGGGAATTACACACTGTTTATACATCGTAAATCCAAGTGGATTCCACGCGGGCCCGTTGCCCATCGGCCAATCCAGTTATGTTAAGAGACCATAATTATAGGTTGCTTTACTTAGATCGATCGGATGTAAACTTCCAATATCGGAACCTGCCCCATCCTGCATGTCTTTGACTGATAACAAAGACATCATGTACCGTACCCCGAGAGTTCAACGGGAACTTCACACGCCTGGCTCTCTTCGCTCTCTTCACCCGTTCGGTGACATTTAGCGCTAAAAATTTGCGAAGATCCTACCTTTGCAGTAATAAAAATATTAATTTATTAAAACTGTTACCGCTGACAAGGAAGAGAAGACGGATTTACGCCTTTGAGATGTGGCGCTGGAGACACATGTTACGCATTCCATAGACGGCGAAACGCACGTATGTCTCCATTATGCAGGACCTAAAGATCAAGGACAGTCTCTCTAAGAACCATTTGCCTGAGACAAATTCTTCAATTTTTTGGGCATCTTGCGAAAAGGGAAGATCTGGGTCTCAAACCTAGCCGTTTAATCAAGCATTATATAGCCATAATTAAACAACATCCAAGATTTGCAAGACGTCCAGAAAGTCATAGAAATAGATGAAAATAGATGGGGACACGTAATATTATTATGACATCATATGACAGACACACAACACTAGGCTTTTATTATATTAATAACAGATACTGGAGACGTGTTGCGCATACCATAGATGGCGAGACGCATGAATGTCTCCATTCTGGAGGAACTGAACACAAGGACAGACTGTCAACTATTTGCTTGAGGTAAGATAGCTTGGAGAAGTTACGAAGAAGAAGAGTAAAATCCCCCATCCGTTGGATCGACCAACACTCTGGTAACTCTGGTGACAACCGGTGATGCCGAGAAAAGTGGATATCGCAATCCTCAGTAATGAAGGACTGATATGTATGATGAATCACTGATACTACCAGGGCCGGCCTGGAAAACTCTGGGACAGAGTGCAAAATTTGGGCACATTTAAAACAGTCCATGTATTACCCGAATATTTTCAAGCATAAAAAAACTAATTTAAATATGCTTATTTATTTCACTAAAATATCGTCAATAGAGTGTTTGCAATAGAGTGATCATAGAATACTGTGCTGGCCGAGTTCTAGCATTTTTAGAGTAAATCACTAATCATACCAATCCGCCAGTACAATTTGATAACACCCAAAAACGTCGCTTTAAAATACACTAATAATGAGATTTACACCAAATAAGCTATCAAACTCTATTTATCTGTTATGAGCACGGGGGTACGTGTGGCTACACCTTTTGCACTAGGGATGAGCTCAAAATCGCTATATATATAAATAATGATACAAAAATCAAAAAACATATATACGAGGGTTGTCTGAAATGTTTCCGACCTAACAAAGAAACAAGACATTTTTTTTCAAATTTATTTTTATTTTTCTACAGTCTTGTAAGTCTATACACTTTTTAAATGACCTATTTAGGTACATCAAAAAAATTAAAGTTTGCAACTAGTACCCGTATATGTACAACAGACCCATTCCAAGGGTCAATAATTCTCATTCGTTGCAATATCATCTAGGATTCATTCTCTCCGTAGGGATCTAAATTTGGTGACCATGTATTATATTAATATGGGCCTGTACACTGTTTGGTCATGACGCAACTCGGATTTCTTTAACGCTGCACTGTACATGGAACGTGAAATATCATTTACAATCCTGATTCTCTTGTATTTAAGTAATTACGTATTTAAGAAATTAATATGATGGCCGGGTATTAGGGGATGTACGGAATCACTTGTATATATGTGTTATATTTACTGAGCCTTGATTGCTGTTTCAGATGACCTGGTGTACACATGTAACCTCTCGATTACGGGGATGAATGAAGGGTATACGCAATATCTATTGAGCCTTGATTGCGTATTATAGGGATTAATCGGTTGGCCTGGCGGAAGACTCGCGGCTCGGACGAGCGCAGCCTCCCAATCACGGTGATGAATGGATGACCTCTCGCGGACTACCCGTAAGTGATATTTATGAAGAGTCGGCAGCGTTAAGTGGTTTCGTCCTGGGAGGCCAGCCATCATCAATCATCACCTCACCCACTGCACGTCACAGATCACACTAAATGGTTATCTACGAATACATTACAATATTTTGTTTCTTTCCCATTAATGAACCGTTTAAATTGCGGGAATAAATCATGAAGCTATTAGTGCTCCCACAGCCTATCAATCTCTTAAAGGCATTTATTTCCATGGAATGATAGTCGCTCACAAAAATATTTATTATCGGATCGGTTAAATTTAAATTCAATTAACAAACAGTTTAGTCATAGGCGTGGTGCCATATTTAAAAAAAAAAATCAATCAATACATCAATGCGTTTTAAAATTCTTCTCACTCATTATTTATTATATTATACAATTATTAATACATTTTTGGGTTCGCATTTATGTTACATGTGGATTTTTTTTTAAAAACGACTACAAAAACAGGACATATGAATGTCTGCTGATGAGATCGTACCTCGGACTCGACTAACTACTCAATTACGTGTTTAAAAATGCGTTTTATTTTTATTTCGCGAATGAATTATATTTTACACAAACAAATAACTGTAATGTTATGGTAACACTAGTATTTTATTTTAAGACGTAATGGTCGGGCAAATTGTTGGACATGGCAATGAAGGAAGATGAAGGTTCCATGGATTTTTATCTATCAGATTTTTTTTTAAATAGAAAAAGCGCTTAATTTCACAGAAAAAAGTATAAAAACAGGTGTACAGAAAAATAAGAAAGCGCGAAAAATAGAAAAAGCCCTTTTTATATGTTCTCCGCAAAACTACCCCTTAACATCAGCATCACATGACAGATATATATTTCTGGGCTTTTATTATATTAATAACAGGTGCTGGAGACGTGTTGCGCATACCATAGATGTCGAGATGCGCGAATGTCTCCATTCTGCAGAAACTGAACACAAAAACAACAGACTCTCAACCTGCAGCCTGAGGTAAAGGTGATTGGAAAATTCTGAATAGTTGTCACTATTTAGACATCTCAAATGCTCCTTAATTCTAATACCAACATTTCTGCAAGTTTTACTTATACAAAAATAATCACAATCAAATCATTTAAAATTAATTTTTAGACCCCCGATTTTTTTAAACATCGTCCTTATCCTTGTTGTTTAAAATTTGTTTTCATATTAGTTCTTACTTATTCACCACTTTACAGTTTTGTTTTTATCTATGCTTGTATTTTTAATTTCAGTATGCATTGTTTCCTGAAGAAGATATTGTTGTTGCGCCACCGGGATTCGACCTTGTATCTCTTTCCAAACCGGGGAAGGTGCATTATCCAACTATGCTACAGCGACGATATTTTTAGCGACAAATTTTCGAACCTATATGTTACCTTTTTGATATTAATACATTTAATCGTTCCATTATTTGGAAAAGCCATCTACCTTATTTTTACGGAATTTCGAATACCTTTGAGTAATCTGATAGCAGACGCCATAATTATCAATTCATTTTTATTAAATTTTGGACACATTGATACAACTTTATTAATAATAAATATTGGTTTAGACAAAGAATTTTGCGTAACTATGTATTTATTTCATTATTTTTTATTTAAAAAATCATACTTCGAAACACAGACTTATGTTAAATAATTTTATGTACAAACATTGTGTTTAATTTCATCGGATCTCGATTGAGCAGATGTTACAATACAAATCGATACAAATTCCATCGGTCTATAAACACACAAGGTGGGTATTAAATAAAAATAATATTAATACCTTTATCCATGATAATGTGTTATAGCAACAAGTCGCACGCGGGTCGGCGTGGCGGTGGCCCGGGTCGAGGCTGATTGATTTCTGCGGCCGAGTATCATTACGTGGAGCGAGGTGCTGCGGGTTGAAAGGTTACTCGTGCATTGGCCGAGCAGATGAGATATGCCACACCATGCATCAACGTTCAACACTTTTTACCAACAATTCATTTAACACCTACTGTTTTTGGGTTGGGCTCGGAAACACTATTTTAATTACACGGTCAGGGGCGGATCGGGAATATAAGTCGGCGCTGGAAAAATCAATTAAGCGGCTAGAGTCGTTGAAAGTATGTGTGACGTAATGTTTAAACGGAACATCTTCATCTGTTCGTTTGTTGAGTTTTCTTTAAATGTTTATTTATAATACATTTAAAAAATGGCATAAAAAATACACTTGTCCTGTTTTAATATTCACTTTTCAAGGCAAGACAAATGTATTTATTTATTTATTAATTTTTAATTTATATTATTTCATCTCTTTTTTATATCATCTGGCATTTCATTGAAAATCTTCATCGTACTGTACATGCATCATTGGTTTCTAAGATTTAGGTTTCTTTCTGAATAGTAGTCTCAATCTATCTCTTCCTCTTGTATGATGCTCGTCATGATTTTCCTCAATTTTCCTAATCAATTTTGCCGATATTTGTTTAACCTTTGCTCTCCGATGAGGTAAACTGAGTTGACATTCCCTCTAATTATGTTAATATCTCTATAAATACAGAGTTCATAGTTTAGGTATTTCTCCGTAATATATTTATGAATTCGATAAAATAATTACAATATATTTATAAGTATTTACCATAGGCAATAAAAAATGTTTCTCGAAGAACCTGACGTGAATTTGTCAATACGTGTATGTATATGTAGGTGCGGAAGGCGCACTGCACGGGACACGGGGTACCGGATGCCGATAGTTACTTTAGTGGCAGAACGTGCGCTGACCGAGTCAGACGTATCTTATGAGTCTTTATGCTATCGTTCGTGATGATCAATGTTTTTTCTCATTTTTAGCACTTTTACACAATAATGTATATATATATATATATATATATATATATATATATATATATATATATATCAACTATTATTTTAATGATTAATATAAGTAATAAATGTAAAATATTCATATTTATCCGACTTAAAAATAGTGAAAGTCTACCATGTACACTGAGTTTACAGCACCGGAATGCGCGTTTTTATTTTAGCACCTTACGGGAAAGGCTAATGAAGATTTTTAAAATAAACACTATAACACTGTAATATATTTTCTGTTTAAAGGTCATCGTATTATGAGAATACTGGTCAGTGACTTTTTTCTAACTTTTAAAATAATTTTCTTCTCTCTTTTACACATTGTGTTAATTTATCAAGAATCAAACAAAGCTCTTTTTGATGTAAAAATCAGTGTCAGTTGCAAAGTCTTTTAATATTTATATACATATATTTTACTTATTTCTTTTGTCAATTTGACCCCGTTGATCGCGGGGGATGCATTCTGGACATGGTCGCGATAAGCGAAATTTCGCTATCAACAGGGAATTTAAAAAAAAAACATTTTAAAATCCGAAAAAACACATTATTAATAAATCAAACATTATTAATAACAACAACAAAAAAGACATACATAAAATAATTCATTTATTTTGTTCCGCGTCGTAATAAAGAATCTAGATTATCTTGTTTGAACTCTATGTTGATTATGCAAAATTAACTGATAAATGTTAAATGAGCCGTTACAACAACGCTTTAAAATCTTCGACGTTTTCTTCTAACAACTCCATGCATTGAATGTGAAGAAAAAGGGCCTTTTCAATGTTTTGACACTTCATTTTCGTACGGTTTCGAGGCGTCATTTTCTTAGGACATAGTATAGCAGCCGAGGGTTCGCTGTGTGATTTTAACAAAGTCTGAATATCATCTAGCATGCGTTTGACACTGCATCAAAGATTATACAGAAGAATAGACCCAAATGATGCACTGGCTCAACCGTTTTTTTGTTTCACTCGCAACTTTATGTATATATGTACGTGTATAATTTGAGTGAGCAAGAAAGATAGCACGCACATGCGACCACCCATTATGACGGTTCCTGGCATGTGTCAAAGCCAAACAAGTGCAAAGACAAAAAAATCGCGATATAACAAATCCGTACTCGCCGGGGTCACGATGAACGGGGGTTACCTGTATTTATATATATATATGTTTTTTATATATGTATTTATATATATATATGTTGGGGTGGAGTCGGGAAAACTGCCATTAACCAATTAGCAATTACACAAAAATCCATTCTCAGAATCTTCTACAGAAAACCATATAGGTTTCCCTCTGACTCACTGTTTGAGGAATGTCAGCTTCTTGATATTCGACAACTCTATGTAAAATTGCGGATCCATTATTTTTATTCCAACAAAGAGCTTCATCAATATCCATCTCATAATTATGCTACGAGTGCAAAAAAGATTAAGCTCACCGTGAACCCTAAAATGAAAACGAGCTTTGGTCAATCCTTCCATATGTTTCTGGCCCCCAAAGTCTATAGCATTTTGTCGAGCAGTATGAAACAATTCTTAATGTACAAACTCAAACACTATCTCAGGAGCTGGTTATTGGGTGTTGGCAGAAAGGAAACTGAGCAAAGATTCATGGAAATGATCACATGAACAGAACATAATCATATTTTTTATTTATTATCTTAGTTTTATTAACCACTGAATTGAGTTTAAAAAACATCTACCGGTTTCGGAAAATACCTTTTCCTTCTTCAGGATGTCATAACTAACTAAAAATATAGCATTATTTCTTCACCAGAATCTATTTTTAACTACGAGTCCTATTCTAAAATTTTTTCCTAAAAATTATTCGACTAAATTTGTATTGAGCAGCAATTTGAGTTAGGTACTAAATTTATTTTTTTAAATAATTGTTTTTTTTTAAAATAGATTCTGGTGAAGAAACAATGCTCTATTTTTAGTTAGTTATGACATCCTGAAGAAGGAAAAGGTATTTTCCGAAACCGGTAGATGTTTTTTAAACTCAATTCAGTGGTTAATAAAACTAAGATAATAAATAAAAAATATGAATTTTAACCACAAAATTAATATTGCTAATTTTAAAAGTAGAACATAATCATTTTTCTGTTTTGTATAGTGTTTCAATCATGGGATAGCGAGTGTATTTTACTTATTTATTATGTTATTAGAATTCTTTATAACCCTATTTACTTCATTCCTAATATTTTTGGTTTAGATAAAAAAAATATATATTAAGAATAATAATGGTTTTCATATTTGTATGATAGACAACGGATAAACCTGTCTCCTTTAGTACAGACTTCGGTCTAATTAAGGAGACGGCGAACATCTCTTACATTATGAAGCTTGTTCGGCTTTTTTGTATATTTATAAGAATGTTTATAATGTATACTATGCACATATATTAAGAACATGAACAGAAAAAAATAATAATAAAAATCTGCATTTTTATAGATCTCTTTGAACAACCTATTACCCGATTCAATATTTTATCCTGCACTGTAAAAGTCTATAAAAAATCGATATTCGTTACAATTTCATTAACTTTAATTCAGAGTTGTGTATTCTGACAACACGTGTTCTCAGCGATAACATACTCACTTTGGTATTAGAATGATGATAATCAACGTCATAAACATAAAATAAAACAAATAGTTATGTTGGAAGAACTCACCGGAGATCGAGGGTCTGCTCCCCGCACCGTCAACCGCAGTTGATCAGCGAACCTTGCACTGGAATCCGGCCACAGATGTCAGGAGCACGCGACAGAATAAGAACGGACGTAAAAACCTGAGAAAATTCGCAACATTAGCTTACGAGCAAGAATAGGTACGAACTTTCTGTTCAAGAAATCGAGGAGGTTTTTGACGTGACATGCCCGCTCATTCGGCGTCCAACAGGGAATAAATGCGGTCTAGATCAATCTTACACAAGAAAATGTCGCGACTTTTGTTCGATGACGTATTTTATTTCCTTTTATGTGTTTGAATGCATAATTAAGTTTACATTTTGTATAAAATATTGTTTACACTGACTTTCATTAATATGACTATTACTTAACATGAGCGGTGCAAACGTCGTGTAGGTATCACAATCGTGATGTGATACACGTCGCTAGCGCGGTTTCCAGAATAAAGCTGCAGATCGACACGACACTGACATGTAAAATATACTGTATCTTTTTTTATTTGTTTTTATATTTTTGTTTTTATTAGAAAATATAATACATTTTAAAAATAATCAATAAGATATATAATAATAAAAATAATAATACATTTATTAAGTTCACTTTTTACATGTATTATGTATTATATTTACATTGATAAATAATGTCTATCGGTCTGATGAATTACTCTTCCAAATTAATTTCATTAGATATATATTTTCACCTAGTTAATTACTATGAGTGTTGCGTAATATTTCAAATACCAGACAAATGTACAGAGGGTACGCATATAAAATTTGGCAAAGTGAATACAACATATCAGTAAGAAAGTAAGACATATATTTGGGTGCCCTGCCTGCTACACTAGTAATTTTCTGTATTATAGCAGACAGTGTTCCTCCGGTATAGCAGTAAGCAAAGTGCAATGATCAATGTATAGTATATATATAAACAGTAAACAAGATGTCATTAGATTAGATACATACTTTAAAAGATATAATATATATGTAAAGAGTAAAGCAAGATGCAATTTAATAACATATAATTACAATGCAAAACGTAAAACTTAAAGTAAGTCCAATGTTCGGTGTATAAAAAAAATAATATATATATATATATATAAATAAAGTAGAACAAGATACAATTAGATAGCAAATAAAAACATATATAAAGAGTAAAACAAGATGCAATTAGATAATTCAATATACTGTTGTAGCAGTTTTATTCTCAGGTTTGGACCTATAAAAGTTCTTGGGCGTAATTTCTCCCCATTTCGTGGAGCCAGAACTGCACTTTTCGTGAAAAATATGCACATCTTTCGTATTCACGCCATCTTTTGATATTTGGTAAAAATACCGGTATTAATAAATACCTTTGACATGAATTTATTTAATTGAATTGTAATTTTACTGGCAGGTTTGGTTCTAAAGTGCTTGTTTGGTTCTAAGTACCATATCGATAAAAAATGTTACGGTTGTAATTATTATCATTGCATCTCATGTAACTCAATATTATACTGTACTCAATTTATACACCAAATAAATTTATTCGTTAGTGATCACCTGTCGTTATTTAAACTTCTGCTTTCTTTTTTGAATTTGTCAATAGTTTTTAAAACGCCTTGTTATCCATGCGATAGGCAATCGTCACTTTACGTACAGAATGACAATAATCAGCGATCGTAAAACATTTTTAAACTATCGAGTAACGTTAATCATTAACTTTACCATATCGCACGCCTAGATTAAAACTAAGCCAACTAAAAAAAAACAAGAATTTTGAGTTATTATTGTAATCGGATGCTCTATCATATACGCAATTAACATAGCCCCAGTTCTCGAATATTGTCATTTTAGGAAAAATTTATGACCTAAAACGTTATTTAGTTTCATAACTTTAGTAACAAAAAATGGGGAAAAATTTTTTTTTTGTCCACTGAAAAATGACTTTTTGAGTTGTCTCAGTTTTGATCTAGGTGTGCGATATGTTTATTCCGAGTCAAGTTTTAGAGAGACGGCAATCGTAAGCAAACTAAAAGGTTGCGTCCATAAGACAACATTGACTAGGCTCGATCTGAGGGTTGCGCGAGTACGCGTTACCTGCGCAAGTGCAAGTTGCTCGCGCGAATGCGTATTGCCCTCGCGAGTGCGCGTTACCTGCGCGTGTGCAAGTTGCTCGCGCGAGTGCATATTACCCGCGCGAATGCATATTGCCCGCGCGAGTGCGCGTTACCTGCGCGAATACAAGTTGCTCGCTCGAATGCGTATTTCCCTCAAGAGTGCGCGTTACCTGCGCGAGTGCATATTACTCGCGCGAATGCGTATTGCTTGCGCGAGTGCGCGTTACCTGCGCGAGTGCATATTACCCGCGCGAATGCGTATTGCCCTCGCGAGTGCGCGTTACCTGCGTGTGTGCAAGTTGCTCGCGCGAGTGCATGTCACCCGCGCAAAAGCATATTGCCCGCGCGAGTGCGCGTTACCTGCGCGAGTGCATATTATTCGCGCGAATGCGTATTGCCCGCGCGAGTGCGTGTTACGTGCGCGAGTGCATATTACCCGCGCGAATGTGTATTGCCCGCGCGAGTGCGCGTTACCTGTGCGAGTGCAAGTTACTCGCGCGAGTGCATATTACCCGCGCGAATGCGTACTGCCCTCGCGAGTGCGCGTTACCTGCGCGAATGCAAGTTGCTCGCGCGGGTGCATGATGCCAACATGAATGCTCGATATATTTTAAAAATGATGAAGTTATGGAAATAAATTGAAAACATTAAAAAATATTATGTAAAAAGCACATCATTTATTTTTTAATATTAAATATTGTTATAGGTACTTTCATATCTTTTTAAATATACCTATATCATTATATTATACATCAAGATATGTACAATTATACTATTACACGATATTTAATTATATCATGTATTACACAACAAATATTATTAATATATAATATAATCAAAAATAGTCAAGCTTGCAAACTTGAATTCTTATATGGATTTGTAGCATCTATATATTTTTATAACTAAAATAAATAGAATAGAATTTTATGAATTTACGAGAATGTATATATAATTTTTGTACATACTCATCAGTATGGACAGTTCTTGAGTAAATATTATTATTATCACAGATTGTAAATATATTGTGTCGGAGTACACCTTAATGTTCAAGAGACACATATCTTTGGTCTTCCGTCCGAGTGCCTGTATTATTCACTGATTGGATGATTGTCGATATTTCCTACCAGTGCTCGAGAATTTCCTCCAGAAAGAGTTCATCTTATTTGTAAAATCGTACCACGAATCGGAATTATCGCTCAGAATCGCATCGTATTATTGGAAACCATTCGATGCCGGAGGAATATAATATTGTAATTGTGAATAATTGGTATTGCGCGTGTGTTGGTGTAACTGTGATACTGTGAAGCGAGGAGGCCGGGGAGAGCAGACTTGATGATGATCATGGAGATGAAATGATGTAAACAGGCAGCCTCCCGCGGCCGGACCAGAACTAACTATGCATTACTTATAGGCTGCGATGCATCGACGTCTCGTGTATGGATGAGGTGAAGGTTTCAATACTGATTACTCTTTCATTTTATTTTTGTTATTAAAAAATATTAACGTACTTCAATCACAGAATACTATATTTATTATAATATTTTTAATATTTCATTAAAAGCATTTTTACACCTCGACTCTTGCAATGCAATCCCTGTACGTGTTATTAAATACTGCGCGTAAAATTTTTTTAATGGGATGTTTTTTATTATTATTGAGGATAACAACGTATAATATTTTACAAATTAATACATCATCTATTTACGTATGTATGCCTAAAATATTACCACAATAAATTAAAATACAACAATATAAATTACAACACTTCACGCCGACGTGACGCAAAATCTCATCCCTTATCAAATGTTCTAACGGGCTGAACTTTTAGACATTTCAAAACTTTTAATAATATAAATCTTGAGAATGATAAAAACAAAAATTATTATTGAAGTTTCATTGTGAACTACATATCTTTTTTTAGAATTTATTGGTGTATTTCTTACTTCATAATCAGCGATTAATTGTCTTATCTGTTGGCAGCCTCTTTTATATTAAAATAAATAGATATTAAAATTTTGTAATTTGGTAAAACCGGCGCGCAGCCCATCCTCATCCAGTTATGACTGGCTCTTTACATCCACGAGCCTTTTTGTTAGCCAGGGATGCTTTTTATTATATTGATCAGATTTTTTCGGTATTACAATTTTTATAGGTTGTTACCTCTGAGAGCTCCGGCCCGGTAGGACAGTGGGAAAGACAATTCTTTTAACGTTTCAAAAAGATTTTATTCTATAAACGTTCTGCACTTGCAAAATAACAATTTGTCTGGATAAATATCTCCTTTACCAAAATAATTTCGACTAAAAAAATGTGAAAATACACAATACAAAATTAAAATTTAAAAACATAAAATTATTCGATAATAATATAATTAACATTGCGTGATTTATAGTGATGAGAAAAAATGCTACTCTTAACTCACTGGTGTGATTGTGATTGATATTCGATAATATTAGTGATTGGAAACTGTGACTGTGATCACAGTTTCATTACTAATGCGCGTGCGCGACACGATATCAAAATACACGAAATAAATAAATAATAAATTTGTGTATATACATATTATAATAACTTCATTTACGTAAAAAACATATTTTAGTACGTGTAATTAATAAATATCTTATTTAATATCGTCACAAAGAAAATGAAAATCTTTAAAAAATGTGAGTTTATTTTTCGGGTAAAATTCTCAGCATTTCGGGTCAAATGCATAAAACGCTTTAGCAGAATCTACTAGATGGTGCTTATCACGAATTACAACGTCATTCCATCATGAATTTTCATTTCATTTTCACATGTGCCGAATCATAAATCAATACATATAATTAAAAAATTAATCACGAATCATGTTATTTTTCCAGATATTTAATCACTGATAGTGAGTGTGACTCAAATATATCAGTGATTGACTCGCAGTTCGTGATTTTGAGCTCATCACTAGTGATTTAAAGTAGAAAGTGACCCGTGTGGCTGATTCTGTCACCTGTCTTACATTGCCCATAAATTGATATAAGTATTAATGAAGACCGGCTTGCGCAGTCCAAATCCAATTTCCGGTGTGTGCAACTAAGCAGGGATTAAATTAAAATGTCATCAACTTACCTTACCTCGACAAGGTATCCTTGATTCATCCTTGACACTTTTCAACCGCGAAAATTTGTTATCGAAATGATAACAATAATCTTTTTAACTAAGAAAAAATCCGACGCGTTAGCTCGCGGCACCGACGCGACTGTCGCGTGCGTGAATAATGTTCTAATACATAACGCATCCAGTTTCAATGCGACGCGCCGACCTTCCGCAGTACTGCGACGTATAACAATTCATACAACAAAATTATTTTGAATATACCTACCGTACTGATTTTAAGGGTTTACGTGCAAACGTTCGGTTCATTATTGAGTCTCGGAGGTTTGACAGTAGGTATGCGATCTGTTTTGCGTGCAACACAGAATAGATAATGAAATATCTTAGTACGTTTTTTATGTTATCATCATATATATGCAAATATTGTCATTTTAAAAATAATAATAAATTAATGTATTAATTATAATGCTGTTAATTATCTATTTTTTTATTAACTTTCATTTACATTAGCCTAATAGTTTTCGATTATCGTTAATATTAACTTCTTCTACTCCTTCATATCAGTATTGACATATCGCACACCTAGATCAAAACTAAGACAACTCAAAAAGTCATTTTTCGGTAGACAATAAAATAAAAACATTTTTCTCAATTTTTTGTTACTAAAGTTATGTAACTAAATAACAATTTAGGTCATAAGTGTATCCTAAAATGACATTAGAGAACTGGGGCTAAGTTAGTTGAATATATGATAGAGTATCCGAATACAATAATAACTCAAAATTCTTGTTTTTTTAAGTTGTCTTAGTTTTGATCTAGGCGTGCGATATATGAGACTGGGCTTAATTCTTATTATTATTATTACTAATTAATTTTCTCATACTCGACATTTTTTTAAGGTTTGTAATTAATATACGCCAACTAGATACATACTTGTTTCTGCTACTAAAATTCGCTCTTTTGTTGAACTAAAACGTATCCAATTAAAAGACGCAAAATTCAGATCCTTTAAATTGGACAAATTATATCCTCACTATTGATAAAATTATTTTATATATGGATCAAAATGTCTACAAAAATACCCACATTGTATGAAATCTCCGCGGCTTCAGGAAGAGTGCTTTATTAGTACTTCCTACCTTTTCCGGACACAGTCATACATGAATTAAGCCATTTAAAATTTTTTGATTCCAACGTGAAAGAATTATTATATTACCGAAAATAATATTACACTAGCAGATAAGCAATAGACAACGCGGTCGGGATTTTAGTTGAATCTATATTTCAATGCGGAAATCCCTACATTCATGAAAAATACAAACAAACCATTCATGTTACATATGACAGTGACATAGATAAGGAAAAAAAACCATAGAGTGCGACGCAATATAACCATAAGACATAGGTAAGACGACAAGATGTTTTTCTTATCTATAAGCAAGAGTCCCACACACCTGGCCGTTTAAGCAAGTACTTTACAGCCAACCGAAGCAAATGACAATACCGAAGTCACCACGGCTGCCACATGCAGAAAGTCATAGATATAGACGGAGAAGCGTAGTATTATTACGGATAATTTTAAATATTAATATTTGTAACCTTAAATTTAATTAACATTTTCGCGATGATCGCGGTGAAGTGGCGTGATGAACCAAGTATAGCCAAGTGCACGGGCGCACGGGAAAGTTCGCGAAACAGTCAGGGGGCGGAGCCCCGGGGCCAGGGGCGCCCTAACCAGCCGGGGCGGGGCGCTCGCGGCGGCTCGTGGGTTTATTCAAAATTTGCTTAATTTATAAAAATATTCCAAATAAAATGTGAAGGACCATGCATCGTGGGGGAGGGGGTATTAATATTAGTAAAATTAATTATATAAAATAGATTCATAAGACAAATTAAAAAGGCCATTAAAATAATCTACAATCTGTCTGAGAAGACAGATGGGCTGAACACTGCTGGAAGATTCTAGTACATTTTGAAAGAACTTGGCACCACGGTCCCGGGGCCGTCCGATAATGAGATGGGCCGTTAATATGCAAAGCCACAATGCAACTGCAAATGTCTTGCTGGAGAATCGTAGCTCAAGAGCAACCTCAATTCTGAAGAGGTTGCGCGGTCGGTCGTGGACAGTGATGTCCACCAAAAAATATTTATCCGGTTCGCTGAAAAAACATTTCGAAAAAATAACATTAATACGAAATGTTTTCCAGTTTTCAATAAAAATATTTTTTTCAGGAATGATGCGCTAATTAATATTAAGTGTTTCTCTTTAGCAATTGGTAGATTCAGTATCATTAGACACCACGGAAAGCTGTGTAAGCGTATGGACTAATTAAATTTTTACTGCGAAACTGACTTCTTTTCCAAAAGTGTACTCGCTAGCTGTTTCTACAATTTGCCCCTCTCCAGCAAACCGGGTTTCTGACAGTGCCTTTTGCCACGAGTGCTGTTCTGCGTTCTGGTCAATAACGTTCTGACATTCCATGTTGCGAGTATTAATCTTTTAAGTTTTAGTACATAAGTATTAGTTTATTTGTTCTTTTATTTTTGCAATAGGACATATTATTTTTAGAGTATCATTTCTAAGCACTCCCATCGTGGGGAGCAGAACTGTTCCTGAATAGGACTGCTCATGGTGATTCATGCCGCTGCCGAATCCTAGCGTTATCCCTCAGTCACCCCAGAAAGATGACAGGCCGCTAGGCTAGACTGGTTAAGGGTTAAGGGTAGGATAGGAATTAGGAAAGGAATCCTTCCTCCTTTATCCGGGCTTGGGACCGGCACCGTCATTCGATTAGAGACGTTCATCTATTTACGGTGGCGGAGTTACCATTAGGTATAATCGAGTCGACGAAAGATAAATGTAAAACGTTTGCGATATATATATATATTTTTTTTTTTTTCCAAACCGGGGAAGGTGCATTATCCAACTATGCTACAGCGTCATTATTTTTTATGACAAATTTTCGAACCTACATGTTACACTTTTTCAAACGAATACATCTATCGTTCCATTATTTGAAAGCCATCTACTATGATTGTCAATAGACTCAGGTTCAAATCCTGGTGGCGCAACAACAATATTTTTCGATAAAATTAATTTTATTTGTATATATTTCTAATTAATACATTTAATTAGTATTTAAAATATCACATACCTATGTTCTGAATATTGAACTTCACAATAAGAATGTGTCCTTCTAATAATACAAATATATTTTCCGACCGCGTTGTAAGCGTTATAAATTATACATTAAATAATAATTTGATAAAAATAGTGGTTAAGAATAATATGTACAACAAGCTTGTACAATATTAAATTAAATAGCTAATGTTAAGATGAAATATGCATAATATATTTCTCTCTACAACCAGTTCGTGAGACTCCCATTTTTATCAACCGATTTGATAACGGCGACTAGAAATAATACAATGTAATATTAAGTATTAAATAGTATGACGCCACATATTACATTTTTAACAAATTTAGCGTAATATGATAATTACCTATAATTCACATTCAATTATTACTAAATTCGAATTTATAATTAAAAACTACAATCCGAAATTTATCTATGTATATTTGTACCTACATTGTACTATCAATTTTTTGTTTTTTTTTTTTTTTAATTCAAGATAGGCTCACGATAGAATCTTATAAAATGCTTTCTGCGTGAGGCGATGTAGAAGCCCGCGCCCGCACTGCGAGGACCGAGCATTGTAATTACACTGCAGCGGAATACTGCGTCACGATCGCGGGTCCAGCGCGGCTACAGACTACGTGCTGGGGGCCTCCTCGCTCCTCGCTCCTCGCCCCGCGCGGAACCTACTTCCATCAGCGACTCCGTGTAATATGAGTTACAGCGCGGCCGTCTCTGGCTGGAAGGGATTGAATAAACACACTTCGCGAAACTTTGGTCCCAGCCACAGAACAATCTCGCGTCGGCTCTAAATTTGTTAGACTATTGAATCGCGTGTAAAAGATTGTTTAAATATTTATGATACGAGCAGAAGGAACACCATTTCTGGAGGTTAACGCCGGGCAGGAGCTGAGGAAATGGATCTTGAAATTTTTTAATATTTACTCATCGTATTGGATCCATGGGTTCTGGCACTGATTCGGAATAATTTCAAAAATTATTCTAACGGGGAAATAGTTTTGACCCAAACTAGAATGGAGAAACACATATTTTTTAGAATAGACTAATAGATTTATTAGATGCATTTTAAATAGATTGGAATCAAAGAGATTCAGATATTGATTAAAATCAAACTAAAAAGAGCAAATTAGATTAATAACTGATGGATGTGAAATTTATTAATAATGTACATACTGTAGATTTTATTAAATTATATTTTTCAGTAGCTCACGTTGGAATTCCTTCTTCCCATAGATCATCTATAATCTATGTTCGTCTTTCCTTACGCGCTGAAGATAGGCTTCACAGATCCTCTCTGGACTGGAATGTCAATTTAATAGTAGACCTCACTTATTTGGTCCTTTTCCTTTTTCTTCTTCAGTGATTTTGCAGAAATACTCACCCGACTTCGGAGGATGTTAAGATCTTTTTCAATCCACGGGGCTAATCATCAGTTCAGTCCACGCTCGAGTGCTCCAATCTTCAAGTCCTAAGATGCTGTGAGCAGCATGCGGTGGACAAAGTGAACATCGTTTAGCAGTACGATTGCCTATAATTGGGGCTAAACTTGGTTCCTTTTGTAGGCGTAAGTCACAGCCTAGTAAGATAGGGTGCTTCCTCTATGACTACATTGAGTCCTGTTTACAAAGATCAAAAATCTATTTTACATGTTATACCCAAAAATCCATTTAGATATACAAGTTTCCACCTGTATACATTGGAACCCCGATTTAAAGTTTTTGAAGGGACCAACAAAAAAAATGTAAACAGAGGGAAAATGTAAATTGGGGGTATTAAAAAAACAGGAAAATTATTTATTTATTTTATTAAAATTTTTTGTTGTCGATGTTGTTTTTGAATAGTTCTTTCAATATTATAAATTAAATTAAATCTTTCCGGTGGTACATTACTATTACTAATTAAATATGCTTTGAGGCCTTCAATATACCTCATCGCATCGTCCTTTCTAGAAACTGGGCTGATGGGATGAGTAGACACTTCTTCTTCGTCGGAAGGTTCTTCATTTGTCAAGTTTTCGTTTAACAACTGTCCACTATTTCATCAATTTCCACAATGTCTAATATTATTACGTTGGACGTATTTAATTCTTGTCAAAATTTGAATAAATTTAAGACGTAAACCGCGGGAATGACAAACGTAGAACAGGGTTTAAATATACTAAAATGACACGGGACTGCACAGATAATACGCAAATGGGGGGAAAATGTGAACTCTGGCCATGTAAAATCGGGGTTCCACTGTATATTGTTTAGAATGCTTATTGTTCGACTGATATAATCGTATGAACAATCGTATTGCAAAATAACATTGTAGATATAAATAGATTATAGATATTAAGCATAACGATTAAACACCAAGATGTGGCAACATTGTATATAAATATGAAGAGAACAACTTTCAAACAATGACATCGTCGGGTAAAAAAATGTATAATTCTCTTCCGAATATATTGAAAACCATGAAGTCTGCGCCTAAAAAAACTCATCAAAGATTAGTCTCTAGACGAGTTGAGTCAGTCGATAAATAATGAACGATTTTATGAACAAAAAATAAGGTTTCAATGATCTGCTTTTAGGGCCCTCCAATATACACTAGTTAAAAGATTATTTAAAAAAATATTCGTTACTTTAAATCGCATGTAAATTTTTACAATTTTTTATTTCGGGTAAGTACCATAGTAAATCAAAACTTATTGCATGTCTTTCAATCTGATTGATAATACTAAAAATGACAAAATCGTTTTTCTGATATAAATCATAAATGCATAATATTTGATAATTAATTTAAGACGTGAGTTTCGAGGGTTCGAGCCTCGTCCGGGAAGACCGGCAACTAGTTTAGTTTGAAAATAGTAAAAATATTGACGTCACATTTTTTAATTATTTATTTTATATATTATAAAATCGCCACTGAACTGTGCCCGTTTCACTGAAATAAACTATATTGGCAAAATATTATATATTTACTTTTAAAATTAGCAATATTAACTTGGTGGTTAAGATTCATATTTTTTATTTATTATCTTAGTTTTATTAACCACAATTGAGTTTAAAAAACATCTACCGGTTTCGGAAAACACTTTTCCTTCTTCAGGATGTCATAACTAACTAAAAATATAGTATTGTTTCTTCACCAGAATCTATTTTTAAAAAAATTTTTAAAAAACAATTATTTAAAAAAAAAAAAAAATTAGTACCTCAAATTACTGCTCAATACAAATTTAGTCGGATAATTTTTAGGAAAAAATTTTAGAATAGGACTCGTAGTTAAATTTAGTTGGCTGTTTAGAATTTCCTGATTACTTTTACATGCTTTATTTATCTCCAACGATTCCAAATTATTTAATTTGTGACCTACACCGTTGTTTTTTAAAAAAATTTTTAAAAATAGATTCTGGTGAAGAAACAATACTATATTTTTAGTTAGTTATGACATCCTGAAGAAGGAAAAGTGTTTTCCGAAACCGGTAGATGTTTTTTAAACTCAATTGTGGTTAATAAAACTAAGATAATAAATAAAAAATATTATATATTTCGTGTGCGTAACTCAATTTCTTAAAAAAAATGAAGTAAAATTGTTATTTCACATTATTTTATTTTTCCTTACTTTTTCTTTACTGCTGATATTGTTTTGCTTAATTTAGTATAATATGTAATAACACAAAAAAAAATTCCGTTGTATACAAAACCTTATTATATTATAAGTCGAATATACATTGGTACAGGCCAACGTGTATCCTAGGGATATTTTATACTAGAAAATTTACTACGAATCTTAAATTCAGAATATATGTATAGAGATTTAAAAATAAATCAATACAATACTAGCCATAGCTGCTAATTGTGGACAGGCTACTATATAAGACAGAAATAAATCAAAGTATCAATAAATCTTCTTGTGTCCTACTGTTCTACGGACTTTGAATACTTTGTTTAATGCGGCCCGGAAAAGCTCTGCAGTACACTGGCCAAACCGTTGCCATTCTTCAGCCATGATGTTCTCCTCCTTCCAGGCTTCCGACTACTAGCAATCTTTCCCTGAATTATGCGGTGCAAGATCTCGCACTTCTCCGGATACCTCATTACATTTTCGAGATATTGAAGTTCTCGGATTTTTATTGTTTTAAATACTTATTTTTCTTTGTTGATCCGAACCATAACATCTTCATTCGTAACACTATCCATCCAGCTTATCTTAAGCATTCTTCTGTAGATCCACATCTCAAATGCTTCAAGGCGCCTTATCACTTCTCCCGTAAGTGTCCATGCATTCATTCCATAAAAAAAAATCGAGAACACATAACATCTGACCATTCTCATTCGTAATCTAAGGTTGAGATCATGACTTCGGAACATATTTTTCATGCGGGTAAAGGTTGCCATGCTAAGAAATTAAAATGTTTACTTTGATAACGATTATGCTAAAAATATTTATTTATATACCGCCAGTAAAAAAATTGTTTACGTAGGTTTAAACTCTTTAGGTGTATATCCAAAATAATAATAATTGACATATAAATATATTGTACGAAATGTACGTATTTTGTACTTTGTAACTGGAACTTCAAACTTTCGTCTCAATGCACGGAAAAAAGCTGTGAGATCGTAAAACCTTTTCAAATGTTGTACTTTCACTTGTAATTTATTTTGTCGCATAACCGGGATGATATCGACTAGAGATCTCATGTAAGCTGCCAGTTTCTAAAACTGTAAATATTGTATTATACATGCAACTGTGCATTACTAAAAATTCTCGGAAACAAATATAAATTAAATAATCCATAATATGGAACGTGAATGTGTATTTACGGATTTATTACAATTAGAGCCATATGTGTACCAGTAGAAACTTTAATGGCTTAGTTCTAAAAACTACTACGACAACCCACCGCTGTAGTCGTAGCGCTAGTAGCTACAAAACGTCGATTGTAGCTATTCGCATTACTCTATTCTATTTTTAAAGTAGTGTATTACTCAAGTCATACAATTGGCTATTTACTGAATTGAAAATTCCTTTCGGTTGATCCGTTTTGTATGAAGTCGTTACTTATGCTGTTTTTAACAGAATAACATTAGAAAGGCTTACAACTGTGTGCAAACCATTAAAGTGTGTTTACGCGCTTTTATACTTCGATAGGTAGGCCTGATACAAAATTTTGAATATGTGTGTGTTCTTTTTGTGTGGATTTAAAAACAGAAAACAAAAGCAAAGCTGCTACTGGGAAGAGAGTTTTTGCGATTCGGACGGACTTTTACGGCGGCGATAATAAAAACATTTTGTTTTATATATTTTCGGATTATCGGTTGTGAAAAGGTTTTCGGTGGCTGACCAGCAGATTTAAGGACCATCAGACTACAAGGAGAGCGACGTCGGCGTCTACCAGCACAGGTTCACAAAGGTTTGTGTAATTTGAATAGACTGAATCACTGTATTCATCATTACCTATAGAAAACCCAGAACTGGCTATCGAAGTATTTACGGCAACAGTGTCTACTTCACGAATTTTACTATTTTTAACGTGTTGATTTCATGATCATTTTTTGCATTTGGTGCATGGATTTGTTTTTATTTTGGGAAAAACAAAAAGCAATTGACGGAACTATTTCCTACGTTAACCCCTTTTGTTTAACAGGTCGTTATTATTGGATAAACACGTCGACGGACTTGACATTGTTGTTATTAACAATCTGATTATTATTGACCACACACTATACCAAAGAATAACAAGAGAAGATAATTAATATGATACACAAAATCTCTAAAAATAAAATTCCGATAACAGTGAGGAGGTGTAATAGTAAGACCGCTTACTTTCAGTTGTCAATACGAAATAATAACTCCAATATAAAAAAGGTTATGTTCTTCTTCGGTAATGTCGAAAATTCAAAAGTATCTGAGTATTCCATGATATTCACGAATTATGCAACGAATGTTGCAATTAAAATTAATTTATATTCAATTTGCTCACTTACAGTTAATGTTGGAGTTAATTAATTTTATTTTATTTATTTATTTACCATAAAATAATACATTAGAAATAAAGGTAATTAATTTACTAAACTTGGTCTGTTCTAAAGTACAGTTTTTATAAGTTGAATATTGTTGAGGAACAATCAGAAGATATAAAAAAGATTTTGTTACTTTACCACTTTGTTATTTTTGATTTAAAATCGTGAATCACTTTACCATAGACCTTTTAAGGTCTTGTGGCAATTTATTAAATACACGCGGTGCATAAAACAAGAAAGTTCGTTGACTAAATTTATTATCTATTTTTGGCACTAAAAAGTATCCTTAGGTTTTGCTCCTAGTTTTCTTTGAATTGTAGATGTGAAGTTATTTTTAAATAGTTTTAGGATTAATCTGGTAAACAGTTCTTATATCCAAAACTTGAAAGGATCTAAAAAGTTATTCAGAGTAATACCTAAAGGGCCTCTTGTTTATCACTCTGATGACTCATTTCTGAGCCTTAATTAGAGAATCCATTAAAGTAAGAGCTGCACCGCCCCATGCACATATTGCGTAACTGATGAGACTCTGACAAAATGAACAATATACCATTTATAATAAAGTAATACTCATGAAGCTGCGTAAAATTTTGAATATATAAATTAATTTTCTCACTTTGGAGTTTACTCGATCGATATGAGAAATTGTATTTTCATCAATTGTTAATCCAAGATAAATTTTCTTACTCGTTTTTTCAACATCACAGGTACACAGTTGATTTGAATCCGAAACGCATGTATGTATTTTAACAGTTTTTAGGATGAAATGGTACTCATTTTTTTAACAAAAAGGCAATAAAACATGTTTTTTTTAGTTAAGTGTTAGTAGGTGATTGTCATTTCTGATTGAGATTTCTGCAGTGGCTAATTCTGCCCTTTTAAATGTTTCAGCCCACGTGTCACAATTTATTATTTATATTTATTACGTAATCACTGTACTTTAAGAATAAATTGGAAGAGTCAATAAAGCATTAACAGAAAAATTAATCTTTCTAAGCAATAAATACATAAAAAAACAAAATTAAAATTGTCTGCAAAAATATGACACTTTTTAGAAATTCACATGTTCCACAACACTCACACGTTCGAAAATAAAAATATAATAACAGAAAAGCAATAGGCTGCTGCTGATTTCTTGCTGTGAGTGGCTATTTTGTTAGTCAATGTTTCCGTAGAACCAATATTTCTTTATCCCCATATTAATGCATCTAGTGTACTTTGTCTTTATTGCCAGAAAGAAAAAATATATATTAGTAAAATGATATGCTGTGTAAATATTTACACCCAGAGCTATCTAAAATTGATATGATTATTGTAAGAATGTTAGTAAAAGCATATATATGAGGGATATAGTGAACATAAATAAACGAAATAATATAAAGACAGGTAAAAAAATAACTAAAAATCTCAAGTGAATACGATATTTTGTGTAAAACCGTTTTAAATTGCAATGCTAAAATAATTGAGTAATCATATCTTAGAATTATTCACAGCGGTTTTTAACTGCGACAGATATTTTCGTACTGTAATGTAAATGCGTTGAATATATTTAAAAATAATAATGACCTCTCTATGGCCCAGCGCTGAATATATCCATCACAAAAAATTTTCGCCATGGCCAGCGAGGTCTTAATCCGTTGTGGCGTAATTCATTTATCTGACACATCTTGTATTTTACCTTTGTTTTGAATGGTGACACCACCTATCGGAGACTTTACTTCAACCGAATGCAATGGATCAAATGGATACAATGGATGCAAATGGATACAATGAATGCAAATGGATACAATGGATGCAAATGGATACAATGGATGCAAATGTTAATATGACGATTAAAGTTTTTATATTGCTGGAAATAAATTGTAAAAGATACAAAGCATTATATACCCGGGTTGTAATATAAGTGAATATGGGATCCTTCTGTTGAAATCAAATTCCGCATTGAGCAAACTCGTGCAACCTTCATCCGCATGTTCTGCAGTCATGATCTCAACCTTAGATTACGAATGAGAATGGTCAGATGCTATGTGTTCTCGATTTTATTTTGTGGAATGTAATCATGGACACTTACCGAAAAAATGATAAAACTACTTAAAGTATTTGAGATGTGGATCTACGGAAGAATGCTTCAAATAAGCTGGATGGTTCGTTACACATGAAGTTGGTATGGTTCAGATGAATAAAGAAAAATAAGTATTTAAAATAATAAAAATCTGAAAACTTCAATATATGGAATGCATTTCACATCAATATTCTTACTAATTTCAAACTAAGCTAAATGCTTGTGCTATGAAAATAGGACTGACTTGGTAGCCTCCTGGAACGAGGCTCGAACTCTCGACCCGATAGATATTTGATTTATTTTTGTAGCATAAATAGTTCATATGAAAACAAAGGTAATTACTTTACTAGACGTGGTATTGTAAAATATTACAAATAATAGGATTATGTAATTAGTAATGATAGTTTCATTTTTGCCAAGACTGTTTGAATGAACGTTCAGCATATATCCTACCGACCCCCCCATATGTAAAGTATCTTAACTGACAAATGAATCATTTATATAATCCATAAAAATGTATTAAATATATGTGAAAAGTAAAACAACTAAAAATGATCATATTTTTATTTGTTATCTTTGTTTTATTAACCACTTAATTGAGTTTAAATACATCTACTGGTTTGGAAAAATACTATTTTCTTCTTCAGGATGTCATTACTAACTAAAAACACATATTATTTTTTCTTTACCAGAATCTATTTTTAAAAAAACAATTATTTAAAAAAAATTAAGTACCTAACTCATATTGTCACTTAATACAAATTTACTCAAATAATTTTTAGGAAAAAAATTTAGAATGGGACTCATAGTTAAATTTAATCGGTTGTTTATAATATTTTGATTAGTTTTACACGTTTTATTTATCTCTAACGATTCCAAATTATTTCATTTGTGACCAACACCGTTCATATGCAAAATTGACAATCCCAATTTTTTATCAAAACCATGACCATTTTCTATCAAATGATTAGAAAATTCTGAAAACCCACTATTGTTCAAACATCTCAAATTCTCCCTTACTCTTATATTAAAATTTCTACCTGTTTTACCAATATAAAATGCAGCACAATCCTTGCAACTAAGTTTATAGACACCAGAATTGTTAAATTTATCATCTTTGTCTTTAGAATTTATGAGTAAATTTCCTATATTATTATTTGTATAAAATGCCGGTCTAATGTTAAAAGAAAGCAAATAAAAATATGAATTTTAACCACAAAGTTGATATGGTTAATTTTAAAAGTATAAAAATGATCAATTTGTTACTTACAATACTTTGCGCAGGAAGGGTCGATAGAGTATGGTATCGTTAAAAACAGTGTGACCAGATCAAATCGGCGTAAGTAATAACCTAATCTAGCATCTAGTGCACGCCACTGCATAGTTGATTAATATGAGATGGAACAAAGGGGGCAAGAAATAAAACAGGGTTTACAAATGACTAGCTATATATTTTAATCATCTAGCAGTAAAGTTGAGTTACATTGGACTTAAAATTAGTCACAGTAAAATAATCTAAATGTATAATTTCTGATTAACACGGATCATTACAATAATATTTTAATAAAATAATCATAAAATAGACATAAAATATCATTTGTGACAAAATAATTTTACTAATTTACCTTGCTCACATCAAATCCTCGATGAACTCTCTCAATATGCTGAGTCGTTTGACGGATCGGTTGCAATATTTTACTCACAAATAATGAGTAAGTGCATTCTTTAATTACCTGGAAGCCTTGTCGAGAGTGCAGTCAAACCTATAAACTCAGTTAAGATGCACGATTGGTAAGAAGGTTATTTGCAAAAAAAAGAAACAAAAATATTTAAAAACATTATAGTTTAAAAATTACTTTATTCTTAGGATTTAATCAAATTTATGCGAGTTGGCAGGCCGTCATTTCACACAAGGTCCCCATTTTTAATCTTACTCAACACTGGTTCAAATGTAAAATATTTTGTATATTTAGAAGCTGTCACACAATTTTTAATGTAAATAATTTATTAGTCCAGTATAAAACAATACTTATTATTTTTATTATATTTCCAGTGAATTCTTTCTAGGTAGGTCCCTTATTTTAATTTTATTTAACTCGTTACTACTATGAACAGGCCATCATCTAATATAATACACTGCATCATGGTTTTAACAAAATAAATAATAAAATGTTTCTAAGAAACTGTAATAATTTATTTGCGTCAAATTAGTGATTTTTTCTAAAAAAAAAAGGTGCCGGAACTCACATCTTGTAAAGTGTTTAATTAAAGAAAATTATATTCAAATCTTAATTTTAAATGAAATTTACACTTCGGCCCGTCCATAATAATGCATATTTTCAAAAAATTTTCCAATTATACAAATTGATTGCAATAATTATGAACATGTGAACATTATTTCAAAAAGTACTTTTAAAACATTGGAAAAACCGTCAAAAATAGGTGCCGGAATGCCGTTTACGTGTATTACGCCAGAAAAAAAGTACTGTCGGTCTCAAGTAGAAGATATCCAACCCGAGTACTTTGCATCCGGTAAGCGACGAATAATATTCCAAATATTAAATTAGCCAAGTCATTTGTGACCCTTCAGCTGCTCAGCACAATTTCTTACATTGCTAAGGAGTAAATATAAAATATTTAATAATGCTGGAAAATAATAACTAAGATATGCCCATTAATTACTTAACTTTTCCAATACTAGAGGAAGTGCCTCGGTACTTCAAAATGCGCATGCCATGAGATTTTCCACTAATGTAAATTTTCATATCCATTATCTGTTCATTAACAATGTGAATATCGCAAAATGTTTTGTGAAATTTCTCGTTAAAAATGCTTATTTTTCAAAAAGACATTCTGAAAACTACAATGTGTTAATAGATTTGTCTTTTGCACACTTAGATACACTAGTCAATCTTTATATAATATTTTGAATCTTTTTGATTAAAAACATTAATTATTTAACATTCATTTTTACTTTTACCTAATCATAATTTTTATGTAAATTAAAATATGAGCATATTTTAAATAATTGAAAGCATTTAAAAAAACTTATAAAAGCAAATATTTTGGAGCAGCAGTTGAAGATAAATTAATATTTCATCAATCTTAACAGAAATATTCTCAAATGTATATTAGAAAACTTATTAAAATTGATCAATATCGCTTCAAAAACTGTTTCAGTTATCTGTTTACATGTATGATTAAGTAAGGTGATATTATAAAAATGATCATATATTTATGTGACCTTTAGTATGGAAAAGATAGATTATTACAATACTAGTAAACAATATAATTCATTGAAACCTTTTCAATGAATATAATTGTTTATATACAAAAGTATAAAAATACAGAATATACAAAAATACAGAAATTAATTAGGTAGATTTAAAAAATATTTCAAATCCTTATCATATGATCATGCATGAAAATTATGTATTTAGGCAAATGTTGAATGTTTTGTGCATTGTTGGATGGCTATTTGAGGATACTATAGAGGTATTTCTATTTGTCTAAACCTGTAATTAAAACCGTTGTGAATATATATCAATAATACAAAAAAACTAAAATGTATTTGTGTACATACAGATCAGACCTCGTACAATATTTAACAACATTTTGTCAGTTTAATACAAAAAATGAACCAATAACAATGTTAAAATATTTTACACACAGATTTGTCATCTCAACGATGGCCCGTGTCCATGAAACGAGACACAAGTACACATGTTAAGATTTTGATCTGAATAAACTCAGAAATCATTGAGATTCATAAAAAGAGACTAATATTCTAACCTGCCTTTGAAACATTTGATTTTACAGACACTAAACCTATGTCACCTAAAACCATTGATACCTAAAACTATTTATTTTGAAAGTTGATAAACAGAATGCATTAAACTAGAAATATTTATTCCATTTTAACTGCTGCTGAGATTCAAATTCACCCAAATGTCGATGATCCATGATCGGGCTGACATTTGACACACAAGTGTAAAGTGAGGAGCGAGATGACAAATCTCGGCAGACTCAGTTCGTGCACGGTGAATTTCCAAAACCAAGAGTTGTGTCCAAAGAATCTCATGAGAGCAAAATATGTGTCTTGGTGAATGTCTAGAGTTGAAAATCTTATAAAAATTTCATTCGTGGACACGGGCCATAAAACCTTTGCAGAAATAGGATTCAACAATTTGCATGCATTTCATTACAGCTTTTAATCAGGTTGGTTAACTAATTCCCTTTCATTATTTAGCGCCTGTTTAATATCCGCCACTGGTTCTACTTTAGGAGAATGGTAAGAATTTCCTATTGCATATTTATCAACGGCATATGAAATAATTTTGAAAGAACTTTAAATCCATAATATTCTGACAACACTTTTATCCATTAAATGTGATACGGTAATATATAATATAATATATACCTACATACATATGTGATACATGTTTTAGGTTCAAATGTGTTGTGTAATAACATTTATTTAAACACATAGCGAGACAGAATCACGATAACAATAGAAAATTATTAATTTCAAAAGATTTGTACCAATGATGTTGAAAACATTATTAAATATCAATCCAAAAATCAATTTATTTTCTATTTAAATACTAAAATTGTATATTTGGCAAATCACAACCAATGCAGAGTTGGATACGAGAATCGATTAAAATTACGAATATAATGAACTCATAAGTTACGTTGAGCTTCAATAAAAATATGTTATTACTTACCATATGGAACATCATCCATTTTATAAATATATAGATGTATTGTTAGCTAAAATAACTTGTTTTTATTTTACTTCTATTCAAATGTTAGTTTCATTTCCTATAATATTCAATTTATACAATATAATCCTAGAATTATGGTATTCAATAATCAATATGTGAAATAATTTCTATGATTATAATGACTTAAATAATAATACTCATTAGTATAATTGAATTCTCAAACAAGAAATATCAAATAAAAAACAATTAGGATAAAATACTCAAATCGGAACAGGTGGAAAAACAAATCACATAAATGAGACTATAACAATGTGAGAAGTAAATATATTCAAGGACATTTAAACTTTTTGAAATTGGATCTTGTCTTTTAGCAAAACCTGATTTTACATACTTCTAAGGACTGAGGTAAAATGCTGTAAAATAGGGAAAAGGTTGAATTGAGGATAACGATACATTCAGAATAATTATATTGCAAGTAGTTTTTTAATTGAATAAGTAGTAATTATTCTTTACTACTGCTTCTAACTGAAGTTTGATGAACGACAATAACAAAATTAAGAAATATAACGTACAACATAATATAAATAAAGAATAAATGTTTTTAAATAACAATTAGATGAGACAACAAATGAAAAGGTCAATAAAATCATTCTAAAAAAATATTCAAAATGCAGTAGAATCTTGTAATTCTAACATAGATATAATTCACACACAGACCAGTAAATAAATAGACATGAAATAAAGTGTACATATAGAAGAGGGGTTCGGAACAGTAGCGGGACAAGGGGCATTCTACAAACATTCTTGGTGGAAACATAAATCCAATAAATTATGACACATTTACGCAACAGTAAAAGTATTTACTATTCAAAAATTTAATCTTTGTGTAAACCAGATGTATTTTTTTACATTAATGCATATAATATTGTCAGCGTTAAAATTTTTATACTAATCTAGTCATATTTTTTAAAAAAGTCACAGAGCTATTTGACAAAGTGATCACGTGGGTGACACCAAAATGAAAATATTGGGATAAGGAATTTGCGTTAGTTCATGTCTATATATTTGGTAGTGTGTGAATTCAAAACTGTTTCAATATTTCATGACTCAAATTATAAATCTGACAGCAATTTTAATAAGAAAGCGAATTTCATTTGTTGAAATTGTGTCAAATTTTAGTATATACAAGACTGAAACGGGACAATCAAATTGTAATGTAAAATCCCACTGTGTAAAATCCAAATTTCACTGTATTTCTAGAATAATATTTATTATCAATAATTTAGTACGCAATAGAACGTGTTTAGGTATTTCACAGGACTCTGGCAATAATAAATTATTAAATAAACCTCTTTGTCTAAATGTTAAAAATAGCGCCCAATGTTACATATTTCCAAACCACTAGAATTTTCATTAAAACTGCATTTATTTTTCAGATACACTCCGGTTTGCTTAATACGAAACGAACGTACAAGAGTGATTATCACAATAAAATGATTTCAACATTATAATTATTCAAAGTTATGATAAATAATGCAATCGTCGAGAGCGGTAAGGGAAAACCATTTTTGTAACACTTAACGGCATCATAATTCACGGTGTTATACCAAATTAATAGAAAACATGGCTGCATTGCGTAAGTTACTTAAAAATGTTTCATGATTTTAAAACATTTTTTAGAGATAGTCTTATAATATAAACCTTCTATTAACGCCATTCTAAAGACCCAACCATTTTATTATAATACTGTTCTAAATAGTTCAAAATTTCACATTAAAAGTTCAGAAATAGCACAGACAGCAATATAACGGTACCAAATATTGCATTAAGAAAACATTTGCAGTATTGTTTTGATTTCAAGAAAGAAAACGTATCCAGAAATGTGTAAATATATCCAAATAATATACAAATACATATTAACATTTATTGTGACTTGATTAAATAAAATTATATAAATCACAAAAAAAATGGAGATTCTCATAGACCACCATGCACAATGGTTTTTAATTATATATTTGTTAATATTAATGCAATGCAAACAAAATGAAATATTTATTTATTATCAATAATCCAACAGCGATATCCGGATACGAAACGAGGATGTTAACGATGTGATCTTGGTGTAGTTATCGAGATTGTCCATTTTGGACTAAACCACGAAAGAGCGCTGGATATTAAAAGCGGACAAATGTTGTAAGAAATATTTTCACACGAATAAAAATATGCTTCCGTGAACTTACACAATATTAATAACATTTTAATATTGCTAAAATGTTTACGTCAATAAATGACGGTGTGTCAAGGGTATGTAACAGTGTTACATCAATAAATGACAGTGTGTCAAGAGTATGTAACAGTGTTACATCAATAAATGACGGTGTGTCAAGGGTATGTAACAGTTTTACATACTGAACATAATTTCTAAAACACTTATTAATTAAATTAACCATTAGATTGTAGCAAAAATATTTGGAAGTCATTGAAATGAAATCAGTCTAATATGTATATCCTAAATTTAAATTGTTCAATAAAACAACCTTCACAATACGCGTAATATGTAAATAACACTATAATATTTTGACTAACTTATTTAGATATATATTTTTATGCTGATTCTAGTTTGTCAGAAATAAAAATTTAATATGGACCTAGTCAAAACCAGCGCACGTAAATACATGTACAAGATAAAATAATAGAAGGTTACAAATCATGGGTATCCCGCATTATTAAATTTAATTAAATTGATGGTGGGTAGTCGGTCACTAGATTACGTAGTATTAGTTAAAAATGGAAATACATATTGCACAATACAAATACCAACACATATGATATTACATTGATCACTTGAGAAAATAGTTTTCGTCCTAATAGTATATACCTACCTATGACCTAATTATCTAAATACAGATTACAATAATTTGCAAAGGAAAATAAACATAATTTCATAAGGACAGAACAATAATCAGATCCAATTGATTTCATTTTCATTTTTTACTGTATAATTTATACTGGAATGTACCTAAACATGTAAAAGCTTTCAAAATTATATTCATAAACACTATCCATAAATAAACATGCTAAAATAAATAAATTATAAATATAGTAAAATATGGTATCAAGCTGAAATGAATATAATGATTAATAATACGTCAAATATAAAATCAATGTTCATTGTTTTCCTGCAACTTCAATTTAGGTGTCACGTAGGCGTCGTGGTTACTTACAATACTATCTGACCTATCCAACGCTCCCGTCTTTGGTGGAATGGGTGGTGGACCATCGTCTAAATCCAGATCCGCATCAGGAACAATGTTCATGAACTGTTCAAGTTTAAAAGTAGAATTCATAGCGGCAACGTAGCCACCATTTAGATCAAGAGACCCGTTAAAGTCTCGAGAATCAGAGTTATAGTGATAGGTGGCCGGGTGGTATTCTTCGTAGGAGAGATTACTGAGAGCTCCGGCCAACTCACTCAGACTGGCCGTGGATATTCCTGAGTCTCTGAGATCAGGCGTGCTGGACTGGGGATTGTTGTCATCGGGAAGCGGGTATTTATGAGATCTTTTGGGCACGCTGGGTGGTACATTTTCCATTGAAGCTCGCTTATCTGAAATATGTTTAAAAACATTTTTAAATTACACCATTATTAACATGTTGACTGCCGATCACGCCATTTCTGAACATGTCTATTAGAATCAGTATATCGCCGGCATTAATCTAATCATTAATATCGCTAAAAAAACTTGAAAACATAGGAGTAAGGGGCATAGCATATAAGTAGTTTAAGGATTACTTAACAAACAGACGTCAAATTGTCCAAAATAATGAAAAATACAGCAATCCATCATTGATAACACACGGTGTTCCACAGGGAAGCATTTTAGGTCCTATATTATTTCTAGTATACATTAACGACTTTTGTAATACGACCCTAAACAATGGAAAAATAATCACTTTCGCGGATGACACTGTGCTCTGCTTTAAGGGTAAGTCTTGGGAAGAGGTCAATACTCGTGCACAGGATGGTCTGAACAAGGCGAAAAAATGGTTTGACACGAACCTCCTATCACTTAACACAAAAAAATCAAAATATGTATGTTTCTGTATTAACGAAAGAACAACACCGCGTCAAAGTCCTACACTCATCGTACATGACTGCAAAGCAAACAAGAACACGGCGTCCGCATGCCAATGTGAAATACTGACAAGAGTCAAAATTATTCAACATCTGGGAGTACTGATCGATGATCATCTTAACTGGAAAGAACACATATCGAACCTAGCAAAACGCATAAGAAAACTAATTTACTTTTTTAAAGGAATACGATGTATAGTTGATTACAAACTCTTGAGATCGGTGTACTTTACACTGTGCTACTCATTAATTAATTATACTATTTTAGTTTGGGGAGGAGCAGCAAAAACAATACTGGAGTTGGCTAAAAAAGCACAAAAAACAATTCTCAAGGTAATAATTGGTCGTCCCTTTAGACATCCATCAGACCTTATATTTAAAGAGTACAATGTCCTTGATATAAGACAAATCTTTATGTTGAGACTCGTTCAATATTTCCATACTAACAACAACTCTCCCCAAGCAATAGATCATGGACACAACACTAGACAAACAACAAACATCTACACACCAGTTCCAAGAGCAACAACGACATTTTATCAAAGATTCTACACGTTCCTAGCTCCGAAACTATACGATACACTCAGTACCAACTGGAAATCGTACAATTCCTTTAAGATTACACAAATATGGACCCAATATATGATTCAATCAGGTAGAGATGAATCAGAAGCATGGATATCCAACAATTTAATATAATGTATACAATTCTTTTAATAATAACTCACTAGTCCTTCAACACTCCCACTCCACATATTTTTATTATATTTTTATTTTATTCTTACTTTTTTATTCATATTTGATTTATCTTTTTATTCCAAACAACACCACAACAGCACGAAAAAAAAAAACTGGCTACTTTAACACAGACTTTAGTCTAGCAAAGTAGCCAGGACAACGCTGTATATACCAGAGGTGAAGTCTACTCCATCCCACACAATAAACTATGTATTATGTATGTTTATTATGTATCCACCTCTGTTAGTTCAAAAATATGGATGTCAAAATATATATAAATAAATAAATTCCCAGCAACCTGTAATTTTTGTAGCGGATGTATGCTTAAGCAATAATATATAATTAACATTTGTTAATATTCCAGAAACATGCCGGCAGTGAATAGGTTAATTGCAATTATTATTTTTCACATTGTACAATAATATTGTACACTCACATTAATAAAAAAAGAACTATAAATAGTTAAAATATAAAAGAACGAAGCAAATGAAGAAGTAACATTAAGGCCCGGTTGTGTGATCAGTGGTAAATTTTGATTATAGTAAAAAGAGTTACTTCGGTGAAAAAAATTGTGAAAACGGGTTGTACGATTGTTGGTAAAAAATATTTGCTTATCGAAAGTACATTCAATAGTAAACTAATTTTACTTACTGATATCCGATGGCAAAACCATCAATCGTTAGTTTAAAATATGTTTAAAAGGTGTTTGAAAAGTCATCCATCACATTGATACTTTTAAAGTTACAGCATACGACAATGAATCATTCAATATTCCACTATTTTAGTGATGAGAGTTTGTCTGATGATGATCTCATTGTTGAATTTACATTATTACACATAGAATGAAAAATTTTCGCCAGCGTATGACAGATTTCGAATGCAGGGGTGAATAAAGTCAAAGATTAAACATAAAATTGTATGTATTGTTGCCAATCGTATATATATTCAGATATTTGATGATTATTTGCCTTGTTACACTATCTTTGACTATAGTAAATTTGACATACAAACGACCCGCATACGTTTTTTTACCATGGGCGGTGGTAAAAAGTTAAATTTACAACTGATTACACAACCGGTCCTAAGAAGGGATTTATCTGAAATGTTTGAACTCAGCATAGTAAGATAAAGTTTTTGAGAACATTTTTTTTACCAAACAAGAAGATTCATTATCTGTATGAGAGATAATAATTGTTGCATATAAGCATGGATGCCGGAAGAATTTCAGGAAAGGAAGAAGTTTAGCACTCACCGTAATCCGGATTCTGCTGACATCTCCGAAGATGTGGACTATATATATTAACTAACTATTTCGTCAAAGATTCCGACACAGAATAGACACGAAGTCTTGAATTAGTATAATATTGTAAACTGTACTGTACATGTATAACCGCACTGGTTAAAGGTCGCCAATCAACTGGTCAGCGGTGAGGCTGTGAAGGGAAGGGGGGGGAGGAAGGCACAGTGCATTATTTTCATTCAATAATTAATATTCATACACATATAAATAAATGTCCCAAACAATAACAACTTCTTAAAATTCACAGAAATTGCAATAATTTCTTTCAATATGATATGAGGAATGGGACGGATAGGACAATATTATGCATACACATTATAATAACAAATTTATATTATATATTCAGATAACCCACTCACCCATAAGGCGTGGCGGTAGAGGTGGGGCTGGAGCATCACTCTCTAGAGGGGGAGGAGAGGAGCAAGAAACATTCTCCAGTTCTCTGGAAATATTCAATTAACATTAAAAGAGGAAACAAATAAAATATGTCACCAGTAGGTTCAAATAAAATAAATCGTTACTACCTCGAGTGTCTCGTAGGTGGGCGGAATGGTGGTGATATTCCATCAGTTGATTCAGAAGAATACTGAAACAAATTTTAATTAATTAAATCAAATGGAAAATTTTCCAAAGAATTTTTTCAACACAAATTCATTGAAATTTTTTAAAAATTGAATGCATTATTATAGTGATTGGCATAGAACACACTTAGTTCCAGTTGACAGATCAGTAATTAATAAATCCGATACAAAACACATGTTCAATGTTCATTCATTTTTGGATCGCTGTATTTGCAAAAAAAATCTTTTGTGCAATTTTAAGGTAAGGTTTAAGGTTTTACTATAATTTGTGCACGGGAGAAGAAAATTATTATAATATTTATAGCATGTATTTGAGTTTGTATCAATTACCTGTCTTTTTATTAATGCTTATTATTATTATTATTTTTTGTTAGTATGTATCTTGTTAAAATTTGTGTGCATGCTATATATTTTTGTGTGCGCAAATGTCGTCAAATTGCGCGCTGCTTAGTTTTCTTTTGAAGAATTTATTTAATGTACATTTGTTACTTATTTTATTTCAAATATGCTACTGGTTTCGACACGTCCGTATCATTTATAAGCATTGTTTAAACTAACTTAAAATATACAAGAACAGTAATTAGGTGCTGTTAGATGGAGGTAGAGGTGGAAATTTGGTGGGAAGGGTAAAAATAAGGGAGCATCGTTAGTAAAGGTGATTTACAGGGCGCTATTATTTTGTTGACAATATTAATTTTTGATTTTAATTTTTTTGTTTATTTCTAATGTTTCTAAAGCGGACAATTTAAAGAGTTTGTTAACATTAGTGTGTTTAAAAGAGGAATTATATTGTTTGAAACAGTGACCTGTTTCTAACAAATGATTTGCGAATTCTGAATAATTATTGTTTTAAAATTTCTAGTGGTCATTCCTACATACTTTGCACCACATTAATTGCTTTCTAAGGTGTATTACATACATTAAATAAACTCTTCAAAACAAAATGTCTAGAAATTGTTACATAGTTAATGCCTAAGAAATACAAAATAATTATTTAATGTTGATTTAAGTAGACATTAATTCAAATTTGTAACTAGATTTTATTTAGTGGCACGACAACGTTGCTATTGTCAAACTAACAACCAAATAGTGAATTTAACTGCTGATCAACTTAATTGATAATTTGATGAACTTACTATTGGCTTAGTATAAAGGTGTAAATCTTCGTAAGGAGCACTGTCAGTCTGCTCCGCTTGCAAGCTCTGCGATCTCCTTTCCACAGGAAGTGGGGGTAGCGGAGTACTGAAAATGAGTACAAGAGATAAAATAAATATAAATAGATAATTTAACATACATAGGGTGAGTCAAGGTAAGTGCATACACAGGGGAAGTGCATCTAAGTCTCCTACTTATGTTAGAAATTTGATTCCAGTGCCACAATATATTAAGAAATATTATAAATTATCATTAGAAATGACATTCCGGAGATGGTGCTGATATTAAGCAAGTACCTTTACAATGAATTGTAGTTTGTGATATGCATATTTATATTATATGATTATTTCCGCAGATTACGATTTGTTAAACCAGACATACTTACCCCATAAATATTACATTGTGGGCGAACTACAACCACTGAACAGATGCACTTACCCCATATATTTTTGTATGGAAACTTTTTCAACTAGTGATGAGTAGAGAATTTAATTTTGAAATGCGTCTTTTTTAAATCATTTTCGCGTATCAACTCTTACATAATTGTGGTTATTTGCAAATATATATACTGTTATAAGTAATTATAAACCATTTGTATTCGATTTTTCAGAAGAAATGATTTAAAAATTCCTGAATTAACAAAATAATATTTAATTTAATTATTGTTTTGATTGTAATCTCAACATTAGTAGTAAGTATGTCGCACTTCCCCTATCCGGGCAGTTTTACTGGATTTTAAAACTCAGCATGTATTACCAGTCATTAAGGACCAAAATTGCTAATTCACAGTGTCATTAAGCAAATCAGTAAAGATGTTTTCATTATTTTAACAATTTGTTAGAAATAATGCAACTAGATGCTCTTACCCCAATTGTGGGGGTAAGTGCATCTACTCGTCCAATTTTCATAAAATGTTTTCAATATCAGCAATCCTAAAAGGTTACATTCTGATTTTTAAATAAAAATTTTGAGACTTAAATAAGGATACGGTTAATGAAACATCTATTAAAGTTTTAAAGGCATAGCATAATATTATGAAATTTGAAAACAGTTGAAAGTTTATGTCGATGATTTATATGTAGTATTTACCCCGACTCACCAACTCTATAAAATTAAAAATAATTATGATAATATTATACATATTGCCAACAGAGCGCAATGTAGACATAATAGACATGGGTTATGCTGTACATAGACTGCATTATGATCTTTCGATTAACCAACGTCTTTAGACAAAATTAAACCGTCGTTTTTATGATTCTACTACATACATATCTAATTATAAATTAAATGTATTAATTAAAAAGATATACATATAAAATCAATTTTATCGAAAAATATTGTTGTTGCTACCGAGATCTCTTCCAATCTGGGAAATGTACATTAACCGATTATGCTACAGTACATTAATGACAAATTTTCGAACCTACACGTTACACTTTCCTAATTGATACATCTGTCGTTCCATAATTTGAAAGCCATACCTACCTGTATTTGAGATTCCGTAAAAAGGAATAGGAGAGGATATAACACCATAATCATACAAGCTCGCCGATTATTGAGGCTTCTAACAAGACTATCCTCCATAATCTGGTTTACTTGGTCGTGCCAAATCTTCTGCGGACGTCCTCTAATTCTGGTGCCATCAACACTTGTGTCATATATCTTTCTTACCACTCCCTCTTTATTCATCCATTCCATATGACCAAGCCACCTAAGTGATCCTTTCTTAATCTCACTCACTATTCTAAGATCAGCTTTACATTATTTCCTTATTTCTTCATTCTTTACTATAACATACATAGATCTGCCACAATATGTCTTAGTTATCTCATTTCCACTGCATTCAGTCTACTTTCATTCCTATTCTGCCAGCTCCAGACCTCACTTCCATACATCAGTGTCGATATCAGAACTCCATTGTGTACCGCTAGTGTTGCCTCGGTTGACAAGTTCCTGTTAGAAATAATTCCATTCAAAGTGCCGTTCACTTCACTCCCTGTCACCCTCCTTTCGATATCTTTTTCAGCCTTTCCGTTTCTATCAAACATACTTCCCAAATACATAAACTCATCTACTTGTTCCAAACATTCGTTATCTAAAAGTAGGTACAAAGATTAGTTTATTTTGAAAATATGAATATTTGCTTGAATCCTCCCAGATTAATATAATACAATAATTTGCCCTTACATATTTATATAATTATAATTTTGTGAATAATTTGTTAGTACAATAATTGGGAGGCTACTGTCATAACAATAAACAATTAAATATATAACCTATATTACGTATCTTTAAAAAATATTTTTGTCGCATTATTAAGAAATGTTATTTTGTTATGTTATTTTATAAGATGTGTATTAAAGTGTTTTGTGTAAAGCTGGGTATGTAGATCGAATGCAGGAACAGAACATAAACTTATATTTTAAATATGTTATTCCACAGTGATGAGCAATTATCAGTGCAATATTATGTTACTCACTTTACAATGCTTTCTGACTGCTGCCTTTTCATTCGTGCAATTGGTCCCAAAGATTGTTTCAACTGTCCAAATCTTTCCAGTAAACGTCTGAAATTATTAAATTAAAATGATATTAAAATACATCAAACAATTTGATGGAATATAGTGGGGTATGTAAATATGAAACTGGAATTTTTGTATAGAAAATTTATTGTATGAAAATGAAACAAAATATTTTATTCAATGTATTGCCTATCACTAGTTATACATTTTTCCCATCTCTTGTGACAATTTGTAGATACCATGCCAAAAAAACTGTTGCTCTTTTGAGGCAAACCAATCATCGAGCCATTTTTGTACATTTTCGTAAGAAGTGAAACGCTGCTCAGCAAAATACGTGTCCCATCGATGCAAATAAGTAGTAATTGGACAGAGCCAAGTCTGGTGAGTAAGCTGCATGCGAAAGCGTTTTCCAACTAAACGCCTCAATCGTTTCCTTGACCGGTTTTGCTGTGTACGATGGTGCATTATCATGAAACAAAATCACTTTGTGTTGCCTTTTTTGAAATTCTGGTCATTTTTCACGCAAAGCTTGATTTAAATCGATCATTTGTTGTCAGTAGCGATTAGTATTACCGTTTTCATCACGTTTTCAGTTAGATCACACCCTTCTAATCCCACCAAACACAGAGCATTGTTTTTCACGTCAAAATCGTCACTTTTGAATTTTTTAAAGTACTGTGATTTACCAAGAGCATACTCACCGTAAGCTTCTACAAGCATTCAATACGATTCTGCAGCAGTTTTCTTTAATTGGTAACAGAAAATCAATGCTGTCCGCAAATCGTAGTTTCCAGGCACAAAATTCGACATGTTCAATGCTATTAAAAACTATGCTGTTATATGAAACTTGCATTGTTATGAGTTGAAAATCTTTGTCATATGTCAAAACAAGAAAATGGCGCCTATGACACGGTTCAACGGTAACTACATTGACAGCTAGGGCCATCTATGGGCAAATACCAGTTTCATATTTAACATACCTGGTACACATTAAAAAAATGTTCCAAACAAAAAAGTGATCAGCAATATTTGAATATATCCAAGAACACACAAAAAGAACAAAGATATTTTTTAAATTTTATTTAATGGAAGTATGGGTAATTACTTCCATATATTTCCATTAAATAAAAAATTTTAAAATAGCTTTGACTCTATGAGATATCTATAATTTGTTTAATAACACTGTCTTTGTAGGTGAAAATCCAGTAATTGTTTGTTCTTGGACATATTTAAATATTGCTAATAATATACCAATCAAAATAAGAAAATATATAAAATTGAAAAATATTGATTTTTAAGGCGTATTCTAGTATAATGTGTTAAAAACATTTTACAGATAAAGAATATTGCTTTAAATAATTTCAAAAAATAATTAGATTCTCATTGTGACATAAATGCTGTTTCGGGGAAAAGAATTATCAAATTTAGTCCATAGATGGCGATAGTCTAGTAGTACTCAAAGCGAGTCCACATATTAACATATATACAACTTTCAAAAAATTTATAGATACGGAGATCGATTAATGGGTGAGAATGGTGAACGTTATATTTATATAAAGTGATCACTTAAGCTAGCCAAAGACAGGTTGTAAGCCCTGTATATACTTCATTAAATAAAAATTTTAAAATAGCTTCGTCTCTACGAGATATCTATTATATGTTTAAAAAAATGATCAAGTGATAAATATTTTTTGTAGAGTATGTAACTTCCACCATACACAAATTAAAAATTGTCCAAACAGTAATGGAAAGATCTACAATAGGAATATCTCTGAAAGATTGAGGACCACGAGGAGAATGTACAAATATACCATAGAACCAAAGTAACAGATGTGACTCAAAAATCTACTTAAGTACGAGATGAAGTACGGTAAGGAAAGAAAGTTCTGGAGTTTAGGTGTCAAACTGATAGAAGAAATATTGAGTGTCCTCAAGCTCCGTGAATCGACGAGATCAGAAAAGTGATGGACAGCAGATAGATAAGTAGGACTAAAGACAGAAATTGATAGAACGTGGAGATTATGCCATACAACATGTACCATATAAAAATAACATCAGATCAAAGGGGTACACCAAATTATTTTTAATTTGTAGATGCATTTCCTTTAGTTAGCAGTGTTACCTATGCAGGGGTTGAACACTAGGGGGAGCGAGACGTCCGTGCAGGGCGAGAGCGGCCTCCAGAAGTCGAGCCTGAGCGGCCAAAAGAGTCTTCAGGCGCTGCACCTCTCCACTCAGTCGTGGCCAGCGGGACACAAACTCTTCGCAGAGGAACGCTTCCTGATACTTGCTCGGGCCACCCATCACGTTTGCATCAATTATGCCCTGAAAGAATATAACATTAAAGGTTTCATTTTTATTTATTTGAATGCTTGTTTTTAAGGTTAAAGTTTTATATGCATATAATAAAATACCGTTTATTCGTGAATGTTTATTCGAAATTCGCCACAAGTTTAAGTTTTGATTTCATGGAAAGTTTTCATACTAAATTATACTTATAAATCGAAAATCGTTACTTGAAGATATTTTTGGACCCTATCAAATGAATTTGTTAATATATTTTTTGCCTATTTAATTTTTTTTGTCAAATAATAAATGTCAGTAATCTGGAAAATACACATTATAAATTAACAAGAAAAGATGAGCAGCTGGCTTGACGAAAGCACACGTGCACCGTTTTGCCTGTTCAAAGTCCATCAAAATCCATTAGAATGTTAATTCACATTATTTTTTCTAAAAAAAGATAACAAATTAATGTAAAGTACTTTTCATTTACAAAGAACAATTGTATTAGTGTGTGTAAAACATGTATTACTTTTTTAGAATAAATATTAATTGTGCCGGAAAACTTGTAGGAAATAGAACACAAACACATACAGAGTGCAAATTTTCATGCACAACATTTTTTTTTACGATATACGATACATTTTTTATGTTTTCCATCGACATGTACATGTAATAGAAATAGGCTTAAGTATATTTATGTACAAAGAAAAAATGGTTTATTGGAACGTATAATGCTTTTAGGAATATATATTTTTATCATATGGCCTTAACAGTATAAGTACGTAAATAGTTATATATTTATAACCATCAAATGCATTCGACTAAGACAAATGTTGGTAATAATATAAAAATACAAAAAGGCAACTACAGTAAAACCGCGATATAACGAAACCCGATATAGCGAAAAATGACGTATATCGAAAAAAAAATCAAAATTTAGTCCCTAAAACCAATTTTTCATACAAAAATGCATTTATATAATGAAATCCCGTTAATGTTTATAACAAAATCATTTTTGTCCCGTACGAAAAAATGCCAATACATTTACGTAAATTCATAACGAAATAAAAAAATATGAAAAGATGAAAATATTATTTTGCACTTACAAAGCCGCGCTGATGCATCTGCCGTATGCGAACGGTTTTATGGCCTTTTCGGCGGTGCGCGGCGGTCGGCCGACAAGGTAGTAAAACAATTCAAACTTCTTGGGTTCATAGTAGACCCATAAAACCATTTGACATAATTTTTGCGGCATTCACTTAGACACGTTTTACGTACGCATACGCCTCTAATATGTATTGCAATTCCAGACCCAAATAGCTGTAAAATACAAAAATTAACAGGAACCCCCCGAAAGTTGCAGAATGTACTTATTGGAAATGTCAGTCTCAGTGTAACGTCTGTAGAGTTAAGTTTGTTCAGCTTTTAACGCGATTATTGCATGACCGAACTGAATATTTACATAAATTCATTTTCGTTTGACAATTGTTTTCGTGTGAACTCGTCAATAATATAAATAATTTGTTAAAATATTTTATGGACTATTTTTGTACGGCATTTTGTATTTCTATTAACTATTGTTTTCGTGTATTTTAAGTGAACAATGTTAACGATAATTTTTAAGTGAACAATTTTAACAATATATTTTGAAGTGGTTGCCGCCATTACCGGTAAATACCTTCGTAATTTATATACGACTCATTTTATAAAAATGCCGCGATTCAACTGTAAAATTGTTATTTTTGAATTATTTTGTATGTTTCATGCCCAAAACTATGTTTGAAGCGGCTCTACATTTAAACATAATTAAAATATTGTTTTGTGTTTGTAATATTTTGGAATTTACCAAAATATCTTCCAATTGGTATTGAATAGGTTCTGTTCTTAATTTAATTCCTTTGATTATCCATTTGCTTATCTGTTTTAATAACAAAACTACTAAAAATATGTAGGTATTCAGTTCTCTATGGCCTTTTTCCTCCTTCGTTCGCAGAATTTGCGATCTTTTTTGAAGCCGCGCAACATTGTTTTGCGACGGTGCGTAACATATAGTAGGTTTTTTTTATTTTTTTCGTTATATGTGGGAATTCGTTATTACGAATTTTTATTTTTTGGTCCCTTGGATTTCGTTATATCGCGGTTTTACTGTAATACATTACAAAGTTAACAGATATAAACATAAACTTTCCTAATTTACAAAATTCAAACATTCCGATATCGTGTTTATAACTAATTTCAAATGACACCCTGCCCACTGACCAATTTAAATGCTAAATGGCATCAATACACTGTTAAAATGTGCATTTTGTACATGGTATTACTTACACTAATGCAATTGTTCTTTCTAAATGAAAAGTAGTATACCTTATGTGTTCTCAATTTTTAAATCTAGGGATGCGATTGCGTGTACAAGTTTATGATTCACCCCGTGCCCGTACCTTCCATAATCTTTCTCTTATAACTCTATCATACTCCTTTTGCAGATCTACAAAGGCACAAAGGCAAAAATTTTTCCCTAATCACTTGTAGAGAAAAGATATGATCCATGCATCCTCTTCTATCCACAATTTTTTTTTTTTTTAAATGTATTAATATTATAAATATAATACAATTTCAATAATCAGAGGATGTATATATAAATATTTAAACATTTGTTTCTTCTCTATGAGAGTAAGACTCGTGTATAGAGAAGGAGTATATTCGAGTTAATTTATGTTTCAGTTAGTCTGTGTACATATTTACGTACATACAAATGCCCACTGAACGTCCCATACTTTTATTTTCGTCACCGTTCATGCTCTTTCTATTAAAATCCTTCCATATAGTTTGCTAACCGAGCTTAGTAGACCGATTGCCCTATAGTTGTTGAATTCCATTTGTTTGTAAAGACAATTATTTGTATTCTCTAATATTTACGAGTTACACATTTTGAAATTTCCGATAACGTAGTTTGCGTTCGTCAGTCTTTTCCGAATTTTATTAAATTTAAAATAAAACATTTTTATGATTCTGACTGATAATTTTATAAACAAAAATAGCACCAATGCAAAACTTACACAAAATGCTAATAAAGGGTTTTTCATTAAGGGCGCTCAAACTTTTTTTTAAAATAAAACAAAAACGAATGAATATATCTAAAAAAAATTTATTATGTTTTGAAGTACATTTAGTGGCAAAATTATGTATGAAATTCAATTTCCCTCGCATGACCACCGCGGGCACGTTTGCAGAAGTCCAATCGTTGAATCCAATTTTCCACCACTTTTTCACATAATTCGGCCCGAATCGCACCAATTTTGCGTTCAATATTTTCTCTTAGCTCTTGTAACGTCGCCGGCTTTACACCAAAGATTTAACATAGCCCCAAAGAAAATAGTCCAATGGTGTTAAATCGCATGATCTAGGCGGCCATTGAACTGGTCCATTTTGCGAAATAACACGCTCACCAAATTTGGTTTTCAATAAGTCAATTGTTGCGTGTGCCGTGTGACTGGTAGCGCCGTCTTGTTGAAACCACATATTGGCCAAGTCCATACCTTGCAATTGAGGCCAAAAATAATCAGTTATCATGGAGCGATAACGATTACCATTCACAGTAACATGACGATTAGCATCATCAACAAAAAAATATGGTCCAATGACACCTCCGAAATGTAATCCACACCAAACAGTGATTTTTCCGGGATGCAATTGTGTTTCGTGAAGCACGTGTGGATAGGTGCCTGGCCAATAACGCATATTTTGCTTGTTTACATATCCATTGAGCCAAAAATGAGCTTCGTCGCTAAAGATGATTTTTCGATGGAATTCAGCATCATTTTCAAATTGTTGTGCAGCCCAATTGAGGAATAGGCGACGCTTCAAATGGTCAAGCGGCTTTAGTTCTTGTATCAACTGGATCTTGTATGGATGTAGGCCAAGATCTTTTCGCAAAATTCGCCACAATGACGTCACAGAAATGCCCAATTGTTGAGAACGTCGTGTTAGTGACTCATTTGGGTCATCAAGAACAGATGCTCTAGCGGCGGCAATATTTTCCTCACTTCGTGCATTTCTTTGTCTCACTGGCACTGGAACATTGTGTAGCGACAATACGCTTTCAAATTTTTGCACCAAACGTTGAATTGTTGATGTGGCAGGCAAGTGATGACGACGATAAAATGGTCGTAATGCTCCTAAAGTTGCGGTGAGCGAACGCGAATTTTGGTAGTAGATTTGAATAATTTGCAAGCGTTGCTCCGGTGTGTACTGCTCCATGATGATTTGCCAACTAAGTACGAGTGTTAACCTCAAAAAAAATTGAAGAAATATGGCGTAGTTTCTTGTCCCTGTTGAAAGAAAGTTTGAGCGTCCCTATTGAAAAACCCTTTAGTTGTTAAAAAAATCAAATTAACACAAATGATTGACGAAAAATATTATTCAAAACTTGTAAATGTTGTTGATATTAAATGTGATGCCAGATAGAACTTTAACGTTGAAAGGTGAGAAATGTCACAGAGGAAAATGTAGTAAGGAGTAAATTGAGTAGCTTGTTGGTGTAGTGGTCAAGACGTTGGCCTAGTATTCTAGTGGTTGGGGGTTCGCGCCTCATTCCAGGACACTAGGAAGTTAGTCCTATTTTCATAGTACAAGCGTTTAGCTTAGTTTGAAAAATAGTATGAATATTGATGTGACATGTATTCCATGAATGAATCTCTATTTTTGTTTTTAATATTTAAACAAAAAAAATATATATTTAAATAAAAGGAAGCGAAGAGTGAAGAAAATAAAGAATAATATATCACAGGCGAGTGTGAAATGTCATTGCGACCACCGCAGAACAAAGTTTTAAAAGCTGGGAACTTTTGTTGGTAAATTCGCAGATACAGCAGAGAAATGGCATATGCGTTATTAAAAATGACACATATGCCACGTAAGACTATTAAATTATTTATTAGTAACTATATAATATATATAAAAAATTTGTTTGGACTGTGCCCGTCTCACTAGAGAAATTCTGTGTCGAGACGGGCATAGTTTACAAGCAATTGTTCAATTAATTAAAATTACAAGTAGATAGAATTACATTTATTACCATATAAAAGGTGTATATGAAGAACAATTTTAAAATTGACTAATTTTTGGATCACTTTTTAGCAATAATTAATTATAAGTATGAATCAATATGTTTGGGTGAATGCACCAATACTGGCTCTACCCACATTACGAATTCAAGTTTTAATATATAGTTTCATGTTCTTGTGACATTTCAATTGATTTAAGTCTTTTAGCATTCTATTAAACAGTTTAGGTCCAAAATATTTGTAGTGCCAGTAAATGCCTGATAATATTTATATTTTTACATAAAAATAATTCAAAATCACCTGTAATCGCATGGAGAATGGATTAATATTGCGCGAGGGCTCCGCAGTATACAGCGCTACCAGCTGCCTCAGCTCCTTTTCTACAGTTTCCATTGTTTCACATGCGTACTAAGCAAAACAAAAATTATACACATGTTAACCAACAGTATATTTTGATCATGACAAAGAAAATAAAACAATAACACAATTTTCATTCTTTGTGCTCGATAAATGGTTACAAACTACAAACATGCACAATTTTAAACCGCGGGTAAATCATTGTCTCATTGACACATATTAAAGTTTGTCAAAGATTTTCGACAGATTACTCTCACAACTTTACAGAGTAATCTAGATCATTTTATTTTTATCCCAACCTATCTAAATAGTTTGAAAAGTACCTCGGTGATTCTCCATTCCAAAAAAGTATGAATAAAAAAAGCAATGCAGATTATCGGCACAGAGTACACAAAGAAAATATTATTAAGGAGAACACATTCTTATTGTGAAGTTGTAATTATTTATAACATAGGTCTGTGATATTTTCAATACTAATTAAATGTATTAATTAGAAAGATATACATATAAAATCAATTTCTCCAGTGTGTCCAAAATTTTATAAAGATTAATTGATAATTCGGTCGTCTGCTATTGATTTACTCAAAGGTATTTTAGATTCCGTAAAAACAAAGTAGATGACTTTCAAATAATGGAACGATAGATGTATTAATTTGAAAAAGTGTAACATATATGTTCGAAAATTTGCCATCAAAAGTACTGTCGCTGTAGTGTAGTTGGATAATGCACCTTCCCCAGTTTGGAAAGAGATCCAGGTTCGAATCCCGGTAGAGCAACAACAATATTTTTCGATAAAATTGATTTTATATGTATGTATATCTTTCTAATTAATGCATTTAATTAGAATTGAAAATATTATTATCTGAACTCTGAATTATTATATTTTGTTATAGTTAACTATTTTGTCATATTATCAAATTTTGGATCACGGTGTGCACGTAAAAAATTTTTTGTCAAATTTTAACGATTGATGCTATTATTTGTGCGCTGGGGAAGAAAATGATAAGAACATTACCACACCAGTATAAGGCTACTGGTAGGGCCTGGGTCCACATTACTATTGTATTAAGACGCATAAATAAGTCAAGAGAAGCTGCATAATCTGATCATATTCTTCACAATGAAAAATGTGAAATTTCACAACTCATTATGAAGGCAGCAGAGGCGTAGGTAGAAAGAGATTATCTTGGCTGTGTTACCTCAGAAAGTGGTTCAATGTCTAAAATGTTGCTGATCTTACGTCTTTCTTATCTAATCAACACACTGCAACGTGATCGCCAACCTTCACTACATGAAGATGAATTCTTGTTTAAAATTGTGCACGCGCTATATTTTTTTATGTGGCACTATGATGTCAAACTGTGTGTGTATGAACACACCCGCAGAGAACATACGTACATTAGAGGGAACATTTATCGTCAAATGAATTTACAAAAACTACATAAAAAAAAAAACCTTAACTCCTTAGCAATCTCTAAACCAATTACAGCATCTTGAAAATAATAATCACCCTCAGATCTCCGTTTAATTTAATGTTTATTAATTTATGTGACAAAACATTGTTCTTGCAGAATTATGTTTTACTGTTGACTTCATATTGAGATGTTTTCTATAAAAAGATGGCAATTATAAAAAAAATCATATTTACAGTGAAATTCATATTTTTTTTACCTGAATAGGTGCAATTTCTTCTACAGAACGCTGAATGACTTCTGACCATCTGAGAATACCAGGCAGCTCATTTTCTATTACAAGTGTTGAACGTTCAATCCATAAACTCTACAAACACAAATGAAAAAAAAACATTATTTAACCATTGCACATTGTACAAGTATACATATATGGATGTGAGGCCTGGAGCTGGCAGAAGAGGAAAGAAAGTAGACTGAATGCAGTGGAAATGAGATCACTTAGGCATATATGTGGCAGATTCATTTATGACAGAGTACAGAATGAAGAAATAAGGAAAGAATGTAAAACTGATCTTAGTATAGTGAGTTATATTAAGAAAGGATCACTTAGGTGGTTTGGACATATGGAACGGATAAACGAGGAGAGAATGGCAAGAAAGATATATGACGCAAGTGTTGATGGCACCAGAAATAAAGGACATCCGCGGAAGACTTGGCACAACCAGGTAAACCAGATGCTGGAGGAAGGTCCTAATAGAAGCCTCAATAATCGTTGAGCTTTTATAAGAAGATGTATGAATGTGAATGAAGCGAGAATTGTGTGTCAGGACAGAAGAGTGTGGCGTTCTATCCTCTCTGCCTACCCCCACGAGAAACGGCATGATGGCAGGTAAGTAAGTAAGGTTGTATATACATAATAACATGCCTAGTGCACAACATTTTCGAGGGGTAAGATACATATTAAAAATATGAGTTGAAAATGTTCAAGTTGCATGTGCCTAATCTCAACCAAGTCAGAGATATAAGGATTAAAAAAAGTTATGTGATTATTTTGATTAATTTTAATATTTTATTGATTTCAAATTACATACAAAAATTTATTGTTACATGATTTAGAGGCTGAAACAAAGATATACAATAATTATTGGATCAATTTTGTAAATATTTATACACACTACTTGAATATTTTCGACTTGTAATTTACTCGGGTTACACCTTGTATAAATAATACTACATAAAGTATTCTTAGAAGCCTGATAAACTTAAAGGTACAAAACATGAAGAAATCCAGATTTTAATTGAATAATTACCAGATATGGGTAAAATACCTTGAACTCATTTTCTTTATCAACGGGACCCTTGTGTTTGGGGCGATCACAATGGAAAGTGCGTAGATGATGGGCCTGATAGTGGCGGCAGAGCACCTCTGGGGCAGCGGGGCCCAGCCCCCCCGCCCCCATAGCGGCCACACCGCGCACATTACATATCTGGATATCTAAACAAAATAAAATTGTTTCTACATGCAAAAAACCGTAAGTATCCCAAATGTGTTAATTAAGACAGAGACTTCCTTAGATTTAATGCGTGCGAGAGACTTAATACTTGTGTCTTTATTTCTTATTCTTCTTCCTAGTGTCTTTTCATGTAACCCTGTTGACATTCTTCTACCGTTACAATTTATACACGTCGGTCCTCTCAACTATGCTCCTCCACTTTTCTCAGCATCCTGCAGATCTTAAGGTTGTCACCAGAGAAGTGCCGGTTCCTCTTCCTCTTCGTCCTCCGACGTGGCCCACCACAATAAGTTTCTCCAAGCTATTTTCCCTTCTCGCAAAATGCCCAAAAAATTAAAGGATTCGTCTTAAACAAATGGTTGAAAGTCTATCCTTGATTTTCAATTCCTGCAGAATGGAGACATTGTGCGTCTCGCCATCATTGGTATGTGCCAACGTGTGTCCAGCACCACATATCAAAGGCATCAATCCGTCTTCTCTCCCTTGCCTTCAGGGTCCATGATTTCACACCATATAAAAATTTAGAATGCACCAGAGACTATATTTTTCTGACCTTCATTGTCCTGGAAATATTGCAGTCTTTCCATATTTAGTAAAGTCCGGACATATAACTTTTCGCCATACCTATGCGTCGTTAAATTTCTGTCTCACAGCTACTGTCGTCAGTAATTATTTATGTACCATAATAATAATAAATAAACTTTCCGTTTCAATGTTCAATGTTAATAATTGAAGCCACTTCAATTTACATTATATTCTACTTTTCTAACATATTTTCTGGTCAAGGACCACAACATTTTGAAAAAAGCATGTCGATCTGGCTGCTAAGATTTCCTCTTTCTTTCTTTCTTTCAAGAACGCCAATGAATGCCATTAGGCTCTTTTACATATTAATACTTCGCTTCCAATTGCAGTTACGAGCTAATGGACATTATTGCAAATCAGCATAAATTAAACCACCTACACAAAATTGTTTATTGAGTCTAATAGAGGTGACCCCTGTCCGGTCCACGCAATATCCAAACACTCATACACAATTGATAATATTTGATTAAATTCAATAAAAAGAATGTGTCAAATATATTTGTGCAAAATTAAAAACACTATTTTTCTATATAAAGATTGGTGATAATCGCATACATAAATTTCAAACAGTGGAATAAAGATTTTCAATAAAATGCCAAAGGAGAAAAATATTTATAAATTTAAAATTCAACTTAGTAAATACGTGCTGTATAAGTTCTATATTATTATATATCTATATTATATTATATGTATGTATATTACTTGTGCATTAATTTGAGAATAAATAATAATAAACTCACATTGACCATCTGAATTGAGTAAATTATCATCTGGAGGCGAATTCTTCATTAGAATTTGTGCGGAAGGAAATTCAGCTTGTAAACGTGTTGTAAATGCTCCAATCCTTTCATATTCAAGACCTCGATACACAAACTGCTTATTCTAAAAATAAAAATAATATTTTAAGTAAAAATAAAATACATATAGGAGTTTCACCACCATTAAAACTCTTATGTATTATGTTGCCTCCCTCATCCAAAATACACTTAGGCTCTGCCTGGTGAGAGCTAAATTGAAGCAAAACGGCTTCCGCCTGCCTGGTGTGACAAACATGCAAAATAGACGTAGGGCTACTGATCGGATAAAAAGGGAGGGAAAAGTATCTATGCACACTGAAGATGCGACCGAAAAGAAGATGCTATCTCACATGAATATTTTGGATAAAGGACGGCACTACATAATAAGAATATCATCTACATTACTGTTCATGTGCAGAACTAGTTAGAATTCCTCTGGATACGATTGAGATATATAGTCCAAATAATGAGTCCAAACAATAATAATAAGCAGGTATGTTTTCCGGTTGAATAGTGAGTGAATATTGTAGAACACTGCCGACTGTTATTATTGAATTATAAAAAACTTTTTTACATTAATTAAATATGTGTACATTCTGTAGTGTGTTTAACAAAACGGATGATGGCGGGCGTAATAAGATTGAAATTAAATTTCATATAGAGCAAGCCTAAGCTGCATTCTTCCATAGACCTAAACACTTACTGAAACAATGCAAAACCCACTTGAAAGATTCAATAAGCAGATCTACTGAAGGCTTCTAAAAATAAGTCAGATTGATAGGGTTACAAATGGTAATGTAATGATCCGGATGCGAAAAGAAAAAAAATCCTTAAAATAATAAAAACCTGAAAATTATAATATTTTGGCAATATCACGAGACATCAATAAAAGTATCAAATCTTGCATTTCATAATTCAAGGCAAAATTACGAGCATAAAACACCCTGGAAGACTAAAAGTCAGGAAGTCGGGAAGTTGCTGCAAACAAAATAATGGTCGCTAACATTCAATAACCGGACAAGCACTGAAAGAAAAATAAGCATTCTGTAGTATTTTTCACATGGAGCAAGCTGTTAAAATTGGTTACTTAGTTTCAAAATGCGTGACATTTTGATTGACTGAGGACGAAGTAGTCTTGAAAATGTAAAATAAGTAAATCCATAAATTTTTCATTTTCATTTCTTTTTATGGTTTCTATTTAAACAATATTTTTAAGAAATACTAATTTATACTGATTAATTTTAATTATGCATTTCTAATATGGTCAATGTTAGTGATAGTTAAATCGTTATTTAAACCATTATCGTGACTGCGATTGTATTCGATTATAACAATGATTGGTAAATGATTATTCTAATTAATTCTAGTAATTCTTTGAGGAATGACTGGTACACCAGAAAGTAAACCTCCAACAGTTAAATCTTAGTTACTAATCATTGTTAAATTTTGGTAAACAAAATCATACCTATATTATCAAAATATTAAAAAATAATTGTGAAACCTACCCTGACAAAAAGAGGAAATCCTTGGCCGTAATATCCAACTCTAAAGTACTCTGGATCGGGTCGTAGCTGAGTGAGTATATTCTCATGAAACCTGGCACGTGTACGTAAAACGTGCGCAAGTTTTCCGTAGTCGTACAATCTTGTTTCATAAAGATCTGCTAATTCTTTACAAAGTGGTATACCGGCCTCCCAGCACTACAAAAGTTAAATAAATACATGTAAAACTAGAAATAATAAAATAAATTATAAAAAAAACTGTACTAATTATAAAACTATTCACCTTTCCTCTATCAAAGTACTGTAAAATTTTATGATAGAGCATTTCTTTCCTTTCCCATTCCGGAATGTTGGGATGGTTTGGATCGGCAACTGTGTTGTTACTGTCCCAACTTAACATATCAGCATATAGCTAAAAAAAAAATATATCATTTTGAAAAATGGAATTTTATCAAAATAATTCATTAATATCATATTTTTTATAAATAAAAATATTATAGACACTTTGTTTAGTAAAAATTCCATAAAAGAACAATGCGTACCTTCATAGTATAACCGGCCTCTGTAAAATTTTCTGCTGCCAAATGAAGATCGTGTAAACGATAAATGTAACGAAGGTACAGCTCTTTCCTGTCAATTTCATTTTTATAGAAATTCTGTAAAAATAAACAATAAACAGAACTTAATCTTTTTTTATCACCATCAATTAAAAATAATTTTCGATTTACAATACAACTAATAATATCTATATACAATCGCTTAATTGGGGCACATCGGAATCGGGCATTTGGCCCAATCAAGCGGCTGCCCCAATAAACCGAAGCGATTGTAAAATTAAACAATGAAAATTTTTCTTTAATAAATTCTTGAACAAAAATATAAACTCTGAAGAAAAAATAATAATAAATTGAAGAATAAAATAATAAGTAGGTATATACAATTTAATTCTGCAGGAATGCATGTATTAAGTGGCTGGCTTTTAATTGTATCCAGCAAAACAATTTTACTTGAATGTGTCAAATCATTTCTTGACTTTTGGAAAAGATCACAAATTTTACAATAAAGTTGATAAAAAGGAAGTTCGTGGCACAATTTAACCTAATTAAGCAATGTAAATTACTGTTAGTTCCTTGAGATTGGTTTCCATTCCTTGAAATTTGGCCCAAATAAGCGGCTGCCCCAATTAACCGGTGGCCCAATTAAGTGGAATCAACTGTATTGAATATATACAATATATATATATATATTGTGACGTAACAAATTTCACTACGCATTCTTAAAATTTTAATTAACTAAAAATTAAAATATTATCATATTGACAATTATTTTTCTGGTGTCAGAAGGGGAGGGGAGAGCTGTGATGCCCCCCGATCGCCAAGAGAGCTAGTTGGTCGTACTGCCAGCCGCTCGCTCGAGCGGTCGGAGTCACGAACTTGTACGAGGCCCCCAGAGTAATCAACTGTGGAATACTACCATATTGGATGTCTGGCAGAGTTTTTAGGTCCTGCCAGACCTATTTGATTGCTTGTTGACTATCCGGAAGGATTTTGGATTGTGATTCCTACCTTCTATGTGGGAAGTTTATCGAGATAACGGACGCTCGGCAAAAAGGAAAAGATCGGTGTGGGATACTAAGTTCTCATCCCGGATTCCGCACATTATCACGGATGTCGGACGGAATGCCATGACATGGGAGTACAAGATAAGTGCCTGGATACACTGGATGCAGTACTGTTAAATTTTTTGTTAAGAAAGATAGGGAATAAAACTTTAATTATAGTTTATTATTTGTAAGCAAAGGGGTGTAAAATCCTTATTTTATTTTTGTTGTTAAAATCAATGCACTTTTATTCTGGAATAACCTTCACATCACACCGACACATGCACTATAAATACGAACACACATTCCTTCAATGATGACCATCAGATGACATACGAGGTGGTCAGAATCTTGCACCGAACCTACATTATCTCTTGTTCTCCCCCGACTAGCCAGTGGAGAATATCTAGCCTCCCTTGGTGGCTGGACTGCACCTTGCAACATATTATAATACTGAATGCCTATCTATCTGTTCTCCATACAATGCTATACCTTTTAACTGATCTAAATCAAATTTTCCTTAATTACTCTTTAGGACCCTGCACAATAAAAACATAGATACCCTCCCCTTTCGCTCTGGCCATCCCACCCACATATTATCATTATTACATTTAATAGTATTACTTATATTGAATGCCATCTGTTCTAAATCTTGTTCAGTTGCACTCTAAAGGAGACATTATGAAAGATCCCCACAGCTATCTATTCTGAAAATTAGATATAAGTCATGAAATATTAACATAAGACGTTAAATTACAAACATTTATTTCATTTTAACAACAGTTGGGGAGATTCAAAATCACCCAACTAATGAACATGATGATAATGACATTGGATGCACGAGCATGAAGTAAGGCGCGAAACGGCGAATCTCTGAGATACAGTGTGTACACAGGGATTACGAAAGCCGAGAGTTATCTCCAAAGAATCTCATGGGAGCAAAATCTGTATCTCAGAGATTGTCTCGAGTCTAAAATCTCCTAAAAATCTCTTTGGTGGACGCGGGCGAAAATATAGTTACCCTACCCCACTCCCCAGATATCTCACCCTCTCTTTACCTGGACCAAATTTTGCATGTTATTATTAGGGTCTGTGCAAAACCCCACTCCTCTCTCCCTTAAACTTCCCATTTGAAATTATAACTAAATTTGAGTTATATTAATTTCTTTCCACTAGAAGACCATGTAACGCTTCTCTTTTGATATAATATTTTCTGGATCTATTTGTTAAATCTGACAATCTCTACACTATGGTGCTGTCTCGAAACATTAAATAAAAACATGGTCAACGCATTAATGATCTTTTTTAAATACACTAAAAAATTCATCAAAATTAATTAATTACCAATAGATTGACAGTACAGGCCATTCTCTTGTCTCGATTCTCTTCTCCTTGAAGAACGGCTCGATAGTCCAACAGACGTTCCAGCAGCCGGGTTACACAGCCCACGAAGGCCGCCCCTGCCTCGCGCCAACCCCCCTCTTCTGCCTGCACTCTCTCCATCAACCTGCAATATTCACTCACTCCTGAGTAAAGTCTTAGGAAGATGTGGAATATACTTACTGAAGCAGACCGAAGACAAACCTACTTAGACTATGATCGTAATTGAATGAGAAACTGGAATTGAATCATCTTGTCTCTTATAACAGAGAATATAGACTACTATAGTAATATTATGTTTAAAATAAAAACAAATTCTGACGTCATTTGCTAGCCATACCGAAGCTATGGAATGTACAAACAAAGAATGGATTTTTATAATTTTCCCTAGTATGCCAGTAGCTAGCTTTAGATTGTTTATATTATCTATAAATGTACGTACAGTAATTCCTCTTTTAATTTCAGAGATTGCATTCTTACCAACTTGCCGCTGTTAGCTTAGTTGACCAGCCAATGAAAAGTTGGTCAATCAATTGCGTTTGAAGTGCTAGAGCACCCCTGAAGCATCGGCCTATCTTTTTCTCTTGTGGAGAACAAAGAATCAAGAAGTGGAATAATAAGTTCTACTTCAAAAATGCATATCAACCAAATCGAGGGATTACTGTATATTAATGTCATAATTTATCAGTTTTCATACAGAAGAATATGTATAAAAAAAACACATTAAATATTTAAATGCACATTAACTAGCAGTAAGTAAGTAAAGTGAACATATTATATAATATATAATACATTTTTACAGTGTTAAAAGCAAAACTCTTTATGTATCACGGTAATAACATGTTTTCTATAAGAATCAATATTTTCTTATTATTAAGGAAAACACATTCTTATTGTGAAGTTGTAATTATTCAGAACATAGGTCTGTGATATTTTAAATACTAAATTAATGTATTAATTATAAATATATACATATAAAATCAATTTTGTCGAAAAATATTGTTTTAGCGTCACGTCATTTTCTTATTCATGGTCATATAAACAAACAGCATTAACTAATACAATAACAAAAAACTAAACACTTAAGGCAGAGTAGAAAAAAAAGGCTAAAAAAATGGCAACATAATTTTAAAATAAAAAGCCAAAAAAAAATTGCTTAATTAAATAAAGCAATTATACAGTGCCGTCTCCTGCAATACTAATACTCACACTGCACTGAGATGCTCCCTGAAGAGCCAAATTCCAGATAAGCATGTAATATTAAACTTTCATAAACAATGAATCTTAGGAATAAACATTGAAAATGAAAATGAAAAATCATTCTTCGATGTGGAAAAATATCTCTCGATGTGCATTCGATATTTCTTGACAAGAATAAAAAATTTCATTTTGTAATAATATATAAAGTATTTCTTACATACCTAAAATGAAGATTCTTAACATTTTATTAAAAAATCTAAATATTGATGAAATTATATTGGAGTTCTGTTGATAGTAAACTTCATAAAAAAATATTGTTGATGGCACGTTTTGTGTTAACTGGGAAATAATAAACAAAATAAAATACTATATTACTATTATTTCTAAACATAATGACGTTAGAAGATATTCTCGGTCTCTGCGGATTTCAACTAACAAAAAATTAATCTAGTACCTACTGACCCCTATCTATTTTTTTCTTAATTTATGTTTTGCATCTTTATTATAACGTATAGGTTAAAGGTTATCATCATCTTCGCTATTGCTTCATTATTTATTAAAAAATATTTTTATTAAACACATAATTCAGCAACTAAATGATGTTAACGTGTCATTGGAGATAACAATTCAGAGCTTAACACGAATATGTTCAAGTAATGACGATCAATAAAATATTAAGTCAATTGTTTTATGTTTAAGATAAAGAATATATTTTAAATAATATACATATTCTAGTAAGTTTATTAAAAAAGTACATTTTAGTTCATTTTTAAAATTTAAAAAAGCAGGTTATAAAGTAGTTTTCAAAAAAAAGTCAGAGGTAAATAAAAATACAGTTCGTTTAGAAAATTTGGGTCATCATATATATAATGCCAAATTTTTAATTAAAAGGGTCCGGTTTAAACGGTTTTGCATATTAAAAAAACAATGGTTAAACGTACATAGTGTTGAACAATCTTCTGTATTCGTCGTCTGCTTTATTATCGCTGAGGAGTGTGTCAAGACGATCCACCAGGGCAGCTTCAAGTCTCCGAGCGTGGCCTGCGGAGGCTCTCTCTCGGGCCATCAATTCAACCAATGCGCCCAGAGCGGCACGACGCAGTTCAGCCACCAAGGTAACTTCTAATAATGGACCGACCATTTCTCCAGCCAACACTAGTTTCTGATCACCTGGTGGGGGAAAAAGCATTGATAAAAAATGTACACAACCTTATATTTCTCAAAAAAATGGCGAGAGCAGTTTCCATTAAATTGGCTGCACTTATTTACGGCTGTTACCTTTTAGGCGATACAAAAAAGGATCTGTGAGCCTCTGACACATTCCAGCCCCAGTCTCACGTGTTCACCCGCATGAGAAGTAAATCATGCCCCATAGGTATCTCTAGGTAGTTACCTAAATGTGACCACATGGACAGCAGATGCAGCGCTGCAGGCACCCGCAGGTCTCCGTGGGCTCGCAGCAGTGGTGCTCTCCAGCCCCGGCCCCAGCTCTCCACCTGTAGAGCTGGCTGACGTAAGAAGCGGACCATGGCTCCTAGGTACGTACTCCATACCTGAAAAGTGTATGCATTTTTTTTAAACTTGTAAAATGATGAGGAGCCGCAATGAGTTCTGAAATTTTTCCCAATCAAATTAGATTCACGTGGGGAAAAGCCAAGAAACTGTTCAGTATTATCATGGGAGAAAATTACATCACATTAGTCGGCATACTGAGGTAGACCAATTGACTATATTTCTCTAATAATAAGGCATGACACTTAACTTGAGTATTTTTAAGATAGATTATTGAAATTTAAGTTAAGTTACTGAACAGAGTTGTAGTAAAAATAAAATTAAAATAATACATAAATAACATTTTAGTATACATATTTTGTATGGCATGTTGGCTAATTCGATCTAGCTACAAAGGTAAGATTATTTTGTAGCTATCTTTAGCGCTAATAATAGCTAATAAAGCGGCGCTATCTTTGATAATTAAAATTTTCCGAATTTTTACGAAAATGTAGGTTTTTACTTTTCATTTATATCAAAATTTATACACTAGATTTGACTTTTATTATAAGTATTACTTAGATTGGACCTTTACACTAATATAAAACTAATAAACTGAATATTATTTGCCTTAATTAAGATAATACAAGCATTATAAGAAAGACCGCGACCATTAGTTGCATTTTCCGCATGTTACAAAATTATTTTAATATGGTATATTATTGTATAAACGACATATATTTTCTTATAATCTTGAAGCCAAGATTACGTCGATAAACTTCAATTGAGACAAATTAACAAAATGTTAAAAATTAATAGAATTATAAATAACCATTCAATTTGCAGAACGTATTATCAATTTTCGACATTTTTAAAATACTTTGTTTTGGCGAAAACATATGTTTTTAAATAATATATTCTATTTACTCACATGCTTTGAGGCTTCAGCTACTATTTAAAACTATGTTTTATATCATAAACACAATAATCAGTTTTAAAATAATATATTTTCAGCCTTATAAAAGACGATAATTTTAATCGTCCATCAAACTTTCAATAAGCCACTCGATCAGGCCATGACGGTCGTAGAATCCGCGTTGCCATTATTTTTGTTTAAAAATGCCGAAAATATATGTTTTCACACATATTTTACCCACGGTATAAATTAATATTGAACTTATTCACAACATTAATAACAAATTTCATAGATTAGATGTTTAAGTGTTTTTTATAATTAAAACTCAAATACACCATAATATAATATCATATTTATTAGTTTTTTAGTACAATATTTTACAGGTGAAAGGTGTAAGAAACCTGTAGAAAAATAACTAGCAAAGAACGGTTAAATTTATTATTTGATAACAAATTCATGCCAACATAATCCCGGCACTTACCTGTGGATCAAATGGTGGTTCTGGTCCCAAAAAGCGCTGTGGCAGTGGTGGAGCCAACAGCTGTAGCCCGCGCAACAGCGCTGCACACCCACTTACACGCATTAACAGCCAATCACTGGGGAACACCTGTCAGTCAAATGTCTCATGTTGTTACTCAAAAAATATTATTATTGTCTACTTCTCAAGTTTTTTCTATACATCATCCATTGCAATAAATAAAAATGGTAATAACAAACCTCAAGTTCGATAAGATTGGTGAAAAGGAGGAAAGTTCTCATGAGGAAATCCTTTAAAGGCTTATGGGCGAGAGAATCACACAATCTTATGAGTTGCTGTCCTTCCACTAGCTCAAGTAGACCGAGCAAACAGGCACTGAGAGCTCCCTGCAAAATGAATAAAACACATTGCAAATTGATACTAAATTATCTATTGGTACTATATACGAGGTGTGTGAGAAAAGTAATGAGATTGGCAACACTGCGGGAGATGTGGTAACGTTGTGTCTACCAGGCTATGCTAAATCGGTTTGTTTATCCCTTCCACTTCCTCAGTCCGAGTTACAACTCTGTACAGTGAACACATTAGTTTTGACAGCGCCATTAGTAAAGTTGTGTTTTCATTGTGCGTCACAGAAATGGAGCATCGGAATTTTGAGCAACGTTGTGCAATAAAGTTTTGTGTTAAACTTGGTGAATCCGCGAGTTGTACTTTTGAAAAGTTGAAACAGGTCTTTGGGGAACAGTGCTTATCGAGAGCACAAGTTTTCCGCTGGCACAAATCAATTTTTGGAAGGCCGAGAACACGTTGAAGATGAACCTCGCTCAGGGAGACCTTCGACTTCAAAAACTGACGAAAACATTGATCGTGTGAGGGCTCTTGTGAGATCAGACCGTCGTTTAACAATAAGGATGATCAGTGAATAGTTAAATTTAAACACTTTCACCGTGCATCAAATTTTGACAGATGATTTGAACATGCGAAAGATTTGTGCCAAAATGGTGCCGAAAAATCTCACAACTGAACAGAGGACATTCGAAAAAACGTGTGCGTTGATCTTCTTGAGAGGATGGCCAATGACCAAGAATTCTTCAATTGTGTGATCACCGGTGATGAATCCTGGATATTTGATCCTGGATCCTGAAACAAAGCGGCAAAGCGAAGAATGGCACACTCCGTCATCTCCTCGGCCGAAGAAATGTCGAATGAGCAAATCAAAGATCAAGACCATGCTGATTTGTTTTTTTGACATCAAGGGTATCGTGCACAAAGAATTTGTTCCACCAGGACAAACTGTCAACCAAGTGTTTTATAAAAGTGTCCTTGAAAAGTTGAGGCAAAGAGTGATCCGTGTGAGACCAGACATTGCAGACAAGTGGATGCTTCATCATGACAATGCTCCGTGTCACACGGCCCTTTCCATCTGTGAATTTTTGACCTCAAAACGCATTACTGTTGTTCCTCAACCCCCCTATTCACCTGATTTGAGTCCTTGTGACTTTTTCCTTTTCCCGAAATTGAAACATGTCCTAAAAGGACGTCATTTTGGAACTCTGGAGAACATTCAAAAGACTGTGACCGACCAGTTAAAAGCCATACCAATTGAAGACTTCCAGCGCTGCTACCAAGAGTGGGAACGACGACTCCGCCGGTGTATAGCTGCCCAAGGGAACTACTTTGAAGGGGATAACATTGTTGTTTGAAAATAATAAAAACTTTGGTTAGTATGAAATCAGTCTCATTACTTTTCTCACACACCTCGTATATTAGAGGTATCAAAAAATAATGTTTTTTTAAATAAAAGATTTGAATGCTTATAATTATTTTTGATTTCTGCCGCTAAACGTTTCAGTTGTTCACAATATACTTGTGCATTTATCGTTTGTCTAGGTTTGAGAGCTTCAAAGTGAATAATGCCCTTGCAGTCCCACCAAACAGACAAATAGATTTTTACATTGTGAGGCCGGGCTTAGCGGTGGGTTTCGCTACCTGACCTTTTGCGTCCATGGTTCAGGTATAGCACCCATTTCTCATCTCCAGTATCATATGTTGTAAAAATTGTGTTTCTGATTCTATTTCCAAAGATTGTTCACGTGTGTCTATTTGATCGCCTAGGTGTTCTTCGCTTAGTTTGTGCGATATCCATTTTCTTTGTCTTCACACCGTGCCGATTTTTTAAAGATGTAGTTGAACGCTTGACCATGAGTATCCAAGTGTGTCTGCGATTTTTGCGAATGGATAAAGTTGGATTGTTTTCGATTTAGGCAGCCAGTATGACGCCATCCACTTTAATAGGTCTTTCACTTCCAGGGCTATTTTTTAAATCAATATTTCGTAAACCATCTTTAACACTTGCGAACATCCAAAACATTTCCCAGTACACCACAAATATTTTTAGTGGCACTTGTTGCTATCTCTTTCTTCAAGAAATGATATACAATAGAACCGCGTTAATTCGAAGTTCAAGGGACCAAAAAAATTTGAATTTGTATTATGAATTAACCCTTAGTCCCGTTAATTTAATTTAACATGTTATCATATGTTATTACGCGATGCAATCGCGTAAAAAATCGCAAATCATAAAAAAAGTCTCTAATTTCGTAAAAAGCATACATATTTTGGCAATTTTGAGAAATCATCTCGAAAATGCAGTATTTATTATACTAATACAAATATGAAACAGATGAGGCTGCAACTATTTTATTAACAAAGCTACCGTTTGTGAAGATTTCAAGAATATTTTCACAATAGATAACTTAAGAATAAATTCAATTACAAAATAAATAGGTTTTATTTTGGAAAAGTTCCACCAATTAAACAATTATTATTGATGGTCGAGAATAACCATCCACACCATTCCGCTGCCAAAAAACAAGTACGTATACAGATGTACATATATTTACGTATCTATCATAGTCCGCAGTCTAGATCATACAACAGTTGCAGATTTTTGTTTGTGTTGAATTATCAAAAAAAATTTTTACATTACCTAGGACTATCTATCAGAGTCATTAACAATCTGTTGACAATTTATACAATAAAAATAAATAATTGAATTTGATTTATATACGTACAATAAAATAATAGTTTACTTAAATATGTATAGGTGTTAAAAAGATTCATACAGTTCATAGTTTTCAGATAATACAATTTATAGATAATCTCAAAATCTCCAAGGACCAATGTGATCATAATAAGAGGAGCCTACTGTATATATATATATATATATATATTAATATTACAGACATATGTATATACATAACACCTTCATAATTATCGATATCTGTTGATTAGGTTTTTATATTTTTCCAGATGTTTTGAACTGACAATTTAGTCTAGAACTTTTATACATAGCCATTTCACAAAATCCTGTTTGGATTCAGCATTGCTAACAAAAAGTAACGAATGTAACAGAAATAAAAAAAAAAATTGAAGAATAATACATAATTGCAGTTTTATTTCCTACAGCTTGATATTTCATACAAGCAATTGTGGGTAATTTTAGAACACTGCGTGAAATTGTAGCAGAATCAGCAAATTTTAATGTAAATTGTGGTAAAATGCAATATTTATAAATTTGATATCACGAAAGAAAATTTTTCAAATACGCATAAACCAAGAAATAAATAAAGTTACTTGAGGTAAGGTGTTATGCAATGTTATTTAGGAGTGTATTAAGTAGATTTGTGTATCAATAAACAATAAATTTGGAGAGACCGGACAGAAAAATAAATGTTAGTAGGATATTGAATTCAGGCAGGAGAATGACATAAGGTGTGCCAATCTGCAATTAAACTATTATTAATTGCACCACAAAGTAATTACATTAAATACACTGCTTGCAGCAAATTAGTTATAGTAATTGATTATATCCAAATAATAAAAATATGTACACGTAAATAATTTTAAAATTCACATACTAAAACAGGAGTGGTCCTTCCGACCAAATTCAACAAAGCATCTATAAGGGCATCCAAGGTTCCCAGACAAAGTATGTCAAGGTGTGCAGAAGGAAGCGGGACGCTATCTCTCGTGATGTCATGCAGGGCAGCCAAAACTTCCCCTAGGAGCTCGGCACACTCTTCCAGCTCATCTCGGCGTGAGAGGTGAACTCGCACATGACGACATATGGCCGCCAGTAAGATGTTACGAGACTCTGAAAGATTAATTAATTGAATTTAAGTTTATTTCATTTATCAATGTTTTGTATACAGGTAACTTCCGTTCATCGCGACCCCAATGAGTGCGGATTTGTTATATCGCAATCTTTCATTAAAAAAATTGTTTTGTATCGGCACTTGTCTGACTTTGACATATGCCAGGAATCGTCATAATGAAAGGTTGCACGTGTGTGCTATCTTTCTTTCTCGCTTACTTACATCACATGTGCATATATGTAAAATTACAAGCGTGACTGTGACAAAAGAACGCCGGTACGGTTGAGCCAGTGCATCATTTGAGTCTATCCTTCAGTGTAGCCTTAGCTGAAGTGTCAAACGTGCGCTAATTAAATTGACAACATATATATATTTTTATTCCTTGTAACTTTTAAAATGTGAAAAATCAGTCGTCTGCAGAAAATGAATTGCCATACTATGTTCCAAGAAAATGACGTCTCAGAACCTGTTTCCGTGTAAAAGTTGAGTGTCAAAATCATTTAAAATGCTCTTTCTCTTCACAATTAATGCCTAGAGTTATTAGAAGAAAACAACAAAGATTAAGAGCGAATGAATGCCGTAAAGCTGGTTGTAATGGATTATTTGACAGTTATCAGCAAATTTTGCATAATAAATGCAGGTAATCTAGATTATTTTTTGCAACGCGGAACAAAATGAATTAATTATGTTATGCATGACCTTTTTTGTTATTAATAATGTTCATTTTATAATAAAGTGTTTTTTAGAATTTTAAAATGATTTTTTTGAATCCCCCGTTGATCGCGAAATTTCGCTTATCGCAACCATGTCCAAAACATATCCCTCGCAACCATATAACAATATGGTTACCTGTATATACAAAATTTTAATATTTTTAGCATGCATCAGTTGGTTAGCCTGCTTTCCACACAAAAGGAATGGCAAAGCAGGCTCAATACTGATTCATTACAGTCGTTTACGCGTGTTTTGAGGGTTCTACTCTAATACATGCTTAAAATTAATCAATTATAAAACTTAAAATGAAATAATACCTTGATCCTCTAAGAAGATTTTAGTGGAGACAAGCTGTTTAGCTGCCTTGAGGCGGGCTCGAGCCAAGGCTGGAGGTGGGCCGGGCTGAGGAGCATCCAGCAGGGCTGCTCCTGCTCGCGCCCCTTCCGCCCCTCCCAGAGCCTCACCCACCTGCTCCACCACAGCTCCACAAGAGCCCAGCAAAGATACCTAGATCCAATCAAATTTAAACACTTTATTACTAATGACAGCAAAATCACGGAGAATATTATCATATTGTACAAATTAAATTAATCAACTAGAATCTTCCTACTACTCTTCCTATTCTGTTTTTTTTTAAATGGAAAGATAACAGAATATAAGTTCAAAACTTATCAAAAATGTATTCAATCGAAATGGTGAACGCGCTTCCCTGGATAGGAAGAGGTTTAGAGGTTCAAAACTAAATATTTTTTCGATAAATAGATTTGTTCTGTATATTTTTTTAGTTGATTAATTTAATTTGTATTAAATACCACAGAACTATGTTCTGAAAATGTAACATCACAAGAAAAATGTGTTCTCCCTAAAAAAATATATATATTATCCACTATCCAGATATATATTATCCACTATCAATTTGGTAATTATTACAAATGTGATTAGGACATAAAAATTGTATAAATTATATTTTTCTGTAAATTTATTGGATCTTACAAATGTGCTTTTCATGAGACACTCTAGTCCTAAAACCTCAAGCATGGAGTTTTTGTGAACGAGTTGAGATGGGAAGCGTCATTGATCGGTATGCATGTCGCAAAAAAATATTAAAATAAACAGTAAATTTTGAGCAGGTGGATGTTTGACCTTTCTTTTCCCTGCTGCCCTCACTGATGAACCTTCTACTCGGCTTGTGATTTCTACAACTGGCCTCGTCTTCTTGAACCTCGCCCGCACTCTTCTCTCTACTGATTACGCCCCACATTGTACACGTCACCGAAGATTGTTATACCCACTCCGTGAATAATTGGAAACAAAAGTCTTTGTTTTGTGCTTAACGAAAATAGATCCTATTTTATTACCAAATTAATTAATTTATTACAAATCAGCTTTAGAGCAGATGCACAATACCTGTGTGGGTAATATGGGTTCAGTAGGCGGCAAGCGCAACATGGATGCGAGGGCGGCAGCTGCAGCTCGCAGGTCCCTCCTGAAACTATCTTCATACTGCCCGCCTGTGGCCCGAGCAAACAGACGACGACTCTGCACTGCGAGTCTCAAAATCACTCCTAGAGAACGAAAACATTTGCGGATGGGTTCTTGATTTTCAGTGCTCAATGCCCACTCGGCGCAGTGCTGTACAGAGCTCAGTAGACCCCTGCAAGAATAATTTTAACCACAGATGAGAATTAATTTGATCCGTAACTATCGAATGGAAATAAAATAATTATTACTTACTTGTATACCAAAGCTGCTGCGAAATGACTATCGATGTATGCATCCATGACAGGCTTGAAATGTTGAAATTTGCTTTCATCCAGAAGGCTGAATATTGAAACTAATACCAGAAAAACTGTTCCTGAATGAGGAGTGCTAAAAACCATAACCATAACATATAATTAGAATCAGATAACACTTAAAAACACTAAAAGCCTTATGTACATTATTCAATTCATATCAGTTTACAATACACTTTTATATTAGCCTAAATAAATTAAAGTTCCAAACCTGTTTCCGTCTTCTGTTGAAAACAATGCAAAAAGAGCATCCAGGACATCTTGAAGGAACTTGACCAGCTCTTCACACAAAAGACGATCCGCTAGACGCAATACTCGAAGAAGGGTCTCCTGTACTTTTTCAGGATGAGCTCGCCATTGAAGAAGTGCCAATAAATCACCTACAAAATGAAAACACACCAATTTTATAAATAATATCAATTATTTTGATAAAAATAACAATACATACTCGTAATAGTAGTTACTAAACTTGAACTTACTATTTTGGGTAAGTTTTGTAGAACATAGTAAAGATTTGATGAAAACAACTTCTTTGCTGCTTCGAGAAAATGAATATGCCTCACTGCTGGACTGCTTGGAGTGATTCGCGTCTTTAGCACTACTTTGAAGATTCAAGTAACTGGCGGTAGTCAATCTGCAATAAATGAAAGTATACGATTGTTACTGTCATGGACATCATATTGATAATGGAAAATAGAAAAGTTATGATAAAAAGTAAAATTGTAGTTATTTATTTAATTCTAAAAATAGTGCATACATAAGCACTCCTACATATACTCTAATATAAACAAGATTAAAGTTTTTTCTTTTACTAAATCATTTCATTTCACTTTTATTATTTCAGTCACTTCCACCACCTATGATAATTGCTGGTGTAATTGGTATCCTTTTATTTACAATGAATTTAGTTTTGTTTACATTTAGTTTTAGTTTATTTTTCTTCAGCCATATTGCTATATTATTTAGTATAGTTGCATAATTGCTTCCCGTGATATATATGATATTGTATTTCAATGCTGGTACCAATTATAAACAAAGAGTTTTACAAATTTCAATTAATATAATCATGTATAATGGTGTACACACCACTACTTTGAAGACACACCTCACACGCACACACCTCCATTTCGTTGTTTTTTAACTTCCTCTTCTATCTGACTATGCAAATAGTGACGTACGTCGAATAGTATCACTGCAAGTCACTCAGACTAATTATTTAAATAATTTCACAATGAGCTCTTTTTGCAGTAAAATAGCAATATCTTTTTTTTCTAAAGTAAAACATAGCAAATGTAATATAACTTTTTTAAATAACTTGCCAGGTTTGCGTGGTATATTTTTTTTACAATATGAAGAGTTGAAGTTATTTAATAAAAAAAAAATAACTCATGAATAGGGCAAAAATGATTTTTTTCCCCCAAAAGTATAGCACTATTAGTTTTATTTTGGACTGTAATTAATAGTAGGCCTATTCAGGGTTACATAACAAAAATTAAAATCTAAGACTATAGATTTTTATAGCTATGGCACTCGGAAAAATGATCGAAGGTGTCAATATCTCGAAAACTTTTTTACTAAGGTCATATTTTGATATTCTGGTATGTCATGAGTTGGCCTATCAGCCCTCCAAGGGATGACGTTGACTTTAAGGACATCTGTATAGTAAGTATTGTGATGATCCACATTTAACCAACTGGTAAAAAAATATGAATTCTGAGAAATTTCTAGAGCAGATGCGGCAGGGTAGGGGTGTAGCGGGTCGGGGGTTGTGAACGCTTCTCTAGACAGTCGGTTTCGGGAAGGTTAGGGAGTTGCACGTGCGAGGGTCGCTTTTGAACCGGGAAAAGAGGCGTATACGTAAACGTTGTTAGGGGTACGAAATCTGATTTTCCTTTTCGAGATTTAAGCCGCGAAGAGTTTAGGGGTGATTGTGTGGGTTTCCGGGACCGCAAAGGTCGTGTTAGAATTCCAAATCGCGAGTGCAGTGACTTCAGGTTCCAGAAGGCAGACCAGGATCGACGCAGACGCTGAGGACCATAGCAGAGGACCCAAAATACTAAGTTTATCCTTTTGCATGCTTGTATACATAATTAAAACCACTAACGAATAATGCAGTGTGATTCGGATCATCGCGTAATTAATCATTCATAAAAGGGGCTGACGTCATCGCTGGACTACTTGATATTTGACTTTATTTAATCACTGAGCTGTTTTATTAATTTGGAAAGCTCACCTATATACAAGTTTTAGTTACATTTAACTCATTATTATACAACTACAGCCTCTCTACAAAGGCATTGTAGGGTACATTATATACATTACATGTTTGATCCGAAGTAATGGTTAGTAGGTAGAAATGATAGAATTTATCTCGTGTTATAGAGAACCTCGTATTATAGAGAACCTCGTGTGCTTATTTACTTTGGGGACGCACAATCGCATGTGTATGTAAATCGTACTGACCTTTATTATTGACATTGTGCTAACAACTCACTGCACATTTTACTTTACGACACATCTCACAAGTAAGACTCTGTATCTATTCCTACATTATGTGTACAATTATCCTTTCGGTTATCAAGCGGAAACCAGGTGTCTCATTCTACCACCCGTCAACGCATATGTGAATTGTAATTTTCCTAAGATGATATGATTGGAAGGAAAAGGTGCTTTTGGAGGCTGAACAGAGTCATTCGGTGGCATGAAGTGTGGACGGGCTAGCTATGGTTATATTGGTTTGGTAGTGATAGCCAAAATGAAGGAGTTATTGAACATCATCGGTCTGCGTAGGGTGCACAAGGCTACAGGCTAACCCTACGTATGTTTACCGTTCATGATCTTTTTCCGATATATAATCTGGCATAAATAGTTTAGTCCGCACTGGGTTGCATCGAGGTGATTCCTGTGTGGTCGCCGTTGCACTCGTACTTCAGCTGTATAAGGAGGATGATAGTAAGATCTCTAGAGGTTAATACCCAGAGAGAGTGTTCCTGAAATGATCTACAATTAGCCGACACGTCGGCAATCTACACACACACACACACACACCAGCATGCAGTGATAATAATCATAACCAATTGTTCCTGGCTCTATTCGAGATGCATTGTTCGAGACACCGAGGATCATCCTGCAGATAAATTAAACTATTCTTCAGACACCGCTATCACATGACGTATGTTTTCAGACGCACCCAAAGGAATCAAGGGAATTTCCTGAGAGTCCTGTCATGTCACACCGATCACAATTAATTACCTTCAGTGGTGGACGCGGCCACGGATTGGCCATTTTCCTACCGATACTGAACAGCAGCATATTGGAGATACAAGGACCTCGGCCATGCATCTTGAATGAGTCATAACAAATGATATTGTTCACTGAGACATCGGCCAATTCTAAACTTTGGATTATCATCATCATCATCATTAAATTTTTGAACGCGTGGGTGAGAGGGCTCGGGGTTAAGCACCCGTCGTCTACCGCAAATAGGCACCAGACGTACGGGTTTCTTAATCTGGGGTTTAGGGGAGCCGAGCGAGCGCCACAAACTGGTGTCTAGAGAACTTATCATAATCACGGAACATATTTGTCAAGCGAGGCAGACACTTAGTATGTCGCATGTTGTTTCACATGTTCACATAATTTATGAACAGCTAGGCGACGCCACGAGGCGGCCACAGTCACGAGGACAAGTCTACGACAAGGTTGGTGTTCTATGTATAATTTCTTCCACACTCTTACATTCTAGCTCTGAATAATACGTACATAATTAGTGTTATAACGGGTGCGCTCGAGTATCATACCACTTGACCGGAGGCTTTCTGTTATTTAGTCGTGTACTATAAGATAATCGGTATATTTATTTTAATAATTGCACTATAGGTATTTGAACGGCTATAATATTTGGATATTTGTAAACTTTAGATGTTTGATAATTGAAAACGCGGGTTAAAAGAACTAGGATTATTACGGACATAACATGGGGAATTTTCCTACCACTAGAACGATCACGTTGGCCAAATTTAGATATTAAGCGAATAAACTAGCATTAAGCGTAAAAACTAGTATTAAGCAAGGGAGAAAGCTAGATCTTCACACTGGCGACGGAAGCCAGGAGGATAAATTAACACAAAATAATATTTAAGTGAGTAGGAGAATTACGGGATCCTTTACACTGGTGCTTGCGGCCAGAAGCGCTCGCACAGGGAAAGTGTACATTCCGCGTTAAGTTAGAAATAAAAATATTAAAACTATATTTAAGTAGACTAGGAATTTTTCCGGTTTCTTTAGAGTGGTGCCGAAGACCAGGAGTAATTAATAGTTTAATATAGGGGCAACGCACCGTGCTGAAATAATTTAATAAAATACTGCCTAACAATTACATGTATCATCATGTATAAATATAGTATAATTGAGTCAGAAAAACAATAGAAAATACCGGATTCTTTACAGTATATATGACATCTGTATAATTGAACTGATTTTTACAATAGCAAAATAAATAAGTTCATTACTAGTAATACTCCTATACAAATTTTTCAAAAAAAGCTTGGGCATGGATATGCCAGTATATCCACCTAATCCAACCAAAGGAAAAAGAAAAAAAAATCAATACACTATACTTTCTTCCGCAAATTTAATAAAAATTAATGTATAAATTTAATCTAAATTAATGTACAAATTTAACCAAAAATGTTAACAAATTTACCTAGCAGGGTCTTCACACTTATAGATGTACAATTCATGCTGACCATCACTGATGGTAGCACCACCTTCTTCCATCAGCCGAGCAAAAGCAAACCCAAATAGTTTCCTTTCACCTTTATCACGTGCTGGAAAATAAAAGTATTCATTTAAATGTGCGTGGATAGGAATGTAGATACAAGCTTGTCTACGAACACATACACAACACTTCTAAGATTCAATCTCACCATCCAATAGCCATAAAATTAATCATATTTTATAACAAATCTTCTGCATCTTCCATGTTCAACAGCTATTCCAATATTATTTCTGACCAAATAAAGGGTTTGAGTCGCATCTCGGACCACCAAATTAGTCTGATTTTTTATAATACAAGCGCTCAGCTTAGTTTAAAAATATTTCGACTACTGATGTGACATTGTATGCATCTCTATTTTTTTTGTAATAAAATCATTTGATAAATTGAAAATTTTGCAAAAATATTTAGGATTGAATTATTAGGGGAGAATCTACCCTGCTGACTAAAAAATGTTGTGATTCCATTAAGAATATTCAGGAAGGATTGCCGACTACTCCAAAATATAAATCTAAAATAAAAACTAATTACTGGAGCAGTGTCTGAAGTCGATCCTGAGATGAGCAGAAGGAAACCTATCAAGTGGTACTGCCAGTCTGAGGGCCTCCTGCCAAGTCGGCTGGTTGTTGTGATACAGAAGAGGAGCATCATGTAGGGAGCCTCCACCGGATCCTGCCGCACTCCAGACACACTCCTGAAAAAAATACATATTGGATAATTAAAAATCAAATCGGACCCCACCTTCTTCTTCTTCTTCTTGTGCCTTATCCATTCAACAGACGTTGACTATCATCACATTGTTTACTGCGGCTCGAAAAAGCTCTACAGTAGACTAGCCAAACCAATGTCATAAGTTCTTTAAACGTGATGTTCTTCCAGTAATCTTTCCCTGCACTATGAGGTACAAAATCACATATTTCTCCAGATATCTCATCACATGTACGAAATATTGAAGTTTTCGGATTTTTATTGTTTTACATACTTATTTTTCTTTATTCATCCAAACCAAAACGCCTTCATTCGTAACTCTATCCATCCAACTTATTTTGAGCATACTTCTGTAGATCCACATCTCGAATGCTTCAAGTCACCTTATCATTTCTTCGGTAAGTATCTGTGCTTCCATTCCATAAAATAATATTGAGAACACATGGGATCTGACCATTCACATTCAAAATTTAAGGTTGAATAAACATTTTTTATGAAAAAAGACTGAAATGATACTGCCTGGAGCAGTAGTATAAAAAATAACTTACTCATCACAATGTTACTAGGACCACATGAGCTTGCATAATGAATGAATAAGAAAAAACATGGATGTTACACAGATCTCTGAATCATAGGAGTATACGTAATATAATATCTAACAACTCTACCATACATCCATATTATTTCATATTTTTCACAAATAAATCAATCAAACATGTCGTTTTCTATTGATGTGTGTTTACGCGCTTGTATACTTCGATAGGTAGGCCTGATATAAAATTTTGAATATGTGTGTTCTTTTTGAGTAGATTTAAAAACAGAAAACAAAAGCGAAGCTGCTTCTGGGAAGAGAGTTATTGTGATTCGGATGGACTTTTTACGGCGGCGATAATAAAAACATTTAGTATATATATTTTCGGATTATCGGTCGTGTAAAGGTTTTCGGTGGCTGACCAGCAGATTTAAGGACCATCAGACTACAAGGAGAGCGACGTCAGCGTCAACCAGCACAAGTTCACAAAGGTTTGTGTAATTTGAATTTACATAGATTGAATTACTGTATTCATCATTACCAATAGAAAACCCAGAACTAGCTATCGAAGTATTTACGGCAACAATATGTGAAATATGATTTATTAACATAAACTTAGTTTAATTGAAAATATATTGATAACGAAAACAAATTGAAAATCTTGCAGATATTGGCATTAATTCAAGAATTCAATTTGCGTTTTTATATATACATACTATACAAGTTTTAAACATAACTCGTGTCGGTAGTATTTTCTATCCTTTTTCATATTGATATATGAAATGAAATAAAAATGTGTGTTGTCATTTGTGATGATCCACATGTAACCAACTGATGAAAAAAATATGAATTCCGAGAAATTTCTAGAGCATATGCGACAGGAGCAAGGGGTGGCGGAAGCCTCTCCACAGAGGAGCAGGGGTGGAGACGCCAGGGGCGGGTCGGTGTTTGTGAACGGTTTCTCGATAGTCGGGTCCAAGCGGGCGAAGAGTCGGGTTCGAGCTTTCGGGATCGGCAGATGGGGGTCGGTCGGTATGAAGGTTACGCGGCCGCGAGGGTTGTTAGAATTAATCTAATGTGTTAAAGTGATAATCGATTACCCTAGGGGAGTCAGTTTCGTGATCGCACGGGAGAGGGTCGCTTTTGAAGCTTTTCTTTTGGAGGTTTACGCCGCGAGTGTTTTAGGGGTGATCGTGTTGTTTTTCGGATCCGCGAAGGTCGTGTTGAAATTCCGAAATCGCGAGTGTAGTGACTGAAGGCAGACCGGGGTTGGCGCTGACGCTGAGAACCGTAGCAAAGGACCCAAAATACTAAGTTTACCTTTTAGCATGCTTGTATACATAATTAAAACCGCTAACAAATACTGTAGTGTGAATCGGATCATCATGTGATTACTCATTCATAGAAAGGGTCTGGCGTAACCGCTAGGCCACTTGATATTTCATTTTATTTAATTACTGTCCGTTTTATAAATTGGGAACACCCACCTACAAGTTTCAGTTACATGTATCTCATTGTTTAGGACCAATTATATACTACTATTGGCTGTGTAGATAATCATGTAACTATGTACGTAATTATTTGTATATTTACTTATCCGCGGAAATCTAGATCTAAAAATCTCATAAATCCTGACGGGCGCATTTTATAGATTACATTTCGATCCGAAATAATGGCTAGTAGGTAGAAATGATAGAATTTATCCGAGAACTTTGTGTGTGTATTTACTTTGGGAATACACAACCGCATGCGTATGCGAATCGTACTGACCTTTATAATTGATATTGTGCTAACAACTCACTGAACATTTTACTTTACGACACATCTCACAAGTAAGATTCCGCATTGATTCCTACATTATCTAAAAATTTATCTTTTCGGTTATCAAGCCGAAACCAGGTGTTTCATTCTACCGACTTCAACGCCTATGTGAATTGTAGTTTCCTAAGAAGATTTGATTGGAAGGAAAAGGTGCTTCTGGAGGCTGAACAGAGTCATTCGATGGCATGAAGCGTGGACGGACTAGCTATGGTTATATTGGGTTGGTAGTGACAGCCAGAATGAAAGAGTTATTGAACATCATCGGTCTGCGTAGGGTGCACAAGGCTACAGGCTAACCCTACGTATGTTTACCGTTCATGATCTGTTTCCGATATATAATCTGGCGTAAATAGCTTAGTCCGCACTGAGTTTGCATCGAGGTGATCTCTGTGTGGTCGCCGTGGTACCCGTACTTCAGCTGTATGAGGAGGATGATAGTAGTGTCTCTAGAGGTTAATACCCCGAGACAGTGTTCCTGAAATGTGCTACAATTAAGCCGCCACATCGGCAATCCACACACATACACACGCACCAGCATGCAGTAATAATAATCCTAACTATTTGTTCCTGGCTTTATTCGAGATGCATTGTTCGAGACACCGAGGATCATCCTGCAGATAAATTAAACTATTCTTCAGACACCGCTGTCACATGACGTATGTTTTCAGACGCACCCAAAGGAATGATGGGAATTTCCTGAAAGTCGTATTGTCATGTCACAACCTCGTCACAATTAATTACCTTCAGTGGTGGACGCGGCCCCGGATTGGCCATTTTCCTACCGATACTGAATAGCTGTCACAACCTCATCACAATTAATTACCTTCAGTGGTGGACGCGGCCCCGGATTGGCCACTTTCCTACCGATACTGAACAGCAACGTATTGGAGATACAAGGACCTCGGCCATGCATCTTGAATGAGTCATAACAAATGATATTGTTCACTTAGACATTGGCCGAATCAAAACTTTGGATTATCATCATCATCATCTTTAAACTTTTGAACGCGTTGGGTGCAGGGTTCGAAGTTCAGGGCCCGTCGTCTACTGCGAATATGCGCCAGACGTACGGATTCTGAATTTGGGGTCAGGGGAGTCGAACGTACGCCACAGTCTGGTGTCTGGGGAACTTATCATGTAACCACGGAACATATTTGTCAAGCGAGGCAGACACTTAGCATGTCGCATGTTGTTTCACATGTCCACATAATTTATGGACAGCTAGGCTACACCACGAAGCGGCCACAGTCACGAGTACGAGTCTACGACAAGGTTGGTGTCATACGTATAATTTCACCCTCACTTTACATTTTAGCTCCGAATAATGCGTACATATGTATAATTTCTTCCACACTCTTACATTCTAGCTCTGAATAACACATACATAATTAATGCTATATCGGGCGCGCTCGAATATCATACCGCTTGACGGGAAGTTTTCTGTTACTTAGTCGTATACCATAAGATAATTGGTATATTTATTTTAATAATTGCTCTATAAGTATTTTAACGGCTATAATATTTGGATATTTGTAAACTTTGGATATTTGATAATTGAAAACGCGGGTTAAAAGGATTAGGATTATTACGGACATAACATGGGGAATATTCTTAACCACTAGAACGATCACGTTGGCCAAATTTAGATATAAAGCGAATGAGAATACCGAACCCATAACAGAGGCGTGCCTTGCAAGCAGGACGCCTGCACAGGGAAAGCGTAAATTCCGCGTTAAATTAGAAATAGTAATACTAAAAGTATATTTAGTTAGACATAGGGAAATAAGAATTCATCACAGGTGGTGCCGGCGACCAGGAGAATTATTATTTATTATAAAACTAATATTTAAATAGGCTTAGAAAAGTCGAATTCACCTCACATTTGAATTAATCATTATTGGGTACCTAATTCATATGTATGAATATGTTTTGAAATCAGACAAAGTACCTACATTTATTTAGATAATCGCATAAATCAATGTTCTAAATTTAAAATTATTATGACAATTCAATTGATTATCATAAATTAATAAAATTAATGATAATCAATTTATTATTTTGTTTAATATTATCGATTTAAAATGCCACGTTGGCGTTTTGGTGACATGTCTGTTTCATAATTACATATTATTTATGAAACAGACAGCTTCTGTTTAAAATGCAACAGTGTTATATATAAATGAAATATTTAATTGTGACATATAAAATGTTTACATTGTTCAAGAAAATGTTGTTTTCCCTTAAAATCAGTAAACAACATCTAATTTATGAAATTTGCTACTAACATTGTGAATAAGTTCAATATTAATTCATACCATGAGTAAAATATCCGAGAAAACATATTTTCAGCATTTTTTAAACTAAAATAATGAGAATGGATTCTACGACCAACATGACCGGATCGAGCAGCGTATTGAAAGTACGATGGATGATTAAAATTATCGTATTTTACAAGACAGAAAATATATTATTTAAAAACGGATTATTGTGTTTTTGATATAAAACTTAGTTTTAAATAGGAACTGAAGCCTCAAAGCATGTGAGTAAATAGAATATATTAATTAAAAATGTATGTTTTAGTGAAGGCTTCAAGATTATAAGAAAATTAAGAATTATAAATAAATATATATAATTAAGAAAATTATAAATAAATATATATAATTAAGAAGATTGTAAATAAATATATATACCATATTAACACAATATTGTAGCACACGGAAAGTGAATTTAACATTCGCTGTCTTTCTTATAATGCTTGTATAATTATGCAAAATAACATTCAGTTTATTGGTTTTAAATTACTATAAAGATCCTATTTAAGTAATAGTTTTAAAAAAAAGTTTAATCTAATGTATAACTTCTGATATAAATGAAAAATAAAAACCCACATTTTCGTAAAAAAAACGCGAAAATTATAATTATTATTGAAGGCGCCGCCTTAACTACAGTGCTCAACATTTTGAAAGAGAGGGTAAAAAGCAAATAAACATTAATATTACCAGAGAGTGCATTCCCTTGGTGATGTCGATACAGTTAAAAAAAAATGTAAGTGTTGGTGCTATTTTAAAATAAAATGATTACATATAAGCTTTACCTCAATTATTGCACCCGAAGAATCAAAAACCGACAAGCTGGCTAACACATTCTTGGGTGTCGGTTTGCCTCCCCTCTCAAATTCTCCCCGTTCCAGTGTGATGAATAGATCATTCCTGATGTCTCCGGGCATGATAACATCGGGGAAACCTAACTTGCAGGCTCGAACCGCCCCACTAGGGCTGCTACTGCTGCTCACGGAACTAGCATTCACTGCGTCACCGCGAATGAGGCGCAACGACACGACCATTCCTGTTCAATATACTTAAATTATTATACAAATGCTATATTACTCATTTGTGAAGCTTTGAAATGTTCTCAGCAGCAGAGATTACAAATAACAAAAAATAAATTTAAATATCACCAAATAGGAATAAATAGTGCAACACTTTATTCAAATGAAATTTAAAATAATCTCCAGAATACACTGTATAAATTACCATATTTTCTAAAGGTGTTGGAATAGTAATTGCACAATTAGTTTATAAAATAATAACATTATTTATCAAATGAAAATATCAAAGGTTTCTTTGTACATTATTCATTCCATGTTCATAGGAATAAAAAATTATTCAGGTAATTAAAATTATGCTCTAAAAATTGGCGATAAAAAAAATTCATAACCTTTAAAATTACTTAGAGAATACGGATTGTTAGCAGGGTTTTATTTGGAAGGGTGGAATAGACCACAATTCCATCTATAATAACTGTACTAATATGAATTATTTGTTTACTGTTTCCGAGGTAAGTTTGTAGAATTCCAAAATCATATATATGATTATTAAGGAAAACACATTCTTATTGTGAAGTTGTAATTATTCAGAACAGACGGTCTGTGATATTTTAAATACTAAATTAATTATATGTATATATTTATAATTAATTATTTATAATTATATGTATATATTTATAATTAATACATTAATTTAGTATTTAAAATATCACAGACCTATGTTCTGAATAATTACAACTTCACAATAAGAATGTGTTTTCCTTAATAATATATGTTGTATCAATGTGTCCAAAATTTAATAAAAATGAATTGATAATTCTGGCGACTGCAGTCGGTTTACTCAAAGGTATTTGAGATTCTGTAAAAATAAAGTAGATGGCTTTCAAATAATGGAACGACAGATGTATTAATTTGAAAAATGTAACATATAGGTTCGAAAATTTGTCAAGAAAAATACTGGCGTTATAGCACAATGGTAGTGCACTTCCCCGGATTGGAAATAGAGTTCCAGGTTCGAATCCCGGTGACGCAAAAACAATATTTTTCGACAAAATTGATTTTATATGTATATATTTATAATTAATACATTAATTTAGTATTCATATATATAAAAATAAAACACTTGATTTTGATTCTACTCGTTTAATTTACTTTAGATGCGTTTTGTCTTGTAAATTAGGAATTATTAATCTAATAATTTAACTCAACAACTTGTATTTATAACTATAATGGAGGACAGTTATACAATTTTATTTGCATAAGATGAAAAGGGACAACATTATTCATCAGAATTCTGAGGATTTCCATACATTTTGAATGGTTTTAATTATTGTAAGTAACCATTCAGTTTTAACACTAATGATATTTTAATGTCATGGGTAATTTATTAAAAAGGACTGCTATATCATTTTATAATCTAAGAAGGTATTGTCTTTGAATGCTTCAATGTGTGAATAGAATCAAAAAAACAAATATTTTATTTTCGTATATGAATTATTTTATTAAAATGTTCCCTTATAATAAGGACTAGTCATTGAAGAATATTAAAATTACTAATAAAGGATGTTATAGTATCAAAAATTGATACCTACATATTTATAACTGCTAATTTATTTTATGGGGTAATGATATTTTATTTCAATGCAACTTACCAAAGTTAGGATGACCAGACAGGGGACTATATTTGTTACTTTGTTTTTTGATGATCAATTCATGAAGCTGATGGAAGTCTTTTTCTTCACATTGATAAAGCTGAAAAAAAACAATTTTAGAACATAGATTAAATAAATACATAAATGGTATCAACATTTTTTGAGGTCCTGCTCAGTACAAAGGTCAACAACATACACATATAAAACCTTATTCAAAATCTTACTAAAACTTGTCTTCATACTAACAAAACCAAAAAATAATAATATTAAACAAATCCGTAAAATAAAAATAAGGAATCTGTGTAATAAACTACAGTGGTACCTCGACATACGAGTTTAATTCCTCTAAGTTAAGCCTTTAAGTCCTCTTTTTGAAATTCTCAAACCAGCCCCGGCTGGCTTTAAATGACTCTTCCGATGCCTCTTCGATGGAAGTCTGCGGGGTTTGCTTCAGCAAATCTCCGTAGATCGCTCTTGCCTTCTCGCAAATGATGGTCTGCGTCAAGTTATCTCCTTGGAGCTGCTTCTCTGTCACTCACACCATCAGCAGTTTCTCCATATTTTCATGAAGGGAGGTTCGCAGCTTGGAAATTATCGTAAGGCCCTTAGTCGGCGTTACACTTGATGTGCCCGGCGATTAGGGTGACGCGAATTTCCCCATATTATGGAGAAAAAAAAAGCACAATGTTAATCCGAATGCGGTGTATTCTGTAAAGGATTATTAGCATGGGTAACAGGGCCGTATAACCAATTAGGATTAGGTGAACATGTTTGCTTTCTTGGGGGATTTAAGGGACATTTTATGACGGTCCAACCCCAAGAAATGCATCTAATCCTAATCGTATACTGTCGGCGACGTACCTTTCCGAGAATAATAAATGGCTGGGAAAATATGTATCTACGACAGCCGTAATTAACCAGCCATAAAATGCACCTGTTCTGAGGAAAAGAGAGCACCGATCACCAACATGTTACGGACGCGCCCCGAGGTCCTTAAAAGGCTGGACGCGGCGGTGAAGAAGACAGTTGGTCAGTTAGTCAGACGCTTGGAGTTAGTAAAGAACACCCACAGTTAATCACTTGGAGTTAGTGAGTTGGTCAGTCAGTTAGACATTAGTGAGTGAGACGGTTAGAGACATGGAGTTAGTCACTAACATTTAGACAGTGACTTGAGACTTAGTCACTTAGACACTTGGAGACAGAAAAAGTTAACTCTCGAGTTAAATATCCTACTCCACCGTCAGCCATCGGACGGCTGGCGACCAGCGCTCGAGATCGGCCGGCATGAAAGGAAGACTCAGAACTACACCTGGAAGGGAGACTCAGAATAACTCGAGCGGAGGTGGAGGGAAGCACCAGTGCTCGAGATCGGCCAGCATGAAGGGAAGACTTGGAACTACACCTGGAAGGAAGACTCTGAATAACTCGAGCGGAGGTGGAGAAAAGCAGTTCAGAGGAGCTGGTGGACGAGACCGCCCACGAAAAGGATGTGTTGCAGAGCGGACATGAAGCCACGGTCCCGCCAGTCGCCATCCGCGCGGCAGACATCGATCGCCGAAGCCCGGACCGAATCGCCAACTTAATTAAGGTAGATTTAAGATTAATTTAAGATTAGAATTAAGTAGACCATAAGATAGGTTAAGAATTTAGCCTAGAATTATTTTTGTCTTCTCGCCTAACCAATTTAATAAAATTGTAAATATTGTATATAATCGCCTTTACTTATTGATTTCCATTCCCGCCTCCTTCTCAGTGATGTTCTGACGATGTATTGACGATACGATGATTGGGCTGAGAGGAAAGCCCGACGTCGTATCACACTCTTTATCGACTCCTTCTGTTTAAGCACAGTACATATCATGGACGTACTACGCCCATACTGCCTCGACAAGTCAACAACTCGAACACCTTGCTCATGTTTTTCTATAATTTCACGTTTTAATTCAATACTCATCATCGTTTTCTTAGCACTTGACTTTTCACAAACTTTTTTCTGATCCATGGTTATAAAAATAAATGAACTACAACTGTAAATGTAAATGTAAACGCAACACAAAACGCGAACACAACTTATCACAGCGGGAGCATGCTGCTAACTGATTCGCTGACCGTGGTGGGCGTGGCCGCGCACGCGCGCTACCAGCCGACCTGCTAAACCGAACTCGTATCTCGAATTTCGCTCGTAACTCAAAGCAAAAAATCACTCGCTCGCCGGCTCGTATCTCGAAAAACTCGTATGTTGGGGCACTCGTATGTCGAGGTACCACTGTATTTGTCCACACTGTAGGTTGTGACATTACAAATTAGGTTCACGTTCGAAATTGCCTCGTCATTTGTTTTAATGCCAATCACAAATAATTGCCCTTACGTTGATATCGCAATCTGTTTTGAAAGTTATAAAAACGGTCACCATCTATGGTTCTTTTTTAAATCAAAGAGCAGAGCTGTCAGATTTGCGCGGTTCAATTGCCGCGACCACAATTTCTAATATGTAACTGTGAGCGATTCAGCATAACCAAAATGTTAATATTTTTATGTTATTCAATCACTAGTGCATAATTTACTATAATTTGTTAATCTAATCGCATGGTGAATAATCTTTATAGGAAACGAGATGTTTCCCTTTGATTTCTTCGCCTACGGTTATTCTCACTATAAGCTACATTTTTCACTCCTACGGTTCACATTATAACCTCGGGCTATGTGATTTTCTACAATTCCGCATACAAATCCAATTGCGTCAGCCTAGATCCTGAGGATCATCTACGATGATAGGCCAAGGAGATGGGTTACTCGGACAGGCATGGACCGGAATGATGCCATCTAGTGGAACATCTTATTGTCACCTGCCTACATCGCACAACGTCAAACTCGCACCCAACCTGACGAAATTAGGATTTGTTAATATGGATTGTATCTTTATTTTAGTTCCTTTGTTCATGTTCCTTTCTTGTTCTTGTTCATGTTCATGCCATTTTTATAATGAATAATGCCATTATATTTATCACCTCCATTACTCATAAATTTTTCCCAGTTTAGGATGAAAGCAGAATGTGACAAAATAAGGTGAGTATGTATTTCTGAGGTGAAGAACCCGCAGATCTTGTGTTCACCACTGACTTGCCGGTGAGAAGGCAGAACAAGGTTTATATGTAAATGCACCACACAAAAAAGCAGCATATCTTACTCTAGAACTTAAATATCTCACCCTTTGATTAATAATCGATTTTTAAAGGAATCCTCACCTTGAATGTGTATTCCCTTTCATCTTGGTGTGCGGGGGCAGCCAGCAAGTCAGCCAGGGACAATACACCACCTCCCAAAGGCCTGCGGTAGCCTTCTGCGCCACCCACCCATCCCGCCCCACCCTTGCGAGCCCCCTCGGCAGATAGTATACGCCCCACGCGCACAATTTGAGCCACAAGGAACAACTCCCTCGCGAGATCTGCATTTCCTAAATCCTATAAGACAAGTGTATAAAATGTAGAATATTGAAAACTGCTAAATATTAATTTATACGAGCAGCCTAAACATTGATGAAAATAAAACAATTATATCAATGTATAATAATACTATTATACACACAACTGCATACTATTATAATATTATTACTAGATTATCCGCTGCAACCGCATGGTTGCAAACGTATCCTCCAGAGACGCAGTACTATGTTGTCAATCTCCAGATTAAAAAAAATTAAAAAATTTGCTAATACACATTGATAAAACCATAAAAAGTGTTTTGATAGGAAAATAATAATAAGAAGAAGTGACAAAGATAAAATCTCAATGCCTTATACGTTTGTCCATCGCCAGAAATTTAAAATTTAAATATTGAACTTAAAATGACTGAGAAAAGCTTAAAAAACCACTGTAAAGGGGGAATAGAAGAAGAAGAAATAGAATAAAGGTCAACGTTTTTTATAAATGCGTAACAAATTTGCTATTAATAAAATTTATTAAAATTAATATCGCACTTAAACCAACTATTTACTACTATATAGATTAAATGTGGCGAGTTAAGGAAGAGAAGATGATTCCTGCCTATATTAAGGTTAATTATTTGGTATTGTTGAAAAAAATGTTTAATTATTTGTGCAGAAATTTAATATCGCAATATCTCATTCCATGTGTCACGCATAGGGATATTTTAAAGGAAATGTATACATATTGGAATACCTTTAAGGTAAATAGGCAATAATAATGTAATTAAATGTATTAATTAGAAAGATATACATATAAAATCAATTTTATCGAAAAATATTGTTGTTGCTACCGGAATTCAAACCTGGATCTCTTTCCAATCCGGGTGATATGCATTAACCAACTATGCTACAGTGACAGTACTTTTGATGACAAATTTTTGAACCCATATGTTACACTTTTTCAAATTAATAAAGGGTTTTTCATTAAGGGCGCTCAAACTTTTTTTTAAAATAAAACAAAAACGAATGAATATATCTAAAAAAAAATTATTATGTTTTAAAGTACATTTAGTGGCAATTATGTATGAAATTCAATTTCCCTCGCATGACCACCGCGGGCATGTTTGCAGAAGTCCAATCGTTGAATCCAATTTTCCACCACTTTTTCACATAATTCGGCCCGAATCGCACCAATTTCGCATTCAATATTTTCTCTTAGCTCTTGTAACGTCGCCGGCTTTACACCAAAGATTTAACATAGCCCCAAAGAAAATAGTCCAATGGTGTTAAATCGCATGATCTAAGCGGCCATTGAACTGGTCCATTTCGCGAAATAACACGCTCACCAAATTTGGTTTTCAATAAGTCAATTGTTGCGTGTGCCGTGTGACTGGTAGCGCCGTCTTGTTGAAACCACATATTGGCCAAGTGCATACCTTGCAATTGAGGCCAAAAATAATCAGTTATCATGGAGCGATAACGATTACCATTCACAGTAACATGACGATTAGCATCATCAACAAAAAAATATGGTCCAATGACACCTCCGGCATGTAATCCACACCAAACAGTGATTTTTCCGGGATGCAATTGTGTTTCGTGAAGCACGTGTGGATTGGTGCCTGCCCAATAACACATATTTTGCTTGTTTACATATCCATTGAGCCAAAAATGAGCTTCGTCGCTAAAGATGATTTTTCGATGGAATTCAGCATCATTTTCAAATTGTTGTGCAGCCCAATTGAGGAATTGGCGACGCTTCAAATGGTCAAGCGGCTTTAGTTCTTGTATCAACTGGATCTTGTATGGATATAGACCAAGATCTTTTCGCAAAATTCGCCACAATGACGTCACAGAAATGCCCAATTGTTGAGAACGTCGTGTTAGTGACTCATTTGGGTCATCAAGAACAGATGCTCTAGCGGCGGCAATATTTTCCTCACTTCGTGCATTTCTTTGTCTCACTGGCACTGGAACATTGTGTAGCGACAATGTGCTTTCAAATTTTTGCACCAAACGTTGAATTGTTGATGTGGCAGGCAAGTGATGACGACGATAAAATGGTCGTAATGCTCTTAAAGTTGCGGTGAGCGAACGCGAATTTTGGCAGTAGATTTGAATAATTTGCAAGTGTTACTCCGGTGTGTACTGCTCCATGATGATTTGCTAACTAAGTACGAGTGTTAACCTCAAAAAAAATTGAAGAAATATGGCGTAGTTTCTTGTCCCTGTTGAAAGAAAGTTTGAGCGTCCGTATTGAAAAACCCTTTACATTTATTGTTCCAATATTATTATTATTTGAAAATTGGTGGACACAAATTTTTTTTTTCAAAACTTAACATTGGTTGGGCCAAAAATATAACAGTGTTCTTCAATGTTTATTTTATTATTTTTCTTAAAGAATTGCCAAATGAATATTTTTAAACTAGCTGTTAAATTATTCACTGAAATTATACATTCAATCCCTAATCTATAAACTCAAACGGAATTGAAGACATAAAAATAATGTCTTTATTCCAGTGTGATCGGGTTTTTTTTTATGAAGACCTCTAGCCATAAAAAAAATTTAAAAATAAAAATTCACACATATATATAATGCTGCATTAAAAAACTTCAAGAAAAAACCTGCCTTCTGAGGATTTGTCATTTCAAAGAATGCAGGGGTAAATTTGAACTAAATTCATAGAGAAAATAAGGAGGGTGGGCTAACGTTTCTAATTTTTATTACCAATTTGCACTCCTGGAGTCAACGAATCCATCTTAGAAATACCAAAACATTGTAAATACTTCAAAACACTAAAACATTTTCTAAATAGATAGCTTCAAATAGAAAAAAGGTTTATTTTGAAGTTCTTACTGTAAAAATTGCGCAGTTGGTGTGCAGTCTATCCAGATAATTATTAAATCCATCCGCATCCAACCTAACTAGGAATCTCTCAGAAACAAAGGCCTGTCTCCTAGCGTCGTACAGGCTCAGCAAAGCTTGCGCTGGCTGGCCCCCGCCCGCAGCGCACTCTCTGGCGCAACACCAGAGATGTGCCGGACCACCCGCAGTAGCAGATGATGTGTTCCCTGAGATGGCGCTAGTTGCAGCAGCCCCACCGTGACTTCCAGTGCGGCGGAGCGTTCCACTCTGGGTAGATATTAATCCAAATTAAACATATTATAACATTGAAAATAATGTTGCAATAATACAGTATAATTTCACAGAGTAAATTTTATATAACACAGTTACCGAACTTGGTTAAAACAAGCATGTTTATAATGAAATCACAACTGTATCAAGCAAAAAACCCTAATGATTTAATTTAATGTGTATTAGAATAGAATAGAACCACTCGTGGTTGTAACGAGTATGCTTCATGGATGTAAAGAACATGTAGTGCCTAGTGAAAAGCTGCAAACATTCATAATTGCTAAGATAGTCCCCAATTTTTAAAATAATAGACAAACATGAAAATATGACAACATAATGTTTATGATTACATTGGATCACGACCCAGTTAATGACCTAATCAAGGTTCGCCCAATATGTTTCTTTCAGCAATAAACATGTTAAAATTGCTTTGGCAACCACTTACGTAATTAGCAATATTTGAGTATGTCCAAGAACACACAATTACTGGATTTTTATCTACAGAGCCACTGTTATTAAACAAATATTAGATATCTCATAGAGACAAAGTTATTTTTTATTATATTTAATGGAAAATATATATTGAAGTATGGGGTAATTACAGGGCTTACGACCTGTCTTCGGTTGGCTTAAGTGATCACTTTACACACATATATATATATATATATATATATATATATATATATATATATATATATATACGTGTGTGTAAAGTGATCACTTAAGCCATATATATATATAACGTTCACCAATTCTCACCCCTCAATCTCTACATTTGTTAAATTTTTGAAAGTTGTATATATGTTAGTATGTGGACTCGCTTTGAGTACCACTACACCATCGCCATCTATGGACCAAATTTGATCATTCTTTTTTTCCTTTTTTAAACAGCATATGTCATCACTATTAGAATCTGATTTTTTGAAATTATTTTAAACCAATATTCTTTATCTGTAAAATGTTTTTTAACATATCATATTAAAATACGCCTGAAAAATCAAAATTTTTCAACTTTTTATATATTTTCTTATTTTGGTATTTGAAGACAGGTCGTAAGCCCTGTAATTGCCCCATACTTCCATATATTTTCCATTAAATATAATAAAAAATACATTCGTCTCTATGAGACACTAAACCTTAAATTTATTTTAGGATATCCTAGCATTTTTGAAACGATACCTTTACTCATTTAGTAATTTAAAAGCAAAATTAATATCAGATAGAAACAATCTCGTATGTCGGAAACATGTATGTTAACGGTGCTATAAAAGAAAGTGCATTACAATTCGCAAAAAAATCTAAATTATTTGTGAGCCAGAACGTGAACAAAAACCCATGTTTTTGAAAAAAAAACTAAATAAATAAATTAGTAGCGAAAGTAGATCAAACCTACTAAAAAATTTTAACGAATACTGGTAAATAACAATCGAGCTTTAAAAGCATCATTAAGTGAGCTGGCTTTAGGGCTAATAGAGCCAGGGTATAAAAAATCATCCAGATGATTAATGTTTAAGGAAAAACTTACTGATACAGAATCCGCACTGGCTAAGTGAACCCTGTAGAGCTTGACAGCTCCCAGTTGTCCGGGCTGCACGGCCCTCGAACCCTCACGCGGCACCAGCTCCAATCCCAGCTTTCTGTTACAAAAGAGAACATAAACACCGTTAACACTATTTCTTAATATTAAATATTTGGTCTATTTAAAAATCTAGATGTGGTGAAGAATTCTAATGTTACGATGAATACTTATTTAATTTATTTAATTAATTAAGGGGGATTTTAACAGTATAAATAATCATAATATTGTATAACTAACATAATATATAGCATATGAAACTAATTATAAAAATCCACATATATGTTCAAGAAAGAGACGTATACCAAGACGAACATCTTCATGGTATTCAAGGTTGTCGCCAATTGAATTCAGTGTTTTTTCATATTTTTCAATTTTGTAAAACATAATTTATTATCAATAAAAGAAAAATGCTTACTCTCGGACCCTGCCGTGAGCAATGGTAGTCGCCGCTTTCCCCGCTTAATATTTTTTTTAAATCTATTTTTCAATAACCAATGTGCCGCCGTTAAATATCAAAATGTTGCCTGAGAAAGTATTTAAACAATTAATGACGAAATCTAAATAGCCAGGTATAAATAATGTGTGGTATCCACCCTACTACGATTACATGTCTTCTCTATAACATGACGGCAGCCATTCCCTATAACATGACGGCAGCCATTCCCAAATGGTTAAAATTTTAAAATCATTTCACACGTATCTAGATTAGCGAAAAAACCATCGGCTGCAAAGCTAAAATTGCCGCAAAATTCGTTTTACAGATTTTTTTTCAGTTCCGATTGCATATAAAAATCTAAAAATTCTTACGTTTTTTTCATAATAAATACCATTTTTGTTCTTACTGCATAAAACGCATATTCTTACATTTTATAAACGATATGTCAATTAAAAAAGTAATGTTATATTTAAATTGAATAACAATTTTATTTTTATGTAAAAGCCCACAAGGGCGTTGATGTAAATAAATAAATAAATAAATACACATAATGCTGGCCCTTCCATTTTACATTCGGGCCTGATGCATTTTTTTTCTATTTTGCATTGGAGCCCAACATTCCTAGTTACCAGTTACGCCAATGCTTGTAATATTCCGGCAGTCATTCTCTATAATATGACGGAAGCCGGCATGGACAACCATAAAAATATGACAATTTAAATGCCAAAATAGTCATAGAAAATTTTAAAAAAGGTTATGTGTCCGATCCAAAATGGCTCGTTTGAGATACAAATCTGTGACAATCAATAACTATGCTCGAATTCGCATAGTGTATGCATCCGGATGCCCCGCAATAGTGTCGCCGGTTATTCACGGAATTTGCCATCACACCTTTGTCCCTCGGTTGGCAGGTACGCCGAGCGGCGTCACTCGCGAATTCGCCTCGCATACCCAAACAGGTTTGGTCCCGGGACCGCCGAGCGCCCGAGCCGGGCCGCCAGACGGGGATCTTCCCTCTCGGATATGCCGAAGAGCCGGTCGAAACGAGAATCGTCGAACCAATCGAAAGAATCGATAATGCGATTGTTATAACCGAACGGCCATTTCCATCCGCGTCCGTGCATTCTCCCGCGGGACGAAAGGCTAAACACACGCGGTTCATTTAGAAATACATACCAGTATATTTATTCATTTTCTAGGAACTCGCGACAGCTGCGGTTGCCTAATAGTTAAAATAGTAACAAAAATAATAGCAAATTCAACCAATTATATGTTTTCTCTGAATTTTTAAATGCACTTACACAATACAGTGTGAGCTTGGTAACAAAGATTAATGTAACGCTGCGTAGAAGACAAAGTGAAAATTATCTCTTCTAATAATGAAAAAAGAAAATTAAGAGAAGGTAAAGAAATAACGGAAGGGAGAAGAGGAAGGAAGATGTGATGGGAATTAAATTCTGAGAAATAATAATAAAATGTAAAGCCATTATAATTATTTCATTTTTTTAATACAGGCGGTATCCATTTTATAGAACTACATGGTTCTATATTTATTTTTTCCAAATAATTGGTCGATGGTTTCGGCCGTCTAGACCACTATCAACTGATAGCCGAAGATCGAAGCCTAAAAAATCGTGTTTGATTTATTGTGTTGATTAGCTATAATAATGTTTCTGATAATAAATTGGACTTAATATCTTCCATCCGAGAGCAAGATATATTTGTAGGTAGAATGATTGGTTCAAATTGAAAATGTAACGGTTCGTAAAAAAAATCTTTTAGCGCAGTAAGATCTTGAAAAGGTCAATTTCCGTTAACTTTTCATTATGATATTTGCACAAGATCAAACATGAGCACCGAGACAGCGGATGAGATTTTGAAGTCGAGATAATCTCTGAGATACAGATTTTCTCCCGTGAGATTTTTCAGAGACAACTCTCGATTTTCGGAGTTCCCGTGCGAGATTCGCCGTCTTCCGCCTCACTGCACGCTTGTTGTACGTCAAATGTCAGCGCAAACATTGACCATCGGAAATTGGGTGAATTTGAATATCTGTAGTAGCAAAACGGAATATCTAAATGGTTATTATTAAATGCATTCTGTTTGTGTAACTTTCCGAATAAATAATAATAGGTATATATGACGTTTGTGCGCCTTGTCGAGTGTCGCTGTCGAATTGAACATCATGTATACGGGTTTGAGACTGTTTATTTCTGCCAGTCTCAAGATAATCTCCGAGTTTATCTCCAGATTAAAATCTCATCGTGTGTATGTGATACTGAGATTTATTTCATCATGAACACGGGCCATGACGCATTTAAACTCAAAATACATGTATTGGTATTAGGGCATGCATTACCGGTTTTCGGCAAAACGATTTACCGGTATATACGACTAAATTCCATTTAAATTTCTAAGTACCGGTAATTTCGGTAAATTATTTATTTATTTCACTTTTTAATGTTTTATTTTTATTTTTAAACTATGATATGAACTATAATGTGACGATATTTGCAGAAAGCAGGATCGTTATGTAAAATAAAAAACCTTTTGATGTAAAAAAAAACACTATATATAAAATTTTATATATTCATATATACGAGTATACTAGCTGACTTCTTTTAAACGTTTCTTACAATTTATTACAATAAGTGATATTTTTGTAAAATAAATAAGTTTTTCTTTTTAATCTGTTATTTTATATCATAATATTATATATAAACTTTTATATAATCATATGTATAATAGATAACGTCGTGTATTATAATATAATAAGTAACCTTTGTGTAAAATAAATATGAACATGTGTAACAATTTGTTTACATTAAAATGTTTTATTTCAATTTGTTGTTTTATATAATATGCCACAATATTAACTTTTTGACACCTTCACAATTACCGGTATTAAATTCAGAGTTTTACCGATTTACCGGTAATGCCATTTTCCGATAAATTTGCATGGCCCTAATTGGCAAAATGTGAGTATATAATTGAAAATAAATTTGTATGCATTTGTATAATTTTTAAATTGAAGATAGTTTGAGGGTGACTTATGGCACATCTAAAATAACATAGGTACTTTATATAAAATAATAATAAAAGAGTAAAATATAAGAAACGTAGAATCAGAACAGTGAAGCGTCCAGGAAGACGAAGGCGTGCCGTTTATTGAGGAATGTATGCAAACGAGAGAAAACTTTTAATTAGGATGATTCAAACCCTACTCGATATGTTTCGCTTTAAGCTAGACGCGGCGGCGCTGGCGGAATAAGAAACCCAAAATCCGCAAAAAGGCATTGACCCCGGCTTGGGAAGAGACCAGACCTCAACCCATTGTGCTGTCTGGAATTACTAAATCACACCCGGGTCGGCCGGCCCCGACAAACCGACATTTTAACTTAACATACGATTTGTGGAGCGAAAAGTGAATTTGAAATTAAGAAACCACGTGTGACGTCATTGTCGTGCCCCGGTTATGCTCCTTAGCGCGATTGCTAAAGGACGCCGATTCAGCGATATGCGTCACACACCAGCGACCGACTCGCGTCAGAAGTCTGCCTTATTTTTTTTACTTATTTATTTACCATTATGCCTGTGGGCAGAGAGGACAGAACGCCACACTCTTCTGTCCTAACACACAATTCTCGCCTCATCCACATTCATACATTTTCTCATACAAGTTCGACGATTATTGAGGCTTCTATCAGGATCATCCTCCAGTATCTGATTTACCTGGTCCTGCCAAGCCTTCCACGGACGTCCTCTACTTCTGATGACATCAAAACTTACGTCATATATTTTTCTTACCATTCTCTTCTCATTCACCCATTCCATGTGACCAAACCGCCTACTCACTATACTAAGATCAGCTTTACATTCTTTACTCTGTCATAAATGCATCTTCCACATATACACCTAAGTGATCTCACTTCCACTGCATTCAGTCTACTTTCGTTCCTCCAGCTCCAGGCCTCACTTCCATGCATTAGCGTCGGTACCAGGACTCCATTGTGAAACGCTAGTCTTGCATCAGCTGACAAGTTCACATTAGCTATAATTCCATTTAAAGCGTCGATCACTATATTCCCTGCAGTCACCCTCCTTCTGATATCTTTCTAAGTCTTTCCGTCTCTATCAAACATACTTCCCAAATACAGAAACTCATCTACTTGCTCCAAACATTCATTACCTACAAGTATTTTGCACGTTGTCTTGCTTTCCTCCTTCTCGAATACCATCACCTTCGACTTGTTGACATTCATAATAAGGTCGCTTTACTTGCATACATTGTACATTCTACTCACTAAGTGCCTCTGTAATTCTTGTTCATTATTCGCCATTAATACTGCATCATCGGCATCATTTTTGCTCCTACATTCATATATTCCAGTTCATTCACGCATTTTTTTTAATATCGGTAAAATGTAAATTGATTCTGGAACATTCCATAGGTTTATATATATTATATACATATTATTTAAAATAGGTCAAACTTAACAGGTTGATTGCCCAAGGACTTAGATGTAAATCCATTAAAGTGTGTTCCCTGAGCCTACACATACGTATACGGAGAGTAACAGACCTAGTCCACAATACTTTATGGGTTGATATCTGACTAAATTACGAGTCTAAAATGTTCAAGGAATATGTGTCTAATCTTAATCATGTCAGAGATTGTAATTATACAATTATTTCGATAATTAAATTGATTCCAAATTCTATATTGAATGTAAAAAATTAAAGATCTGGAATTACGGGTGGCCAGACTATTTTTTGTTAAATGATTTAGGGCCTGACGCAAAGAAATAGATGAATAATGGATAAATTTCGAAAATATTAATAGAATTAAAGCTTAACATAATTTTGTAAACATTTCAAACAATAATATTTTTCGTAACGGTGCAAAATTTGCACATATTCCTTGAACATTTTCAAATAGTAATTTTGTCAGGTATCCACCCTTAAAATATTGTGGGTCTGTTACACTCTGTATACAGTATATTAACCCATTATCCTTTCGTGTGTCGGAAATTTGAAAGGAAGTTAATACATTACGTTGGAGCGATATGTCGATTTCCTTTAAAGTATACGAATTAGGTGGAAGTGTGACCTTTTGTTCTGAAGATAAAAATTTAAAATAAAAAAAAAAACGTATGACAATTTCTACTGTCATTTAAAGACAGTAATTTATACATTTTAAAACTAATGCTGCTGAACTAGATAATTATTAAAATTATGACTCATGTACGTCTTTCGCACCCGTCTTAAGACGGATTTTGAATACTAGTTGAACAATATTTACAACTGCTTATTGAATTTTCAAACATTTTTTGGCCTCGCGACGAATTGAAACATTTAAGGGCGCGCTTTCAAAAATAATAGATATTTTCGCGTTTTTTACAAAAATGTCCGTTTTGATTATTCATTTATATCAGAAGTTATACACTATATTTGACTTTTTTTTAAATTATTACTTAGATATAACCTTGCCACTAATGTAAAACTAATAAACTGAATGTTATTTGCTATTACAAGCATTATAAGAAAGACCGCGACCATTAAATTTATTTTCCGCGTGTCACAAAATTGCTTTAATATAGAAAGTTCTTCCATACACGAAATATATTTTCTTATAATCTTGAAGCCAAGATTATGGAAACAAATCTGCATTGAACCAAATTAGCTAAATGTTAAAAATTAATAGAGTTATAAACCATTCAATTTGCAGTACATATGATCAAATTTCGACGTTTTTAAAACACTTTGTGTTAGTGAATACAAATTATTTAAAAATATATATATTATATTTACTTACACGCTTTGAAGCTTCAGATACTATTTAAAATCAAGTTTTATATCAAAAACATAATAATTTCTTACTAAATAATATTTATATCAATCCTATTAATGTGTTTTTCAATCGACGATTTTAAATTTTTTTAAAACCCCATTGAATAGACTTATTCCCCTTTTTTTATTGTTAAGGAGAACACGTTACTATTGTGAAGTTGCAGTTTATCAGAACATAATTCAATGCAGCGGTGGGCTGCCAATACGTTAACAAGGGGCTCGCTTAATATCAGAACTATTCGCGGTGTTCCAGGGAAGAGGTGGATTTTTTTTATTATTCTTAAATAAATATAAACAATAATTATTAAAGTAATCGAATATTACCAATTATACTTACGCAATATACCTTAAAACAATTCATATCATATGTGAAAAATGTACTTGCCTACCATATATTGCAAGAGTTAATAATTCCAAGATTGACGCAGAAATAGGTACCTACTAATCTTTTCGCTCCAATTCCATGTTTCAAAACAGAACACTGGATTGAAACTGAAGTTCTCCTTAGTAAATTATGGTACAAAGTAATAAATATAAAGAAATGTCGTTCTCAAAACTGTGCACAATCACGGTAAAGGAAAAAATGTACACGTGTGAAGTATGAAGGATAATCGTTCACAAAAATGCTGCGTTGAACATCTAAAAACATTGGGAAGCAATATGTATCAAACTATAGACTATAGACAAAAAAGCTGCTAATACATGTATTTTATGAAAAATTTCAAAAACGGCAAAAAAGTCTTGTTTCATAAAACATTTAAACCATCTACAGTTAGGTACTGATTTGATCTCAAAATATTGATTTTTCTTAATTTAACAAGGGGCGCGCCGTCCTAGGTCAAATTTAGCAAGGGGCTCGGGCGAGCCCCCTCCAGCCCATCCCTGGTCCTATAATATTTTTATTTAAATTACTTAACTAGAAAGATATAATATGCTGCAACGTACAGGTAATCCACCTCTGATATATAAAGCATTGTCCTGGCTACTTTGCTAAACTACCGTCTGTGTTAAAGTAGCCAGTTTTTTTCCGTGCTGTTGTAGTGTTATTTAATAAAAATTTTAAATAATCAGATTCAACAGAGATATAAAAAAAATATATAGACAATAAATATGTGTAGTGAATGTGTTGTAAATCTACGGTGAATTATTAATGTTTTGTATTGTGATTAAATTGGAATGTTGAACAGCGATGCTTCTGACTGGTTTCTACCCAATTGAGTCGTGTATTGAGTCCATATTTGCGTGATTTTTTTTTGTTAGTGAACAATTTCCAGTTATTCCATTTTTAAAAAACTATCACCTTTATATTGCTGTCGCAATCTCAAATACCTTCGAGTAATATACACTAGGAGACGCCAGAAATTAAATTAATTCATTTTTATTAAATTTGAATAAACCTTGATACAACTCATATATTTTTATCCCGGTGGTAGCTACTAAAATATTTTTTCGATAAATTGATTTTTTCTGTATATCTATCTTTCTAGTTGTTACATTTAATTTGTATCAAAACAACACAGAACTGTGTTCTAAAAAAAATCTACAACATCACAACAATAATGTGTTCTCTTTAAAAAATAAAAATAATTTTAGTTCCATATCTGTACAGTTGGTTCACAGCAATTTTAGCTAATTGTACGTGTCGTTAAATTTCCTGGTCACTGTCACCTGTGTTCTTCCAACTGACGCCCTCACATTCTGCTATTTGAAAAGTTCGTTGCGATGCATTAGCGCGATCCGCAACCGGTATTTTGGTTTTAGACCGATTTATTTCTAAACCAAACTGCTCGCTCGCGAATTCTATTTTTTGTAAAATTATTTCCAATTCAATCTCTGTGTTGTCTTTATTGTATTATCTTTGTTCGGAGAAGTCAAAATTCATAGTGAATTATCAAGGAAATCAAGTCGTCGATCGGTCGTGTGGCCGACAATTTTTGTAGAACACTAGAACAGTGTAACCGCAGAGTGAAGAATAACTCTGTATACCTTCTGCGGTGTTTGTTAACGGGCCATCGCAATGTACGGTCGTATCCGTCGTGTTCAGAATATTAAGTGATTTTAAACGCGTTTAGCATTTCCACGTAATGACCAAATAATTTGAACGCGTACTTTCCGGCGAATGATACACGGGTTCATCACTAACAACGGTTTCTTTGTACGTCTGTGTATAAGTGACTTCGCCCTCAACCTAGGGCAGACTGTTGTAATGACACGTTTACACAAAAGTCGGTAACTTCTGAAGACAAGTTTTGATCGAAGATTGATGAAAAATGTAAATTAAAACATTCGATACTGATCGAAAAAATTAAATCGACGTGCGCCATTCGCACAAGAAAAGACATGGCGAATTTATCTTTCAAAGTTTCAAAGTTGTAAGGGCGTACTTTCAAAAATAATTCATATTTTCGCGTTTTTTACGAAAATGTGGGTTTTTATTATTCATTTATATCATTATAGATTAGACTTTTTTTATAACTATTATTTAGATAGGGCCCTTACACTAATGTAAAACTAATATACTGAATGTTAATTGCCATAATTAACAAAATACAAGTATCATCAGAAAGACCGCAAATGTTAAATTTATTTTCCGCGTGCTACAAAATTGCCTTAATATGGAAAATTCTTGGATATACGCGTTTTTTATTGTTTTTATCATTTCATATTGCCGATATTAAACAAGAATATATAATATCCAAGAATTTTCCATATTAAGGCTATTTTGTGGCACGCGGAAAATGAATTTAATGATCTCGGTCTTTCTTATAATGCTTGTACTTACTTAATTATAGGAAATAACATTCAGTTTATTAATTTTACATTAGTTTAAGGTTCTATCTAAGTACTAGTTTTAAAAAAAGTGTAATTTAATGTATAACTTCTGATATACCCACATATTCGTAAAACCGCGAAAACATAAATTACTTTTGAAAGGAAAGCCATCAAAGAAGGTAGACATCATGTTAATAATAATATAAACAATATAAAATAAATATCAGATTTCACTTTCGGATAGTGAAAATAATGATAATACGGATGTGAAATTGAGGAGACAATCTCAAATTCCTTAACCAAGTTTAGTGCGCATTATGAATTTATAATTCGCAATAACAACTGTGAACATACGTCAAAAATGTGATTCGTTGTAAGTCACGCGACAGATTTTAAATTGAATAAATGTAATTTAATCTGCATTTTTTTTTTGTATTATTAGTTTGATTTATCCATTTTTTCCACGGGTCCTTGTGCAAGGTATACAGGACACGAAATAGATTCCTCTCTTTATTGTTTATTTTATTTTATTACGGACACTGATCGCGGCCGACAGCCGATAGGCGCAAATTATATTGCAGTACGCAAAGCATTGAAAACTTGCCATAAACAAAATAGCGGAAAAATACACGAATTTCCAAATGCAACAGTCAAAAGTTTTACAGAACTGCCTGCCTTCTATTTGCATCAAATTAGCGAAAGTAAAAAAAAATACCACTAGTAAATCGGTAGATAACGAGGAGCTATAATAACGTACTGACATAATATCTTAAAAGTGTAAATAGCGCGGCTGTGAACTGTGATAATCATGAGTGATAAGCATTATATATATAGGGGGTGAAGAGAGATAAGAAACAGGATTGTTGTAAAAATAATAAATACTCAAGTCCATGGGTCACAGGACCTTTGCAAGAAAATGACTAAAAATGAACGTAGACAAACTCACACGTACATAATTCTACACAATTGCTACATACATACATACAAACAATATAAATAAACCAAACCGCAATTCCAGGAATTTTTGAATTTCGGAGAAGCCGAAAGTAACTACCTTAAACCGTGAAAGTCGTGAAGGGAATTTCAACTTCAACCCACAAGACAATGAATGACAACTCACAAGAAATAACTCATCTAAAATTTCACATAGATACGCACGTAGCGAATTCTTTCAACGGCCAAACATTTTCAAAATGATACTCATTCTTTTAAAATTACCAAAATTAACTTTTTGGTTAAAATTCATTATTTTTATTTGTTAACTTTGTTTCATTAACCACTTATTGATAATAATAAAAATGATTATTGGCGTAGGATTTTATACATAAATAACTTTTCGAATCACCTAAACACCTATCACGAAATATTAGTCCGGCATTTTATACAAATAATAATATAAGATAGGAAATTTTCAATTCTGGTGTCGTCTATAAACTTAGTTGCAAGGAGTGTGCTGCATTTTAGATTGGTAAAACTGGTCGAAATTTTAATATGAAAGTAAAGGAGCATTTGAGATGTTTGAACAATAGTGGTTTTTCAGAATTTCTAATCATTTGATAGAAAATAATCATGGTTTTGATAAAAAATTGGGATTGTCAATTTTGCATGAAAACGGTGTTGATTATAAATTAAATAATTTGGACTCGTTGGAGATATTTATAGCGTGTAAAACTAATCAAAAAATTATAAACAACCAACTAACTGAGTCCCATTCTAAATTTTTTTCCTAAAGATTATTCAAATAAATTTGTAACAATTTGAGTTAGGTACTAAATTTATTTTTTAAATAATTATTGTTTATTAAAAATAGATTCTGGTAAAGAAACAACATTTGTTTTTGATTAGTATTGACATCCTGAAGAAGAAAATGGTATTTTTCGAAACCGGTAAATGTATTTAAACTCAATAAGTGGTTAATGAAACAATGTTAACAAATAAAAATAATGATATTAATTTATTAATGCACGTTCCCCGGATTGGAAAGAGATCCAGGTTCCATATATATATAAATAACTCATATATTATTCAAATCAATAATTGTTGTTCTAAAAAAATTAAAATAAAAAATCTAATTAACCCCAATTGTCTTAAATGTTTCTACATTAATATCGTTGTCATACGTAGAATTATCTATCAGAGTCACCTGTTGGACGACCTGTTGGAAAATGGAACTTGGATTTCATGTGTTGCGGAGTACCGGATTCGTTGGACCCCTCGCTCTTTCATCATGATGTACGCCATAATGGCCTGTAAAATTTACTAGGTGTTGTTTATTATAATTCTGCTAAAATGTGGCACGGTACTGCTAGCTGGTGCAGTGATTTATGGCCTCTAAAGGAGGATGGTTTTGAGGCGTTTAACCCTCCGGTACTATGGTGTGGGTCGGATCCAACCCAAGCCAAATACTTTTCTGTGCTACCCCCACCACAATGGCCAGACTGTTCTTCCAACATGTGTTGACGTTGCATTTTCAGACAATTCTTACTTCACTGAAACTTGTCTCCTTGACTCATCATCAAAAGAAAAGAAAAAAGATGCAATATTGGTACTTATATTGGAAAGGACAGAAAGGGCAACGAGATTTGTATAAAATGTAGTCGATCTGTTTGTGGACAGCACAAACGAGTGACCTATCAAACATGTTTTGATTGTGAGGTACACGGGGTGATACTGATTCTCATTAGTTTAATTGTTGTTTTATTTATACATACAAAACTTACACTAACTCCAAATGTTTACCTTACTTTTCAAATGTTGCTTTTTATTCGATCAAATGAGAGAGACAACCATGTTAGGGGTGGGTCGGATCCGACCCAACCATAGTCATGATGCCTCGCGACCTCACCATAGTACCGGAGGGTTAATACGCGACGGAACGGTGATATCATATTTGACCTGTTAATAATCCGTAAACGAATAAAGTATAAAAATTCTAAACAACTGATCAATTGTCGAGTATCACTGACGACGGTCGGTAAGTTATCCAATCGTTACAATGTTACAATTCATTCATTAATGTTACAATTCACAATACGCAGCTAAGTTCCATCTACGCCTGTCACATTATTATACCGTTACCGGCGCGCGGCGCGGCGACAAGGGTCGAACGGCGGTATACCTGAGCGGATCATTTTCTCATTTCAAAATGCATCGGCGATCGAATGAAAAGGTCACATTGCAATCCTCCCCCACCCGCTGCCAACCCCGGCGGGTTCGGGGAAGAGTTGAAGATCCCTGAAGTCCACCGCAAAACTCGTATTCACCACAAAATAACAAAAAAATAAAATACAAAGAGTGAAGGAGAGCAGGATGGCACTCGACCCGCATTACGGGACAAAAAGGGATCACTATATTTCCTGCGCATAAGCGACCGTGTGAGTTTACCGGCAGCGACTGTGATACGGACAGCACCATATTACACTGACTAGATTCACCACTGAAAGGTTGTGACGCCCCGCAAGCTCACTCGAGTAAACATTTCCAAGAGCGGTACGTGGAAGTTAACCTTCAGGAATTCATTTAATTCCGGAACCGGTAGGGAGAGTTTTATAAACCTTCCAAACAATGGCAAAACTAAAAATTGAACTAACTTGCTGGTTTCCTCTCTTTCCGAACCTTCAACTCGTTCGACGACGATCGTCTTACCGCTGAACTATATAGTCATACGTATTAATAATATCACCACAAATCTAGCACAACACAAAGTATCAATAAAATTTAAAACAATTAAACAAATTATAGATATCTCATAGAGATGAAGCTATTTATATTATATTAAATGGGAAAATATGTAAGTATAAGTAATTACAGGGCTTACAACCTGTCTTCGGCTGGCTTAAGTAATCACTTTATATGAATTTGTTGTATATATGTTACCATGTAGAAATACTTCAAGTATTAGCTACAACATCACTGTAGATATCTGTGGTCTGAAATTTGATATGCATTTCCTAAACAGCATAGATGTCACTCACTAATTGGAATCTATTTTTTATTAGAAATATGAAAGCAATATCTTTATATGTATATATGACAAATGATTAACACATTATACTAAAATACGCCTGGAAAGTCAATTTTAAATTTTATATATTTCTTATTTAAACCGGTATATTAATAACAATATAAGGTAAAAACGTATTAGGTAATAATACAATAATTGTGTGTTCTTGGACAAACTCAAATATTGTTTAAGATAGCTAGTAAAAATAGTTAAAGAAAAGAATGTATTGTACGAACATATTCCTCCCGCACACAGACTCGCGTAAATCATGGAAAAATCTCAATTTAATTTTTTTGTTTTCATAAATCATTATTTTTGAAAGACCACGTATATTATAACAATCTTGCGAAGCGCTCAAACCCATCGCTGTTCAAGTCATAATTATTTAATCAACTCTCTTTATGCTACAATTCATGACAATTACATACATTGAAAAGTTTACTATTTAATCGGTTAACTCAAGTGTAATTGAATTTTAATTTAAGAACCAAGTATAGAAAATTCTCAATATATTCTATGAAAATATTATTGCAATCGACGTCGCACTGAGAAAGATATTGTTGGAATTCTGATAAAAGATATATTGAAAAGGATACAAGTATTTTAAAATGTTAAAACACCACATTTGGGGATGATCTAGATATGTAAAGGATAAAGAGGGATCACAGCGAATATTTAAGGGTGTACTTTCATTTTTCCAGTTTAAAATTCGTGAAATTCTACGTGAATTACATACTCTTCCAAGATTACTCTAATAGCCTAATCGTTAAACTTACTTCTTATAAATATCACCTAAATACTAAAGGACGTTATTTATCACGTAAATCATGTGAGAGAGAACGGTTTTAATTTTTAATATAAAGAGACTGTATCGCACAGAATTACTCGCTGAGGAGGCGCCAATTAATTGACACGATAAAACACGTGTTAATAATTTAAAGGCGTAATCATCGGCGTGGCGCCAAAAAACGCGTGGGGTAGATATCAGGAAACAAAAACATCTTAGTAAAACGTTAGATGCGGCGGCCTGTCACTAATTAGGTACTTGCAAATATGACTGAATGTATTGTAATAAATCTGAATAAAAACGGGATATTCTGCATGCGGCAGCCATTCTCGAATTTGCCGCTGTAGTGTACCTATATTGAACATTTTTTGTGGTTCATTTCTTTCGACCTCATTATCATCATCATCATCATCATCGTCGGTTGAGAGAAGCTGAGATCGGCGAACCACTCTTGTCTACATTCTTGTTTCCTGTACGGAACAGAGACGACAATACAATTGTTGATTTTCTCGCATTCGAGACAAGTGTTTAAAAATTTTTAAATCAGTCAAAGTACTTGTCAGATGCATTTGGTAGTTTTGTTTAATATTATCGATTTAAAACACTACGTTGCCGTCTTATGAGCTGTTTGTTTCATAATTACGTAGTATTTATTTTGCCATATTTAAAAGACAACGGTGTTACACATAAATGAAAAATTAAAAACCACATAACATACGAAATTTGCAACTTATATTGTAAATAAGTTCAATATTTATTCATATTTTAACTAAAATATATCTTAACCAAAAATTAAGGAAACGACAGACTCCACGTCCGCTATTGCTTTATAGTAAAGAAATAAAAAAAATATTTTCGTTGAAAACAATCACTTTGTGGTTTGACATACTATATTTAATAAAATAACGATCACTTTGTATGAAACCAAGAAATGTATTATACGTCAACCGGTTTCGCTTATCTCAAGCTTCATAAGGTCGTATTTAAAACTAATCATAAACACAAAAAGAGTGCACTTATATATACATAAAGAGGGAGATAGAATATAAAATAACATGTGAACGAGAGAGAAATATAATACATATATAGTTAAATAGAACATTAAGGGAAATACAATATAAAATTATATGCGAAAGAGAGAGAGACAGAATACATATACAGATAGACGGAACATTAAGGGAGGGGAAAATACAATGTTGATGGATATTAAATTGATCGAAACCGGTTGACGTATAATAAATTTTGTGGTATCATACAAAGTGATTATTATTTTATTTAAATAAAAATACGCATTAATAGAATCTAGAACTTAACATAAACCTTACGTTGGTCTTGAAGCTGAAACCTCAAGGCATGTGAGTAAATACAATATATTGTTTAAAATTGTTGTTTTCACAAAGTATTTTAAAAATGTCGAAAATTGATAATACGTTCTGCAAATTTAACGGTTTACAACTCAATTAATTTTTAACATTTTGTTAATTAGTGTTAGTTCAGATTTGTCTCCGTAATCTTGGCTTCAAGATTATAAGAAAATATATTATATTTCGTATATGCAAGAATTTTCTATACTAAGGCAATTTTGTGGCACACGGAATATCAATTTAATGTTTGCAGCCTCTCTTTAAATGCTTGTATTATTTTAATTATGGCAAATAATATTCAGTTTATTAGTCTTAAATTAGTGTAAAGGTCTCGTCTAAGTAAAAATTAAAAAAAAGTCTAATCTAGTCTATAACTTCCGATATAAATGAATAATAAAAAGCCACATTATCATGAAAATGCAAAAAGATGAATTATTATTGAAAGGAGTGCCTTAATTACTCAATATAATACTGATAAACAAAGTGCTTTGTGCAATAATAAATAATTATATCCCTAACAGAAATGGCTCCCAAAAAATAATGTATAATAAGTGAATTCAATCGCTCATGTCACTATCTGTGATTTAGTGACCGTGTCGCCGATTTGCTTACCACATTGACCATAAATTTAGCAACACAATTTGGACGGTATGTTTGTTTAGACACGTGTCCACCAACCAGACGAGTTGGATTCATTATCCGTAATTTGTAATAAACCATACCATTGGCAACACATATTAACCGACCAATATCAATTTGCATGATCCATTAACTCCGACTCCTATTTATTGTAAATAGGGATTGAAACATTTTCATTAGAAGAACACATTCTTATTGTGAAGTTGTAATTATTCAGAACAGACGGTCTGTGATATTTTAAATACTAATTAAATGTATTAATTAGAAAGATATACATATAAAATCAATTTCATCGAAAAATTCGAACCTGGATCTTATTGTGAAGTTGTAATTATCCAGAGAGTGATCCCGGTGGCGCAACAAAAATATTTTTCGATAAAATTGATTTTATATGTATCTTTCTAATTAATACATTTAGTTAGTATTTAAAACATTTTTTGCCTTTTTTTTTATTCTGTTCCGCAATGCCCATACTGCACTACTCTGGTAACTATTACTCTGAACTAATTGATTTATCTGCACATTAACTAAAGTTAAGAAAAAAAAATAACAGAAGAACAAATAAAAATATACCAAATAAATGATAATAAACGACAAAAGAGACATTATACATAGACAGATTGCAATTATAGATCGATTTTTTTAAAAGTAAAACTAAAATTGAGTAATCGTATTTAGTTTAAAGCTCCGTGTGATACGAGCTTGCGAGATGGCAGGCAATACCCAGCAGTCAGCAGCGGCGGCTAGGCCCAGAGTTCAGACCTGAAGCGGAACGGCCTGCAGTGGAACCCCAACGCCCGACGTCATCCGACGACAGGCAGCGGCAGCGACCGGCCGACCAGTCAGCCAGCAGTCAGTCACGCGGCGACCCGAGTCGAGGCAGGCCGTAACGACGACCGCGAGTGTTAGTACAGTCTGCGCCGCGGTGTTAGAACGGTCCGCACGACATTCATCAAAGAAACGAAACAGTGTGCTTCCTCTCTGGTGCAAAATGACCGCTTCTTAAAACTACAAAGATACGAGGTGCAGTGAAATAGCAACAAACTCCCGCTGTCGAGCAGCAGTTACTCTGTGTGTTGTGCTGGTGTTGTAAAAGTTTTGACATAGCGCGTTTATCGAAGGTAAGAAGGAGACGGTGATATAGTTGCGAGACGTACGTCGCACAGAAGCCGCCCTGAACGTAATTCCAGGATGCTCTCGAGTTCAATTCGACGGCTTTGTCTTATGTTTTCTTCCAGGACTGACCGCTGTCCGTGTCTTCTCCAGCTGTTGGGGGCTCTCTTATGTTATCGGGTATGACGCGACTTCGTGAACAAAGTCGGAATCGCACGAACGCATCGTTTAGCTCCGAGGGAATGAGACAACTACCGTTTGTTATATTAGTGTTATTAGCGTAAACAATTAGGAAACATTCAATAACATTAGGTTAAATCACGTTCAGTCTCAAAAAGAAGATTAATATGATTATTATATCTGATCCCTAACGTGCGAGCAAAGAACAACGCACAAAGGAAAGTGTGAATTATCTCAAATGCACGCGGTTTCACGACAGCGTTTGTACGAGCGAGCACGTAATATATAACTACCGATAAGTCAGACCGAAAATAAAAATATGAAACTATTGAGGGAACAGTTTAACCGGTTAACATTAGGATGACGCAACGCCGTCAACCTTCGACACGGGTGTGACGGTGTCGAAACGGTTGTCGGAAATGTGTGTAATTGTAAAAAAAATGTCACACGTTGCTCGCCCGGATTCGAATGCACCCCGAGAGAGTTATCAGAGGAGAGAGTCGTCGGCGGAGGCCCCGCTGGAGCCAGTGGAATCACTAGTGGCACTACAAACTACAACACTACTGTTCATTCACTCTGTTCTCTGTCGGGTGTCGCGGAGCGCTGCGAGGTCTCGTACGCTTCTATTTTGTTCACATATTCCAACCACACTTACGCGTAACACGAAAACTCTCGAATTTGAATTTGTCAGAGATCTTTTAACATTAATGTTTACTACTTTTTCAATTACAAGCATTGTCGAACAAAATCGATAATAATGGGTCATTATCATTGCTAACTGCGAAAATTAGCGAAAATATCAATTGAACTCGGCAAAATTATGAAATACTTTCCGTAGGTTAACTATGTACTCGATCAAAACAAACGTGATATAGCGACGATAGTGCTGAAGAATAGTATAAGAATAATCTTATCAAAAGGTTCTACATCGCTCTTAACAAAAAAAATAACATATCCGAAAACATGGCGCGTGCGACCGACTAAAAAAAAACAACCGTTGCTGACAATATCACACGGAGTGTTGAAATTTGAATTATGCTCTATCTGTAAAGGTATGTAGGTGGTTTTATACCGATCTCACAATTGTAAAGGAAATCGGTAATTAATCGATAGATCGGTTTAAATCTTCACATTTTTTTCACTGATGTATTCCAGTTAAAAATGTATAATTTATTATAAACTAAATAACCATCGGTTTATTTGTTCTGCAGACTAAATACGTAAACATTTAAATAACATCGCACAACAAATATAACCTACCAAACTAAAATAACAGATAAGGGAATAACCTTATCGAATCGTATTTATAATAAATTAATATTAATGCAGAGTAATCTTCATGCAAGTATGTCCGATACAAGGCCCAATTTGTAAATTTGAGTGAGCTGTTTGTCTGTAGTAATTATCTGCAGAAAGGGCGAATAATCTTTCCGGGAACGGTTATGTGGTACTAATAATATTGCTAAGCAGTTACTTTTATTCAAACAATCGGTTCGAAATCAAATCATATACTACTATTCTGTATTCTGACGACGAAGAAAACGAGGTTTCTCAGTTTCCGCTTGAATATTAGTGAGATGTTTATAAACTGCTAGAGACCTGACTGTTGGCATTTAGATATACAAGTATCAAAACTTATAATTTCTATCATTTTAACGAATTTGACATACCACTGACGCAATAAAGTAAGTACTCTCTCTACGTTTTTCAGTCTAGTCAAGGAGACGAGTGTATTATTGTTATCAAAAAGGCTAAATAAATTCTGTTCCTGCTGTTGCTTGTATGTTTTCTAGCTTCAAATATATATTTTTTAAATAGTTGACTCGACACGTGTCTACTGTCTAAACGTGATATAAACAAATCGAGAATTCAACTGCAAGTTTCCATTTTTATCGTACGGTGAATAATTCTTGAATAATGAGAGTACATCTCCAAAACGTTGCAAAGAGTTTGGCACCCGCACCCACGGGCAAAATACATTTCACCCTTCCAAAACAAAAGGAATTGTTCGCAAAACTTTACAGATCGTGGTCGATGACTTATGATGTTTCCTCTACTGTGTAAATGCTGGAACGATTCAGTCACCCACTTTCTATTATTGCACTGTCAAGTTCTATCGAAATAATATTATGACAACTCAATCCATGAAGGTTTTTCATTTCACAACAACCTAGCAATATGCATGCAGTCTAATACGTTTAACTCGAAGAAAACTTGATACCTTGAAAACATATGTGCCCGGGGCAAAACCAATTTCAACGGTATCAATATTTCAAATAAATTACGCAGTGGCGTAACTAGACCGATGCGATGCATTGGGGCCTACATTAGATAGGGGTCCAAAAGGTCTGCGCCCATTTGCGAGTATCAATACTTTTCCCAGCGCTGGTATAGACGTACATTCTTTAAAAACAGGCGACGAAAATTCGTGAACGCATTATCAAAGTACATAAACAAAAATACCCTGCTACCGGACCATCGACGAAAAGCGAAAATCGCTGTAAAGTAAGGATTTTTTTTCAGTTATAAATACCTATTAACAATACTAGTATTTTCGTTTCATGAAAATTTTAATATTGTGGAATTTTAATGTTGTTCTTATTATTAAAATCTACATAATATTTTATATTCTTATATCTTGTACACATAAGCAGAGGGGGGCAATTTTTCTAGTTACGCCACTGTCCGAGCCCATTTTTTCTCGCCAAAAAGGATCTAGATGATAACTTGGCGTACTTACTTTAAAGCCAGGAAAGGTGGTTTATTTCCGTTGAAAATTAAAGTTCACTATATAAAATTTCACGAAAACTAGACTTGCAAAATCGGGAAGAGCTTTAAAAAAAAAAAATATGACAGCTGTCATCGATTCCTCCAGTCACCGAGTACCGACGTATACATCACTGATCTGGGCAGAAGCAATGGACCCAATCGATGCAAAAGAGGGCGATTCGACTTCAATTCAACATAATATAAACCAATATAAATACACGATATCTGGAGCATAGACAGAAAACAGGAACTCTTATTGTATATTTTGTAATGTAATTTTTTTTTTGAACCAGCCACTGGTTTATTCTGCTCCCGTTTATGGCGAAGAAGCATAACAAAGGTGCTCGACATCGACCGTAAGAGTGCTACAACACGTGGCGGTCCTCTCAGTCCTCGGAATCATTCATTCTCGCCTTTTTTTTCTTCACAACACGCGTCACGCGGGTGACACGGAGGTGCGCTAACGTGGGGGCGGGTTTCATGTCAGGGTTAATTTGAATTATTCGCGCATTTTTCAGTTTCATATTATTCATGAAAAAACACATGGGCTCGAAAAGAAAAAAAAACACTTTTCTTACCTAACAAAGGACGAATCATCGCGATTTACCCATTCATTCAATTATTACCGATACCGAATTGTAGAAAAGAATCGAAACAGTATTTATATTATAATTTTAACGAAAATAAACAACATTCGACTGTGTCCAAAATATAAAGCTCAATTGGCGGAATATTTACAAAAATAACTATGTGTATAATTTTATGAAATAAATACACTTTTGGTGAATTTTATGAAGAGATAAGAGATTTATAAAGGAAAATAAATATATTAATAGAAATTCCGATTACGTAAATAATAGGCTCTTAAGAGTGGAGCCGAAAAATCGGTAAATAATTAACTCGCCATCACGCCGTTACCATCATTCCAGTATTTATTTATTCGGTTTTTCGCGGGCACTTTGTATTTCTAGCGTCATCAACACACCGTTCCACGAGACCAAACCACCTAAGTGACCCTTCACTAATCCCCATTCCTTATTTATGTATATTTACTCTATCGTATATTAAATTACCGCATGTACCCCTGAACGACATTATTAACGCCGCATTCGGTTTACTTTCGTTCTTCTTTTGCCAGCTCCAGGATTCACTTCGATCCTTACATCAGCGTCGGTACCAGGACTCCATTATGCTATGTACCGCTAATACCATTACCATTAGCAATTTATACATTCAAAGCACTATTTCCATTATTCCCTGCAGTCCCCCTTTTGAAATCTTTCCATTCATTTCAAACAATCTTAATAATCGTCAGTATTAAAGTGGTTATTTATATGAACAGAACATCATTTCTCTATATTCATTTTTCTGTTTTGCATAGTGTTTCAATCATGGGATAGTGAGAGTATTTTATTTATTTATGTATTTATTTATTATGTTATTAAAATTCTTTTAAAACCTTGTTTCCTTCATTCCTAATATTTTTGGTTTACATAAATAAAATATATAACAATAATGGTTTTCATATTTGTACGATAGACAACGGGTGAACCTGTCTCCTTTAGTGCAGACTTCGGTCTAGTTAAGGAGATTTTGTATATTTAAAGAATGTGTATAATGTAATATGTACGTATATTAAGAACATGAACAGAATATATAAATTAAATAAATCCTACGAATACCTAATGGAAAGGTTAATTGTTCTTACAAGTCTGTCCTGGGACACGGTTAAGCTAGCGGCCCTAGGCGCTGTGTACGTGTGATAATGGTGCATATTTGTGTTATTCCTAAGCAGTTTTAATGTATGGAAATGTCGGCACCATATAATTTTTTGTCCGACTAGATAAATAAAAATATATATTTCAACACATACATAGAAACATAGGGTAGTCTAATTAAGATCTGTACTAGGTGAAAACTAAGAAACCGAGCCAATGTTATTTCAAGTAGTGATGAGCTAAACCGTTATTGTGACTGTGATTGTGAAATTTGTGTTTGATTGTAACGATGATTAGTAACTGATTATTAGTAATTCGGCGAGCAATCACTAATACACTGGAAACTAAACCTCTGATAGTTAAATATTAGTTACCAATCATCATTGTAAAAGAAATACCAAACGCACAATCACAGTCACAATAACGTTTAGCTCATCATTACGGTGTTAAAATACAGGTAATATTTGTAAATGAATCAATTCACGCTAGCGTCTACTTTCATACGTAAGAACAATGTATCGTTAAATTGTACAAGATACGGACTATCAATTACCAAATTACCTACAGATGTGGACGAAACGCTTAAGAAAGAAAACAAAAAAAAACGGTGACCTTATGGATCGACCGATACAGGCCGACGTAACCCGAGGCACATTAGTGGTTAGTGTTTAGTGTGTAGCCCCGACCGACTCCTGAATTCAGCAGGCGGGCCGATACGGAGACCTGCATACCGACATCTCATTCACACCGGCCAGGAATCAATCAAGAAACGGGTTCCGGGGTACCACCTAATGACGAGGTCTCGGCGCCGGATCCCGATCGTTCAGAGATGCTTTAACCTTTTCCACGCGGTTGTAAAAATGAAATAAACGTGAGCCCGGTCGCGTCCGATCTAAAGTGCTGGAGGTGTGGGTGGAAATAACGTTTTTCAGGAGATGCGGCTGTAACCTGGAGTCAATGCTGACTTTGCGTGTCCATGCCTGTTTATGAGAAAAGATGGAGCAAGTTCGGTATGATTTGCTGACTTCAAACTAGATAGATAAACATGCCTTAAAAAATGTTTGACATTATTTATCCTGAATAAGTATATTTTATGTAATACGTACATTTTTTTTCATGTCTTTTCCAAGTCAGGGTCCGTATCAAGGTTATATTATTACACAATTTAGCTCAATAATTTAAGCATTGCACCTAGCTGGGCTTAAATAATTTTCATTATATCGACCCCTCTTATGTAAAGATATTTTTAATCAATTTAATAATATATATATATATATATATATATTGTATCCATTATGTAGGTACCTACTAATAAACATAATATTACAGTCATTTAAAAATGTATCAAATACGTGCAAAATACTAGAATGATTAAAATGACATTTTTACTTACGATGCTTTCTGTGGGAGGGGTCGATATATTAGGGATAAATACCAAGAATTCAAAATGGAATGAATCATCACTGATAGATAATTTATATGTGTGCTACGGGATATGATTAGATGAGACGAATTTATACCACGGTTAAAGTGAAATGTGTAAGAATGCCACTTGCTAGTGCGAAGCGGTGGACTATTGTTATGATTATTCATTGTTAAGAAAAGGAAGATGACTACACCGCGAGACAGAATGATAAATCCTACCTCTGTTAAATTAATTTATACGAATAAACTGCGATTCGGCATGTCGTCAATATTCATATTATCATTTTTCCTTTTTGGGAAATAGTCTACTTTCCAATTGTATACGGAGAACCGCTCATCGGTTTCGGCCGCCCTGACCGACCACCCTTCCGAGAAGTCCGGCCCGGAGCCGCGCAGCGGTTCGCGGGACCGTCCTTCAATCTCCAGGTAAAGCGCGAGTACGGCGTAACCCGGTGAGTCACGTCAGAGTTTACCTGACACGAGAGAAAGTTTTCAACGCGGTGGGAGTAACGATAGTTTTCCGTCAAAATCTGTAATACAAATCGTACGGAATATTCCTTAAGAACAATCACATTAATAATGACTAATAATAATTTTTTGAATGGTCATTTATAATGGCTGGGCTGAACTTTGTATCATTTTAAATGTATGTAATGTAACATATAGACAGTAGGTAGGTATGAATACACACACAAATATGAAGCGAGATCACGTCCGCTTACTTGATACATTCCGCAGTTATGAATGTAACATTAGGATACGTCGCGAGAACACGATCTGTGTTCACGCGTGTAAAGATGTCTAAACGACTTAACTTAACCCCTTCATAATATTGTGATGTTGATAATAGGCAAAGTAATGATATATTTCGACGCAGGGTAGAGCTTCGAGCGTGGGCCATATTATTATTAGGCTGTCGTCCGCGCACGATCCCAGAGACGGGGTCGCCCCGGGCCGAGAGGGCCGAGGGGGCCGCGGGTCCGAACCGGTCAGGGAACAAAGGCGCGGGCGAAGGGCGAGAACGCGAGAGGGCGGCCGGGGCGCGGAGGGCGGCTCCCGGCTCCCGACGCCGAATCCGCGACCCCCGTAATACTCGCACGTCACCGGTCGTCTCCCGCTGCGAGCGAAGGATCGGGATTTCGTCCGGTGGCCGTGGCGGGTCGCGAGCTCCCGACGCGGCAGCCGACGGCGCGGGGCATATTTGCACTTCACCGAGCTCCGGAGGATCGCGGACGCGACCGAAACCGGTTTGAAGTCTGTTTTCGATCGTTCGGTGGAATGCTCGGCGAGTTCGCCAGCCGATGAAACTGAAAATGCCACCAGACGCAGGAAACGGAGCGCGCAGCGGAGCACCGCTGGAAGGAAGCGGCGAGATAACAGCGGATGGCGCATCTCGTCTGCGGAGGCGCGGAATGCGGCGCCCGACCGAAACCGGTAGCCGGTGATAACTACTAAATTTCACTTCGCGCTAACTGCGGACACGCCACTGATCGCGCCCAACTAACTGAGCGGAATCTGCAAATAACGTGTTCGATACCAGGATCATCATCCGCGTTATTGTCTCCGTAAAATGTTACGATATCGTGTTTCCTCGTGGAATCTATCGATTAAAAAGCTGTATACGGAGAGAAAAAAGAGTCACGGAAAGTTTGGGAACGACTCGCAATTTCGGAAAATGTTAATTAAATACGCGAAATAATGTTACATCCTGACCAATTAGTCAAACTTCAGTGAATATCCGGAAACGAATAAACTGGCCATGAATGTGTGACGTCCAGTGGTTGTAGAATAAACAAATACGAGTTCATTTCGCAAAATACATCGCTCGAGGACTTCGATAGTCGATGCAGCGACCCCAGACTGCGCCGGCCGCTACTATACTAAGTACATCAATTAAGGTAAAAATAATTGCAATAAAAGCGATAATGTGACAACTTACGCAGTTAAAAATTCACTCTAGCGTAATAAATATTACGAGTATTTTGTAAACATCGAAGGAATGAACAGTGCTAATGGTAAAATGTGAGAAATGATGGCTGTATACATTCATAAGTCAATGTTTCAGAACACGTTTTGATCGATTACAGTAATAATTCCTAATTCAGGGACAGATAATTGTTTAATGACAAATTTTCATTATCGCAAATTAACTAATTGTTATTAATTTTATTAGTCAATGGCCTTATGTGCTTTTATGATATTCAACAAATATCTATATTCGCATGCGTAGTACACAAAAATAATATTTTAACTAAAAACAAATTTAGAACCAGTGTACAAAATGCTCGTGATGTCAGTAAAACCACGAATTGACAAATCACCGAGATACTGTACAATTTGATAAATATAAAAATTAATTAAAGTTAAGGCTTCTATGACAGCATACTACTCGCGAATAAAAGACACGCATGTCTGAACTATTTATGATAAGAATTTTTTTTTCAGAAGTGACGAACCGGTTCTTAGTAAAAAGATAAAAATAGTCTCCTCCAAAAAGATGATTCACGGAATTGAAATCTCTCATCCTCGAAAACCTGCGGCTCGGGCTACCACAAGTAGGTAGTTGTTGAATCGATAGTGCTCAAGATGACATCATCTGCTTTTTTTTTTTAATTGTTTACCGTTCAGCTAACAATTCTTCGGATTGGTTATCTTAAAATTAATCTCGGAATGGATCGTCTAGATAATGATGCAAAAACAGAAGCCGAAATCTCAAAAAAAAAAAAAAAAAAAACACAAATTGACGTTGTTTATGAGCTGAGCTTATTTCGGAGCCGGGATTGACTTAAATCATGGCTTTAATTACACACTCACCCGAAAAGGTGGATCCCAGGAGTCGAGCGAAGGTAATTATCTCCGTAAGAGTCCATATCTCAAGTTCTCACCTTCAGTTTTGCAAATGAGGAACGAGTAGGAAAATAAGATGCCCAACGGGGACGAGCACGGTTCACGAAAATAATTAAAAATAATAAGATGACATTCAATATTTTCATGTGTATAAGCAATTGGAGTATAGGGTAGAATCTCATTTCAAAAAATTATCTAAAGAGTCAGAAATAAATGTCATATTCAATCTTTCTTCCAGCGTCGGAGTGGCGGTGCTGCACAGGTCAACTCGGCTCGACAACTCATCACTCTCCGTCCTACGGAATAAATTATTTATGAATATATTTGTTTAACGGTTGAACATTGCCACGGTATGCAAATTTACTCATCGTCTCGTGTCTCCGTCTCCGCCTGGTCACGGTCTACCATTTCTCGCCAGGCTCGCAGACTCTACCGTATAAAGATGCTACGTGATTCAATATTTATTTATTTATTCTTTGTTCCTTTTTTTTTCATTTCTAGATGAGTTCTTTAACCGCGGCTATTTCTGAACTCTCCGTAATTAAATTGATCAGGATCGATTTTTAAATTTGGCTAGAATTGTCCTTTTTGCACAACCCCCAACTGCGCAAACGTGCAAGACTGAGAGTTATTTGGCTGTCTAGTTCGGATCAGAGCACCCGCCGAAACGTAGCTTTAGTTTTTCCCAGTAAAACCTAACGATGAACGTGATATGTAGAAGTTTGACGCGAGCGGCCTAGGAGGGCGGGGGGCCTCCGCGCCACTCCGGCTACCGACTATCGCGCCCGGAGCCCGGGGCCTGGCCGAACAGCCTCCGCTGCAGACGCGCGACAGGCTGTCCGCATGCCGTGGCTCGCGTCGACCCAGATGTATCGAGTAACGTCCGATACGCGCGCAAGTTGCGCCGTACCAAATATAAATCTAAAGCGAGCGAGTCTCTAGACTGGACATTAGCGGAGACGCCATTTATTGCGAGGGAAGGTCAATTGTTCATTTAACTCGAAAGAGGTCGTCCATTAGTTAAAACGGTCAACATATGATACTCGTTCTGTATTAAAATTGATGTAACAATAAGTTTGTAGACATGATGAGTTCTCAGGTTCAGAATCGTTCGTGTTCGAGGGCTAGCCTCGAAGCATCAGCCAAAAAAGTCGGAGACGTGGCATTATTACGCTATCGTTCATAAAATTCAATACTGATGTGATTACGATGATTTGAGATAAAAAAGCCTCGGACGATAAACTCGAGAAAGTGTTGAACAGAATCGGTGACGACGAATTGGCATAACGAAGTCCCGATTATCGAACCGGCGGCACCCGGCGCCCGACCGAATCCCGCTGTGGAATGCGGAGATTTTCGAAGAAGGCGGACCCACAACTCGGAAGATCCAAGACCAGTTGGTTCTCTGCTACGAGCGCAGTTCAAAGTTCAACAGTCGTGAATAAAAGCATGCGGTGCATTTAAAATGAGTTTCACCGCACGACGCGATGGCTGGCGGGAAGAGAAGCGCGCCGGACAAAACCGACCACGATCTTAACTAACGCGCTCGTTTGTTCGTGTGTTGGCGTTTAAGAGGTACCCACATTTTATATTTTAGTGATGGATGCAATTAAAGAAGCTGCGACGGACGGTACCTTCGTAGTGTTCGCGAGAACTGAACACAATTAGAAAGCGAAAACTTATAATTCCGGGAATATGAGACATCGTTTGTTCATCACTGCTTACGACGAGGAAAATTCTGTAAATTGATGATAAAAAATAATAGTGTATTGCATAATTGAAAGAACTGTTTAAATAATGAACAAAGCGATACACTGAAAAGAATCATTTATCATAATTTGCAATACCACGTTATTAAGGGGAACACATTATTATTGTGTAGTTGGAATTATTCAGAACAGACCGTCTGTGATATTTTAAATACTAATTAAATGTATTAATTAGAAAAATATACATATAAAATCAATTTTATCGAAAAATATTGTTGTTGCTACCGAGATTCGAACCTGGATCTCTTTCCAATCCGGTATTTGAGGTTCCGTAAAAATAAAGTAGATTACTTTCAAATAATGGAACATATAGGTTCGAAAATTTGTCGTCAAAAGTACTGTCTGCTGTAGCACAGTTGGTTAATGCACCTTCCCCGGATTGGAAAGAGATCCAGGTTCGAATCCCGGTAGTAACAACAATATTTTTCGATAAAATTGATTTTGTATGAATATCTTTCTATTTAATTAGTATTTAATAATACTTTAAGCTTCTGACTTAAAAATCCGGTTGCATTGTTGCGGAACACCATCCATTTAATAATAGTACCAAAAACACGCGACACCGACGCCTACACGACGTTGGGTTAAAGGTCATGGTCAAATTGATGAACAGAAAAATTTAATTTTCAAGAAAAGAAGAAGTGTAAAAAACGCAAGAAGAATAACGCGATGCTCTACGATTTGTGATGGAACGAACAATGAAGATCTCATCTCGGCGAAAGATATATGTTTAAGTATAACTTATAGGTTATAATGTGTCACTAAAATAGATTAGTGAAGTTATACGGTCCATATCTGTTAACGCAGCCGGACGAAATGTTATATACGTATCGATCGAGTCGCGTATTCAACGGACACCCACTCAGATTTACATTGTCTCCGATTATTTTGTTTAATTAATTATCACGATCTGTTGCGTAATGGTCCATGTAGCGAGTAATCAACGGCTCAATCCAGCATCGCGCGAGTGCCAACAGTCAGATAAGAGAGCCTAAACTAAAGTGTAATACGTTTATTATTTGCCGGAAGATTTGTCGGATGAAAAATTACTACACATAGAAAAGTAAACGGTATTTTTTTTTTAATTCAACATTTTTTTCTTTTACAGAATTTATAAACGATGGCTGTCTTCGGTATGGTGTCCGCGGTGGCGGGCTTCGTGAAGGTGCGCTACCTGATCGATAAGGCGATCATCGACAACATGGTCTTCCGGATGCACTACCGCATCACTTCAGCCATCCTATTCCTCTGCTGTATCCTGGTCACAGCCAACAACCTTATAGGTAATGTGACAATTAACATACCTAAAAGTAATTGTAACGAAATCGTTATAATGCATATTTTCCCATAATTGACAGTCTTCACTGATTTCAAGGCCCGGTTTTATGATCAGTGGTAAAAAATACTTGCTCATCGAAGGTACATTCGATAGTAAATTAATTTTACCATCCAATAATCATTAGTTAAAAATGGCGAACTCTTCACAGCTATTTCGAAAGTCATCTGACACATTGATACTTAGAAAATTGCAGTACACGACAATGAATCATTTAATATCCCGCCATTTTAGGGATTAAAGTTCTTCCACTGATGATCTCGCTATTTAAGTTATACTATCAAATATTGTTCGCCAGCTAATTGACAGATTTCGAACGGAGGAGTAAATAAAGTCATAGATAATTCTTAAAATTGTATGTATTGCCAATGGTGAATATTTAAAATGAATCAATTTTTGTAAAATTCGCACATATTTGATGATTATTAGCCTCGCCACACTATTAGGCGGAATTGACTTTAACAGTAGTAAACTTGACGTACGAACAATCTGCAATTTTTTTTACCACGACGATTACTATGGTCCAAATTTATTACTGATCACACAACCGGCTCTAACTCTATATAATCATTCCCCAACTGTTTTATTAATTTGTTATTTCTCTATAATTTTTATTCCAACCTGTTACATTAATATCAATTGAGTGTAACTGTCTAATAGTGTTTTACTATATCAAAATAGTGTACACAATAATATGTCTATTTTGCTTAATGATGAAAATAAAATTAAAATAAACTCTACTTGTCGGTCTAAAGCCCGTAACATTTCAATGCAATAAGTTTCCTTCATTGCTAACGCATATTATTATTATAGATAAATATATGTATATTATGTTCCTTTATAGAAAATATTTCGTTTTGCGTTTTGATTCCTGTATCCATGTCTCCGTTTTAATTTTAGTTTAGCACTAGTTATTCAACATAGTTTATAATTATTCAGTGGAGTGTTTGCTTATTCCGGTGTACTCAATGCAATCGCTTCAATAATATACTATAACAATCCTGCCCGGCGACGATTGAGAGAGAATAATATTCAGACTGGTCAATTATTCGTCCATGATGCATTTCCAAGACTAGAAAACGTTAACGTCGACGGCCAACGGTAGTCACGTTTACCGTTAACAAAATCACGTGTTTCGAGAGCTTAGGTGCTCGTTTCATACGAGCTACCAGAATTGAAGCGTCAAAACAACATTAAGCCAAAGATTAATCAACTCCGTACATACATGTAGTTTGCAAATAAATAGTTTATAAAATTGTAATATTTCGGGGTTGCCAATGAAACCGGTTTCCAGTCTGACCACGCACGTCCAATATTCAGCAGCAGACGACCGCATGTCTTCCAAATTAATGACGATGGCTGTGTTACAAAGAGTAAATGTAAATACTATTGTCATTTTTTGCGCTGGTTAAAAAATACAACTATACCTATTAATTTGAAAGATATACATATAAAATCAATTTTATCGTAAAATATTGTTGTTGGTACCGGAATTCGAACCTGAATCTCTTTTTAAATAGTAATAATAATAATAGACGATAGATGTATTCATTTGAAAAAGTGTAACATATGGGTTCGAAAATTTGTCGTCCAAAGTACTGTCGCTGTAGCACAGTTGGTTAATGCACCTTCCCCAGATCGGGAAGAGAACCAGGTTCGAATCCAGGTGGCGCAACAACAATATTTTTCGATAAAATTGATCTTATATGTATATCTTTCTAATTAATACAATTGATTAGTATTTAAAATATCGCAGACCTATGTTCTGAATCTTTAATAAAATAAAAAATATATTATTTTAGACAGTAAAGAATGCACATTGAATTCGTGGTAAATGACAGCAACAATATTTCCAGAAAACATCGTGATTAACGAGAACGGATGTTTCTATGAATAATACCGGACAAATTTTTCGATATAACCGCGGTCTGCTGAAATTCCCGCATTCTATAGAGGAATGATCGAGGTCACATTATGTTAGGTTGAAAATAAATAAATTACAAGAAAACTATACGTATTTATAATAATAATAAATCCACCAAACCGCACATTTTTTTTCGTAGAAACAACAAAATTATTTCAAAAAGTTATATAAAATAAATTTTAATGACCGTGTTTTCTAAGCAGCACCGGCAGTTTATTTACAGGTAAATAGGTGACGGGGCCAATATCTGTGTAAAATATGCTCGAGCAAAACATCGTTTTCGGTACTACCTCGAATGGAATCCATCAGAGGACACATAATCCGACAATGCACCGGTTTTTCCAATTTTAACATAAAACCCTCACTCACACATTCATACGTACCACTGTGTACAAGCTAAACAAAAAATGTTGTTTAGTTTTAGCTTATAATATTGTGAAATGGCAATTTAATGTTTCTGCCGTTTTCTTTGCTTGATAGAATGCAATAATTAGCTAAGCTTTTATCCATAAGTCCATTCTTTAGTCGTCAACTGACGCGGGCACACACCACTCTGCTTCGCAGGTATATATCGGTGAAAACATAGATTTTTGCCGCGAGATTCACCACAGAACGTTTTTAAATAAAGAATTGAACTTGACAGGTCAGTAGGTAGTCAATTCTATCATACCATTATCTGTGGTCGCGTTTCCTGCCGATGTTTTGATTTATTCCTGTAGTTACGCGCGTTTCGCGGATTAGATGAGTAGAATTTGCGGTTACAAAGTCGTTTTTCACCGTATCTTGTTCTAACTTGAACGATATAATATATCATGATACCTAGATAATCCGCTAATGCCTATTTATGTGTACATAATACTAACACTGATGAAAATGAACGCAACAGAGGAAAAGCTTTTTAATATAATTTAGCAGGTGTTGCAAAACTTTTGTCAGCGCTGTATTGCCACCATTTGCGCTTCTGCGGAAGCGGCAGCGATGATTGATCGCCGCTGATGGGGCAACACTGACCTCGCGCACGCGGGTGCTATCGTTGTTATCGCGTCGTCCCCACAGGAGTAAAAATACGACTTATTCGGTGATACAGGCAGCGTGTTATTTGTATGTAATCTGAAAACAGTTTCAATCGTGTTTTCGCCTCTACTCGGCCGCATTAACATCCAATTCCGGCGGGAAATAATTTTAAACGAAATAATTTCAATCAATTGTCGCGCGGGGGGAGGGGGGGAACGAAAGAATTTTAACTTTCCAATAATCGTATCGGTTCGTATAAACTGGTTGGCAGTTCTCAGTTGCGAGACGTCGGTTACCAACCGAATTATATGCAAAATTGATATTCGATATTTCGATACTATTATGTCATCAAAATATTGCACAACATGGCGATATCACGCGGGGCGAATTACCTATTTCGAAGCCGAGTTCGCAAATATGAGCGACCGCAATCCGCGGTGGATCGAGAAACGTGACAGAAGTCGGTTTAGCTATTTTAGCCGTACAAGGTGGAGAATGAGACCGATCAATCGGCCCGCGACTGGGCGACGTTCCGCGCGATGACCGGTCGACGGTCGAGCGGACCGGACCGCGTTCGCTTACCTGAAGGGCGACCGTTAGAAGGTATCAATCCGATGAACGACGCAATATCCGCGCGCCAAATATTTTTTTTAATGATAACAAGAACCGTTCACACAATCGATCACTTTCATTTGAATGATGCGACCGGTCGCAGACAGCTAAAATACAAATGATATATAAAATTATGAAAAAAAAAATCTCTGAATAGTGCGTTCGTTTAAATATAAATGAATTTTATGATAATTTGGTCAACAATAGTAAAAATGGGGTAATTCCCATTAAATGTTCGTGGAAGTGCAGTCCGTTCACCTCGCTTCGAGGAACGGTCCGGAGCAGACGTCGCCGCGCCTCCCTAGCGACTGGCGACCGGCGAGCGGCGAGGTCACCTCTCGCCGAGCGACTACCTGCTCGGAGCGAGCTCACAGAATATTACCTGCCGAACTGCAACCTGCAACCGACCGACGTAATACTTCACGTGGCGGGTGTTCAGGTCAGAAGGCCCGCGAGGCGGTCAGAAGTGACGCGAAATGGAAAGACAGCGCGTTGCAACAATTTATTTTATTATTAATATAGTATTTGTATAAAAATCAAAACCTCGTATGTGTCGCCATTCAAACTCTTTCTCTTAGTGAGAACTGAAAACCTACACGGAGACCGATCAGTGAATACCCGCCCTAGCCGGAGCTGGTGCCGAGCACTGCGGCGTTACGAACAAAGCGCGTGATCTTCGAATAAGCACGTTTGCGAGTTGCGCTTTTTACGGGGCAAACTTTTGTCGGCGGGACTCGAGTTCGGTCCGCAGATTCCAGGAACTCGGCGTCGAGAATTTTTACGATACGTGTAAATTCACGTCCCCCAAAAACGGGAGTTAGCTAAAAATACAATCAAATAGTGGGGGTGTCGTTTTAAACAGGACAAAAATAGAAACAAATGCTTACGATTTATTTTTTGAGGGAGTTCTTTATCATAAATAAAGAACGAGAATCTCATAAAAAGTTTTATCGCGCCGGGATTGTAACTAGTTCTTCTATTCATTTCGTGGTGTAAGTTGAACGAACTGAACTATTTGTTTTTGACACCATTATTACCGGTAATTCCGTGTAGTTACAATGTGTCACCTGTAACCGTTTAAGGTAATAAAAACGAATCGGTCCGGGCATTAACGCGTTTTAACTGAGAGCTATAAATATTTACGCGAACGAGGAGTCGAAGCCGACCAGCTCGCGCCCATCTGCCGTGCGGATTATCTCGAGCGCGGTCGACCTTGGCTTGTTATAATCCTTTATGCAACCAATTGATCAGCTCCAGTACCTACCGACACACCGCAGGACATAATATAAAATGTACCGGACACTACAGCGTTGCCGACCTGCTGCGTCCTTCCATACATATTGTATGAATCTGATGCGTGAACAAATTTCATAGAAACTATATTATTACGAAAAATAAAAATGATGAATATCAAATCGAACGCGCCACTCTTGAACATGCGTTGTTTTATGTATCTATTTTGATTTTTGTAGACATGTTGAATACTAATTTTATAGATTTTTTTATGGGCACTTAGATAATACTTAATGGCTTTTTTACAGATGTTTTAAAATGAAGCTCGTGTAGTATGAATCACTAAATATACATGCCTACTAATTGCGAAGAAAAAGGTTTTGAATTGTTACATGAAAAAAAAAAATTACAACAGTGAAACCTCTATCGTTTTTAAAGGGACTTACTAAAATAAACTATGAATGCGAGAATATAGAAAAAAAGTTACATTCATATATCATATTCTAAAAATAAAGACATATTTCACATGTAATAATATTAGAAAGCTGTACAGAAACAAAAAAAAAATTTTTTTTTTCGTAATCCATACATAATCTTTCATGGCTGTTGCGTTATTGCCGTAAGTAAACAGTAATTCGGGACTGGAAGAAATAAACGACACGTGCGGGAAAACGATTATTCGGGGAACGATCGATCGAGATTTCAGTGTATATATTTTTTTAATAGCGGCACTACACTTAAAATTAATAAAGTGACCAGTAGAAATAACAAAAATAGGAGTTTTCTTTGGTTTCTGCAAAGGTGAGCAGTTGTTGATATATGGAGAGGAGATCTTATGAGTTTCTATGACTGAGGATAAAGGACTCATCGAGTAGTCTTAATCAACAATGGGCATGCGATATCATTGTATGCATTCAATGATATAAGATTTTATTTAAATATCTTATATTTTTTATTTCACTTATTTTTAAATAAATGTTGCATCATTAAAATGTTCAAAATTAATGAAATCACCGCACACAATGTTTCCTAACTCCGTCACACTGAGAGGATTCGGTACAAGAGATAAAATAATCCTAAATTTGGATGACTTCTTAAAATTAGTTTTGTCTACAGGCGATCCTATATCGTGCATTAACGACGGTGCCATACCGGGACATGTGATAAACACATTCTGCTGGATTACCTACACTTTCACACTTCCCGGACAGGACCCTAAGAACACGGGGCATCCCGGTCTGGGCAACGACAACTTCGGAGACAAGAAGGTGCACAGCTACTATCAATGGGTGCCTTTCATGCTATTTTTCCAGGTTAGTAATTCAATTTTTTCAGAACTAGCTAATTGTAACTTTGTACTTGAAAACAAATGAACATCAAAAAAATATTATATATTATATTTGCGTATCATATGGTTAAAACGTAAAATTACTCAATTACTAACTAATTAATTAATTATTATATTATTTGACCACTTTATATTGCCTAAATACCTTACAGCCGACTTGTTTGTTCAAGTTATTGCCTAAATACAATTCATCAGATATATTTAAAATTTTAACATACAATATACTTTCATTTATCTCCGTCATTAGTAATCATTAAATAATGAAGTACTAATTAATTAAAGATATATAAGAATTAACCATCATGCTTAAGTAAAGTTGTCGAATTCGGTGACTAGCTTTTGTAATAGCATATTCATAGGTAGCTATTTTTAGTTCTCCAAAGTAAACCGTAATTTAAATTGGTAATTAAGTAGCCTCAACCAAATAAAATTTTATAAATTAACATTTATTATATAATCACATCTGCACCGACAAAAAAAAAAATATCTCAAGTTTTCCAAAATAACAAATTACAAAATTTTATTAATCATTTTCAGGGTCTTCTTTTCTACATTCCCCACTGGATTTGGAAGAACTGGGAAGAAGGAAAAATTCGCATGATCTCTGATGGCATGAGAGGTTCCATTGCTGGATTTGGTGAAGAAAGAAAAGAGAGACAGGTACTTTTCTAATTTAGTCCATTATTTTTATATCCACGAGCGAATTTTACAAATTGTAAAAATACATCATTGCTAAAAGGCCTATTTTTCTGTGTAAGATATAACTAACCTAACTTAACCTAACCTCTTCATTTCAGCAGTATCTTATTTTGTTACTCTTCAAATAAAATGTTGTAAATAAATAATATACATTATTCCACTTATTTTTGATTAGCCATAAGCAAAATAATTTTAATCGCTAGTTCCAAATGATTCTCCAACCTTTAGGAATTAATATTTGCAGAAGCAATTTAATATTATAGATGAATGGATAAAGGAAATATAAGACATTTTATTTTGAAATCAATAGTTTTGTTTACACACTTGCCACTTCTTCTTAAGGCGGCATACTATTAAATATAAGACTCCACTGCAGCTGCAGGAAATTAACACACATGAGTTTGTAATTTTATCACCCTTTGTTTACTTCAACATAAACATTTGTTTTCATAATAAAGCTGACACAGAGCTCTGTGTATTGTAGCAAATGGCAACAGTGGAGATATTGCATAAAGAATGGCAATCTATCAAAAATAAAGATTAATTGTTTTGCAGTTCATTCAAATGTATTTATGAAATATTTGTATTATATTTTCAGAGCCGACTGGTGCAATACATGATGGAAACACTTCACATGCACAATACTTATTCATTTGGCTACTTTTTCTGCGAAGTTCTGAATTTCATTAATTCTGTAAGTTTAAACATAAAAACTTTTAATACCAATTACACTTCTTGTAAGATAGTTAAATAAGTCAATTATTTAAATAATAAACTTAAATTGGTTTATTTTACAACAGCCTTCCGGAATTATTATCCGTGTACTTATGATTTGGTAAGAAATCACTACATTTAATTTGGCCTAATTTTAATTTCACTTTCCATTTTTAAATTGTAAAATTCCTAGTGAATAATTCCATATAACTTTAAATACAATTCGACTTTTAGGTTGGAAATATATTTTTCATTGATCTCTTCCTCGGTGGAGCTTTCTTGACTTACGGAACCGACGTTGTCAAGTTTTCCAATATGAATCAAGAGCAGAGAACAGACCCAATGGTAAGTTTATTTGTACTTTTATATAAAAAAATATTAGAACTATACTTAAAGCTAGCGCGCACCTAGTTGTTGTATGTCAGCATGGCAAGACCTACGGGAATATATGATAGTGTGCAGACCGATGTATAGATGTATAACTACTGACACTAACACCAAAGACTATATTTTCGTACGCCGATAAAACATTTGATCAGTAGCGATTGTGCATTTGAGGATGACACATTTTCTTATTATTTTTCGGCTGCACAAGATAAGATACACTGATATTTCTGTAGAAATTTTGATAGACATGGGACAATAAGACATGTGCTGACCTAATTTTTTATTTTTTTAAATTACGTTAAGAAATTATTACTTTTCAGATTGAAGTGTTCCCGCGTGTTACCAAGTGCACGTTTCACAAGTTTGGAGCGTCCGGAACAATCCAAAAGCACGATGCCTTGTGTATTCTGGCTCTTAATATTTTGAATGAGAAGATATATATCTTCCTCTGGTTCTGGTAAGTTTATTTATATTTAATACAGAATGATTCATTATAATTAACTATTATTCTATTCATGTATATACATAAATCAGGGCTTACAATCTTTTAACATGTTTCAGGCTTATCATTTTATCAGTAGTGTCAGGTTTGGCCCTAGTATATTCAGCTGCAGTGGTGATGTTACCGTCGACCCGTCAAACCATCCTCAAGAGACGCTTCCGTTTCGGAACTCCCTCTGGAGTTGATGCCCTCGTGCAAAAGACACAGGTATAATTATAATATATGTATTTATTTAAAAGAACGTAAATATATTTTTTTGTGCTAGCAATTATTAACATGGCCACATTATTTCCAGGTGGGAGACTTCTTATTACTCCATCTGCTGGGTCAGAATATGAACTTGATGGTGTTTGGAGAAATATTGGATGAGCTGGCTAGGCGTATACAAATGGAAAACAGCCCCCCGTCTGCTCCGTCTACAGTGGAGATGGTGCCCATCTACCCTGATATAGAGAAGTTTTCCAAAGACGATTCATAACCGACAATAAAGCGCCCAACAAACTTGTTCAATGATTTTTAATGAATTTAAGGTATTTTTCAAATATATTTTAAATCAAATAAAGATTACAATTTTACAGAATAACATCTTTTAAAAAGTGAATTTTATCAACTTTAGTGTTTTAAAAAATTGAATCTCGATTAACAAATTGGATGTGTTCGATCTTTTTTTCATTTTTTATTGCTCAATAAAAATGTATGTGTGAAATTTTCTCAACTAAATTTTGAATCTCAATTAATTTTAAATTTCACAAAGTTTGGGAAATTAATTTTCAAAAGATCAAGTTTATTTCTTTTAAATTTATTAAGTTTTGACTTTAAATTTACAAAAAACAATTTATGCAGTTCGATAATGTAAAAATATATACATATATCTTTACTCCTGATTTATTGTCAAAAGTATTTACTAAAAGTTTTAGAAAATTTTTTAATTATCAATTTATACAAAACAGAAACATACAATGTAGAATCAGGACTACTTTTTTTATTAATATCCATAGTAGTTATTTTTGTCTTTTCTTTTAAAATTTATTGTAATGTGAAATAATTAGGCAAATCACATGTGTATTTGTGACGACGTAATTTGTAACTGAAAAACATTCCGCCTGACTTCATTCTGATAATTTTGGGACCAACATGAGGACTGAGTGAGTTAACTGATGCCATTCTATGGATGTAAAATAAAGTGAGTAATTTAAGCATAATCTTATGATAATACATAATACACCTTGCCATATTTTGGCTTTTATTAAATGCAAGCAACGAATTAGATAAGGACTATTATGTGAATGTTGAGGAATGTTGCATTTTTAAATACCGTTAAAATTAAAATGACGTTCCTCTGGAACGTTTTTGCCATTTTAGATAGATCTCCAATTTAAGGCTTTTTTCTTTTATATTATTTCATTATTATATGTATTATTTTTTTGCATAAAATATTTTTAATAATATCTAATATACCCTACATATCTACAATATTGCGGCAGATGGTATACATATCAATTAAGTTTTATTATTGAAATGACGTGTTAAAAAATTTTGTTTAAAAAAAAAATATTATTAAGAGAAATGTTTTTAATCTGAAAAGGATGAAGGATTTTTTTATCTGAAAACTATACAAGAAAATAAATGTCAATCGGTGAAATACTGAAATGGAGTAATTTGGAAGTTTTAAAAAATATATCTTTAGTTTTTTTTTTTAATAAGAATAAATTGTCGATAAAATAGCTACGTTGTAATTTAGTTGTATAAAGTTTGATCAAAATTTAAAATTAATATCTTGAAATGTATTTTTATAATAAGTCAAATGTGGTTCATATTATGAGTGCTGTAATAATTTTTGTAGATGGTAAAGATGTACCTACTGTATGTTTAATAATTAATTGTTAAAGTGATATAAGTGTTTAATAAGCGAGACTGTGTTATTTATGAAATGCATAATTGTTATACACACCCGAAACATGAAATTTTCCGCATTATTTAGTGTTGAACATAAAAAATTCATTTTGGTTTTGAAAAAATTAACAACCTTTAGAAAAATATGCTATATTATATTTTATTAATATAGGCTATCTATGTCTCTACAGACAGATATAATTATTTTTAAAATTAATAATTAAATTAAAAATCACAAAATGACAATAAATTTTTGAATATCAGATTCCAAATTCCGAGCTGAATTACATGCCAGCATTCAAGATGAAGTTCGTCGTCAATTTAAACTGCTTAAGTGCTTTTAATTAATATAGTTTACTCAAATATCTGCTGTTATAATATTAAGAATCTTTTTAATGTGTATGAAAATTATGAAAAATAAAAATAATACGGTGCATTATGTAATGGTAATAATTATTCCTCGCTGTAGTTTTCCTCCAAGATTTATGTATTTTTTTCATAATTTATCAATAAACTGATTTAAAAAAATATTTTTCTTTTTAATTCAACAATCATCACAATATATATGTTACAAGATTTGTTTAACAGTAGTTTAGACTGTAAACCGAAAAGGAACATCTTGATGGTCCTGTTTTCTCATCTCTACGAAAGAAAAGGTTGGATTTCTATTATGCAAATTGTTCAGGGGAGACAAAATGTTTCTCAATCTCACATAGATCAACATTAAAGAGTCCTAAATCAAGATAATATTAAAAACAGGAATATTTATGCAAAAGAGTGGGAGGACTGCAAAGCCATTATGTATGTATATGATGTTGAATAAAGGACTTAACAATAAGAATAAGTTTTAACAAATTGAAAATATGCAACGTATCAAAATTCTAAAGTATGTTAGTTACCGAGTAAATACTTTTCATTATATTTTTGTAGAAAGCAATCACCTTGTGGATGGATTGACATATTAGATTTAAAAAAAAACACAATCACGTATTTTATTATGCGCCAACCGGTTTTGCTTAGCTCAAGCTTCGTCAGGGCATCTTTAAAACTAATAATAAATACAAAAAATAAAAATATTTGTCAGTTTTTAATACGCCCTGACAAAGCTTGAGCTAAGCGAAACCGGTTGGCGTGTAATAAAAATGGTGGTTTTTGTACAAAGTGATTGTGTTTTATTTACTACATTTGAAATAATTAAATGTATTTTAACGCAAGATATGTATCATCAGGTTTTTAAAAAATTATGATAACACATGCTTGTTGGTCTAATTAAGAAACTCATCTAGTGATCCAGTTATTGGTTGTGTATTTGAGCTTTATTCCAGGAGACCAGCAAGTTAGTACTATTTTAATGATGTGACACGCATTCCGTGTATGCATTTATATTTAAAAAAAAACTTATATTTATTTATTTATTGACATACATATTTTTGTTATAACAGAGGTGAATATATTATATAGCACGGTAATATGTTTATTGTGTGGGATGGAGTAGACTCCACCTCTGATATATATAGCATTGTCCTGGCTACTTTGCTAGACTGAAGTCTGGTTAAAGTAGCCAGTTTTTTTTCATGCTGTTATTTGAAATTCGACAGGAATAAAAATAGAGATGAAAAAAAAAATATATATATATAGAATAAAAGAAAATGAAGAGGGAGTATTGTAGAATTAGTGAATTATTAAGGTAGGCACTGAATTATGTTAGAATGTTGAATAGACATTCTTCTGATTAATCTCTACCCGATTGGATCATATGTTGGGTCCATATTTGTATAATCTTATTGGAATTGAACGAGTGTGTTGTACAGTTTCGGAGCTAAGAACATGTAGAATCTTTGATAAAATGTCGTTGTTGCTCAAAGAACTGGCGTGTAGATGTTCGTTATTTGTTTTGTGTCCGTGATTTATTGCTTGGGGTGAGTTGTTGTTAGCATGGAAAAATTGGATGAGTCTCAACATAAAGATTTGTCTAATGTCTAGGGCATTCTACTCTTTAAATATAAGATCAGATGGATACCTAATAATATATATATACAATGCCCTAGACATTAGACAAATCTTTATGTTGAGACTCATCCAATTTTTCCATGCTAACAACATACAGTAAAACCGCGATATAACGAAATCCAAGGGACCAAAAAATAAAAATTCGTAATAACGAATTCCCATATATAACGAAATAAATTAAAAAATCCTACTATATGTTACGCGCCGTCGCAAAAAAATGTTGCGCGGCTTCAAAAAAGATCACAAATTCTGCAAACAAAGGAGGAAGAAGGCCATAGGGAACTGAATACCTACATATTTTTAGTAGTTTTGTTATTAAAACAGATAAGCAAATGGATAATCAAAGGAATTAAATTAAGAACAGAACTTATTCAACACCAATTGGAAGATATTTTTGTAAATTCCAGAATATTGCAAACCCAAAACAATATTTTAATTGTGTTTAAATGTAGAGCCGCTTCAAACATAGCTTTGGGCATGAAACATACAAAATAATTCACAAATAACAATTTTACAGTTGAATTGCGGCATTTTTATAAAACGAGTCGTATATAAATTACGAAGGTACTTAACGGTAACGGCGGCAACTACTTCAAAATATATTTATAATCGTTAAAATTGTTCACTTAAAATACACGAAAACAATAGTTAATAGAAATACAAAATGCCGTACAAAAATAGTCCATAAAATATTTGAACGAATTATTTATATTATTGACGAGTTCACACGAAAACAATTGTCAAACGAAAATGAATTTATGTAAATATTTAGTTCAGTCATGCAATAATCGCGTTAAAAGCTGAACAAACTTAACTCTACAGACATTACACATTACACTGAGACTGACATTTCCAATAAGTACATACTGCAACTTTCGGGGGGTTCCTGTTAATTTTTGTATTTTACAGTTGTTTGGGTCTGGGATTGCAATACATATTAGAGGCGTATGCATACGTAAAACGTGCCTAAGTGAACGCTGCTAAGATTATGTCAAATGGTTTTATGGGCCTACTATGAACCCAAGAAGAAGTTTGAATTGTTTTACTACCTTGTCAGCCGACCGCCGCGCACCGCCGAAAAGGCCATAAAACCATTCGCCTACGGCAGATGCATCGGCGCGGCTTTGTAAGTGCGAAACAATATTTTCATCTTTCAACATTTTATTTTGTTATAAATTTACGAAAATGTATTGGCATTTTTTCGTACGGGACAAAAATGATTTTGTTACAAATATTAACGGGATTTCGTTATATAAATGCATTTTTGTATGAAAAATTGGTTTTAGGGACTAAATTTCGATTTTTTTTTTCGATATACGTCATTTTTCGCTATATCGAGTTTCGTTATATCGCGGTTTTACTGTATATATATATATAAATATATATATTATTTCCTGTTGTCACGTATTACACCATTGGCTTTAGATTAATTCATTTCTCAATCAAGCATACATGAACCATTCTTATTGGTGAATTTCAAAGTATGATACCAAAACTAAATAAAAAAAAATGTTATCAACTTGTAAAAATGTTGAACAGCCTTAGTTATTTTTATAAAAGTTGTTGAATTAAACTAGTATCTATTTTCTTAAAGTGCACCTTATATCCACATCAAGACAGTTTGTAAATTTGTTTTAATTTATAAAGTTGACGGAATCAACCATATATTTTAGTATAGTAACTGCTAGGCCCTGCGGATATCTTTTTATAGGGCTTTACCATAAGCATAATCACTTCACGGCCGATGATTATCATATGGCATAACTTAAAGTTATTAATACATAAGGGCCGATTGTGTGATCAGTAGTAAATTTTTACCACGGTAACAGGTTGTTGATACATCAATTTTACTACTGTCAAAGATGGTCAAGGACAATCTTGTCTCTCAGTGTGGCAAGACGAATAATCATGAAATATGCTAAGTTTTATGCTTTATCTATGACTTTATTCACTCCTGCGTTCAAAACTTGTGACAAAAATTTTTCAGATTATGTGCTAATGTATATTAAACAACGAGATCATCATTGGACAAATTCTAATCACTAAAATAGCGGGATATTGAATGATTAATTGTCGTATGATGACTTTTGAGAGTCTGCCATATTTAACCATCGGATATTGGAGAGTAAAATGTGTTTACTACAGGATGTACTTTCGAGACGTAAATATTTTATTACCAATGATCAAACCTGTTTTTGCAAAAAAACATACTTTATTAACTTTACTATTAATCACAAACCAGTCATAAGAATTTTTACTTAAGGGCGACTTGAATGGGCATGTGGGAAAAATACAACATCTCTTGTGCCAAAAGATTGATTTAAAATCAATGATGCATTTGCTTTGTGGCCACAAACATGGACGAGAGTTTTTACTAAATCACATAGTTTTAGTTTTATTTTAGTTTTTTATTTTAAATATAATACTACCATTTGCAGTAAAGTTTCAACGTAAAGGTGCAGAAGTATCAGGATACCAGATTAGTTTATACGGACACGGGCAGCAAGTGGAGGATCCAGCTGTCTAACTTCCAATACGCATTAGCGGTAACACAAATTATGTTACAAACTCAGATTATTACCAGGGGCATGTGCAGTGCATACAAGCAAAAAAGCTGTGCATTACGAAAAATTCTGGGAAACAAATATAAATTAAATAATTGGATTGACATAAACGAAAATATTATTTTACAATTAGCGCCATCTGTGTACTGCAGTAGACTTTAATTGCTTAGTTCTAAAAACTACCATGACAACTCACCGCTGTACCTATGGCACACTTTTGAATTCGCCGCATCAAGCTATTCATATTACTCTCTTCTGTCTTTAAGCTAGTGAATTACTTGAGTAATATAATTGGTTATTTACTGAATTGAAAATTTCTTTCGGTTGATTCGTTTTGTATGGAATCATTACCTATGCTGTTTTTTAACATAATAACATTAGAAAGGCGTGCAAATCATTTAAGTGTCTACATCCTCTTTTACTAATTCGCAAATTTTACTTTCTTACTGTTTCTCGTTGATTTCATGATTGTTCTTTAAATTAGGTGCATGGATTTGTTTTTGATTTGGAAAAAACAAAAAGCAATTGGCAGAACTATTTCCTACGTTAACCTTTAATAAAAACAATTATTTCCTTTACTTATTACGTGAAGGGTTTTCAAACAATAAAATAATCATGTTCAGTCATAGAAAGTGTTCTTAAAAACTTCCATACATTTTTTACATGGGTAACAATGTGTTATTTTATGTTAAAACTTAAACTTTAAAAACACTATTAATAGTACTGTAAAATTACAAATAAATACATGGTAGGGTCATATAAATGACGGATTTATTTTGTCTAAAGATGTTGGTTAAACAAAAATATATATTATATATGATTATATAATATCATTGGTAACAGGATAACCTAAATCTATACCTACTGCACGCCACTGATTATTACATATTATAAAACATATTTCACTGTAACTACACAATAATTGATATTGAAGATTTGTACGTTTCATATACACATATCATATACCTATGTGTCCACAGATGGCGGCGTCTATAGATACATTGGATGATTGAGATTTATTTATATTGTTTATTCTATCATATCAATATAATAGGAGTCCTACAGAACATTAAAAAATATATATATACAGTGGAACCTCTCATAACGAGCATAATTTGTTCCAGAATCTTACTCGTAATATGAAACACTCGTTAAGTGAAACAATTTTTCCCATATAAATTAATGTAAAATATGATAATGCGTTCCTTGCCGAAAAAAATACTCAATTTTTTTTATTTGTAACGTTTATTCAAAGAAAATTACTTATTATTATTTATGACAATAACTAATTCCTTTTTACTAGAAAGCTGTCTAGAGACATTTGTTTTTGCCAACGCTTCTCAATATACGACGCAACAGTTTCCCATTTCTCTTATTGCGCTAGAAGATTGTTGCTTTGCTACCTCCTCCTCTTCCACTGGCAAACTCTTATCCACAACTTCTTGCTGTGAAACACGATTCAACTTCATAAGCTCTCCGGTGGTCAGCTCTTGGCTGTGCTCTTCCGATCGATCAATGCCATTATTATCCACTTCTAGTTCCTTGGCCAAAGATATAATTTACAGACTCCACGGGTACTGTCTCAAACCGTTCAAAGTTACATTTGACAACGCTCTCTGGCCAAAGCTTCTTTCAAGCAGAAATGAGGGTCCTCTTGGTAATCCCTTCCCACGCCTTGTCAATCATCTTGAGGCAAGCAACGATATGGAAGTAATCTTTCCAAAACTCTCTGAGGGTGAGATCGGTCCCTTCAGTCACATCAAAACAACGCTCGAAGAGTGTTTTAATGTAGTTTCTTAAAGTTAGAAATAACCTGATGGTCCATAGGCTGGAGTAACGGAGTAGTGTTGGGAGGCAGAAACTGGATCTTGATGAAATTAAATTCTTTAAGGAGGTCATCTTGTAGACCTGGAGAATGACCAGGTGCGTTGTCCATAACAAGCAAGACATGGAGTGGCAGATTCATCTCGAGCAAATATTTTTTCACAGAAGGATCAAACATTTTATTGATCCAATCTGTAAAAATGTCACGTGTCACCCGAGCCCTCTTGTTGGATCTCCACATCACATTTAGCCTGCTCTTTTGGACATTACACTTCTTGAAGGCTCGTGGAGTTTCTGAATGGTTCGGAATGGTCTGAAACGCGTTACTCGTTATGCAAAATGTCGCTCGTTAAGGGAACCATTTTTTTTTATTTGTTTTGCTCGTTATGCAAATTGCTCATTATGAGAGGTTCCACCGTACATGTATTTAATTTTTTTTAAAAACTAATTTGAGATGGACTGCACCTCTCGTGAAAATAACCCAACGTGTTGTGACGTAACAAATTCTGTCACATAATTTCAGTTGAATTTACAAAAATAATTCAAGTATAATCGTTTTGACAATTATTTCTGGTATCACCAACTTTGACTTGATTTAATCTATGCTAAATACTGCAGGGAAGGGGTGGGGGGGCTGGCTGTGGCTGTGGTTTGCTCAGATACGCCCCCGGCTGCCGAAGAGAGCGTCATCGTTTGATGACTATCCGGAAGATTGGGACTGGATTGGGATTCCTATCCTCAATATGGGAAGTTTATTGAGATATCGGACACTCGGCAAACAGGAAGGGATACTGAGTTCTCACAATCTTCAATGATGAAGGACTTTAACGGTGCAAAAAATGATACGGCAGAAGAAAGATAAATGTGAAGAATTCTCCATAATTAATTTGCTGCGATTTGCAGATTTTGATTTAACTTGAGTTGTGTAGTTAAGTTAGTCTGTACAGCAAGAAATTTCATGAATACATAATTCTTCTTATTTGTTACAATTAATTTGCTTTTATTCTGGAATAACCTCCACTTCATACTGACACATACTCTTCATACATACACAAACACACATTTCTTCCGATGATGATCATCAGATGGCGTGCGAGGTGAGTAGGTGATCTGAATCTTACAACGAACCCATATTAACTCTCGTTCTCCTTGACTACCCGGTGGAGATCGTCCAGCCTCCCTAAGTGGTTGGACCGCATCCTACAGTGTGTGTAGCGCAAAGTTTTGTTTGGAAAATTAAAATAAACTAACCTCCCTTTAAGCAGACATGGGTCACATGAACAAATAAATACATATTCTACTGAGCGTTAAATAAACAATAATAAAATTATACTAAGATACAGTAAAGTGTAAACCTATCTTGACACAATGATTGCCAATCACGCTCATGGGCGTTATTACGTTGGCTTGCTAAGGACGGACCATTTCCATACATGCTTATTCACATCAGTGTGATGCCGACCTGTTGTTTTTGTGACGGATGTATGCTTGAGTAATAATATAGAAATAAAAATTAAATTAATCAACTAGAACGATATACAGAAAAAATTATAAGTCTATTGATTTTTTTTTCTGTATATCTTTCTAGTTGATTCATTTAATTTATATTAAAATACCACAGAACTATGTTCTAAAAATGTAACTTCACAACAAAAATGTGTTCTCCTTAATAATATACAATCGAAATTTGTTAACATTCCAGATACGAGCCGTCAGTTAATGAGTTATGGCAAATATTTGTACTCTCAGAAATTTTAAGTACTGTAAGCATATAATCCTCGTCAGTATATAATATTTCACCGTTTCTAAGGTCGCTTAATGACAACCTATCTCACTGATCTGATAAAAAAAACATTGTCTTAATCAGTGACATGAATATTAACACTTTTTGTGCGGGGTGCCGCTCTCAGGTCACAAGTACGTATAGCGGGCGAAAACCATCGGAATGTGATAAAAAATCTAACTTTATAAAAAACGCTCTATCTTCCAAACAGTTAGTAATTTTCTAATGAAATTCGGAATACTAACCACAGTATGGTCCTCGATATTGTATACTTTTTGGAAACAAATCGCTTATATTTTTGTAAGTACATTGAGACAATCACATATTTACAGCATGTTTACTATGATATAAAAGTACACATAAAAACTATTGTTCTAATATCTAGATAAAGTGTGATATTTATAAAAACATTCACCCTTGTGAAGGGGTACATCACAAAATGAACACATATAACTAGTAAAACTTTTCTTTTTGTGTACAAAACACACACGACACTGTCTTTGTGGATATTTTTTTTACCGCCGGTAACAATTTTAGTCGCTCAATGTTTTTTCATGTCGAGTGATAACCTCCCTGGAGGATCGGTTTTGATTAAATTTCTCGGTAACTGAGATGATGGTCCCGGTTCCTCCAGATTTATGTTAGTTCCACAAGCATGGCCGGCTATCCAAAATTCTCCAACGGTGCGTAAAAACTGTTTGTAAGTCAGTCTTTTGGTTGGATTTAATGTTTTGTACACTTTAAAAGAATTAAATAAGGCACAATTCAACAAAAACATCACAACTCTCTTGGTCCATTTTTTTGTTTTTCGTAATACAGAGTAATACGATAAATACTGATCTGCACGATCAACGCCTTTCATATGTTTGTTATATTCTATTACACACTGAGGTTTCCAAATACGTTGTCTTGTAGTCCAATCAATGTTGTGGCTTTCTAGGATAATAGACAAATGCATTGTTGAGATCATTTGAACATCTTTCTTAGATTTCCAGTGTTGCAACAATACATCTATTCGCCGTTTTAAAACATTCTGGAAAACCTCGGTTTATTCTCATTGTTCTGCACGTTCTTATTTTATGTTTTAGAAAAGTACTTCATTAGTTTGCACACTATTATAATAATTATCCATGTATACGTGATGCCACAAATTTAAATATGGACCGAGTAGCAAATAAATAGTCTCTAATAATCATCTTCCTTTTCCGCTGTAAATTTCGAGGTTGCAAATATATCCCGTAGTTGCTTCACTAACCATACGCACAGAACCCCATATTTTATTATTTTTGACTCATTATACACTTTAAATTAAAGTCTTCCCCGCCACAGTACAATACTTTCATCCAGAGACAGTTCCCTTTGAGGGTTGTAGACAGAAAAAACTTTGGTATAAAGTATGTCACAATTGGCCTAATTTTTTCAAGTCGGTCGCTGGGATTCATGATGTTCTCATTATTAGAAAAATGCCACGATTGCCATATCTGTCTAAAACGATTATGACTCATTATTTTTGAATAAATAAGTGTTTCCATACACGGATCTGTTGACCAATAATCATCTCTTGTGTCTTTTCAAACTTGTCCCATAAGCAAAATCAGTTCTAAAAATTTTTTCATCTCTATGAGGCTTATGGAGTTCCATTTAATGGATTTCTTCATTTTTTTGATCCGTGATTCATTTTGTGTGCAGTATCGATGACTTTCCTCTATCATCATCTCAAGTAAATCATCTCCGATGAACAGTTTTACTATGTACATTATGTTTTCAGGATTGCTTGGTGGTACACAAACACAAATGGTTCGATATTAGGTGGATTGTTTATTTCAGACCATTCCGTAACTTCCTCTTCCTCCGCATCACTTTCTTCAGAATCACTGAATTGAAAGGGAACTACTCGCTGTCACTTGTGTCATAACTATCACTGTCAAATTCAGGCAAATAATCGCTAGAAAGATCAGATAAATTATCCGCGAATATTTCCTCACCACTTTGATAATTTTCTGAAGTCATTTTTTCAAGTTTAAAAAGAAGTAATATAATTATATTCCGCTAATTACAACACACCCGTTTTATAACACCGTATTTAAAAACTAAAATTCGAAGTGACTTGGTGAATTTCAGAAATATTGAGATCCACTTGAGATGATTTATTACAGCTGACGACCCGTAAACTTACGTTGGGTTACACATTTTAAATGCAATAAAATTAATTCATTTTGATCGCTATAGTGAAATCGTGCATTATCACTCATTTATGAATGAATAATCAAATACAAGACAGAGACAGATATAATTTTACCATAATATACCTTAATTAGTCATAAAAAATATTCCGCTTATCTACTCGACAGAAACTCCATGCGCTCACTAATTTATTTAGTAGTTGGTTGATTTCGTAAAATTTCTTTATCAATTTCTTACTCTGTAAAACTTAAAGCATGTATTGACATATTCCTTTTTATAAAATCAGTGTATTTTTGTTTAAATATTCATGTACATACAAGCTCTCGTAAGAGCTGTGCCTAATTATTATACTACGTAAAACAAAAGACAAAACAAAGACAAAAAACGAAGACAAAAGGATACATTGGACGTATATTGGAATTTTTTATTTATATACATGTAGTTTGGACCTTTACCAAGAGATTGGTATACAATACTCATATAAACAAATCGGATAGTTCTACCTTTCCCGCCTTTAAAGTAGAGTCAGCTGAAAAGGTAGAACTACCCGTCCCGCCATTGAACACCAGTCAGGCGCACGGGTAGAACTACCCGACTCGCACAAGAAGTGTTAACATCATGTCCAATGGTCATCCGCAAAGACTTGATTATATCAATGTGTTAGCATACCACGAGTTTATTAGCACCATTAATAGTCCTACGAGAGTTATAAAAGATTCTAAATCCTGCATCGACCACATTATGATCAAAACTAAGAACTGTATCAAATCGATTATATATGAATCAAAAATGACTGATAACTACTCCACTATAGTCTCATTACACACTGTTCATAATAACAACTTTAATGTGGAACATCAGCATTCAATTACGAAAATAAACTATGAAAACCTAAAATTATCATTGGAAACCATTACTTGGAATGACCTTTACCTTATCACTAACTCTGAAAATGCATGGAATTACTTCATAGAACATATACAAAATGCAATTAACAAACATAAAACCACAATTTACAAACACATTCCATCTAGTAAAAAAACCCTAAAACCATGGATTACGCTAAATATTATTAAGTCTACAAAAAAAGAAACATATTAAACAAAAAAAAACACGTAATAACCCTTATGACATTACTTTGTATAATTTTTACAAAAGATACAAAAACATATGTATAAACAAAAAGAGACAGTTCTTAATCAACTTGACATAGAAGGTAAACCAATCTACTTTAAAAATAGCCCTGACCAAATTGGCAATCATGCAAACTGTTTCTTCACTAATATTGGATCTAATTTAGCTAAAAAAATCCCCTCTTCTCTGCTTAATAATAGATCTGAAAGTCATAATCTAAACTGGGATATTGTTTACAAATTTTCTTTCACAAACGTAGATAAGACTGTTATTAAAAATATAATCCAATCGCTAAAAAATAGTAATGCTGCTGGTACAGATGGTATTACGGTTAATATACTTAAAATAATGTATGTGCAACTTGCTAACCCCCTTGCATTATCTTATTAACCTTAGTTTAAAACTCAGACACTTCCCCACTAAATTAAAACAAGGATTAATTATCCCAATCCACAAAGCAGGAAGTAAAAGTGACATCAATAACTGTAGACCAATTATGTTACATAATTCCCTTATTAAAATATTAGAGAAAATTATAAAAATTCAACTCGTAAAATACCTTGGGAGTAATAAAATTATTTCTAAAAACCAGTTCGGCCTTAGGGCAAATATGGGTACAACTGAAGCTATTGCCTGTGTCACAGACTTCATTACTAACAATGTGGATAAAAGCCATAAATGTATATCTATTTTCCTTGATCTCGCCAAGGCCATTGATACAATTTCGCATTTGTGTCTAATCGAATCGAATCTAAACTAAAAAAAAAATTGTATCTTAGGTAAAGAACTTGATATGTTTAAAAGTTACATCACAGACAGGAATCAACATGTTTGTATTAAAGAAATTTCAAGCAATCCTCTTTCCACTTACTTCGGGGTCCCACAGGGTAGCATATTAGGTCCAATACTATTCTTAATATATATTAATGACCTATCCAACATACCTTTTAACGGAAGCGTTACTTGTTTTGCGGATGACACTGTTCTTCAATTCCAAGCTAACACATGGTTAGCAGTATTTAAAAAAGCCGAGAAAGGTATAAGTATTGTTAAAAAATGGCTCGACCTGAACACCTTAACACTTAATACCAATAAAACTAAATATCTAACTTCGAGCATAAAAGAAAATGGGCAACCCTCGTATGCATACAAAATAAAAGTTCACAATTATTCCAACTCAGACGACGATACATGTCAATGCAATTATATAGAACATACTGACCAAATCAAGTACTTAGGAATTATATTTGATCCTTATCTCAAATGGAATCATCATACACAACTCATTACAAATAAAAAAAAAAAACAATATATTTTTTTAGAAATATTAGAAATTTCCTTAATATAAAACTTCTTAAAATGGCGTACTAGGCTATCTGTCAATCAATCATAGAGCATGGTATAATTGCTTGGGGAGGACCATCTATGTCTGCAATTAATCCAATAATAGCAGCTCAGAAAATTATATTAAAAGTTATCTTCAAAACCCCAATCACAACGAGCACTGACAAAATTTTTTAATAAATTCAATGTCTTTGATATAAGACAAATATATGCTAATACTACTCTTAAATATATAAATACAAACAGACACATTTTAAAACAACTCAAAATATAATTTCCACACAAACAAATACAAATAACCTACAAACCCCAAGAGCACATACAACATATGGCCAAAGGAACTACAAATATTTTGGACCTAAACTATTTAATAGAATGCTATGAATGAATGAAAGATTTAAATCAATTGAATTGTCTCAAGAACATGAAACTATATATTAAAACTTGGATTTGTAATATGGCTAGAGCCAGCATTGGTGCACTCACCCGAACATATTGACTCCTACCTATATTAATTATTGCTACAAAGTGATCCAAAAATTAAGTCCACTTTAAAATTGTTCTTCATATACACCTATTATATAGTAATAAATGTAATTCTATCTACTACTTGTAATTCTAATTAATTGTACAATTACTTGAAAACTATGCCCGTCTCGACACAGAATTTCTCTAGTGAGACAGCACAGTCCAAACATATTTTTAGATTCTATTATATAGTTACAAATAAAATAAATATATTCTGATATCTCATGAAACAATTTTGTTGAAACCACACCTCTTCCAGCCATCGGGACAGAAAGAAAAAATTGAATGGGTGGAATCTCAAATATTACTTAAACAAAATACAAGCATACTTTGCATATATGGTGGGATACCACATACAACAAGAAAAAACATGTTTATACTATCATTTATTAGGTGCATAATATCCGTAGGCCTAAACCAATATATGTATAGGAAAAATAATAAACAAATGCTAGTTTGAATATACACGAAACATGAGGTGTCCAAATTCTATACGTGTACAAACTAATATTATAAAGATGCCAAACAATCGCACAGAATTGACGCACATCACACAACTTCAATTGAGTCACGCAATGCACCATAAGAGCGATGCAACCATGAAAATAATAATTATAAATTTAAATTTTCAAAGCACCACAATGGCGAAGCACTGTAAATCGTGGTATGCTTGAATGCCTTGATTGGTGTTATTAAAATTCTAACAATATTTTCATAGATATAGTTTAATTATGGCACTAAGAAATAATTAACAGTAGCGGCAGTAAGGAGAGAATATCGCAACTTAAGATATCTAAAAGTGAATTCTAAGAGGGGTGCAATACCTACTACATATAAAGTGAAAAAACAGCTATAATAGTATGTGACTATGTATGAAATTTTGCCAACAGGATATGCAAAGTGATGAAGTAAAGGTCTATATACCACAGTTGGTTCTGTTTCATTAAAACAAGATACAAATTTCATAGACAAAGTTCAAATGATTAGCTTAACATTTATTCTGCACTGTCCTTCAATATAATTTCTATAAATTTTGAGAAGAAAATTGATTCTGTGTACGCATACTCTAAGGAATAATAAATTCTACAACTCACCGATTACCCCAGTCTAGTTTGGCAGCTATCTGGTTCCTGAGGGTTTCAGCGGGGCCCCGGGGTAGGGCCCCCGCCAGGAGGGCTCTCCTCCCTGCTAATAGTTCACACATCACTTTCCTGACTGCCTGGAAGCGGTACACTTCATTCTCCTGGAATTGAAAGTGTCACTACTATAAACAGAAATACAGGTACTCCTCACTTAATGACAGAGTTTCGATCTTACGACTAGGTTCCCGAATTTGAATTATTATTGTTATTATTTAAAGTCAAAGTTAAACTTAATATGAACAATACTAGTTATACAGTAAAACCGCGATATAACGAAATCCAAGGGACCAAAAAATAAAAATTCGTAATAACGAATTCCCACATATAACGAAAAAAATAAAAAACCTACTATATGTTACGCGCCGTCGCAAAAAAAATGTTGCGCGGCTTCAAAAAAGATCGCAAATTCTGCAAACAAAGGAGGAAAAAGGCCATAGGGAACTGAATACCTAGATATTTTTAGTAGTTTTGTTATTAAAACAGATAAGCAAATGGAAAATCAAAGGAATTAAATTAAGAACAGAATCTATTCAACACCAATTGGAAGATATTTTTGTAAATTCCAGAATATTGCAAACACAAAACAATATTTTAATTGTGTTTAAATGTAGAGCCGCTTCAAACATAGTTTTGGACATGAAACATACAAAATAATTCAAAAATAACAATCTTACAGTTGAATCGCGGCATTTTTATAAAATGAGTCGTATATAAATTACGAAGGTATTTACCGGTAACGGCGGCAACCACTTCAAAATATATTTATAATCGTTAAAATTGTTCACTTAAAAATTATCGTTAACATTGTACACTTAAAATACACGAAAACAATAGTTAATAGAAATACAAAATACCGTACAAAAATAGTTCATAAAATATTTTAACGAATTATTTATATTATTGACGAGTTCACACGAAAACAATTGTCAAACGAAAATGAATTTATGTAAATATTCAGTTCGGTCATGCAATAATCGCGTTAAAAGCTGAACAAACTTAACTCTACAGACGTTACACTGAGACTGACATTTCCAATAAGTACATTCTGCAACTTTTGGGGGGTTCCTGTTAATTTTTGTATTTTACAGCTGTTTGGGTCTGGATTGCAATCATATTAGAGGCGTATGCGTACGTAAAACGTGTCAGAGAACGCCGCAAGAATTATGTCAAATGGTTTTATGGGCCTGCTATGAACTCAAGAAGAAGTTTAAATTGTTTTACTACCTTGTCGGCCGACCGCCGAAAAGGCCATAAAACCGTTCACATACGGCAGATGCATCGGCGCGGCTTTGTAAGTGCGAAATAATATTTTCATCTTTTAACATTTTTTTATTTTGTTATAAATTTACGTAAATGTATTGGCATTTTTTCGTACGGCACAAAAATGATTTTGTTATAAATATTAACGGGATTTCGTTATATAAATGCATTTTTGTATGAAAAATTGGTTTTAGGGACTAAATTTCGATTTTTTTTTTGATATACGTCATTTTTCGCTATATCGGGTTTCGTTATATCGCGGTTCTACTGTATTAGGATCATAAAAAGATTCACTGACTCGGAACCATATAATTTTTTGAAAGCCAATGAATATTTATTATAAAATTAATCTTCTTCTTCTTCTTCCGCAGCACTAAATCCCAGGGTGGGATTTGGCCTCCTCCACCGACTACTATCCCTGACTTTTTTTATATAAAATGAATATATTTTACGAAATATATATACCCAATGTACAAAGATGTAAGAATTTAGACATATTATGTACTCATTCATTAAAAACTCGATTTCATAAAATTTAGAAACTTAAGCATGATTCACATCAAATTGAATGCGTATGGGGTTGCCTTGTAGACTTATGAAATGTCTTCCGGGTGCAGTACACTACAATGTGTATTGTTTGAGGAACTCCACATTCACACAAGTATAACTTTTTTTATTGCCTGTGGCAGCTTCGGATGATATTTATTTTTCTCCACAGTACTTTGGGAAAGCTGCCCTGTCATCGAGTTCACCTGATAATACCTTCGACGTCCGCGTCATAATAATATCTTATAATTCTTTCTAATTCCGCATTCCACATTCTATCAAAAATCTAACTTACCCTTTTTTAACCAGCTTTACATTCACTCCTCTTTATTACTCTTCAGCATATCTTATATAGAAACAGTATTTCAAAACATCCAGTCTGCTTTCAGTCTTAATTACCGAATTTGATGATTCGTTACATTACTTTGTTATATTACTTATTTAACTTCGGTAACAACTCACCATCAACTATTGACCAGCTAAACTATTGTGAAATTTGAGTTTTATTTGAACGATGACAAATAATTTAATATACTCAATTCGTCGAGCAATCACTGGTACATAAGAAAGAAAACCTCCAATAGTTAAATGTCAGTAGCCAATTGTTGAAATCGAATACCAATCATAATACCTAACAGTCACTATTTCAATAAAATAAAAATGGAAATAGAGATCCAGGTTCAAATCCCGGTGACGCAAAAACAATATTTTTCGACAAAATTGATTTTATATGTATATATTTATAATTAATACGTTAATTTAGTATTTAAAATAAAAATGTTGTCATCCTAGTTTTGAGAACCGTCAGAATAGTTATCGTTAACACTATAGAGACATCACAAAAAATTGTTTGCTGTCATTTTCAGGTCAACAATAAAATACAATTATGAAGGTATTCCAGATAAAAAGATTAAAGCTAGAATTTAAAATAAAACTTTAAATACATTTTCTGTTGCATAGTTGATCAAATTACTTGTAGATATTCAAAAACGTGTGTATTTTTTGTTATTTTGCAGCTTATGCTAATGGAAGTCACAAAATTCTAGAGGGGGGTTTAACTTGCGAGTGGAAATCAATTCAATTGTGATATAAATAGAACTGGTGTTTACAGTAATTTTTACTTTATTTGTTGAACAATTTAATTACTTTTTGATAGAATAGTAAAAATATTTAATTGAATAAAAGTCAAAAACCGTAATAAAAAAATTAAAAATTAGATTCTGATTATCTCCGAAATGGTTGAGAATAGGTCATGGTCGCTTGAACATTTTTGACTCATATTATATAAGGTATAACCTCCTAAAGTATAGTGGACTAGGTCTGTTACACCTGTATATTGATTTGAAAAAAAGAAATTAAACACTTACAACGTAAAGTTTCTTCCATATGCGCCCCCAATCTCTGAGAACCGCCGCAGTCTCAGCCACCAGGGGCTCTGCTTCCGGGGGAGCGGCTTCCCCTCCTCCACCACCAGCCTCGCGCACCACGCTCGTCGGGAAGATGCCCCATGACGATTCCTCAGTCCGTCGTCTGCCTCGGAACCACCCTATTGCCACGGAATACCATCATTAACTGGTACATTTATAGATCCACAAATAAATACATACAAGCAAAAAAGGTGTACATAACTGAAAATTCTGGAAAACAAATATAAATTAAATAATCCGTATACCATAAATGGACAATTTATTATAATTACGCTAGTACAATCCGTGTACCAGTAGAATCTTTAATTGCTTAGTTCTAAAAACTACCACAACTATTCCGCTGCTGCAACCGAGGCGCTGTAGTCATCTACTGACTTATGCATCTTTTACACCAACTAAAATTGTTATCCTCTGTTTTTAAACTATCATTCTACTCTAGCCTTACAATTGGCTACCTACTGAATTGAAAATTCCATTCAGCTGCTCCGTGTTATACAGGGTCCTTACTTATGTTATTTCGTAACAGAATAACATTTGAAAGGTTTTCAGCTTGGCTTACAGCTGCGTGCATTGAATTATCTATTTCCTCTTTTACTAACTTACCGTTGTTAACATGTTGTTTTTAATATTGTTCTTTGCGTTCGAGGTGCATGATAGATTTGTTTTGATTTGGGAAAAATAAAAAGCAAACCGGTAGAACTATTTCCTATGTTAACCTTTAATAAAAATAATAATTTGCTTTAGTTATTACGTGAAGGATTTTCAAGCGGTAAAAGATTCATGTTCAATAATAAAAAGTGTTCTAAAAAACATCTATATTCTTTATACAGTAAAACCGCGATATAACAAAACCCGATATAGCAAAAAATGACATATATATAAAACCAATATTTCATACGAAAATGCATTTATATAACGAAATCCCATTAATATTTATAACAAAATCATTTTTGTCCCGTACGAAAAAATGCCAATACATATACGTAAATTTATAACGAAATAAAAAAATGTTAAAAGATGAAAATATTATTTCGCACTTACAAAGCCGCGCCGATGCATCTGCCGTATGCAAACGGTTTTATGGCCTTTTCGGCGGTGCGCGGCGGTCGGCCGACAAGGTAGTAAAACAATTCAAACTTCTTCTTGGGTTCATAATAGGCCCATAAAACCATTCGACATAATTCTTGCGGCGTTCTTTTAGACACGTTTTACGTACGCATACACCTCTAATATGTATTGCAATCTCAGACCCAAACAGCTGTAAAATACAAAAATTAACAGGAACCCCCCGAAAGTTGCAGAATGTACTTATTGGAAATGTCAGTCTCAGTGTAACGTCTGTAGAGTTAAGTTTGTTCAGCTTTTAACGTGATTATTGCATGACCGAACTGAATATTTACATAAATTCATTTTCGTTTGACAATTGTTTTCGTGTGAACTCGTCAATAATATAAATAATTCGTTAAAATATTTTATGGACTATTTTTGTACGGCATTTTGTATTTCTATTAACTATTGTTTTCGTGTATTTTAAGTGAATAATGTTAACGATAATTTTTAAGTGAACAATTTTAACGATTATAAATATATTTTGAAGTGGTTGCCGCCGTTACCGGTAAGTACTTTCGTAATTTATATACGACTCATTTTATAAAAATGCCGCGATTCAATTGTAAAATTGTTATTTTTGAATTATTTTGTATGTTTCAAGCCCAAAACTATGTTTGAAGCGGCTCTACATTTAAACACAATTAAAATATTGTTTTGTGTTTGCAATATTCTGAAATTTACAAAAATATCTTCCAATTGGTGTTGAATAGGTTCTATTCTTAATTTACTTTCTTTGATTATCTATTTACTTGTCTGTTTTAATAACAAAACTACTAAAAATATGTAGGTATTCAGTTCCCTGTGGCCTTTTTCCTCCTTTGTTTGTAGAATTTGCGATCTTTTTTGAAGCTGCGCAACATTTTCTTGCAACAGCGCGTAACATATAGTAGGTTTTTTTATTTTTTTCGTTATATGTGGGAATTCGTTATTACGAATTTTTATTTTTTGGTCTCTTGGATTTCGTTATATCGCGGTTTTACTGTATTGAATTTTAAATGGGTAAGAAGGTATTTTTTTATGTTAAAACTTAAACTTTAAAATGACTATGAATATAATACTTAAAAATTTCAAAGAAATAAATAGTAGGGTCGTGTAAACGACGGATTCATTTTACCTAAAGAAGATTGTTAAAAGAAGGTTTATAATCCTAGGTACAGCATATTATATATATATGATTTTATAATATTACTGATAACAGCATTACCTAAATCTACAACTACTGCATGCCACTGCTGATTACATATACAGTGGAACCCCGATTTTAGGTGCCCGGAATATACGTTTTCCCTCCATTTGCGTGTTATTTCTGCAGTCCCTTGTTATTTTAGTACATTACAAACCGTATTTTATGTTAGTCTTTCCCGCAATTTATGTCTAAAATTGATTGAAATTCGTTCGGCCAGTTCGGTATAGAGGCAAGTATGTGTTGGCAGCCAAGTATGTGTTGGCCGTTTACTTGATGTATATAGGCATTATTCATTCTCATACCTACGTAATTTGTACATTTTGTTGTTTAATTGTTTTTTTACAAGCTGGAATTATTAAGAAAACTTAATAGAAGATAGTATAGACAACACTGATGGCTGGGAAAAAATTTATGAATAACCTTTGCAGATTTACTTAGACATTGACTCCAACGTAATAACGTGAAACTTGACAGCAGAAGAACATTCCTACAAAAGTTGTGTCTACTCATCCCAAAAACCCAGTTCCTACAAAGGACGATGCCACGAGCCATATTGATGGCCTCAAAGCATATTTTACTAGTATTAGCAATGTCCCACCAGAAACCTTTAATTTTATTTATAATATTGAAAGAGCTATTTAAAAACAATAAAAAAAAACATGCAGCAAAAAACATTCTTTGATTTTTTCAATGAAAAATAAATAATCTGTTTTTTTTTATAATACCCCTAATAATTTACATTTTCCCACTGTTTACATTTTTTTTTGTTGGTCCCTTCAAAAACTTAAAATCGGGGTTCCACTATATGTAAAAAGAAGGATCTTTCTTGTCATACATATGCAAGAGTAGTCGACAATGGAAATATTGAAGAAATATGTAGTAGAAGAGTTATTATTGAATGAGGAGTGAGAAGTCTTGGGATCAGACACCCTCCTTTATTTTATAAAGCATTTCCTGTCTCATCTTAGACCAATGAAATTCCTTTAAATTTTCGTCATTGCACAAATATATAACATTTAAAAATATACTAATCACCTGGCACCTGGAAATTCCATCAACACCTAATTGCAACTGCATTGACCCAGAGGGTAATACTTTATTAATACTAATTCCCAGTGGTATAGTGGGGTACTTCTTTTTACGCGGAACATACTTTTCAAGTACATTTAAAAATATTTTGATACAAAATATTCTGCATAAAATTTTGTACGACAAATATCGTGTAGCGGATGGATATTACGAGAATGCTAAAAAAATACATAGGACCAACGGTATACGTATAGGTTTTTTTGTTAAGAATTGGATTATCTGGATCATCACACACTTTTAAACAGATGAAATATGTGATGGCGAAATATGTCATACTGTACCATGTGACAATATTAAGATTTCTTTTTAATGTGACAAAAAAAGAGGGACTGCTAATTTAATACAGTTCGCTCTATCCATATCCACAACAATTTTACTGAATTTATAAATGTATTAAGTAACCTAAAAAGTTTGTGCAATTTTTATTAGAGAGCAATACATCTTATCGTTTAGTACAGTACTTGTGTCATGACTCACAAACAACTGTAGGTCAATAAGTGTACTCCGACTTGATAAGTACAATAGGGGCCAGTTATTGTGTTATTATATTAGATATATTTCATTCTCAATTTTCAACGGATGAATTCGAACATCAAAAACACATTTTACTCGGGTTATGGATGTTAGAATCAGGATATTCATAAATAACTTGTACTTGTGAATATTTTTTAAAGTGAAATAACGTGGAATAATAGTGTCACTCAACCATCTTAAACACAAATTGTTGAAAAAATGCAGACAACTGGCGGACGTAAAGATGCAAATATAAGTTCAGTAAGAAAATATTTAGTTCAGTATAATTCTTATACGGATTGAACAAACAAATTGGACTCGAACCAACCCGTATGTATTGGAAAATTGTCTGTCAGCATTGTCATGAAGTTGTACACAAATGATTTGCAATTTTTCTAAATAATCCACAGCTAGACAAAAATTTTGCTATAGGTTATGCTAATCCGGATAATAACAGCTAGAATTTTATATCCTACTTTCACGCTATATTTTTGCACCATTTGATCAACCACATCCACTCCAAACATGGTATTATTGTAAAATCCAAATGTCTCCGGAATAAGTTTATTATTGTTTTCAATTTTTACTGACTTGTGTTTTGAACTGAGTAATAGCACTTTTTTTATTTACTTTTGTAAACTAATTCTCGTAATTCTCTGATTTATAAAGTCATGTTGAAACCAGATCATATTATCTTTCTTGGCTTTTGCAAATTATGACTATTCTCTTTTGTTTCCACGTGTAGTCCCAACTAGAGTACTTTCGTATATTTTGTCCACAACCTAAATATGATTAAGCAGGTTTAAATACTACGAATTCCCTCAAATATTTTCTGTATTCAGGTTTTATCTTTAGCCAAATATGGGAAACCATTAATGAGGTATTTACTTTTGACATCCGATGTTAACCAAAATTTGATGCCAAATTTGTCTGGTTTATTTAGCATGTACTGAGTAAATCGGCATTTGGTCTTTGTTGGAAGCAATTGCTCATCAACTGTAATGTTTGCGTCAGGTTATAACCATTTTGGGAATTTCCAATAAATTTATTTCATATTTTAGAAATCAAAGCAAATTTGTACATTTTCTAATATTAGGGGTACCAGTCGAAAATGTCGCATTTTAAATAAAAAGGCAAATATAAATTTAAATCATTTATTATTTGAAAAAATTTATATTATTTATTCCCCATTACTTTCTAATACAGTCTTCCATCTATTTTCAAGCATTTTTATGCCCTTTGAATAGAAAATTTCTGGTTTCGACTGGAAATAGTCGTCAAGGGCAGATTTTATTTCGTCTAAGTTGTTGAAATTTTTTCCCGATAAAAAATGCTGCAGGGATCTAAATAAATGGTAATCTGATGGGGCTAAATCCGGTGAATATGGGGGGTGATCGATTTGTTTCCAGCCAAAGGCGTTTATTTTTTTTCGAGTAATCGCTCCAGTGTGGAGTCTTGCGTTGTCGTGTTGAAAAAAAACTTTGTGTTCTGCATGCATTCTGGGTCGCTTAACTTTTATTTTGACGATTTTTTTCAAATGGCTTTTACACTCGACCAGGAGTATCCGAGTGTGTCTGCAATCTGCTGAATTGATTTTGTTGGATTTGCTTCGACTTCACACATTAAAATGTCATCATCCACTTTAAAGACCTTTTCTTCTCGAGGCTGGTTTTCTGTATCAAAATTCCCACTCTGAAATTTTTTAAACCACTTTTGCGATTGGCGAATGGATATCACATCACCGTATATACTGCAAATTTTTTCTGCAGCCTTCCTCGCAGAGTTTTTTTGGTGGAACTCGTAGATCAAGCAATTGCGCACAAAATTCTTATCTGGTATAAACCCTTCCATTTTAAATGTATCGCTAACAAAAATAAAAATAACTTTCGAAAGATGATCTCCAAATGTTAAGGAACAAAAGTAATATATATTACGTGCTGACGACTCGACGAGACGGACGCGACTGAGGATCAAACAAGGGCCATACCGAAATGCGACATTTTCGACTGGTACCCCTAATATTTCGAAAGTAAGCAAAAACAAAATAAATGACAAGTGAAAACTTTTATTATATGGTTTACTTCTTGTTTTCTTTTTTAATAAACAACTACAAAATTAGTTAACCTGTCAATTTGACGGGTATCTGTAAAATAGGTATATGTATATATTTTTTTATAGCATAAATAGTACATATGAAAAACAAAGGTAATTGCTTTACTAGACATGGTCTGTTCTAAAGCAATTACCTGTATAGTTTTTAAAAGTTGTAAATGTTAAGAGGTAAGTAAGTATAATGAGTGAGTTATAAAAAGTTATGTGAAAAATGTATAATCAGAAGTTATAAAAAGACATTGAAAAAAGTTATGAAAATATTATTTTTAGTAATATACAATAGTCGGTGACAAGAATGTGTGGGTAATTAGGTTAGCACAAATGACAAATGTTTCATTTTTCTTTCTACCCATATCAAGCAACCACTTTGTTATTTTTGGTTTGAAATCATTAATCACTTCAGACATTTTAAGGTCTAGAAAAAGCTATGTGAAAAAAGTATAATCAGAAGTCATAAAAATATACAACACATGTCCACAAAATTAGAAGGCCAACAAAGAAAATGAATCGAGATATATATTCATATCATTATATCAATAATAACCAATATATTATTACAAAAAATATTAATCTTTTTTCCATATTTTTAATCATAAAAGTTGAATCCATTAAATTGACGGGTTCTGTAAATCTAGTGTTAAACGCATCACATTGTTTTATTGGAAGTCATCAGTGTTGCTAGCTATTGCCAGATGAGTTCAGATTTATTTTATTACAATGTGGATGTTCTATTTAAAGACAAGCAGACTAAATGTACACATGTGTACTTGATAATTTAAAATATTGTACTGTATGTAAAATCGGGTTAGTTAGTGAACATTTGTAAATGAACTAAAATTAGTGACTGTTAAATTAAACGATTTTAATATCGTTTGATATTGTATTTGTTTTATGTACGTACAATAAATTAATAGTTTACTTAAATATAGATGTTAAAAACATTTATACATATTGGTTTTGTGTAAATCATAGTTTTTGGATAATAGAATTGCCGGATATTAGAATCAAAACTTCCAAGAACCAATCTGATAAAAGTAGCCAGCAACCATTGAGCTTTTTTTCAATTGAACCTTCTTAAAATGTCCATTAAATCTAACGTAATTCAAGCTTGTTTATTATACGAATTTAAATTTAGTTAAAAAGCTTGTAAATGTAAAGTTAGTGAACATACTGCCTAGATTTCTGAGCATTTGGTTTGAGACCATAATCATTGATAATGCAAATGAATAAAAGTTTTCTTTGCTATTGTTTCATTTTGATTACAAAAAAATTACATAAACTATTGGGTTGATGCAAAAGTTTAGACTTTTTTTTATGAGAAATTAAAAATTTTTTTTTGCTAATTTTTTAATTTTTTAAATTAATAATATAATTTACATCGGTTGTTATAACTGTCTCATACCACTACCAGCTTATTTATTCTATTCAAGTTAAATACCTGTGACTCTGATGCAAAAAATGAGTCACAGTATGTTTTACCCGCTCTATTGTATCAAATTTTTTGTTATTTAAAAATTTTTGTAGTATCCTGAATAAGTGATAGTCGGAAGGAGCAAGATCTAGAGAATAAGGTGGGTGCTTAATAACATCCCAATTCAGTTCCTTGAGTTTATGTTGGGTCATCATCGCCACATATGGTCGCACGTTGTCCTGGTGAAAAACTACCCACTTTCTGTTTGTTAAATGAGGTCTATCCTTTTTAATGCAGTGTTCAGTTTTGTCAATTGTTCACAATACCGTTCAGCTGTAATTGTTTGATTATGGTCTAGAAGCTCGTAATAAATAATTCCCTTGCGATCCCATCAAACACAAAACATTTTTTTTAATGCATTTTGGCTTTCAAAGTGGTTAATGGGGCTTGCCCAGGCTTAGCCCAATGTCTTTTTCGCGCCACGTTATTGTAAACTACCAGTTTTTCATCTCCTGACACTAATCGATGCAAAAAAGGTTTGTGCTTTTGTTTAGTACTCAAAGAAATACATGTTGACACGGGATCCATTAAATTGGCAGATGACAATTGATCAGGAGTTCAAACATCACACCGCGAAATCATCCCTATGCGCTTCAGATGCCTCACCACAGTTGATTGGTCGACTCCCATCTTTAAAGCGATCTCTCTGATATTTTGACATGAATTAGCGTCAATCATGACCTTCAACATGTCATCATCAGACTTCGAAGATCGCCCGGTTCTTGGTTTGTCCGCCAATGAAAAATCCCCAGAACAGAATTTTGAAAACCACCTCTGTGTCAGTCGAACTTTAGTGGCATATTCTCTCCATACACATCGCAAAGGTTTTTGGTTGTCACAATCGCGGTATTGCCTTTACGAAATTTGTAAATTAAACAGTAAAGTAAATGCAATTTATCGATAGACATTTTAGAAAATCACAAAGGCTTTCTACTGTTTGCTGGCTAGGTCAAAACTAAATATAAAGTGACAAGACAGTTCCATTATACAATATAATGGTTTGGGAACAGATGTTATTCCTCAGGTCTGAAAATCTGTCCTTTTTTTATGAGTGTCATAAAAACGTCAAAACTTTTGCATTAACTAAATATTTTCATTACCTAATTAATATTAGGTAAACATGATTAAAAATAATTGTAAAAAATGATAGTAATATTAGTGATCTTGGATGGAAATTTTAGATAATGCAAACATTTCTAAAAAAATTGACCTAGTAAACATATCTGCTAATATCACTAACCAGCTTGATCTATCTTATTTCAAAATGGCGACCATAATGTAAATAGGTAGATCTTTAGTTTTATACGTTTTTCATGCACATTTATAAAAATCCTAGGATTTAGACTTGAAAATTGAATAGTTCTTTTCAATATCTTCTTTATGGGAATGTTCTCTGTGTGATATAGTGTTGAAATACGTAGTAATCTAAAGTTGTACAAGTTAAAATTTATAAATAAATAGTAATAGTAATAGTGTAATAGTCTTACCAGTATATTCTTCGAGTATTTCAACGGAATCGCCAATTTCTAAAGGAAGGCCATGCTTTACATCACCAGTCCAGTTGTACACGGCTAAAATACAAATAATTTATGATTTTTTTAATAATAATATTACATTTATGTACTATCATACATATACTCTTAGTCATTCTTCAAATGAGTAGCAATCTCTCCTATTGACTCACAGGGTTCAAATTCCATTAGCATGAAGTTTTTTCAAATTAATTATTTTATAGATTTAGATCATGTTTTGTAATGCTTTAATTACTAAATATATAATTATTATTCTTCTTCTTCTTATTCTTCCATGGCACTACACCCCAGGGTGGGATTTGGCCATCTCCACGAGTGCTCTTCACCTATACCTGGCCATTCTTGTGCTGTTCCCACGTATTATTCTTATATAAAGAAAATGAAATGGCAAAAGTCAGGCCACTTCGCTCAGAAGATAGACAAACATTGGGACAAATGCAATAATGCAGTAGTACCCGAGGGAAATAAAAATCAACAGGTCGTCCCAAAACCCGCTGGACTGACGAAACCATCAAATTATTTGCAAATACGGCGGCCAATAACAATGGACAGAGAAGAGTGGGAGACACTTGGGGAGGCCTTCATCCAACAGTGGATAGAAAATGGGTAATAATGATGATACAAAGATCACTACTTATTTACTTACAATTACGCCGTTTACCCGCAGGGGTAGGCAGAGAGGATAGAGTGCCACACTCTTTTGTCCTAACACACAATTCTCACCTCATCCACATTCATACAAGCTCGATATTTATTGAGGCTTCTAACAGGACCATCCTCCAGTATCTAGTTTATCTGGTTGTGCCAAGTCTTCCGCAGACGTCCTCTACTTCTGATGCCATCAACACTTGCGTCGTATATCTTTCTTACCATCCGTTCCATATGACCAAACCGCCTAAGTGATCTTTTCTTAATCTTACTCATTATACTAAGATCAGCTTTACATTTGTTCCTTTCTTCATTCTTTACTCTATCATAAATGGATCTGCCACATATACACCTAAGTAATCTCATTTCCACTACATTCAGTCTACTTTCATTCCTCTTTCGCCAGCTCCAAGCCCCACTTCCATACATCAGTGTCACTAATATCTAACTACAGATCACTACTAATCTAAAATTTAGGCTGGTGTAACTCTACCTTCTTTATTGTACAGAATAACTAGGTTAGTAGCTATGAGTAAAATATAACATTTAATATTTTCATAGAAAATAATCACTTTGTGGTTTGACATATTAGATTAAATAAAATACAATCACTTTGTATGAAACCACAAATTTTATTACACGCCAATCGGTTTCGCTTAACTTAAGCTTCGTCAGGACGTAGTTATTGTTATTTATTGTATGTTTCGTCTTAAGCTTAAGCTTAAGTTAAGCGAAACCGATTCGAGTATAATATATATATAAAGAGGGAGATAGAACATAAAATTATATTATATTAAATAAAATATAATAGCACTCTTTTTGTATTTATTGTTAGTTTTAAATTCGTCCTGACGAAGCTTAAGCTAAGCGAAACCGATTGGCGTGTAATAAAATTCATGGTTTCGTACAAAGTGATTGTATTTTATTTAATAAAGCATTTGAAGACTTTTAGAACTATCAACAGAATTGTCTTGTATACTCGGGTAGTTAGTGATTTGAATCCCAAAGAACAATAAATATTGAGGATTTGAGTCCCATTAACAGCTATCAAAGTTTGTCATATATTTTGGCCTAACTGACTTTGAAGATAGTAAGAATATTGATTATGTGATATGTTTTCACGTTAAACTACAACCTATCTATTTTCTTGCTACCAACACTTGTTGGTAGCAAGAAAATAGATATACAGTAAAAATCCTCTGAACCGATCCGACAGGGACCGGGCGTCGCACGGTTAATTAAAAAATCGGTTATAGCGGAATATCGTAAAAATGACATCTATGAAATTTTAAACGTTTTACTGTAACTAAAATCACGAATGAAACTAATACATATTAACATTAAAGACTTCAAGTTACTTAGTAATTCCATTTTTTTGCAGCATAGTCACTCAACTTTGTTCGTTATTATATCAAGTTGTTGTTCAATGTCATTTAAAACGAGGTCTAAAGCATCTTTGGCTATTATTGTATGTCCGATTTTTGGCTCTTCATTCTGTTCAATTTCTTCCGCTTCTTCAATTTCTTCTTTATTACTGACAAAACATGGCGAGTACCCATGGTTCACATCCCCGACAAACCGCCCAGGATCAAAGATCACCGGATTATTCTATGCACTACGTACCATCCCTTATGCAATTATACATAGTTCGAGTCAATAAACCGGCAAGTCGGTAAATGAAGCTTCTACTGTAATTAGAATGTAAAGATACATACAATTTTTTTAAATGCATAAACAACATTTTTCACAAATAACGATTGTCAGCTATCTTTGTCAATATGACTTAATTTGATTTAAAATGTGATAAACCTAAAGTGTAAAGACACAATTTGTTTACATTTATTAATATTAAAAATATAGCTTCCACGGAATAACACAACATATTAGAAATTATAACTTGTTCCTAGCTAATAACTAACTAAATTGCTTCTTGCAAAAATCTACAGGTTGGAATAGCACCGATATAATAATTCCCGCCATTTATATTAAGGAAGATCAACTGAGAAACTCTCCATATATGCAGTATAATCAAATATGAGATGTAATCAATTAAAATACAGTAAGTACTCTGGTACAAAGACTACAGGAGAATAAATTCATCCAATTGGATATAAATGAGGGCCTAAAAAATTGTTGTTGTCAAATAAAAATGTATCATTACCATGAGGCCACGGTTTGCTTAGCAAGGGACCTACCCTCGCACAGATTATCTTAGTCAGCACAGGTTGCCATGGTCAATATAAACCCAATTGCCAGTTTGATAAGCAAAGATTAAATATTTCGCTTTAAAATTGATTTGTAAGAGTGCTCTATTCCAACTGTATCTTATTCTTAAGGTATGTAAAAGTTTCTGAATTAATATAATACTTTTTAAATTCAATTGCAATAAATTTGTACAATATTTTGTAGATTCATAAGTATAAAGGACATTGCCTTAGGAAGCAAAATATCGCGTGTATTATAATAGACATCCATATAAAAAAAAACATGCACGATGCCATAAAAAACAGGATGTCAAAGATGCGAGATGAATCTATAATAAATCGGAAATAGAACCGAGACAGGAAATATGAAGTGTCAAAATGACAAGACTCACCGACTCCAAACTTTTTATTTTTTACGGGCAGCCACATTTTCTTGTCGCCGTAAAATCATAAAATAATATCTCACTCGCATAACCACATTTGTAGCTTTTAAAATTCACCATTCATAGGGCCATTATAGTAAAAATTAATCAATAACAAATAACATGGCCGCTACACAAAACCTACAGATAAAATACTACGAGACTACAAGAATTAAATGAATGAAATTGACGTTTGACATAAGGGATGCTAATACAAAATCGATATTCAAAACATGTATGTATGTTGTATCGTCAGTATAATTTCTAAAATATATATTTTGTCATTTTTCATAGTTATTGAAGGTTATTCCATCCTAACATAGGATGCTAAAATTTGGACACTTACAGTGGACCTCATCCACAAGTTCAAAGTAGCCTTAGTTACAATTGAAGTAAAACTTTTGAAATTGAAATTGATACTATTGTTTGTGAACATAAAATTCTAGTCGGTGGTTGGTTAAGTTTCTAAAGCTTTATTAGTTTCAAAAAATTTGTTATTTTTGCTGTTTTACACATTTTAAAAAATTAATCAGGTAAACAAATAATTTCTTTTGAATGATTGTGTTCATCGATAAGGAATATGTATAATATAGTGATAGAATAAGCAAAGTTTTCAGCCCGTATCGATATGAGTTCATGGTGCCACTAGCCAGTTGCGATTAATTATTAATTTATTACAATAATTCTGTTCGTATAGAATGATTTAAACAGCAATATATGTATCCATTTAGTATAATTTTATATTGCATAAATAAATTTTTAAACTTTCGGTAGTAAACGAAGCCAAAAATTTCGAGTTACAATAAAACGTAACGTGAAAAGATAAAGAAAGTGTACTTGATGTATTTTGAATTTAAAATTTTATTATGACTTTTTATTAATAAATTGTTCAAATCCAGTATTGTTTGGATAATGGTTTATTTTTTGTTCTACGAAGACTTATTTTTTCCGCTTTTATCTATCGATAATCACTGTAACATCTCTAATCGCTCAAACCACTTAAACATGTTGCCAGATAAATCTGATAAGTAAAAATGCGTAAGTACTATATTAGGTCAGGTGCTTCTTTAATTTATTGATAATGTTTAATGTAACAACATGTCGGCAATATGCAAATATTGGTGTGCGTCTATCTATCTATCTATAATTGATCGTCAAATACAATGGTACTGGATACAATATTTCCATGAAAAACAATGGTCGCGTTCATATATATATATATATATTTAATGATCATATTCTTAACAGAGAGCAGTCGACTTTCGCTAATTGCTGTCGCTAGGCCCTGGAGGCGGTTATGTTGTGTTATCTAATTAATTAACTAATATTAACAATATATTAGACCAACTCATACTAACAAGATTATATTTATTAAATAAATATCAGACATCACATAGGGACGAAGCTATTTTTATTATATTTTTAATGTAAATGATATATAGAAAATATGGGGGGTAATTATAGGGCTTACGACGTGTCTTCGACTGGCTTAAGTGATCACTTTATATATAAATATGTATAACGTTCACCAATTCTCATCCCTCAATCTCCATATTTATCAAATTTTTGAAAGTTGTATATATCTTATTACATTGCCTCACTTCCGAGTACCATATTTTCCATACATCATTTTTATTAAAAATGATTCGTCGCTATGAGATACCTGATATTTATTTAATAACCAGTAAAAATCCAGTAATTGTGTGTTCTTTAACATATTCAAATATTGTTATATTTATTCATTTCAAATCCGTCGACTCTATTAGCATTATCGGAAAGAACTGTCAATGTTTTTGTGTGAACCTTAAATAAGAGTCATCACCACATTACACATTTTATGCAATTAAAATATTAAAGCACGAGGATTTTTTTAGATTTTAGTATCAGCCAATAAATAATATTTTCACATACCCAATATGTTAACATCTACCCATACTCATAAATTTACGCTTTTTTAGATTTTATGTATTAAATTATTTCAAATAAATGCATATGTATAAAGGGTACCCCTTCAAAATTAATCATCTTTTTGCATTTTTACGAAAAAGTGGGTTTTTATTATTCATTTACATCAGGAATTATCTCCTAATATTTTTTTGAAAACTATTGCATAGATATGACAATTACACTAATGTAAAACTAATAAACTGAATATTATTTGCTATAACTAAGACAATACAGGCAGTGCCTATATTGTCTATAACTATAAAAATTGGTCCTCAATGCAGAATTTGAAAAAAGGCCCCTAAATAAGTATTTATAAAATTTGTGAATACTGGTTATGTAGTTTATCCATTAAATATTGAGAAAAAATTTATTGTCTCATCTAGGTAATATTCACACATTGCAAGGCATTTATATGTACATACACGAAAAAATGTAGGGCTCAAACTTTTTGGGCCCCAGTGCACAGCATTGGCATAGTTACCCCACTTAATACAGGCATTATAAGAAAGTATTTTTTATTTAATATCTTTGTTTTATTGAGCACTGAATTGAGTTTAAATACATCTACCGGTTTTGAAAAATACCATTTTCTTCTTCAGGATGTCATAACTAACTAAAAACATATATAATTTTCTTCACCACTAAATTTATTTACAGTTAGGTACTAAATTTATTTTTTAAATAATTGTTGTTTTTTTTTTTAAATATTTTTTAAAAATAGATTCTGGTGAAGAAACAATGATATATGTTTTTAGTTAGTTATGAAATCCTGAAGAAGAAAATGGTATTTTTCGAAATCGGTAGATGTATTTAAACTCGATTCAGTGGTTAATAAAACAAAGATAATAAATAAAAAATATGAATTTTAACCACAAAGTTAATATTGCTAATTTTAAAAGTATTATAAGAAAGCTTAAACGAACTAAACCGCGGAACCAGCGTGATTTTATCTGTGAATTAAAAAAATATTTATGTTTTAAAAAAGTTCTGGAGGTTTACAAAAGTGTATTGCGTCTTACAAGTCTTCTTCTTCTTTATTTAGATAACCCGATTTTATGAGTATAAATGGCTTGCGTCTACGATACTCGCAATCTACATAATACTAGTGTTGGTGATTTGTCTTCCACAGGCGCATTATATATTTGGCATCACATTGTTTTCGTCTTCTTTTCTACCAAACCAGTTTATATGTTATTTCTATTTATATTTTTTTTCCTTTTTCACTTACATACAAACACACAGAGTCTTTGCAGGGTAGATTTACAATGGGCAGGCTAGTAATTGTGTTAAAGATATTAAATATTTTAGAATATATCTAAAGCACAATTTTGAATAACAAGCGTCCAGAAACTATCGCGCAGGTGTACAAAATTAAGCGAACCGTTGGAAATTCTTACCTTTATGACTTGGGGCCGGATAGCCACCAAAAATACTTATTGAACATCCCCACTATCTTATATTAGTAATATTAATATGAAAAAACGTGGATAAAACTCTAGATATTAATTATTTTCGACACTTGTCTCGAATGCGAGAAAATCAACCATTTTATTGTAATCTCTTTCTATCAGAACTTTCCTCTTTGGCAAGATTTACGTAACAAATAACATTGATTAGTATTTAGGCGATATTATTAGTACTGTAACTATAAGCCTCATCTTGAAAGAGTATGTAATTCGCATAGAATGTCTCGAATCTTAAATTGGAAAAATGAAAGTATGCCTTTAAAATTACGTTATAATAGAAATAAAACAAGCATTTAAAAGTGGTACAAATACATACAAGCGGGCCATGAAGACGAGCGCCCTGGACGTCCCAACACACGATCCCGTCGTGTCCCGACGTCCCAACAACCGATGACATCGAAAAAGTGAATAAAATGATTATGAACAATTGCCGAATAACTATTAGAGAGGTCGCTGATGATGTTGGCATATCATTTGTCTCATGACAAGCTATTTTTTTTAACGATTTTGGTACAAGACGTGTGGCAGCAAAATTTTTTCAGAAATTGTTGAAACAACTCATGTCAATTGCACCACGATAATGCATCTGATTGCATTTCACTGCTTGTTTGTGAATTTCTGGCCAAAAACAACACCATTATAATGCCTCAGCCTCTGTATTCACCAGACGTGGCTCCCTGAAAATTCTTTCTTTTCCCGAAGATGAAAAAACCATGGAAGGACGACGTTTTGTCAACATTGAGCAGATGAAGACAGAATTGCTGAAGGAGCTAAATATCATACCAAATATTGAGTTCCGTACCGAAAATTGAAAAAAGCGCTGGCATAAATGTATTATGTCTGATGGGGACAAAATTAATATAGATGAATAAAGATTTTTTGAGAAAACGAAGATTCCACGTATTTATGTAATACAACACACCTTGACATCAATGCAAGATTGAATCAAGAAAAATAGGGTCTCGTCGCAGGAGGACGTTTTAGCTCCGGAATCTGAGAGAATGGTTCGACAGATCCACCGTTTTTATTAATCAGGGATGGAGGGCGCCCAGATAAATTTTTCCCGAGGCCGATACTGGGTGTAGATTCAAATGAAAGGATTCAATAGTAGATTAAAATACTAAGGAGAGCAAAGCCAAATCAAAATAGTGTAATATAATGTTGCGTAAAAGATAGTATAGAGTTAAAGGTGTCATCAATGCCAAATCTTCAAGATGAGAGATCAAAATCTCATCTGTGTACATGCACCATTAGAATAGTGGCTGTATATCATTATGATACATTAATTTATTACCAGATATATTATTATAGTACAGTAGAACCTCGATTATCCGGATTGTTCAAAATACAATGCTTTTTAATACATTTTGCGTTGTAATAAAAATATAACTTGACATATTTATAAATAATTTATATTCAAATTACATCATTTCTATGGCACTGATCTGTCTGGGCACTCTGTGGTGAACGATACGCGTTGTTACACGAACAGCTGGTTATGGATATCAATCGAACCATTTGAAGCAGTATTTAAATATTTATTTTTAATATTGCCGATATGTCATAGAAAAGAAAACATGTTGTATTATCATTATAAGACAAATTTGATATAATCAATGCTTTGAAACGCGGTGACTCGGGACGTTCTTTGTCTAATAAATATGGTGTTGGAACGAACGTCAACGATCTCAGATGTAAAAAAACAAAGTGAAAAAATTATAAAGTTTACTAATTATTTAATGCCAGAAGATGGAATATCAGAGTGTAAAGTTATGAAAAAATCAGGAAATGAAGAAGTTGAAGGGTGTATTTTTATGTGGTTCATACAAAGACGATCATCTGGACAGCCAAAATCTAGTCCATTTTTGTGTAAGAGCAATATTTTTCAATACAAGATTAAATGGAGATCCCACCTTCAAAGCAAGTTCGGGCTCGCTTGAAAAATTCAAAGGACGACAAGGTACCAGGGAACTTGAAGTTCATGAGGAAAAGCTTTCTGTTGACATACCCTCTGCAAACACTTTCATTGACACATTGAAGGTGTTCATGGAGAAGGAAGGATTTGATAAAGTTTTCATTTACAATGCTGACGAGATCGGTTTAAATTGGAAAAAACTACCTAACAAATCTTTAGCATCAAGACGTGAAAATACTGCACCAGGGTACAAAACTAGTAAAGAACGTGTCACCATTATGGTGTGTGCCAATGCAGCAGGCAGACAGACTCCCACTGTTTGTCATTGGGAAATCAAAGAACCCCAGATGCTTTAAAAATATCAGAAGTCTTACGGTTGAATATGACCATCAGAAAAAAGCCTGGATGTATGGTGAAATTTTTAAACGATAGTACGAAAAGCAATTCCAGAAGTGAAAAAATATCAAAACTCCATAGATAAAAGAGGAAAAACATTATTATTACTAGACAATGCACCGTCACACCCATCTATAGAATGTTTAAACCAGATCGATGAAATGTTTATGGTAAAATTTATTCCATCAAATGTCACATCAGTAATACAACCGATGGATCAGGGTGTGATAGAAACAGATGCTTCGATGATAAATTTAAAAGACTGTTGCTACATGGCAATAGAGAGTTGGCATTCTGTAGATACATCCAACTTTGAGAAAATCATGGAACACAATTTTGAAAAGACCATTAGTAAATTCCAGTAACACAGTAGAAAGTGGTATAGGAGGCATTGCAGAAGCAATAGCACAAATTTCAATATGCATTGAATGTGATGAAGAAGATGTAACCGAGTGGTTAAATTATGATGCAAACGATCCTGGATTTGATTATCGGATGGATTTGATTATATTGAATATTGAATGATGAGGAAATAATTAAAGAAATATCTGCCTCAGATGAACAAAATTGAGAAGACGATGAAGTGATTTGCAAAGTGAGAGATATTGATCTTACACATTCTGAAGTTCAGTGCTTAGATGTTGTTATGAAGTGTTTTGAGAGCCAAGAAGAGTGTAACTAAGGACAACTTATGTCTTAAAAGTATATGCGATTTAGAAGCTTCAAAAAGAACAGCTAGCTTTAAGCAAAAATCGATATTTGAATTTCTTAATAAAAAATAATTTAATATTGAAGCTATATATAAATTTAGACAAATAAAAATTATTCGTACTGTATGTACACGTCTTTTTCACTGTCAATTATGATTTTTTTCGATTATCTGAGTTTTTCCTTATCCGGATTACCTTCATCCCCAATTAGTCCGGATAATCGAGGTTCCACTGTATATATATATATATATATATATATATATGGTGACAAATTAATAATTCTTTATTACTGTATATGTTGAAAATAAAAAAATACAAAAATTACATTAAAGGCATTCTATATTATAGAAATAAATTACAGAACATCACAAATACAATAATGACTGATTTTAGCAGCTTTATACATCAAAATCAGGTATATTATTTACAATCTATTTTTCAATATTTAGGCACTTCACTCGTCAATTACAGTTCCACCGACATTACCATATTAAATTACTTTTGAAATAGCACCATAAAACAACTGTAATCATTAACTGTAACCATGCAACGAAAAGGGTTCTCATCTATGCGAGACTGAAGATAGGAAAAATTCAAAAGTACACATTTCAATCATTGGAAAGAGATCTCTTGAATTTTCTTGTACTGAAACGAATTTAAGCATTTGTGTAGTTTTCTGAGCTATTCTGCCATATACCTCTGGCCAACAATTTGGATCCCATTACCGGATCTATCATCAGAGCTGATGTCATATAGTTTTATATGGCGTCAGCTCTGTTGATGGACCCGGCAATGGGCCAGATAACTGACACAGAAGAATCTAAACGGGCACGAAAACTTGATCATATTTTTAATTTGACAGTTGTATCAATTTCTATAGAAATGCTGTTAGATGATTTGATCCCTTTTGTTGCAAATCTTCAATTTTAAATAATGTGGGTTTGCATGACTAATTATTAAAATAAATAAACATTATTACTGTTAATTAATTAAATAAGTTCTTTTAAATAATTAAGCATTATTTAGAAAACAGCGAGCAGATCTATTCCTTCCTGGATAAAATTTGTAAAAAACACATTTCAGAACCAATTACATTTTATGTACAACACGTTTGTAGATCTTTCACCAAAATTAAACCTATTTAATACCTAATATAATATATAAACATTTAATTAATTGCTCCATGCAGTTGTTAGTAAAGTTATATTTAGGTAGAAAAATTATTCTGCAAGTTTCCATGCTATTCATACATGTATGTGATGCTAATGAGAATGGAAAACTAATGTTATTTGAAGCTGCCATAAAGACTGAAAAGATATTTATTTTTATATCAAGGAATATTAATTTGGATTAGTAAGGGTAAAATCCTTTTAAGGTTTGTTATCATGTGATTACTGTTATTAAATTATATTAATCCTGTCAAAATACACATTTTATTTTCAATGATTGATACCCTAACATTTTTATATCCCAATACAATCCCATTATTTGTCTATCCAAATCTATATACATATGTATTAATAATCCATCCTCGCTCCTAAATGTATTAAGTAAATTATTTTCATATTTCTATTAAGTATTTTTCAATACAACTTATTTTGTAATATTCTGTTTTATTCGGTTCAATTGTTAAAGGTGCTATTATAATGTTTCACATTTACAAAAATGATTTAAACAATGGCTGCAGAAATTGGACCATTTTAGACAATTCACAGTTATTATGTACAAATAAGGAATGAAAGTGAACAACACAGAAACATAAAGATTATTTTAAAATAATAATAGTACCCAGGGTAATACAATTTAATATACTTACTCGGGAATTATTTGATAACAAATTTATGTTTTCTAAAACAAAAAAAAACTGTGCATTTAAATATAGAATTGAACTTAATTTAAAGAAATAAATGAAAAGGCAAACAAACAAGGAATTATTGAAAAAATATACAGTTGTAAGTAAATGTAATATGTTTGATAGACGGGTAAATTACACAATTTTTCCTAAATTAATTAATGTTATTTCAGATAAATTTAAAGAAATCATTGGTGGTCAAATTTTAATAAACGTACATACAGTCGAACTTAGTTATAACGAGCATAAGAGGACTGACTAAATTTGCTTGTTACTCGTTATATCCAACCAATTTTTGCTATACGTAAAATCGTTTCCCCCGAATTGTTATGCAAATTTTTCCACCTTTGCCTTCAATAGCAAATCCGGTACTTATTTGGGTGCTAGAGCATCTTAACAATGCTGCATCAACATCTCATTTTTCACAGAATTTTTTTACACACTTCAACATATTTCGCGTCACGTTCTAATTCACAAATGATTTTGACTTTCACATGAATCGACAAAAACTTTATTTTGTTATTAAACATGTTTGCAAATCAAGGGCCATTTTTTAACTAATAAGTTAATATTAAATTGTCAATACAACACTGCCGACGCATAAAAACATTACTTTAGACAATCTCGTAATAAATTTGAATTCAAAGAAAAATACAAATCTAAAAAGGGAACGAGATTGTAAAATGGCATTTTCAGATATCTGTTTTTTATTTGACACTTTTGTTTGATGCTCAATAATAAGTTGTAAGCATCAACATGATCGAAGTTTTGGCAGCCGGAAAACTTGGGTAATGTCATAAATTATATGACCCAATAGTCGGTGACGTTCAGCGTGACCACCACGCCTTTCACTTTAATTGCTTACATTTTGCGGGAATCACTTTTTTTTAATCCCAGCAAACACACAAATATTCATCTGTTGGCCGTATTATTTGTTCGGTATAACCGAGAAGCAAGCTCGTTATAACAGTTTACTTTTGAATGAAAACTTGCGTAAACTAAAATATAAATGAGTTTTGGCTCACTATAAACCAAGTTTGACTATATGTATTTATTTTTTTTAATGAAAAAGCAGTTAACCTTCCAGCGGGCACGCTGTCACAAAATTTACGACAAATGCACCTTATCGCCTCTCCCACTTTTACCACTCGGGTCGAGCTCTGAGCTATTCGAGGGTCAGTGTCTCTCTAAACTACAGATCTACCGGGTGTGCTTAGAAGCTTTTGTTATTCATTGATATTTGGACTCTAATGAATATTGGCGGCATAAATGCTCAAATTTTATACAAATTTGCCTGTCCAGGAAAGGCTCCAAAGCATTGAAGAATTTTCCTAAAAAATTTGGCATTGACCATGATGAAAGAGCATCTTACCTTCAGATGTTCAATATCAAACATTTACCGCAAGGTATAAATGCTTTTCTCAAAGTGAATTACGGTCGGGAATTTGAACCGATTTGTCGGTCATGTGCACTGGAGAAGAAAACATCCTCAGCATCAATGAAGTGTAGCCACTGCCAGTTCTTTACATGCAAGAATCATTCAGCAGTTAAGGTGGTTTGCAACAATTGTAATGATGAGAATATTGATTCTGACTAATAGGTCGATGAAATATTTTGTTTTGAAATAATTAGAGTTATTTCGTTTTTTGTAAGAAAGTCAAATATATATTTTTTAAAGTACATACTGTCATTTTTCATAACCTTACAGCAATTCCTTAACATTTATATAAAGAAAACACGATTTACATGGAGAAAACTTGATGACGTAAAATTTACGACAAGCGCCCGCTGGAAGGTTAAGTTTATATAATTATAGTATAAAGTATTATTTACAGAAAAATGATTTTTTAACATACTTCAGGATTGGAAAATTGATAGGTAAGTCAGTTTTTCTTCTACTAATGTAAAAATAATTAGGTTGGCTGCCTGGTTCAAACGTTTTTAGTCCTCCAACCCAAGACCAAAGCATTTTGAAGAAAAATCCAGAAAATTAAAAAAAATTGCAGACACATAAAACATAATACATTCATGTACATACTCGGTCCACAGTATTTTATGGTAATACAAATAATTTTATCACATGGCCTCACTATTTTACTTGGGGTTTGTGATAATAAATCAATAATACTTATTTGTACTTTTGTAGAAATAATGTCGGTTTGTTTAAACACATTCGTTTTATATTGGAATAAACAATAGCTTTATTTAATATTAACATTAAATTTAGCTACTGATACACCTCTTCATTAAAACATAATCACTTCTTCAATAATTGCAAAATTACTTTGTGGCAACATATTATAAATATTAATAATAATCTATTGAATATATATCAATTATCACATCAAATGTGATATAAATTAACCTTAATTAGTTAAAAAATTTACAAAATATATTTACATATAATACAAAGTATGTTGTACTCAAACCAAGGGTAAGAATAAATAAACATATTTATGGTGGACTTATAATTAGTAACACATTAGGAAAAACAATTTATTTAAAATATGTTTGTGTGTTCATGTGGTTATTTATTTTTTCTGACGCAAACTATTTTTCATGTTCACTTTTCAAGCACCTATCTAAATTCAAGTACTCAATTTGTCAATGACCACCAGCTAAGAATTTCTCAAACCTGGCCCTCAAACTGTCAATGATACATTTTGGTAACAATCAATAGAGAGGTTTGAGAGTTGTTCTTGACTTTTCCTTTATTCATCTCTCATGTTCTACAGCTACCTCATAACATTTTTCTTATATCTAATTTTATTTCCATAATCTTTTCTCACGAGTGTTAAAAACCGGTAAAATTTGCTAACTCCTTAAAAAGAATCATTTTTACCAATAAATAATAAATCAGTTTTGGAGGTAATAATTTTTTTAAATCATTCGCCATTGACCTAATAATGTGCACAGTCCACCTGAACAAAATATTAATTTAAGGCTACTGTAAATAATAATAGGAATTAGTTCCATCATCACCATCACCTCGAAGCTGTGTTCACAAGTCTTTTCTGTACGATTTATAAAATGGTTAAAAATAATCATTATATATAGTAAACAGTAACAAATTAAAATGATCAATACATTTTTTTAATAGTTTCATTTCATATTTTTATTAATGTTCTTGAATATATATGTACTCGAGTAAAGGCGATTCATGTATAAATCAAAGTTAAGTTTGTTAAAAAGTGTTTGTTTAATTTTTAATTCACTCATTGTGGCGATAAAATATATTTTTTAAATTATAGTAAAATATGATACGAGGCAGATGTTTATTTTTTCAAAATGGCAAGTTCTCCATTTATGTTACACTAGAGTATATTACTGTACAATATGAAATTTTTGAATTAGTGCCAAAAAGTACTTTTCCACACAGACTAAATACGAAAGTGAGTGCCACCAGTCTTGTTAAATATTCCTGAATTCACATATGTATTTTTGCAAACACAAACTTAATTTGCTAAGAAAAACTAAAACAGCTAATTACATACACAAAAATCAATCTATATTCAGTGATAAAAATAACAATAATAATACATTTTTAGAAACATTTCATGATTCTAAAAGAATAACATTTGATTTTTATGAAATATGAATGCTTTTCGTATGTTAAATAAATATGTAAATAAGACGCATGCTTTGGAAATCTCATCAAAAAATGCCAAAAGATACAATTCCAGCCACTTAATCAGTTAATTTCTAATTAAATAGTATTCCTTTGCATAGTATTTCAATTTCTTTTATCTATTTATTAATTTTTAACACATTTTCATGTGGATGAAATACATAATATACATTTTCAATTACTTCTGGATACAGTCCAACTCAGAAATGTTGAAAAATATACAAATATTTCAATTCAGTTTATTGCCTATTGAAAACAAGAAAAAAGATGGAGGTATTATGTTTCCATAATTAATACATTTGTTGTAGCTGAGACACTGACAAATTAATGAGTTTTTAAAAAAAATTAATTAACACAAACGGAAATTTGTGAATTGACCCTTGGTGGAATGTAGTGATTTTAAAAAAGATTACAATCTACACAATAATGTATGTCAAATTCATATGTGTACCTAATAAAAAAATAGCTCTACATATGGCTGCACTTGAGAAAAAGATGTACATATTAACTTTTTAATTTTGAATAATAATTAAAATTATACCATCAGTATAATCCTTTTAATTTTGACTTAAAATAAACTCAATAATTTGTGTCAAAATGAATGTAATATATGTTTGAAGTTTATTGGAAACACACACAATGTTTAATATAAAGGCAGATTGTCAATGGCACACAATGAATTGTACAACAGTAAAAAAGAAAATGTACAAATAAATGAGTCAAATTGAATAATGGTGAAAGTTAGTAATTATTATTTTCACATAGTCTACAAACTACTTCAAACTGGTCTGAAAAACATATGTTAAAAATTATTGCAACATAATTTAAGCAGTTTAAAAAACATTGATCTAACCCAATACTCTAAATGTCTAGTATCCATTATACAGCAGAGTCCCGATTTTCTGGGATTGGATCAACTGGTACGGTTTGAATTTCAAAAGTCATTGAAAGTCATCTTAAACGAAAATGTTCCATATGTTACTTTATATTATATAATTATTTTAATTTTCACAATTAAACTTTGTACTACACATATATATTGGGTTATTGTCACCACATACTATAGTTTCGAGAGGTGCAGTCCATCTCATCATCAGGTGGTAACTTTAGTTAGTAGTAGATGATAAGTAGTGACAATAACCCAATGTGTGTTTGCAGTCGAGCATATAAAAACTGTTTGCCGTGTCCAAAAAGTGATCATTTTATATTTATTATCTAGTTAGTTTTAGTTCTTTATGAGTAGTTGTGACCAGTTGTCATTGTCACTTGTTTAAAACAGAGTGCAGTGCGGTAAATTATGACGGCGGCAGGGTTTGCCATTAGGGGTCAAAATATTTTTATGACGAATTGAACTTGCAGGGTGATTTTAACGCGTCTTCTTAATAGTTAACCTGGTTTATACAGAGGCATTGCATCTGTTAAACTTTCCATTCAAGGTGAAAACTTAAGCAGTGATGAATTAGCTGCATGGGAATTCATCTTTAAATTTAAAATATTTATAAAACCTGAAGACCTTAAGCCGGAGCAAATTTACAATATTGATGAAACAGGAATAGAAGTGATGAAGAATTTGAAGAAAATTTGCAAGAAAAATAAATTATGAAATTTGCAATGACTTGACGGATATTTGATGAGCAAACAGTACATGATTGGCTTGGCTCAGGTGAAAGTGTAGTAAATCCCGAAGTATTGAATGACAAAGATAATTTATAATATGCGACGAATGATACTAAGCGACCCAATAACGACGAAAAAAAAATGAGTTGAGTTTTTTTGAAAACAATAACTACGTTATTGGTTTCAATTATGCGGAAATTTCTTCTTGACTACCTTAAGCAGCAGAATAATAGCACTCTCTCTGAAAAAATGATGTAGAGAAATATTCGTGATATAATTTGTCAGAAACCGGTAACGGGCAAAATCCTCTTAACTTTTTTTATTATTCTAAGTGATTAAATTTTTATTTTGTTGACTTTTTTAAGTAAATAATAATTATGATGACAGTTATTTGACGATTCTGCAACATCTCGAGCGACATTTGTGTTACGCATAAACGCACATATACAACTTTTGAACACTAAGCGCGTATATTGAGTGATTCTTGTAAATTTCGTATTAACCAGGAAATCGATTATCCAGGATTTTTTTCACCATCTATCCTGGATAATCGGGAATCTACTGTATATATTTTCCTTTAAATCTAAAGGAACTATATTTCCACAAATTTTTTAAAAACAAACATTTTAATTAATTTATAGTTCAATAAGTACATTGCAATAAATAAATATAATGTATGATAGAAATAATTTTCAATTACTCCTTATCTCTCGGCTATTTGGCGAAGTTTAGATCTACAATTAAGAAATACCAAGTATGTATGTATACATGTTCGTAGCTTCGCTACAGCCAGTATTTAAATTAATTGATAACGTCCAATTAGTTATTATCTATACAAACAATAATTTACTATGACTCGTTGTCAGCTCTTTTGATATATGTGATGCATCTAATGGTGTGGGTATAAGGTGATATCCATTCCGAAGTGAACCATTCCGGTATTCTGATTTCTCTATATTGAAACTTCTAACTAAGGGATGTTCCGTAGATTTTTGGATCAGCGGCAACACAGGTGTTTTTTTCTGATCATTTCTCTGGTCATATTTTGCCTGCAAATAAATTATTACAGAAATTGTATACAAGACAGTGATTAATATGTACATTCCTAATGAATACTTCATCTTAGTATGTCCCTCGTATAGGACAACAATAAAGTCTGGTTGTGTGATCAGTGGAAAACTTTTACTACAGAATAAAAAAAATAACTTTCGTAAAATATTTTGCACGAGTTGTTCGATCGTTGGTTAAAAATATTCACTCATCAAGAGTACATTCATAGATTAATCCAATATCGGATGGTAAAAACCATAAATCGTTAGTTAAAAATGGTGGACTTTTCACAGCTGTTTCAAAACATTAATGGACCTTAGTAATAAAGTACACACTCTTAGAAATTGTGAACGCTTTGTGTAGTGAATAATGACTGACTGAGAAAGGGGATTCAGAAACTCAAGTTAAGAAAGGACATTTCCCGTCATTACCGGCTGGAACTCAGCTGATTACCGAATCTACCAGAATTACTAAGTTAATTTGACGTTTACGCTTTATTTTATTCTTAAACGTGGTTGGTATATAAAGAGATAGGTAAAGAAAATTTGACCAGTTCAGTGCAGCTCTGCGTTGGAAAGCTGGTAATAGGTCCAAGCAGTCATTAAACAGGTAGATCCTTAAGTGAAGAGTACCTGTACTGAAGATTTATTGCCAGCAATATGACAATTCCAACACAGGGGTGAATAAAGCCATAGATAAAGCATAAAATTGTATATATTGTCAATGGTGAATATTTAAAATAAATCAATTTTGGTAAATTTCACAGGTATTTGATGATAATTCACCTTGCCACACTATTAGGCAGGAATTAACTTTCACGTACAAGCAACCCGCAAATGTTTTTTACCACGGGCGATTATATGTATACTAAAAATTTACTATGGTCAAAATTTACAACTAATCACACAGTTGGCCCTAAAGAGCATAAATGTTTTGAACCAGCTGTGAAGAGTTTGCCATATTTGACCAACGATTTTTGGTTTTTAGCATCCGATATTCGAAAGTAAAATTAGTTAACCATTGCATTTTTTACCAGCAATCAAACAATCCATTTTCGCAAATTTTTTACTTCAGTTTTATTTAACCATAGTAAAAAGTTACTACTGATCACATAACCGGCTTTAAGGGTATAAAAAACAAAGTATTTATTAGGATTGAATAAAAACAGTAAATAAATTGTAAATTTCCATGCTGTAATACTTATTTCTTACTTTCTTTTTGGAAAAATCCACAATAATACAGTTAATAATTATACCAACAATATTTTGTTTTGAAATGTATTTCACAAGATTAAATATAGATCAATTCAAACATGTATGTGTTTATTTAATATATCTTATCACCATAGAGTAATGAAAGTATTCATCTGATGGTCTGTGTCTGCGGAATGAGATACAAGATAAATCTCAGTACTATGTACACATGTTGAGATTTTGATGATATTTGATGAGGTGATACTCAGATCAGCTTGAGATTAGTAGAAAAAGACAAAAACTCTAACCCACGTACGCGAGATTGATTTGATATTGAGATTTGTTACTGCACACAAACATACAACCGTAGATAACATACAACTATTTATTCTGAAAGTTGGACAAACAAAGGCATGAAATTAAAAACATTTATTCAGCATTAACTGCTACAAATTCACTCAACTGACATGTAACACATAAGAAGCGTGAAGCAAGATGCGAACTGGCAAATTTCTAAAATTTGACATGTAGACTGTGGACTGTGAAACCCGAAAGTTGTCTCCAAAGAATCTTACGGGAGCATAATTCCTATCTCAGAGATTGTCGAGTCAAAAATCTCATTCGCAGACTAGAGCCATGAGAAAATGATTATTTAAAAAATTAATTGATTACTCGCTAATAACATTATTGATTCAAATCCCTTAATACTTTTGCAAAAATAACTTACGTTGATGGGAGAATAATGTTGTTAAAATATCACATTTTTAATACAGATTAAAATAATCAATTCGAAAGATATACAGAAAAAATCTATTAAAAAAATACTTTTAAATAAAACACAGGCGGTTCTCAACTTTCGTGCAATTTGCAATTTCATACACATTATATATAATTTAGATTCCTTAAAAATCCTGGAAATCAAGAATAAAATTAAGGAATATGTTCAAAATTGTGGCAATATTTCTTCAAAGATTGTTTCAAATAGTAATAGATGAAATGGAGAAATCTTTGACTTTATGGATTGAAGATCAACATCAAAAATGAATCCCTCTGAGTTCATCAATTATTCAAGCTAAGGCTCTTAGTTTGCATTAAGATTGGAAGAAACAATTAAAAGAAGATTCTGCTATGAAATTTAGGGCAAACAAAGGGTGGTTCGACAAATTTAAAATGAGGTCTTCTTTATACGATATTAAACTGACTGGGGAAGCTGTTTGTGAATTTATTTGCACTTTCTCCAAAATCATTGAAGATGGAGAGTTATTCTTTTATCAAATCTTTCATGTGGACGAGACAGGATTATTTTGGAAAAAGATCCTAGCACGTACATACTCGACAGTGTCAACAACAAAAATATTAATGAATTAATGGAATTTCACTCAACCTTTCAAATGAAGATTTGATTAATCTACAAAAAATAAATGAACTACAAAATGAAGGAGAAGAAAAAGAAGAAACTTATAATAAATTCACTGTTACGACTTTGACAAAGAATATAAACGAAGCTTTCATACATTTTGACCAATTTTTGACTATTATGGAGGAATGTGATCCCAATGGAGAGCGTATATCTAATGAACGAAGGGCAATAAAAAAGATACAGCGCGTTACAGAACTCTTTATCAAGAAATGAAAAAGAAAAGTACTGTTCAACTAACTCTTAATAAATTTATAAAGAAAACAACACATACTAATCAATAAAACGTTATTTACTTATATGCTAATGCACCTCATACTAAAAAAAGACAAAAAACACATTTTCATGTTTTTTACATTGCTCTACTTTTGTACATATTCTAGGAATCAATTATGTATGAATGTCGAGGACCGACTGTATATTTTAAAGGTAGATTTTTCCATATCTATTTCTAATTAATTATTTTAATTAACATTAAAAAATGTCACAGAACTATGTTCTGAAATTGCAACTTCAAAATAAAAAATGTGTTTTCAATAATAAAAATATATATCTATATATCACATACCTTATTGTATCCAAGGACGCCTAGAATTGCCAACAGCATACCAAGAATATTCATGCTAGTAACTGGATTCCCTAAAATACATAGCGAGACTGCAATAACAAATATCCTTTTGGATGCATTGGCTACGGCGTACGTGAGGGGGGCAACGAGTGATATGACACTAAAGGCCACAATATTTTGTACCCAACACAAAAATCCGTCAGCAAACAAAAGACCGATAACTTTTGGGGATCCTGAAGTCTGAAAAATGAAAAATATATCCCAATTGGTATGTATAGCATAAAAAATGTTTTTCAATATGTATTTTAAACTCTAAAGAATAAGTCTAATATTACAAAATAGGTATATATTATAATTTAAAGAGATAATGAACTCTGTCATTCAAACCTCATTTATAACATTCGCCACAACTACATTCGGGTCTCTTTTTATGTGGTTTTGAAGTTACGCGGTTTATATTTCAAGAAGCATTTTTTTTTTTAAATAACTATTTTAGACCAATTTGACATGTTGAATGAGTTAAAAATTTGGAGAATTTTGTCTATATATGCAAACAATCTGCGCCAATACATTTCAACCGAAACCAAGTGAAATTGGATACGTCTGGACGCGTTTCTCCCCTCTATTGTTTTCAGAAATTATCAGTGAGCATAATGTCATGCATGACAATAATATCACTGGTGATCTGATACCGTTGAAGAAAAAGAAAAAGAAAACGAATCTGAAGAAAATGAAAATCCAGTCATCCTCACTGCAAGTGTAATTCGAGAAGGTTTTCAAATTTGCAGTAAATTGGCAAACCTTTTCATTGAAAAATATGATAATTCTGAACGAGCATTCAAGATTCAATGCGAACTTCAGAATTGCATTTCTGGATATTAGGAATTGTACAAAAAATTAGCAAAGTCATCGCAAAGTTTAATCACTGGTTATATAGTCAAAAGGAAAAAATCAACATGTGAAGTTGAGGCTAATTTTATTTCTGAAGAATCATTATCTTCAGGACATAGATTTGATGCGCTGACTATCTCTTAGTGATGTGATGAAAGTGATTTCCAGCCAGTTTGCAAATTATGCCAAACATTATCATATAGCGATGATAATTCTTAAGAAAAAAATATGCAAAAAGGATAAACTTTTTATACATAAATTTGGAAAGAATATGTTAAGATAATATTTTTCTGAAATTTAAAAAACTTATTTTTATGCGTTTTTCGGTATATTTTAACTTATTGAATTAGTTTTATGCGATTTTAGAAAATTATGAAACGTATCCTTTATTTTTATATGTGTGTCTAGTCTTTTTTTATGTGTTTACCTGTGGAACATATCTACCGCATAAAAAGAGACCTTAGTGTAATTAGTTTTAGCTCTATACCAGAATGTTTCTAGTTAAAAATACTATTAGATTATCATATATGTTATTAAGATATTAATAAAAATATCATTAATTATTTTACGACTTTCAGATAATAATTGTTAACAGTTGGATTTTATAGATTATTATATTGTTTAGTTAGGCATAAATTACAGAACTCGTGATGTGGCTCCAAACGTTGGCGCGTCCACAGAAAAACTGACACGAGATGCCAACATTTTTTTTGTCATTGGTTTAACTTCCAATACATGTTTCACGACTCATTATAAAAAATTGTTGTTTTAATCTATAATAATTTAATATACAAATGAGTATGGTGTGCACTTCGAGAAATACGTATATTTATGCTAATATTGATGCCTCACGCAATATTCTCTCTAATTTTTGAATCGTTGTGTGCACAAAAAACCTTTTGTACAATTTTAAAGTCCAATGTCATAATTTATGCGCTGGTGGAGAAATTAATAGAAACATTATCATACCACTATAAGGCAGCTATTTATTTCAGTTTGCATATACATGTGTATATACGAGGTGTGTGAGAAAAGTAATGAGATTGGCAACACTGCGGGAGATGTGGTAACGTTGTGTCTACCAGGCTATGCTAAATCGGTTTGTTTATCCCTTCCACTTCCTCAGTCCGAGTTACAACTCCGTACAGTGAACACGTTAGTTTTGACAGCGCCATTAGTAAAGTTGTGTTTTCATTGTGCGTCACAGAAATGGAGCATCGGAATTTTGAGCAACGTTGTGCAATAAAGTTTTGTGTTAAACTTGGTGAATCCGCGAGTTGTACATTTGAAAAGTTGAAACAGGTCTTTGGGGAACAGTGCTTATCGAGAGCACAAGTTTTCCGCTGGCACAAATCATTTTTGGAAGGCCGAGAACACGTTGAAGATGAACCTCGCTCAGGGAGACCTTCGACTTCAAAAACTGACGAAAACATTGATTGTGTGAGGGCTCTTGTGAGATCAGACCGTCGTTTAACAATAAGGATGATCAGTGAACAGTTAAATTTAAACACTTTCACCGTGCATCAAATTTTGACAGATGATTTGAACATGCGAAAGATTTGTGCCAAAATGGTGCCGAAAAATCTCACAACTGAACAGAAGGACATTCGAAAAAACGTGTGCGTTGATCTTCTTGAGAGGATGGCCAATGACCAAGAATTCTTCAATTGTGTGATCACCGGTGATGAATCCTGGATATTTGAGTACGATCCTGAAACAAAGCGGCAAAGCGAAGAATGGCACACTCCGTCATCTCCTCGGCCGAAGAAATGTCGAATGAGCAAATCAAAGATCAAGACCATGCTGATTTGTTTTTTTGACATCAAGGGTATCGTGCACAAAGAATTTGTTCCACCAGGACAAACTGTCAACCAAGTGTTTTATAAAAGTGTCCTTGAAAAGTTGAGGCAAAGAGTGATTCGTGTGAGACCAGACATTGCAGACAAGTGGATGCTTCATCATGACAATGCTCCGTGTCACACGGCCCTTTCCATCCGTGAATTTTTGACCTCAAAACGCATTACTGTTGTTCCTCAACCCCCCTATTCATCTGATTTGAGTCCTTGTGACTTTTTCCTTTTCCCGAAATTGAAACATGTCCTAAAAGGACGTCATTTTGGAACTCTGGAGAACATTCAAAAGACTGTGACCGACCAGTTAAAAGCCATACCAATTGAAGACTTCCAGCGCTGCTACCAAGAGTGGGAACGATGACTCCGCCGGTGTATAGCTGCCCAAGGGAACTACTTTGAAGGGGATAACATTGTTGTTTAAAAATAATAAAAACTTTGGTTAGTATGAAATCAGTCTCATTACTTTTCTCACACACCTCGTATATATATATAATAGGTGTACCGGAAAAGAATGTTGTTTTTTTAATAAAACAATTTGGTGCATTTAATGTATTTATTTATTAAAACTTAGTTCAAAATATAATTGCCATCGTTTGATATAACCTCCTTCCACCTCTCAGTCAATTTTTTAATACCACGTTCGTAAAATTCGGCTGGTTTCGATGTAAAATACTCAGATATGCCTTTTGTGACATCCTCATAATTTTTGTATTCTTTTCCATTTAAAAAGTGTTGCATTGACCGGAACAAATGGTAATCTGATGGAGCAAGATCTGGTGAATATGGTGGGTGACGTACAGTTGTCCAACCTAGGACTTTAATTTTTTCTTTCGTAATTTTTGAGGTATGCGGTCGTGCATTGAAATGGAAAAGCATAATATTTCGAATAAATTCCTCATTCGGTACAAAGCTCTCGATTGTATATAAGGTTGTAATTTTTTTTGTTTAAAAGTCCTAGTACACTCCAGGTATACGTAGTCAGAGAAACAACACAGAACACGTTGTAAAAGTTTGACTGCCGAAGCACAACTGACCACTCAAAAGCGATAACAAAAAAAATGACATTCTTTTCCGGTACACCTATTTCCGGTACACCGGTACACGGCACACGGTATATATATATATATACAGTAAAATCCCATTTATTCGAAGTTGAAGGGACCGAAAATCAAGAAAAAAGATTGAATAATAATTTACAATAATGAAAATATCTTTTTTTTAAATACTAAATTTTTTCATTACAAATCGAAGTAATTATATGTATTACATTCACACATTTTAAAATATCTAACAATTTTGTCAAAATACAGCATAAAATAGAAAATTTAGATAAATAGTATTTAAATTTATTTTCACTTGGTCACATGGAATATATTTACTTAGTCCATATAAAAAATACATGATAAATAGTCCCTACATAATCATGATTACAACACAAATAACTTATTTAAAAAACCCTATTTAAATGAACTATCTTTTCGCGTCATTTTTAATAATGACGTTTTCGAGTTTTGCACTGGTGCTATTTTTGAGAATATAAAATTATCAGTCAAAATCATATTCAAAATGTTTTAATTTAAATTGAATGAAATATGGAAAAATCTGAGGAACGCAAATCACGCATTCTCAAATTTCGAAATGTCTTAACATGTAAATATTAAAGAAATACAAATAATTGTGTTTATATATAAAACAATGGTAATAAAATAATTAACAAGATATGAGAAAATCCGAAAAACACCAACCGCGCATTGCCTTTACAGTAAACTTAATTAGAAAGAGAAAAGTCTGTATTAAAATAAATACAAATTAAATAATTTATAAAACAATAAAAAGTTTGAGGAACTCAACCATGTAGTAGCATTTGTACAACAAAATATACAACGTAAATAAAAAGAATGATGGTAATAATACGGAACGGAAGATTGGCAAGCACTGACATTCGTAGATCAGCAACTGAGAGAATTAAGTTACCTATAAGGGTGCAAAGATAATATTTGCTATCTTTTTTTAATGTAAGAATTTTAACAAGAGAGAAAAAAGCATGCGGACTGGAATTTTTTTCTGTTATATCTGAGGTTCGTTATATCGAGGTTCTACTTTATTACTATTACACTTGCTCCTTAAAAAAATGAATAATCTTCGACATGCATTCATTTAAATTATAAGTAAAGTGACAATGTTTATTCGTACGGTATGTTTTTTTAGATTGACAAGAAATGGAATAACCAAACAATTGTATTAATTCATTGTTAATTCAAAATATTTCTGAACCCCTTACATATATTTTTACGATACCTAATTCAAAAAGCTATCAAAATGACTGATACAATTATTTTTTTATGATAGAAAAATATTTTGGTTATTTGAGGAAATAATTTAGTGATTGTATACACTGTCTGCTATAATATAATAAATTACTAGTGTAGCAGGCAGGGTACCCAAATATATGTCTTACTTTCTTACTGATATGTTGTATTTATTTTGCCAAATTTTATATGCATACCCTCGGTACATTTGTTTGATATTTGAAATATTACACAACACTCATAGTAATTAACTAGGTGAAAATGTATACTTAATAATTAATAATTAATTTGGAAGAGTAATATGTCAGACTGTTAGAAATTATTTATCAATGTAAATAATTACATAATACATGTAAAAAGTTAATCTAATAAATGTATTATTATTAAAAAAATATATATATTGATGCTCAAAAAAATTAATAGGATCCCAAAATCCCAATCGAATAGGGTTTCACTCGTGACAGAATGAACAATGATCGAGAGTCAATGTCTGTCGCATGACATTGATCTGCAAAAATTACAACCCAAGTAGTGTTCAATGTTTACCGTATGTTTGAGCCGCACTTACCAGATGTGGATCCTTGATAACATTTGAAAAGTCGAAAATCAGCCAAATGGGAAGAAAAAGAAATAAAGCCAGCCGGCCAAGAATGTGCAGCAATCGCAGGTGATGTATGCCAGTGTCTTGGAGAACCTTTCAGGAAACAAACTCACGTGTCAAACATTTATTGAAAAATAAATCGGTGAACCCTTTCAGTAAAAAGCACACCACTGCATTATTAAATGTGCCACAACTAAGCACAAGTACAGTAGAACCTCTATATTCGTTAACCCATATATTCGTCACATTTTGATAACAAACATATGTTTCCATATTTGTTAATATTTTCTATATTTGTCACTTCCATCGCCCGGCAATGCTGTCTAATTGGGCCACAACGAGAATATGGTCGAAAAGTGGCACCCAAATGTTGCCAGAATCAACAAAAACATAAATGTATTCAATGGTAATGTGATTGACTACTTCGTGAAGGTTTTAAAAATAGATAGAATCAGGCAATATTGGGCAAGTTATTTGTTAAATCGAGTGCTACTGACTTATCAGCAAACGAAAATCATCACCAGAATTAAAGTTACCTGATGATTAAATTGTCACCTTTTAAATATTAGTAACTTTCCTCCTCTTCCGCTTCTACCATCATGACTCCTCAGTACAACAAATGTAAAGTTTTGACATAAAATTTATTCATTAGTGTACTGTTTTTGGGGACTGATAACGAATTAATTGAATTTCAGTTATTTATTATGGAAAAAACTATTTCAATATTTGTCAGGCCCTCAGGAACGAATTAATGATGAATATAGAGATTCCACTGTATAAGATTGAGATACTCATGAACTCTCAACTACTGTAATTTGTGGCCCAAAAAAATTCTAGATATTGCATAAATTTCTGAGCACCATACATCTTAATTAACACATTGCAGATACCTATCTACATATATTATACAGCTTTTTAAAATATAATTACATGTATAGATTATTATTAGAGATGGAACGAGAATATACAGAGAAAAGTGTAAGAAATGAAACACAAAAAAAAGTAGATGTAAACAAAATAATTATATTATTAAATAAATATTCCGATGTTTAGAAACCTTCCTTAATATTTTTTCTTTCCAAAATATAATGAATGCCTTTTATAATACTGACATAAATCTACTTTTGGATGAGACAATAGTGGGATAATATCACAGACCACCAAATAAATAGACATGAACTAATGATAATTCCTTGTCCCAAAATTTTAATTTTGGTGGCACCCACATGATTACTTTGGTGCCACTCACGCAATCAAAGAACACCGTGATTATTTTTAAAAATATGACTCGATTGGAACGAAAATTTAAACACTGACAATATAATATCCATTAATGTAAAAAATACGTCTTGTTTACACAAAAGCGTAATTTTAATGTTGCACAAATGTGTCATAATCTATCGGATTTATGTTTCGTTGGATAAATGTGTGCAGAATGCCCCTCGTCCCACAAATAATTTTCCAAACCCCTCTCCTATATATACACTTCATATCATGTCTATTCATTTACTAGTCTGTGGACAATATGTTCACCTTCCAACATATAAACGGTATTGCTATACTCCAACATACACCAGCTTATCACATATCAATCATTAAATAGATAATCAATGACTGACAAATTTTATGTTCCAGCATTTAATTTTATTACAGGCCATATTAAATAAAACATTTCAATAAAAGGGAAAAATACATTACTTAAAATTCTTACTTTTTTTGAGTAAATGTGTTGGAGGGAGAAACCGGCCGTGGAAACAAGAGCGCAGATCAATCCAATGCCGTCATAAGACAGCTCGGTCATCGTGGCTATAGTGACTCCAGTGATTATTGGTACAAGGCTGAGATAAACTTTTGATGTTTGTTTTTCTCCAGTTATAAGTCTAGCCAATATGACGGTAAAAAGAGGCATGGTGGCTTTTACTGAAATCAAATTAAGAGCAATGTACAGTATATCCCAAAAGTCAACGTCATCCCTCAGAGGGCTGATAGGTCAACTCATAACTGACCAGAATATCAAAATATGATCTTAGTAAAAAATCATTAGTTTTTGAAATATTGGCACTTTTATGAATTTTGTGAAAATCGACACCTTAGATCAGTTTTTCGAGTGCCACAACTACAAAATTCCATATTCTAAGATTCTAATTTTTGTTACGCAACCCTGAATAGCCCTGCTATTGATCACAGTCCAAAATAAAACTAATAGTGCTATACTTTTGAAGGAAAAAACATTTTTGTTTGATTTTGTCCAAATCACTAGGCAACACACAAGTCCAAAAAACAAAGCAAAAATCGTTATTATGATTCCAAAATACAAGGGCAGTTAATAGCAGGGATATTCAGAGTTGCATAACAAAAATTAGAATCTTAGAATATGGAATTATGCAAAAATCTGAGCATATACCGTATTTGCCAATTTAGCCATGCATATTATTTATTATCTCATCCAAAAATTAATTAATACGGAGATGGAAAAGGTATCTACGGTTGCACATGCTTGTTTTTCGGAGGACGGCTCTAACTATTCACCAAATTTTTAATTATGTATTACCCAGCAAGTTTTAGTTTGATAGCTTCACAACATGAACGATGTTGAGATGAGTTTGTCTTAAAAGATGTAAGTCAAAAATCATAGTCTAAGGAAATTATATAAAAAGTCAACATTTCGATTCTGAAAACATTTGTGTTTATTTCGTTGTGTAGTGTGCATTTTTATGTTTTTTTTGACATTTTGGTAAATCCTAAACCCAGGCCTCAATTCACTACAAATGTACATTATTAACAAATTAGGAGATAGTTGGATGGGTTTTCAAAACTAAGGAAGTTCAAGATACCTAGTAAAACTGGAAAATAAACAATAAAGACACTGCTATATACTGTTGCACTAGAAATGAAAGTCAAAGAATATCTTGTACAATTTTCATAACAAAATTTTGTACTACACACACGTTGGATTATTGTCACTACTAGTTTTGAGTGTTTTTCTGTTTTTCACTTTGTGTGCAAACTTGGCGGGCCTGGTCTTTATGGCCTGTAGCATTGGGTGTAATTATTCCAGTACACCGTAATTGCTACAATACTATAAAAGCTATTGTAAAAGTGTTAATATTATATACATAAACTTTAATAATAGTAATTTGTTTATCAATGTAGATGTCTGTGGCCTCTAACCGTTATTACTGTTGACGATCCCTGAACGCACCTCATATTCACCAGTGCGTAAAACCAGAGCTCCTGGCAGTCGCAAAAACGCACCCGGTACTAGCGTCACAATAAACATGCGATCTACAGCTGTCCAAAAGGCCAACTCCTGAGTGTCACACCTCTCGCTGCCACCTTCCAAACAAGATCTCCAGGAAACGCTCCTATGTGTTAACTTTTCTTTGTACAGATATTGCACATCTTTATTATTTAACTGTGGTCAACAATAAACGTGTGTCAACTGTAAGTTGTTTCATCTTTATATTTTCCAACCTACTCTAGCCAAACACACGCTGTGCTCATAATCAAACGAATATGAGTGAATGGGTGGTTATTGGGGTACTCACCATTAATACTACAACATATTCTTCCGATTCATTTACCATATACCCACACAAGTACATTCATCTACATTAACTAATATATCCGCTCCAAAGTGTTGATACACACATTAATTCACAATTATTTTATTTCATATAAATATTATATGTTTTTATTATCAGTATAAGAAAATCAAATGTTAATCAGGCAAGGTACTCAGTGATAAGCTGGAGTTTATTCACAAAAGTTTGTTACGTTGCGATCTGGCTCCGGCGGATTGAACGCCAGGACACTGCCACCGGGTGTGGGTGTGTGTGATGTTGCTGGCTCGTCTGGATGGAAATGGTATCAAACAATGCAAACACGTATAACTTCTAATACAAAATATAATTCTGGTTCTACATTAAAATACCTGTCAAATTACATTAACGAAAAGAGTTCTATCTTTTGTTTTCACCAACAGCACTTCCGAATCACGTTTGCCATTCTCAGAGTACACCACAAATACTTTATGCATCCAAATGGGTTGTGGTGGCCGACACGCGCCCGGGCTGAAACTTCATCTCGCCTCTGATTGATATCAAAGGCATATTCTCGTTAATGACTGAAACCTTCCCACCCTTTTCTCAAGCCCTGCCCGAATAAACTACAATACTATACTTAGTTTAGTTATCACCTAATGATGAGAGACTGCACCACTCAAAACTAGTGGTGACAATAACCCTACGTGTGTGTGGTACAGAATTTAGTTGTGAAAATTAAAATAATCTTGTTACACCACAAAGTAACCACCATGTCAATTAATGATATTAATATCTTGTACAGTTTATGGCAGACATAAAAAAGAACTACATCCCGAATGATTTCCAAAACATAAGTATAAACTCAAAATGGTAGGTATGTGCAGAATTTTTCCATTCCCAGTTTTTTTCATTTTTTTTTTCTAGACTGTTTGAAGAGAGATGATTTAGGATGGTTATTTTGTCAACAGGAGCAGGATTCATATAGGAGTACTCGGAATGTTGTTATGTGAAGTCAATGTGTAAATTTACGATATGACTGTCTTAAATTCAGTTTTTCGATGTGATCTTTTATTTATTGTAAAACTTATTGTGAATTTGTCACTTGTGATTTTTTCATTTAAGTATTTTTTAATTCGAAAAGTGTAAAGGTTTTTTAATAAATACCTAATTAAAAAGGGCTTAGGATTAGGGTAAAAATGTTAAATAATTATAAATTAACTTTGCACTATCATAATCCCTGTGAAGTTAGATTGGCAACACTAATATTTACTAATTAAGGTGTACTTTCATTTTTCCAGTTTGAAATTTGAGAAATTCTACACAAATTATATAGTCTCTGAAGATGGGGCTGATAGTTAAACTTTTCGTGTTGTATTATTAATTAGGTTATTTGTTACGTAAATCATACGAGAGAGGAAAGTTTGAATAGAAAGAGACAATTATAAAATTGTTGATTTTTTCGCATTCGAGACCAGTGTCAAAAATAACTCATATCTAGCGTTATCTACGTTTTTTCATATTAAAATTATGGAATGTAATACTATGTACGTTGTCATTTGAATAAATCCATCGAAAATTAAATAATTTATTGGAGTACCTAATTCATATACATGAAAATATTTTGAAATCAGCAAAGTTTTTAAATGTTTTATAAATTTAAAATTATTATGTTAGATGCATTTTATGATTTTGTTTAATATCACTGATATTATTAATATGTATTTAAGAAACAAACGGCTAATGTTCAAAAGACAACAGTATTACATATAAACGAAATATTTAATTGCAACTTACATACAAAATAACGCACATAAAATGTTTACTTTGTTCAAGAAAACATTGTTTTCCCCTAAAATCACTAAATAAACATTTAATTTATGAAATTTACTATTAATGTTGTAAATAAGTTCAATATTAATTCATACTGTGGCTAAAATATGTGTGAAAACAAATATTTTTTAATGAAAATTATGAGAACGCGAATTTGACGTCCATCACGGCCTTCAAATCGGCGATATGAAATGAAAAAACTCAATAAAAAACACACATTAATAGGATCAATATAAATATTATATCTTTATATATAGTCTTTCTTATAATTCTTGTATTGTCTTAATTATGGCAAATAACATACCGTATATTCATTTTAAATTAGTGTAAAGGTCTTATCTAAGTAATAGTTTAAAAAAAGTCAGAACTAGTGTATAACTTCTGATATAAATGAATAATAAAAACCCACATTTTCGTAAAAAAAATCTGAAAATATGAATTACTATTGAAATGTAAGCCTCAAGGTATTTTTCAAAAACTCTTAATAATACACAAAAAAAAACATATAACATTTTATAAAAACTTTTAAACTTTTATTAAAAATATATAGTAATTGTAGAGAAATTCATAAATTAATATTTTAAACTAAAATATCTTAGATAGCCATTTTGAGTTTGAGTTAGTACTATTATTATAATCTCAATAAAATTGGTTGATTTTCTTTCAAGGAACTTTTTCATTAATTTTGCTTTACTTATGTGAAACATAAAAAATAAAATATCAATTTTGGAGTCCATCAGATTTATTATTTAACTTTCTAATATTTTTCAACATTCATTAACTTTACGAATTAAAAAGAAACCTCCTCAATCCACAGGATCAATCATGGTTAGTTTTTCAAATGAAAATCTAAAATAAATATTTTTTATATATTACGGCATCCCAAAAGATAAAGGAATAAACATGATTATTTTTCACAAGATATAGAGTGATTTAATAGACAAAAGAAGAAAAAAACAACAAGGACGGCCACAGAAGAATGACCTGTTTGATAGATGCAACACTTGCTTTCAAGAAAATTATGAACAAAATGCCAACAAATTAAGTTAAAAATGTAATATTATCTATTTTATAAACTATACGCTTTTTATTGAAATATATATAATTTTAATTAAATGAACCTACATAAAATATTAAAGTTATTTTTTTAAAGCATACATAAATATGGTTTCTCAATTTAGTCAGTTTTTAAAAAATGCTGAAGAATAGAAATAAAACATGTTGACAATGAGTACATATATTTAAATTTATTTTTAAGAGAACACATTCTTATTGTGAGGTTGTAATTATTCAGAACAGACGGTCTATGATATTTTAAATATTAATTAAATATATTAATCAGAATATATTTACATATAAAATCAAATTTTAGCGAAAAAATTTGTTGTTGCGCTACCGGGATTCGAACCTGAATCTCTTTCCAAACAGATAAAATTGATTTTATATGTATATCTTTCTAATTAATATATTTAATTTATTTTGTTAATTAAAAGATAAAAACGAATAAATTTTTTTATACACGATACATATGAATTATAGCCGTATTTTTAAGAAACCAATAGAAAGATTCCGATTTTTATTTTTAAAAAAACATTTAAATAAGTCTGTCTGAGATGTTAAATTAAAAAAAGTACAAAGTGCTAAAAATAAATCAAATATCAAAATTCTATAATAACAAGCTATTTTCACCTTGAGAAATGAGACATTGAAATATAAATACCAAATGTGCGTTAGAGGTTGTAGTTGATTATATGTATGCAAATTTGTAATAATATAAAGTGACAATGATAAACTTTAGGTTATTGTTTAGTAATACCAAATATAACATAAAATATGTAAAATTATAGGCGTTCAGATTTACAATGCAGAGGGAAAGTGCTTTTGCCATCTGTCACTTTTGACACATATGCTGTCAAACTACAAGATGTCAAAATTCAAATGCAATTTAAATATTCTTACCGGTGTGTGCGTAGGAGACAGGTACTTTCCATATTGAAACGTGAGAAAACACTGACGTTATGAATTTACCAAAAGCTAATGGTACGATTAGTTTCATATAATATTTCCATGAAATATCAACATATTTACGTACACCCCATAAGTTGAAAAATGGTCCACTATAAATTGTAATAGATACTAATTGCACCATAGTAACAGTCATTGGATAGGGGAAAACATTAAGTACCATTTTTCCGATGACATTATTACTAGAACTGACAACATACCAAATAATACAAAGAAATAACACCGTAAGAACCTCCCTAGCCTGCTTTTTGTCCGCCATGCTGGCCAGAAATAATGGATTAATGGAAAGCATAGATACGAGAGTAAAATGGAAAGTGAATGGAAAATGTAATAGATAATATTGAACTGGTAAAATTTTGGAAATTCTCTTTGACTGTTTTATGAAGTCGATTGTATAAAACTAAGGGATTAAAATATCGCTCCGTTAGTTAACGTTGTTAACTATATATTGCTTATTCTTAAACTTTTGTCAATCCGATACGTTAACACACATTGAAGACAGTGAAATTTTTTTTTCTATGGAAATTTCTACAGAAATAAAGCATGCAATTTCATATGACCAAAAAACTCTGAAGAAATTTGACTAAAAATACTTACTAACGGGTGTAAAAATAATATTCTGTTTATGAAGTACGTATAGTTAAATATAAATTAAATTAATCAACTAAAAAGATATTCAGAAAACATTGATATATCAAAAAAATATTTCGTTGCTACCGGAATTGAATTGAATTGCAATCTCGGTAAAAACCAAATATTTTTTCGATTAATAGATTATTTATGTATATTGTTTAAGTTGATTAATTTAATTTGTATTGAAAAAATATAGAACTATGTTCTGAAATTACAACTTCACAACAAAAATATGTTCTCATTAAAAACTTATTTTTAAACTACAAAAATAACATTATCTAATATTATTATTAGGCTGATCAAGTTATCAGAATCACAATTATCTTAAAGACATATTCAGTATTAGCCACGATATTGTCAAAATATATCTCTCAGGACCTAGTCCTATTGGATAATATTCTGAGAAAATCGATCGTTTTTGATATTATAATAAATAATTGTGAATTGTTTTGGAAATAATGAAAGCTTAAAATCATAACAACTGAGTATATGCTTTTAAAAACAATCCATATTTGAAACCTTTATGTTTATGAAAATAAAAATACTTGTATGACTATATAATATATTTTTTACAAAAACAAGTTTATTTTAATAGGCATTTTAGAGAAATTCACAAATTCACAAAAATTGGTTATGTATAATATTGTAGTTTAAAAAACGTTATGAATAATAGAATTTATTAGTATTTTGATTGATTTAGCGTGGCAGGTATTGAATAACTATAGAAATTTATTGTTTCCGAGTAGGGATCGGAAACCAGATACTGGACTAAAATGAATGCTTCAAAATACCGAGATTGGATTTATGAAAAGTGGGATTTTCGAAATTTTCGGTATTTCATTTTCAAAAATATAAATCTGTAATCAATATCGGCTTTAGTAAAAAGGGACCGGTATTGCGATTCTTATTTCTGAGGTTTATAGAACTCTATAATCACATATGTGAAAATAAAACACTCGTTTTTTTATTAAACTTGTTTAATTTATTTGAGACGCGTTTCGCCTTGCAAGGGCATTATCAATCTAATAATTTAACTCAACAATTTGCATTTATAACTATAGTGGAGGAGAGCTGTACAATTTTAGAATAAGAAGGTAGTTCGTAACTCATTATATTTTTAATTTTAATTATTCACTCTGTTAATAATTTTGATCACAATCTCCATTATTGGACATGGCACCTACTTGAATAAAATATATTTATCATAGATAAAGGAAAATAATTGTTGACAGCCATAAAACACAAGACGAAGACACTTTGTTGCTTTGTTCTTCATTCTCGTTGATTCTCGTATTGTCACTGTCGATGACAGCTGCGTATTTGTGCCCTTTGTGCTATAACAGGAGGCAAATAAGATATAATATAAGATCATTACAATGAGCTACGAAGCCGCAAGTGGTATTGCAAATAATGATAAAAATGAATTTTCTAAAGATGATGCTTACAATAAATCCGAAGCCTTGCAAATTTCTAGGACTGACATGAATATGCTTATTATGAATTATTTGGTGACAGGTATTCAAACCAATGATTTGATTTAATATCGGTAGCGCAAACATAGCTATGTATGTTAATTTATTTTTGGTTTCAGAGGGATTTAAGGAAGCCGCTCTCAAATTTCAGCAGGAGGCGGGTTTGTCTGAACCTGCTCTTTCTGGATCTTTGGATCAGAGAATCCTAATCAGAGAAGCCGTGCAGAGTGGCAGGATTCAGGAAGCCACGGCTTTAGTTAATGCTTTACATCCAGAGTTATTAGATAATGATCGATATTTGTACTTTCACCTTCAAGTAAGTATGCCAGAATTTTTATTGAATGCATACTTTTTATTTTACTTAAAATACTTAAGTAAACCAAAATGTTATAAATTCGAAATATTGAAAAAAATTTCAAATTTATTGCGTTTGATCTTTATCAGATGGTTATATTAAATACTATACTTTATCTGCTTGAAGACGGAATTAAAACTTTTGGTCTGAAAAAATTAAATTAAGCATATTCTATTTTGTGCCTTGCCACGGATGATTCGAAAATATTTTAATTTTCAAAAAAACAGATTGAATCAGGGTAGTGTCACAAACAGTTTTGTCAGTTTCTACCTTCATTGGATGATATATGTGTGAAGTAATTATTGTTGTTTTGTGAATGTTTTCAGCAATTGCACCTGCTGGAGTTGGTAAAAGCGGGGCGAGTGGAGGCCGCACTGGGCTGGGCGAGGGCAGCGTTGGCTGAAGCTGCAGCTGCCCGCCCTGCTGCTCTTCCAGAGCTGGAGCGCTCCCTCGCGCTGCTGGCTTTCCCCGATCCCAACACCAGTCCCTTCGCAGACTTATTGCAACCGCAATACAGTCACACTGTTAGTATGCCAACTTCAGTGGAATTTAATTAATCTTAAGGGACCATAGATATAAATTTATGCTTTCATTATTAATATCTTTGTTACCAACTAATGTCACAAAGTTCCCATGAAATCATAATCATGTGTCAGTATTATATTATTTATTTACACCCTATTATGTCAGTATTATATTAATAAAACAGATAATTATTTAAAATAAAGTGAACTTACATTTAGTTAAAGGAAAGATTCACTGAATACTGAATTCAGGAATACTGGCCCCCCAAATTTCTTTTGCTCTGGGCCTACATAATTCTTTGAGGTGCCCTGATTGGTTATTATTATGTTTGTTCTCTGTTATTGGGAATATGAATCTCATAACTACCTGCCATGTGTGTGTGAAGCCCCCTATTGCCAATTGTAATACTGATTTGCGATGTTGGTATGCGTTAACAGTCCTCAATATTTTAATGTTGAACAATTTCATGAACTCTATTCATATTTTTTTATTTATTAGACTTTATTGATATACATCTTTTTGTTGTAATAGAGGTGAATATGTTATATTATAACATGATAAACATAAGATACAATTAAATATAATACTCGTAGTTCATTGTGTGGGTTGGAGTAGATTCCACCTCTGATATATAGAGCATTGTCCTGGCTACTTTGCTAGACTGCTGTCTATGTTAAAGTAGCCAGTTTTTTTTCATGCTGTTGTGGTGTTATTTAATTCAGGAAAGATAAAGATTCAACAGGAATAAAAAAATGTAGTGAGTGTTGTAAAACTAGTGATTTATTAGTATTATTGTATTATGGTTATGCTGGAATGTTGGACAGCGATACTTCTGATTGATCTCTACCCAACTGGATCATATATTGGGTCCATGTTTGTGTAATCTTGTTGGAAGTGAACGATTTCCAAATGGTGTTGAGTGTGTTGTATAGTTTCGGAGCTAAGAACATGTAGAATTGTTGATAAAATGTTGTTGCTCCCGAAACTGGTGTGTAGATGTTCGTTCTTTGTCTTATGTTGTAACCATGATTTATTGTTTAGGGTGAGTTGTTAGCATGGAAATGTTGGATGAGTCTCAACATATAAATTTATCTTATGTCTAGGATATTGTACTATTTAAATATAAGATCTGATGGATATCTAAAATATGAACTGATGATCCATTCTTAATTTTCATAAAATTCAGGGTACCTTGTATGGGGATAAGTGAGGTTATAAAAGAAAGATATATCAAGTTATGGATCGGTACATATATTTTAAGAATCGAAGATTATGTGTGTGAGAGCCTGGTGTCCCCATAATATTACACCCAGCACTCATTTTTTAAAAAATATAATCGCGGAGTGCGTGCGGATGGGGTGTATGGCCCAGAGCAAGTTGGGCAAGAAAAACTACTTACAGTTGACAGAAGTTTATTGTCGCTTGAGCACGGTTACAGTTAGAAAAATATGCAATAAAAAATCTACACCGAGGAGTGTTTGATAGAGATCTTGATGGGAAGGCGGCGAGAGATTTATGAAAAATCGCGTATGATTGATGAACAAATAGTCAGACAGAAATATAAGTCTGGACCGACCACGAAGTAACCTGGTGTGACCCAAATAAATCTATTATATTGATGGATAATGCTAGAAGTTTGAAGGATGGATGAGTATGAGATTCATGGATGTGGAAAAAAACGTGTTCTATATGATATATATAAATTGCTTAAAAAATATTTGCCAGTTTTATGGATATAATATAAAACTTTGATAATTCAAATCTTGTTTATTCAAAATTCGACACATAAGACTCAAAATGTCAATCGTATAGTTATTTAACCCTGTTAATTCGTAATTAATTAGTAATTAGATATTTTAAGTTATAAAAAAGTGACAATGCGCGCAACTTTTTGTTTGTGTTTGCCCGTGCGGAACCTCCTTTGTGTGCTGTGGTATATTTGCCAATACATCACGCGTCTGAGCCCGCTCGTTGGAACTTCCTTTATATGTCTCGGTCTCTGCCGCCGTTAGTGCTGGTAATGGTTAAATAGATCGATATTAGCACTCGACACATGCAATAATTTCCAAATAGATTGATACTAGTCGGTGTCTGTATGTCAAATAGATTGATTTTAACAACCGTTGTATGCTGTTAATTTTCAAATACAGAGGAACCCTGATTAAACATATTCAGAATTCACGTTTTCCCGCCATTTGCGTGTTATTTCTGTAGTCCCGTGTCATTTTAGTATATTACAAACCCTATTTTACATTTGTTTTTCCTGCAATTTACGTCTAAAATTGATTGAAATTCGTTTGGCCAGTTCGTTATTCGCTATAGAGCCGGGAGTGTGTTGGTCATTTGCTTGTCGTATATACACATTTTTCATTCTCATACCTATATTGTTTGTACGTTTCGTTGTTTTGTTTTTTACAAGCTGGAATCAGCAAGAAAATTGCGTAGAAGATAGTATAGACAACATTGTTGGCTGGGAAAGAATTTATGAATAACCCTTGTAGATTTACTTAGACGTCGACTCCAATGTAATAACATCGGACGTAGTGGAAATTGATGAAAAAGTGGACAGTTGCATAAACAAAAAATTGACAGAAGAAGAACCTTCTTACAAAGAAGTGTAAACCCAGTCCCTACAAAAGACAATGCCATGAGGCATATTGAAGGTCTAAAAACTTAAAATCAGGGCTCCAATGTAGATTGATACTAGAAGTTTTTGCCTCGACCCGTGTGTCCACTACACTTACTAATATGTACAATATTTTCAAAGCGTTTCTATGGAAAATGCGAAAATATACAAAGTTTTTAATGAAATTGGTGCCTTTGTTTACTAATTTGCGAATTTGGAATCCGTTAATTTGATTGCTTAAGTCGGTTCTTTGGTCCCTTGAATTTAAAATTAGCCAGATTTTATTGTATTGTGATGTTTGTGCAGCTTATTTCTTCTGTTCATTTAGTGAGGCTATATATATTTTTATTTTTATAAAATTTGAAGTCATTAATAATGCCCTCTCACTAGGATGATCCTGTGTCGAGGTGGGCTATTGTTTAAAAGTTATTCAATCGTCAATTAATATTTCTAAGAAAATTTGACAATTTTTTTTTCCTTTTTTCTAATTCTGTCTAATTCTTTAATCTATTGTATAATTGGTTCATTAAATATTGTTCCATTTGTGGTATCTTTTATTTCCATTGATATTATGTATTAACTACATTGGCGAGACTAGATATAAATACATTTTGTATAATTTCCAGATTGCCAGTGAATTAAATGCTGCCATATTGCGGATGGAGCACCAGGAGTTCACCAGTCCCAAACTTTCCAGTTTATTGAGACTTATTTTGTGGGCGCAAGCTGAACTCGACAAGAAAAATATCAAGTATCCAAAAATGACAAACTTAGCTAATGCGACAATTGAACAAACAAAGTGAATAGATATGTATGAGGTTAGCCCATTTTATAAAATAATTAAAGATTTTCTTAAACTATTTTCTTTTTTTATAATCATTAATTTATTGTTTTGTTTTGAACATTCTTAAAGCCGACAAACAAAAATTATGATTAGGAATTGTTTATCCTTTTATTTTTCTTAAAGATTTCGTACATACTACATCTAGAGAATATTAATTTTTTTCAGAGTTTAATAATGATTAAATTTTCATAGTTATTATTACACTTATTAAAGGATTATCAATTTCACTAATTTACATTAATAACACTGGTGAGCATAAAACATAGGTTTTAGAATTCTTACTTATTTGTAATTTTTCATTATTAATTGTTAATGTTAAAATAAATGGTATTAAAATTACACACAAATTAATTGTAATAGAATAATGAAAATTAATAGAATTCATGAAAAATAACAAAAGTACTTAGTTACAATTCTTTTAAAGGTTTTGTTTTTATTATTTTAATATAGAATATTACTATCTCTATCCGTCACAACTGTTTCCAATCTTTTATTAATCCTCTTTATACACATTTTTTTACCCAACTTATCTCGTCACAAAGCAAAGTTGCTGATGCAGCCGCTTCCGATATGCGTTTTGATTTGTATTTTTAAATGAAAATGCAACAAGAGAAAGTGAAGAACCGCACAAGAACAACGAGCAATAAACTCTACTGGCCAATTGTTATCAGTATAGGAAATGTCTATGAATAGATTTGTAATTTTGGGATTTTTATGAATCATTGTGACACATGACCCAGGGTAGTGAAAACACTCATTATATATATCAACTAAACTATATTAACTAAAATTTAAAAAATAAATACGATTATTTAGAGTCGCCTGGTTTTATTTCTCACCAGTCTAGATAAAAATATCCAGTCTATTAAATTATAAACTTAATTTTAACAATGAATAGATTCCTAACATAAATTCCGAAAAATGATAGTATTTTATTTCTAGTATTTGTTGGTTTCATTAATCAGTTGTGCATGAATAAAATTGAGATATTGTATTACTTTAAATAGTCCTCGTAAGATGTTAGACAAAATATTAATTAATTTGTATCAACTTAATTTGAATATTGTAGAAAGAGCACAATTTTTGATGTTTTGCAAATGGCACTCCATATTTCTTTATTTTGTGCACATTGTTCTTAAAATTAATGAGATATATTCACTAGGACTTCATGTGTTAGGGATTTGTTGTATGATCAATATGTTTATAAGAACAGTTTTCTTTGTCTCAGAAGATGTTACTTAATTAATAGTACAAGTCTAAATAAAGCAGGGGACGACAAAAAATATTTTTTCTCGTAAACCAAAAGTTTTTTCATCTCAAAAACTACAAAATAATTATTATTGATTTTGAAGAGACATTTTATTGCCATTTTGTTCATATTTGTCAAGTAGTTTGAGCGAGTGAGGATAGATCTCTTGGTTGTTTGTTGGAATATAGAACTGTTATTTATCTGGGTTAATTATTTGTCATCTTGAAAATTTAATGTTTCTGATGATTTCAAAATATGATTCTGATTACCCTTTTAGGCTTGTACAGTGTTAACCAAAACGATGAAATAAATTTAAATATGTATTGTACTACATTTAATATCTTTACTTTAATTTATTTTAAGTTAATATTAGTTGAAAACTTATATGTACATGTAAAATATTTTGTAATAAAATGATAAATATATCACCTTATTTACCAGTGTATTATTTATATTTAAAAATCTTTTAACTATTGACAATATTTGACATGAGAAACACCACATAGGCTTAGTATTGACTTAAGCCTACTCTTAAGTGCATAGGACTGAGAAGAAGAGGATAATCCCAAACTCGTAAGACTGATTGAGTGGAAAAAGTGACAGGCACTGTGTTAAAGTGGAGGAGTAGTCAAGAGAGTGAGAGTTCATGAAAATCATGATCCTCAGTCACGAGGGACTGACGTGGATTGATAAGTATACAGTGTATTGACTTAAAATAATTATACAATCTAGAAACTGTTACCCATAAACGGCAGAAAGATTTCAAATGAATGGTTTAAAATTATAAAGATATAAATTACAAAAAATACTAATAGAGTTAATGAGTTTTATCTATTAAAAAAAAAAAATTACAGAGCTAAATAAAAAATATAATATGAATAAAATAAAATACTTAACACATATATTGTTGTGTGCCAAATAATTAAACTTCGCTGCATAGTGTAGTTACTGCAGGAGATGGCCAACTTTGCACTGGAGGGGTGGGCGTACAACCAACTTCAGAACTATTATTTTTCTTCTTATCGTTCATGCCGCGGTGTTGTGTGTATTCTGATGATGCTTGGAAATAAAAAGTAAACTTCAAACAAATTGGTGTTATTTATTCTCATTATCTAATAATGTATTAAGTATTGTAAACGAAAAATAAAAGTAATATATTAGGTTGTACCAAATGAAATTGTGGATTTTCAGTTAGTTTAAGATCGATCGCGATTGAGAAAGGTTCTGTGGAGTATCTCACCCATCTGAATATTTATAATTGACAAAGGTACTGTGCCTTTCAATTGTCTTAGAAAGTGAAGTTATTTTTGCAATTGTGTATTTTTTAATATGTCCATAAACAGAATGATGTCCTCTAAAGAATCAAGGGTCATTTTTTTGTATGAATTCAAGTTGGGACACAATGCAGCTGAGGCAGGTAGAAATATCAACAAGGCATTCAGTGAAGGGTCTGCTAGCCAGAGAACAATACGATTATGCTTTGAAAAATTTGATTTTGGCAATATGAATCTCGAAAATGAGCCTCGAAGAAGACCAAAGAGCTTTGTAAATGAAGAAGAGTTAAAAACAATAATGGAACCTAATCCGCATGCGACAACTCGAGCGCTTGCGTGTGATCTAGGACTTAGCGTTATGACTATTTCTCGCCACCCCGCTGCGATAGAAAAAGTGAAAAAGCTAGACAAGTGGGTACCACACAAATTGACGAGAGTCAGAAACTTTGACGTTTAGAGATGTTCTTAGAGAAAATGATTACAGCAACTATTTGTTATTCTTTTTTGAAACCCGGTGAACCAATTACAGCCAATTCAAATTTTCATGAAGTTGATATTATGAATGAAAAATCTGAAAAAAAAAAAATCAATATTAGCTAACAAATATTGACCAATTATACTGTACTTAAATGCTCGACCGAAATATCACAAATCACTGTTAACAAATTAAATTCTTTAAGTTTCAAATTTTTTTCACATCCTCCGTGTTCACCCAACATCTCGCTGACAGTTTTCATCTGTTCTGCTACTTGGAATTATATTTAAGGAATAAAGCGTTTTGAATCCAGGCAGAAATAATTAGGGGGTTGGAAGAATTTATAAAGTCCGAAAATGAAGATTTGTTTAAAAATTGTATTTTTAGCACAGTTTCTCGTCGGGAGAAGACAATAGAAGCGGGTGGAGCTTATTTTGATTAAATATTGAAAATATCAAATTTTTATTTTCACTTACAAATTCCGCAATTTCATATGTGTGATGTATTTGTAAATTAGGAATACATATATATTATTATGTTAAATGTATTCTAAATTGTAATTAATGTGTGTACTGACCGGTGGCATGTGGTCCGCGCGGTAGGAGTGGTGGAGGTGGGTGCCCATCATAATAGGGCGAACGCGCGCTGATGTGTTCTCTTTTTGATACTTCGATCGACACCATTCTCGTAGCTCCAATTAGATTATTATATTGTTAGCTGGAATAAATTATGTTGTCATCATACGTATTATTGCTTCATTTAATACCACGACAATATAACTCGACCACGAGTATAAAGATTCCACAATATGGTACAACCTAAATAGTATCACTTGTGTCCTTATGGCTGGGAAAATTTTGAAACTATTCACGCTTGTGCCATTATAGCGGAAATAAATTTGGTTCGGTAAATCACTTGGAGGAAATAAAATTTTTATTTTGAATATTCCTCTTCATCAGATCTCATTTTTTGTATTAGTCGTCAGCTAAAATTTATTTGAGTGATCATGTCTTTCTAGTTCCAGCTAATCCAATATTGGGAATAAACAATTAAGGGTCTTATTTTAGTAAATGTGTCGCATTTGTATCTACATTTATAATTTCATGGACCTAGCAGGAAAAATATTTGGCAAAAAGAAATGTTTGTCCAGAGGTCATTTTTATTTCTCGCTAATTGTTTTTCCACGCTTCTGAATTCTGTTTTGCATAAGCATTTATGGTTTTATATTAATGGTGTACTTTCATTTTTATCATTGGAAATTTTATGTGAACTCTCTTTCATCTAAATAATAATAAGGGTATTATCTGTTACGTAAATCTTGCCAGAGAGGAAGGTTTTAATGGAAAGAGATGATGATAAAATAGTTGATTTTCTCACAATCGAGACAAGCTATCAAAAAGATTAGAGCTTTATCCATGTTTTTCATATTAATATTAAGGAATGAAGTACATATGTAATATATTTGTTGTCATTTGAATTAAGGGTGTACTTTCATTTTTCCAGTTTGAAATTCGAGAAATTCTAAACGAATTATATACTAGCAATATTTGAATATGTCCAAGAACACACAATTACTGGATTTTCACCTACAAAGGCACTGTTATTAAACAAATATCAGATATCTCATAGAGACGAAGTTATTTTTTATTATATTTAATGGAAAATATATGGAAGTATGGGTTGGTTAACAATAATGAAAAAGATATAAAGAGGGAAGTATGGATGACTAACAGCAAAATGTAGCTGATGGATATCAGATGGATGGAAAAAATAAAATGAATGCTACTGTATCAACAGTTGATACGGTATAAATTGGTTCGTCTTGAAAAAAATTGTGTGCGCTATATTTTTGCATGTGCGCTATGGTGCCAAACCGTGTGCATGTGCACATCCGCACATCTTAGATGAAACATAGCTCACGAGCCATAAAAAATAAATAAATCAAACTCACTTTGAAAAATATTTTTTATTTTATTTAATAATTAAAACTAAAGACAAGAAACCTATCTGTTCTGAATGCATTGGACATTCAAACTACTCCATTCACTGATCAGTACCGGATAAGCTGGCAGAGTAAGGGGTTATCTTTGACTAATTTTTTTCAGAAAATATAGAATATTGTATATTTTTTTACTAACTAAATGTTACATTATAAATATTAACAGTTTTATTCCATTAAAAAATGTTAGCGTAGTAAAAGTAAAAAAATATTTATTCCAATAATCTACCATACTATAAGTTTCCTCATCCTTTTTTATTTTGAGATAAATACCGATGTATTCAAACTAAAAAAAAATAGTTTATTTTGTATCAATACATATTATTGCACACCGCCATCTCTTTACATGAACTTGTCCTAAAAATGGGGTTCACTTCCAGAAAGCAATAAGCAAATACTACTTAATGGAAATGTGCCAAGTAAGATCATAATTTTAAATGATATTATTGGATTCAATGTTAATAGTAATGTATCCTCTGAATTTTATTTGATTAAAAAAGTAAAATAATTAAAAAAAAAATTGTACAAAAATTTTTATCAAAAGAGTACATTATATTTTAGAATTAAATAACATTTTTTTTTATCTTCTGCACAAATGAAAAATTTGTAACATCACAATATTTACATATAAAACCTCAACAATAATAAAATCAACAAGAGGAAGACAGCCGATCAAATTGACTATTACTGTCAAGTTAGTTGAAATAATCTTTAACTACCAGCCGAATACATATTCTAGCGCTCGAGAAATAGTTCCTGAAGATCGCTGTGCTCCGACACCAGTGGGAGTTCCTATGCTGGCAGTGGAGCTGTTCAGGACACGCGTCGGTCCAGCTGCTAGTTGGCGAGCTCCACCTCTGTTAAAATCAATTGTGAAAAGAAAGTATTAATAAAGGGTGTCCAGTGGAAAATTTTCAAATTTAATATTAAATAAAAAAACTATAATGTTATTCTCATATTATATTTATACAAAATGAAGTTTAATGATGCGGATTATTATGTTTTATAAACAATATCGTCTAAATGCCGTCCATTTCTCTCAAGACACTCTTGCAATCGGACTCTTAAATTTGCAAACACGTGAGAGAGCAAAGCGTTGGTTTAATGGCAGCAACTTCACGGCGGATATTTTTCCTATATTATCCCCACAAAAAAAAGTCGCACGGTGTAAGGTCCGGTGACCGAGGTGCCCAGGGTATGTCTCCGAACTTGCTGATTGATTTATTGGGAAAAATTCCCCTCAGCTTCTCCATTGAAATTAGTTGTGTGTGGAGTGGCCCCCATATTGCTGAAATTGTGTTCTGTTGTTGAACTCGGGAAACAGCTGCAGTTGCGGTACCAAAAACTCGTTGATCATTCGCTAATCACGTCAGTAGTGACTGCCTCTCGCTGGTTAAAAAAATAAGGGCCAATAATCCCTCAGGTAGAAATTGCACACCACACTGTCGTTTTTCGACAATGCAAACGTTTTTGATGGCATTCCCTCGGGTTGTCGGGGCACCAGTATTTCATGTTCTGTTTATTAACATAGCCATCAAAATGAAAATGTGCTTTATCAGTAAACAATATGTTTCCAAGCGATTATGAAGAATAGTCAGAAGAAAGAATAGTCATTTTCGTTAAGAAACTGCACGATTTGGAGTTTGTATGGGTGAAACTGTAGTTTCTTTTTCAAAATAACGCGCACTGTTGATTTTTTTATTCCAATACAGGCCGCAATCTTCCTTATCGATTTACGCAGATTGCGCATAATTTTACGTCAAACTTGAGCCACATGTTCTGGCGTCACTGCTGACGTTGATGGTCCCGGAGGAGTTTGGTTAACCATTGTCCCTTCTTGTCTGAACTTTTGAACTCAACACCAGATAAGTTGCATGCTCGGCCCATCACTTAATCGTTGAATATTAAAGTGAGTACAAAAAGCGTGACGCGCACAAACCAATGAATCACTGCACTTTAAACATTGCTCAATCGCGAACGCGCGGTGCGTTCTCGACCAGTAACTCGTTGCGACTGGCAAATCTGCAACTCGCGTGGGTCAAACAATACCCCTGTGTAATTTTCTAGGTAATAAATGTGATAAATGTATCTTAATTTACTGTTCAGAAGGCTGCCTGACCTGTTGCCCCGAGTCATGTAGGCATATTTAAATATTTGATTTGTTTTGAGATAGTAAATATCTGTTGAATTATTAATGATACATATATTTAGACTAGATTATTTCACAAATGGTTTTAGTAAGTTTTCATGAAATATGATATAATGAATTGATACAGAAAAAATATATAAAAAAGACAGAAAGGTTCTATTGGTTTCATAAGAAAGTGAAAACATTTAGGGAATAATTACCAATTTTAAAAGTAATTACTAAAATGATAACAGTTATAAAAACAAAATGGTAAACATAAAACAGTTAAGATTATCTAATAAAGGAGAAAATAATAATAATATATAAACATGACAAACAAAAAAACAATAATAAATTGTGAGCTATTTATTACTTCAATGAGCAAGTGTTTTGATTTAATGACTCATGTCCATGGAAGACATTTACAGGAGATTTTCGACTCGAGACAAACTCTGAGATATGTATCTTATTTCCGACTTTTTAGATAACTGACAACTCTCAGCTTTCGTAGTCCCCATGTACACACTGCGTCTCAAGAGATTCGGGCAAGGTCACGTGCTGCCAGAATAATGTTTGATATTTATTGTTACTTCACGTTTATTGTTTGTTATTCAAATATCAAACACCAGTCTGTTTGTGTGTTGGCCGTTTAAAGTGCTGTTTGTGAATTCAAATTAATTTATTTATTTATATATATTTTGACATCCATATTTTTGTAGTTACAGAGGTGGATACATAACATACATAATACATAGTTTAATGTGTGGGATGGAGTAGACTTCACCTCTGATATATACAGCGTTGTCCTGGCTACTTTGCTAGACTAAAGTCTGTGTTAAAGTAGCCAGTTTTTTTTTTTTTTTCGTGCTGTTGTAGTGTTATTTGGAATAAAAAAATAAATCAAATATGAATAAAAAAGTAAGAATAAAATAAAAAAAATAAAAATATAATAAAAATATGTGTAGTGGGAGTGTTGTAGGACTAGTGAGTTATTAGTAAAAGAATTGTATACATTATAGTAAATTGTTGGATATCCATGCTTCTGATTCATCTCTACTTGATTGAATCATATATTGGGTCCATATTTGTGTAATCTTATAGTAATTGTACGATTTCCAGTTGGTACTGAGTGTATTGTATAGTTTCGGAGCTAGGAACATGTAGAATCTTTGATAAAATGTCGTTGTTGCTCTCGGAACTGGTGTGTAGATGTTTGTTGTTTGTCTAGTGTTGTGTCCATGATTTATTGCTTGGGGAGAGTTGTTGTTAGTATGGAAGTATTGAACGAGTCTCAACATAAAGATTTGTCTTATATCAAGGACATTGTACTCTTTAAATATAAGGTCTGATGGATATCTAAAGGGACGACCAATTATTACCTTAAACTAACACAATTGAGTAATTGTACCAGAATTGAAACAATGAAATTCATTCAACTATGTGAAATATTTCTGGAACTCTAGAATACGCATTACGAGGACAGAAATCATGCGCAGTAGACAAAAAGGCCACAGTATTTCGGACAACTAGGAAATTTAATAAAAATGTAGATAACTTGAGGTGTCAGATCAATTGCAAGCTAAAAAAAAAGGTGAGAAAACCGCTGAATTATATTCCAGTCCCTGGGAATTTTTTGATCATCTAAAATTCATAATCCCAGAGAAGATGCCAAGAGAAACTTCAAGTAACAATGTAAGCTTATTTTCAATTATGTTTGTAAATATAAATCAAAATATTGGGTATAAAATATTTATTGAAAGTAAAATGGTATGTGCACGCAAAATGTAGGTATTCTATATTTAAAAAACGCTAATATGTATATATTTTTTTAAATACAAATTAAATGCAATCATTAAAAACAATTTTAATTAATTTAAAATAAATTTTTTGAACCTGGATCTCTTCCAATCCGGGTTCTAAACTTGCATTAACCGATTATGTTACAGCACACTGATGATAATTTTTCGAACCTATACGTTATACTTTTCAAATTAATACATCTATTGTTCCATTATTTGAAAGCCATCTACTTTATTTTTACGGAATCTCAAATACCTTTGAGTAATCTGATAGGATCAACAATCATTTTTATAAAATTTTGGACACATTGATCCAACTTATATATTATTAAGGAGAATACATTCTTATTGTGAAGTTGTAATTATTTAGAATAATAGAAAAATATTGTAAATGAATTTTGGCACCGATTGGTGGTATGATGCTGTTTCACATATGACTTATTTTGGGCAGCTAAGCTTAACCTGCGGCCCGTCAAGTTTTCACGTGCGACCCGAAACACATGCATTATTAGGAACGTGATTAAAAAAAAATCTGGCATTCTTAGTTTTGAATATCTTGAGATACGTGTGAACAATAATCACTCTTGTCTAAAATAGTAAAAAAATTATCTCAGTAACAAAAATCACACTAATTTTCAAATAAACACTTGGATACACATTCGTTTTGAGTTTTATTTTTTCATTATTGTATTTCATATAGGGAAATACGCTGTTGTTAATGTTTGAGCTGGTATATTGGCTGATAAAAATATATTTGTTGATTTATCAAGTGGCGGGACCCTAATCTTGATTCAAACAGGTTTCAACCAATACTGTTTTTTCTATATGATTTTTTTTTCGTCGTATCAGTATAATGTTGAGACCCATGTAATTTGGCAAACATACGTATGCGGCCTGAAGAAAAAAAAAGGTTGATTATGGCTGGGTTAAAGCATTTTTCATAATATATACGATAATCAAAAGATGACATTTTTATGTGTCACTTTGAAAACTTATATGGAAATAACGGCTGCCAAAAATTTTGCAGTTTGGTTAGGAGGGTTTTATAATATTCGCCTACTTGTCAATCTTTGACGTATGTGTGCACGTGTCATATCTAACATTGTGTACACGGGATTGAGTTTTGTCTCGTCCTACCATAGATTTCAGAGTTTATCTCCAGATCAAAATCTCAATATGTGTATAGGGTATGAGATTCATCTTAATCTTTGGGCAGTTGATTTGATATTATATAAGAGAAAGTACCTGTTAGATTGAGGAGGTTGATGGCAGATTTGTACTCCGACCATGAGATTTCCTGGAAGAATTCGTCCATTAATTGATATGGCCCGCCCTGCCTCTGACCGAGATGAATACCTAATCCATACCCAGTTTCCTTGGGCCGGGAATTTTTTATCTGAAAACAGATCAAAGTAAACATAAAACTTATTTCCTTTGTAGAATAAGACATGTACATTCTCAGGAATTACAATTGGTAACATATTGAGAACCAAATTTCAAAATTGCTTCAATAAATGCAAACTTAAGTGCTATGCTAACACAAATTGAAATATGTCCGAGCTTCTTATTAAATGTGTGAATTATTCAGTGAATTCTATAGAACATAGTTACTGTTAATTTTACTGATAATTTATCACAAAATAAATAAGCGACGTATCTCAATTTTTGTTCAGTACAATACATTCTGCGATTGCAAGCTGTCGGCAAGAAAGATATTTGATATAATACTGAAGTAAAATCTACCTATTATTAAAGTCATAAGCTATATTCCGTGGTGTATATATGTCGCATTGTAACAATATCCGTCACACACGGAAAGCGCTGTATCTAGCGAGCCTGCGAGCCATTTGGGTATTTTTGAATTTTGCCAGATAGCTGAAGAATGACAAACGTTTTCCCCTTGACACTTTTTTCTTCCTCTTCTCCTCTATTTGTTACGACCGTTTAAGTTTAGTGAATTTCTTGCTATTATGTTTTTAATTTAGCCTAACATTAACATTTTCGCTCACAACTCTGCGAGTTTAAAAGTGAAAATTATTTTAAAATATTTCCGCGATGGCCCGCGGCCGACGGTATCGCCGTGCGTATTTTTTAAATTTTTTCCTCTTCTAATTTCTTTGCAAACCCTGATTAAGTGAATTTCGTATTTTTGAGTTTTCCTCTGCGATATTACGACCAAATTTTTTTTTTTATTATTCAAGATATACAAAGCGATAGCGTGGAATTTATTCTGGAGGTTATTAACTCCCATCATTTCAATTTCATCTTTAAATTGTAAAAAACCCAATTTTTTTTTTGAAAAACGTACGAACCTATCTAGATGCGCCGAAAATGCGAAAAAACTTAAACAACCGACCCCGTTACGTGAAATCTCACGACCGCATGAGGAAACAAATGCAATGCGTTTTTTTGCACATATGACATGTGAAACGGTGTCAAACTTTGCAATTTATGAAAAATGTAGATTTCACATGAGATATTACATTTTTTTAGAACTGTAAAGAATCTCTATACACTATTCGGTATGAACCGGTCTATTAAAAATACCGAAATAATGGGGTATCTACACGTTAATGCACCCTGAAGAATAAAATTTATCCAATACGCATTAAAAATAGTATTTTTATTAAGTTATGTTTTAATATTATTTCATTTTAATAAAAAATGTCACATGAAAAATTAAAAATTTTTAGGTTTAAAATCAATCTCTCTAGACTATACAGTATGAACCGTTCATTTATAAATATTGTATTAACAAAGATATCAGTGTATGTGTGTACCATGCAGTAAAATATTAAACAAAACAGAATTAAAAGCATTGTTTTTGTTTAATTATGTATTAATATTATTTAACGACATGGAATGAATATAAATTTTATGTCAATTTTAGAATAGACATAAAAATACATTTTTTCTTTATAACAAACTATGTTAGAGCATAATCCGGACTGTGAATTTCTGTAAAATATTAAAACGAAATGGATTTGCAGAATTTTCATACATTAAAGCATTATTATTAAAAAAATACTTTTTCAATCGATCTTTTTATGTTAAAAAAATTTGGTCAGCTTTAAATTAAACTTCATAAAAACAATGATAGATGGCAATTTATGTGCCGTTTAAGAAAAAAGTATTCATTACTGTGGATACTAATACGAATACAATTAAAATATCTAAATAGAACAATAAGAGTTTGAAGATTAATTATTTAAATATATTATATTACATACGTTATTATATTTTATTTTAAATAATCATTTATATTAGTTATCCAATTTTTAAGCCATCATCACTTTGCTTCAATCTCGGTATTTTACAAATACTATTTAATTATGGTGTCCAAGTACTGTAAAACGATTTTTTTTAGGAAACTTAACAACTTGTAAAGTAACAATTTAAAACATGTAGTAGGTACTTTACCATAACATTAGTTCCATTTGCATTGCAATTAATTATAATGTTTGAAAATGTCATCATGTTCGATTTTTTGTTATTATTTTCAATATTATATATTTTTACTTAATTATAATAACATTGTTCGTTTGCGTTTGCTTTTTATTAGTTTGATAGTGATTATCAGTTTCATTTAAATTAAATAAAACTTAGATTATTAATCGACAACCCGGTGTTTATGTAACTTTAAAAAAGTACTATGGTCCAAGTGTGTATATATTATTATACAGAGATATTAATAGTACTTTCTGAAAGAGGATGATGCCAACGCCTCTAAATGTTCATTCTATCTCATGTGTCTATTAATTTGAATATATACTCTTTCTATTTTGTTTTATTTGTATATAGGTATATTTACTATGCTGCAATCTGAATAATATTGTCAATCGGTTATCGTTATTTTAATCAGTCGGTCCCAAAACACTGTATATAAAATTTATTAAAAATAATCTGCTTATTATAATCAAACTTCAGTTATTGATGTAAAAGATGTAGGAAATTCCTACAAAATGACCCTTACTGATGATGACAAAAGAGAGTGAATGTAACGCGCATACAGAAGATATTTCAGAAGCTTCTCCAACGTATCTCCAGATGCAAGATGCGCAATAAATTCTTTGACGTGATGTTTATACAGAGCAACAAACTTTGAAAAACACTATGAATTTGAGGATTACATTCAGGGATTAATATATTCCAACGACGAACAACAATTAATGAATTTTTACAATAAATTATATGTTTTTAAAAATAATGTTAAAAGAAATGTAGCTTTAGATAAATAGTTAATAGTTGTATTATTTTTTAATAAATTAGGTTCAATAATTATATTTTTTATCTATTGACACGATAAAAATCATCATCATCATCATCATCGTTTAAATCGCCACCTTTGATTTCACAAACGACGTAGAGGATAGTACTCCGCACAGTGCAGATAATTGGAATGCTGCCTATTATTATTTTTAAATTCAAAGTAGTATGAATATTTTGAAAAGAGTGTTTTGCGTCTTTCAAGTCTTTTGATATTTTTTTATAAATATTTAAACATATTGTGTTTGTAATATTTTTTCAAGTAACGTCGATTTTAAGATTATTATTTATTTAAATGGATATAAATATAATACGCCTGTGGGTTGGCAATAGGTGTAACGCACAGCTAATAATTTGAATTAAAGAGATACCCCATGGACACATAATGATTTTGTCTGTGAGTTTTAGTTGAGTACTCATGTTTTTAAACCTTCTGGAGAATGACAAAAGTGTACTGTTTCTATCTTACATGTGTGTGTTATATCGTTTTTATATAGAAATCCCGGTTTTAATAATAAAATTTTCGAGTATAAATGAGTAACGCCTGGTTGACTGCAAATGAAATAGCATTGGCGTTAGTTTTAGTATACAACAGGAGTTTGAATATTATTATAGCTCTATTTATGAATTTATATGAACACTGGTTTTTTTTGATTATATTGGTTAGTTTAAGTGTGATTTTAATTTTAATTTACTTAATTTTCTTAGAAAATCAGTATAAACTGCTTACTTACTTACCATCACGCCGTTTCCCCGCGGAGGTAGGCAGAAGGCTAGAGCGCCACACTCTTCTGTCCTGACACACAATTCTCGCCACATTCATACATCTTCTTATACAAGCTCGCCGATTGTTGAGGCTTCTAACAGCACCATACTCCATTAACTGGTTTACCTGGTCGTGCCAAGTCTTCCACGGACGTCCTCTATTTCTGGCGTCATCAACACTTGATTATATTGGTTACTTTGAGTGCGATTTTAATTTTGAAAAATTCTACAAGTAGGTGAATATGCAATGTATTTTGAAACATGAAACATTTCTTCTTCTTTTTCTTATTTTCCTATCAAAACACTTTTTATAATTTTATTAAGTGTATTGGATTTATTTATATTTTTTCTTCTGCAAATTGACAACTGAGTACTGATCACTTAGGTGGTTTGGTCATATGGAACGGATGAATGAGGAGAGAATGGTAAGAAATATATATGACGTAAGTGTTGATGGCACCAGAAATAGAGAATGTCCGTGGAAGACTTGGCACGACTAGGTAAACCAGTTAATGGAGGATGGTTCTGTTAGAAACCTCAACAATCGGCGAGCTTGTATGAGAAAATGTATGAATATGGATGAGGCGAGAATTGTGTGTCAGGACAGAAGAGTGTGGCGCTCTATCCTCTCTGCCTACCCCCGCGGGAAACGGCGTGATGGTAAATAAATAAGTAAATATTTTGATAGAAACCCGTAAAAATTCAAAATAAGAATTTAATTAGTTTAATAAAAAAATATGCAGAATTTTTTAATTTCGCAGACTGTATATATAAGTCTAATTTGTCACAATTATTTTTTGTTGTGTTGGTACACTTGTCCTAACGTATCTGATGTTGGGTGCTTACTTTATTATACGTCATATATATATTTTATTTATGAAATAAATGAAACAAAGAATTTGCATTAAATTCTCCTTTAAGAATGGAATTAAGTGCAGCACCGTATTGGAAATATTGAATGTTGCCTTTGGTGAATTTTCTATGAATAAAATAGGCGTTTCCAAGAGGGCCATGAAGATGTTGAAGATGACCCAGCAGATTAACAACTGATGACAATGTAGAAAAAGTGAAGAAAATGATTTTGGACAATTGCCGAATCATTACCAGAGAGGTCGCCGATGATGTTGGCATATCATTTGGCTCATACCAAGCTATTTTTTCGAATATTTTGGCCATGAAATGTGTGGCAGTAAAATTTGTCCTGAAATTGTTGAATTTCGAACAAAAGCAGTGCCGAATAGACATTGCACACGAGTTGCTGAATGAAGTCAATGATGATCAAGAACTGCTCAAACAGGTCAAAACAGGTGATGAAACATGGGTGTATGGATATGACGTTGAAACTAAAGCCCAATCGTTTCAATGGAAGTTTTCTGAAGAGCCAAGATTGAAAAAAGTTCTTCAAGTTCAATCGAATGTGAAGGCAAGGCTCACTGTTTTCTTTGATATCACTGGCATAGTGTACCATGAGTTCTTGCCACCAGGTCGTACGCTCAATATTTGAAAGTTCTACGCCGTTTGTGTGAAGCAATCTGATGAAAATGCCTGTATTTGTGGCGAAACACGCAACCACCAAACAATTGCACCACGCCTGGACTCATGGACCTGTTCACACTTCACTGCTTGTTCGTGAATTTCTGACCAAAAACAACACCTTAATGACGTCTCGGCCTCCATATTCACCAGACATGGGCCCCTGCGAATTCTTCCAATTCCTGAAGATAAAGAAAACCATAAAAGGACGACATTTTGCCAATATTGAGAAGACAGAATCACTGAAGAAGCTAAACGTTATACCAAAAATTGGATTCCAGAAGTGGTTAGAAGATTGGAAAAAGCGCTGGCACAAGTGTATTGACGGGGACTACTTTGAAGGAGACAATATTAATACGAGGCGTGTCCGTAAAATAAGTTCCACGAATTTTTTTCACATAAAAAAACTGGTTTAATTTTAAAGAAAAGTATATTTTTGGAAAGTTCAGTCCTTCTTTTATTTTTCTACATAATCGCCGTTGCGTTCTATGCACTTCTGCATTCGAGGCACCCACTTCTTTAAACCAGAGTCATAGAACTCTGCCGCCTGTCCGCGTAGAAAACTAACAACCGCATTTTGTACCTCTTCATCTGTCTTGAATTGGGTTCCGCCAAGGTTTTTCTTCAACTCGGGGATGAGATGGAAGTCACTTGGGGCTAAGTCTGGACTGTAGGGTGGGTGAGACACCATTTTCCATCCAAATTTTTCGATGAGGGCTGTGGTTCGATAGGCGGTGTGCGGTCGGGCGTTGTCATGGTGAAAACGCACTCCTTTGGTCAGCATTCCTCTTCTCTTGTTCTGAATTGCACGTCTAAGATTTTTCAAGGTCTCACAGTACCGTTCAGCATTGATTGTTGTCCCGCGAGGCATAAACTCGCACAACAATACGCCCTTTCGATCCCAAAAAACGCTAGCCATGATTTTTCCGGCAGACAGGATTTCTTTGAACTTCTTTGCTCTTGGCGAAGAAGGGTGCTTCCACTGCTTCGATTGCTCCTTTGTTTCCGGTGTGGTGTAGTGTACCCAGGTCTCGTCGCCAGTAAAAATAGAGTCCAGAAATTCCTCTTCGGTTGTTCCGTGAAAAGCGAGAAATTCTTGGGCCGTTTCAACCCGCTGCCGCTGGTGATCTGCAGTGAGCATTTTTGGTACCCATCTTGCGCAGACCTTTGAATAGCCTAAATGTTCAGTCAAAATCTTGTCGATTGTGGTTTTGCTGGCCTCCGGAATCTGTTCGCACAGCTCCCTAACTGTAATCCGTCGATCTTCGAGCATTACCGCTTCGACTCTGGCAATTGTTTCGTCGGAAACCGATGGCCGCCCTGCACGGGCTTCGTCGTGGACGTCTGTTCGGCCATTTTTAAATTCCCTGACCCATCTGCGCACCATCCCGGAGCTCATACACTCTTCTCCATACACTTCACAAAGTTCTTCGTGAATTTCCTTCGCCGATTTCTTCTTAGCGGCCAGGAAACGAATAACAGACCGCAACTCGCAGCTGGCGGGAGACGCAAGAGGAAGCTCCATCGTTGACGGCTGCTGGGCCTAGACTAAACGTCGCAGCGACGCTGGCTTGGTGAGGAATTGTAGTGGGGAAACCAAATAACCTGCCTCTGCTGTCTGGTCGCGCATAGAAACGATCCTAGCGCCAGCGGCAGTCCGTGGAACTTATTTTACGGACAAGCCTCGTAAATAATAATGAATAAATAAAGATTTATAAGGAAATTTTTTTTTTTTAAATATTTTTTGGTCAAACCTCGTACATACTTTCCGTTATATTATCAATAAAAACAAAAATATAAAATAAAATGTTGAACGGTTCTAATTGGAGCTTAAAGAGGAACAAGAAGAATAGTATGACACCATGCTATTATCAGCTCAATTTCAACAATGTTTACTATTTGTCTTGCTTTTTGTAAATTGTTATTGTAATAATGCCTCATGGTGTGCCTAATGGTGCATTCTTCGTCGGCATCAATTCAAAGAATGTTTATTCCTTATTTGAAATTGCTGAATGTATATTTTACGTAATGTTTTGGCTATATATTAAAAAATTTTGAACCACAAATCGAGACAAAGCTATAATTTAAAAAGGCCGTTATAGGGAAAAGTCGTATCGGTATTGGTGTAATGCTATCTGGTTAAATATGCCAGATGGCAGAATATCTATCGCATCCAAATATTTACTTACCTATAATATTTCCGCAATTTGAAAACTGCGTCAACACCATACTGGCTGCACTCGGAGGAAATCCAAATACAGTTATCCAAAACTCATTTGAATCTTCTCCAAATCTATTTCCAACGTTCATCTCCCCAGTTGGTGAACTGTAGCACAAGCTCTCATCGTTTGACAATAATGATGTCTGCGCTACCGAGTTATTGAAGTTCTGAGACTGGTTGAATTTGGGTTGACTCTGTGCAAATGATGTATTTGCAGTGAACGGCGAGTCAACTTGACATGAATAATTATCCAGTGGTTGTTGTCTGAAAGTGGAATTGTGCAACGGAGACGAATATGTGGCAGTGGGCGACTGAATTTGTTGATTGGATGGCCAGTCCGGCTGATGAAGTGTGTCGAACAATCCTTGAGTGGGGGGGCCATTTATTTTATTTGAAAAAGAAACGTTTGGAGTAGCCTTCTGCCGCAGTGGAGTATTGTATTGGGGTATTTGTTGTGGTGTTGGACGAATTGGAGGCGAGTTTCCTGAAAAGTGATTAAAAATCTATGAATTTACAATGTAATTTGTTTAATATTTGGTAAAAATAATGTGACATCAAAATAAAGGCCACTGTATATAATAATTTTGACCTATAATGATGATTGTCAGGTTTGAGAGTCTGCTTAGTAAATTCTCTGACCCAACATTTAACCGATTTAAAAATCAAATTTGCCACCTTAAGACCTCAGCGGAACTATTTCAACTGAAAGTATAAGCTATGTGTAAACAACTTTGTAATAGAAATAAATAAATAATAATACAATGAAAGATGTTGTACTTACCAAAGGCTAAAGTTCTCCCTTTTGTAGGAGACAGGCTGTTTGTTCTTGGAGAAGTAGGTTGGTTGAATTCTCCCATTAGAAAAGGTGGCAAAAAACTTGTGTTTGGACTGTTTGAAGGAGAATGTGTGGGACTTCCGAGGGTCATTGGCTCCATGCTGAAATAATGTATAGTAATTTAACCTCAATTTCAATTCCGGTGCAACGAAATATTAACAAACTGAAGAGCCTTTTTATTTAGATCAATATCAATTTGAGGTTTAGACGAACGTTACGAGGATTTTCAATTTTAATAAACATACTACCTTTTCATAGATGATAAATGTTTAAAAACTGTAACGAACTCCTGCGCTCACTTTTTCAAAAAACTATGACAGATTGTGTTCGCCAGTGTTCGACTGTTCGGCGCTCTAAGCTTGGGGTTTAGGGTACTCAACCGCTTTTAGCGATTTGACATTTGTGATCAAACTTCTTTACCGACATGGCTAAAATGTTTTCACGATTCACCAGCAGATGGCAAAAATGTCAAAAATCATCAAGTTGGTTTCTAGTCTGGTTTGTATCACTATAATAATAAATAATAAAAAAATATGTATGTAGGTATATCATATAACATCTGTAAGGTAAATCACAATGTTATTTTGTATATGAGCGGTGACCATTAATAAGCGAGTATATAGCGGTGCATACTTTGGGGTCCCATGAAAACCACATAACTACTAAATTAATTTTATTAGTGATCAATGAAGATGCTATTTCATTCACAAGCAAAAACGTTCGGATTTACTAAAAAATAACCGGTACCGCCAACAACAAATATTAGTTGCCATGTTTTTGGTTAAATTGATTTACAATTCCGAAAAGTGTAATTGAAAGATCTTATTATTCATTAGGTAAATTGTTATAACTACTGATCAGACTAGCTCATAAGGTCTACGGGGTAATGCTCAGGTACATAAATAAATTATTAATATTACACATTGAATGATATTAAAACATTAACTACGTGTTTAATTTTGATGTATGATCAAGATAATTATAAATTTTCTATTTTTGATTTTTTCAGTCTACAAAGCCAATAAATAACGTTGAAAACGAAAATATGATTTTTTGTAATATTCACTGCCTTTTTCGTTTTTAACAGAAATCGAAACCAAACCGAATAATGTTCCAGTTTTGGTCAAAAACGAAACCGAATCTGAAATCGAAACATTGCTTAATACATTTTTTTTAAATGCAATACTTAAAAAATATTGTTTAGTTTTATTAGCTACTTTAGAAACTATGTAGGTAGATACATGTTACTATGACGCGTGACGCGTGCAATGTTGGTACGAGTGCTGAGTGTGTAAAAGAGAAAAATGTGTCGCGCCGCGGTCAGCGCGGGCTCTTGCCTCCAAATCGTTGAACTGTAAACATATTATATTGACCTGTAATTCATTGTATCGAAGCATTCAGAATAAATACTTTGGTTACCACGAACGGATATTATTCTGATGACACAATCCCGGACACAAAATAAACTATTATTATCAGATCAAATACCTTGGCCATATATTCAATGAAGATGGACAAGACGATAATGACATAGAATGACAGAATACATCAGGGCGTTTCTATCGATGGAGTAAGGAGGTGAAGAGGATCTTGTTTAAATCGTTCTTCACCAGCATATATACCTGCGAGCTCTGGTTGAAATACAAGCAAGTGACGTACAGTGATCTCCGAATTCAGTACAAAAGAATACTGTTCGGATTGGCGCGTTATTGCAGCGCATCTACAATGTTTACCGATGGCTGTATACATGGATTCGTATCGCTTCTGAGGCATTGAGTTGCTGGCGTAAAGCTGTGGCTGGAGCTCGGCACCAACTCTCTGGTGCAAGCGGCGCTCTCATGGAAAGCTAGTTCCCTGACCAAAGAATGGCAACGGCTACAGAATAGCTACAGATACAATAATGACTGAAATGTAGTATCTATATTTTGTTTATATTTATGTATGTGTGTGAACTTTTTTAAAAATTTATATTTTTTTTGCTTTTCCTTTCATAACATAAATAATATTTCGTAAGTTAAATCTGTTATATAATATATATTATCTTTATGGTAAATCGGGTCTTCATAAAAAATCAAATCACGCTGGAATAAACACATTATTATTATTTTTTTTATTAATATTATAATATGAATAAAAATTCAACGACAAAAAAGTTAAGAATTAGATAAACATAGCCGATGGAGGATGGTTCTTTAACAATTCCTAAAATTATAAAATAAAGATTTTTATTAAAACGTAGTGTATAGTATATTAATAAAAAGGGAATATAAAGAAAAGATAAAAATATATAAGAAAGTAGTAGATATATCTAAAATCAAGGTAAGCAGGTGAAATTAAATACAAAAAGGGAATAACAATGCCGAAAGAAACACCATTTCAAGCAGACATCGTTTAACACGAAACCACGGGGATCAAAATATTTTTCATATTAAACGAATTTCATATTAAAAGAAATGTCGTAAAGTCATAAACTGACATTCGGTGACGATGCGTCCCATGGATAATCTAGGTACTATTAAAAATGATAAAGATGGTATGTGCGGGAAGCGGCATCCTTGTTTAATATTAGATGTTGGCCTAGCCAGAAAGTTGAGTAAATAATTCATAAGTACTCGTAGTAACAATTTGGTGGAGATGCAGGGGCCGACATATTAATTTGTATACGATGCGAAAATCTTTCGTGTTAACCTACGTTAAGTACATAGGTACCTACTCATAAGTTTGTTATGAGACATAAAAAAGCTAACAAAGAATCGAAGTGCATTTCTGTCATTGTTTCATTTTATTTGAAACTAATATAACATACGCCATTACGGTGCCTTTGGACCCTAGAAGATAGGAAGCCATAGGGGTTGCCACCGATCTAGCTCAGTCTGGGTCCTTAAGTGTGTGTGTGTGTGTGCTCTGGTATCGCCTGCTACCTCGGATGGGATGCTAATAGATTCAATGGCAACTCTGCTTTTCACATTACAATTATTCATAAAACACAATTAATTCCGACATTGGTTGCACGGAAAATGTTCTTTAGATCTTCTTTCTTTAGGTCAACTTTCCTCTGAGGGAGGTCACTTAAGATTACCAATTTGTACAACATCAGCCAATGCGGCCGTGGGGTGCCTATGCAGCTGAGGACACGGGGTTCATCTCTTGCTTCAGGAGATAGGTCGGACATCATCCCGTCTCAGCCATTTGCATAACGCCCTTTCATCGGCCATCGCTCGCGTGCCGCCGCCTTCCTCGTTACAGCGGGGTCCCTCCTCAACCTGTGGATGGATCAGGTCCATCCATCTCTGGGTTCACCGCGATGATCCCACTCTTGCCGCCATATTCCTCCGGAAAGGAGGGCTGTGGGTCGGGGACCCGCAGCCCTCCTTTCCGGACCGACCCGCAGCCCTCCTATCGATCGGTCCCTCCAAAAGTGACGTCTCGCCAGAGTCGGATTCTCGTCCCTGATTCGTCCATTTAGACAGCAAACCATCACAAGTCGGCAAAATAGGCTACCCAGACCTAGGTGCGCAAATTCAAACATCACAATGCACGAATTTCTCAATCGACAAGCAATCTTCTGCAATAAATTCATTTATAGCCACACAGCAAGTCCCCATCTATAGCAGTAAATAAAAGATTCTTCCAATTCTTCTGTCATATTATGCGTCAAAACGACAAAAAAGGTCATATATACACGGAAGATTAGCCCAGAAAATTGTACAGATAAGATTCTAAACGGCTGTGAACATTCATTAATAACATTGAAACCTGAATCCTGGCTCGTAGTTGTTGCAGTATGCGCGACACAAAATAACGACGTAAATTATACACTTTTCATTACACTAACATACATCTCAAACCAATTTTTAAATTTATCTTCCTTATACATATAATAAAACTGTTTTATTATTTAAAAAAAAATGATAAAATAAAAATCCATCACAACTACGGAGCAAAACTAATGAAAATGTTATTTTAAAAAATGTCCAAATTAGGAATAGGATAGAAACACTCCCAGACTGTACATATAAATATGTACATAAAAGAGGTACTAAAACGGTTTAAATGTCTTCAAAATGATTAAATAACTATCTATGTATAATATTTGACATCTTTCTTATACCCAAGTGCTAATCTGATAAATTTCTCAACATTTTATATAAAATATTATTTTGTTTTCTGCTAGTTTGCGTCAAGTATTATTTAAATTGACGGTTTGAAAATGGCCTTAACCTTAGAAACAGTTGTAACATTTAAATAATGTTTTTCGCAAAGTAGCAGAACTCGATAATAATATTTATTAAAATTAGATTTTTTTAATTTCATAAAATATAAACACAGAGTTCTACATACTAAATACAATAAATATGAATTAAATGTATTAATTAGAAAGATTTACATATAACATCAATTTTATCGAAAAACATTGTTGTTGCGCCACCGGAATTCGATCTTGGATCTCTGGAAGGTGGATTATCGAACTATGCTATAGCTACAATATTTTTAGCGACAAATTTTTCGCTTCAATTCCATTCATTTCATTATTTGATAGAGCCATCACTTCACAATAAGACTTTGTTCTCCTAATAAATACAATAACAATAAATATATTATTTTGTTATTAAATTTCAGCCTGTTTTACTTATATACACGTCTACATAATGCACGTCCCCTGGATTGGAAAAGATCCAGGTTCGAATCCCGGTAGCATCACCAATATTTTTCGATAAAATTGATTTTATATGTATATCTTTTTGATTATTACATTTATTTTGTATTCAAGATCATTCTTATTTGGAGGTGCATAACTCTACTGTTATATAACTCATTCATGAATATACATTGTATATGTACTCAAATCAATAATTGTTGTTCTAAAAAATAAATTAATAATAATATTCTGGTACGACCGGTACTAGAAGCGCATAAAATCGGGCGAAAATATTGTCAGTTCGACAAAGCCGCGCTACGAAGATGCGGTCCGAGATCCTCGCACGCTTGCGTCCGCCCTGCACATAATGCCGCTGCCAAACCTTGGATTCGCGGATGAGACAGCCAGACAGACGACACAAAGTGCAAAACGATGCTCGCTTCAGTACGTTACCTAGCGGATAAACGTCGGCTCTTTCGCAACGCTAAACAGCTCGCTATCGTTCCATGGTGGATTGCTGTGGCGTCACTGCTAACATTTCTCACGGGCTGTTACCAAACTCCTCGGCTGCCGGTACCGCTAACAATACCGCGGGCTATGCCGACACAGCTAATGCGAAGGATTCAATGGATTCGGTGATTGGAGAATGTCACACAAAAAGTGCAAGCGATTTTTCTGTCTTACCTTTTGTCGACGTTCCAGCTCGCGGACAAAGAGACAAATATGTGAAAAAAAACCATTTTGCACAATCGTTTAATACAAATAATGTTGAAACTGAATATTCTGCTATCTGGCGTCATTGATACACCGAGGTAAACATAGTCCACTGTAAGGTGAACAAACTCTTCAATGTTAATAAATGTTTTTGACTAACATTCTCAAGAAAAGTCAACAACATTTATAGACATTCATTCATAATAGACAACACTGAGCTAGAATATAAAAGCGATGTTAAAGACCTAAGAATAATTCTCGACAGTAAAATTCTTTTCAAGAATCACATTGACCAAATTACCTCATAGACCTATAGAATGCTAGTTCATACTTCGAATCCCTCTTCCTTCAAAATATTATACTACGCATTTGGTCGTAGTCATTTAGAGTACGCACTAAATTCTGGAACTAGCAGCATATTATATTACATATATTGCGAGATTAGAGCGAATACAAAATAGGTTTCTTCGACACCTATAATTTAAATCCTACCTAGATTCTTCCACAATATGAACAAATATCAAATATCAGCAAACTTACACAATATGAAAACTCTGGAATATAGAAGAGTACTTCTCTTTAAATTATTATAACATATTAACTGTTCCAGTCAATTAGCACCAATATCTTTTCACATTCCATCCAGATCGCCCCGACAGACTGTACTCTTTCACATTCCTAGAAGTAGAATCTCTTATGCAAAAAATTCATTCATTCACCGTTCGTGTAAATACCATTATGAGAATTTAACAGAAATTGATTTTTCAATATTGGCCTTACTGTACTAAAATATGAACCACAATATTATCAGTTTTAGGCAATCATTTTACATACAAACACATTTCTTTACTCTCCGTCTATCTTAACCATATTTTTAACCTCTCCACCCTTTCTCCTATCTTCTACTAATGTGATGTAACTTTATATTGTAAACTGCGACATTATGTAAATACTTCATTACCACAGTGATTGAATATTTCTGTGGATTTTTATAATTTGTTTCATATGCTTTATATTATGTGAATGTATCATGACTATTTATACTGTTAAATCCCTTAATTAATTAAATAAATGAATATGACAGTCATTCCGAAGAGTTTCATACGTTTGTAATATTGATATATTATTATTAAATATTAATCTTTAATATGATCACTATTCACATAATTATTTTTGTCCTAAATATTCCGTACTGTGATATGAATCGTGTCATAACTGAAAAACTCAAGATTCAAAAGCGAGTATAAATCTATATCTATTCCTAAATTTAGTTTAACTTGAGTTTTATTATTTTGTAAATTGAGTTGAAACACTGTTTTATTTCGCTATATTTTATTATATTTAATGTTTTCGGGAACATCTTCCCATTATCAATAATATAATTCAACTAAAATTAAAAACATTGTCAGACAGTAATAAAGGGTGTGTCTGGAGGTAAGGGAGGTGGGGATGGGGGTGGAGTTAAAATAGATACGAGAGGGTTTGTAATGGGTGGTATTTTGGATGTTAATTATTTTCTTACTATATTATTATTAAAAAAATCTAAATTCTCTAAGATGTCTGAATATAATAAAATCAGTGAAATAAAACGAAGTGTTTCAACTCAATTTACAAAATAATCATGGAATTCCACAAAGTTTCACAAAAAACTTTTAAACAGTTATCACGAGTTTTATTCTTTGAGCATACTAATTAAATCCGTACCAACTGAACGTAGAATTTGATTGTTGAGGATCGGTGCAATAATGAGTTCCTTAACAATAGATATTAAGTACAGAATAATGACTGTATTTCCTTCTTTTTTATTCTTTCTCAGGTGTTGGTTTTTCAACAATAATAACAATACAATAAAATAAAAACTCGAGGTATTCTGGCACGGCAAATTTATAAAGAGAACTGGTTAGAAAATATCTACAGGCATCTTATATAGGCAGATTACTATTCCTACCTATGTGCTATTTACAGGGTATGGATACATGAAGTAAGAACACGTGTTTCTATATACGAAATAATGTGGTTCAGGTGTTCTGTTTTTTCCGTTAAATACGGCACACAAGAAATGTCGCATATGAGGCCTAGTGCACTTGTTTGTTTGTAGGCAGATAGATTCACAGTTATACACGATCGTAACAATAGAGAAAGGGCGTGCAGGTAGTCACGCGTAGATTATTAGTACATGTATCTATGATTGTCTTTCATATTGTTATATTCTACAGTATATACCTACCTAAATTGTATTACGTTACGAAGCGCATATCCGTAGATATATCGGCAAGACATCAACATGGTGAACATTTCTGTACGGATGGGATCTGGCCTCCGATGTCTGCAAGTTACAGACCGCAACGCGTCATTCAACGGAACGACTTTGGCCTATTTGCGTTTCACACATATGGCGGAGACAAAATGTTAAAACGGTTCGTTAAATACAACACAGGATACGTGTCTGGTGCTTTCATTAAGGCATGTCGTGAAACGCTTGTACTTGCACACGCACGTAATATGTCGGTACGCGGAGTTTTGTCAACACGATCTCTAAGTCTAGTCAAACATGTAATGATATGTAAATTGTTGTCAAATGAACAGCCTCACTTCAAACCCGTAAACATGGCATTTTACAATATTTAATGAATTAATTAATAAATGTATTAAGGATAATATATTCTCATTGTGAAGTTGTAATTATTCAGAACATAGGTCTGCGATATAATAATAGTAATGCACCTTCCCCAGATCGAAAAGAGATCCAGGTTCGAATCCCGGTAGCAACTACAATATATTTTTCGATAAAATTGATTATATATGTATATCTTTGTAATTAATACATTTAATTAGTATTTAAAATATCACAGACCGTCTGTTCTGAATAATTACAACTTCACAATAAGAATGTGTTCTTCTTAATAATATTTGATATTATTTTTTTTTACGTGAAAAAGTATGGTCAAATAAATAAGTATAATTAATAGGTTAAAAAGATTTCTGACTAACTAATATACAACTGCTTAAATTTGTCCCCTAAAAGTTAATATTATTTCTCGAAAGCCATTACCAACTATGCTAAAGCGACAGTACTTTTGACGACAAATTTTCGAACTCATATATTACACTTCTCAAATTAATATATCTATCGTTTCATTATTTGAAAGCTATCTACTTTATTTTTACGGAATCTCAAATACTAATAATGAACAATTCATTTTTATTAAATTTTGAACAAATTGACACAACTTATATATTATTAAGGAGAACACATTTTTATCGTTAAGTTGTAATTATTTAGAACACAGGTCTGTGATATTTTAAATATTAATTAAATAATGCATTAATTATTTATATGTATAAATTTGTCGTCAAAAGTACTGTCGCTGTAGCATAGTTGGTAATGCACCTTCCCCGGATTGGAAAAGAGATCCAGGTTCGAATCCCGGTAGCGCAACAAGAATATTTTCCGTTAAAATTGATTTTATATGTGTATCTTTCTAATAAATACATTTAATTAGTATTTAGTAACGATAATGAGTGCCGGTGAACAGAAAATATGAAGGTTTAGAGATATAAGTTTATAGCATTTTCTTATTGTTTGTTTACGAACAACTTGAATAGGACCATTAAATATTATTTGCTGCACACGCTTGTGGTGTAATCAACTCGAGTGGCATTTATAGAGGATATTTAGTGTTGCTCATGTCTGGTTTTATAGGCAGGTTATTACAGCTGTCCACTGGTCCAACTGCGGTAAACATTAATTTAATATGACATATGTTTTGTGGAAAAATGTTTACGGGAACTGAAATAATATAAAGAAAATAAACTATAAACCGACTCGATAATTTGGTAATTGTAATGATAAGCAGGGATGGAGGAATTAATGAATGAGAATTTTTAACTTTGTTGTAAGGCAGAAGAGTAATTTTACATACATTTTGATTACAGGTGACTAAATTGTTATTTTTAACGAGTTAAATTTTATTAGCAATATTTGAATACGTCCAAGAACATACAAATATCAAATATCTCATAAAGACAAAACTATTTAAAAAATATATATTTAATGGAAAATATATGGAAATATGGGGTAAATATATGTTAATATAATATACTGGTCAAAATAAGAAAATATTCTGACGTTATAAATTAGGGTAACGTTCGAAATTGTCCCGTCACTTATTTTATTGTCAAGCGCCTTGAAATTCACAAATAATTTCCCTTACGTCGGAATCGAAATCTGTTTTTGAGGTTATAAAAACGGTCGCGGTCTATGGTTCGTTTTCAAACATCATAGAGAGCTGTCAGATTGGCGATTCAATAGCCGCGACCAGTGTTACTAAAATGTAACGGTGAGTGATAATATTTCTGTGTTATTCAATCACTGGAGTATAATTTAATATAATTTGTTAATCTAATCGCATGGTAAATAATCTTTACAGGAAACAAGATGTTTCCCTTTGGTTTCTACCTCTGGATATCACCTTTGGTTTCACCTTTGGAGTTCACCTTTGGTTTCTACCATTGGTTTCATCGCCTTTGATTTATTCGCCTCACTGCAGGCAACATTTTTCTGACATGAAATTATCTTCAACAAATCCCGCTCACGAATCCGATCGCGTCGGCCTGAATGCTGAGGGTCAATCACGATGAAGAGCCAAAGAGATGGGATCCATCTATTTCAACATCTAGTTGTCACTTGCATGAAGGACGTCGATCTCGCGCCTATCCCGACGAGATGAGGATTTGTCAAGTGGATTGTATTTTTATTTATTTCATTCGTTCTTGTTGTTTTTCTGATTTGAGGTTATTTTTATAATGAATAACATTTTTTTTTATTTATCACCTCCAGGTATTACTTACAAATTTTTCCCAGTTTAGGATGAAGGTCGAGTGTGACAAAAATAAGATGGGTATGTGTTGTTGAAGTAAAGAACCCGTGTATCTTGAGATCGTCACTGACTAGCCGGTGATTGGGAGGAACGTAGGTCTTTACCCCCACAATATATAAAATACATATGTATATATAAAATTGAAAAAATATTAATTTTTCATGCGTGTTCTAGTATAATATGTGTGTTAAAAAACATTTCACAGATAAATAATATTGATTTAAAATAATTAAAAAAAAATCAGATTCTCATAGTGATGACACATATGCTGTTTAAAAAATGGAAAAATGAATTATCAAATTTGGTCCACAGATGGCGATGGTATAGTGGTACTCGAAGAGAGTCCACATACTAACATATATACGACTTTCAAAAGTTTAATAAATGTGGAGATTGAGGGGTGAGAATTGGTGAACGTTTTATATATATTTTTATATTTTATATAAATTTAAAGTTATACATATAATATATATTATATATATAAAGTGATCACTTAAGTCAGCCGAAGACAGGTCCATATATTTTCCATTAAATATAATAAAAAATAGCTTTATCTCCATGAGATATCTAATATTTGTTTAATAACAGTGCCTTTGTAGGTAAAAATCTAGTAATTATGTGTTCTTGGACATATTCAAATATTGCTAATAGTTAGATTTTACATTGATGCGGAGTCACCTACAAGCTTTTCAGGTACGCGCTTCGAAAGGTTCTGGCATTGGCCTCAAGAATCAGGTAGATTTCATCTGCGTGAGTGTGTGTTTTTTTTCTAGGCCATAATTAACGGAGTTACAAATTTTTAGACACTGCAATGTATAGTATTTCTACATAATTCCAAAACGACGGATCCGATGCACACCAGGATAACATTTGTATTGAAGTTTATTTAGACATTGCTAAATAATCAAGAATGACACCAAGATTGAAAAGAAAATTTTAATACTAATTAAATATATTAATTAGAAAATTAAACAGATAAAATCAATTTATCGAAAAAATATTTTCGTTGCCACCCAGACACGAACCAGGAACCCTTCCTATCCGGAGAAGTGCGCTGATTTATTACACCACGGCACCATAGTAAGATAATGACAATTTTTCGAACCTACATGTTGCACTTTCAAATTGATACATCTGTTTTTCCATTATTTTGAAAGCAATCTATTTAATATGTACGGAATCTCAAACACCTTTGAGTAAAATCTGATAGAAGACGCCAGAATTAATCAATGAATTAATTTTATTAATTTTTGGAAACATTAATAAAACTTATATATTTTTAAGAACACATTTTTATTGTGAAGTTGTAGTTTTACTGTGATATTTTTAATTCAAATTAAATGTATCAATTAGAAAATTAAACCGAAAAAATTAATTTATCGAAAAAATATTTTTGTTTCTGCTACAACTTCACAATAATAATGAGACCTCCTTAAAAAAAAAATTCTGTATTTTACCGAAATGATTCGCCATCCATCCGAGTCGCCACAATAATATGCAACAGAATCTAAAGAGACCGTATCTAGTGCTAGTGTTTTTGGCTGCTATTTTTGAGTAGGTACCATACAGTGAGATTAATGAAATAATGCGGTGTTTAGCACTCTATAGCAAAGAAACGTATTGTCAACAAAACGCTATAATTTAATCATTATTCATGTATGTATGTATAAAATATGATCTTTTCACGTACAATGCCCCTTAAAAATTTAATTATTGCGGCGTATTGACGTGTGCTGTGCGCGTGTTACAAGAGCCCACCGGGTCTTACAATTATTCTAGTCTTACATAACGGACGTGAGAATATTTTAAAAACAGATATCGCTATTTGTTAGGGCGATATCTAACGAGTGTCGCTTCAAGTATGTATTTAATGATAAAAGGCGACATTTGTCGCCTTATGTATATGCATATTAGTAATAGAAGCAATGAAGGTTTGACAGGAGAAACATCTCTTTTAATTTCATTTAATTCAGTGAACTGAATGAGAAGTATCCTCATTTATTCATCAACCGGATTCAGACCAGATCTAACCATGATCTCCGATTCAATTGTTAAAGGGGGGAGGGATAATGGCTGAGCCCTCTTGTCTTCGACATATAAGGTAACAACAATGGCCTAAGATTTTTTGAGATGGGACCCTGTTCGGGGTACATGGTGGGATTGTTTTTTTTTTTAATATCAGGCAATTTTAACTTTGTATATAATTGTATTAAGTAGTAGCAAAAATGGATAAAGTCTTTTTATATAATACATTTTTATTTATTTTATATTTTGATAATTCTTTATTTGTTTGATTTTGTTCAATTTTTTAGAAATTTTTAGTGAAAGTTTTTTTAGAAACATTTTATAAATTTTGTTTGAACAAAATTTATAAAATGTTTCTAAAAAAACTTTGGGTCAAGTGAAATGGGACGAAGATGATGGGGATCGGATGAGGGATCATACAGGCCGAGGGAGTTTGTGGAAGGGTTTGGGATGGAAATTAACTTAGACGATAAATCGTGTATGTGTCGTTTGAGTGAGGGATGTTTGAGTTTCTGTGAATGATTTTGTTTCTGACAAACCAGGGTGAGTTCGTGATTTTCCCAAGGATGTAGTATTGTTTGGATTCTAAAATTTTTGTGTTACTTGAACCCCAGATGGGGCTCGCGTATGTGAGTATAGGACGGATGATTGCTTTGTACAAGAGTAATTTATTTTGTAGGGATAGTGGACTGTAGGAATTTAGGAGGGTGTATAGTCGGTTATATAACCGTGATCAAACACTATTTTTAAACATTTTATGTTAGACGGTATCCGTAAACTCGCCGTGTCAGCGGAAAGAGAGAGAGTTGTAAAGAAGAACTGTAAAATAAAATTCAAAGTTATACAAAAATGATTCAATTGAATTAAGAAAGATATTCGATTTTATTAAACTCATGAAAATCTCTAATTTGAAATATCATTGCTGTTTCAAAAATGACTATCATAAATATTTAATAATTCATTCAATCTTTTATACAGTGAAACCTCTATCTGTTGTTTTTTAAGGGATTTATTGAAATACACTATGAATGTGGGAATATGGAAAAAGTTACATTATTCATACTTAAATGTTTAATACATATTCTAAAAAAAAACATACATATTTCACATGTAAATGGATGTGTTTAAATAAAAATAAAATTAGAAAGCTGCACAGGAACAAAAAAATAATAATTAAACTTTGTATTGTATAATGTCAAGGAACAGTCAGTAGCATCATTTTCTCTCTCTCTTTCTCTGTCTCTCTCTCTCCCTTTCGAATATTCCGCTTATTGTTTACGAGTGCCGGTAATCGAAACCAAGTGTCTTTGGATGTTTTGTATGAAATTAATTCGGGACTGGAAGAAATAAACGATACATGTGGGAAAACGATTATTCGAAGAACGATCGATCGAGATTTCACTGTAATTATATTTTTAACATATAATATGTACCTCAGTAAAATTTGTCACAAAAACTGTGTTAGATTATATTGTTGATGTTTGTAGCGTTAAATTTGTGGTTAGACATAATGTAAAATTGTATTTATATGTAACTTTGTTTAGACATAGTGGTTTAAACAAGGTTAAATAAAAATAAAATTTTAAATTTGCCTTAGATGCTGCATGAGGTTTGTTGATCATGTATTTTTAGGTGTTTTTAAACTATTTTCTTGTTATTTTTTCTAACACGTACAGTTTTTTTGCTAATAAGATAAGAACTTAATTCCTTAAAACGTAATTTGCATCCATTTCTGCGGTGAAGGAAACGAGAATTCCAGTACTCGGTAAGTATTTTCTGATCTGAAAAATTTAAAGAAGCGATCTATGTGGGGATTGAATGAAAGATAACGCGTTTGAACGAACAATGAATTCAGTACAAAAAGATTTGAGTTTCATTTACATTCATTGTGGGAGATTTATTGGGTAACAAGAAAGATCTGAAATATAAAGCCAAGGTTAAAACAATGTTTCAGAATTTAAAGAAATTAGGTTGTAACATGAGTGTAAAGCTTCATTTTATATATTTGTAAATCCAATTTTTCCCGAGAAGAACAAGTAGAATGTTTCCATCGAGACGCCAAAGACACGGAAAAGAGGTGCCATGGATAATGGAATGCTAAAATTATGGCCGACTACAGTTTTATGCTAAAGAGAGACGCCACTTGTGAAAAACAAACTGCAGATCTGAAATCAGCATGAGAAGTAGATACTGTCGGGTTCACCTTATTTTAATAAAATATCGTTCTAAAAGTTAAAAAATGCATTTTATCTTTATCGGTTCCGGGATTGATATTAAGTGTCCGAATTTTTTTTGAAATAAAAAGATTTTAAAGACATCGGGTGTTGTTCCCGGTATCTCTCGCATGCGAGGCCAGTGGTCTGCCAATCTAACCAATCTCCTAATGTACTATTTGTTTTGGAATTTAATGCATTGATTTGTATTTTTATTGCTAAATTTTAATTTAATATTACACCGATAAATAAATGGAGATTCGTAAACATCTATTTTCATTAATTCGTTCATTCATTCATTCATTCGCCTCGTCCGTTTTCGTCGGCAGTACCTACAATGGTTAGCAGCATCCCCGCCAGACACGTGGAAAACTGAGATTGTGATTTTTTTTATTTAGCTGAATTAATGAATATATTTATCGAATCAGAAAACATACTTTACGCAGAGATGGTATAAATACATGTTGACGCAAGTCGAGTACCCATTCCCTGTCAATTTTGTCATTCCAATATCTATACCTGTTCCGCTCTGGCCAACAAGGGAGGGGGGGGGGGGGAGGGGTAGATTGCGCTCTGACATCGAACTGTCAAGTTCTATGTTCTTTTTAACGTCGAAAAAAAACAACGCCGTGTGTAACGCTAGGACCGCGAAGAGGAAGTATTCTAAATAGTACCGGAAGTGCGGTTATCTCTCGGTTCTGCACTACGAACGTGCTAGTCAACCGGAGGTGAAGACGACGCCCAGCCCGGGATTTTACAGCAAGGTAGGCCAGATCCATCTGTCTTTATTTCCTTCATAAATCCAATTCTGGTTGTGTTAATTGATACAGTCCACGGTATCTTATCCCATCAATATATATATATGGGACATGTAACATTTAGACAAGATTGCTAATATTTAAAAAACTTTCTTTATATCAGTCAAATGAGTTTTCTTAAATATATTAACGAAACTCTGACATCATCTTTAAATGCACTCAAATTTATTAAGTGCGGTAAATGCAGTAATACCTCGGTTAATAAAACAACTAAACACTTTCCAGAGTGCATGCGTAAATGTTTAAAGTATTTTTTTGATATATGGGGTATTGGTTAATCATTGATATTGTGCGCACATATTTTGATATATTTTATAAAATGAATAATGAAATAATAATAATTCGCAGACTACAAGGAGGACAGAAGCCGGAACTATTGTAAAGGGTTTTTCAATAGGGACGCTCAAACTTTCTTTCAACAGGGACAAGAAACTACGCCATATTTCTTCAATTTTTTTTGAGGTTAACACTCGTACTTAGTTGGAAAATCATCATGGAGCAGTACACACCGGAGCAACGCTTGGAAATTATTCAAATCTACTACCAAAATTCGCGTTCGCTCACCGCAACTTTAAGAGCATTACGACCATTTTATCGTCGTCATCACTTGCCTGCCACATCAACAATTCAACGTTTGGTGCAAAAATTTGAAAGCACATTGTCGCTACACAATGTTCCAGTGCCAGTGAGACAAAGAAATGCACGAAGTGAGGAAAATATTGCCGCCGCTAGAGCATCTGTTCTTGATGACCCAAATGAGTCACTAACACGACGTTCTCAACAATTGGGCATTTCTGTGACGTCATTGTGGCGAATTTTGCGAAAAGATCTTGGCCTACATCCATACAAGATCCAGTTGACACAAGAACTAAAGCCGCTTGACCATTTGAAGCGTCGCCAATTCCTCAATTGGGCTGCACAACAACTTGAAAATGATGCTGAATTCCATCGAAAAATCATCTTTAGCGACGAAGCTCATTTTTGGCTCAATGGATATGTAAACAAGCAAAATATGCGTTATTGGGCAGGCACCAATCCACACGTGCTTCACGAAACACAATTGCATCCCGGAAAAATCACTGTTTGGTGTGGATTACATGCCGGAGGTGTCATTGGACCATATTTTTTTGTTGATGATGCTAATCGTCATGTTACTGTGAATGGTAATCGTTATCGCTCCATGATAACTGATTATTTTGGCCTCAATTGCAAGGTATGGACTTGGCCAATATGTGGTTTCAACAAGACGGCGCTACCAGTCACACGGCACACGCAACAATTGACTTATTGAAAACCAAATTTGGTGAGCGTGTTATTTCGCGAAATGGACCAGTTCAATAGCGGCCTAGATCATGCGATTTAACACCATTGGACTATTTTCTTTGGGGCTATGTTAAATCTTTGGTCTATACCAACAAGCCGGCGACGTTACAAGAGCTAAGAGAAAATATTGAACGCGAAATTGGTGCGATTCGGGCCGAATTATGTGAAAAAGTGGTGGAAAATTGGATTCAACTATTGGACTTCTGCAAACATGCCCGCGGTGGTCATGCGAGGGAAATTGAATTTCATACATAATTGCCACTAAATGTACTTTAAAAAATAATAATTTTTTTAGATATATTCATTCATTTTTGTTTTATTTAAAAAAAAAGTTTCAGCGCCCTTAATGAAAAACCCTTTATTATAAATACTAATTGGGGCTAGCACAATCAACTTCAAAACAATTTTTAATCAAGCTGATAAGGTTAAGCGGTCTTTTCAAAATTACAATGACGTTTCGCGTCACATTGTGAGTATGCACTATTTATAATGTTTACGTTCTTATTAAAAAGAACTCAGATATAACGAGAATCAGGGAGACCGGCAAAATTTTCTCGCGATAATTAGACCTTCTTTAATCTTCTTAAATCGTTAAAAACTTCTGTTGCTTCAAAAATATTAACTTATGTATCCCACGTAGTTAAATATAATGCAAGAAACTTTATTGCATAATTTGACTATAAAAATAATTATTCCAGTTCGTGTGGTAGAATGCTCTTCGTTGACACCAGAGGTCGATCGGCGTTGAATTCCGCTAGCGATCTTGTATAAGTCAGTCTCATATAATAACTAAGTTAGGTTGTTTGTAAAAACAAAATATGAAATATTTTGAACATTAGAGTATTTTACGGTATTAAATTATGAACAAATACCGTGTCGTTGGTAACCTCAATAATCTACAAAATACCATAGATCACCAAATTTCAAAGAGTGAATTATTTTATTGTAGCATGAATATGTTATAAACTATTGGATTCATATTTCTACTAAAAATGTGTGTAGAATGCCAAACCCCTCTCCTATACATACACATTATTTCATGTGTATTAATTAACTGAACTGTGACAAAATACTGTTTCAACAATACATAATAATCATACAAATTATCTTGTTTGTTTCTTCCCAAAATTGCATTAATTAAATTAAAATTTAATCAGAGAATGTGTTTTAATGATGGCGGTTTATTTTGATAATTAAAGTTAAAGAAACCGTAGTAAATGAAATAATGATTCTATCTGCATGTCCTCTAATACACTACTTTCCCATGCTTGGCAAAAGTGAGTGCATGGATCGTGATGCTGTCAAGGCCGAGATATTTGCAGCATCCGCAACCCATCGCGGACACGACTATTATAAATATCATATAAACTATATAGTTCATATTTATACCAATAATTATACAAGTGAGCTACGGAAAAGGATATTCAAATTAGCCTCACGATTAACCAATTTTAAATTAAATTGAAGGAAATCGAATTTGAAAATATTCACACATTTTTATTTAGGTTTTTGTGGAATAATTACTGTTTGACGTTTATTTAAACGTTGTACGCAGAGATTGTATTCGCCATCATAAAAATTTTACATTTTACGTAGTCAATATACAGGGTGGCCCAAAAAAACTGAAAATATTTCATAAAATGTGATATAATTACATCAAAATTAGTTTAATTATGTCAACAATAGCTTAAATAGTTTACTAATTTACTTACTTACCTATTTACCTATATTACGTTTTATTTCGACAATTTTCGGTCGCCATCTTTGATTATTAATTTTCCCATTGTTTATATTTGGTTTTGTCAAATTGTCATACAATAACAAAAAACACTGCAGAAAACCGTATTCTGATCAAAGATTTGCGAATTGAAAAATGTTGGGGTGCTAGGAAAATGATCAAAGAGTTTAGAAATAATACCTGGAGTATAGATAGACATTACAGCAGGACGTTTCATCTCACACAGCCAGAAATACAATCAACTTTCTTCGCCGTGAGAATGTTAATTTCATCGAGCCAGGCATGTGGCCACCTTACCGCCCAGATTTAAATCCAGTAGATTTTGCAATATGGGGTATTTTGATGATTTCTGATTACATAAATGTAGTACAAAAAAAATTACATTAAGAATTATAATTAATTATATTATGTTATGAAATAACTCATGTGTCACTTTTTTTGGGCCACTCTGTATACGATATATTAAAATATTTTCATGACTGTAGTACTCCTAATCGTGATTCACTCAGGACGTGTTTGTTTACTAGTAGTTCGTTTCAGAAGACAAGCAAGTTAGTCTTATTTTCATAGCATCGTTAAATTTATTTTGAAAATTGTAAGAACATTGATGTGACACATCTCTGTGACAAAAAGGTACACGATGGGTTTAATTAAATTAAAATATTGGTTGATACAAATCTACTGACGTTAAATGACTTCTGTTGAATAAAATCTCACAAAAACTAGATGATCAAGTAAACGTATACATAAGTATTTATTTTGACTTTGTTGACACACATATTTTTGTTGTAACACAGATGAATATATTATAATATAACATGATAAACATAAGATACAATATAAAATAAATGGTATCTAGGAAAGCACATCGACTAATACCAAAAATGGAGTCAACATGTATAAAATCCGAAATAACCTTTTTTTTAGAGAATTTATATCGACACACTTTTGAGAAATGTATTATTTTCCTTTTGTAACTCATCTCTTCGTTATGCGATTGTTAGTTGGGCTGCTCTTGTAATAGTAATATCTTAGATTCCTTGAGCAAGAATCAAAAAAATGTGTATTGAGAGTTGTTCATAAAAAGTCTTTTTACTATCCTTATAATCAATTCTTCAATGGTGTGTGTCCACGAATGAGACATTAATCTCTCATCTCAGAAATTTATCGGTAATAGTCGGTGCATACTGGTTGCGTCATTCTACCCTGCATACATTTTTTACTAAATTTATAATCATTAATTTTAATTTTAACTATTTTTAAGATTATCAAAATCAACGCCGTTTACGTGCAAAATAGACAATCTCAAATTTTAATCAAAAGTATGATCATTTTCTAACAAATAATGTGGAATCATTTGAAATAAATAAAGTACGCAAAACTAATCAAAATACTATGAACAACCAACTAAATTTAACCACAAGTCCCATTCTAAAATTTTTTTCCTAAAAATTATTTTAATAATTTTGTATCATCAAGTAACAATTTAAGTTTGGTACTAAATTAATTTTTCAAATAATTATTGTTTTTTAAAAATAGATTCTGTTAAAAAAACAATATAACATATATATTTGATTAGATAATGACATTCTGAAGAAGACTATAATATTTTTCGAAACCGATAGATATATTTAATTCATTAAGTGGTTAATAAACAAAGTTAACTATCTAAAATAGTAATACAATTTTTGCATTTAAACTATAATTTTTTCACCTTAATGGAAAAGCATTGTGTGCTATAATAAAATGAAAAAGTAGTGTAGCAATAGTTAATAATACAAATACTGTTAATTCCTACTAAATATAATATTACGTAAATTTTTATTCTACTTCTAAGTCCTTAAACAATATTATGATTTACAAATTCTTGAAATGATATACCATGCATTGATTGAATCAATATTACAATACGGAATACTAGGTTGGGGAGGCACTTGTCCCATACATCTCAAACCAATAATTACAACTCAAGAGGTAATAATAAAAATAATTTTAAAAACGGCTAGAAGTTGCCCAACCAAACAAGTTTTTAGAGATTTTTTTGTTTTAAATACATCTTCCTTATATAAAAAAACTGTTTAAATTCATTTTTTTAAAGAGGACAAAATAAAAATCCATCACAACTATCAGATTCGGAGTAAAACCAATGAATGTGTTACTTTAAAAATGGCCAATTTATTTATTTATTTTATTTTATTTGTAACTTTAAAATACAATGTAAAAATCTGTTTGGACTGTGCCCGTCTCACTAGTGAAATTCTGTGCCGAGACGAGCAATAATTCAGGAATAGAGTAGAGACATGCATCATACATTGCTCCCAGACTGTATAACCAACTGCCAAAATAAATTAAATTGGTAGCAAATACAAATGTGTACAAAAAAACGGTTCTAAATTGGCTAAAAGATTTTCAAAATAATTAAATAATTATGTATTCCGACATCTTTTTTATTCCCAAGATCTATTCTGATCAATTTAATAATATTTAAATAAATACTTTTTATCTTGTTATATATATATTTTATAAAATCTTAGCTAGTAAAATCACAAAGATCTGAAATACTGACGTAACAAAATTGAACAAATCATAACATGTATGAAGGAGGAACAGCACCAGGTTATGATGGACATACTGTTAATACATTAATATTTATAAACAAACAAACATCCAAGCTCCTAATATACGTAATAAACCTATGTTTTAAAAAAGGGTATTCCCAACATGCTACAAACGAGCCATCATTTCTCCCGTATATAAATCAAATAACCCTGAGGAAATAACCAATTACAGACCAATCTCTCTTTTGAGAAACTTTGGAAAAATCCTAGAAAAAATTGTTAAAAAAAGATTGTCTCAATTTATTAAAATAAACAAAGTAATTGATGAAAACCAGTTTGGGTTCATGGAAAACAAATGTACGCAAGACGCAATAGGTAGACTATCTAATATTATCCAAGAATTTATAGACAAATCTCTTAAATGTATTGGAATTTTCGTGGACTCTCCCACAACAAACTAATATTAAAATAAAATTCCGTCGGTATAGAAGACAAAGCACTAAGCTGGATTCAAAGCTATCTTCACGAAAGACTGCAAAACATAAAAATTAACGGAACTCTAAGCCAACCCCTAATCAGTGAATTTGGTATACCGCAAGGGAGAGTTTTGGGCCCACTTATTTTTATAATTTATGTTAATGACATTTTCAAACTAAAATTAACCGGAAAAAATTATATCATACGCCGACGACACTGCTATCATTGTTGACAGACAAGACTGGAACACTACAAACGAACATGCAAATAACATCATAAAAATACTTAAATCCTGGTTCGATAGTAATTTACTTTCTTTAATCTCCAAAAAAATCTATTACATTCCCTTTTCAATCAAAAGTCTTAAAACACCGCCCCATATAAAAATTACTATCCATAACGACAACTGTGACAAAATTACCTGTAACGACTCATGTACAAACTTAAAACCAAAAAAAGAAATCAAATATCTGGGTGCAATTATTGATCAACATTTAAAATGGCACAGTCACATTAGTGAATTAGTGAAAAGAATAAGAAAATGTATTTATATATTCATAAGATTAAGAAACATTTTATGTATAAATAATTTAAAAAAGGTATATTTTGCTATTGTTCACTCACTACTCTAGTATGGAATAATTGAGTGGGGAGGAGAATAAAATAATATAATGAACTCGGTAAAAATAATACATCAAAGTAATATTAAAAAAAGATCAACCTTTTCAACATAAAAACTTTTTGCAAAATTCCTTGTTCCCAAAATAGAAAACAGTTACAAAAAAATCTCAATTAATCAATTAATTAAACAAAATTAAAGAAACACTCTCAAATTTGAAACAAGCACATCATTAAGGCTTAAAAATAACTATAAAATCCCTAAATGTAACACCAAACACTATCAGAAAAAATGTATATATTTAGGAATAACAAATTTCAATAACCTCCCTACACAAATTAAAGAAATAAAAGATATAAAAAATTTGAGAAAGAAATTAAATAAACACTTCAGAAACACATAATTAGAAAGTAAACAATATTATACAACACTTCAGAAGCACACAAATAGATAATAAATAAAATATAAAAAATATTATACACAATTATTATAATGTAACTCCCTTTCCAAGCACAAGAGCTAGTTTTTTTTGGAGAGGTAAACGAAAAAAAAATGTAATTTTAATAATGTAAAATACTTAATTCATGTTATAAAAAAAATGTATTGTTATTTATTATTATATTCTAACATACACATAACATTGATTAATTAATTGTACAATCCAGCAGGGCAGGTAGGTAAAAAAAACATGTATAATTTGTAAAGATTTAAATATAAAGGATATGTTCCAGATACCGATTTTAAATATCCAGGAAAGGAGAACCAGTATGATGTTATGTACGAGTACATATATTATGATGACTATAGGTAGAAAGCACGATGTAATAAAACACTTGATTCGCAATACTTGCTATATGAATTGTTTCCAGTTGTACTGGGCGGCTAATGGAAAAGTACACTTACTTGCATTTGCACTCAGCCCTTTTTCTTAGCTAGGTAGCATTTATAGTACCTTCCATTGTAAACTTAGTCAATCATTTAGTTCCTGTTCAGAAACGAAGTGATTAGAACTATAGTACAGGGTGAACATCAGTGGCGGGCACATCTTCTAGAATATACACACCATTAAAGTTTGTCGGTATCTAGTCTTATATATTGTAATACTCGCTTTAATAAGTAATTAGGTACGAGAGTAAATTAATTAACGTGTAATTATAAAAATTAAATTAGTACATCAAAGATTAAAAAGCGTTGAATTTTTAAATAATATTAAAACGAAATTCTAATTAGCGAAATAGATAAACAAAAAATTAACACAAATATAATATATATAAAAAAATTATTTATTTTATAAACCTGATTTAAAAAGGGATCATCTAATATTTTTAATTAAAGTCATTTATATTTGGATATTATCTCACAGATAATAAAGTTTCTGCCTTATTCGTTAATACGTAACAAATAAAATATCTGATTTCTTCTCCTAAAAAGGACTAGGTATAACAAAAATAATGTAAAATAATTGTTTTCAATACAGGTATTTGTATTCTGTCTCGCTCTTTATATAACTATATATAAATGCACTCTTTTGTATTTATTGTTAGTTTTAAATACATCCTGACGAAGCTGAAGCTGATCGAAACGTTTGGCGTTGTATTTAATAAAGTTCGTGCTTTTATATAGTGATTGTGTTTTATTTAATACAATTCTATACATTGAAATCTTTGCCATTGAAAAAAATTACCATTTTTCTGCGGATATACGAGTTCAGCATTTACCTATCTAAGATAATGACAGTTGCATGGCATTTTACAATATCGATCATATTATTTTTATTGCGGCGAAAGTGTATTAGCTTTTTTCATATAAATTAAATGCAAGTTATATATAACTGTGTGTCTCCTTAATGATTCAAATATATAATGATTAAATAAAAAAAAACTGGGAGGGCTAAAGATGTAAGGTGTATAAGTAATTTAAAAAAATGTGGGAGATAAGAAAATAATATTTTATTATTTTGATCTTGATGTATTTGATCTTTTCGCACGATGAAATATTCACAACAGAATTGCTCTAGCACCATTCTTTATAGAGTCCTCGAATTTCGTAGCAATTTTATGGTTAGATTATTCGCTAGTATTGTTACACAAAATCAGGAGGAAGGCTCTCAGATGGAATACTAAAAACGCTTTCACTACACCGGATTAGATTGACAGTCTTGAAAATACTTTCAGTTTTATGTGTTGAAATTTCCTATTGAAGTTTAATTTCCTCTAGACCCGTTGCTGAGGACAAGATTCCTGTGAGGAATACCGGTATTTTTAGCAATCCTCTTCCATGAATTTTATTTTATATACATATATAGCATATACAGGGTGTAACAGACCCAGTCCACAATACTTTATGGATGGATACCTAGAAAAATTACGAGTCGAAAATGTTCAAGGAATATGTGCCTAATCTCAACCATGTCAGAGATATAAGCATTAAAAAAAATCACAATTATGTGATTATTTCGATTAATTATGCGATTAACAATTGCGATATAAATTCATTTAAGGTTTTTTAGCTTTATTTGTTAGGCGAATTAATTACATTTTGATGGAATCATATAAAAACCATTATAAGAAAATCTAAAATTAAATTTCGATTATTTCTGAAATGGTTGAGAATAGGATACGGTAGCTTGAGCATTTTCGGCTCATATTTGTATGAGGTATATCCCCTTAAAGTATTATGGACTAGGTCTGTATATTGTATATTGAGTACAAACAATTAAAAGTAATCAAATTTTGAGCGGCTAGACTATTTTTTGTTAGATAATTTATTAGACTCAGACAATAATAAAATACGAGATCATTAAAAAATATTTGCTTTAATTATAGCATCCTTTATCACAGAATAATACTTGCCATCTTTCATCAATCATATCATTAATCAATTGAATACGTAATGATATGTGACGAAGTCCAGTTGTTCTCTCCATTCCGCAGCGATGATGCTGTATAAAATGAATTCAACGTTGACCGTACGTAATTCCACCGTCGTATGTGCGTGAAACGGAAATATTTTTTTGTTCCTAAAAAAAAGTATAGTTTAGGATCCAATTCAAAATTCATGTTAGTAGATTTCTCAAAAATCTTATTCACCTCATTTATAAACCGAAGAATGATTAGTGTTGTTGTGATATCAATTTTCAAATCATCGACATTCTTAAAAATGCTATTTTGAATGTGATTTTTTTGGTACATTTCAATAAAATATTCGTATCTTAACACGTAAGTTGATTTTTGTATTTCAGAGGTCTAAGATCTGAAATATAAATAACTGAACTCGATGGATAATCGTTGAAGTGTGATGAAGTCAACAGTTATTCCGGCCATCTTATATCGGCAGAGAAATTGTTCGTTCGATTATAAAGGTGCACGTCCAAGTACGATATATTCGCAACTGCGTAATGCTTAAAATGGAACAAAATGAATTTTCAAATTGTGCCCCAGCCTATGTGTTTGAACTCGAGGACCATTTAATGGAGATACAATTACTTAACTCACATGTGTAGGGTTCTCCCTATGAATCAATTTCATACGATATTTTTGCTATTCTTTTAAACTTGTTAATGCATACTTGAGCGCGTATATAACGTAACGTCGCAATATCGCTGCAATGCGGTATTGTTACACATATGTAAAATGTTAAAAAAAGTTGAATATTAAAATTTTGGGATCAACATGTTTAAAAATTGAAAATTGAAAAAAGTTTCGGCAGCCATGGTGATAGCTGACTAAAATATAAATTTTCTTTTAAAATTGTTTCAATGGATCCCTGAGTTACTTTTCAAGTATATAATGATACAACGCGGTTTAATCAGTTAAATTTCAAGAACAAAATTTGTCTCTTTTCTCTGTAGTATGTACATAAAACATTCATGAATAAAAATAGAAGTGTGCTTTGAACTGAAAAAATTCTTGCTTCGCTTTACAACGATTCTCGGTTTACAGCGATGGTCTGGTCTCTTATCCGATATATTAGTAAGGCACCGTATAGGTATGTAGATATTCGATGTTTTCTAAATTTTATAATTCCATTTCTCACTGAGGTAGATTTTAAAAATTGTCTCTATTAACGTTGGGAAAAGTATCGACACTCGTAAAAGGAACGATATTAAAAGACTTCTGGTCACCTATCTAAACGCCACTGGATTGGCCCCAATATTTAAATTACTGGGGTAAGCTTCCTGTAACATTGCGAAGATAGTTTTGGTAGGTGTCCATGTACTGATTATAAAAACGAAGATAGTAAACAGAATATAAAATTTCAAATACATATTTTATCATTTCTCTTTTACACTGAAAGTTCATCTAGGATTTAAATAACTACTATTCTAAATGAATAGTGATGATGGCAACAAATAGATGTCAGAATTGTCATTCAATGTATTGAAAAACTGAAAAAATCAGAAATTGGGCTGATTTGAGAAAACTTTTTTATGTGAAGAGATCACCAGGTCTGCTTTAAAGAGAAGTGGCAGATTTACAGCGTCGCGCGTGCCGCAATTGCGAGGTGCTCAGCTTTTCAAAGGGTCCCCGAATGTGTCCATTTGGTAATATCAAACCCAGGAAGAAGTAGGTACTTGTAAATACAATGCCTATGTTTGTAAGCAATTGAAGTTTACACCGTTATTCAATACAATCAAATAGTAAACAGACAGCAAAAAGATTTTCTTGCGTAATCGATATTGTCGGTCTTCCACAATGACTGTCGTCTTCACTCTTGCCGGCTAATAAAACGATTAATTCGATCGTTTAATACGGTTTTATTTAGCGCGTTATTTCCTGTTTACGCGCCTTGTTATAGTATTGTGCATGTGAGTATGTGTGTGAGTATTGCCGCATTTTTTTCGGAGAATAAAGAGGACGGTAAACGACAGGTGAATTAATGACATTCGTGCGCATTTCGGTCGGTCGAAATCTACCCAGCCAAAAGAACAATAACATCTGACCAAAAAATTAGCAAGCACAATAAAAAGGTTAGTGCAGTGTTCATGTATCACATGTGCCCTTGTTGTCAATAAGAAACCTGGGAATCAGCTATCGAAGGCATTTACGTAAACATTCTCATGAACTTCCAATGCGGGTTTTTCATCTATTTCAAATAAGTCTAATTAGATGATCGCTTGTATCTCAAATTTGACTGATCTTACGAACAAGGTTAAATTCAAACTGATGTATTATTGTGTTCAAATATAATTCAGCACTGCAGCGAGTACTATTCATTGAATACGTCAATAAGTTAATACTTAAATGATCAAAATACGTACATTCACAAAATACTATCAGTTATATTACGTAGTTAACAAACAAAATGAGCTTTCTACCCCTCGAGCCAGTGCTAGTGACGCGACGTGGCGTGGGCAACGTTTTGAATATTGCTAGTTGCTCATCTATTGTATCAAAAATGTTAGACAGCCACAATAATCGATATATTTTAATTTTATTTTATTCTTAAATGAAAAAACTAAAATGCTACAGCGTGAAAATACTTTAACTGTGTTCATAGTACGCGTACGAATGTAACTGATTATATATTAATGTTTGATTATACTGCTATTTAAATGTATCGCGCACTTCTTATTTTATATGAAAGTAAGCTTACCTGTCTTAAATCCGAGTCAAAAAGTTTTAAGCAGTATGTAAAAATCTGTACCGTTATAATAAATTAAAATAATCATAACGAGATAATCATAATAAATTTGCTATTATTTATTGTAATATTCGACTGCACAATATTAAGGTTTGAGTCATTATCTCGACAGTCAACTTCTCAACAAACCAATTTTTCGACGAGCCAAGTTCTCAAAAATCAAGTTTCCGAAAGACCCACATCCCGAAAAAGAAATATTTATAATTCTTTCTCTCATATACGCTATTGTAATTAACTAAATTAATTTAATTAATTTTTTTTTACTATATTTGATATTTGATGATTTTAATGAGCGAAGAACATATCCCCACTCACATTCATCTCGCATCACATCAGAGTATCTACATGAGGACCAAGGCACAACGTATACTCCCGATGAAGGAGCAAGGGGTCCTACGACCCGGTACTCCGATGCGCCATGAAATCAAAGTCAAACTCAAGGCAAAACTTATCAATCATTAACAAATAAATTATGCTGCGTAAAAAGAATAGAGAAACCCAATTTGTACACATATCATAAGTTTTTTTTTCTATAATTATTTCACCTTTCTTCGGGGGATTATAACGTAATGATCTAGATAGATCAGTAACTAGATAACAATTTTTAGCTTCCCTACCCTAGTTAATGACATTTATTTATTATTACATTATTTTTCGGGATGTTTGTCTGTCGAAAACATGACATTCGGGAGTTTGGTTTGTTGACGGTCAGGAAGTTGTCCGGTACTCTACAATATCTGGTTTAGTTATCAATAATATGTAATACAATTCCAGTAATTATTTCGCGATATATTAATGATCTATAATTTTTTTCTGCCTTCTTAATAATAATATTTTATTGGTATTCCAATAATGGCCTATTATTTATCTAAATTTGGAGAGCTGGAACTGGTTTAGTACTTCCGAGAGTCTCTTCATTCTGAGAGATCGCATTCCACTGCAGTTCGCCAATTCCACGCATCACTTACACACATCAATGCCGGCGCCAGAAGTGCTCTGTTCGCTGCTAATCCCATCACGGCTTAGGTTCTATAAGAAATTTACTTCTAACTTCGATTAGATTAGATTAGATTAAATTAGATTTTTCGTATATAGGTACCTATAAATAAGATGATGCAACCCTTAATTTACTGGGAAGGAGCTATATAATCTTTAATATGTATGGATTCAATATTATATCATTAAATATTTAAGGTTAAACAAATTAACGTGATATAAAATAACTGTACATGTTTTAGTAATAACATAAGCATTAAATTAAACATTTATAAAAATGAGAGAAAATATTTATTAGCTCATATAATAATTATTGTTATATATAGGTAGATATCAGTAAAGAATTTCAACAACCTGGTATAAAAATTAATTTATTATTTCTAATAAATTTCATTTCATAAATAAATTATTTGTATAATGTGAATTGATAAAGAAACATATATCACTTCTTCAATATTATTCTTCATATACCAGGAACAGACAACTACTGTGGTTCAGCGGTGATCAATACATACTACGATACTCACTGTTCTGTACCACGCATACCAAAACAAATATATAATTTATGTCTCGTTTTAATAATTATTTTCTTCTATTTGACGGTCAATTAAAAAAATAAAAATTCAGAAATATATACATGATTATTCATGTTTCCAGACAACTGATGCGGTACGTCGCTAAGCAGTAAATCTAGGAATCATTCAAAAGTGTATGCGAAATAATTGGCTGAATGCATGAAACATTAATAAAAGATTAATTTTTATACGGTTTTTTTTCACGACAAATTATATATACAGTACTTTCACAGTCACCGGATGTTTCATAATACGTAAATACAGTACTAATATGACATTTTAGATACATTTTTTATAGAGATGCTATGTATTTCAGAGGGTCTCATAACGCAACATCCAAAAAATTTCAACGCTGATTTTTTGACTATATAGAAGAGACCACAAACCACCCTCCCCTAAAAAGTTACAAATATATTATTAGAAATTGATTCATAGCGAGAACTCAAAGACACAAAAAAAATCCTGCTATAATAATATACATTTTACATAAGTGTTCCATCGATCGTAATCTGCTGCCGAAGACAAACATCAGATTTTTTGCATATTACGTAATACAAATAATATGAAGTTAATGACATTAACGGAGACCTTTAGGTTAACCGATGGGTGATGATGCGATCAGAGTTACCGAAATAGAATGAGTTCGTCAATGTCTCACAATGCCCATAAATTATTATAAGGTCCATCCTTAACTCCATGTTCAAATATATAATAATGTTTATTTGGATGTGTCGCTATATTTTATAAGTCTTAATGACTAGCTATTATTGTCGTCATTTTATTTATGGAAGGAGTATGTTTATAAATACAGGGTGTTTATTAAAAGATCAAGTGCAAATGGATATTTAATTTAAAAAAATTCTGTACACCTAGGTTTTGAAGCGCTTTAGGCGTGTATAATGTTACAGTAGTAAAAATGTAGGTCTGCATATTATTTCAAAAATATATGACAATATCAATCACGTCACTGCAGACTTACTTTTTTACATGAGTTTTATCTTGTTTATCACAAAATACTTGAGCACACTATAATATTAAAAGTACAATACGCTAAAAAATGATGTTTATAGTATATTGTTATATATTAAAATCTGAATAATATGATAATAATTACAATATGAATATTACAAGATACATATATTATTTCCAGTCATTTCGCAGTAATTTTAGTTAAATACAGCTTATTTCAAAGTACTGACTGCACGCCGGCGGTATATATTATAGAGTGAAATTATATCCGTAAACATTATGATCCCAAGATATATATTTCTACTAACGAAAATATATATACTTTTAAGAAAACATTATTATTTTGAGGTAGCAATTTTTTCAGAACATGATTGTGTGATATTTTAATACAAATTAAATGTATCAATTAAAAAGATATACAGAAAAAATCAATTTATCCAAAAAATATTTTGGTTGCTACCGGGATTCGAACCAGGTTTTTTTCCTATTCGGAGAAGTGCGATACCATTACACCGCATCAACCGTGTAAGTTGATGACAAATTTTCGAATCTTTATGCTACAGCTCTTTCAAATTGATACACCTGTTATTCCATTTTTTAAAAGCTATCACATTTTTATTGCAAAATACTTGCATCTGAAATACCTTTGAATAATTTACTTAAGGAGATGCCAGAGATTAAATCAATTAATTTTTATTAGATTTGGATGTAATTTGATATAAATATTTTTAAGGTAATAATATTATTATTGTGAAGTTGCAGTTTTTTTAGAGCGTACATAGGTCTGTGGTACTGACAAATATAGAGGATGCAATAAAATTTCATAATTATGATCCTTAAAATCCTTCCCGAGTATGGGCGGGCGTTTATGAGTTGTAGAATAATTTTTAATGGTTCGCTAATTAAGGTTTAGAAATGAGTCATCAGAGTGATAAACAAGATTCCTTTAGATATAACTTTGAATAACTTTTTAGATCCTTTCAAGTTTTGGATATTAGATAACTTTATACCAGATCAAACCTAAAATTATTTTTTAAATATTTAACTTTGAATTTAAACCAAAATTAACAAAGTGGTTGCTTTATGTGGATAGAAAACATAATGAAATTATTTTGTAATTTGTGTTAATCTAGGCTACCTACACATTTTGTAATTTGTGTTAATCTAGGCTACCTACACATTTTGTAATTTGTGTTAATCTAGGCTACCTACACATTTTGTAATTTGTGTTAATCTAGGCTACCTACACATTTTGTAATTTGTGTTAATCTAGGCTACCTACACATTTTGTAATTTGTGTTAATCTAGGCTACCTACACATTTTGTAATTTGTGTTAATCTAGGCTACCTACACATTTTGTAATTTGTGTTAATCTAGGCTACCTACACATTTTGTAATTTGTGTTAATCTAGGCTACCTACACATTTTGTAATTTGTGTTAATCTAGGCTACCTACACATTTTGTAATTTGTGTTAATCTAGGCTACCTACACATTTTGTAATTTGTGTTAATCTAGGCTACCTACACATTTTGTAATTTGTGTTAATCTAGGCTACCTACACATTTTGGTCTGCAATTATATTATAGATAAAAGTATTTTTTGTATAACTTATGATTTTACTTAAAACAATATACAATACAACTTGATAAAACTGTAAAGATAATTGTTTTGGAACAGACTTGTCTAGTATAGCAATTACCTTTATTTTAAATGAATTCTTTTTAAATAAATAAATATCAGATATTTCATAGAGACATTATTATATTTAATGAAGAATATATAGGGGTATGGGGTGATTACAGGGCTTGAGTAATCATTTTATTTAAATGTATATATACGTTCACCAATTCTCACCCCTCAATCTCCATATTAATCAAATTTTTGAAAGTTGTATATATGGTATTACATGGTATCGCTTAGAGTACCACTACACCATCGCCATCTATGGACCAAATTTGATAAAAAAAAATTTTTTGAGCATATAACAGCATATATTATATGTGAACTCAATGAGAATCTGATTTTTGTTGAAAATTATTTAAAGCAATATTCTTTATCTGTAAAATGTTTTTAACACATTATACTAGAATACGCCTGAAAAATCAATATTTTTCAATTTTTATATATTTTAAAAATTATTATTATTATTTTATTGGACGTATTCAAATATTGTTAGAATTATTTTTATGCTAAGAAATAAATAAAACTTTTCACTGTGTACTTCTGCCGTCACTCCATTAGTGCCTCTAGAACTTTTTTTGGGATGCAATCAAGGTTTAGGTGTTGTTCTTAACTTTTTAATACGAGATAGCCATTTTTTTAAATGTTTTTGAATTGAACTAGGAAGTACCGATATTGTTAGGGACTTCTTCGGTTGTTATCATCGGATCTGTCTCGATTTCCGCTTGTAGGGCTGTTCCTTACATCACGCTACGTCGTTCACCCCGAGGGTCATCATTTGTGCGTGTATATACCCTTCGATATCTATTTCTTTGGTCCTTGGTTGGCAATGTCACTCAATCAGGCAGATAAACCACTAGCGTGTTTAACTGGCTGATCTCCCGATCGCTATGCAGACTGCTTGGTATGCTGGCTGCCCTGCTGATTCTTCTCGCGTCGTTTCCGCGAAAATTAATCTATAATTTAGAACGTTGGATTTCGCGTGACTGCCGTTTTTTGAAGAGAGTTTTTATGATGGTTATCCGATTTACTCACGCGTCGTAAGTTAAAATGGCATACCCACGTAAGACCGGAGGTTCACACATCGCACCTTAAAAAACTCAAGTCTGCCAATCGAAAGATGTACAACAGGCGAACATCATTCAAATTAATATTAAATTATTTTAAAACATCGTTGGTATATTTATTGTATCGCCATGAATATCAGAGATTTTTTGTGGCGGCATTTGCATTTGCTTTCTTGTAAAAATCTTACAAAACGAAACTTCGCTAATGTATTTCGGAAGGACAAATCTCTTCATTGTTCCCAATAGGAACAATTTTTTCTTAGAAAACAATGAATAAATAGTCAAAACAAAAAATTTACGTGTACTCCTATACTTATCCGCTAGTGATGAGCTCAATATCACGAACCGTGAGTCAATCACTGATATCTTGAGTCACACTCACTATCAGTAATTTAATATCTGGGAATATGGTGATTCAATTTTAGTTTGTTAAAAATTCTATTGATTTTATGACGCCGCTGTTTAAATCGATTATCACTTTAATCAGCGTCATCTACCAGATTTTCCGTAATTTGATTATCGCCATCTATTGAAATCTGTTTTTATTGGTAATGTTTATGCTAGCTTGCTGGTAACATAATTTTGTAGATATGTGCAACAATTTTCTACTAATTATTTATGCTAGAATATGTTTTTTACGCAAATAAAGTTTTAATAATATAGATAAGTACGCTCAAAATGATATATTTAAAAAAATATTTTGTGTATTGTGATATCGGAAACTGTGATCACAGTTACAATTTTCAATCACTGATATTATCGAATACCAACAACAATCACACCAGTGAGTCAAGAGTAGCATTTTTTCTCATCACTAGTATCCGCTGTAAGCTAAATATTAAATAGTTTCACCGTAGCAGTGAGAATGGATAATAAAAAATAAAAAATGTATCAATTAGAAAGATATACAGATAAAATCAATTTATCGAAAAAATATTTTTGTTATCACCCGGGGACTCGAACCAGGAACTCTTCCTATCCGGGGAAGTGTATTGACCTATTACACCACGACACCATAGTAAGATAGCGATAATTTTTCGAACTTACATGTTGCCCTTTCAAATTGGTACATCTGTCATTCTATTATTTAAAAGAAATATTGTATTAAAAATATCACAGAACTATGTTCTGAAAAACTACAAAAATAAAATATACAATCTATTGAAGTGTTTTGTTATTCTCTTTTATTTTCATTTTGTGACCATACATACACACCGAGTAAGTAAGCTATATATTTATTCGAAACTTCATATAATTATGTTTTAATTTAATCCTGGAGAGGCCCTGAATGTGCCGCACAATACCTGGCCATTTAGTCAGGGGCTCTACTGCGCTGCTGAAGCAATGACTTCTTCCCTGGCTGCCTTCTCGGGATCACCTCCGTGTAATTTAACTTTCTACCTGTGTAAATTAATTTGTGCGTCATCACGCGTACACGCGTGAGATATGAGGAGAATTAAAGCCTTCAGACTCACCTTAAACAAATTCTTCAGATATTAATAACTGACAAACATCAGTCATCCCATACTGGTAATTTAACATATAAATCAAAGCAAATTCATTATATCCCTACAAATCCATTAAGCACTATAAACCGTATTGCATTATTAACAATTCAGAAGAATTTCAGATAAAAATTCAATTACGTGATAATTGTATTATTCAATGTAGGCGGAAATCGTGACGCTTCAATAATATCTAAAATAATGTATTTATTTGTAAGAAATAATGTGCGAACGCGTGCAAAACTTTCTCCTACACGGACAGAGAAGAAATTTGAATGACATTATTTTGACGTTTTTAAATCACGGAGAACACATTTCTGCTCTGAATATAAAAATGCAAAATACGCAGTGCAATGAATATTTATAATTTTTATTTATTTTATCTTTTAAATAGTAATTTTGAGCTTACTACTCGTACGTAAATTCGCAATTACGTTAATTACAAAGAAATATAAAAATATGTAAGTAATAAGACAAGTAAGTAAATCTAACATTATTAAGGAGAACACATTCTCATTGTGAAGTTGTAATTATTCAGAACAAAGGTCTGTGATATTTTAAATACTAATTAAATGTGGCTTTCAAATAGTGGAAAGATAGATGTATTAATTTGAAAAGTGTAACATATGGGTTTGAAAATTTGTCGTCAAAAGTACTGTTGCTGTAGCATAGTTGGAGTTGGATAATGCATCTTTCCCGGTTTGGAAAGAGATCCAGGTTCGAATCCCGGTAGCGCAACAACAATATTTTTCAAAAAAATTGATTTTGTATGTATATATTTCTAATTAATACATTTAATTTGTGTTTAAATCCAACATGTTTACTTTTTATGGGACACACAAATTAGGAGCAAATATTGAGCTGTTTATACCATAGTTGTAGAATAAAGAAAGGGGCACTGATATGGTTTGGCCATGTGGAACGAATGAATAAGGAAATTATGGTAATGAAAATACATGGGGCGAGTTTTGTTAGCAATAGGAACAGAAGACATCCGCGAAAGACCTGGCATAAATAAATATTGCAGGATAGCCCTGTTAAAATTTTTCACAACATGCAATAGAAGATATATGAAAGTGAACGAGGCAAAATTAGAGTTCCAGAATAGCATTCTATCCTCTCTCTCTACCTCTGTGGGGAGATTATGATCGTAATTTAGTTAGTAGAAAGACAAGGTGAATATTATGTTTCAGGTCGATTTTGTTTGGCTGCCATTTTGATTGAGCAAATATTTGTCACTTTAAATTTAATAATCTTAAAGAATATTTAATTACAATTTTTTTATATAATATTTTACGTCTCAACTACGTGTTAAAGTTATTAAAACATTTTATCTAAATATTAATGGCAATGCTGTAACTATTCATGGTGATTGCTGTCGTCACATGTTGGATAACTTCTTGGCAGCTGAATTAGGTCGATTGAGTCAGCAACACGTGTGGTTTTAACAGGATGGCTACCTTATACACAGCCTGATCTACGCTTGAAAATTTTCGAACCGAAAATTGAAATGAAGTTGCCGAAATAACACGCGAAGTGTCTGAGAATTTTTGAATAAATATCATTATAAGAGCACGCATTTGTGTCGCCGCCAGAGACGGCCATTGGCCCAATATATATTCTGTACATAATTATTATAAATTAAATAATCGATAAATAAAAACTAAATTAAAAAATTGCGTTTCTTTACCTAGTTATTCAAAAAGAACATCGGCCTGGAACATATTATTCACGCTGTACGTAGAAAGGGAGAGAACGGTCAGTTTGTGATATTGTGTAAAAGTCAGAATGATAATATTTTATTATTGAGTAAAAATATCTAAACGAGGAGTACAATGATCAAGTATGTACGTGTGTAGCGTCTAATTCCAAAACCCCCTAAAATGGATTTCGGATGATTTGAATTAAATATGCAGTTTTGTAGATTTTTTTATCAGCTATATGCAGAACACTTTGTTTCTCGCAAAAGCTACATAAATCCATTGATATTGCATGTTCAAAATCAGGGTTCATTCCAAAATATTCCAAAGCGGACAGAGTATAAGTTGTTTTTCCGCCAAAAATAAATTGGCCATGTGTATGTTGATGATCACGTGATCTAAAATCAATAAAAATAAAGTTACAATATATAATTGTATCTTTAAAAAATCATAATGTAATAACAAACATTTAGTACATTTGCTTTCAAAATATACGTTTTGATCCATAACTCAAAAACACAGTCGTTATAGATGGTTTTGAAATTAAGCGTTACATATGTTTTATTTATTAAATTATTTCTAAAAAATTTTGAACATACAACCATTTTCAACTTTTTGAAAAAGTCAAGTGATTTTTTTAAAACGATTTCCATCGATAGAGCAGAAAATGAAATCTTCTTTAAAATAAAGATTTATGACGATAGAGATACATCCTTGAGGTGTAATGGTGGAGTGTTGTAAGGTTAACCTTTACCGATTCACGATTCACCCGACGCGGCGGATCATCGTGGAATGTTCCGGAGGACTCGAGAGAATGTCGAATAATCGTTCAATCGAGAATGCCGGATAATCGTTCAATCGAGAATGACGAATAGTTGAGACACCACTATCAACGTTTAGTTCGCGTCAGCGAATAATTACTCGTTTGACCGAGGTCCAAATTGTTCGGCATTGGGGCGATAGAGATTATAATTTAAATAAACCGAAATGCTATATGATTAGAATAATTATTTTGCTAGCCATTATATACGATTAGTTATTATTAGTAATGAGAAGAAATGCTACTCTTGACTCACTGGTGTGATTGTGATTGGTATTCAATATCAGTGATTGAAAACTGTGACTGTTATTACAGTTTCTGATTTCACAATACACGAAATAAATATAAAAACATAATTTTAAGCGTATTTATTTATATTATTAAAACTTAATTTGTGTAAAAAACATATTCTAGCATAACTAATTATAATAATCAGTAGAAAATTATTGCACATACCTACGAAATGTAAAAAAATGAACAAAATTAAGTTACCAACAAGCTAGCATAAACGTAATCATAAAAACAGATTCCAATAGATAACTTTATCAATTTTAGGAAAATTCGATTTATGGCACTGATTCAAGTGATAATCGATTTAAACGGTGGCGTCAGAAGATCAATAGAATTTTCAACAAAAAAATTTGAATCACTATATATCCATATTAAATCACTGATAGTGAGTGTGACTCAAAGATATCAGTGATTGACTCACGGTTCGTGATTTTGAGCTCATCACTAGTAATCATAGCACGGAAAGATGTAACATTAAAAGTGAGTGTACACACAGTCTACAAACTAATACCGAGCGTGTTGTCATTCGTTATGAATTGTATTTTGTATGCAGAATATAATAAAAAACTGATGTATTTCGACTTTTACTGCCAAATCTCCCAGACGTTAGTCTCACTCAAAAATATTATTGTTAGTAAAATAAATACCTATATATCTCAATTTATAATTTGTATAATCCCAACATTCATTTAAATAAAACACGATTTAAAATTGTTTATATATGAAAAGAGGATAAAAATAATTATAATTGATACAATACATACCTGAGAAGGGAGATTCATTAATTCAAACGTACGACAGGTACTTAATGTAGTCAAGTGAAGTGAGACATGAATAATATTCAAATAAAGTTTGCGTCATTCTAAAACACATTAAAATTAGTATTTTTTTATTAGTTCATTTCCACAATACCGCATATGTTATCAATACTTTGTGGGTAAAGTATACATAACCTAATATTCCTACATTATAAAATGAATAATAAAACAACATTTTTATTATTTAATTTCTACAATACCTAAAACAGTTCATTGATATTCAAAGAGTTAGAATTTCATTATTAAGGAAAACACATTCTTATTGTAAAGTTGTAATTATTCCGAACATAGGTCTGTGATGTTTTAAATACTAATTTAATGTATTAATTAGTATTTAGTTAGGAATTCATTTATTATTGTTGTGGACCAGGACAAGTCCGCTACAAAACGTTCCATTCAAAAAATATTTTTCAAAGTATGTGGGTATGCATAGCATATGTTATTAATACTCATATACTTGTTAGCCATGTTTGTGGGTAAATAATACATAACCTAATATTCCTACATTATAAAATAAATAATAAATCAACTTTTTCATTAAGTACAAAATCCCCTCTCATCACTTTAATATCATCTGTAATGGCTTTCGATGTTTGGAGAACAATGGATCATTCATACTGGCGATGTTCCCACGTACTTAGAATGTAATATCGAATAAGGATATTGAAAGACAAAAATGGGAAATGAAAATTACTGGAAGTTGTGCAACGAAGGTTGCTCGAACCGTTAATTATTATTCGTGAAGTTAACATTATACCTCAAGTGTGCAATGGCCCCATACGAAACATCAGCGCCGGCGCTAGATTTTTTGTCGCCACGATCAAGTTTGTTCTTTTCCAACCTAGTAACTTAAGTGAAGGTGATGTTTTCAATTTTTGTAAAACCATTATATATTTTTTTTTACAAAGTTTCACTATGTTAGATCGTGCCAAGCTGTTAAGGCTTGTAGGCACATTTCTTAATCTATTCTTACATCAGTACACCATAACAGTAATAACAGGTATTCATTATAAAGATAATAATACAAGTGATAATTATAACAGGTAATCATTATAAAAGGTAATAAAGGGTATGTAAGAGTATGTAACTGTTTGTTCCTATATTTCAAAGGTAGTATTATTTAGTAAGAAATTCCGTATTTCCTTTGATCTCTTTGCCAGTTGGCTGATGATTTTGATACAGTCCGGCAGTTTGTTGAAGAGTCATGGATTGGTGATTTCTGTTGTTCTGTCTCCGTAGAAGTTTTTGACACTTTGGGTTGCCTGTTTGTGATCTGACGAGTTTTGTGGCTGTGTTTTACAATTATCTTTTCGTCTTTGGTATGCTTCATTAGGGGCAGTATTTTAACTACAAATGACTGCTTTATTAGGAAATATCTAAAATGTTATTTATTGGATTGTTTATACCTGGATTATTTTTATTACACATAATTATCATTTTTTTTCATATTTTATACATTTTAAGCCGCCCTCTTGATTTGGCCGCCACAGGCAGGCGTCTGCTCCGCCTGTGCGTAACGCCGGCGCTGAGAAGCATGCACGAGATGGAAGGGGTACATCAAGATTTACAAAAAAAATAAATTATACAATGTCTTGTAACGCACGCATCGAGCATTCTTGGCGAGCATATTAAAAAGAATTCAATCTACAAAGAATTATTCATACCAAACTAAATATATGAGCTGGATTTTTGGACAAAATCCAATAGCGCGTTTGTTACGATAAGAAAAGTATGGTAGTTAATGTATGATTCAACATCAACCTGTATAGGTCAATAGAAAAATATATTTTTTTGGAAATTCAGATTCTTGCCATTTTGAACAGCGCACGATTTTATAAACATTCCGGTAAAAATATTTAAGCCATAATAAAAAAAGTTTTGCCACCTGAATAAAGAAGCTCAGATAAATAAAAAGCTATTAATTAAAAAAAAAAAAAATTAACATATTACATACATCATAATTAATAAAATATCTCAATTACAAATAAACATTTCACATTAACAAAGTGTTACATAATATTTAATTTAGAAAATCAAATTTATATTTTATAGTCAGTAAAAGGAATTGATTAATATTTTTTTAACCCTCTGTATAATTTTAAATTTAGACAATTTCGATTTATATACGACTGAATTGTAATTACATTCATAGTGAAAAATGTCTTTCGTCGCAGTTTATTTATTTCAAAATTAATTTCGGTTACTTCAAATCAACGCTTACTTTTAAAATTCAAGATCACTTGCTGCTAGATTAATGGACATGCATTCTTGTAAAACTAGGAAAATACTTGTAACCATATTATATAATTCAGTCGTAAGTATGAACTATAAACATTCCATATCAATACCTTAATCTGCAAAGCGGCTAACTCCACCCATGGTCAAAAAACCGTTTTTGATGCCATTATTTTCCTCTTTTATTGTTCTATGGTACGCTAAAAGCCAACAATTCTCATCAAATTTAAAACATGTGTTTTAAAATAATAAATAAGTAAAAACCTTAGATTTATTCTTGCAAAAACCTTAAATGTTTACCTGACACAAGTGTTGATGGGATCAAAAATAGAGAAAATCAGCTTCCAATTCAATATTCCCTAAAAGTAGGAGATAAATCAAAATATCAATAAAATTTCTTAACCACCCTATTTCTGCATAAACAATCTACCAAAGCATGTTTTGAAATTTTCGTAATCTGTTTAATTACAAAATTAAACAGTTTTTTGTTGCTCCTGAACATTTTAGAAAAATGGAGTTAGCTGCTTTGCAGATTAAGGTATCGATATAGAATAAAAATAAAATGATATTTTTTTGCTCGTTGATTGTTAATTGATTGACATTATGATACACTATTATGTATATTTAATAATATATATAAGTTATTAAGGACTTCTACAGGCATAATGACCCGTATCGATAAGTCTTTATTCACTGAGAGTGACTAAAAGTACCTACGTATGTACTAGATGATCCATATAACGATTCGTGTTGAATTCTGTGCTGAATACGAATTTCGATACGAATCTCAGAGAAAAATCTCAGCCGTAGTTATGGGCTATAAGTTATCCAGAATTTCAATTGGCGCATGTTATTAAGGACCTCATTGCATTAGGCTTATTTTAAAATAATATATGCGTATAAATAGTTCTGTAGATAATTACATTTATTTGAATCTATTCATGTACGTACGTACAACTAGCCCTGGAGCACGTTTTGGAAATAAGATGTTAAAACGTATTTTTCATGATTTTAATGAAAATTATTTCCAATAGAATTCCTCTTATTATTAATATTTTAATTCCCAAGAAAAACTCTGATAAAAATGATTCCAGGATTTATCTACCAAATTGTTATTCATTGTATTAGATAGATTTCTATAAAAATAAATGATATGTAGGTACACATATTAAGTAGATTTCAATGAAATGGCGGCTATTCAAAAATAAACAAAATCGTAACTAGGTCAATATTGGATTTAGGTAATAAAAGTAAAAAATAAACATTCACTAATAGACAAAATCTACTTGATTTTTACAGGCAATGCTGTAAGAATTTTTTCTATATAGAATATCTTCATCATTTTTATATTTTTATAATTAGAACAAATGATAATTTATCTCTAATGCATGAAGTGTCTGGATATTGTTATACGTTATTATTGTACGCGTTTATAGTGTTTTTTTATAATCAATTAGGTATGACTTGTGCATGTACCTAAAAATTAAAAAAAAACATTTAGTACACAAGTTGGTACCGTGACTTCATTTCACACTAATATGAGGTAACTAAGATCCGGCTTACCTGTTCCACTGCCTTACAAAACTACTGCCATCGTCATCTCAAAAGCAGCCGGATTTGAGATTTAAAAAAATAATAAGCATAGTATTAAAAATATTTTATTATGACATCATATTTTACTGTGATGTTGCAATTTTAGAATATAGTTTAGAATATATTTAAAACATAATAAAATCAATTAAAAATCATGTACAGAAAAAATCTTTTTATCGAAAAATATTTGGTTACCATCGAGATACGAACCGGATATTTTCTTTGCCGGGGAAATGCTTTGCCACTACGCTTTGTTAAACATTTAAGTTTACGACACATTTGAGACTTTTAAGTATGGTTAATACGTTAGGTTTTTCAAAATAAAGAATCCAATTTACTTCAATTACTCAGTCAACAATTTGAGTAGTATTAATTTCCGAAATAGATAATCTAGGCGTAACTTTTTACACTAAACACAGTTTTATAATAAATTTCTAAGAAGGCTATAAATTTTTTTTTTTTAAATAGAGGTGCGTACACGGAATACATGTCACATCAATATTCTTAATATTTTCAAACTAAGCTAAATGTTTGTGCTATTAAAATAAGACTAACTTGCTGGTGTCCCGGAACGAGGCGCGAACCCCCGACCACTAGATCACTAGGCCAACGTCTTGACCACTACATCAACAAGGTACTCAAATTAGGATATGTATCATTAGGATATGTATTGAGAGTAGCAAGAGATTTTAAGAGCCTCAGCACATTAAAACTTCTATATATATATCATAGAGAAATGTCAAGTTTAGTATAACTATCTAACTGTCATATTTCTACAGTGCGCATTCTCACACAATTGAAAGAGTACAAAATAAATTTCTAAGATTTATCAATTATAAACTAAATATATCACATGAATAATTAAATTACGATTTTATCCTATGTTTAATGAACTTTTTAAAGTTGAGTGAAAGAAGAATTATTTTTGATCTAATATGTCTATTTAAAATTTTGCATCATAAAATTTATTTATTACGGCCAATCCACTTTTATATACCTACCAGAAATACTAGAATCATATTGCCATATTACTGTAACAATCCTAGGACGACTGCTCAGCTTAACTTTCCATTACATAGAATATAAAACTTCGGTATATAACATTACCGAAATAATAATACTCTAAACATAACTGGCAGATCAGAAAAACTAATTTGAAACCATCATAAGTTGCACAGTCAGTCATAAAATGTTTGTTTTTTATGAATATTTTTATGTAATGTAATTTACTATATTTGTATTAATTTTTATTTTTTTATTAATATTTTATTTTTAGGATAAGGATATTATTATTTTTATACATTTTAATTAATTAATTATTTATTTAATTTGCATTTTTATTAATGATACATTGTACCATATAAATTTAGTATTTTATTTTTATAAGTGATACACCGATAAACAGTAAGTCAATAGTTACATTAAACTACAGTAGTTTTGATTATCAGATCTTTATCAATTATCAGATTTTACGTTTCTTCTCATTTAAAAAAAAAAACTATAATATTTTTATTAGTTTTTAAACTGCTCAATTATGCGCTCCTGTCTTTATTTACAATTATTTAATACTTTATAAATTTTATTTGTATTAATTAGTAATATATAAAATAATAATATAGGCATTATTTGAAATATTATTTATACATATGAAGGATGAAATTTGGTCCTTCCACAACTGTCCTTTACCAACTCTTACCTCCAGCCTACCTTCCCATCCTGCTCCAGTCCTCTTCCATAGTCAGCACACCTCTTCCTTAGTTTGCCTCTAGATCGCTTCCGCTGAATATGAATCTTGTGTTGAAAAATATTAATCATCAAATATCACTTTGTATGAAACCACGAAATTTATTATACGTCAAGCGGTTTCGCTTATCTCAAGCTTCATCAGGACGTATTTCTCCCTTGATGCCCTATTTAACTATATATGTATTCTGTCTCTCTCTTTCACATGTAATTTTATATTCTATCTCCCTCTTTATGTATATATATATAAGTGCACTCATTTTGTATTTATGGTTAGTTTCAAATACGTCCTGGTGTAGCTTAAGGTAAGCGAAACCGGTTAACGTATAATAAATTTTGTGGTTTCACACAAAGTGATTGTTATTTTATTTAATATAATATGTCAAACCACAAAGTGATTGCTTTCTACGAAAATATATTATAAATAAATTCAATTTTCAGTTTACTGACACCGAAAACATTACCGCGTATATTTTGACCATACTCAAGGAATAATAGCTCTGATGATGAGCCCTGCAGTGGGATCCGAAACAGGGACAAGCAAAAAAATCTTGAAAACGATAAAACGTGAGACCTTTAATACTAAATAAATTAGGAATTTAAATATGAATTGAAGGCAATACATACAATTTATTATCATGGAAATTAAACATGATTATGCACAAACATAATTTGAATTAGTGTTGAATGATTGGCGTGAAGTTGTATACGTTTACGCAATATTTCCACGTTAGACTAATAAAAATGTGACCTTAGCCACTCTCGAGCTTTGTCGTGGGAAAACGTGCATACGAGTACATAACACAATACTGTACATTGTATAAAAATCAATCATGGAAATTCGTGTTGAAAAGTGCAGTTTTTTGGAACATATTTTTTCTTGAAAACAACAATGAAATTAACATAAATTAAATGTATTAATTAGAAAGATATACATATAAAATCAATTTATCGAAAACATATTGTTGTAGCTACCGATAGAAATACAATACAATATACAATACAATAAAGTCGGAATATTTGAAGGCAGCTTATTGATGATCCACAATTTACCGCATCAATGAACGAGATTGAAGTAGTAAAAAAATTTTTGGAAATTATAAGGTGAAAAATTACATAGAATTATAGAAAATATGCATTCCAACTTTAATATTCTCGGTTGTAACATGAGCATAAAAGTACACAACCTCCGCAACCACCCATTTAGATCGGTTTCCAGAAAACCTAGGTGATTTTAGTGAAGAACAGGGGAAAAGATTACATCTATGAAAGATCGATATCAACGAAGATGGAATAGCTACATCATGGCTGACTACTGTTGGAGTCTTCAACGAGACTGTCCCGGTACTCCAAGATAGAAGATCGTATAAAATATTTTTTTAAAGTGAAAAATGATTAAAGTATATTTATCTACTGTACGAAATAAATACCTTACTTTGTATTTTTTATTTTTTGATTAGCAGTTGGAGCAAATAGTAATATTAATAAAGGGAAATGTACGAAAGTTAAAATAAAATTATTTTATTCTAAAAGAGGCCAACATAGCGTATCTCAAAAACTAGACCTGAAAGACCAATTCTGATGGGTATTTTGAATTCAGCACGCAAAAATTACCTAGAAACAGTTAAAAAATCGCTAAATAAATGCTAATCAAATTTTGTTTTCACAAATACATACGCTCTTTTTAAAATCCCTAATTGTAAAACTCATTGCTGCAGTATGACAATCAGTTTACCAAATTGGTTAGTATATTATAATATCAGAATAAATCTAATAAAAAATAAACACGCTGTCACAATATCAGCTTTACCTTCGACATAACTCTCGCTCCTAGTGGACCCAGTACTGAGAGTATTGTGTTCTTACAAAATGCAGAACTAACTTATTTTTAAGGCATTCGTTATTTTTTATGCAAGGCACTTTTTCCCCTGAGATCCTAAAACGACTTTCTATATATAAAAGCTTTGAAGTTCTGGATTAAGGATATGATTTTGGCTTGCACATTATTTAGGACCTGTCTTGCCATACTAAATACTGATTTTTATTTTTGAAATTTGAATTAATTGAATATTAAAAATATTTAATTTAAAATAACTAAAGGTATCTGTATTATTCAGTTTCAAGTTCAGGTTTTCCATTTGTATACATAAAATATTTACTCATATTTATGTATATAATATAATAACGTTATTTATAATTAATATAATATCTCTATAGCAGGTTCTTTTTTATAATATAACCTAACTGAACCTAATCTAACATAATCCAAACTAACTTAATCTAATCTAGATGACGATGACGATGATAATATTTGTGTAAATAATAAATAAATGCGAGCCAGCGTTCCGATTATCTGTACTGTGCGGTGTTTTATCCTCGACGTCACTTATGAAAATAATAGAAGAAGAATGGATTGCGATGATAATGGTGATGAAATATACTTTGAAAGTAAATTGCACTGCCTGATATATTTTGTATAGCTGTAATGAGTGCCCACACAGATTTAAGAGGAAAAAAGTACGGTTGTTCTGCACGCATTATCATGCCGAAACGTCGGGTTAGAAACCATGTACTAAAACGCGAACTAATCGAGGAGAGACATCTACTACTCGTACTCTCGGAAACCTATCTATATATACACACTTCAATTCAATTGTTCAATTGTTATCAATAATATCGAATTGAGATCCGAAGTGACCACACACAGTACCACAGACCACTCATACATACCGATATAATAGTATTATTTTATAATAATGTGCATATAGATTAAATAAAATTTCAATATACAACCAAATTTGTGTCGGTGAGAACAATATCAATTACTTAAATAATAATAGTACACTATTGGGATATTAGCTTTCATAGTTAAAACAGTAATAATACATTTTGATAATTATCTATGAGTGCTCAAATATCTTTTTATTCTAAATACTAATAAAAAATTAATGATAAATTATGCAAAACAAATTGCTATAAAAATAATATAGTCATCAGCCTTATTTTTGTTTTAAAAATACTTAAAAGGTACAAATTAAATGTATTAATTAGGAAGACAAACATATAAAATCAATTTTTTCGACAAATATTGCTGTTGCTACCGGTATTCGAACCTGGATCTCTTCCGATCCAGAAAACTAATATGTTACACTTTTCAAATTGGTTATTGCACGTTCCCCGGAATGGAAGAGATCCAGGTTCGAATCCCGGTAGCAACAACAATATTTTTCGATAAAATTGATTTTTATATATAAAATATTATATATCTTTCTAATTAATACATTGAATTTGTATTTAAAAAAATATCACAGACTTATGTTCTGAATAATTACGACTTCACAATAAGAATGTATTCTCCGTAATAAATTTAAAAAGTAATACAAAAAGCAAAGTTAAGTCATAATACTAAATTATACTCAGTAAGAAGGGCACTTACTCGTAATTGATGTTAAAGTAATGTAAAATATTTTTTGTTACAAGTGATAATATATTAGAATTTTTTTGTATGATAGAGATGGAGTTAGCCTGGGGAAATTGGTGACAAATTACAAACGAAAAGTGAGGGGTCGATCTCCAATAAGATGGACGGATCAAGCCCGAGATACGACCGGAGCCGCGCTACCTGTCGCGCAAGCCCCAGGATCGCGAAGAATAGAGGCAGAATGTAGAATATCGTAATGCCAAATAGCCAAAATACACACTACAAGAAATTCAATATGTAATAGAAAAAATGTAGTTAATTTTTGTTAAAAATGTTACTTGCCTGTTTATATTTTTAACACTCCATTTAATATGGTCCTTGTTGAATTGCGGCAGCAATTCGTTTGAAAACAATAACGCTATTAATCTCTCTCAATACATTTTTAAGCGTTAAATCCAATTGATTGAAATTGGTAATTCACGTGTACTTTTGTGAGAATGTGAAAATAGAATTCAGTGCCTACGTATTACGTTCATTCCGAAAAAATAAAAGCGCAACAAATTATCCTGATCAATAGATTCGAGGGTTGTAATTCCATTGTTGTATACTACTGTATCGTTATATTGTGCTTCTAAATAATAAGTACATATTATATTTATTTAAAATTTAATAGTCTTACATATTACATATTAATACCGCAATGTCCTTATAAATGAAATTTGGAAGGAAATTAATACTTTACATTAGAATGAAGTGTCAATTTCCTTTAAAATATCAGATTTAGAGAATATGTGATCTTTTTTTCTGAAGGTACATTTTCTAAAACCATAACGTTGGCTTGACCACTTTACTAGTCTCGCGAGGTTTTTACATGCCTTCGGTGCTTCGGCACTTGGCGGGTTTGGTGTGATATGGTTTAGGGAAAAGAATTATAAAATACCGCTCGCTGAGTATTGGCAAACTCAAAACTGAATCCAAATAATATTTTTTAAGCTACATAAACTACTAGTTTGCTGAGTTTAAATACAGTCACAACTAATGGTACATTTTTCAAATAGAAAACGAATAAGACATTGTCAGAAATTTGACTGTTGTAAACTGTAATACTATATAATTTAAAATAAATCCAATGTATGTCTCTTTCTAGAACTGGTTTTAAACACTCACACCGAGGCCAAACAAAAAATGTAACACGTTTTATTAAAAATCTAAAATTCTGAATTCCTCTTTAATGTGGGAACAAAGCTGTAACATTATAGAATTTTTTTATTTATTTTCATTTAGAATATTTAAATCCTAAATTGTTTCCGAAAGCCCACTTAAATCACTGTTTATTGTAGATTTTTTACATCTTGAATTGTACTTATATGTGCGTATACATAATAATGTTAACATACATAATTGGAATATGAAGTGAATGAGCCGCAAAAGGAACATCCGCGATTCAGGGCCATGGGAACAATTGTACTGCATTAGTCATTTATGTAGATGTACCATATACAGCTTCATACACCTGCAACGTGATGTGTCATTATTAGTACGGTCCGAGAATAAGATGGTCCGAATACCATAATTTGTTGATGATCCAGTCTTTTAAAATAATAATAGAGTATATACGTAAGTGTGAACTTTCGAAGATAAATAATGGTTCTAGAATTTTGGTACAATCTTGCAATCATAATTGAATATGAACGTAAATATCTGATTATTAGAACACATTCTTATTGTGAAGTTGTAATTATTCAGAACATAGGTCTGTGATTCTGTAAAAACAGAGTAGATGGCTCTTTCAAATAATTGAACGATAAAAATGTATTAATTTGAAAAAGGTAACACGTAGGTTCAAAAATTTGTTGTCATAAAATATGTCGCTGTAGCATGGTTGGATAAATGTACCTTCCCCGGTTTGGAAAGAGATCTAGCTTCGAATTTTTTCGATAAAATTGATTTTATATGTATATATTTATAATTAATACATTTAGTAAATATCTGAATTCGATATAGGTAAGCAAGTATAGAACGTCAGAATTTGAGGAAAATGATTTTATCTTGGGTTAAACTTGACTTGACTACTTCTTCTTCTGGTAAATAGGCAATCCACCCTTCAAGAGTGATTTGTGTCATTAATCAAGTCAAAACTTTATTTTATAGTAAAAGTACAATAATATTATTGAATAGGAAATATTGTATTACAAGTCGATACAATCGTCGTTCAAAAAATTTGCTATTATATAGATTAAACGTGATGAGTTAAAGGAAAGAAGATGACACAAGTTAACCGGGACCTGAAAATTACCATTGACAAGATTACTGTAAAAAACCTGTGATCCGCAATGAACAGGCAAAAAAGATTTCCTCTTCGGCACCACACTCACACATTGAGAAATCTATTAAGTTCAATCTGAATAAATGTGAGGTTACCTGGGAATGCCCAATTTTCATTCTAGAGATATTTGATATTGTTTTTTGGAGACTTTTCTTTTGGAGAACCAGAAAGTGCGGGGAATAGATCTTTGAATTATCTTAACCCTCCCCTAACCATGCTGTAACACAAGTCCACCGCTCCAATTAAATCTGTATATTTCCGTAAATACACGTAGCACAAAATTAACATTTTAATTTACCTTAAAAAATCATTAACGCTTAGAAATGACTAGTGATTTGTGGGATTCATTATATAACCAATTATGTAAAGTAATTATTTTTTTATTCAATCCCATGTTAAATTGCTACGTTGGAAAAAATAGTATTTGCAGTGAGACAGAAAAAGATCAAACATTAGTTTCACATTGAAAAGAACAAAAAAAAATACGAATATAATTATGTATATTTCTCGATAATTAAATAAAAAATAATAAGAAGGAATGTCGTATTACATAGAACTTTAATGAATAATATTTATGTATAAGTTACGAAGTTAATTTTTTTCACTTTTAATGCTTTTAATTTAGAGTAAATGTACTACATTAACTATTTTAAAGCATTTTAAGCTTGTAAAATCATTTTTTCTGATTGAAAATGTTTAAATAATTCTAAATACTTAACGGTAACACGAGTTGACAGCGTGGTTGATACGGATATTTTCTATCAGGGTATGGTAAAGGTTAATGGTGAATTTTTGTAACGTCTGGACCTCGACAACGTGGAGCAGCGTGGATATGACGTACAATAAGACATTCTTCTTTTTTATTAAAGATAACCACCACTAACCAGAAATCCTTAATTAGTAATGGATTCTGGTTTGTGTAAATATCGAATCTCCTAGACTTGCAGGTAGGTGGCGTCCATAGGGTGCAGTTATGTATTTTGCATTATCATTATTATAAATAGATCATCAGAGTTTGCGAATAATAAAACTAAACACAAATTAAAAGTACTTTAAATTTCAGTATATAAAATTAATTCAGATTGCACAGTCATACTTTACAAGGAGGTTGAATAGCCATGATGACACCACACAACTGTTGACATCATGGTTTATTATTTTGTCGGTTGATACCTTTCGAGCTGTCGAACCTGGGGAGTGATTGATTACTTCCTACATGTACAGTCCCTCCTAGTTGTAACAAAAAATATTAAAATTAACTACAAAATTTATTACATACTAAAATATTAATTATTGTTAAGCCATACGATAATGGAACTAATTTATGTACTTTTATCGTAACTTTTATAATACATACGTGTATAATATTAATATATTCGGTAAGATAATGCATGCAATTATAAAAAATGTATACTTATTATGTTCTGACTAATGTCCAAGTTAATGTTTATAAAAAAAAAACAATAATAATGACATAAGCAGTACCTATTATATGTACAATAGAGATATATAATTATCATCTTATGTTGTAATGGACATCACTTGTATAAAACTGTGAATATTTGAAGCATTATTTTATATACAGGGTGAATATTATGTTCCAGGTCGATTTTGATTGACCGCCATTTTAGTTAAGTAGATACTTGTCAATTTATATTAAGTATTCATAAAGAGTAATTGATTACAATTTGTTATATGTTAAAAATATTCTTAGTGGTCAAATTGGGTCGATTGAGTCTATAACACACGTGGTTTTAACAGGACGATGCCACAGCTTACGTACATATGGTCGGTGACATGTCGGTAACAAAGACTAGTCCATGACAGAATAATCTGGAAGATAGTGTAATAGAATTTTTAATCGAAATATTAGTTTAAAGTTTATATTTTTTAAATTAAAACAAGACCCACAGAACGTCTTGCTAGACGTTTGTCTGCAGGTACATTTATATCAATTTTATTAAATTTAATATAATCAAAACATAGCAACTAATCAGACACAGTTTTAACAATTCATTTCATGCTTACAAGTAAGACAGGTTATTACCGATAAGCAATTTTTAAATTATTTTTTCCAAATTGGAAGAAAGCGTACCCAGGTAGTTTATTTTTTAACAAAAAATTCTAATATCTTCGATTCATACTCATTGGTGATTTTGGGAATTGTTAAATTCAGTTAGCATCGTTGTTATAATTTTATTTTATTAAAAGAAACAGTAACAGCCCGTGTACAGGAAGAACGTTTACGTAAGAGTGTAACAATTTTAGATCATACCTCAATTTAAATACTTCCAGATTCACAATTTTTTTCACTATTGCTATTTGAAGATTTTGTATCTGTTTTATATTTGAATTACGGGAGTGACTCCACGATCGAATGAAAAGAATTATGAGAAGAAAAACATTTATTTGAATTCTAAGATTGAATATTTATTGTGATATTCGTGAATTTTATTAGACCACAGTTTAGGTTCCAGGGGTTGCTGGAAGTGGGGGGAGTAGGTTGAGTAGGAGCGGCGCGGCGCTTCAGGATCAAATTAATTTTATTGTACAATGAATTGGTCAAATAATGTTCGTAAATGATGTGAATTTCATGTTCTGGGTAGAGGGCCGTGTGAATACTTTTTACCGAATAATTGTCAAAAACTTGTGGTTCACACAACTTGACTAACTGGCTGCACTCAATTATTCATTTCTTCAAGCGATTATAATCCAAACAATAATAATTGTTTTCTAGTATAATTGGAAAGAGTTTTTTTTTTGCTTTTTGCAACCTCCTCATTAGTAGTCGATTAAAGGTCATTAGAATGATCGCAGCCCGTTTTTTTAAAATATAAATCAACTTTTAACTATAATCTCCATGAACTTGCACTTGAACTAGTCCAAATTCTATAAATATATATATATATAATATGTAAATTTTAAGGTTAAGTTTGCACTTCGCCAGGTGGTTAGTGAGTTTAGCAGATTTGTAATACTTTGGCGAGTATTTATTGAATCCCTTTTCAATCTTATAAACAGCTATTAAGTCCCACCTGTAACAGGGGTGACATTTAAATAATTAACGGCATTATTCAATAATGTTGTAATTGAAACGAAAGATTAAATAATTGAGGGAGAACTATAATTAGAATTATTTTAAAGGAGCCACGTAGCAAAGGTAAGTAATTTAACTTGGCAGCCATATATTCTTCCTCTAAGAGTATAATAACCTCTGAATAACAACCTCCCCAGCGCATCGTATACCTTTTTTAAGGTGTTTTAGATTACAGCTTCGGTGTATCATTCTTAGGTACATTAATTTATGTTAAGTTACGTAACTAAGGTGTGGCAGTGTTAAAAAGTCCATCATAATTGTCAAATTACGTAGAATTTTTTACACGTTGATGTATGTACTGTATGTGTTCTGTATTCGTAATTCATTTTTTTACATATAGGTGAACACATACTTCCATTTGTTAAATGTAGTATATTGTCCCTGTTCTTACCCCTTAGCCTATTTCCCATCATTACACATTGTTCCTTAAGCTCGGCTATTTGTTTTGACATTGTAATTCGTCAAGATTTGGAGAGGAAGTGTCGTCTACGCTATGATCAGTCGTATTGGATCATTTCTGAAGTACGTGTTTGTCTTCAATTCGGTTTGATGTTTCGTTGTATAGAAACACGCCGAGATTGAGAGCGAAATTTTCGTCATTGTGATCATTGTTATAGATGATTATTTTGAACGCACACAATAGCGTATTTGAGTGTGAATTCAGTGAAGTGCGTGCGGTGACTCAGCAGAATCGCCGGTTGAAGTCTGTTCAAACATTGGGTGAACTTCCGGAAGATCACCGAGACGGCGTCATTAATCAGGTGAATCGAGGTGTCCTTTGGTTCCGTGAGTGCATCCTGGTCCACTATTGAAGGTCCCTCATCCCTCATCAATTCCCTATTTCCATTCCCGCATTTCGATTCCATCATCCACACTTGTGATTGGTGACTTGCATTGTCGGTCACAATATGCATTGTAGGTATTGGGTAGATTTATATGTAAATATAATTTATTGCAGAGGGTCTCATGAAGTAATAAAAAATATTCAATCACGGCCTGATACCCCAATATCACACTCCGTTAATTTCTATGTACATAATCACGAGGTGATGGTTGAACTTACCAAGTACATAAAATTTTAGGAGTAGATACACATTAAAAATATGGGTCTAAAATGTTCAAGCTGCATGAGCCTAATCTCAACCACGTCAGAGATATAATCATTTGAATAAAGTTGTAGTTATGTAATTGTTTCTATGAATTGAAAGATTTTATAGGTACAAAATTAGATTCCGTATACAAAAAAAAACTTCGACCGTCCAGAATGTTTTTTGTTGTGATTTAGGGCCTGAAGCAAAAATATAAAATTATAATGGATCAATTTCACAAATATTTGTTTTGTAATACGTTGACTTAAACTTAAAATTTAGTAAATATTTCGTACATTAATATTTTACATAACGGTGCAGAATTTGTACATACTCTTTGAACATTTTCAACTATAAAATATTCTGGACTAGGTCTGTCACATCTCGTATTAATATATCTGGATTGATTTGGTAAATATCTCGGCTAAGTTCGTTGATCAGTCCGATCCGCCGTTTAAAAATGATGACTGTTCAAAAACTAGAAAAAAGTTAAAAACGCAATTTCACACGTTGATGTAATCTATCAGAATCTTTCATGTTGTAAAAGACACACCATGTTCTACCTACATAAATACCATCTCGAGAAATGTGGAGATCAGCGCACATTATATTGATAAATACTTGAAATTCTTCCCGCGAGATGGAAACTGAGATTTCTGTACGACCGTGACATTTCATAAAGAGTAAAGATTCACAATGGTTTATAACTTATACAGAATCAACAATGATAGGTATGAATCTTCGTGTCCGTGAACTGGTCATTTACAATAAATAAAGTAGGTACATCCAACCAAACTAGTGGGTTGGAAAAACGGCATTGTGAGGGCTTCAAATGTGAGGATTAGTAATTTGGAAATATATATATATATAGATATATATAATTAAAGAAATTAATTTAGTATTTAAAATATCACAGACCGTCTGTTCTGAATAATTACAACTTCACAATAAGAATGTGTTTTCCTTAATAATATATGTTGTATCAATGTGTCCAAAATTTAATAAAAATGAATTGTTAATTCTGGCGTCTGCAGTCGGTTTACTCAAAGGTATTTGAGATTCTGTAAAAATAATGTAGATGGCTTTCAAATAATGGAACGACAGATGTATTAATTTGTAAAAATGTAACATATAGGTTCGAAAATTTGTCATGAAAAATACTGGCGTTATAACACAATTGGTAGAGATACCGGATTGGAAATAAAGATCCAGATTCGAATCCCGGTGACGCAAAAACAATATTTTTCGACAAAATTGATTTTATATGTATATATTTATAATTAATACATTAATTTAGTATTTAAAATTTGGAAATACTTTGCAACACAAGTAATTCACGCAAATTACAATCTTACGTATCTAGACAACATTTGTCATGAAGGAGTGAAGGGTAGACAGAAAATTGATATTCTTGTAGAGATCTATCGCCGACGATCTCTAAAAGCACCTCACATTTACCGGTGCGTAAAACTAGAGCTCCTGACACCCGTAAAACGAGTCACAATAAATATGCGACAACAATAACCAGGGGATCAGAAACCGTCCGGGACTGCCGCCGCCGCCTTCCAGACAAGATCTACAGGAAGCGCAACTCTGCGTAGACATTTCATTGTATATATTTATAAATTATAACAATGCTCAACAATAAACGTGTGTCGTACTTCTATTCTCCAACCTGCTCTGGCAACACACACATACACGCAATACATCTCCGCGTTTAAATACATACACAACGAACACGTGAGCGATGAGTGATTAATATGGGGCACCCATCTCTCATAAAATAGCAGAGCCATCTGATTCACAATCATCAATATACCCACACAACCATAATTCGTAATAACAATTTTTCCCTAATCGCATAAATTAAGTAACGGAATGTTGGACGAATAAGTCTAAAATTTTTTGGTTTGTGTCCAAATCTTAGATAGATTTTTTCGGTGTATCCGGTGTACCTATATAAATGATTCATCTAGTCTTAATAAATAAATATATTACGAAGTATCTATATTTAAATTGGTTTATAAAATATTTATTTATTTTATATTATAGTATGTAGAAAGTACCTATCTTCTGTCTTTAAGAAATATCGCCTCTTGCATTCTCATTATTTTACTTTTCCGTGTGGTTTACTAGGTCATGTCAAGTCAATCGAGGACTGTGATTGATGGCCGATTGTCTATTTCTGGTGCTATCAATATTCGCTTACTATATTATTTCTACTACCATCTTTTTACTCATCTATTCCGAATGATTAATTCATACAGACACATAACTACATTATGAAATCTGCTGAACCAACGGTGAATTTATGACTGTCGTCACATTGGACTCTTTGGAGCCCCAAAAATGATAACATGCACTACAAATCAGCAATTGTCTCTGGCATTACATTTTGAAATTCCTTCGTTTGTACATTTTCATTTTTTTAAATACTAATTGAATGTATTAATTAGAAAGATATGCATATATAATCAATTTTATCGAAAAATATATTGTTGTTGCTACCGGGATTCGAACCTGGATCTCTTTTCAATACGGGGAAGGTGCATTATCCAACTATACTACTTTTGTCGACAAAAATGTAACACATGGGTTTTTGCTGAAAAAACTGTCTGCTGTGGCATAGTTGGATAATGCACCTTCCCCGGATTGAAAAGAGATCAAAAACAATATATATTTCGATAAAATTAATTATATATATATATATCTTTATTAATAAATTTAATTGGAATTTAAAATATCACAGACCGTCTGTTCTGAATAATTACAACTTTACAATAAGAATGTGTTCTCCTTAATAATATTATCATTAATTTGTTTATGAGAAGGTCCTTTAAAAAATACATAAGTGCTTGGTTCGATGTTTTTTAAATAAATAAAAATTGGAATTCTATTCGCGTGCACGTCGCTACGGAACGATACAAAGTGAGACGCTGAAGCTTGGTGTTCAGTGTTCAGGAATACATTACGGTAACAGTGACAACGAGTAAAGGTTATTATGTTTATTTAGAACGTGTTCTATTTCAGCGCAACTCCGTTCTAGAAGTTCCCATGTTTTGGTTACGTAAAAGAGAAACTCGTGACTGTAGCGGCAGGCGGTATTCGCCGCGTTGTGCTTCTACGGCGTGTGGTGTCGGTACACGGTCGGCACCGCTGTACCTCCCCACCGTGTGTCTTCTTCGTTCCCCACCCGTTCTCTATCACCACATCTCTTTCTCGACGATAATAACCGCACAGTTACGTGTGTATTACCTCACACGTAACATTCCGTTAGATGTAGTCTGGTTAAAGACGTTTCTGTAATGTTTGCGGTTTTCCAAATTCCCTATTGGCGAGAAGTTACCATTCGAATTCGTATAATATAATGACAGACTTCGTGTTGGGGTGTTCCTGAAGTAGGAAACTACTTATAAAATCACAAGCTTCTTTGGATAAATTTGTAAAACTTATTAAACACTATAATGAATACCAGGCAAGGAAGATTATATTTTAAAGATTTAAAAAATGTTAAATAAATTACAGCGAAGATAATTTGAACAATGAAAAATGTTACAATTAATTAATTAATAGTTTTAATGGTCGATTGGTTAGGATGTTTAGGTTGTAACAAATACTTATTACTTACCTTGCCAGGTGTCCGATTTTAGACAGACAAATAAACAACCGGACTTCTCAATGTCTGGATTTGGGATATTGCCGACAAAAACTTGTTTTATTTTTATTTAATAATAGTTATGCTTAAAATATATTTACTTTTAACATCCCATTTATGTGAACGGCATTTAATGAGAATATTTGTCAAAATATATTTTTTCAAATACTGTAAAACTTCAAGCTATCAATAAATACACGAAATAAAATTGTCGACTTTTATTTTCTTACCCTACCCTCTAAAGCCTGTCTGGTTTTTCTTCCCAGCCCACCTGGAAACCAGTTAGTCACACTACAGGTTCGGGGATGAATCATAGCCTGCGCGATCCATATAAAAATTTAAAGAAAGATGGCCGCTTGAAAGCTTTTAGAAGACACCGTTGTTAAAGCACTGTTTCGAAAAATATTATTAATAACTTTGGTTTCTTATTCTTCTTCTTTTAAATAGGCAATCCAGTGATTTGTGCCATTTATCAAGTTAAAACTACATTTTATAGTAAAAAGAATTATAATATTATAGAATAGGAAATATTACATTACAAGTCAATACAATTGTCGTTCAAAAAATTTGCTATTGTATAGATTAAATGTGGCAAGTTAAGAGAAAGAAGATGACACAAGTTTACTGGGAGTTGAATATTACTATGACGAGATTACCGTAAAAAAAACCTATAATCCGCAATGAACAGGCAAAAAAAATATGATTAAGGGTTTCCCCCTCGGCACCACACTCATACATTGGGGAAAATGTGAAGCTACCTGACAATGCTCAATTCTCATTCTAGAGATATTTGATATTGTTCTTTTGGAGACTTTCCTTTTGGAGAACCGAGGAGTGCGGGGAATAGGTCTTTGAATTATTATAAGTCGATTACCCTCATGATTATTTGGATCCACCATTATGTAATCCAGATAGAAATCGTACGTTTTTTTATCATATTTTGTCTGTCATAAAACAGAAAACTCCAGAAAGAGTGGCTTTCTTGGCCAACACATTCAATTCCATAAATTCACTTATGTGCAGGAATCCAAACGAATGACACCTGTTTATTGTTGCTGTCCAAATTAAATATACATCTTCTGATGGAACAGATTATCTCATTGTCTAGCCAAACTTTCATATTAGCAGAGAGGGATTCAAGAACTGCTTGCGAGTCGGAGAATATAACAGCCTTATAGACGTTCCGGAGTACGCAGATGCCTCTAAGGCCTCTTTAATTGCCCAACATTCTGCTGAGAAAACCGATGGAAACTTTGGTTTCCATGGTGTGTTTTAGTTTCTGGGATGATGATGTGGACATGGAGTAAAAGTGGTAGTGAAGTATAAAATTTGCTCTGCAATTGATTAAAAATTATAATTTTAAATATATAATACGATTAAAAATTAATAAATATATCAATATAAAAACTTGTTGGAGTGTGAAATAACAGAAAAACATAAGTTAATTCAAATGACCTAGGATATTGTGCCTAAGAACATTATGGTATTTGACAGATATAAATTGTTTGTGTAGATGTAGATTTTTTGTGCAAATTTTATTTTATTGCTTTACACATATTCAGTCACATGTCAGTTTTGTTTCTGACATTTTTCATAGAATTGTTGGATTAAAAAAAAAAAAAAATCTCTTTTTAATGAGCTAACAATTTTCTTATTGTAAAACTAAATTATATTAAAACTATTTAAATATAATTGTGAAAATGACCTCTTACTCCCCTCCACTTGATTCAGTTCACAAAGAAACCATGACTGTGCTGTTTTTCTTATTTTTCGAGCCGTAGATGAAATATTTTCATTATTTTTCTTCTCTATGGATAGAGTCCTATTTAAATACAATTTTATTTCACAACAATCGTTTTAGCTTACTTTAGAAACAGTTGAAAAAGATTGATATTAAAAATTGGTTTTCATATTTCAAGAATGTTTATAAATTATTATTTTCCAATTATTTATTGACGAAAAAATGTATAAAATATTGTGATGTAATGCTTGACAGAGTTGTGCCATCATTGTGTTGCTTTTATCGTCGTCGAACCAATATATGAATCACGTTGACGTGTAGAACAGTATTGTTGAAGAGATGCTTCAAGCGACAGTGACTGACCTTTGCCGGCGACCTCTTCCTCCACTAGGCTGCATGAGAAAGTGATCTCAGGGCGATTCCCAACAATGGACTGTTGCGATAATGCCTGGCTTTGGTTCATTGATAGCACCGTAGCTTACGTACATACAGTGCTCTCTACATTCTAGCTAGATGAGAGCACATAGTAAAGTTTTATTGTTTATTTAAGCTAAATAAATATAAAAAACAAAAAGGGTTTTAAAGGTTACGTGATTAGAATACTAACCTAATATTTATATAATAAATTATAACAAAATATGCGATTCCATCTTATTTCGGTTAACCCTGTTTAATTCTAGCCAACTTAAAAAAAACACAAATTAAATTAGCAATATTTGAATATGTCCAAGAACACACACAATTACTGGATTTTTACCTACAAAGGCACTGTTATTAAACAAATATCAGATATCTCATAGAGACAAGCTATTTTTTATTATATTTAATGGAAAATATATGGAAGTATGGACCAAATTTGATAATTTATTTGATATTTGTTTTTTACAAATTAAATTAATCAACTAGAAAGATGTACAATGAGAGCAGACTTACCGCTTACCTAGGACCGTTTATAAGCAAAAGCTCTTATATGGACCTGCTCATTCGCCGCCAGGTTGGCATTTATTTAACGCTACTATGACAACTGTGCAACAACGTCGCGTACAATAGTGACAGGGCGGTGTCGCACTGCTATCAATACAAAATTGCCCGCCATTGACCCCGACTACTTTCGCTTTATTGAGGTACAAACAAAAACATATAACAAAAAATTCAATACAATGCCTACAAAAATAAATAAAATAAATAATGAAGCAAAAGCACAAATAACAAATTAAATCAACAATAAAATAAAGGATAACAAAAATAAATAACATTAGTAGAAATAAATAATTCCCGATAGGGAAAAAAACGACAATTCAAAAATAAACACATTCTGACTTGCAATCTATTTATCGAAAAAATATTCAGTAACCATCAGCTAGGATTTTTCGGGTCCGGGTACCCCGGAATCGAACCCGCAGGATTCATGTAAAATTATTTGGACCCCAATACTTGGTTTTTCTAATACGAATATATGAAATTAGTAAATCATTGAATCCGAGTGAGATTTTGAACAACAATACGTCGACCAATGTAGAAAGAATCTTTTTTGTTGCGATTAACTTTTGTACTAAAATCCCTTCGAGATTATCAAACACATCATTGAATACACTGTTTTAAAATTATATTTTTTTTCACGTACAAAAAACGTAATTGTTTATAAATAATTCAAGAAATTTTTTGTAAATATGTTTAAATAATTTGTCTTTTTTCCTACTACAAAAATTAATGGTTATTATTTAACATCTAATAAAATTGAGTACTATTTTATTGAGTCTAATTTTGTAAATTTATGTATGAAAACAATTTTTTTTGTCATAACTTTTGTAAATTTCTAACAATGTTATTGATAATAAAAATATTATATACATATATATATGCACAAAAACAAATAATTTACTGAATATGTACTTGTTTCATTATAAAATACTTTAAAAAAAATTGGGAATTTTGTTTTACTCTATATATATATATATATATATATATATATATACACATATATAATTATCATCGATAATAACATTTATAGAAAAGTTAAAGACTGTATTATTAAAACTAAAAAATGAAAAAACTATTATTTTAGGAGATATAAACTTAAAATAGCTAACGACTACTCATGTAATAATAAAGATAATTACTTAAATATGCTAGCTGAATTTAACTTTATGTCATGTATAAATGGATACACTAGAAACGTAAAAAATCAACTACCTTCTTGCATTGACCACATGCATTGTAACATTTCAGACATAAATAATGTTATTTTGGTATCGTTCATACAGAAGTTACTGACCACTACGCGACTATATTTACTTATAAATACAACAAAAATATTAATCCTCATGAGACGGGAAAAAAATTGCAAACCAAAAAAATACATGCGATAAAATTAAATGACACACTCATAAACAAATTAAATTCTGAAAAATGGACTAAATTATACCAATGCAATAACGTCAACGAATGTTGCAACATATTTGAAGACACACTATCTAAACATATAAATGCCGCTAAATATACCTTACCTAAATGCAAATCGTCTAAATACAAACCGATAAAACCCTGGATTACTCATGGTCTAATCGTATCAATTAGACATAAAGAATTCTTAATAAAAAAAAATAAAAAACTATCAAATAACGAGCAACTAAATAGATATTTAAAAGTATACAAGAAAAAACTTTCATTTTTAATATCAAATACTAAAGAAAAATACTACAAAAAAATTCTAGAATCCGCAAAAAATGATAGTAAGAGAGTTTGGAATATCATTAATAAAATCATGGAAAATAAACAAGACAAAAAAGGAAAAATAAATTTTATTATACATGACGAGTCAAAAATAAACTGCTCAGAAAAGCCCCAGGAAATAGCAAACATTTTTAATAATTTCTTTGCCAACGTCAGTAAAAACTTGGCTAGTAAAATCACAAAAAACTGGAATACTAATGTTGCTACTTCTAATGCAGTACATACAGGAAATAAAATAAACATTTTTCAACCCACAACAGTTAACGAAATTGAACATATCATAACATGTATGAAGGGAGGAACAGCACCAGGTTATGATGGATATACTGTTAATACATTAATATTTATAAAAAAACAAATATCCAAACCCCTAATGCATGTAATAAACTTAAGTTTAAAAACAGGGGTATTCCCAACATGCTACAAACAAGCCATCGTTTCCTCTATATATAAATCAAATAACCCCGAGGAAATAACCAATTACAGACCAATCTCTCTTCTGTCAAACTTTGGAAAAATCCTAGAAAAAATTGTTAAAAAAAGATTGTCTCAATTTATTAAAATAAATAAAGTAATTGATGAAAACCAGTTTGGGTTTATGGAAAATAAAAGTACACAAGACGCAATAGGTAAACTAACTAATATCATTCAAGAATCTCTAGACAAATCTCTAAAATGTATTGGAATTTTTGTGGATTTGAGAAAAGCCTTCGACAGTATCTCCCATAGCAAACTAATATTAAAATTAAAATCTGTCGGTATAGACGACAAAGCACTAAGCTGGATTCAAAGCTATCTTCACGAAAGACCGCAAAACGTAAAAATTAACGAAACCCTAAGCCAACCCCTAATCAGTGAATTTGGTATACCACAAGGGACAGTTTTGGACCCGCTTCTTTTTATAATTAATGTCAATGACATTTTTAAACTAAAATTAAACGGAAAAATTATATCATACGCCGACGACACTGCTATCATTGTTGACGGACAAGACTGGAACACTACAAACGAGCATGCAAATCACGTCATGAACACACTCAAATCCTGGTTCGATAGTAATTTACTTTCTTTAAACTCTGAAAAAACCTATTATATTCCCTTTTCAATAAAAAGTCTTAAAACACCGCCCCATATAAAAATTACTATCCATATCGAAAACTGTAACAAAATTACCTGTAACGACTCTTGTACAAATTTAAGCCCAAAAAAAAAATCAAATATCTTGGTGTAATTATTGATCAAAATTTAAAATGGCACAGTCACATTAACGAATTAGTGAAAAGAATAAGAAAATGTATCTATATATTCATAAGACTAAGGAACATTCTAAGTATAAATAATTTAAAAAAGGTATATTTTACTATTGTTCACTCACTATTCCAGTATGGAATAATTGGGTGGGGAGGAGCATACAATAATATAATGAACTTAGTAAAAATAATACAGAGAACAATTATTAAAGTGATATTAAAAAAAAAGATCAACTTTTTCAACACAAACACTTTTTGCAAAATTCCCAGTCCCCAAAATTGAAAACATTTACAAAAAAACCTCAATCAATCAATTAATTAAAGAAAATAATACTATAAAATTTGAAACAAGCACATCATTAAGATTTAAAAATAACTTTAAAATCCCTAAATGTAACACCAAACACTATCAGCAAAATTCTATATAATTAGGGATAAAAAAATTCAATAGGCTCCCTACACAAATCAAAGAAATAAAGGATATAAAAGAGTTTAAAAAGAAACTAAATGAACACTTAAAAAACACATAATTGGACAATAAACAATATTATAGAATACTTCAGAAGCACACAAAAGGACAATGAATTGAATATGTAAAATTATTATATAAATTATTGTAGTGTAACTCCCTCTCCAAGCACAAGAGCTGGTCTCTTTTTTGGAGAGGTAAGCGAAGTAAAAACCATGTATGTGTATAACATTTATTTTGCCATTGTATTTCGCTAATTAAATAAATAAAAAATAATAAATAAATATAATTTTTTTTGTGCACACGACATTACATTTTCTTTACTATTATACCGAAAAAACACTGTACGCTATAATACAGTAAAATACTAATGTAGCAGGTACGGAACCAAAATATATATCATGCAATGTTTTACCCTATTAAAACAATAATATAACACACTGTGCTATGACTACAACCTAAAAAATAAATAATAATTATTGCATTCATATAATATTGTCGTCACTTCTGGATGTGTGAGTAGGTTTTTGTACTAACCGACGAATCGGGTCACACATAATGATCAATATCAGGGTTTATGTGGCCATTGAAATACGGCCTGAAACGTTGGCTACATCAAAAACCAATCCACGGTGGAGTGGTTAGCAATACCGATTTCAGCGGAAACACATGTTACTTCTTTCTCCAAAATTATCCAGGTATAAAATGCACTCAGGCTTTGAAGTTGCACTACATTTTTTAAACACTCTCAAAATTTAATGTTATATTATTTCAAAATACTAAATTAATGTATTCATTATAAATATATACATATAATATGTACATATTTATAATTAATACATTAATTTAGTATTTAAAATATCACAGACCTATGTTCTGAATAATTACAACTTCACAATAATAATGTGTTCTCCTTAATAATTATATTATTTCGTCTACCGCCTGAACGTTTATAGAGTATGTTACTAAAGTTAATGCATATCGCTAATATTTAAAGTTTTCGGTTCATGAAAATAAGCCTTTAATAAGTTTATTTTTTACGCAAATGAATTTGTAAGATAGGTAAGTAAATTGTTTTTTTAATTACAAACGAATTTCTAAAAGCATATTTCATAACAAATTTTACAACTAGCTTAAAACGAATGATTTATTTTGATCAATATGAATAACATTAAATATGAATTAAATATTAGAAAGACAAACATATTAATGGAGTGATTAAACAAAAAGGTAACATATAGGTTCGAAAATTTGTCGCTAAAAATATTGTCGCTGTAGCATAATTGGATAATGCACCTTCCCCGATTTGGAAAAAGATCCAGGTTCGAATCTCGGTGGCGCAACAACAATTTTTTTGTTGATAAAATTGATGTTATATGTTTATCTTTCTAAGTAATATATTTAATTCATATTTAAAATATCACAGACCGTCTGTTCTGAATAATTACAACTTCACAGTAAGAATGTGTTCTCCTAATGTCCTAACTAATTTTATATTACTTATTTTTCTCATATTTAATAAAAACAATTATAATAATTTTTTTACTCGCTTATATTACGTAATACTTTTTTTTAACTCTGTATATTATCTTTATTATTTTAATTTATAAGTACCTACATAATTTTTTATGTAAAATTTTTCATGATTTTTTGAAATTGCCAATTTGTAAAGCAACACGTACTTACATAATTAGCAGTTACACAAGTAACGAGACCTACTTTCGAGGGCCTCATTTAAATCATTAATATTCATTATTAATTCATTTTAAAATAATATTTTACTAATATCTATTCAACCCGTAATACTTATCTTAATGATATGTACATTTTTAATGTACTAGCCTCCCGGTAATGTGTGAGGTTATCTACTTATAATAAAATTCTACCAAACTGCGGTGGTAATTAAAAAAACATTAATGATATGTGTGGGTGGAAGTGTATAATTGCTTAAGCAAATGTGGGAGGACGGTTTCGGCGGTGAAAATTATTACACTTTAATAGTAATTTAATATTCGATTAAATTTTATTATACATTTTCTGTTAATAATGGTTGATAAAGTAAATATTTCTGTGATTCCCTTAGCGCAAAGAAGATGAAGGGTTAACGGTACTAAAATGTATTTAATATTATTATTATTATTGTTATACTAAGTGTACGACGAGAGATTATAATTCGTGTTGTAAGGTTATTATTTTCTATTTATTTTAAAGTATGACAATATTCAATGTTGAATAATAAAACGTCGATTTATTAAGAAATATGTTTTTTTTTGGCTCAATTTAAATTAATAAAACAACCAGTATGTAATCATAGAAAAGAGTGTACAGATTATTTAAGTAAGTACTATATATTTTGTATTTAACAAAACATTATATGAAAAATAAAAACTAAGGTTTTACGGGGTGATTTAGTACAAAAAGTAGACAAGGGCCGGTTGTGTGATGAGTAGTATATTTTAACTACAGTAACTTTTTACTAACGTCTGTGGTTAAAATCGTTTGCGGGTTTATTGAAATGTCAAATTTACTATTGTCATAGAATAGATGAGATGCCTATAGGCGTGATAAATAATCATGAAATATGCTTTATCTATGAATTTTTTTCGTCTCCGCGTTCGAAATCTGTCATTTCGCTGGGGGATGAAATTTTTTCGGATTATGTGCTAATATATATTAAACAATGAGATAGTCATTAGATGAACTCTCATCATTAAAATAGCGGGATATTGAATGATTAATTGTCGTATATTGCAACTTTCAAAGTATCAATGTGTCAGATGACTTTTCCGTCCGCCATATTTAACTATCGATTCTCGTTTCTACCATCGGATATCGGAGAGTAAAATGAGTTTACTACGGGATGTACGTTCGAGAAGTAAATATTTTTTTACCAACGATAAATCAACCCGTTTTCGCAAATTTTTTTACTTTAGTAACTTTTTTTACAAAAGTAAAGTACTACTGATCACACGAGCGGTCCTATGAGGTAAACCTGTGGCGGCCCCGCTCGCGCCTTATAGAGCTACATAAACCAATACTCAACAGCCATACAGTCTACCTGGTACCCGCCAAATTGCAGGCAAAAATACACTGCGATCGAACCAGTCTGAGTAACAATCAGAAACACTCACTCTCCTCCTGGCCATCTCCTCGGACACATCTACATGCGCGCACCTCGGCATCGCCATCGGTTAACTACGTTTAACCTAAACAAGCGAGTGAAAATTCAATCTGTAAATAAACGCAACAGTCGTAAGTACTATTTTATTCAAAATACGTCCGCCCTAGCCACAAACACTCGCACAAATACCAACCTTTATATTGGTAACTTTTCATATACATACGGGAGAAACGAGGAGGTATAGGGCCCTCGACTTTTCCCTAACACATCCTTCTGACACAAATAATTTCTATCGAGTCAACAAATTATCATTCACACAAAGTCATTATAAACTCAATAAAATAACTTCTTCAAAAACAACGTCAATTAAACAAAGGATTTTAAATGAACTTTGGTCATATTTATATTTGTTTATAGTTCTACTAATATATTATACATTATAAAATAAGTCATCTTCTTTGATATATTGTTTATTATTTATTATGGTCTTCAAAATACATGATTTTTTTGAGATTAGGATCATACTTTAACATCAACCAGTACATGAGCACGTTTCCGACTATCTGTATGCTTTCAATTGTTGAATTTTATTTAACAAATTTTTCTCAAAGTAATCATTAATAAATTATATAATTTAATAAAGATAATATATACATACGGTATAAGTGCTAATTAAAAAAAGTCTTAAGACTTTAATTTGTTCCTAAACCATATAATAAACCGTATAAAGCGTAAAAAATAATTAAGTTTACCTGAATATAATTTAATATTACAGAATGTTGCAGTAGTCTAATGTAGAAATAAAAGATCCAAAAAAATAGATATTTAGAGATTCGTATTTTCTGCATGCCTGTCGGATACTTTGCTTCTTTCATTTAAATACATCTTCAATGTATTTTTCTCTAAATACTAATTAAATGTATTAATTAGAAACATATACATATAAAATCAATTTTATCGAAAAGTATTGTTGTTGCGCTACCGGGATTAGAACCTGATGAAAGTGCATTATCAACTATGCTACAGCGAGAGTACTTTATACGACAAATTTTCAAACCTATATGTTACACTATTTCAAATAGTATGTTTCTCTGTCGATAATAATGGCTGAATTTGAAAGAGACTCTTTTTATTGGTCCATTCATGCCATTGCGCGCCACACTTGTCTTGGCGGGAATTAATAGACGAATATTATAAAAAAATGATGTATAAAGGAATAATAAATACCAACTGTCTGTTCGTGGTTTGATCAGACGGATATCCTATTGTGCTCGTGCGAATATTTGAATACATTCTAAATTCGAAAGGTCAAGAGCCGGTACAAGATGGCTCACCTCAGACGAAACGTTCCGCGGAGAATGATGTTCTTCTCACCTTAATTATAAACAATTCACAAGGTAATTAAATACAATTTAATTCTAAATGTCGTACACAAACCATTAAACAAGTTAAATAATATCATTTAAAAAAAAAACGGCTTGTTAACGCCCCCGTCAGTAAGATTCGATTGATGATGGAATTTAAATATCCATTAATGTACTTCATTTTAACATTGAATATTTTAATTGTAATAAAAGCCGAAACTCTCTCGCGAAAAAAAATTTAACTGATTTCAAATAAAAAAAAATATATGTTTGAGAAATAAATTATTTTTATACTTGGGAAATCGTTACATTAATAAATAAGATAATTAAGAAATGAAATTAATTGCTATAAAAAATACATATTTTTAATTACTAAATTAATGTATTAATTATAAATATATACATATAAAATCAATTTTGTCGAAAAATATTGTAGTGCACTTCCCCGGATTGGAAATAGAGATCCAGGTTCGAATCCCGGTGACGCAAAAACAATATTTTTCGACAAAATTGATTTTATATGTATATATTTATAATTAATACATTAATTTAGTATTTAAAATATCACAGACCGTCTGTTCTGAATAATTATAACTTCACAATAAGAATGTGTTTTCCTTAATATATTTTTAATGTTGAAATATTTTATAAGCTTCCTTAGTTATGTAGTAATGGGTAATTTGCTATCATCATATCTTTTCGCAAAATATGTACGTGCAATATTTTTCTATCACACACGTTTTTAAGGTTTTCTGTAAGATTTGTCACTTTTTCTGTTTTTAAATTCTGATGATATTCCAATTTCACCGCATCTTCTTTTTCTTTTAATGTCATATTCAACAAATTGCCTGACAGTCGTGTGCTAGGATGTGTAAAATGTTAGCATTTTATGGTTGGCATCCTGTGGAAATCCGAAATTCGAAGTTAAATTTGTTGTTACATTAGATGTCAAATGTAATACCGTAGAATGAAATCTAACATTAAGCATGATATCGTAAAGATTGTGTGCTTTTGTTAGTAAAAAAGAAATGAAATAATGTATAAATCAGTTAAATGTATATTTTTTAATTTTTTTTAACAACAATGAATAAAGGGTAGAAAGCCAGCCATTAAACATATTCTATGCAAGGGTGATGTATAATACACGCGTCCGATACATAATATGTATTTATAACTGGTGTTTTGTAAAATTTATAAAAAAACTTTTTTTAAAAATATAATTTCGTTTTTGGGTGGATTTTTGAAATCATCCCTCTGGAAAAAAATATCCTATTACACATAACTTGTCATTGTAGGACCGATCCTTCTAAACTGGGGCTAACTCCGGTTTAGAAAAAACATTAATTGAGAAAATACCTCGTGTATATCTAAATCGATTACAAACATATTAATTAATTGGCTAGCGGTTCTCTGTCAAGATTTTTGTAGGAAACCATTATTCCAATTTTTATAATTTGGCAAACTCGATCTATCAAGTATGGATGGATCGATATGTCCAAAACTGAAATCCTCGAAGTAGAGTCTCCGAGTCTAGAGATTATAAATAGCAAGTTGAACATTAAAAACAATTATTTGATGTAATGATACGCGTATATAAACATTTTTTAATTAAGGATAACTCGCTAACTATCATATATTTTAATTATTTTTTTATTTTTATTCATATACCTGCTTAACATTAAGACTTTACGTAGGTTGTAAGACTTGTAGGCAAGTAGGTACTATTGTACGTTCTAAGTGGTCTTAGGTCTCAGATGCAGACGCCAGAAGTAATCATAATCGCGTATAATAATTTACTCGGTTTCATTTAGATTAAATAGATAATTAGAACGTATTTGTGTGTATTAAAAATGAATATAACATTTCGATAACTTAGAATAACAAGGTTCCAACTAACATTTTGGAATAATTTGAGTTAGTGCGTGAGTTATTGCTTTTATTTCTTCCGTACACACCAACTCTATTTAACGGATATTAAAGAAAATAGCAAGTAATAAAAAAGCAATAAATAACTGATGCAGTTGGAACTGCATCAGTTATTTATTTCAATTTATGGATCATTATTGTTAATTTACAATGTTTATATTTTATTTTTAATTTCCCTCATCTCACAGTGGTCCTTAATAATATTGAAAATAAGTTAAGACTTTAAAATTGATCATATTTGCATGCTAAAAAGAAAATATAAATGAATATATGTTGAAATTCAATCACTTTTGAGCACAATATTTCAAAATATTGTAAGTGTCAGATGAGACCTTGTTATTCTGAGGAGTCGCTTTGTCATTTAAGCCATAAAAATAGTTATAAAAATAAATAAGGATTTTAACTATATTTGAATGTGTCAAAGAACACACAATTACTGGATTTTTACCTACAAAGGCACTGCTATTAAATAAATATCAGATATCTCATAGAGATGAAGCTTATATTTAATGGAAAATATGTAGAAATATGGGGTAATTACGACCTGTCCACGTACGAACATATATTCAACTTTCAAAAAGTTGATAAATATGGAGATTGATATATATATATAAAGTGATCACTTAAGCCAGCCGAAGACAGGTCGTAATCCCGTAATTTCCCCATATTTCTATATATCTTCCATTAAATATAATAAAAATAGCTTCGTCTCTATAAGATATCTAAAATTTATTTATTAAATAATGATTGCTTAAGAAGGGATCCAGGAGAGTTAAATTTTTAAGTGCTTGAATTCTCATTAATTACGTTCTCTCTAAGCTTGGTTATGCTATTATGAATTTGATGATACAATAATACAGGCAACGCCTCTCTATTTCACATTGTTTTTAAATATGCAGTAGGTGGTAAATATACCCAAACTATTTAAACATTTAATAAATCCCCTCGGGGTGATAATAATCACTAATTGATCACGATGTGTGTACGGAGAATTATTTCGTATATCACGATAACCAAATAAATTTAAGCACATGTGTATTTAAAATATTTGAAGCATCTTGACTGACTTGGAATATTGACTTACTCAAGCATTGGACACAACTTTAAAATCATTTATTATTTATAAAATTTATTTTAATTTTAATTAAAGCGAAGCACTTTTCTTGGAATATTGTATTTCCAATATTATTTCACATACAATGCACTATAATTCTTCATCTTTATACGGCGGTAAGGTAAAGTAAGGTAAGTGGCACAGTCAGGCTTCGAATCCAGTTTAAAGCTACTGGACTTCCGAGACGCCATCCGGGAAAGCATAGATTGAGCAGGTAATCGCGATGTGTTTGAAGAACGCTCTTTGAGGATCTCCGTAGCACGGTGTTGGAAAAAATTCGTACTCAACTGTGAAGTGACTTTAAAAATGCCATTCTACATCGAATATGTACTGAAATATTAAAAAATCAACATTCGCATTTCAGAGATTGTGGAATTGAATTCTGCCGGTCTTTAAGGGTTTATTCACATCGTATGCAGAGTGTAACATACCTAGTCCACAATACTTTATGGGTGGATACCTGACTAAATTATGAGTCGGAAATGTTCAAGAGATATGTGCCTAATCTCAACCATGTCAGAGATATAATCATTTAAAAAAATCATCATTATACGATTATTTTAATTAATTTAAATATTTTATTGATTCTATATTATGTATTGAATACAAAAAAAATTAGAGGTCTTCGAATTTAGAGCGGCTAGACAATTTTTTGTCACATGATTTAGGGCCTGAAGCAAAGATGTAGATTAATAATGGAACAAATTTCAAAAAATAATATTTTCCGTAACAGTGCAGAATTTCCACATATTCCTTGAACATTTTAGACTCGTAGTTTTGTCAGGTCTACAAGACTCCAAGAGATCCAAGTTCGAATCCCGGTAGCGCAAAAACAATATTTTTCGACAAAATTGATTTTATATGTATAATATTTATAATTAATACATTAAATTAGTATTTAAATATATTTTTTCCTTTCTTTATTTTTTTTATTAAGTACATAAGTAACGTATGCTTTTTGCGAATAAAAATTTTAATTTAAAAAAAATCCAGACTCCGTACTCCCGGAGCTCAAAGTTTATCGCTGATTTTTCCTCAAATCCAGGTTCAACAAAAATCAAAACATGATAAGCTCCGGTGCCCTATACTGTATAAGAGTGCAGAGTGATTTTAATATAGTGTAGGTGAGAAGAAAGAAAGTGTAAAAAGTGCGATGCGACAGTATGGGATATGAAACACTTAAGGGATATGTGCTGCACCGCGGCGTCATATTGGTGAACACCAGGGATGTGCATTGCGTACAACCAAAAAGCAGTTAATAATTATAATTATTGCAGTATTTTTGATAATAAATTTGCGCTACGTGTTTGTGATATATTAAGTCAACTTGAAAACAATTCAAAGTTCACGTGTAAATGTGTAAGCTAGAACCATAGAACGAAAGAATTTTAAAATAAAAAAAAACTTATCACCTGTGCATTTCGCACAATTTTTCGAAAAATTATTTCCTAAACGTATACGAATTAAATGCAATCAATACTTACGTATCTCGATGACGACGCTAGATATCTCTGGAATTGTGTTGCAAAATATTTCATCTTTTCATCACAAATCTGTATTTGGAGAAGACTTCAATGTACGCGTTATGAACGTGATCATTAAAAGATTTAGATTTTTTATTTTTGTTTTCCTTGATTATTAATCCTGAATTACATTTAAAAGTGTTTTATCGTTTTATTCATTTATTCGTCCACCTTTAACTTATTGAGTCAGTCTACATTTCCCCGTTCGAAAAAAACAAAAAATTTATGCACCGTGTACGAGTAGTAATTTGATAAACATATTTATATTTTTTTAATGAAGTCACATATTTGTTGTGAAGTTGAAATTTCAGAACAAAGTTCTGCGACGTGTTTTTAATACAAATTAAATGAATAAAAAAAAAGGAATAATAGCAGGCGCGGTCATTTCATACATGCTTTGGATGCATCGCACCCCTTGTGTTCTAAAGTCATAAAGCTTTGGACATTTTGTTTGTGGCCGAAACAAGCGAGTCAAAATATATACACATTCTCAACGCTCGAACTCTACAACTAAACACACAGATACTAGCAACAGTGGATTCTATCATTCGTTCCGTATCCATAAAGTTTGAAAGTATTCGCGTGCGCCTGTCAAGGTCTTCGAATACTGTATACGCATTCGTTAACAGAATCCAATGTACAAAAACCACTTTAATACTTATGGGTATAACGCACAGAATAATATACATATTACGAAGCGAGCGGATTGTTTTGAAGAATTTGTTAGTGTGACGCATTTTTGACAGTTTGTCTTGAATACTTGAAGCCGAATTATTGAAACATTGAATATCTTTCGATTATCTATTTAATTCGTGATTTTAATAAAATAAAAAATGGATTTATAGAATTAATTTAATAGATTACTTTTGTTAGTAGTTGTTCGTGAGCTAGTCTATAGATTTGTATATATGATAATAGGTACAAACTTATTATCCAGCATCCCTTCTACAAAAATTCGTCGACCGCCACTGAATAATAGATGTATCAATTATAAAGAGCTACAGAATATAATATCAAAATTTGTTGAAAATGTAATTATAAAGGAGAACACATTCTTATTGTGAATTTGTAGTTATTCAAAACATAGGTCTGTGATAGTCAATTTAATCGAATCGGGATTCGAACCTGGATCTCTTTTCCAATCCGGGAACGTGCATTACCAACTATGCTACAGCGATAGTATTTTTGTCGACAAATATTCGAACCCATATGTTACACTTTGGATACTTACGGGATTGGAAAAGAGATCCAGGTTCGAATCCTGGTAGCACAACAACAATATTTTTCGATATAATTGATTTTATATATATATATATCTTTATAATTAATATATTAAATTAGTACTTAAAATGTAATTGCTTGACATAGCGGAATTGGTTAACAAGTTTCATTAGATATAAAAAGGTCCAGGTTCGAATCCCGGTAGCAACCAAATATATTTTCGGTAAATAGATTTTTTTATATATCCTTCTAGTTGATTAATTTAATTTGAATTACATTTATATATGGACAAATAATTCAATAGTTTTGTGAGAAAAAGTTTTATGGGACACTCCCAATAGATTGTTTGGATAAATTTATACATATAAAGTTATCTTTATATATTATATTAACCTCTGTCAGATGAGACACGGCTCGTAATGCACCTTCATTTATCTCGGTCCTGTGTCGCCCTCATAGCTGACGATAAGGTCTCTCCAGCCAAATCCACTGTTGCAATACTTTTTCAGTATTTTTATACATTGTACAGATTAAATAAATGCAATGTGAATTAATGTTTTGCTCAATTACATTCAAAGCAAACTGTAAAATAATAGCGGACTATTAAAGTAATTACCTTAAAGAAGAATGTAAATGGTTCTCACATAAGAGAGATTACATTTATTGCGGGGCTCGCCGGACGACAGATGTGCAGCTTCCTGGTTGCTGAAGATTCTTCAATACCGTGGTGTGCATCATAATCTCGTATCTGTCCGAGAAAACGTTCTGATTGCGCATTAAATCGAAGTTACGCAGGTGAATAATAAACACTTTGCCCTCATTAAAGAAATTACTTAATTCGATAATTACTGACTTAATTCGCTAAGCGTTTCGATCATTTTGAAATCTCCGAGAAATGTTTTAATTTCGACTGAGAAGTGTTCGATTATTTTGCACAGAAAAAAATAGGCATAATTTGTATAAACCGGGCACCTATTTTGATAATAGGACGAACATTAATAGAGAACTAGCAGAAAAACAATCGGCGACAGTGGCTGCCTTGCGGTCGATAGTGGCTGCTGCGCGGTCAGGGTTTAAAGTTACACGTATAATACAGTAGTAGTTGATAGTTTAATATAATATAATAGTAGTTGATAGTTTCATGAACTATTTTTTATTTGCGTTATTTTTAAGAAATTTAATGAAAAACTACACAAATAGAATGGATAAATAATAATCGAAAATAAACGGCTTTGAAATTTTCTTAACCCTTCGCAAACCATGCAGTAACACAGGTTTACCATCATAATTAAACCTATAATATTTCGGTAAATACATGCATAAAATTCATATTTTATTACCGCTTAGGAATGACTAGTGAAAAATTAATTATGAAAAGGGAATCGTACAAAAACAATTATTTTTTTCCATTTAATCCATTGTAAAATTAATACGTTGGTAAATATACAATTTGTGATATGAAAGACAGAGATCACACACTATTTTGACAGTGAAAACAACAACAAACGTACAAATATAATTGTCTCTTTCTCACTAATTAAACGAAGAGAGATAAGGACATATTATATAAGACTTAATGAATGCTCTAAATTATGTTATTAATCATTTTTTCAAAATTGAATGCTCAATATTTAGAGGAAATTTGTGGCATTAAGGCCATTCAAGCTAATAAAAATATTTTTTCTAACTGTTATTTACGGTAACACGAGTTGATACCATGGCTGCGTTCGGGAATTTTATATCGTGGTATGGTAAAGGTTAAAGAAACTAATATATCCGTTAGTAAAAATTATACCGTTGCAGAGTTTCATAAAAATATGAAGAAATATGAACCACACGTTGGAATTTGCTCGCAATGTCTTGAATACTTTTCGATGTTCCGAAGACGCTTTTAATAACTCTTACATAATATGAACATATATTATATCGAAACATAATCGTGATAGATATTAAAATTGTATTTATATTTTGAAAGAATTTAGCAAGAGTTTAACTATCTTATACGTAGTACATGTTAGTAAATTAACATATCTCGCAAAATGTATGAATTAGAACAAATTAAGGATATCATAATTGAAGCAACATGAGGGGACATTGATGTAGCAAACTTCAACTACCACACAAACGCAGTTCCATCAATGTATTTCACACCATGATAATTGGTAATCTCTGTCAGGGAACGGTACCCAGAGAAGGTATTTATAGCACAAGTTGTTTATACTCTGCGTCATGTTCATGCATGGCTCCGAGTTTCTGTTCAAAGCTTTCGCCCCAAGTCTTAAGTCTCAATTTTAAATGTTAAAGCAATTATCTTTTTCCAAAAAAAAAAAATACTCAGTACTTTGTCACGTTGAATTTATATGAGTTTTAAAATTACAGGGTCCCGTTCAAATGTATACATTACGTGGTAAGCTGTAACTATTAAAAATAATGTTAAACCTACCATCATTTGAAAATTGTTTGTAAAATATTTTAAATCAAATTTTTATAGTGATCCCGGTAAACCAAATATAGATTTTAAATATGAATTAAATATATTAATTAGAAAGATATACATATAAAATCAATTCTATCGAAAAATTTTATTGTTGCGCCACCGAGATTCGAACCTGGATCTCTTTCCTAACCGGGGAAGGTGCATTATCGAACTATGCTACAGCGACATTACTTTTAGCGACAAATTTTCGAACCTATATGTTACCTTTTTGATATTAATACATTTAATCGTTCCATTATTTGTAAGAGCCATCTACCTTATTTTTACAGAATCGTAAATACCTTTGAGTAATTTGATAGCAGACACCAGAATTATCAATTTGTTTTTATTAAATTTTAGACACACTAATACAACTTTATTATTAGGAGAACACATTTTTATTGTGAAGTAGTAATTATTCAGAACATAGGTCTGTGATATTTTAAATATGAATGAAATATCACAGACCTATGTTCTGAATAATTACAACTTCACAATATTAATGTGTTATCCGAAAAATATAGAAAATTATTAGATTGATAATGCCCTTACAAGGCGAAACGCCTCTCAAATAAATTAAACGAGTAGAATAAAAAAAATAAGTGTTTTATTTTCACATATATGATTATTATACCTCGGAAACAGTAAACAATCCATTTAAATAAATAAATACATTTTTTAAAGCAAACATGAACTTGATTGAGATATTCTCATTTGCTAAGAATAATAGTTGGAAATTGTTACACCGACAAGGATAAATACTATTGTCAAATACAAGAATAAATACTATTTTCAAATACAGAATAAATACTATTTTCAAATACAGAATAAATACTATTGTCAAATACAAGAATAAATACTATTGTCAAATACAAGAATAAATACAATTTTCAAATACAAGAATAAATACTATTTTCAAATACAAGAATAAATACTATTGTCAAATACAAGAATAAATATTATTGTCAAATATAAGAATAAATACTATTGTCAAATACAAGAATAAATACTATTGTCAAATACAAGAATAAATACTATTGTCAAATACAAGAATAAGAAAGTTTGAGGTGTGCGTTACGTTAAAAGGTTATGACACGCAAATATATGTTTGGTATTATTATCGAATGATTGCCTCACCGATGTGATAGGGCAATAATTGTAGCTTGAGGAATAATTATAATAATAAATAGCCAACTGGCCATTATTGGGCGTGGTTTTTTTCGCCACCTCGTGAGCTGGTGTTTTTAAGGCAGATTTGTTTGTGAAATCCGATTTAACTATGAATCGCGTGACTTACCGGTGACCGGTGACTTTCACTATTCATGGAAGGTAGAAGTGTAACATTTATGAGAGGTGATAGCCGTCGTAATCTTGTGTTACGAGTGAATGTGCTAATCAAATTAATTTCCAGGTCTTTCTTATTTCGCAGTGAGATCGTTTCGACAATTTTATGTTCGTTTTAATCTGGTAGCTAATGTGATTAACGCACTTCGTGCAGTAGTTTGACAGGCTCGTTAGACCGTCCGATCCTGCCAATGGACGTGGAAGTTGTTTAATTAACACTACATGAAAGCTTCGATGTAATTTCGATGTATTTTATTCATGCCTACTCATATATATATATATATATATATATATATATATATATATATTCTACTCGTTTAATTTATTTGAGAGGCGTTTCGCCTTGTAAGGGCATTATCAATCTAATAATTTTAACTCGATAATTTGTATTTACAACTATAATGGAAGATAGCTATACAATTTATTTACATGAGCTAAAAACATTATTCATTGGAATCTATTATAGTTATAAATACAAATTGTTGAGTTAAGATACTTTGCAGTGCCAAAAATGAATACCAAATTCGGTCAATGAACTTTCTTGTTTTGTGCACCGCGGATATTTAACAAATTGCAACTAGACTTTAAAGAGTCTAAGGTGATATATATATATATATATATATATATATATATATATATATATATATATATATATATATATATATATTTAATTTATTATGGATTCATAGTGAAATCTTGAAGTAGTAGTAGTAGTTAATGTGTAATATTATTTTTGAGTTTTTCATAAAATGATAGACAAAATTGTACCTCATTGTGCATTAATTGATGCATTTTTGCTCATATTGATCGTTTAGTACTCTGTATATCGTTCATTTTGTCATGGTCTTCGGCTTAAGTATAAGACTGACTGTTTTTGAAGTTATTCAATCGTATGTACGTATTTTTGAGATTTCACGAACAAAGGCAGCCCCGTAACTCAAAATAATGAAGTTTGTCACTTGTCCGTATTATAGTATCAACCATTTTCACGAAAATATTACCCCGCTATAAAGAAAAGTTGTCTTTGAATAATTTTAGGATTAGTCCAGGAATCCAAACATATAAGATACTGTAGTTAATTAAGAAATATATCTCTGCAGTATTTAACTGTAATGATAATGGATATATAATATCAGTATATATGTACTTGTTGACTTTATTTTCGTATTCATTTTTAATTTTTTTTAAATAATAATTATTATTGAGATCTCACTGTAACTGCTAGCAATTGGAAATCTATTTAAACCGCAGATATTTTAATGTACTCGTAAAACATCGTGAAATAACGCTTTCATTGTACGTACATTTGAATATAAACTGATGCATTACATTGGAAGAAACAGCCAATTACAAAAAAAAAAAAATGAGATGGATGTGTTACCGTTTTATTCTGAAGGACAATTTTTAACCACTTCAAATTATTTCTGGATATTTGATATTATTATGATCTTTGTAATTTTGACCTAAAAATACTGCCATTTAAAAATGTATCGAAAAATAACATATTTATTAGTTACGATACAATTACGTATAAAACATTGATTTGTATGTTTTGATACGCATATGAATATGTGTTTTTTACATATAATATCTATCAACTACTTCAATAAAATAAACGATCAAGTTTAGTATGTCCGACAATATTTTATACTTAAAAATCGCTAATAATGATTAATTCATTATAAATAGCACACCTTCTTGAATTTATAATATTTAGCTTTTCGAAAATCGTTTCATAAATTGAATTTTTACCTGTATTAAGAAGGGTGATGTAATTTTTACCTGTGTTACGTTAATCATTATTATTGCCTATTTACGATTAATCTAAAGTCACTTTTCACTTGATTGTATGCTATTATTGACTCGTGAGGATATAATTGTGTGATATGAGTTGTCGAGTTACTTAGATGGGGCAACTGAAGTTTGTAGGTTATGCGATTCGGATCAAAAGCTTTTGTGCACGGTGATAGCGAAGGCCCTAACTCTCTTCTAGTCTCACGCGTGTTGGTGCATGTCGCAGTGTATATGAATGTGCATGCGAGTATGCGAGTGTGTCTAGAGTAAGGCATTTAAATAAAACAGAACTTACAAAATTTGACGTTTATTGCGGGATGATTTACAATGGCAGGCACGAAAGTTAATTGCGTGAATAAAGTTGAAGACTGGAGTGGCTCGCTTGAGGTGTTGACGAAAAAAATATCTGCGGAGAAATGGTTGGGTAGCTTTTAGGACTCGTCCGACACGATGTATTGGCATCCGCTATTGGTCGGTGCGTTTCAGCACTATATGCCTGTCGGGTGATCTGTTGGTGGCCATGTCTGTAGGGCACGAGCAGGACAGGTATGGTGGTAAACTGTTATTGTGACTGTGATTTTGTTCGATTGTAACGACGATCGGTAAGTCAGATTTGACTGTTGAAGGTTCAGGTTTTAGTCTATCTGTGATCGCTGGAAGAATTACGAATGATCAGTTACCAATCGTCACATTCACAATGGTGATTTAAATAACGGTCTAACCATCACTATTCCACAGCTCCCTGTCTCTTGCGTTTTGCTTCAAACTTTGCCCAACAACTTGCACGACGTTATCTGACCATCGCATCGTGGGACGCGTGAAATACTTGTATACACATATATAACAGCACTCGCATTGATGGGAGTATTTATTTTACACACATGTTTATCAACATTGCGTGTGCAGTTATGAAATAGTATCTTCTATAATTATTTTGATTTTTCAGAGTCCGTTAAAATGGCGTGAGGAATTTGAACCGGGTCAACAGTGATTTATAGAAATAGATAAACAATTTAGGCTGGCTAATGATCGCTTCTCGCATTCACTTTTGCATGATTCAATTAATAATTAACAAATATCACAATTGGTTTAATACAATGCGGTGTACAATGAAAAATAATTTCATGTGTATTCTCAATTACAACTATTAATTTATAGATTTAAGGGATCGAAGGATTAATAATAATTGTTTTTAAACATCTTTAATTTTAAATACTAATGAAATGTATTAATTAGAAAAATATACATATAAAAGCAATATTATCGAAAAATATTGTGGTTGCGCTACCGGGATTCGAACCTGGATCTCATTCCAAACTGGGGAAGGTGTATTATCCAACTATGTTACAGTGACGGTACTTTTGACGATAAGTTTTCAAACACTTTTTTCAAATTAATATATCTATCGTTCCACCTTCCACAATATTTTTCAATAGAATTGATTTTATATGTATATCTTTCTAATTAATACATTTAATTAGTATTTAAAATATTACAGACCTATGTTCTGAATAATTTCTATTTCACAATAAGAATGTGTTCTCATTAATAACCTTTAATTTTTATCCCTTTCAAATTAGCATACAATGCATCACTATATTGGGGCCCATGTTAGATACCTACATTTAGCATTGATTTTTTCTCCAGCGTTAATATAATAAAAAAATTAACGCAATTATATTTCAAACTTATTAGAGACAAGATAACCTATTTAATCTTATTATTTAATGAATACAATTTCGCATCTATCTACTATATGTAGCTTATTTGTACATGTACGGCAGGCCCTTTTAGTTTGTATTGGGGTTCAAGTTTTTAGTTACGCCACTGCTATTCGCGATGTCACAATTGCGACAGTGAACTCTTATAGATTGATTCAGAAAAAAAAATAAAAAAAATTATACGAGTTTTCTAAGAAATATTAAAATGTACATTATCTAATTATCTATATCTTATTTTAAGGCATGCAACTTTTAACTGATGCAAACATTTTTGAGAGATGCGTACATGGAATACATATCAAAAAAATATTATAATTATTTTTAAATAAGCTAAGCGCTTGTGCTATGAAAATTTGGTATGAATATTTAAGATATACGAATGTGCCTACATTTAATACTATATAAATACATCGGAATCATCTTTAGCCATCAACCGAACGAATGTATTCCTGGTAACTAAAATTCAAAAATAATAATTTGATCTCCGTACATAGTGGATCAAGCTGTATACATGATTTACAGGAGCATTAATTTAAAAAAAAATATATACATATAGAATTAAATTTATATAAACTATGTAATAATATTTTTAATATTTACTTAAAACTTGACTATGTGGTTTTGATTAATTTTAATATAAATTATTTAAAACTTTGATTTTAAGAGATGGCACTTTAATGTAAAGTATTCGAATCTTTTTGCAAAAACTACGTACTTTTAGTAATTTTTATTATGAAAGATCCATTCAATCTTAAAGCATTTCTTTAAAAAATAATGTCTAAATATATTGTAATTATCACAAAAAAATAATAATGGCGGAACCCTATTTATGTTAGGTATCTACTAGATTTCTTTTTAAATAATTATTATTCTATTAATTATTTAAAAAGAAATAGAATTTTAAAAACACGCGAATATTTTGACATATATGGTTTTAGTTAGTGTATTTAACATTTTGCTGAAGAAAATTGCACTTTATGAAATCGGATGGTGTAGTTACATTAAATTTAACTCATAAAGTGATTAAAAACAAAGTTTTAAATAATTTATACTAAAAATAAATAATACTTATTAAATGTTAATATTAATAAAATTATATTATTTTTCCTTGCATATACATGAAGAATGTTGATAAAAGCAGTTGAACTATTTTGAGTTTATATTCTTGAGATATAATGGTTTCGAAATAATAATATTCTGCGATTCAGAGATATTTAATTTATTTGTCAAAATCGTATATGCATCTTTAGAACATGTACATATAAAGTTATTTATCGTCTCTAGTATTATTCTCACACATCAGTCCCGTCTTTTCTCGCAGGTATATGATTTCTCCATTCACCGTATCAATCTGAATTCTTACCCATTGTATTATAGTAATGATGTATTGAGCAAGAACGTTAATTACTTGTCTTGACGGAGTGCTTTGCTTGACCACAATACTCGGTACTCTCTCTCAGTTGATGTGGGCATCGCAGTCTTTAGGTCTTCTCCTACAGCTTGACTACTTGTCTTCACTCTTCGCTATCCTGGGCTTTGTTTAGTGCGACGTGTAGCGAGGCTCCAGTCATTTCTCGTTCTTGTCCTGACCATCTTGTTGAGAGGTGTGTGAGATTAGAATGGACACCAGGGAGGATTTTCTCTCGGGATTGGACGTGGCAGGTCATAGTCTGGCTTGGAACGATGACTTTATGAGGAACAAAAATAATTTTGAATTTTTTCGGGAGTTTGTGAGTGTGTGGGTGTCTCTTTGGAAGATTTTGAGACAATCAGGTGTTTATAAAGAGGATGAGTGTCATTCGAATTTCCCTTTCTTGCTCGAAAATTAACCTTACGTTTAATATCTGCCGGTTCTGGCTTCCCTTTGCCGGAGGGAACCTTTTTTGTTTTTGTGTATTGTATTTTTTCCCTTTAAGAGGTGTATGAAGATATTGGGAACCGCTGTTTGCTGTCCCTCTCAGTGCCTCTATTTTTGTGTCTATATTTTACATATTGTTCTGTGTGCATTTATGTTATTTTATTGAATACATGTTTTTTTACTGCATTGTACGGACAGCGAATGGTCTTTGGTTGGCAGTCATGCTTTGTTGCATTGCCACTATGCGGCATTGCGGCATAGTATGGTTGCCAAGTAGTGTTAAAAATGTCAACTTGGCGGTGAATGTGATGTACCGATATGCTCATAAATCGGTCCTGGGTAGGCGGTGGGTCACCACTCATTGACCATCTTGCTGCAGATTGCTCTCTTGCTTTTCGTCTTTGTATATTTCCATTGATCAGTAATTCTGTTGATATATTTTTACGCCAGTTGTGAAAAACCTTTCTTGAGTAAGGAGTTCCAAAAGAATGGAGATATTCGTTCGTTTTGCTGAGTATACCGTTGCCTTTTTTTTGTCATTTTCATGTTCCACGTTTTAATTCCATACAGTGCTGTAAGCAATACCGTGGTTTTAAATAGTCGTATTTGAATGTTTCTAGGAATGAAGCGGTTTTCCAAAATTTGATCAGTTTCAGATATCCAGAGTTGGCCATACCAAGTATGTATGAAACATCAGTTTCGCATCCTCTATTGCTTGAGACGAGAACTCCCAGGTAGATAAAATCACTGACCTCTTCGTAGTCATTAAGAATATTAGTTAATACTCCGTATGCATCAATCAAGATTCAGCTGATTCAACAAATTTTCACACGACCATTCTCACTTCAAGCTCCGAGCAGGTATTTGCTGTTCAAGATGCCGTGTGTTGTGAATCGTAGACATGTGTAGGTATATTCTCTTGATGGTGAATGTCGGCGATGAGTCCAAAACGGGTGAAGGTGATCGGCAATTACTGCGGCCGGTACCTTCTGTATCAGGATATCGGGCCATCGAAACTAATCTTGAGGCAACCACTGCAGAGCCGCACTATCTGCGTCACTATCACACTGTCATATTATAATAATGAAAATAAATACCAGCCTAAATATGTTTTTTTTTATTCTTACTACTGAGAATGTTACCGATTATGGTGCGCGTGTGTATTGTGTTTACGGGTACGATTTACAAAGATTGATGAGTCGGATGGTCTAGTAGCTCTCCGTACAAAATACAATAGACAACAAATGTGTTTAGACAAGGGGTTTGGAAAACGCGATATAAAAAGGGTGGAAGGAATTTGGGAGAAGAATAGGAACAGGGAAAAAAACAGGAGGAAGAACCAACTAGAACCAGGAAGAAGCATGACCCGCCTGAAAGTTGCTCCTTTATGAAATCTAGATTTTGTTTTTCCACAGGTGCCACAAATTTTCTGGCTTTAGAACATATACTACGTTATTTCGCACGAAGTACTCTTGAATACACACTTCAGTGATAGCGCGAAGTGTCATACGAGCACCATGTACAGGTTTCAGCACGCAAAGTGAAAAACCGAACACATCAACTGTACACTATCAGCCTCATACAGCAGTATGATAATTCACACGCTGTTCACAGCCTAATGTACCGAAATTGGTCCAAATCTATAGAGAATACCACAGAAAAAGGTCGTGTTCTGGATATAGGGAAAGAGGTAATAGGAGTTAATAAACAGAAACCATTATATTTATGTTCACATACGTGCAAGACGGCGATCGGAGATCCATAGGACCTTGTTATAATGATCGAAGAAAATGAGTTGATGAATGTTGAGAGAAAGATGAAAGATGCAGAATGAACACATAAGTAAAAGTGCTTTTATTTATTTGAGAAAGTTATAAATGATTAAAAAATCTATGCTACAGGTTAAAGGTATAATATATGCGTAGTTACCTGAAAAAAAAAAATTAACATTCGCATTTGATTTGTAACTTACTTTAGAAATAACTATTTTAGCCTTGCATACAAAATTACACAAGTGTGCCAGGGAATACACATTTTTTATAAAATCGGCGCAGAATGTTCGTTTTTAAGGCGTTCTTTTATTGACTGAGTATGTGGTACTGTCATTAAATCATTATATTGTAAATATTCCAATAATATATATTTGTAAATAATGACTGTTCCATACATATTTCGATCGGGCCGGGCCAGTCCCACAGCCCTCCGGTCCTGCACACGACAATTTAATTGCAACGGTTGTAATTACGTTATTTAAAGCTAGAAGGTATTCCTTGAAGATTAGGCCCGTGCTTCATTAACCCGTCATGGCTGACCTTAACAGCATTCTAATAAACCACGATCTAGAGCACTTGAGATTTCGGTTGAGAACTCTACAACGCATAGCAACGGTAGTACTCGTGAACGCTAATTAAACTTTCAAATATCTTAAGTGTCTTAAGCCAGAGAAAGATCGTATTTTATAATCTATATCTATAAAACTCAATGCCTGTCTGCCTGTCTTTTATCGACAAACTCATAAACTGACTGATTTCAATCAAACTCAATACGACGCTGCGCAAAACATAAGTACCACCCTAACCCGTTTCCAATCATGAATCAATAAATGTGTGTTATTTTATATTTAATGCTATTCAAAATCTTGCATAATCACTTTTAGGATCATGCGCAAAACATAAACACTATCTGAATATTTAATATTGCATTTGTGATAGATACATATAATTTTTGAGTAGGTGTTTTTTATTAAATTTATTTTATACTTTACATATATTGTAAACGTGTTACAGTGGATGTGTATTACCAGTGAGAATATATTTTCACTGACGTTAGAGTGAAATCAGATCCGAATACGTTTCCACCAGTGAAAATATATTTCTACTGGTGGAAATATAACTTCACTAGCAGGTTTTAGCAAATATATATTCTACCCTAACCTATAATTGAACCTAACCTAACCTATGTGTTGAAAAGGAAATAAAAATGGCTGAGATTATAAACACGGTAGTTTATGCAGTAAATAATTTCATTTAATATATATGAAAATACTATAAGCGAATAAAAGTGACATTTGTAAACGCCACCCACGCCACCAAACTATTTGTTGTCATGCTGTAGGGCGACACATCGACACTTAAGGCCAAATACTCCCGCGCGGCGTATTCTCGCTTGTCATTGAATACAAACTCACTAAATGTAACCGGTGAATTTGTATCTTCATTGTTAGATATACATCCACTGACCGGCTTAGCGAAAATATACTTTCACCAGTGAAAATATATTCTCACTGGTAATACAGATTCACTGTAACATATACATAACATAATTAATTATATTTTACTTTTAAAATTAGCAATATTAACTTGGTGGTTAAAATTCATATTTTTTATTTATTATCTTAGTTTATCTCAATTGTGGTTAATAAAACTAAGATAATAAATAAAAAATATAATTATATTTTATTTATTTTTTACAGAAAATTACCCAACTCAATAGAGAAATCAATTTTCGTGTTTGAATTGGGGAGTATTTAAGTTTTAAAATAATGTAAAGATAGGTATAGAAGTAAGATATAAATATAGAATTAAATTATTAAATACATACACATAAACATAATCAAATTAGAACTTGAAATTGCTGTCGGAGTTTTTTAATATTTGTTTGCTTTGCAATTTGAAGGCTTTATAATTTTTTTCTGTTTCGATTTTACAAGGGAGGGTATTAAAATTTTTTATACCTTGATAGTCGCAATGGTGTTGAGAAGCACTAGTTTTAAATTTGCTGATTTCTGAGTTTCCACGCAATCTTGGTCGGTTACTTATTTTTGTGGAAATTGTCGAATTGAAACGGTCTTTGTGAATTTGTAGCAGTACGTTCTTTTTGAAGATTTTATTTAAACTGAGAACCTTCAGAGAGACAAATAGTTGTGAAGTTGGAAATATTGATGGTTTTCGAAGGATGACTTTCAAAACTAGCCTCTGAACCTTTAACACAAGTAAGAGGTTAGTCTTGAAAATCACCCCCCCCCCCAACCGATTATACCGTATTGTAAGATAGATTGGGCAAAAGAATAGTAAATTTTTTGAATCATACTAGATGATAGGATATTTCTCAATCTAATGAATATGTAAATAAGTTTTCTTACTCTGGTGGCCAGATTTTGTATTTGTTCGTTCCATTTTAATTGTCTGTCTACCATAATATTTTAAACTATTTTTGCTTTAGATCGATAAACATTTGGCGCATTTACCATTTTATTATTATGATCGGGCGTGAAAAACTTGGAAAATTAGCGGTAAAATTCGGTATGCATCAGCTTATTCTACTCTGCTTATAGAAAATATAATAGATATCGAATGATAGCTCGCTCCACACGCAACTTTGTACTTACGCGAGATTCGAGCTAGATAAAAAGTATTAGGGTGTATCTCAAGTACGGTATTACTCTGTTGAGGAAAGTGCGGCACAGCGGACACTGACACGCAAGACGTACATGTAAAAAAATAAATACATCTGTCAAATTACAGTTAGTTGTTTTTCACCAGTTTTCACCGCACATAGGTATGTGCAGGAAAAACTGTCTAATGTGCGCACATTTTTTACGCAGATTTAGAATTGTCGTTGTGATGCAAGTTGCGGTCTTAAATTTTAAATCAACACTGGCCAAAGAAATATAAAAATAGTTTTAAAAGTATTCGAAAACATCCGAATAGATGAAGAATGACTCCTTTTACTCGGGCGATTTGTTTTAAACGATAAGAAAACTGACCGCTCCAAGCTCTCTGCTGCAGAACGTAAACGATGAAATTCAGAAACCGGTTTGTACGCTGCGAAGATGCGCGGAAATGGTTTTCCCCACCGCGACCACGGTGGCGATCAGTACCGAGCCGATCAATCAAAAGGTCGTTGTAACATCTGCGCGAGTAAGATGCTCATCGGTCTTTCTCTCGTGTGGTTTGGTTTTGCGAGTCGCATCTCAATACTGAAAGCTAGGTAAATTGTGCAATGTGTTATATGAAGAAGATTTAATAAGACACGCTGGTTTCCTTTCATCTTTCTATAATTTCACTGCACAGGCAGCCGCTTCCATAACAGTGGCCGTAAATAAAAAGCTATTTGGTATTCTATATTAGTAGGCGGAAGTACTCGTATATATATTTCAATAAATAAACACAGGTAAAATGACACTTTGTTTGAAGCGTCATACTGTTGTTGAAAGTAGACAATAGAATAATAGAAATAATTTTTAACATGCTTATCATAACTTCCAGAAGTAAACACTGCATTAATGATGACTCTTTTAGCTAAACTCTTTCTCATAAAAAATTGATTTTAAATATATTAATTAGAAAGATATACATATAAAATCAATTTTATCGAAAATATTGTTATTTATATTTTTTATTTATTATCTTAGTTTTATTAACCACAATTGAGTTTAAAAAACATCTACCGGTTTCGGAAAACACTTTTCCTTCTTCAGGATGTCATAACTAACTATGTTAGGTTAGGTTGTCAGGTGTTCAGGATGTCATAACTAACTATGTTAGTTATGACATCCTGAAGAAGGAAAAGTGTTTTCCGAAACCGGTAGATGTTTTTTAAACTCAATTGTGGTTAATAAAACTAAGATAATAAATAAAAAATATGAATCTTAACCACCAAGTTAATATTGCTAATTTTAAAAGGAAAATATTGTTGTTGCGCCACCGGAATTCGAACCTGGATCACTTTCCAAACTGGGGAAGGTGCATTATCCAACTATTCTACAGTGACGATAATTTTAGCGACAAATTTTCGAACCTATGATTTGATTTTATATGTATATATTTATAATTAATATATTTAATTCATATTTGAAATATCATAGAATATCTATGTTCTGAATAATTACAACTTCACAATGAGAATGTGTTCTAATAAAATATTGATTTCATTAAAATAAAATTTATTTCGTAAGTCAAGAATATAGAGATTTAATATTATTAAATTTAAAAAAAAAATAGAGATTTGTATACGGAACACATGTCACATAATTTTATTACTGTTTTTAAACTAACCTAAATGCTTATACTATGGAAATAGGATTCGTTTGCTGGTGTCCTGGAATGAGGCGCGAACCCCCGACCACTATACACTAGGTCAGCGTCTGAACCACTACACCAACAAGCTACTACATAATAATTAATTATCAGTAGTTAAAACCCTCAACTGCAAAATCACCATGCGAGTATCTTACCGCTAGAACAAAAAAGTACATCGATATAACTTTAATATTGAAAAAAATATTAAATCAAGAAATGATAACATATTTCTCTTATACAACTCTTAATAAAATATTATGAATATTACAAATTACCTGTGTTTTATACAATTATTTTCATAATGAGTGCAATTAACCTCTTTGTAGGGCATGGTCAGAATTTAATTTCGAATTTAATTTGCGGGTATATATGATATCATATTTTTAAACAGTGACAGTACTAGTTTTTTTTTAAAATAAAGATTTTGAAGAGCAGTACGGTAAATTATATGCTAATTTTAAAACTTTCAATAATATTTATAACCATTTATTATTTTAGCACGACTTGTCAAATACATTACTCAGACTGAAAAGCAGCGAGCCCTTCGTAGTCTATTCATAGTGGTGTTCCAGATTTGGCATCAACAGCACCTACTCTACAGCTTCGGAGACGGTAATGCTCACGCGAGTTTCGTAAGACTCGCTGTATCAGAATTTTGTCGTCGGAATGATGCACATACACGTTGGTGGGTGCCTATCAACGTATGTAAGCAGGATGCAGAAAATTTACAAAATACAATAAAATATTTTTAATAATCGTGTGTTGCGTACAGCTTCATCCTCGGTGTCACAACCGAGTGAAAATATAATATTCAGCTACTGAGCGCGGTTGCACCACACTTCTGGCATTGTTTCAACTCTTAAGTCGTGATAAAGATTATGCCAATTAATCATGCAAAGCTTGTTCGGCGGAACAACAATTTTGTTTTTTCTATTGTATTTTTTAAGTAGGTGTGGTATCTCCCAAACAACGGATTACCAGAGATAAAGTCGAGGATAAAATTCAGCCCGAGAAACGCAATTGTTATATTATGCACCACCGAAATGTTATTTAAAAAATGCTTAACTCACAGACTAGTAAATGAATAGACACGAAATGAAGTGTATATATCGCATACCTAGATCAAAACTAAGACAACTCAAAAAGTTATTTTTCAGTAGACTAAAAAATAATAACATTTTTATACATTTTTTGTTATTAAAGTTATGAAACTAAATAACATTTTAGGTCATAAACGTTTCCTAAAATGACATTATTCGAGAACTGAGGTTAGATTAGTTACATATTTTTCTTCTTTTAAACAGGCAATCCACTCTTCAAGAATGATTTGTGCCATAAATAAAGTTAAAACATTATTTCATAGAAAGAAGTACAACAATATTATAATTACAAGTTGATACCATTGTTGTTCAAGGAATTTGCTATTATTTAGATTAACTGTGGTGAGTTAAGGGAAAGAAGATGACACAAGTTAACCGGGAGTTGAAAATTACCATTGACGAGATTACTGTAAAAAAAACCAGTGATCCGCAATGGACAGGCAAAAAAGATATGGTCAAGGGTTTCATCCTGACATATTGGGGAGTCCATTATGTTCAATCTGAATAAATATAAGGCTACCTGGCAATGCTCAATTCTCATTCTAGAGATATTTGATATTGTTCTTTTGGAGACTTTCCTGTTGAAGAACCAAGGGGTACGGGGAGTAGATCTTTGGATTATTTTAAGCCGATTACCCTAGTGATTGTTTGGATCCATCCATTGTGCGGACCAGATAGAATTCGTACGTTTTTTTACCATATTAAGTCTGTCATACATCGGGATATGGAACTGATGGGGAAAAACTCCGGAAAGAGTAGCCTTCTTGGCTAGTTACGTACTCGTATATAATAAAGTATCCAAATACAATAATAACTCAAAATTCTTGTTTTTTTAAGTTGTCTTAGTTTTGATCTGAGTGTGCGATATGGAAGAGTTTGAAACATTATTTGTGAGGCGAGAAGCATTCTACCCATATGTATTTAACGAAACATAAATCCGATAGATTATGACACATTTATACATCGGTAAAAGTATTTACTCTTTGAAAATTAAATCTTTGTGTAAACAAGACGTATTTTTACAAGAACAAATATTATATTATCAGCGTTTAAATTTTCGTTCCAATCGAATCATATTTTAAAAAAATGTTGCGGAGCTCTTTCATTGCGTGAGTGGCACTGAAGTTAATTTTCCGTTATATCCTGTCTATTTATTTTGTGTTCTGTGCCTTAACTATTCAAATCATCTGCGATTGCATTAAAGTTTATTTTAACTATCGCGGAATTAATTTCATATCTTCACAACAAAACACTTTTGTTGGTTAGCATCTTTCCGTTTTTTGGGAAAATTTTTTCCACGTAATTAGCGCGCTATTTTACAAAGGGCAATAGCTGAAACAAAGAAATGGATGCTCTGTTTCCTGTGAGTGTGGTCTACATTTCACGCCGGTGTAGTTGGAGCCGCATTATTTCGGAAATCTGTGTGTTTTTCCGCCATTTAAACAATGCATTCGCATGGTGCGAAATGTAGCTTAATCGCCGTGTTTGCAAATAAACATTGCGGAGGAAAACGAAAGGGAAAATGAATATGGGCCATTAAACGTTCGGACTGATTATTTAATTCCGATTTAAATGTTTGATAACGGCAAGCAACTGTAGCGGCATTATATAATTTTATAAACGGGTATAGCCGTTACAGAATTCATTTCTCGGGTACCTCAAACGGTGTCGAATTATTATATGTCCGTGATTTTTTAAAATTTCTCAAAATATTACATACAAGTGTAAGTACCTACCTATATGGGTGCTGGTTTTTTTTCTAGAATCTAATACATTGATTTAGTTTTGATAAATTGTTAAGTATTTAAGAAATATAAAATTAAATAAATTGTGGTTTTGTGGCAGTTTGTGGTTAAAATTCATATAAACTTAGGTGCAAAGATTGTGCTGTATTTTATACAGGTAAAACGGGTAGAAATTTTAATATAAGAGTGAGGGAGCATTTAAGATGTTTGAACAATAGTGGGATTTCAGAATTTTCTAATCATTTGATGGAAAATGGTCATGGTTTTGATAAAAAAATGGGATTGTCATTTTTACATATAAAAGGTGTTGGTTACAAATTAAATAATTTGGAGTCGTAGAAATAAATAAAGCGTATAAAACTAATCAAAAAATTGTAAACAACCAACTAAATTTTACTGCGAGTCCCATTTTAAAATTTTTTCCTAAAAATTATTTGAGTAAATTTGTATTAAGTAACAATTTGAGTTAGATACTAAATTTATTTTTTAAATAATTGTTTTTTTTTTAAATAGATTCTGATAAAGAATAAATAATATATGTTTTTAGTTAGTCATGACATCCTGAAGAAGAAAATGGTATTTTTCGAAACCGGTAGATGTATTTAAACTCAATTAAGTGGTTAATAAAACAAAGATAATAAATAAAAAATGTAACTAAAATAATCATTTAAAAAAAAAAAAACTCCGTAAAATTCTAGCAGTTATAACCCGGGTTAGCGTTACCTTGTATGTGGCGTAACCCACGATTTTTGTTTAGCTATGGCTTATTCAGAAAAATTGCGAATTATTTATGAACAACTTCATGTTGAATTGCTCGTAGGCAATTTGTCAGCACGTAAGTTCGTTATCCATTTAAGTTGTCTGTTCAATCTGTATGACAATCAAACTGAACTAAATATTTTCTTATTGAATCTATATTGGCATCTTCACGTCTGTCAATTTTCTGCATTTTTCGAACAAATTGTGTTTAATACTGTTGTCTTCAAAAGGGATTAACCCTCACCGAAAACTGCGTGCAATGATACCTTCTATATATTTCCATATTTGATTTGCAAACTGCAAACAGACTAAAAGTTTTTTTCATGATCATCCAACCGAATCCAAAGTCATTGTGTCAACATATTTATAAACACAGCACAGATAAAAGTTATAGATTATAATTTATTATTTATCAAGCAAGAAAGTTTGCATTTTTGTGATATTAAATAAATTTATTTCTATTATGAGTGTCGTCCAGTGTAATTTTTAAAGCTAATTATATAAATGTATGTTTTAGAGCATTGTTAACGAAACATTTTAAATCCCTTGTCCGAATGAGAAATTGTAGATAAATTTCAATGGAAATTGAAAGCAGAGTACGGTACCGAACAATAAAAAGACTTGCCTTTTTTAAAGTAATAAATTCACAATTATATTTTATTATAAACTTAAATTGTCGAATTGTATTTGTAATGTAATAAACATTTATGATTTTATTTTGATACCTATTATATAGGTAATTAGTAAACATCGTCGGCAACAGCATAACCTAAGTTTGTGCCTACTGCACGCCACTGTTAATATGTAAATATTTGAAAAAGTATTCTCAGAATATTTTTGTTTTAAAATCTAGAGATTGCCCAATTTCAGATTATTAAAGAATTGCAATTTTTGAATAATTTTGTTTGAAGAAATTGGTTTGTTTAAAAAATGTATTTTTTTGAGATAAACCTAAAAAAATTAGATAACTTTTTATATTTAACACAGACAATAAAAGTCGCCGCATAAATAAATTACTAACAACAGATGGGTCTACATTACAACAGATGGGTCTATCTAAAGAGTCACTGCCATTTTGTTTTCATGGAAGATATTTACGTACCTTTGACACCAAAGTATTTTATTTCAAAAGGCAATCAAGAGGTTAACAGAGGTCAGACGAGAATACTAAAAGCTTCACAGCAAAGTTCATCCGAGCTAGTGCACCGTTTGTTTTTCAAACTGACATTTTCGAATCATGATTCAATAATTGGAATATAAATGAACTAGAGATACACATATACAGACAATGAAATCGAATACGCAAAACATAACCTACTTTAAAATATGAATTAAATAAATTAATTAGAAAGATATACATATAAAATCAATTTCATCGAAAAATATTGTTGTTGCGCTACCGGGATTCGAACCTGGATCTCTTTCCAAACCGAGGAAGGTGCATTATCCAACTATGCTACAACGACGATGTTTTTAGCGACAAATTTTCGAATCTATATGTTACCTTTTTGATATTAATACATTTAATCATTCCATTATTTGAAAGAGCCATCTACCTTATTTTTACGGAATCTCAAATACCTTTGAGTAATCTGATAGCAGACGCCAGAATTATCAATTAATTAATTAAATTTTGGACACATTGATAAAACTCTATTATTAGGAGAACCTTCTCCGGTTTGGAAAGAGATCCAGGTTCGAATACCGGTGGCGCAACAACAATATTTTACGATAAAATTGATTTTATATGTATATCTTTCGAATTAATATATTTAAAATATCACAGACCTATGTTCCGAGTAATTACAACTTTACAATAAGAATGTGTTCTCCTAATTACCCAATATATTTTTCATTATCAAAGAATTTTCGCCTCTGTTGCTTGGTTTCACCATCGATTATTGTTAATACTTTTAAAATTAGCAATATTAACTTTGTGGTAGTGGGTTTTCAGAATTTTCTAATCATTTGATAGAAAATGGTCACGGTTTTGATAAAAAATTAGGATTGTCAATTTTGCATATAAACGGTGTTGGTCACAAATGAAATATTATGGAATCGTTGGAGATAAATAAATCATGTAAAACTAATCAAAAAATTATAAACAACCAATTAAATTTAACTACGTGTCCCATTCTAAAATTTCTTCCTAAAAATTATTCGACTAAATTTGTATTAAGCAACAATTTGAGTTGGGTACTAAATTTATTTTTTAAATAATTGTTTTTTTTTTTTTTTTAAATAGATTCTGGTGAAGAAACAATGATATATATTTTTAGTTAGTGATGACACCCTGAAGAAGAAAATGGTATTTTTCGAAACCGGTAGATGTATTTAAACTCAATTCAGTGGTTAATAAAAAAAAAAAGATTATTTTTAAATTTGAGCTTACAGTGGCATGATATCGTAGCGGTATTTTCGCTATTCTAAAGTTTCTACAGTTCTTGGAGCATCTGTAATTAAGAGGCGGCAAGACACGATCCACGTGATTTTTTTTTTTGGAGACTCAATTCAAACCTTCTCATTAAAATCACCTTCAAATCTCCTTCAAATCTTCAATTCAAATCAGTCTTTCTAATCTATGTGCGCGAAATTTCAGCAATTCATGGTTTCAATCAATTTTATTATGAATGATCCATTCAATCTTGAAGCATTTTCTTAAAAAATAATGTCTAAATATATCGTAATTATTACCAAAAAAATATAGTGGTGGCACCCTATTAAATCTTTTTCGCGACAGAATTATATTATATTATACACTGAATCTCGAAATATTTCCATATAAAAACCATATTCACCTTTGTATTTATGTTATGATGACTGCCGAAAAAAATCTTTAATAAGATTAGACAAATATGGACCCAATATATGATCCAATCGGGTAGAGAGTAATCAGAAGCATGGCTATCCAACATTCTAACAATCATTATGCAGTGCCCACACTAATAATTCACTAGTTCTACAACACTCCCACTGCATTTTTATTAAAAATATGTTTTTTCTTTTATTTCTTTCGAATCTTTATTAAATAATACCACAACAGCATGAAAAAAACTGGCAACTTAAACACAGACTTCAGTATAGCAAAGTAGCCAGGACAACGCTGTATATATCAGAGGTACAGTCTGCTCTATCCCATATAATAAACTATGAGTATTTAATTGCAACATAGTTGTATCTTATGTTTATCATGTTACATTATATTATAATATATTCACCTCTGTTACAACAAAAATATGTGTATCACAAAAGTCTAAATAAATAAATATACGCATGAAGTATAATTAATTATTATTTTAAATACTATAAAATTTTCTAGGTACCCTTATAAATTTTAATTAAATAACTTAATGTTTTCATACTTTTTTGGATATAGTAATAATAGAGACCGATCGTGAATTTTGACCTTTTTGAAAACGATACATTTAATAACTCGTGCACTTCATGCATTCATTTGTGAAAAGCAACAATTGCTGTTTGAACCTTTAACTATTAATTTATGACATGGTTTTTACATGGAAATATTTCGAGATTCAGTGAACCAAAAATAATTCTATTGAGAAAAATATTAAATAGGGTACCGCCATTATATCTTCGTCTTCTCCTTCGGCGGTCTCTCATTACGAGGATGATGTCTGCCATGGTTATCAATTATGAGTACGAGTGTTGCTGAGGAGTCCTATTCTCGAACCGCACACCTTACCACGTGTTGTGCACGTGCATCTTCTGGGCAAGTGTTTCGCAGTGATCTTTTCTTTCCCTTTTCTCCATTTTTCGGTAATTGTGTTAGTCCTCTTCCATTTGCAAGTTTCTCCTGCGCTAAGTACTTTTTAACTCCATTGTCCGCGGCTTCTCAGTGTTCAGGATCCATGCCATACCTACTCAGATTCGCCTTCAGGATGTCTTCGAATCTTTTCCTCGGTTCACCCATTTTTTCTCTTTGATCATTCAATCTAGAGTTTAGAGACTCGCGGTCAACGTACTAATTCAGGCGCCCTTTAACACATAGATTAAAATAAACAGATGATAAATTAAAGATTCTTAATCAAATTATTTTAGGTAACATTAATATCAATATTTCCAAAAATGGTCATGGAACTCAAGTATAAGAATATAAAACAAACTTAACTGTGCACGGTTTCTTGTCGTATACGTATACAAGAATCGAAAAAAATTCTAGAACATGTTTAAACCACACATAGTATAAACCAGACAATAATCTACATTTGAAACCATATATACTAGATACAAAAATTGTTCATCAATCATTTCCCCCCTACAGGTTTATAAATAAATTCTACAAAAAAAAAAAAAAACAATAAACCCTGTACAAATCAAAAATACACTTACTAAAATAAATAAATAAACTATGTTAATTGACGCTATAAACACACCAAAATGGAATGATCTTTAGTTGATCGGTAATACTGCAAATTATTTTTTAGAGACGATCCACGAATACATTCAAAGGTTTTCAACTACAATGATTAGAAAACATAATACCTGTTACTTTTCATATTGTATTACTATAGACGTATGTATACATATATTTTTTGTTGTAAACAAATTCTTACATCTAGTATATATTGATCTTGTATTATATAAATGTTGATAGCCACCAGTGGCGGTCGATGACTTTTTGTAGAAGGGATGCCGGATAATAAGTTCATACCTACTATCAAATATACAAATATAACATATAATCGAGAGATATTTAACGTTTCAATTATTCGGCTTCAAGTAAGTATTCAAGCCAATGCGTCACGTAAACAAATTTCTCAAAACAATCCGCTCACTTCGTAATATGTAAAGTCATTTTTTATACGTTGAATGCTGTTAACGAATGCGTATACAGTATTCGAAGACCTTTACAGGCGGAACTGAATGCGCTTGTGCGGAAGTCGAATACTTTCAAACTTTGTGGATACAGAGTGATAGAATCCACTGTTGCTGGTATACTGTTGAGAATGTATATGTATTTAGACTTGCTCTGTAGTGTGTGTTATGACTAGTCTTTAAATGATAAAACGAATTTATTGGCAGCAGTGCAGTTTTCGGCTAGAAACAAAGCTCATTGACTTTAGAACACAAGGGATGCAGGGCATCCAAAGCATGCATCTTTCTTATTTGAGGTGCATAACTCTACTACTGTTTTTTTTTATTATCGAATGTATAAATAAATTTAAAAATCGTTTATGTGGTTTTCCGTCATATTTGATTTATATCGTGATCGTTAATCAGTCTAGCATTTAAACATTGGTTTTAGCCCTGATTTCACCGAGGTAGTTTGTGATGATGTGCGAATGTGCAAAATAAATAAAAAATACATAATTACAAGACAGATAACGCTGCCAGAATAAGGCCAAGGAATCTGTAGAAAGATAATAATCTCAAATAAGTCACTTTTAAAATTTACGTAATGGCATTGAAGATTTCTCCTAAATGTTCACATAATAGTGTTATTGTACAATGACCGGAGTTCATTGAAAAATTAATAAACTGATTTGCCTAGTCTATGCGGGTACCATTATTATTTGTAATAATTAGTGCATAAAGATCACTGATCACTGAGATTTCAAGTCTGCGGTGTCTTAATTCAATTATTTGTGTGGACTTTGTCTGGATTGATAATGAAGCGAAAATATTTATTTTTTAACTAATATGGACATTTTTAATGATTTTTTAACAAGAAATCAGCTCATAGACTTATTGGGCAACGAGATTTATTCCCGATGGATATACAATAAATTAAAAGGTTTTTCTGTTGAAAAATAACGATCGCCTTCAGAACAGTAGCTGCGATTGTACTGATAAGTCTGAATGAGATTTACTTACTTACTTTTCGTCACGCAGTTTCAGGCAGGGAGGATAAAGCGCCACACTCCTCTACTTTCGCCTCATCCACATTCATACATCTTCTCATACAAGCTCGCCGATTGTTGAGGCTTCTAACAGAACCATTCTCTATTATTTGGTTTACCTGGTCATGCCAAGTCTTCCGCGGACGTCCTCTATATCTGATGCCATCAACACTTACGTCATATATCTTTCTTACCATTTTCTACTCATTCATCCGTTCCGTATGACCAAACCACCTAAGCGATCTTTTCTTAATCTTACTCACTATACTAAGATCAGCTTTATCACTAGACTCTGTAGTTCTTGTTCATCATGCTCCCATCCTGCTCCAGTCTTTTTCACACTGTCTGCCTCTAGATCGCTTCTACTGGGGTATCCACTTGGTCTTGCTCTTTGGTGTCCTGTCATATGGAATTCTTTCAATATAGCTAATCTATCGCAGCCTTTGGGACCTACAGAGTCCAAATAAAATAAAAATAATCAAAATTAAGACAAGTATACATTTTTAATTTTGTGCTATATTTTATCAATTGAATTTTTTTTTCCTTTAATACACTCCCTATCTCTACATGTCATGACATGAATAATCGTTTAAATGTTTATTATCGTTTCATTTTATACTAAAATGGAACATAAATAATATTCCTAATTACTTTTTCAGAAAGTGACTACATACTTGTAGAATGTAAAAATATATCGAAAATATTTGTGTAGTTTTGTCACTAAATTGATATGCTAGGTTTAAATTTGTAAATATAATATTAAATGAAATACAAATCTGAATAATTATAAGCAGATTATAGTTAATAAAAAATTTAAGTATTAACGTAATAACATTTTTTAAATATATATTAGCATGTTTAAACAGAACAGATAAAATTTATTGCTCGTTAATTATGTGTAATTTATTACGGGCACAAAAACTAGTTTGAATAATTATTTACTTAAATAATATATTTTTTATCTACTTATAATCAGCTAAGTATTTTGTGTAATTGGAAGGTATCATATCCGCGCAAACACAGGAATAATGCTATTATAATTATTGGCCCGCATCGTGAAATCATGACGTATTTATTTGTATATACATTTCAAGGCAAGAGCATCTAACTCATCTGAAATCACCATCACTAGGATATTTGGCGACCGTAGTACACATTCCCATAGCCTCCCACAAAGGTCAGCGAGATATACATACCTGCCTGATTACCTGTGTGCTGTTAGTAAAATACTTAAACAATTCTTTCATAACACTTCGTTCCCATACTGCAGCGAGCCAAAAAACACATCGTGAACTTATCATTTTGATCTGAAAGTTTGTTATGTTTTAATTTTTACTTACATTCATTCAAACGCATAAAGCATTTGTTTAAAACCATTCAAATAGAGATACTACACGCTGATTACACACTACAGTCAGCCCCTGTTGTCAAAGCATGTAATTCGTGTTAGTCGCTGAACATAAACATTATAACAACTTATGAATAGCACCTTTCTTAAAGTTTATGATTTATGTCTGCGAGTTGTCTTAATATAATTTTAATTACTTGCTGTTTCTTAAGCTCTAAGAGTGGAACGCATAACATAATTACACTCCGTTACTCATCTCTCTAAACTCACGAAAGTATAAAAAAAGATAAAAAATCAAACATAATAACACGATACATATCTCACACGTAACATGCTTCCACTCGTTCAATATATTTTTAATAAATTCAGTTAGATAAATAAAATTAAAATAGGATACCCGGGGGCAACCAAACCCCTGTCTCCTGCACGACAGGATACTAACTGTTGGGCTGCCGACGGATATGAATAAAATGTAAAAATATTCGTTTACCTCTTTATCAATAAGCTCTTTTATAATTAGGCTTGTGATCAAGTTCACTAGGTGTAACTTTTTTTCAAATAAATTCGATATCAATGCATTAGATTTTAAACACAAAAAATCAGCATTATGTAAGTGTATGATAATTTGGCATTGAAGTCCAAGAGGAGAATAGCGAGATAGCAGAGCGTAGCGGGATCGATATTCGATGTCCCCAAAATATTTTTAATTTTAAAAAGGTTGATCGATAGATTTCGGTACCGGTAAAGGTAAAAATATAATGAAAATGAAAATGTAGTAAAATGTGGGAGTATATCAAAATATTTCGAAGTTTTCTGGAGCAGTTTCAACGACAAATTTTACTGGGATACAGCTGAATAAATACAATATTCTGTCAAAATAATCTCACTAGTCCTATGACCTAATATTACATCGGCTTTGTAAATAATTTAAGATCATCTCACAATCATTTTTACGTGATGTGACCGGGCGGTGGTTTTGGAAGTGATCGATTTCATTTCATTTCGATTCGTGTTTCGTGGATCGGTCGGAATATGAATACACTTAAGATCGCTCGTATGAGAAATTTGAATTCATTATATAACTTTATTATGTCGCTGACCTCCTTAGCGCCGCGGTTGAGTGATCGCTTTGAAGTAGAGGGTTAATTATATTAATTCCTGACGGAAATTTGAGTTTATATTTCTTTAAAAAAACCTTTGATTTTGGCCTCGAAGTGTCTGCCCGAAATGGACCGGAATAATTGTATCGCTAATCTTTTTAATCAAGAGATCAAGAGCTTATTTATGTATGTAGTTAATTTAGTTAGGTCTCATCATAAGTTTTCAGAATTACATGTAAATTTTTTTAACATTTGTTTAAAAATTTCCTGATTGATTAAAATAAGTATGGATTTGAAAATATTAGACTAATCTTCACCCTTTTGTCTTTAAATTAAAATATTTCTGAATAATTTATTATTCACCGTTTAACAGAGTTTCATCAGGAACCTTCTGTGGATTACTTATAGTTGCGAACTAGTTCAGTAGGGACCCGCCAGCTGCGCGTCTAGAATATTCCCATCTTTCTTGCGCTTTCTACCATTCTACCAACATTTAACTTGCACAGTCGGTTTAATGTTGTTATTTTATTGAGCTCACAATTTTGCGTCGCTCTCTCTGAACTATATTGTCTTCCGTATCAGTGAAATTTTACAAAAGAAACACCATAAACACTTTTTAATATCCAATGAAACTTCAAGAAAAATAACTCTATTTTAATTTTGAAAATTCATAATTATAGTTACAAATGTATTTAATTTTTTTTTCAAATATCTAATAGTAAATTATTTTATTTACTATTTAAAAAAAATGTACCTTTAGAATAAAAAAAAAGAATTTTGACATTTCACTTCAATGAAATTGAATTGGTATGAATTTCCCATTCAATATTATGATTGAATATATATATTATATTGATTTTTTTGAGAGTACTTTAGTATTTTATATGTAAGATTAATAAAGTCTTATCAAAGTAAATGTATATTTAGAGATGACTTGCCTTGTAGGAAAACATGTGATTGTAGCGAAGTTTTCAAATCATTCAATGATATTAAGGAATTTTCAGATGTGATTGATAATTTTCGAAGCCAAATTTGGTCGTTTTCTCAATGGTCGGCTTCACTTTATATAGCTTGCTATATATATTCTCTAAATTAAATTTTGTATATTCCGTATATTACTTAATATCTGTTCTATAATTGAGACCTATCCTGCAACATAAATAATAAAGATTTTTACAAATGTTGAAGATAGATAGAGCATCGGCTATCTTGGATGATGTACAATGTTATTGCAGGGAAGATCACTTAGAAATTGTGTTTGAATGTCAAATATTTCTTCAATATTAGCAAAATTACTTAGTGGCCACATATTATATATGTATAATAAGATAAAACACTTTGTTTAAACCACTATTTATTGATAAATCAACATGTTTACGCATAGATAAAAATAAAATTATAATAGTAAGTATAAAATGTGGGTAACTAAATAGGAACTACTGTGAAGACAAATTTAAAAGGTAATTATTTGAAAAAAGGATTTAGTTATATTATATTATATTATTCCATGCCCAAAATCGATATTCAGTATTATTGCAGGGGTTGTCTCAATTATTTCAATCGACAAAAGTAAATTGATGTTTTCAGTACGATAATATTGTAATCAATAAAAAATAATAACAACAGTAAAAAGATGCGTCACATATTTTCTTCACTCATCTGCCAATCAAGGGAAAGTAGAAGTTATTTCATACTTGAAGCAGCGTTATAAAGTTGAGTTCGGCGTGACCGTGCACGAGACACTCGAAGGGTTAAAAGATGATCTCTCTAATGGACGGTTCCCAGGCCCGCGGCTCGCGAGGTCAGCTGCAGATCACTTTCGCTTTCTGCCTTCTGCCGACTGCCACGTGACCGCCGCCAGTATGTACCGTGTACGGCATACCGAGACGGCCGTACCCGGCATAACAAACCTTAAAGGTTATAAATTATTATGTAATTTGATTACTCAAAATGAAATTATACATGTTTGGTGTGATTTACAATAACAACAACATCTTTATATTAATTATTCTTCAGGTAGTTCTGGTACCGAAATCACAAGTTAGGTGTCAACATAGTAACAAGCGTGGTTTATCTACTGATTGATATAAAATAACGCATACAATATTTAACTTCAATATAAAATGGAAACCTAACAATATTTATTTATAAATTATTTTACTTTGTTTTCTTAACCACTTAATTCATTAATACACAAACCGGTTTCAGAAAATACAATTTCGTTTCTTCTTTCAGGATGTCAAATTAACAGCAGACCGGCATTTTATACAGATAATAATACAAGAAAATTATTCATAAATTTCAAAGTCAAAGATGATAAATTTAATAATTCCGGTGTTTATAAATTTTACTGTAAAGATTGTACTGCTTTCTATATTGATAAAACTGGTTGAAATGTGAGAGTCATTGAGCAAGAGCGTTAAAGATGTTTGAATAGTAGTTTTTCAGAATTTTCCAATAATTTATTAGAAATTGATCATACTTTCGATAAAAAATTGGGATTATTTGTTTTACATATAAACAATTTTGGCCTTAAATTGAATAATTTAAAATCATTAGAAAAAGCGTGTGAAATTAACCAAAATATTATAAATATCCAACTAAATTTAATCACATTTCTATTCCAATTTTTTTTTATAAATAATTTTATATCAATAAGTCGATTTCCACAACTTTTATCATCAATATAAGTGATGTGGGTAATAAATATTTTTATTAATTTGAAAAATTTTTTTTAGACACAATAATATTTTATATATGTTTTTGGCTAGTTAATATAACATCCTGAAGATGGAAATGGTATTTTCTGAAACCGGTTGGTGTATTAATTAATTAAATGGTTAAAAAGTTAAATAATCAAAAAAAGAATTTCAACCGCATAATTGATTTTGCTAATATTAAAAATTAAATTATAATACACCATTTATTTTATCATAGTACTGACAATATCACGTTTTAAATGTTATTAATGTTTATTAGTATTTATGTTGGAATTTTATATTTCTAATATTTGATTTCTCATTAATATCACGAATTAAATTTTAAATTTTGTTCACAATTCAGTCGTATCAAAATTCTTACAACGCGATCGATATACCGAAAAATCCACATTTAGTATGCAATCAATAATCGCCCGCAGGGCTTAACGGCAAATGCTCTGTCCTAATTGATATGGAAACAAAAATCTCCGCGGTAACTGCTACCAAGCTTACCTAATTTATTAGGCAATAAAACCTATCAAATAAGGATATATATGTAAATATTTCAACGAAATATTTGTAATTGTAAAGGATGTTGGGTACTTATATGATTTGTATAATATTAAGTAAATATTGTAAAGGATGTTGTGTAATTATACGATTTGTATAATATTAAGTAAATATTGTAAAGGATGTTGTGTAATTATACGATTTGTATAATATTAAGTAAATATTGTAAAGGATGTTGTGTAATTATACGATTTGTATAATATTAAGTAAATATTTTTGAAGAAAAATATTTACATCATTACATAGTAAAATACTAAATTAATGTATTAATTATAAATATATACATATAAAATCAATTTTGTCGAAAAATTGATTTTATATGTATATATTCCAGGTTCGAATCCCGGTGACGCAAAAACAATATTTTTCGACAAAATTGATTTTATATGTATATATTTATAATTAATACATTAATTTAGTATTTAAAATATCACATATCTATGTTCTGAATAATTACAACTTCACAATAAGAATGTGTTTTCCTTAATAATATATGTTGTATCACTGTGTCCAAAATTTAATAAAAATGAATTGGTTTACTCAAAGGTATTTGAGATTCTGTAAAAATAATGTATGATTGAATGAATAATTACAACTTCACAATAAGAATGTGTTTTCCTTAATAACATAGTAAAATTCTTGTAGGTAAGTTTTTTTAAAAAAATAATTATTAGTTCAGGTTAAGACAGGTTTGATTGATAATATTTTCGGAAAATCCAAAAACCAACCTGGATTGGTCTCTCATGACTGAGGATCGCGATTTCCATGAACTCTCGCCCTCTTAGGGCCGGCTGTGTGATCAGTAGCAACTTTTTACTATGGTAACTTTATACTATAGTAACTTTTAACTAACGCCCGTAATAAAAATTTTTTGCGGGTTGTTGGTACATCAAATTTACTACTGTCAAAGCATAGATGTAGATGTCTACAGGCGTGACAAAAAATCATGAAATATGCTTTATTCTATGCATTACCTACAGATTTTTTCGCCTAGGCAGAAAACTTTGATGGTGGTTTTTTTTCATATTATGTATTAAACAACGAGATCATTATCAGACGTCTCTTATCACTAAAATAGCGAAATATTGAATGATTAATTGTCGTATACTGCATCTTCCAAAGTATTAATGTGTCAAATGACTTTTGGAACAGCTGTGAAAAGTCCGCCATATTTAATTATCGATTCTCGTTTTTACTTTTGGATATCATTAAGTAAAATGAGTTTATTACGGGATGTACTTTCGAGAAGTAAATATTTTTTACTAACATTTTAAGTTACTACAGATTACACAACCGGTCTTTAGCATTGTACACACATTAGGGGTGTCATCAGAGAAGTGCCTGTTGCCTTTTTCAGTCGGTCAATCCAACTGATGGGAGATCTTCCTCTTCCTTTTCTTCCTTCTACGCGGCCCATCACAACAAGCTTCTTTAAGCGATCTTCCTTTCTCGTGAAATGCTAAAAAAATTGAAGCATTCGTCCCGGGCTGCAGGTTGAGAGTCTGTCCTTTATGTTTAATTCTTGGAGAGTGGAGACATTCAGAACCACAATTCAAACGTTTTCTCTCCCTCGCTTTCTTCGGAAAATATAAATGTCCGATGTTAGAATCTAAATCTCAGAGGACCAATGTGATCATAATACTAGTGTAGCAGGCAGGGTACCGAAATATATGTCTTACTTTGCTGCAATGTTATCCGATTATAACGATATAAAACACTGTACTATGAATAAAAAAAAAGAATATTATTATTGTTATTATATTTGAGGTGTATAAACGGCACAAAAATAGGATAATATCCATCGAGTTGATGTATTTAATCGCCGTTTTATTATAGACGTGAAGTCAAATACATTAATCGGTATCCCTGTAGACGTGATTGGAACATGACATATAATGTGTATTCATATTTTAAGGAGACTATAGTAGAGCATGAACAGACAATTCAATTTCTGCGAATTTTGACGTATGTAATTTGATTCTAATCAATTTAAGTAGATAGATTTTACGTAGATTTCTAAAATATATAAGTTAACACATATTTAGTAATATTTGAATACCAAACAAATGGGTGAGAATGGTGAACGTAATATTTGTATAAAGTGATCACTTAAGCCAGCCGAAGAAAGGTCGTAAGCCCCGTAATTACCCATACTTCCATATATTTCCATTAAATATAATAAATATAGTTTCGTCTTTATGAGATATCTATTATTAGTTTAACTCATATTTATCATTTTCGTAATGATGAAATAATATTTAAATTAAAAAAAATGTTTATAAATTATTTATCATTTGAATTTCACTATTTGTTTTATATTAAATTTTTTTTTAAATTCTAATCAAACGATCACAGACAGACATACTGTAAATATTAAAAAAAAAGTGAATATAAATAAATCGCTTATTCTACGTTTTCAGTAAGTAATATCATTATTCAAATTCACAATATTTAATATGGTATTTATCGCGGTACATATTTCACATGTTGAGGTTTAAAGGCTCTCGAGAAAGTTTGTTAAAATCGTGGAAAATTTTGATTGAACCAGAGTGATGCGCACAGGAGCTAGTCGGGACGTCACATTTTGGAAGTTTATTCAATATCCTGTCACTAAGTAACTAAAAGTTCCAGATTTTAAGGAAATTGCGTCTTGTATAATATGATGTAGCTAACTTTTAAATAATCTTCGGTTTTGATTTAATGCGAATTTACTGTAACATTTACCCGTATATAAATATATTGTAATATACCTACACGTATTCGAATTTATACGCAGTTTTTTTCGTATAATTTACCTTACAGAATTTTCAAACCATTTATACATTTTTTTTAAAGAACACATTATTATTGTGACGTTGTATTTTTTCAGAACACAGTTCTGAAGGTAGCAAAAATATGTTTTCGATAAATTTATTTTATCTGGATATCTTTCTAATTGGCACATTTAATTTGTATTAAAAATATCACAGAACTACAATAATTATGTGTTCTCCTTAAAAAATATGTAAGTTGTATTAATGTTTCCAAAATTTAATAAAAATGAATGAATGCAATTAAATCTGGCGTCTTCTATTCGATTTTACTCAAAGGTGTTAGAGATTCCGTACATATTAAGTAGATTGCTTGGAATAACAGATGTATCAATTTGAAAGTGCAACATGCAAGTTTGAAAAATTGTCGTTATCTTACTAAGGTGTCGTGGTGTAGCAGGTCAACGCACTTCCTAGGGTAGGGAGTGTTCCTGGTTCGCGTCCGGGTGGCGACAAAAATATTTTTTTTATAAAATGATTTTGATCTAATTGATACATTAATAATTTTGTACTATTGCAAAGAAATGCTTTTACTTACCTTAGTGGAATTTTTTGATATGCCAATGAGAAATGGGTTGTACTACAACTGATATATATGTATTATATCATTACTCGAATACACAGGTGCAACTGATAACCAGTATATTAAAAGTATCTAAGAATTTGCATGTCTTGGGTATACAGTCAATGACAATAATAATGTCAGTGAACTCAGAGTTCTGTCGAGTCTTTGAGATCTAGGTAGGTATTTATATGCAAAATACTGGGAAAGATCTTTGGTCCAATTTGTAAAGATAATACTCGTATTTGGCGTCGCCGGTACAATCTCGAAGTTAACGAACTTTACGATAAGCTTTACATCGTCAAATTTATTAAAAATGTACAACTTCGATGGGTTAGGTGTCTGGCTTTGATGGAAGAGTGCGTTACCTTGTGTGCACAGACCAGAAGGGAAACGAAGTATTTGTGGCATGACTCCATAGGCTAGATTGGATCCAAAGGTACCTACACGCTCTCGAGGTCAACGACTGGCGACTGGCAGCGCAGAACCTAGGAATGAAGGGATCTCGTCGAGGTGGTCGAGGTCCATCCTGAGCTGTTGAGTGCCATGATGATGATAATATCATTAATTACTTTTTCATACATTGCGTGTTCGTAAACAGGACGTTATTGGATACAATTTCCAAATTAAAATAATAATTTTTCTTAATTATTTTCTTCTCGGCACGGAAAACGTTCGTATTATTTAGTTATTTGAATACCACGCAGAAATGCTAGTAAGTAGCGAGCGAGTGGAACGTTGGTAGAGATAGACTGATCTTATTTGGCCCACATTTTAGGGTCGGTTCCGATATTCTACAGGCCAATAGAATATATCAATGACAAGCCCCCATTTTGGTTTTTCATACATTTGTCAGTTCGTATTTGGTTGTTGTACAGAGTACTTGATTATAATTTATTTTGGAGCATTTAATGCCTCAACAACGCGTTGAAGTCATTAAAACATTAAAACAAACATAAACCCGACTTTCGGGAAAATTCATCATGTACAACGAAGCTCTTTTCGACTTGACGGGCTTTGTTAATAAACAAAACAGCCATTAACAGGGCACTAAAAATCCTCAATTGATACACTAATCATTTTTACACCCATGCAGAGTTACTGTGTGGTGCGCCATGTGGGCCAGCGGAGTCATTGAGCCATATTTCTTTCAAGATGCAAGAGGCAAAGCTGTTATTGGTAGCCGAATTGAGCCAATTGGGTCTGCAACACACGTGGTTTCAACAGGACGGTGCCACCTCACACACAGTCATGTAATGAAATAACATCGGCTTGGAAAATAATATTCACTCTGTATATATTTAGAAGAATGTTATCGAAAAGCACAATAAAAAAAAAACATATTTCTTTTTAAAATAATCTAGCGATACGATATAGTTTTGGGGTAATTCAATAACTCCATAATAACAAGGTTAACTAATGTTAAATACGAACACATGTGACATATTTTAAAGATCGCATGTATGTACGTTTTGTCAAATGACTAACTTGTTGACAATTTGTATTGACTACCCACCTACATTATTTTTAAAGAAACATTTACTGAACAGATTAATTTTTTTTTTTTATATTTGAAAAATAATCAAAATTAACAATAGTACCCAGTATATCTAACATGCCTAATAAATAATAAAATAAGGATATTGAAGTTCATATAAAAAATTAATCATATTTCAATAGGTCTTGCTTCTCTTGTTGTTAGAGTATTTTTATTAGTAAAATATGTGATCAGTGTATTGACTTAAATACTTGAATAATATTTATTTATACATGGGTAATTAATTATCCATCCTTTTTGAAGAAAGACTTGTTTCGCATGACCTGAGTTTTCGAGAAGATCGCATCTAAAGTAACAATTTTTTTTTCTTTTTTCCATTTGGATAGCTTAGAAAAAAACTTCTATCAGATTTAGTAAATTTATTATTACAAAGATACGTTTTTTTTGTTGTTATTCCCTAAAGGAATTTTATTCGACTTGTTCTTGGACGCGAGAGTTAATTTGAAATCAGACAAGTTGTTGGGTAAAGTTGAAGAAAGTGCAAGAGATAGGGAGCTGTAGAAAAAGGAACAAGTATGTACTCTAAAAAAGGGGAGGATTACATACAACACTGGACACAGATAGGTAGAAAAAAAGGAAAGGAATATTATACTGATTTTAAATGCACAATAACAACATTTTTGGTATTTTAAAATCGGAATTAATGCACCACGCCCGTGTTCAGGTAGATAAAAGGTTACAGCTTCAGTTTCTACTTTCGATACTTTATGAAAAGATTTTTAAATATAAAAGTCCAAAACTTACAACAAAAATATGTTTTAATTCTATGCGTTACACATTGCTAAATATGTTTATTATATTTAAATATTCGATATCTACAGTAGGTACTTGTAAAAAAACATGTCATATGATATCGTAAATTCCACAAACAATCACTAATTTTGAAACTTTTGACAGGAGAAATGAAGTAGTTTGTTTCTCTATTTGAAAAATGTACCTTCAAAACAAATGTCCACTTAATTCGTATTTCAAAGAAATTTAATTTGACACTTCATGTAATGCATTCATTTCCTTTCAAATCTACCCACAAAGAAAGCGTTAGATACAAAGCTTGGTATTGATATATATTTAATAATCCAAAAAACTATTTGCGAGACAAGAATTATGCAAATTCTTGTTATTTTCACCGGATAGATATAATTTATTCGATTATTTTTTAAGTCTTGTTCAAAAATTCTTCTATCCGGTAATAAAAATCGAGCATCCGGTAATAAAATTTGTGTATCCATGTCAATGTTGTCAGAGTATAATGTACTATTTATAACACCAGGCAACAATTTTTTATCTTTTTTTTATCCAATGGTTAACGAGTACACGTCTGATACATTTTTGTTAAAAAAATACAAAAAACTTTATCACTTCCACTATTTCTAAAAGCACATATTAAGTATAGCAAGATTATTCTAGTTTCGTCCAATAAAGTTTAGTTATATTTTTTTTAATACTTCAACAGGACACGAAGATTAATTATTGTAACGAAATAAAACACAAAAACACTCAGGTTTGAGAAAATTACATAGATGTATCGTTATTCCATCGGAATTCGAACCAAGAATTCTGGGTATGGGAAGTTAGCGCCTTGCCCACTGGACTAGGAATGTCGCCTATTTTGTTCTGAATTCGTGAACACACTTTTGGCACCTCTTTTCGAATCAGCTGCGACACATTCCGCGTCTAAATTCTCATCCATACATTCCTCATGCTTGCCCACCAGTGTGAAAGTGACCTTGACGCCAGCAGACGTCAACTCGAGTGAAATTGTGTTCGATCTCGACATCGCGATAGTATTTGCGGTGTGGACCTTTCAGCTTCAGTGCACCAGCACTGTACTGTTTGTGATCCTGTGATTTGTGTGCACAATGATATTGTGTGTTTGTACCGTGGGTGAACTTGTGACATCGCTGTCTTCATTTGGGAGCGGAGATCGGCTTATCCGAGTACCATTTATTATGTGATCTCGGCGGCGACTGCAGGGATTACTGAGGCGTTATATACAAGGTATGACGAGCAGTATGAATCTCGGTTCCCGAGATTACTGGTCCTTCGATTAGAATCCCTATCTCCTTACCGACCTCATCCTATACCACGTTTCCCTACTTCCCTCTCCTACCCTGCGGTGATTCTGATTTACGACCGGAATTGTCGTAATCCATTCCGCGGGACGTGTTACTGGGAGATTTCATAATTCATATATAAATAATACGCTGGGAACGTTTACATGTTATTTTTAAAACACAAAAAAAAACTTTTTTTTGTGTTTTTTTGTGGTCTGAGATGCAATGAATTGGCACTGATGCGCAGTGCTCTCCATACGAGGGCTGATCCGAAATGACAAAAACAAAACGTTTCTAGATTTAAAAAAAGTTGGACTTGTCTCCTGCCAACTTTCACTAGAATACACACTAAATATCAGGTAATTTTCTAAATTATATTGCCAGACATCGTGGGCAATATTTCCATTATGTGTATATGTAGGTATGGGGGTGGTTTTTCAAAACCTCATAAAGACAGTGACCTTCCACTTGTTTTGAAGATCATGTATGGAAAATATCATCGAGCTCGGAATAAAACTGTAGATTAGTATAAAAAACAAACAAACCACCCACATATCCCTTTCTCACCTCTTAAAGCAGAATTTTGGTACTTCAAAGTAAGAGGAAAATTACTGTCTACATCTGATTTCGAAAAAAAAAATTACTCACATCCCCCAAAATGAAGCATTTTAACTATGCGTAAAGTTCAGGCAATGCCAGAAATTTCAGATAATTCTATATAAAGAATAGTGTCTGTGGGTAGGTGTTTTGTGTTTGCATTTTACAATAATATTGTTTTATTCCGAGCTTGATGAAATTTTGTAAAAAAGAGGATGGTCACTATCTACATTTGATTTCGAAAAAAAACTACCCTCATCCCCCTAAATGACGCCTCTTCAGCTAGTAACAAATAAATACGAAGTATCTTCATCGCAGATAAGTTTAAAAGTTTCATTTTCTCCATTTTCCAATGTTATATTACAAAAATAATTATAATAACAATTGTTTTTACAACTAGAAATAAAGTTTTGAGAGACACTTGAAAAAAGTGAAAAAGAACTATTCTTGAATATCAAACCTCAAACCTCCTGCGGCTGATATCGCATTTCTCACTCGGCGGCTGGCACTCAAGCGCTCGGAAAATATGATTATCTTTGGTTACGGATGCCGATTGAAACTCTCTTCCTCGAAACTCGATTGAGTTATTGGTATAATGTATACGAAATAACATAAATCATTGAATACATTTCTAAAATTAATTCAAAGGTAGATAATCGTATTTTAATATAGTATTTAAAATCGTGTCGTTATTAGTTATACAGCTAGGTACGTAGCACTGCGACGATTCGACTTTCGAATAATTTTTATCGCTTGTGTTTGAGAGATTTCATCTTAGAGATTTATATTGGTAGGTGCTTAAAACTGTATCATATTTAAAATTGATAAATGTTAATTTTTTTTAGAGATAAAGAAAAATTTATTGATACTTAAATTGAAACAAAACATGTTTGTTTATTGTTATTATCAACAATGATTTTATGGCCTCTAATCAAGTTTTCTCTATGGAAATTAAACATTATTTTTAATGACAGATCCAGCGGTTGAAAATTAGTGATGTAACTTCCAAGATTACAATTTTGGAACGCGAATAGAGGTCAATCGTTTTATATCTACAAATATTTTCACGTACTCGACAATAATCTTCTAATTTATGAAATCAATATCGGTTATAATACTGATAATTAAGTACGCAGTTTGTTTTGTAAAATGAAAGAAAACGTCAAATCATCATTAAAAATAATTTACAGGGCTCATTTCCGTTGTCAGAATCACGTCGAGGAAACGGCTCGAAGGCCGGCGAGGCTTCTCTAGCTGGAGGGGGCCACTCCGGGGCCCCGGGGGGTGGGGGCCCGGGCCCCCGTGGACCGCATCCTCCGGCTCCGTCTGCAGTCGTCTCTGGTCCTCTCAAAGCGCGACATGTATCGCATACTGGCCTTGTGTTGTTCCCTCGGTGAGTACTTCACCCTCCTTGCTACCTGCGCAAAGTGAATGTAACAGTGATTACGGAGATGTTCGGACTCGTCTCTATCCGCGTACCCGATGTGACCGTACTTACGTACGTCTGGATTGATCCGGATGGAGCGCTGTGTTAGATTACGAGTTTAATTTAATTTGTTCAAAATAATTCTATTTTCAGTGATTCGTTAACATAACGATGCATTTAAATGTTTAGTTTAAATTATTCGCTGAGAAAAGTTATTTGAAAAGTCGTCGCTCGATATCGAAGATTTAAAATTGTAAAAAAAATCTTCGTGAGCTATTTCGAAATGATTTTTAAGGAAAGCTTATTATATTTCATACTTGATCGCAGTGTTTATCGAGCAAAATATTAGTAGATGATTATTGATTTAATTTCATCGAGTACCTACCTAATATATTTTTGAGTAGATATTTTTTTTACATATACCATGGGATTTTTTTTTTCATTAAGACTTGGTCTTCTATTTTATTAATAATAGGCAATTAAAATGACGCGCCAGTGGAAAACATCGTGATAAGGGACCCAACACGTAATCGGAACCATAGACTGATAAAACTCCTTCAAATTTTAACTTTCTTAATCAGAATAGATGCTGCATGATAATAAACATTAATTAGATGAACTTGTAGAATAAATTAAGAAGAAATGAATATCTAATGATTGTGACGCTAGTGTATTACAGGGTGTTTCATAAAATTTAAAAAAATAAATAATGAAAAAAAAATCTACACAATTTCGCAACCGTTTTGTTTATGTAAGATGCAATGATTTTAATTAAAATTAAATAGCTGTATTGCTTGATGGCTCAATTTCTCATTTTTTCGACGACATCAGTATAAAAAGCTTCTGTTTCAGGGGGCAGGATAATACAATCTTGAAATTAGATTAGACATGAAAAGAACTGTTGTTCTATATTTAAATAAGCTCAATGTGCAGTGAGCGGAAACGGAAACAATACCCGCTTCTTGTGCGGATCCCGCACGCAGACGATTGTCTTCGTTTTGTTCGCTTTACGGAATATTTGAACCGTTTTTCTTTGAGAAACGTACTCGTGTAATTGTATGTGTCGATTACAAAAACACGCTGAGCATTGTCTGAATGGGCGAGTGTGTGAAACTGCGGTGAAGAAACGCCTCACCGGGCGAGACACTGCGCCGTGACGACAGACATTTGTTGGGAATTATAACGTATTTACGAATGAGCATGCGCGCACCGAAGTCGTCTCGTTATTTATTTGAGTGATTACACGAGATGGCAATGCAGCGTGGCGCAAAACTTAGGCCTACAGCACCGCTTGCCTACAGTTACGTATATATGTACTTATTTAAAAATGTAATATTAAATAAAATCATAAGAATTTAATTATATTACTGCAGACTAATCATGTTATCCATAATGATATTTCGTTTCCCCGTCTAGTTCTATGACTTTCTGGACGTCTTGAATGTAGTGCTGTATAGTGCTTGATTAAACGGTCAGGTCTGTAAAAACGAACGTGTTTTTGATATCTTTTATGTATTTAATAATAGTAAGTAAATATATATTCAATTTGAAATGAAAAAATATTTTAGCATTTTTAGCAAAATCGTATATTGACATCTGTTATCTTTTCATCTGTTTCATCTATTTTCATCTTACCGTTGAAATGAGCTCTATCATTGTAATATTGCATATCTATATAGATTCTACTGAGACCTTGACCGTGGTCACCAATGGTCGCGTAGCGATCACTATTGGCCGCGAAGCAATCGGCGATAGCAGGTGTGACCCTGACCGCGTAGCGGTCACCAATGGCCGCATAGCGGCCAGTATCGGCCGCGAAACGGCCACAATAGCCGTCCGCAGGGCCTACCAGTAACCAATCGGCGATTGATTAAATTCATTACATTAAATTACGTAAACAATATAATATTCTGGAAGAATTCGAAGTAACCATTCCGCTTCCGGTGGGAAGGATGCTGATTGTTAATTAATATATTAGTATGACCAGAAATATATCGCGAACAAGCGGAATATGGTCTTGTCAGAAGTCTCAACAATCGAATGTGGTGCTCTATCCTCTCTGTCGACCCCCGCGGCAAACAGCGTGAGTTAAGTAAGTTAGATGAACAATAAATTACTAATTTGAAATTAAACGAATTTTAAATTAACGTGTTAGTTAACAATTAATATTATTTTACAATTAACTGAACAATTAATTGTAAAATATGAAATACCCGAGATGACGTGGGTTGATTGGAATTACGACAAAATTTGATAGACACTTAGCCACGCAAATATTAATACATTTAACAAAATAATAAAATATTTTTTATAACATGTAGGTATTTATTTATCGTGTATGACCTTCAAGAAACTTTTTCCCAAACATTAAAAAGGGATTAAATTTTTTTTTCACCGTTACAAAATAAGAGACAGAATAGGTAATGTGTAATATTAAATCACGTGATAAAACACATTCACTTTCAAAAGAGTTTTTATCGTCTGAGTATTCAGAAAAATAAATTTGGTATTTTTTTCACTTTTATATAAATATTCCTGCCTTAGGTATTTTAATATATTATCTCAAATTGTTTCACGGATCGCGTTTGAAAGCTTTCAATATATAATAAAATAGTACTATCTATTAATATTGCGATCTAGATATATGAATAAGCAATATTTTTTATTTGTGATAACGCAGTTATAGATCTGAATTAATAATATAGAAATGTAAATATTGATTCGTACGATTTGTTATATATAATAATATCTGCGGGTTACAATATTAGGGATATAAATATGGAAAAGCCTTGATATTAATTTTGAACACATTACGTCATGGTAACCTTCTGTTAAATGTATGCAAAACGTCACCCCTACAGGGTGCTCAAGGGAGTACTAGGGTTAGTATTACGTTGACCTTATAATCAAAATGTCAGCCAATAAATCACAAGAAATTTTTGTTTGTATAGAATCTTTTATCAAAAAATGTATTACGCTGATGTGCGGGTATTCCCCTTACGGCCCGAGAATCGCTCTTTTGAACTCTGCAATTTTCGCTGATTGCCACTATAAGCTTGGCGGGTTCCAAAAATTGCCCCCATGAGCTTGCTGGCTGGTAAAAATTACTCCTACAAGGTTATTGGCTTGTAAAAATTACTTCTACGAGCTATTTATGAAATTTACCCCTACCGAGTTCCAATAATTACCTTTAAGACTTATAAAAATTAGCTCTACGAGCTCGATGATTTCACCTATTATTACAATCTCCACTGATTACTGAATTCATTGCTTGTGTAAGAACAGTTCCGAGTAATCAATTATTCTGTATTCTGAAACTAATTCTACTGTCTCTCATTGTAAATTGAATCATTTTGATTTACCTCTATGAAAATCAAATCCTTCAAAACTTCGTAGAATTTGATTTTACAGACGTTATCATAAGCTGCTTTAAAGTCCATGCAATGTGTTGATGTGGCGGGAATAATTCATGGACCTTCTCTAAAATCTACCTTAGTAGGTGCATTTGGTTTATGGTGAAACGTGGAACCCTTCATACAGCTGCATAACGATAATCTCCGAAATAGAGTTTACATATTGTAATAGTCTATCATTTATTGCAGATCCTACGTTTAATAGTCATTGGTAATTTCAACACAGGAGGATATTCTGCATTCTGTCTGTCTTCTTGCTAATTTAATAATTGTGATGTATACATTGTACATTAAATTGAAGTTAATTTACAGAGTTTATAATTTATCAAGCCTAAAGAACTTATCCCTATTGCTATTTTAGGTAGACTAAGAAAGCATTTTAAGTAAGGTACAACATACAAATAATTTTATGAATAAATTAGTCTCATGTGTTAAATCGAAGTTGCATATTTTTTTCGCAACTTTTTGATTTTGTGGTTAAAACATTAAGTAGATACATTCCTTTGTGCAATGCATTAATACTTTTAGATTTTTTATATATTTTGTATATGTATAATGTACTCGTATAATGTGTGCATATAATACGTGTAAATATGATATAATAGGACCACACATGATGGTACATTTTAAAATTATGACCATGTCGAAATTTACGTTGGGCTACCAGTGAAACGATCTGATGGAAACATGGAATGAAAACATCTGGCTAGAGATGGGCCTTACCTTTTATTGAAAAATATATTAATGGCATTTCTTTCTTTATTTTGACGTTTTTTGTTAAATGAAACGGAGTGCACGACAGGTTACGCACGATTTTAAACGTAACAAATTGGAATGTTCTTCTTCTTCTTCTTATCTTTTAGATAGGCAATCCACCTTTCAAAAGTGATATGTATCATTAATAATTATTTTAAAGAAAAAAGTACAATAATATTATAGATTAGTAAATATTATATTACGAGTCAATACCATTATCGTTAAAAAAATTTGCTATTACATAGATTAAATGTTGCGTGTTAAGGGAAATAAGATGGCACGAGGTAACTGGGAATTGAAAATAAGCATTGACGAGATGACTGTAAAAAAAAACCTGTGATCCGCAATGGATAAGCAAAAAATATGTGGTCAATGGTCTCCTCCTCGGCACTACACTCACACATCGGAGAATCTATTAAGTTCAATCTGAATAAATATGAGGCTACCTGGCAATGCCTAATTCTCATTCTACAGATAATTAATATTATTCTCTTGGAGGGTTTCCTTTTGTAAAACCAAAGAGTGTGGAGAGTAGATCACTGAATTATTTTAAACCGATTACCCTTATGATTATTTGGATCCATCCACTGTGCAGTCCAGATAGAATTCTTACGTTTTTTACCATATTAAGTGAGTCATACATCGGGATATGGAATTGACGAGGGAAAATTCCAGAGAGTGGCCTCCTTGGCCAGTTTATCAGCACATTAATTTTCATGACACCTGTTTGTTGTTGTTATCCAAATTAAATGGACATCGTCTAATGGGACAGATTATCTCATTGTCTAGCCAAACTTTCATATTATCAGAAAGGGACCGTGAGATGTTAGACTGGCTGTAATCCGGTGACTTGTAAATTGGTTCCGTAACTCTGCCTAATAATAATATTTTTTATGTTTTAAATACATTATCATTATTTGAATAAAATAATCGATACCAAATTGCGGTCCATTAATATTTAGCAACGCCTAATGGTAGAAAATATGTTGAATGAATCAAAAATCCATCACTACGATTTATTAAATATTCCGAAAGTGTTACGCTGTTCTGGGTGCGTGATTAGATCGGAAACAATGCACAATCTTTCGAGGTGTTTCATGGGAAAATACTTGAATTAAATAAAACATAATAACAAAAACAAGTCTGCTCAAAATCTTGAAATCTTAAACAAACGAATATATATAAGGTCTTTACTGTAATTTATAATCTGCATTTATGTGATATATACAAATTATTTATAAATAATTTAAAATATATGACATAATACTTGGTAAGTTTCTATAAAATAAAGCAAATGCTTGTTTGTACCATGACAGAAAACAAATTGTAAAATATTTTAATAAATTCAATGTGACGAAATAATTTATTGATGATCATTTTTTTTTATAAATAAACTAATTGTAAATAAAATATAAAATAATGTAAATGATTAAATTATTTTTTATATTTTAAAAACGTCTAATATTAGGACGATAGTTAGGTGATTCTATTGAAGTAGCAGCCAAGTTAGTCAGTCATTAGTGTCACGATAATATTAATAAGCGATATGTTTTCGCATTTATAATAAGCTTATTAATAAACAATAAATAAGCAATAATAACACAAGTTTATTATAACATATTAGATAGAATTGTACATTTTCACGGCCATCGGATAACAGTGTAGCTTCTTCTGGAATATTCAGGATTTGTCGGGGTTTTTTTAGTGTAAGATCGGTTTGTGGGGTATGGTGGGGCCCATACCCGTCGATCATGAAACTCGTGTATCAAACTCTTTTACGAAGTTTACTCTCTAAGCTAGTTTCTGGTAAAATCTTCTACCAGCATACCTCTAATCTAAGCTTGACAGGATACAGTCCAAATGCTTGAGGCTTACTTCAGGAGCCATCTCCGAGTGGAATGCGTAGAGATTAAGAGGTTCAACTTCCCACTTACTATCATACTCACTACTCTTATAGAGTCACGAAGATACTTATCGAATAAATCTCATCCAAATTTATACAATTTTACGATGCACCTCGTTTTCATACTCTTGAAGTCTACTCTACCCGCTATCGAGCTATTAATTTCAATCCTAATATTGATGTAATCACAGGAATTGATAAACCTACATAAATAAATGAAAATAATGTAAACAAATGATTTAATAGAGTACTTTATTCGAAATTGATCAATTATCTACACATCTATACCGACGGCTCCAAACTCGGCCCTTAGAGATATTGTGGTACTGCAGTTTCTGTGTCATAATTAGTAATAGACATGAAGTTCAAATTCATCGATTTTTTCAGCAGAATTATTGGTCAACTAAAGAGGCCTTTGATATCTGTAAACTCTGGAACGTTGATAATGTTATATTCTCCAACTCGCAAGCAGCTCGTGAATCTCTTTCTGCTAACATAAAAGTTTGGCTAGATAATAAGATAATCTGTTCCGTTAGATTCAATTTGTACAGAAACGATATACAGTGTCATAGCTAGCTGCACATAAGGGAATTCAGGGAAACGAATGTACTGACGAACTGGCCAAGTAGGCTACACATACTACAGACTGAATATTGATAAAAAGTGTATGGATACTAATTGGTCTTCACAATGGATAATCTAAGTAATCACAAGGGTAATTAGTGAATTCAAACATATTCAAAGATTTTCAAAAGAACAATATCAAACATCTGCAGAATAAGAATTAGACATTGCCAAGTCAGGTTGAATTTAATAGACAGGTCGATGCGGAGGAGTTTGTCGTTTTCGCTTGTCCATTGCAGATCTAAAAATTTTTTACTAACTTTCAACTTCAGACTAACATCTCCTTTCTCTAAACTCGCACATCTGATCTCCATAATCTCAAGATTTTTAAACGAAAATGGTATTGACTTTTGACATATCGTATTCGCTACAATAATACTATACTCTATATGATGTAGTTTTAACTTGTTAAATGGCACACATCTTTTTCAAGGGTGGCCTCTTTGAGTATAAAAAAAGAAGAAGAATTATCACATTATTATAATGTCATTGAATAAAATAAACTAACCGGTAATCAAACTAATCTTTCAAGGATTCGAAAATCAGCCGGTGGTAATATTATATTAAGTGTTTTTATTTTATTTTTCAGAACTAATTTTTGTTATTTTCATTCGCTATTTGTTCGATTCGATCGTTTATTTGCTTTTGTCATTGTCCTCTGACAGTAATCTAGCGTAGTTTTTAAAGTAATTTAAAACTAAAAGTTCATTCCACCAATCTGGTCACATCGCATAACTTTCTCGCGGTCGACCGCGCAGGTACAGAGGTTAGGTACCGTTAAAAAAATAAATATATATTATATACGAGGACATTAATAATGTATTCTTGTGTGTTCATTTTTTTAAACTCTACTAGGTACATGTATATGTTACACTGACCAGTACATATTTTGCTGGCTATATTTGAGTTATTGATTTCAACAATTGTATTAGATTTTCTCTATCAGCTCTAGTTTTTAAGATATTTCACATACCTTTTATGCTAATTCCTCTATTCACACTTAATAATCTTTTATATGAAATTTGTTTATTTCTAACTATTGACTGTGTACATAATAACAAATACAATGGTCGAATATTCTTACGATTTTAAAACTAAGCTAAATGCTTGTGCTCGAGTTGTATTCATAACTAGATATCTTGTTTTTATCTAGTTGAGCATAGTTTTCTGTTTGATCTGTTTCAAGAAAGTTATTTATTACTATTACTACTGAAGACCAGAAGCATGCCACAGTATTGTTCACCGAATTTATGATAGTTGAATCTTTAATCTGAAGACCATTAAAAAAATCCTGCTTTTAATTATTCCGCACTCAATTCAGAAAATTTTGTCAGAATTTATAAATTGCTTTATCAGGCCAAGTTTAATAGATACCATGATTATTTTCACTCTATCAAAAGTGTATTTATTTTTTCTATCTTGCTTGCAGCGGAAAATGAATAAACGGAAAATCTTTAACTAACAATAAATTCAAAATAATATAAAAAATTACAAAAAAAGACAGGAAAATCGGTATTTAATTGTTAATTAAACAACGTATTATTTTATTTTTCCATTATCAGTAGTAAGGTGGTAATAATATCTGATGAAAACCATTTTTGAAATCATCTTCTCAAACGTACACAAGATCAGGTTTTATTTCAATGGTACCAAAAAATATATTTTTGTTTTTCTGTATAATTTACAATTATGTTAATCAACGTTATTCTATTAAAGTAAGTAAATTTTTTAAATTCTATTAATCAATATATTTAGCAGTGTTGAGCCTCTTTCAGATTGATACGAAATTATGTACATTTACAAAATAATGATATTACGTGTATAAAAGTGAAGAAACTTATTTGAAACTATGTTTTATACACGTTTGACATTTTAAGGAAATAAAACAAATTAAAGAAATTAATTTATCATTTAAATAGTTATATGTAGTTATTAATAGATTATACGCATAAAAAATAATTATTAATGTTTAAAAGAGAGAATATATCATATTATCCCAATATGTAGGTGAATAAAGCAACAACAAAAATATTAAATGAAGTTTGTGTTAACTAACATACAATAATTCAGTTTATTTTTATGTACTATTTCTTAGTTTGTATGATACTCTTCTATATTTAATTCCGAAGAAACTTCACTGGTATTATTTTTATATATCATGTTTTGTGTCAGTTATTATTATAGTACTGTTCGTTTCTAAAAAAAAAACTTTAATAAAACGAATTAGAACTGATGTAGATTTCGTGTAGACAATGCTTGCACTTTACACACTGGAACTGGTAGCATTCTGGTCTACTGTTGCAATGAAAACACTACATTTAACAAAAAATCTAACAATTGAATTTTTTTCATGCAATTTGCCTTCTTTATCGTATTACTAATTCTTTGTTTTATCTTATCAGTATAGTTTTGTCGCATTCGATTCAAAAGTATATAATATTCCACTACATATTATATTATCTCGAGTACGTAAATTATCCAAAACTGCAATAATAATGCTGCTCGCTGAACATCTGAAAAGTCAGAATGTTGAATCGGTAGTCGGCGAAAATAACTACCATTCGTTCAGCCCGTTCATTATAAATATAATTTAATGTGATTTAACTAGGGTTTTATGTATTATTTTCGGTTTTAACCTTTTCAACTGTGACAAAGTATCGGATTTCATCAATAAATGGCACGGACTAAATAAAAATACACAACCAGAGTCTCGCGACGATTATATTTGAAAATATAACGGGATCAGGTTGTGTGGTATATTCCCCAATGAGGCGTACCCCTCCGGCTTACTATATACATATTTATTACAAGTATTTTTAGTGGAAAATACGTTAAAATTATCTTGTACGGAAGTCAGGCGTTTTAACAATTCTCTCTCTTCTATTATTTTCTGGTATATTTCGCGCTCGTTCTACACGCTTTGTCGTACCCGGGTTTCGAGAACTGTAGCCATTATTAAATAAAATTAAATTTTACTTACTTCTGTTATGCAAGTATAGTGTCTTTGAGCACTGAAGATGCGCAATTTCGTTCGTGATTTCCTTTTTCATTTACTGTCATCTGTGAATTGTCACTGCGACGAAGCGTGTTGTTGAATATTTAATATGCAGTGTTAACGGATTTAATAGATACTTCATTGTTGTGATAGTTGAATATGAAGTGTTGCGTCTTATATCTTATTTGATTTCCTTCAGGAGTGGTGCTAGGCCGACAATCGGCTGCGCCGCATCACGATGCTGAGCATCTTCCCAACACTGCCTTCTCCTGCAGAGACAAGGTCTTGGGAGGGTACTACGCCGACCCGGATGCCCAATGTCAGATGTTCCACGTGTGTGTCAAGGTTGCGGGCGTAGGGGTGAGTAATTCTCCTTTTAAATTGTAAAATTGGTTACTAAACTAGAAGTAATGAGCAAGTACTAATTTTGGGTTAAAATATTTTTTAATTTAATGTATTAATTATAAAGATATACATATAAAATTAATTTTATCGAAAAATATTGTTTTTAAAATTTGCCACGAAAGGTACTGCCGCTGTAGCATATTTGGTAACGCACCTTCCCCGGATTGGAAATACAGATCCAGGTTCGAATCCCGGCAGCGCAACAACAATATTGATTTTATATGTATATCTTTATAATTAATATACTAAATTAGTATTTAAAACATCACAGATCTATGTTCTGAATAATTACGACTTCACAATAAGAATATGTTCTCCTTAATAACACATTTTCAGATAGAAGAGGGATTAATGTTTTTATTTTTTAAATATAGTTGGTGAGTAAGAATATTGATCGGTAATGGATAGTTTAATTTAAAATATTGTATTTAATAACTCTATAATAACTAATATCAATTAAATAAATCAATTAGAAAGACATACAGAAAAAAATCTATATATTTTTTATATTTACTTTTTCCGAGGTAAGTTTGTAGAACTCTATAATATAATAATTGTGGAATTAAAACACTTGTTTTTTTTAATCTACTCGTTTAATTTACTTGAAACGCATTTCACCTTGCAAGGGCATTATCAATCTAACAATTTAACTCAACAACTTTTATTTATAACTATAATGGGCGATAGCTATGAGGTAAAAAGGAACAACATTATTCATTGGAATTCTGAAGATTTCGATACTTTTTGAATGTTTCTAATTATTCTAAGTAACTATTCGGTTTCAACACTATAGTGTAGTTCCATAGTTAAAATACCACGTATTTTAATGTCATGTGTAATTTGTAGAAAATGATACCTATATAATTTTACGAAAAATGTATCTATTAATAAAGGATTTGGTTGCTACCGGGTTGCGAACCTGGAACTTTTCCTATCCTATTTTTTTCATAATTAATACATACATTATTTCGTTTTAAAAAACAACCATCTTTATATTGCAATAAAACTCAAATATCTTTGGGCAAAATCGTTGGGAGACGCCAGAAGTAAATCGATTAATTTTAGTCATATCAAAGCTTTTCCAGGGATAAAAAAGTTTCGGGTTCGTATCTCGATAGCAACCAAATATTTTTGCGTTAAATACATTTTTCTGTATATCTTTAAAATCAAATAATTTAATTTATATGTATAAAAATAACACAGAACTATGTTCTGAAATTGCAAATTCATAAAAAATAAAAAAACTATAATAACCGTTTAATATTATAATAGCTGTCGGTAGCATTCACTTTTTACCTGATTATATAATTTTTTTATGTTGAAAGTAAATATGTATTACATAATTAAATTATCAGACGACATTCTTTTTTCATTATTTCATCAGATAAATTAAAAATATTTTTGGATTTAAATATATGATCTGTTTTTAAAGTTCTACTTCAAGGCAGATACGTATTAGGAGTACCAGTACCTACAATAATTTTCTATAAATAGTTAATTGTTATTGATATGTTGTTGGAGACCGTCCACCTACTAGGTGAGGCTAAACGTTCCTCATTGGCAAAACAGAGCAGAGCATGAAATTTACGTGTGTTCGACTCGAGATTTAGATCACCTTCTCACCTCTCACTGCATTTGCTAGTCATCACCGGAGGAATGTGTATTTTTGTGATCTGAAATATGAAATGTGATGTGTAGGTAAGAATAGGGTTTCCAGAATGAAAGCGCACTTTAACATTAAATACATTAATTATTTATTTAATATAACTTATCAACTATCCAATCTTGACAAAATTTATGTTAAATTAAACTCAACAATAAAGTCATATTATAAATCAAAATAACTATAAAATTCCATATTACAATAAAATATAAAAATTTAAGAGTTTGTTGGCGAAAGTCCCTGGGGGTTAATCAAACATATTTGGCATCGCCGAGGTCTTCCAGCCCCATCCAAGGACTCAATCAGGTCCCGGGATCCGAAATGAGAACTTAGTATCCCATCCATCACGGTAGCTGGTAAATAGTCATCCATCATAGCTAGTCCAATCCATACAGTAAAGTCATCAATTCCATGGCGGCATTTACATCCAGTGGGTTTCCTCAAAATATCGGCCTGAGGATATTAAATCTTAATGCCAGCCATAAGGCATCCAAATATAGCAATGTTCCCGCAGGCAATTCAAGTGCCGGGATTTGATGCTTCTCAGATCTAAGGGGTCCAACAAATTAATTCGCTCGCGGCGACAGTCACACATCCGAGTATTGAATATTTCTTAACGATTTTAATAAACCAACGACGCAGTGGATTGGGAGCAATAATGCCCAACCATTCCACTGGGCCACGTTCTCTCGGAGCGAGCGCTCCCCGCGGCCGCATACCGCCTTAAAAGCATAGATTCAAATTTTACAATAATGATGCTTACTAAAAAAAAACAATTTCATAATTATGACCGGACTAGTATTAATTTTATAAATACGTGACGTTACTTTGTAATGTCACAATGTATATAATTTAATTTAATGTTACATTTGTAGTAAAAAATACTAACGCATTTCAAACGCAGTATAAATATTTTTCGAGAAAGCTCTACCCTGTTATGTACAAAAATAGACGATTAGAAAGTGGATATAATTTTATATTTTACCTTTGAAGATTCAAGACTATCGGTTCCTGTGCCCCAACGGCACGGCCTTCGACCAGGAGGCGCAGATCTGCGCCGGCTGGGCCGACGTGGCTTGCGAGCCCGCTGCCCTCTATTACTCCAGCGACAATTTTGACCTTTACAGAATCGGTTCAGGTAGGGTACAATTTATAATAAAATTTTTCCCCCAACGTATGTATTTAATACACCTATAATTTTAGTCATTTTTAATGTTATACCCACGAGGTTATATTTATAAATATGATATTAGATATGTGATCAATATTTGCAGGGAAGTATAATATAAACACTAAGTACATCGAAATACATATAGATGTCTCACGGAGATGAAGATATTATTTATTACATGAGAGTGTAAGTATGGAAGTCTTGGGCATTACGGGGTTTACGACCTGTCATAAGCTGGCTTAAGTGATCACTTTACACAATGTGACGTTCACCAATTTACCCATGCTTCCACACCTAAAAATTTTTTGGAAGTTGTGTATATGTCATCATGAAGAGACCTTTCAATTATTTAATACCAACTATGCGACAGTATAGATGTCGCTGAAGCTAAGACTCTTTTTGACTGAAGTATAGGGCTATATTTTTAAGTGTATACATGAAATTCATTCGAGTTATTGATACATATACGTCTGAAAAGTCAATAGTACTTTTAATTTTTTTTTAAATTTCTTATTTAGACCAGTATATTTCACAATATTTTGAGTATGTCCAAATCTTTGTAGGAACCAATTACTGGGATTTGGACATACTCAAAATATTAAGTACATAATATCCATTCTACTTATGTACGTACATATATCTTTACATAATTATGGTCATATGAGCCGAACATTTTTTTTTGAATTTTAATAAATTATATGATATATGTTTCTTTAAAGGTTTTGAAAGCAAGAAAGCTCCGGTAGCATCGGAAGAGGAATCTGATTTCCACCTGCAACGAGCTGAGCCTGATATTCTCAGCGGTGCCCATTCGTCCAACTTTTTCAATAACAGAGAAGGAAAAGATGTTCAAGACACTCAAAAAAATGGCGGACAAAGTAGGAATCAAGTGGACCAACCTCAGAGAAAAAAGGTTGTAAAGAAATTGCAAAGACGACCTGTTGAATCATCATTCGCACCTTCATCGACCCAAAGACAGATCACCAACAATTTGGCAGCATCTTTTGTACCGACTACATCTAGACCATTATCAATAAGTACTCAAACGCTGCAAAGCAGAGACAATTTCAACAACCAACACAGCTATCAACCGTTTAAACAAGCGTCCACTACTTTGGCGCCATCTGAATTTGAAAAAATTTCAGTATCATCTTACAGTTCGAACGATTACAAAAAGACAACACCGCAAGTTTATAACTATAATAGAAATTACAATCAAAGACACCCATCCACCTCTAATTACAATTATAATTCTGAAAGTAGTGCAACTTTCAGTGATAAACAAAGACACCCATCCACCTCTAATTACAATTATAACTCTGAAAGTAGTGCAACTTTCAGTGATAAACAAAGAAATGTAAATAATGACGAATTGAATAAAAAATCGGTGTCTACCCAAGAAAACAGGAACTACAATACTGACAATTTAAATAATTACAAAAGCACTCGCCAACCTGGGAGGCGAAATAAAGAAAGGGGCCAACAGACATATAAAGCTCAACAAACATCTTCAAAAGTAAATTACAATTCGGAAAGCACTACAACGATTTACGATAAACAATTTCCAGCACAATATAACGCAAACACTAATAGTCAGAATTCTCAGCAAAATACACAATACAACTTTAATCAGGAATCCACGCAAAAATATAACAAATACAATGGCGGAGATGATCGAAACAATAATCAAGAGACGACGTACCAGATAAAGTATAACAACCCGTCCACCCAGCAAACAACACCCAGATATAATCAAGACTTTAAAAACCAAAACTATCAAACACAAACAACACAAGGCAATAGTTACAACAATGAAGGGTCGCAATTATTTGAAAAAACAAAGTTGAGCCCAAGATATGATGATAAAATCACACAGTTTAGCGCCAAACAGTCGACACCTCAATACGATTTGGAAAATTCAAACAACAAAAAAAATACAAATACTCCTCAAACACCTCCTCCAAAATTCAATACCAATTTATTGTATGATAATAATCAACAATCTACACCGGATTATTACAAAACAGATAATAATAGGGAATACAAAACTAATCAACCTCCATCTTCTGCAAATAAACAACAATACTCTAGTTCTGACTATAATCAATATAATCAACAGAAGTCTCAAGGAAATTCACAATACTCTACAGCTGAGACATCGTCGTTCAACCAAGGTATAAGTCAAAGTCAGAAATATCAGCAGGAAACTATCGCTCATGCGCAAAAGTTTTCATCACCTCAGCTTCCATCATTTAATCAAGGTGTCAGTCAAACCACCAAATCGTACGAATCTATAGATAATGCTCAAAAATTGTCAACCGCGAGGGTTTCGTCTTTCAACCAAGGTACTGTTCAGAGCCAAAAATCGTATGAACCAAAGATAACACCTAATGCGCAAAGAATCTCAACTGCTCAACCGTCATATTTTAATCAAGGTGTCAGTCAGAGCCAAAAATCAACATCTAATGTACAACTAAACTCTACACCGGAACCTTCCACGAGCGGCAATTATAATAAGCGATACGAAATTAAATCAACACCAGCTGCATTTAAATCGAGTAATTCTGATGATTATGATGATGGACAATATAGACCGGAGCTTTATGAACGTGAGTCGGGTGGAGAATACGACTTAACAGATAGAAACAATGCGAGAAAAGAAGTTTCACCCCGGGTTTCACAAGATGCGGACGTTTATAAGGCAGCCAAACAAAATATTAGAAAAGAAGTTTCACCCCAGGTTTCACAAGACGGGGACCTTTATAAGGCAGCCAAACAAAATACTAGGAAAGAAGTTTCACCCCAGGTTTCACAAGGCGCTGATGTTTATAAGGCAGCCAAACAAAATGTAAGAAAAGAAGTTCCATTTCAAGCCCCACAGGAGTCAGAATATTTGAAATCAATCACACAAAATGCTAGGAAAGAAATTCCTCTTCAGGCATCACAAGAGGTGGAATTTTTGAAGACGGCTCACTCCATAAATATTGCTGCCAGTGGTAATCAACTCGCCAGAGAAAGGCGGCCTCCTGGCCCGCCCAGTACAACACCTGCCCCCGTCACCCAACAGCAAAGGGTTACGACACCGTTCGCTCCGAGAACTGTTCAGACAACACCCTCGTCAAAAAATGTTTACGCTAATATAGCGGCAGTTACGAGCGCCGCACCGAGACCGTTTTCAGTTCGACCAGAGCGACCATCCTCACCGCCTCCACAGCAAAAGAAGTTTGACGAAGCAAAAAAACCAACTAATTCTGCCCCTTCAAAAGCAAAAGATGTCAGTTACGACTACGCCTACTATGATAACTCGGAGCCCTATTCGGAGTATGACAACATCGAAGAATTCGGAAGAACATCCAGAAAACAGTGACAAGTTGTATAGTACTGGTAACATTTTAAAATTAAGTGACGTGTATTTTTAAAGATAGACAGAACTTTATGGTACAAGGCTGTCCCAGACATTCAACACAAAGTTACCGAAGGAAATTCAAAACTAAGCCAGTATTATTGTATTGTAAATTAAGTGAATTTTATAAAACCTACTTTGCGAATTTTATTGTATTACACATAATTGGATAAAATTGATCTTACTGCCATATTCTTGTAATTTAAGAGTGTTTATGAAGAATCACAATCATTATTTGAAAAAAACAAAATTTCTATCTTTAATTTTTAAACAGATTTAATCTAATCGACTGTTATTTATTTCATACATAAATGTAGCAACGAAATATATTTTCTGAAACTTGTATAGGTGTAATAAATAATTGTATTTTTTTAATTCGTGTATATTAATTATTGTAATATTCTACATGACTATAAACCAAATACTTATTTTCTGGCTTGAGGCGTTAAGAAAATAAATATGGTTTTATACAATAGATGTACGTTCGTGTTTTACAGTGATATAAATTCTAAAATGAATAACCGGAAATATTTTAAAGAAACCTTTACTCTCCGAAATATTAATGATTGATATTAGGTACTCATTTCAAGGAACTGGTTTAACAAGACAATCCATGTTAACAAATCGTGACTCGATGGTTTGGTGGATTGCTAATGTATGTAGCAATGGCGGTCGGTGACTTTGTAGAAGGGATGCTGGAAAACAAATTTATATCTACTATCAAATATAACATATAATCGAGGGATATTCAATGTTTTAATAATTCGGCTTTAAGTATTCAAGCTAAACTGTCAGAAATGCGTCACATAAACTAATTTCTCAAAACAATCCGCTCGCTTCGTAATATGAATGCTATTTTGTGCATTATACCCATAAGCATTAAAGTCGTTTTTTGCACGTTAGATGCTGTTAACGAATACGTATACATTATTCGAAGACGTTGACGGGCGACACTGAATGCGCATGTGCGAAAGTAGAATACTTTCAAACTTTGTGAATACGGAACGAATGATATAATCCACTGTTGCTGGTATGTATATGTATACTGTTGAGAACGTATATGTATTTAGACTGCGTTCTAAATACATATACGTTCCGTGCGCGCGCCGTGTCATTATTGGTCTCTAAAGAATAGGACGAATTTATTAGCACCCGTGCAGTTTTCGGCTAGAAATAAAAAAAGTCCAAAGCTTTTTAATTTTAGAACACAAGGGATGCGGAGCATCCAAAGCATGTATGAAGAGACCGCGCCTGGTACGTAGGTACAGTTTAGTGTGTTTTGAGATAATTGAAGCTTAAGTTTTGAGATGTTGGGATAACAATGGTTCTTATTTTTAAGAGAATTACAGTTCATTGAATATGATAAAACTGGATTGAAGTATTTTAAGGTTAACACACCAGTGATTGGACGCAGAATACAATTGCTTGAAAAATATTCTAAATTTGGACATGTTACATTTTAACATAAATAAATCTTATGCAGCATGTTTGAAATGTTTATAATGAAACAACGCAAAAATGTAAAAAAAAAAACCAATTGATGATAATGCGTCGAAAAATAAGACAGACTGATACCCTCGGAATGCGGTATTGGAAATACATTTAGCATATATGCAGGTTATATGTAAATAAAGTGACTCAAATTCCGTTTGCTTAGCTACATTTAATGGATTATAATCGTGTTAAGGATTATTCGAAGTGAAGTTTCTACCACTTCCACTAAATAACAATAAATGAATGACCTGTCGCACAAACTATATTCAAATTGGATAATGTCTGACAGTATTTTCGATTGAAACCTAAAAATGTAGCAATATTGGGAAACATATTGGTTTATATTCTGACCCCCGATTACAATTGTGTCAGAAAAATTAGAAACTTGACCTACACGAGACAAGAAAGATATTTAAGGATCCATTGCTGCCATGGGGTTCGTAGCAAACACTATCTGAAAAATGCGAATCAAAATAGTTTAAAAGGCACCCCTTCTACCCGGGCGGCAACGTTAGCACCGCTTAAATTAATTCTACTAATTTTTTTGGCGTTTGACTTGTTGCCGCACTCACGCATACCTGCGTATATCCGTTCCTTTCTTTCCTAACCTATCCTTAAGCAAAAAGAAGAAAGAAAGATGTCGCAGTAATTAAAAGTCTCCAACTGCAGCAAGTTCAGTGCGCTTAGAACATTCGAACCGTCGCTTCACTCCGCTTTTTAGTTAATAATCTTACTTTAATTCCGCTTATACTTAATAATCTTTTTATCGCGAGTGTTATTATACACGCCGTAACACTTGTATTTATGGTGGAGAGAAATCTATCAATCAGCACCCGGCAGACGAAAAGTAAGTGCCTTACTTTTTTCCTCATATTTCCACCATAAATTCTGATACAACAGTCGTACATTTGACATTCTCCAGCATAATATGGCAGTATAAGGACAGCATGTTTTACCTTTGACGTGCATGGCTGTCTTTATCGTTTTGTTTTACAATTTATACGAAAGATTACGCTTCTTCTCGCGCGGATTTATCAGATGTATAAATTTTATTTTGCATATCGATCATTTTTTGGAATACAAAATGTTAACAAGTATTAATGAAAAATATTTTAAATATATTAATTACAAAGATATGCATATAAAATCAATTTTATCGAAAAATATTGTTGTTGCGCCACCGGGATTCGAACCCGGATCTCTTTCCAAACCGAGGAAGGTGCTTTATCCAACTATGCTACAGCGACAAATTTTCGAACCTATATGTTATCTTTTTGATATTAATACATTTAATATTTTTCATATTTAAAATATCACAAACCTATGTTCTAAACAATTATAACTTTACGATAAGAATGTGTTCTCCTAATAATGAAAAATATGCCTGTATTTTAACCGTTACTGCATTGTTAGACTGACAATATTAATCTCTTTATAACCGACGCATTATTGAGATATTTAAATCAGCTTGTAAATAGAGAATAAACGGAGATACAACTATTTACATGAAAAACATTGGCCAAATGGACATATTATGTATTTGAACGAGGCAATTTCTTATCAAATACCAAATATCAAATGATGCAGATGAACGTTTTATGTATTATAATTAAATTTCGGTAAAAACTGAACATACAATATCTATCTGCACATTAAGCCATCGATGTACCAATATATATTAATTAAATACTAAATTAATGTATTAATTATAAATATATACATTAATTTAGTATTTAAAATATCACAGACCTATGTTCTGAATAATTACAACTTCACAATAAGAATGTGTTTTCCTTAATAATATATTAATTATTTACGTACATTGTTTTGTTTTATTCATACTGTGTTAAAAATTTAAGCACTCATTTCTAAAATCAGACTCCTACGCTGTAAACTACTGAATAATAACTAATAACTAATGAACCACGACTTCGATGTTAAACGGACGCGAGACGCGACTGTACTATATTGTAATAGATATTATTACGTCAAACTATTGACCTCTGTGTGAGATTTAGTATATTAGAAATACATTCGACTTTACAAATTGTATTAGTGAAACTGTTGCTTCAAAGATGGCGGTAATGTAACCTATTCTCGATCAAAAACAGTACTAGGTATGTATATGATACAATGCTACTTATTCGTAAAAGTGAGGTATTTTCATCGCTCGCCCTACTCACTTTGAAAGATAAAAAATTAATAAAATAAACATTATTTTTTTTAATACAAATTAAATGAATCAACTAGAAAGAAATACAGATAAAATCTGTGGTATTAAAATACTTCATAATAAAAATATGTTTACATTAAAAAAATTTTTTTTTCGCCAATTGTTGAATGAAAAAATATTTCTGAGGAAATTTACACGAATTTCTTTTTCATGAAAAAAATAGTTTACCCCGAATTACCATAGATGAATGGTAATCAGTTAATGTCAACATTGGTTATTTGTTTAAATTGTTTATTAAATACACAACATTTTTTTCCCCCCAATTCCTTAGAGTTCTCGATATTTTAAGTAATCTATATGTGGCTAGATCACTTAAATGAATCAGCGATATTCCCTTTAACACGTTTATATTAATATATGAATTAGAAGGATAAAAAGTTTAATTAAAAAACCCTTTAAACATTTTACTGCGATTTAAAAAGGATAAATTAACTAGGCGCCGTCTTATTCTATCATAATATCTAAAGGTAACTAAAATAAATAACATTACACTTAAATAATATTAATTTTTTTACAAATAATCCTTTTTTGGAAGTTCAGTCGAAGCTGCTGTCCGCGTGTATGCATTTCAGGTCGGTGGATAGAGTGCGTTGTTCTGCTTCTTGCTCGATGTTTGTACCCAAAAGGCATAAGACTGATATATTGCTTGTAAGAATCGAGATTTAGAAAGAAAGAGTTATCTTGGAGTGAACGTTCTCTATACTTTCAATGTTTTCTCTTAAACTGCCTTCCGTTCTTTTAATGACCATAGCGACTTATTCATCAATTTTCGGTTTATTCCCGTTTGGCAATAGTAACAGTAAGTTCTTAAATCACGTATAACACGAGTAATGTTGGTGTAACATAGTTGTGACGATATATTATAATGAGTTAATACAGTTTAACAAATATTAAATAAAATATTTCCTTCATTACAAACAATTTTCAGACACGTAATTAAATAATTGTTTCTCGATCGTGAAATAAATTATCATAAATTATTCTGATGCACAACAATTGATAATTGCACTCGTTGACAATGAGGTGGTGGAGCATGTCAGAAATGAACTTTTGTAGTATGTTAAAAAAATAATTCAGATTACCATAATTTTAGAATTTTTTCTTCACAGAATAGAAATATTTTCGGAGATATTGGCGTTCAAATTTGGACTTGTTGAAAAATGCTCAGATTACCGTGTGATTCCACACCTCTCGTACGTACGAGAGATGTGACGTCACTACGTCAAGACCCGCCCGCTAGAGTGTCGATTACCGACTTGTCGGCTCGGAAGATGTGACGTCACACGATAAAACGATACGAACCGTTCGATTTTAAAACACGCCGCATTGAACGTCTGTAACTTTGCCATATTTCAAGATATCGAAAAAATTCTTTTAGTTTTGTAAATGGGATTTTTTGAAGAATTTTTAAAAATTATTTAAAAATGACTTTACCACCTCATTCTATTTTAATTTTTAAAAAATTTGTTCTTGTTAACTTATTTTACTTTTTACTTTACTCGTTTTTAATATTCGTCAGATAGATTGTGTCTCTTCGTTCAAGGATTTAATTCTTCGATAGCTATGCATGACGATGTCGCGCTGATCTCATCTGTGACACATTTTGCAAGTGATGATTAAAAGGTTTTTATTTCTGTCGTAAAAATAAATATTTTTGTTATGATGGACGTGCGTGAAATAAAAATTTGAATTTGTTATATATATATATATATCGTGAAGAATATTTTGAATGAAAAATATTTTCCGAACGTATAGCGCTTTTATCGACCTTTGCGCTTAGACTCGAACGTGTGTGAAGGATATCGTATTCTCAATATAGAGAAAATACAGTAAATACTGGAAACATTTTGCTTGTAAACTCGTATCTTGATATCACTGATATACAATGCCTTGGAATGAGTGAAAAACGTTTTTTTATAAATATGGCAGCGATATATGATATATCTAAAATATATTTTGATATACATTATTATTTTTTAGATGACATAGGTTTACGTTGAAAAAGCTTTTATGTGTCTTTTGTGTATTTTTCATTTCTTCAAAAATACTGAAATCAATTTTCGTGTAGTATTAATATTAAAATATATATTTATTGTAGCGCCCTGTGAGTATGTTGCCCACGCAATATGGTCGTTTAGTTTATGTTTAGTTTATGTTTAGTTTATGGTCGCATGATTTTTTAAAAATAAAACCTACACAGTGTTTGTTTAAACACCTTTCGATAGTTAGTGATTGGTCCTGTGTTTTATATTAATGCATTTCCAAGAATTATTCGAAAAATCCCCTAAAGCTTCTATTTAAAAAATAATTCATATTTCCGCGGTTTTTACAATAATATAGGATTTTATTATTCATTTATATCAGAAGTTATACAATTATTTTTTAAAGGGAAGCCTTAACCTGTTTTGTCTGGCCGGGATTTTTTGGGTGTTCTCTGTGATGATCTATTTATCTCCTGGGTCCTCTCTGCTGATGATTGTTCTCTGTGCTGTTCAACCGCCGATGAAACGCGATCTGGATCTCGCGCGCCGCCGTTATTAAGAGAGCGTTTTTAGTAGATCCGACACCGATGGCGGCTAGATTATTTCTGGCGTAGTAAGTTATGCAGAATACCCACATAAAACAAGTACATACTTCTCATTTAAAAATCCCAGAACTTCCAACCGAGGTATGTATAACGCGCAAATACACTGACTTAAGTCTTTCTTATTATTTGCCAAGACCCGTGTTCTCCCCTACCGCTCACCTAACTTGCGCATGTTATTATGCTGTGCGTTATTGTCAAGATCAACCACAACCATTATAACTGGATGATTCGTAAGTATGATGATCTGGAGGTATTAAGTATGGTTTTTCATCAACAGGTTGGTTTTTCCGAGTTAACGGGAGAAAAAACAATGACCACCAAGGAAATCAATCGAACATGGAAGAAATAATGTTATATGTCAAAGTCTTGTTAAAACAGTAAATATTTATATATACCGTTCTTACACGTAAAAATAGGTATCATTAAACAAAACTTTTACAGAAATTGTAAACTGCTTCAGTTATCTCCACAAGAAAATCAACTATCAGAAGCCAAGTAAACAAGGAGCACTTTTGTTGGTCCAGACGAACACCAATGTTGATCAAAAGTTTATATCTACGATGACTGAAGTTGAATGATAGTCTTATATTGTAGATAAAAGCGCAGTAACAAAGTTTCTATGAAACAACAAACACAACATGACATAACATAACTTTTTGAATGCACATCTAGACTTGTTTCTTGAAAATCTCGGTACAGCGAGCGAGGAGCGAGGAAATCGATTCCTTCGAGATATTAATGAGATGAAGACTTGTACCAGGCTCGGTTGAACGTCAACATGATGGATGATTGCTGCTGGATGATATATCACGAGACTCTAGAAACCTCATATGAGAGAAAAACAATGTACCTATGCAATTTCACCGGGAAAAACAAGGCCTTAAATAATTTGTCACTAATTGTAATAAATATGTTCAGTGTTTACCACGGAAAACATTTTATTTAAATACCTTTTCAATTTTATTTCAATATTGCTACACACTTAGGTAAAAACGTCAATGCAAGTTGTGGAAAAATGATGTGATAGAAAGAAACTAAACTGAGTTTTGGGTGTGACAGCGATGATGATTCATATACTTTTTCGATCGACTTATAATTGTATTCCAAAGGATTCGTGTTATATTGAATAATTTAACAACATCAAATTCTGTTAAAATATGTTAAAGAAAAACTTTTGAGTATACTTTACACTACTGTGCATAAGGTAGTGGACACAAATATACAGATCCTATAAAACTAAGATTCAAATCTACGAAACGTCTCTGTGGCCAGTTGAAAATAATAAAAAAGAATTATCTTGGACGCAGTAAAAGCAGTTTGCACTATTCTACTGTCTATATTTTTGTAATTATGGCTTTCCTTGAATTAAAAAAATCTACAAAAGCCACACGTATTTAATTTAAGTTTAATTTAAAAGCACTTTAACTACGACAATAGAGTTTTTTAAATATTTTTATAAATTAAACATTTAAAATATGTATTTGCCGATTGATTCTACATTATAAATGCGAAGAAATATTTTTGAGTAGATAAGAACTTCCAGTTTCGTCATTACTATTGTAATAAGTTTACTGTATTGCCTAATAATTAATTACGAATATTTATCTTTCATTTCAAATGCTGTTAACTGAAGTAGCTGATAGTTGCCATTGTTTAAAATATGCCAATATAAAAGCACTTACGTAGTAATACAGGTTTATATATTAATTTTTACATAGTAACTTACACTTACATAGTAACTTACATAGTAACTTACACTTGTACACTTGTTAATGCCTATAATTATGTATTTTTTTATGTACGTAATAAGTTGCTTTATTTAATATATAAATTTACTAAAAATAAGTTTAACAGTAAACAATAACAATTAATTAGAGCGGAAACTACAGGGTGGGGTTTTAGGGTGGTCGAGTAAGCACCAAAGCCGTCCGGAAACGGGAAAACTTTTTATATCTCGATAATCGGAAACTGATTTGCATTAAGTATAGTGTAGCCCGCGTAGTCACTCCAGGAAAATTTATTTATTGACCATAAAATACAACTCAGAGAGCGCCGGTATCACTACTGTAATGGTAGCATTACTTCTTTTTTCTCTACTTTCTGGGCAAGACTATTTCAGAAAAAAAAATCGTATTATGTGTAAAGGTGTATTATATCGATAATACTCAGTTTATTATAAAAGATGTTCCTGAGAAAAAGAAGAATTCAAATGTTCAGTGTTCTTCTATATTATAATATTATAGGGTAAGTATTTTTTTATCTGGCACAAAATCTGATAATTAAAACAAAAATAATAATTATTAGACTTTACCTTTTTTTTAAGACCTATATAGTACTGTTGTTGACGCAAGTCGAGACTACCTGTGCATTCCGTCTATCCAATAAACTTTAATATACCTTTCCCGCTCCGCCCAACTAATTACTTAGGGATTTCGCCGACGTGGGAATAGATTGCATTTCGACGCCGAGCTGTCAATTGGCTTTTTTTGTGAAAAGAAAGTGTCGCCGCGCGTAATAATCCTAACTACGAAAAATTGGGTTTTCTACACCATCCGGAAGTGTAGTGAGATCTCCGTTCTTCACTACAAAAGTGCGAGTCGACTGAAGGTGAAAATTGCCGTCCAACCTAGGACTTAGATCAAGGTAGGCCAGATCCATCTGCCATTATTTCCTTTCTGAATCCAATTCGGGTTCCGTCAACAAAACATAATTTTAACGGGATATTATTTCCCCAACTGCATATAAGAATTTTCTTGGTTATTCCGCGTCTATTGGTTCTGTTTAAGACATTGTTCTCTCAACATTTCGGGTAAATCTCATTACCCATCTTCAGAAAATGTCTTATGGGTGGAATGTCGCTCTGAAATGATCGTAGAACACATCTCTTCGGATCAGCATTTCAGCGCTTATTACTTTCTAATATTATACCCAACCCGTAAAAACCTCAAATTTAACATACTCATGTGTATATATATATATATATATATATATATATATTTAATATTCATGTGCGTTCAATAAAATATTATGTAAGATATTCTGAACATTATTTGATCTTTATACTGAGTAGTTTTTTTTAACATAAATAATTGTAAAATTCGATAAGACATCATTTATTAATGTACAATGTAGATGAAATGTTACTGGGATCAAGAAGATTCTTTTCCTCCTTTTTATGACTGAGTGAACTGTATCCTAAACCGATAAATATGATAACACAGGGGTAAACAGGGGATGACTTGATATAAATATCATTCTTTCATTTTTAACTGACTGTTAAAAATTGAATTGCATCCTATAATTTTTAAGTTAATTGTAAAATAACTTTTCACCCAGTATTTTTTATATTTGCTTTTGTTCAACATATCACAGAACATCAATTATAATTTGATAATCTTTTGAAATAAAAAAAATTAAAAAATTACATTAGACATTGTATATATTTTTTCAATAACTGATACCCCATAGCAACCTCGCAATCGAGATCAAGTTGCATATTTAATAATGTCAACGTACTTTGTATAGATTTTGATAGAAATGCTACCTATTACAAAGGGGTTCATCACGCAACTTCCGAAAAATATCAATGCACTTTTTTAAAATGCGCAATGCACCTGTAAAAAATGGATACCTAACTAAATCATGAGTCGAAAATGTTCAAGGAATATGTGGCTAATTTTAACCGTGTCAAAAATACAAACATTTAAAACAATTATAATTGAAATATTACATTGATTCCGAATTATATCTTGAATACAAAAATTAAAAGTTATTGAATTTCGAGCAGTCAGATGTGATTTAGGGCTTGAAGCAGAAATATAGATTAATAATAATGGATAAAAATATCGCAAATATTTATTTAGAAGTACGTTGATTTAAAGGTTGACATGATTTAGTTAAAATTTCAAACGTTTCAAACGTGGAGCTATGGAGTTCGACGCTCCACATCTCCGCCGGTTAGTTTAGTGGCGAACATGAGATGTGGATCCTACGACCCAAACATTTACCAGAATTCCTTACATTACTAACGATCTCCCAAATTTGCGTTTGTCCCACGAGCCAAAATAATTATAACATAATAATATTTAAAGATGGGTTATACTAGTGAAAGAAGTTAGATTACATGTACAAGTTTAATGTAAGAAAAAAGAACTACCACTATTCGGGTGATGGTCAGCAACAGAAATATGCAAAGATGACTATTCTACGTAGAAAAAATACTCCCACAACAATAATCGAATTGATCATGGTAGCTCGATGATGTCGCGACGCGCGGGTATCCTCAGATGGTTAAATAAAAAAAATAGTTTGTAGTACGTCATCAAAAACATATCAGACAAAAGTAATAAACATGACCTTGGACTCGGGACGTTCCTTCTCCGCATTGAACTCGATTTATTAGCTTCCTTGTCGTCGCGTGCTGGTTTGAAAATAATCGGGTTACTACCCGGGTCATACACTACCCTTATCGGTACATCGCGGCCAGTAAATTCCGCTCGCGATATCGTCCAACATTGATTTCTTAGTTCTTTCATCCCGGGTCCATGAAGGAAATAAAATATTTCTGCAAAAGAGATGAATACAATACAAATTAGGATTTACCACGAGATTTTAAGAATATCGATGCATTAGTAATTATGACCATTTTTCTTACCCATTGTTAAATTATAAATTTCAAATTTATATCGCTCTGCGATTTTTAAAGTCGGCTATTTTGCAACGGCTGAAATCGCGCGTAACAATGAACGGGCAGCCGCCCCGCTCACCTTCTGGTGAATGCCCGTTAGCGCTCCGCGCGTCTGTAGATCGGTCTCCGACAGCGACAACCTATCATGCATGCGCGAGTATTGCTATCATCATAATAATGTAATATATATATATATTATATCTTAAGAAATACTCTTTGTGACAATTACACGTTTATTACAGTAAGATAGAATTTAGTTACAAGCTATATCACTAGTACATGTCAAACGATAAAGTCGATGAACACGCAGAGAGAACCGCGCCCTGACGCGCGTCGCCCTTTATAACCCCGCATACACGCCCACACACTCACAAACACAACTATACAATCATATATTTATATATTATATTACAAATTCGTAACCCCGTTAATATTAGATCAAGAGTTTTTTGATCATATTTTCACAGTTTAAGCACGTAGAGTTTTTTGATCATATTTTCACAGTTTAAGCACGTTAAGCACAGCATTTGGTGAAAATTTCTGTAATCTTATCGGCTATTTTCCGAGCAATCAGAAATTAATTTTCACAGTTTGCAATCTTGATTTTTGACACTTTTCAATAAAAATTGATTAAACAAAGAATTACAAACGCAAATGTCAACTGAGTTGTCCCTAAGTTTTAAATGAATTCAATACAGTTTTAAACTAACGCTAATTACGCTAACGCCAGCGTTTCAATACCTAATTAGATATTCTGTCCGCATACTGTTGGTAAGAGTAAATTGCCGTATTATTGATTTATACATTTGCACTTGTTATTCACAACTTACTTTCCATTGGGATAATCCTTTTGTAGGAAACTCACCACTATCGGGAAATTTATATTAATGTAACTGATATAAAATTAAACAAAACAAGTATAAAGTACAATTAACTAATACATTTATATTAATTTTAACCAATTAAATATAGTAGGTAGCTTTCAGAATTTTCTTTAGAAGAAATGTTGATTAATATACTCGTGCTTTCTAACTCTGGCGGATAATACGCCAGAAAGCACTGTTACTAGCAAAGCCCAGTCTGCGTGTGTGGTGCCGGCTATTTCATTCAACGAGTGGAAAATAGAACAATAAACGCAAAACATTTTATTACATAATATATAATATAATTCTGTTTCTACAAGAGGTATCTGGGAATATAATCGCGTACGAAGAGAGTTCTAAATCTTCTTCTACAACTAATTGTTCTTTCAAACAAAGTTCGCCACTTCCGCGACTGACGAGGAGACACTTTTAGAAGTTGTGGTTTTAGAAGTTACGATACTTGACTCATCCATTTAGGTGGTGGGTGACGGCCGTCTTCCGGACGGACTCGTTTACACTGCCGTCCGTCGGTTATCTCCATACCACTCACAACCAGGCGATCAATCGGGGCCCAATAATCTCCCGTATTCACCGCGTACAACAATTCTCCTAGTCCTTTAGTCACGATTGGTCCAACGGATCGAGTGTAATCTCTACACTGCACATCATGCGCGCAACAAATTTAAATCTATGGCAGGTTCCACACGAAAAATTTCATCATATTACAGCATATCCCCCTTTTATTTTTATTTAAATATTAAACCCATAAAAAAAACACAAATTGTTAACGATAATTGAATTTGACATGTTTCAAGTTAATCAAGTTTTGAAAATCACATCGAACGGTTGTCTGCCGTTAGAGTGCTAACATATTCCTAATATTTTTGGTTCATCTCAACAAATATTGAAATATTATGAATAGGTAAAGAGCACATACAATGCGTAATAGGAAAAGTTAAGTTTCCCTGATATTTCCCTCAACCCTCCACAGCAGGCAATGTTATGAAATTCAGACTTATCCCAGACGTGAGGTTACTTTAAACGTAATTAATTGGTAAGCCTCCGTTTAATATTTCTAATCCGCACAATTCAACCTGTGCTGGATTCAGCAGACATGCGAATGGAAGCGGTGTGATATTTTTATTGAGTTTAGGAGAGGTGAACAAAGCTTGACAAAGCCAATTGAGAACCTAATTTAATAATTCATGTTTTGTGATTAAGTTTAAATTTATCATTTGCTTCCTTGTATTTAATGAAATATATATAATCAATAAGTCCCAATTAAACCGTTGGTGCGGTGCGGGGAAAGAAGAGTTACTACACGTACAATACCAGGAATATCAGCTGGCGTGAGATAAAATAAAAAATTTACATTAGTTTTGCTTTATACATCTAATGTAACCTAATTTAACTTATATTTGATAGTTGCAAATTTCCAACACATTGTGAGCACTGAAAATTTCCTCGATGTCAAACTTCTAGAGAGTATTTTAAATACCGAAATAATATAGATTTTTAAATGCTTTTTACCGACAAAATGTGAGATTCTAAAAGTACCAGATTGTTTCATTTCGTCATTCTGCCTTTTTTTTATATTTCGACTCATGTCTCATCTTTAAAACAAATATATTAAATAGTAAGCCACCAGTTAGAGATGTGACATGTGATGTGACATTATGTTTGATTTACTTTGATATTTTATGTAGGGCTTGGGGACATACGAGTGTACATACACATGGCGTTTTAGTATTATCTTTGTGCAAAGCACTGTAACAAATTTGCTTGGATCTGAAGAATCCCTTTTATCCCTATCTTTAGGTTTACATAGCTGGTACACAGTGGCGTAACTAGAAAAATTGGGGCCCAATGCAAACTGAAAGGCCCCCTGAATATGTAATGCGTATAATGTATAATAATATTTTTACTATATGGTTTATTAATTACATAATAAAACAAATTTAGTCTTTTTTTTCTACAATGTTCACACTTTCATGTTGGAATAAAGTATGTTTTTAGGCATTTATATGAATTTGTAACAGTAAAACTCCTAGCTTCGGTTTATGGGTATTTTCGTTTTGCGGCGATGGTCTGGTCCCAACACAATATATTAGCAGGTATTACAGAATTAATATTTTCATTTAATTACGCTATTTTTTACCGTGGTGTATTTTAAAAATCATTAGTCCATATTAGCGAAAAATGAAAAATGATACACGGAATAGTACCATTTGGGCATCTCTTTAACGTGTGCCCCAGTGCATCGCATTGGTAGCATTGGCATAGTTACACCACTGCTGGTACAGTTTGAAGTAATTCGACAATTTTTTAGAACATAACTGTTTCGTTCGTAATAACAGTTGAGTAATTATAAAAATTATACTGTTCATTTGTGTCATGTGTGAAAAATAAAACTATTCAATAATTTACTCAAAAACACGAGAGTAAATTTGTCCTTGTTACTATGGAATTAAATGTAAAATGTGTAACTTAAAGTAAAAGTACAAACTTTTTATAAATAAGCAGAAATAAATATTAAATAGAAAAATAGAGTGAGTCAAAAATAATTACCAAAGATTAATAAAATAGCCAAAACTACCGAAAATGACTATCTGTGGTTAAAATATATATTTAAAAATAATTAATTTTTTTATTGTGTCTTAGTTTTAACTCGGCTATATTTTCAAGACATAATGTAAATAATAACTAAATTAAATTAAAAATATTATGTAATAAAGTAAAATATTAATCGTATACCGCATTAACTATCGTTAAATACACACATATATATATATTTAATTTAAGGATTTTGCGAGCACTAGTGGATGGAATTGGCGTTTCTTCTGATCCCAGAATCGATCCAGATTGTGTTTTTTGTACATGATTTCTAAGCCAATGCTTCGGCATGGTAACACGTGGCAATGTCAAGACAACAACATATAGAGGAATATATAGAATTGCTAATAACATGTTGACTTCGAACCAAAATTTCTTAACTGTAGGAGATTTATATATTATTAAAGATAACACATTCTTATTGTCAAGTTGTAATTATTCAGAACAGGTATGTGATATTTTAAATGCTAATTAAATGTATTAATTAGAAAGATATACATATAAAATCAATTTTATCGAAAAATATTGTTGTTGCTACCGGGATTCGAACCTGGATCTCTTTCCGATCCGGGAAAGGTGCATTAAATGAATTGTTAATTCTGGCATCCGCTATCTAATTAACACATTTAATTAGTATTTAAGATTTATATATCCTGCGAAAAACTACGATTCAACATTTTTTTTTAGGCAACGCTTTGACAAAGCACGTATTAACGTGTGTATATTGTAATGCAACAATTAACCCCACAGGCGCTATATACCACTAAAGACAGGTCGCTGGAGGTGTCGGGAGCTCGGTTGGGTTTCAGCCGCGCGCGCGAGAAACAATGGTGGAGAAGGCAGATACGAAGTCTTGAGATCCGTAAACATTTTAATTTAATTAAGGGATTTTGACAGTGTAAATAAATACACATAACTAACATGATAAATATTTAACACATGATACTAACAATGAAAATCCACAGAAATGTTTAGGCACAGAGTATAGCAGAAGGTAAAAAAAAGAAGAAGAAAAAGGGTGGGAGAAAGGGTGAGGAGGTTGCAACTATTGTTGAGGTAAAGGGAAATCAAAATGTGTTTGTAGGTAGAATGATCGGTCAATAATTGAAATAAAAATATATAAAAATAACGTAGTTAGCTAATGTTGAAAAAGTACATTTTTGGTAATTTATCATTAGAGTATTTGCATGAACGGTAAATGACTGAATTTTGTATATAAACTGGTCTACTTCTAGAAATGTGGAAGAGTTCTAGATGGTATGTGGAATTATATTAATTCTAATTGGCTGGGACAGTCAATATGGCCTTGCAGTAGTTTAAAGATAAATATTTGGTCAACACGTGTTCTTCGATATTCTAAGGTTATGGGAGAGATTGGTGCTCAAAATTGTCCACGTAAAGGAGCCCGCGCCTGGATGGCTCCGACGAGATCTAGGTGAGAGATTTGATCCGTGGCGAGGCGTGACAACAGCTTCACCCCGGCCGGTAATCTGCGAGTATGGGGCATATTCATCGGTGTGCACGAGGGAAAGTTCTACACTGGGCGTGGGACGGATGTTTCCAGAACCTTTGTCACTATCTGAGCGTAGTTGATAATCTCAAATAAGTAACAGTGATCGAGGCGAGTGACGCCGGGTTACGAGCGGGATGTATTCCTAGAATAATTTCATGCGATTTGTGTAACTTTAATGTGTAAATTGTGTAGTAACCATATTTTCCTGTTCATACCATTACCATTCTTTCGAGTTAGCTATATTTCACACAATAGCTATATTTCACACAATAGCTATATTTCACACAATAGCTATATTTCACACAATAGCTATATTTCACACAATAGCTATATTTCACACAATAGCTATATTTCACGCAATAGCTATATCCCACTCAGAGCTAGTCCGGCGACGATGACGAAGATCGGGCCGACTATTCACCGGAGCTGGACGGCCATGTAACATTACATATAACATAGTTATGCAGTATTTATAATAAATTTAATGAACCAGAACCTTTTACGCGTTAACCAATTCTGCTACATTAATCATTTACGTTTTCAACAAATTTTGAAATAATATCCTGTAGTTCTTCATAAATAATACGTCTGTTATTCAATTTAAAAAAGTAATCAACTATATATTGAGAATAATTTCAAATACCTTTGTGTCATAAACATTACGAGACACCAGAATTAAATTAATTATAAGTTTAATTTGATTAACAAAACGCGAGAGATTTTTTTATAAGTATTCGAAACCATACCGGTGGATATTAAGAAGTACATTTCACTATCAATCAACAATCAATAGTCAGGTATGTAACCAATACACAATATTCATCCTTCTTCATACCGTTTTGTTTGGGACCGCCCTAACCACTGAATTTTTTAAGAGAACAATCGGTCCCGCATGAAGTTTGGTAAAATATTGACCAAAATCATTAATTTCACGAAAATATGGAGCTATAAAAATAAAAGTTTAGTGATCCGAACGTGAAGAAAAATGTCCGAAAAGAAACTCCCAAGTTCAAATATCAAGATTGACTATCGGTTTATAAGTGTACATTATAGTCTAAAGTTTGTTCAGGACCGAAGCAGTTTACCGATCGGGTTAAGAACTTTCCTGCGGTGTCTTATTGGTTCGGTCCTATTAGATAAAATAACACATTTGGTGACAAGATTTGAATTTACATAAGTCACTTTAGATACAGCGGTTGCTCTTACAAGATTCGGTGAAAGATCAAATCGAGTAAAAGCTTAATACAGGATTCTTCTACACGACTGGATAAGTTTAATACGTAGCTATTAGACTTTACTAAAATTCACACGTATAATGACTAATAATAATACATTGTTTAATAAAATACACTAGAAAAAAACATTTCATGTACTTTAAACAATATTCTCACCCATTTTGTGCAACCCACCTACGGAATATTTGGCAACATTGTACTCAAGAATGATACAGAAGAAAATGTTTACACATTATGAATATTTTTTGATACGAGTACTATGTGTAACGTTTGTGTTATATATAGTACTTAATTCATTTGTTTCATCTAGCGGACGTTTAAATAAGAGTTGAATCCCAGGTGATTTACTAATTAGAATTTTTTAACTGATTTATTATTTTTATTTACTGGACGCCCCTTATTTAACCAAATTGATTGTATACCACGTTCCTGCATGAAGTATCAGGTCGTCGGCCCTTTTCCATGTAAATTCATCATTTACAAATTTTTATAGGAATGCACCCACACAAAGGCTTGGGAATAATTTTGGACTTATAGATATATTCCGATATTCAAACTTTAAATATCAGAGTGATGTTTTTGACGCTGTTCTGAGTCAAAGATACAATTGATTTTGATACTCAAACATTCTGTGTTAAACCTAAATTTCTATTTTATATATATTTTCTATTTATATATATATATATATATATATATATATATATATATATATATATATATGCTACTTGTATAGCTGTTGTTTTTTTTTTATACTAAACCAACTTTGTAAAAGCCCATAAGGATGTTAATAAATAAATAAATAAATTTGTTACAATAAAAATTTTATCCTGAACGTTTTTTTACAATTTAATATTTCATACTACGTGATTGAATTTCAGTAGAGCATTCTAGTCTCTGCATACTCGATTGGTAGAACACAATTGCTGTCTCAGAAGTTTTCTTAAGCAGAACAAAAGGATACATACCGATTTTGCCAAGCTAATGTAATTAGCAGTAAATACAATAAAAGGGAAATCATCCAGTTTCGGTCTGAAGTGAATCGTGTATGAAAACAAAAGATCAGCGCAAGGAAGAGTGTATTATTGTTATCAAATGAAGAATAGAGTATTAGAGTTAGACTGAGAGTTTTAGTGAGTTTATCAAATGAAAAGTACTTCCTCACTGTTTAGGGAAGTGTTCTAACTAGTATAGGATTACTAAAATATTCAATGTTAAAATAACCAATTGTAATAATAATCAATTGTAGATAAGAGAAAAGACAAGAGTTGTCGATATGATAGAAAACGCTAAGAATACGACAATAGGCGAGCACATCGCTCGGAAACAGACAATCGCAGTCGTCATCTGTTCTAAAACCTGCTCGCTAGTGAAATCATTAAACTCAGCAGAAATACGTTTCAACGAATTATAATACAGTTGTCAGATATAAATGGGATATATTTGGGAAGACAGTGAAAATATACTATTAAAGAAAACACCGTACAATTGTGAAGTTGCAGTTTTTCAGAACATAATTCTGTGATATTTTTATACAAATTAAGTGTATCAATTAGCAAGATATACCTACAGGAAAATTCAATTTATTGAAAAAATATTTTTGTTGCTACCGGGTATATCTATATTTTGTATATATTTATTTATATATTATTTCTATATTTATATCTATATTTTGTATATCTTTCTAATAAATACATTTAATTTATATTAAAATGGTCTATTATTTTCTTTAGTTAAAATGGTCTATTATTTTCTTTAGTTAAAATGGTCTATTATTTTATAAAGCAGCGGTCTTCTAAGTGGTGATCGAGGAGATAATTTCGCTGGTCCGCAGAGAAATGTGTAATCCATGGTTATATAAAGTAATAAGTTCTAAAAATTTTTCCAATAATTTTTCAACACGAAGTCAATTACAACATCTTTCATTATCGTATCAATTTTAGTATGGAACTAGATTTATTTTAAATTTTTTTTTTTAATTAAATTTATAAAAATTATATTTGAAAACGTTAGAACAACGTATAGTTTTAGTTAGTATTTTTGTCATCCTGATGAAGGAAAATTTATTTTCCGAAAATGGTTGGTTTAAATTAAAAACAAAGTTATAAAATGATTAATTATTTTAAATATAATACTTTTATTTACATGCCTGCCGCCGCCCAGAATAATATAATTATAGTGTAACTACAAGAATGCCATAAAATGTTATACTCACCTGAGAAACTTTCAAAATATGTAAAAGTTTCAGTCTAATATTGACTTATTTTCTTTTTTATGCATTGTACATATTCCTGATAAAAAGTTTTGTTTTTAAAATTCCGCGTTAACCTTACTTTTCTAATGAAATGACAACTGCAAATCCGTAAAAAAGTGCATTAAAAATTCATACAATTTTGGCTCGTTTAAAGTAAATCGGTGTGTAAATAATTCACACGTAAAAAAAAAAGTTAAAATTGAAAATAAAATATCTATTTATGTATGAAAGAAGTTTTATATAAATACACACGAAGTTAAACTTTTTTTTTTTTGAAACACAGTGATGGTAAGGTTTGACCCTCCGCTTACCCGGGACCGTTCTATGAGCAAAAGCTCCCATATCGGTCCTATTCATTCGCCGCCAGGTTAGCATTTTTACTCATTATTGTGACACAAATAGAATTAAAATTATAGCAAAATGCCGACCAAAAATTCTAAAATTCAAGAAATAAACAGATTGAAAATTTTAAACACAAAATAATAGAGGATTCTGTAACTACTAACATAAAAAAATAATATGTGGGTGTATTTGATATGAAAAAATATCTTATATAGGATTTAAATTTAGAGAAACACTCAATCTAGACATAGTTTTATATATCGTATTAGAAAAAGAAAGGTATAATGGGGCAACCAATTAATTTGAAAAATGTTCAACAAGATTTACTGTGTACGTCCAGAGGAATCATTTATTGTGAAAATAAAAAATATATGGTAGGTCTTCCACCATACTCTGACTTATTACAATAATTATAAAAACCTTCCAACTGAACTGAGTAGACTTATATCTCGGATAGCGAAAATTCACAAAAAGATTTTGTCTTATAACTTTTTAGTATTATTTTGGCTAATTATAATGTTTCTTAAAAATATATATTTTCTCTAGTAGGATTTTTTATATTATTCAAAATAATAGTGAAGCATCTATATGCTTTTATTCAAAAGATTTTTATTATTTAATACATTTACATTTAAAATACATTTAACAAAATCTTGTTTATCTCAAAACTCGAATAACTGAAGTTACACCATTATAATTACTGCTGGTAATAATTATTCAAAACGGCACACTATATTATATTCGATTGTATGTTTGGTTCAATATGGACCCAATATATGAACCGATTGGGTAAAGATCAATCAAAAGCATCGAGTCCAACATTCCAACACAATCACAATACTAATAAATCACTAGTTTTACAACACTCACTACATTTTTTTATTTCTGTAGAATCTTTATCTTTCTTGAATTAAATAACACCACAACAGTACGAAAAAAACTGTCTACGTTAACACAGACGGCAGTCCAGCAAAGTAGCCAGGACAATGCTGTATATACCATAGGGGGAGTCTACTCCATCCCACACAATAAACTACGAGAATTTAACTGCAATATAATTGTATCTTATGTTATCATGTTATATTATAATATATTCACCTCCGTTAAAGCAAAAACACGTACGTCAATAAGGTCAAATAAATAAATAATTTTTCTCTTTTGTTAAAATATCGAAAAACAAGTGTAAAATAAACATTTACAATATCTCTTCTGATAAATAAAATACACTGTTTATGCCACGAGGCACCAACTATAATATACCAAAATATATAATACCAAAATAACTCTTGTGTCATAGTGACCCACGTCAAATGCTGGGTTAAATCAGCACTAAGTAGATTTACGATTCACAATGCCGCGGACTAATGAATGAATGAAGGACGTTTCCAAAAAGGATATTACGTATATTTTATTTAACTCATAAAATACTCGATAATGTAATGAAAACCAATTGTATGTTGTTTTATCTAATTCACAATTGATGTAAATTTGACAATAATAAACATTCGATTTCTATTTTCTGCACTTTTCAGAGATAAATAGAGTATAAAAAATAAAAAATAAACACTAGAACAAGGCGTGATATACTTATATATCAAACTTAATAATAAAATGTTTAATATGTTTGTATTGTATAATAACTAAAGCAACTTTGTTGAAACTTGTATTTATTTTTAAAATTTTATTTTTATTATGCGGGGTCTTATTGCTGTAACAGTAGAATATATGCTTTGAAGTTGCAGAATTTTATCTTAACCCCACATCGAGGATAACGATAAATACCGTGGGTAGTATTTTACTTTTGTAAAGTCCTATTACTTCTAATCATCAGCCGGGAGAGGGGGCTTTACAAGCTTTCCGAGGCACAATTGATTGAAAAATAACAGGACGCCATCTAGTGTTCATGTATTATGGTTTAATTATATTATATTACACTAAAATACCATATTGTTTAGGAAACTACTCAACAAAGCACTGTTCTTGAGCGGCGAGTCACTCAATTTCTCCTAGTTAATAATATAGTTTTAAATACTAATTAAATGTATTAATTAGAAATATATATTGTTGTTGCGCTACTGGGATTCGAACCTAGATTTCTTTCCAAACCGGGGAAGGTGCATTATCCAACTATGTTACAGCGACAGTATTTTTGACGACAATTTTTCGAACCTGTATGTTTCACTTTTTCAAGTTAATACATATATCGTTCCATTATTTGAAAGCCATCTACCAGTAGCGCAACAATAATATTTTTCAATAAAATTGATTTTATATGTATATTTTTCTAATTAATACATTAAATTAGTATTTAAAATATCACAGACCTGTGTTCTGAATAATTACAATTTCATAATAAGAATGTGTTCTCCTTAATAATATAATTTTAAATACACCCACCGAACATTGCAATAACAATTTTTTTCATTCAATTTCAAAAATTATTTTGCGTCGAAGATATCTGCCGGAATTTTTTGATCTGAACTTTACAACCTCCCTCATGTTTATTTTTGCATTGGAACATTTATCGAAGAAACCACTACAAAGTTCTTCTTGCATCGCCTATTTAAAGCGCGCTATTTGCCTTCGCCTTTAAAAGGCCACGCTCGAGAGAAGCGAGGTGTTCACCTCTTGTACCGAGTTACATGTCGATTTGTTACCAGCATCAGATATCGTCCGTAGCTCTTATTTTCTGAGCTGCAAAGCAAGCTGCAACAATTTACAAACTTAAGTGCGCCGATAATATTAGTGTAAAAACGTATTCCTTTTTGACAGTAGACTTGCTCTCTGCTTACATGAAGACATGTTGAAGTCTTAGATTCTCTCTATGCGATGCCCAAGACATTGACTTTAGTGGTGGTAAAAAGAAATCTGCTTGCGGAAGCCTTTTATGAGTATATACACATACATAGACTTAAAACCCATCCTAGGATGTCTTTAAATGTCGTTTTTTCTAAATTGGATATTCCTCCATATCATAATAATTAAATAGCGGAATATTTCTAAAAAAATAAGGTCTTTAATAATAATTACCTATATAAAATAATAAAAAAAGAAAATAAATATTACTGTTACAAATCCCATGTTCAATATATTTGACAACATATTGTAAATGGACAAAATGGACATAAAAAAATTGGTATTTCAGAACAAAACGGCCAGTTTATATATATATAAAAACCAATCCAATTTAACAACATATATGAATTTTAGATTGAATTTTTTATTTGTGATGAACAGAGACTTTAGAGTACTTTATAATTTTATTTATAAGATGTATGTAGAGTTCTCTATAATTTCATATATATTTAAATATAAACATAACGTTTTATATATGTATATAGATTATTACCGTAGTTTTCTAGAAACACATTCCTTTTCATCCGACTATACATTCACAAAATAATGAAATAACTTTTCTCACGTTAAAAGTCTGGGTTTGAATGTTTCTATGATAATCCGCTAGTCGTTTCCCTAAATCCCACCCTGATGAATAATAAAATTGGAGCCTCGATGCTAAAAGGCAGAGGAAAATATATCATTCGTTTGTGTGAAGACTTAAGACAACCAAAACAGTGCGGTTTGTCATAAATGAATATAAAGTGCATTAAAGTAAGAGCTCTTTACCAAGAAATACTGCTTTGGAAAATTATCACCTTTCACACTCGAAATAAAAATATGTTTTTTAATAATATTAAATAACTAAGTATATTTATATTTATTTATTATGATGTTACCATTTCAGAACATAGTTCTGTGGTATTTTTAACACAAATTAAATGAGTTAATTAGAATGATACACAGAAAAAATATTTGGTTGCTACCGGGATTCGCACCTGAACCTATATCACCCGAACACGTTTTAGATAAATTTTGAACTTATATTTTGTAGTCCTTCCAATTGACAATTCTATCATACGTTTTGAAAAGCATTCATAGCAGGATCAACTAGGGCGATCCGCCGCTCGACGTGCGAGCCACAATTGAGATCTTACTACGGTCATATTCCGTTAATCGATGCTAATTGGTTCTACCAAATGTCGTTGATAAATAAATCGTTTAAAATTAGCACAACAGTAACACATGTCAAGACAATATGCTCGTGTATTGCAGACTGAGTGCACAACCTCTAAATCAGTATGAGCGTACATTGTGTAGAATATCGGCGCTGGCGTCTCTTGGATTGAATCGTCAATTAACGGAAGGTCCAATAACGAGTATGACTGTATATGTAGAATTAAAGGCTCCATGCCGAGAATACCCACCAGCTACTCTGATTTTCCTGTCTCCCGTCGCCACAGAATTCCACTTTGAGGTGTTTAAACTATTTAACTTCCTTTAGCTGCTGATTGTGCACGGTACTTGGTGTCTTACTGTAATTTTGTAGTACTAATCTTTATCTCTACTGAAGTATTCTCTTCACTGTAGAAGTTTGTCCACTTCTTGCGTAGACGTCAGGCTTGTCACATCGTCGGCAAAGAGAAATGAATTAATTGCTATGACTCTCCGATTAATGATATTATTTTTATTTTTGTCTAAAATGTTAATATTAATTGGGTTGTAACACCAACAAATTTATTTATTTATATTTCATTTAAAAAATTTAAAAAGATGAAATAAAACTGTCATTTGTTCTATTAAATCTTTAGTCTTAATTTAAATAAAATATATTTAATGTGTTACGCAAATGTAGCTTTTGAGTAATACTACTTTTCCCAAAAATAAAACTACTTTTGAATTAACGCAGAGTTTTTCAATCAAAAATTACGTGTATATACATTAATATTGATCCTATTTCTAATTATAATATATATTTTTTTACTTTAATGATCTAAATAATAAAGCATTTATTAAATTCACACAGCAACTTCTTACAATGACCGACAGGAAGTTGGAATAATATCATATCATCCTGAAAATTAAGTAATATATACTTTCGAAAGTTAATCATTAGGATATGAATTTATTGCAAATGTAAAATATAATATACAGTACAATACACATCTACTATAAAGGAAACGAGCAGAAAATAGGCATTTTTTGGTTCACAAAAAACATTCATCAGGGTTATGAGATTATCGTTACCATCAATTTTCAAAACTGTCATTTATATCTTGATATATTTTGACTCTTAATTAACAACCGTATATTTCGATAACATTACATACGTACACATATATAGGTATGGATTTTTCGATAGCTGGGTGGTTCAATGGTTATATGTAGTGATGTTTCACCTTTAAAACAGCATTTAAAAATAATTGCAGATCATATATATACACTTATTATTATATATAGGTTAATTAGAAAAATATTCATATAAAATTAATTTTATCGAAAAACATTGTCGTTGCGCTAATAATGGAACGATAGATGTATTGATTTTAAAAAGTGTAACATATAGGTTAGAAAATTTGTCGTCAAAAATAGTGTCGCTATAGCATTTATATAGTTGGATAATGCACAGTTCCTGGTATAGAATGAGATCCAGGATCCAATCCCGGTAGCGCAACAACAATATTTTTCGATAAAATTGATTTTATATGTATATCTTTCTAATTAGTACTTAAAATGTCACAGACCTATGTTCTGAATAATTACAACTTCACAATAAGCACGTGTTCTCCATAATAATATATAAGTTAAAACGCGTTTTTTGTAGATTGTATTTTTGCGGGACCTAGACCGATGTTTCGGCAAGGTAACACAGGCCATTGTCAAGGTGTTGCCTTAAAAGTTACACTACAACTGTACTTGTTCTCGGAAAATATAAATTTCCCATAATTAAGATTTATATCTCCTCTTTTCCGCGCCACTTTATTAAATTAATAACTAACAGTAAGATGAATTTTTTATTATCCTTCGTAATCCAAAGATGGCACGCGCAATATATTTTTATATAACTGAAAGGTCTCTGAGATTTTAGACAACCAGCAAAAGTAAACATTGACATGAAACGCGTCATTGTTGCCTGATTGAATGATTTTATATAAAAAAAATCAATGTGAATGGTTCAGCACGATGTAGATACTAATGAGTTTATACATTTTAACAACCGGGTTGCACGAACCATAAATAATATAAGTTTGCCTACGGTCCCAAGGGTCCAATATAAAACAGAAGCTATAATTTAATCCTAGAGGGCATATAAAGGTAGTTTAAAAATGTACGAAAGAATAAAATATTTTCGTTCAAAAGATTTAAAGAATTTTTCTTTTATTTTTCGCAGAACACTGTTACTAGAATCGTAGAGGCTCCCTTTAAAATACTTTTCATCGGTATAAGCGCTCGACACAGGAAATTTTGTTATATTTTATAATTATTTATATATTTATAAAATGTAATTGTTCTCGGTTTATGTTATTATTTCAAGCCTTCGTTAGAGTAATTTAGTTACATTATGTTTCAATATTGATAATAATATTCTGAAAGGATTTTTTTCGGTTTTAAAACATTTATTTTCAAACTTTACAAGGATCGTTGCCAACTCGAGTAAAATAATGTACACCTACAGGAATGTTGTGAACTACAAGTCTGTTCAGAGAAGATAATGATAGTTATGTGTTTACCTAATCTTATATATCTACACGACTTTTCCCTTAGGGGGTAGACAAAGGGAGTACTACGCCAAAATCTTAGCCCTTGTAAAGTCGAAGACCGCTAACTGATTCACTTTCTCTCAAGAACATTCGAGTCCTGATTCCAATATCAGGTTTACTTGATCACGTTCAATTTATATATATTTTCAGGACAAGTATATAGTTACTATATTGTTCTAAAGAAGGTTGGGTTCAACCGAAACTAGTTGACTTTAGTGCATGTACATAATAAATTGGTTTAAAACTAAACATTCTATTATTTAATTATAATGGCAAGTCACAACCTGTTTGCTTTCTTAAAAAAAAAAAAAAAATATCTGTAAATACAATAATGTGAAGAAAATATATTATGATTATATGTGAGTGCATACATATAAGAGAATTGGAAGTGGAGGGAGCGTTATTTTATCATGGTTTAAATTAAATATTTAAAGGAAAAAGTTATGTATAAACAAAAAAAAAAAAGATAAAACCTAGTTACAAACTTATGTATTAATAAAAAACAAAATATTTTAACTGATTCCACTAATCAGAAAACCTAGTTTTCATTAAATAGGTTTCCGGCTGTTCACATTCGCATTTATTATACCTGTCAATTTATTAATATTACCAAATAAAATACTGTTCTTTTCATTTGTTCGAAGTGTCTTCGAAAAAACCTCCCATGTCGTCGAAAAAACCATTTAAGATATAGCGCTTATATCGATAAAATTTAAAAAATACAGAATCATTTCTTGAAATATCTTAACTTTCGTAGTTATCGAACCCAAAAAATTATTATTGCGTCATTTCTTTGAGGAATTGGTTTTTTAAAAATTCCATTATTACATATTTGAAGAGACACAGGCGATGTCATCCTCCTAATTGACTCCTCTTCTTGACTAATTTTAAATTAGACTGACAGATGTACTCAAGCATATAGGAATATCAATTATCTGTGTGTAACTGATTTAATTAATTTTTTATTTTTAACGATTTCTTTATAAATAACACATTTTTTAACATTTTTTACATCTCTAAATCTCGTAGATCGAAAATCGTTTCTTGCATTTAATTTGTTTTTAATTTAAAAAATTTGGATTATTGATTTCTTTTTGTATATATCTATTATTTTTGGCACTCGGATAGTAATTTTTTTTTAAGAATTATTCTTATCATAATTTTTTGAGTTATTTCTAATTATGAAGATTTGATGTTTGTGAAAGAGTGTTGTTCAGAAGGTTGTATGCATGGTAGCAGGGGATTTATTTGTCCCAGCGCAATGCAATGATAAAACATATTTAATGATTACACAACGCAAACTAGAGATAAATCTTTAAAGAAGTTTTATTACGTTTTAGCATCAAAAATATGTATAATTATGATAATCGTTTTTAATTTAAAGAATTCCATATTCTCACTGAAGACTTTGTATTTCGCATCGGATTTGTTTTGATCGGTTACTTATTTTTAGAAATCTGTGAAAGGTTATATGAATATTTCAGTCATCCCTCAATTCATCGATTTCTTGAAGCTTGCTTAAAAAAATCATTTTGAAATTTTGTTTGTGGCCGTTATGTCGATAAATCTAATGTCGCGTGGATCATTTGTCGGCTGGAGTTTTAGTCGGCCGAATTTTTGGCGTGGACGTTTTGTCGTTGAGCCAAAAGTCTGCAGAGTTTTTGTCTTGATACACTAGATAATAGTGGAGTATACAAGATTAATTGAAAGAACTATCAGGATAATTGTAAGGACAGCTCGACTCACCTGATGATGATGCTCCCTGGCTTATCCTGAAGTTCACTCCAAAACTACACTCTACAGACTTGAACCGGAGATTCTGATGAATCCACCGTATACTGTTCACTGAATTTCACATACACAAATCTTTTGTTATTCCAACGAATGATCCAGCCAGAACACCACTTTTTTCCCACAATCTTGACGAATTTCACACATACAAAAATGCCTTTAAAATTAGCAATATTAACTTTGTGGTTAAAATTCATATTTTTATTTATTATATTTGTTTTATTAACCACTTAATTGAGTTTAAATACATCTACCGGTTTAGAAAAATACTATTTTCTTCTTCAGGATGTCATAACTAACTAAAAATTAATTATAAAAATAAATTCTGGTAAAGAAACAATAATATATATTTTTAGTTAGTTATGACATTCTGAAGAAGAAAATGATATTTTTAGAAACCGGTAGATGTATTTAAACTCAATTAAGTGGTTAATAAAACAAAGATAATAAATAAAAATATACATACAAAAATGAACTAGCCGGGCTGGGGAGCAGGGGTAGACTGATTGGAAATAGGCTAAGGTGTTGGAATAAACTAAAAACTGGTGACAATATACTACATTTAACAATAATCATTTTACTTTTAAAATTAGCAATATTAACTTGGTGGTTAAGATTAAAAAAAAAATAAAAAATAATAATAATCATTTTGTTTCAAGTATTGAAGTATATGTGTTGTTCACCTAATAAAAAAATAAATAATTACGATACGGACACTTACCTTTATAATAATTCGTAGTATTTTCCTTCCATTCCTTCTGGAAATATGTATTTAACTTTTTGTTTATCATTTATCTACTTAGGCGTATATGTGTCACATCCGTGTATGACAGAGCGAATAATTAAGAAATCAGGGGAGAATGTAATGCTGATCTTATCATAGTGAATAAGATTAAAAAAGGATGGCTTGGGTGGTTCAATCTCATGGAACGGATGAATGAGGAGAGAATAGTAAGAAAGATATACGAGTATGGTGCGAGTGCCGATGATACCAAAAAAGAGGACGTCCGCGGAAGACTTGGCTTATTCAGCTAAACCAGATACTGGAAGATGATCCTGTTAAAACGATGATTCCGCGAGCTTGTATAAAAATATGTATGAGAAAGAGTTATAATAGTAATGTGGGTAAGGAGAGAATTGTGTATTATTATGGCACTCTATTCTCTCTGCCTACCCCCGCGAAGAAACGGCATGATGGTAATGTAATTAATTAGTCCAACCTTTTAAAAAATATAAAGTTTTTCTCTCTTTGATTGAGTTTTAAAATATTTTTTTTTTCACTTATTTGATTTTCTTTAACATTACGTAACTTGAATATTTTGATTTATCATTAACAACTAAATTTCTACTGCGTTATTAGTCACTTTTTATCCAGAGAAAACATGTAATTGGGTTAATTTTTTGGTTGAATTATTATTGTCAACACATATTATTGTACAATAGCAGTTTTTTAGAATATAGTTTTGTGATATTTTTAATACAACTGAAATATATGGAATCGGCTAACGCATTTTCCTGAATACAAAAAGATCCAGGTTCAAATCCCGGTAGCATAAAAAATATTTTTTTGATAAATTGAATTTTCCAGTATACACATTTAATTTGTATTTTGTTTTACTTATTATCGATAAGCTTTATGTTTTCCAAATAAGTTAAAATCAAATAATATATCAGCAATTGCATCGTTTACTAGAAATATGCGGATGAAATAAGATTATAAAGGTTTCGAGGTGATATGGACTAGCGTAAAATACTTAGTTACACAGAAAATTCTACATAGAAAGTGCATTCTGTAACAGTAGTAATTTTCCCATGTGAAATATTCCTTTGTGTCGCCCGTAATACACTGCAATCGAGGACAAACAGTTCGTTCAGGTACGTGAACACTTACGGGTCCATTTTTGCATTTGTAAATAATCTGATACCTCTCGGTGGGTGCCCCATCCCAGCGGACGCCCTGTCCACCCAGCTCTCCTGACCCTCCCGTGGAAGTATTCACGGTTTCTGCGCTCACTAAGTAATGCGAATAAATTTTTGTAATCCTCTTAAGCCTCCAATCCTTACTGTTTGTTTAAAATCGCAAAACCCATTACACTAGCGGAATGCCGCTAAAGGATTTCGGGTTGTTTATTAAAAGCTCTTAGCTAATCAATTATTTGGGTTTATGTTTAATAATGAGTCCTGGAGTGCATTATTCATACTAATTTAATAAATTTTACTGACCGGTCTTAATTTAATATTTTAAATGCTTCCGTATCCAATCGATGAGGCCTTAAACGTCGAAAAGTATAGATATACATATTTCCAAACTATAAAAGTTAGTTCTGTAATATTAAAAGCATTGTTTATACTCGAATTTTATAAAAAAAATCATTTATAATTATTTAAAAGTTTGCAACCTTGTTTATCCAATTATATGGTACAAGTATTATGTCACATTTCGTAAATTGAATCTGGGTCTCTTGCAGTCACCCTGTAATATTAGGTTAGCAGTAAACTGCCGCGCGGAAAACTACCACTCCCAATAACTGTCAACATAAACTCTCAATTTCTTAGACCATATACCGGGTGATTCAAAACCTTAACACAGCTAGTCGACACATTCCCCTCGGCGTGGAAGCGGGATCAGGCTCATTCTTAAGTAACCGTTCGATGCGGAGTTTACTGGATTTTTCCACCCAAATATATTTCTTTACAGAGCCATTTGAAAAGATTATAGTGCGATTCTTGCAATCAAAATACGCCGAATAATTGGAACGCACGTCGGAGCGGTCCTCGTAGATAAGCGGAAAAATGGTTTTTAACAAAAAATAAACTATTATATTATATATCGTACATAACAATAGATATATATTATTATTTCATAATAGAAAGTATTTTTCTGGTATATGTTTGTAAAGATATCAACGTACCTATATGTGAATACTTATGTACAGTTTAAAAATGATTAAATTATCATAATTTCATTAAAATTTATATTCCACTGTTCCTTGGATACACCAAAATTAATTTATTCTTCTAGTTCTTGTATTGGGTTGATATGGTTGAAATGCACTTAGCAAAATAATATTATAAATAAAATGCTATTACATAAGTTAAATTATAATCACGAAAACGCATTCTGATGTTGATCATAAGGTAATAATTACCTAGAGCCTCCAATCTGAATATTCAAACTCCGAATATATTCGTTATTCGAATACTTTAAAAAGTATTCGTAAAGTATTCGCTCATATTTATATTATAAGATTTTAAATATTTTTCTAAACGAAACAAAGGTTTACGAACCTTGGAAATCATGTGCAAGCGTTTATTCATTCAGGTATACGATTTTTTTCTCCAGAAGTACCGCTATCGACTATATGGAAGTCGGACAATAAAGATGTAAACGCCTTTGTCGGACATCTTTTGCATTTGCTTTTTTTTTAAGTCTTCTGCTTATCTTTATGGTTTTATGACAACAAGCACTTATAATACATTCTTTTGTCAACGATGGAGTTGACTTTCTATTATTCTTTAGTATTTAGATTTCATAAATACTTGAGCCGACAAACAAGAAGTTATATACAAAATAATGAAAAAAAAACTTGCACGCGGGGTGTGAGATATGAAGTAATATGAACATATCTAAAATTTTGTCAGTTATCGAGAGAATACTGACTCCTCTTTATCTCCACGAAGAGTTCGAGTTCTGCAAGTTATTAATCGCGAATCTTACATTTTTGGAGAAACATTTGAAACATTTCTGTATTTATCAGCCGAAGTAAATTATTCCTTTCTTAAAAATTTTACGAATATATTCGAATATTCTAATATATTATCATTAACTATTCGATATTCGAATAGTTGGAATCACGAATATTTGAAGGCTCTACCGGGCGTATAATGCAACAATGAGGATTGCTAGGCGATCTTTCAGATGCGATAATTGATCATCGCTGTGTTCTGGACTAATGTCAGAAACAAAGTTGAATCCTATTGGAGTTTCCATAAAATAAGGTGGTACTGAGTGGCTTTTATGAAGCATCAAAATGTCAGGTTCCCAATAAACTTCATCTCAATCACGTTTTATAAATATTTGTTCGTCTATTTCTGAACGCCGAATATCTACCGTGCCATCTAAACAGTATCGCGAGAACATCGATGGAATCTGGGTCAAAATACCAATCTTACATTTTGCGGTAATGTTTTCAGCTATAGATAACAAACTCCATTCGTTTAATCATTTAATAATTTTATGTTTTTAATACATTTAAAGAAGAATACGTCACACGAATATTATTCCTATTTTCGAACTATGCCAGAGTAATCTGAAAATGAAAACGCTCGGCCGATGGCTAGGAAGATTCAAATCGTTGACTTCTGTTAATAGAGGCAAGTGTTACCCTATGGCGGTGATGGCGAACCTATGACCCGCGGGTCAGACTCTGATCCCCACAGACTTTTTAAATGACACACGCATTGATTCTTATAAATTTATTTTTGATATAAAGGAGAGAACAGATAGTAGTTTTTAGCTATCCTCCCATTCCCCTTTCCAAGTGACGCCACTGACTTGGTGACCCACGAACTAGTACTAAAAAAATAATTAACAAAATTTGACCCACTTCTAAAAAGGTTCGCCATCACTGCCCTACGGTAATATTTATAAAATATAAACCAACATTTTATTGTCACCATTACGTCCGTGTTGATATACTTAAATTATACATACAAATTAAGCGTACAAATAAAATATAGATATAATTCAATTTTAATGACTATTATTATGATAAAAACTTAAATATGTAAATGACACACACAATATCTATATATACATACTTACTTACTTACTTACCAACATGCTGTTTCCCCGCTGGGGCAGGCAGAGATGATGGAGCACCAAACTCCTCTCACACAATTCTCGCCTCATCCACATTCATACATATTCTCATACAAGCTCGCCGATTGTTAAGGCTTCTAACATAATCATCTTCCATTATCTGGTTTACCTGATCGTGTCAAGTCTTTCGCGGACGTCATCTATTTTTAGTGACATCAACACTTGCGTCATATATATTTCTTACCATTCTCCCCTTATTCATCCGTTCCATATGAACAAACCACCTAAGTGATCCTTTCTTAATCTTACTCATTATACTAACATCAGGTTTACATTATTTCCTTATTTCTTCATTCTTTACTATGTCATGAATAGATCTGCCACATATACGCCTTAGTGATCTCATTTCTAATGTACTTAGTCTACTTTCGTTCCTCTTCTGTCAGATCCAGGCCTCACTTCCATACATCACTGTTGGCACCAGGACTCCATTGTGTACCGCTAGTTTTGCCTTGGTTGACAAATTCCCGTTAGATATAATACCATCCAAAGCGCCGTTCACTTTATTCACAGGAGTCACCCTCCTTTCGATATCATTCTCAGCCTTTCCGTTTCTATCAAACATACTTACCAAATACACAAACTCACCTACTTGTTCTAAACATTCATTACCTACAAATATTTTGCACGGTGTCTTGCTTTCTTTCTTCTCGAATATCATTACTTTCGACTTGTTAACATTCATCAGGAGGTCGCTTTCCTTGCATACATCGTACATTCTACTAACTATACTCTATAGTTCTTCGCCATTAGTACTGCATCATCGGCGTATAATAAACAGCATACAATTAAATCGCTCATTTTTGCTCCTACATTCATACATTCCAGTTCTTTCATACAATTGTCAGATATTTAAATAAAAATCTAATGGGACTGGATGAATCACCAAATATATATCCATGAAATAATACAAATTCCTCATTTCAATATCTTAATTTTGGTACCACTTACGCAATAAAATAGCTCCGCAACTTTGTTTTAATATATGACTCGTTTGGATGGAAAATTTTAACATGCATTAATGTTTAAATCTTGTTTACACAAAGATTTATTTTTCGAGAAGTAAATACTTTTACTGTTACACAAATGTGCTTATAAACTTACGGATTTTTTGTTTCCACAATGAATGTGTGCAGAATACCCCTCTCAAACCTCTCTCCCATATGTACACTTTATTTCATATCTATTCATTTACTGGTATGTGCTTTTGACCATATAAACCGCAATTTCAGAAAACAGTGTTTCAAATAAATGTGTGTCAAAAATAGGTGTATAAATACAACAAGTAAAATAATATTCCAGTAGTAAACTGGACGGTAGTAGATATAATATATTCATCGATATTTCTCTAATATACTGAAAATAAAATAAATAATTAACACATGAAGTACACGAAGCAATTAAAATATTTTTTCGATAGACTTTTTTCTGTACCTATATATTTCTAGTTGATTAATGTAATTTGTATTAAAAATACCACAAAACTATTCTGAAAACTGCAACTTCAGAATAATAATGTGTTTTTCTTTAAAATATTTAACCTAGTTAAATATTTCAGAAATTATTAAGTAAACATAAAACAGCGGAAAGAAAGTATAAAACAAGATTATCAGTGCATAAAAATTACATCAATCTTACTTCAAGATTAGTAAATAATATCCAACGAATATCCTCTTATTTATGTAATTTTTTGTTAAAATCTTTAAATTAAAAGATTGGGTGCTCACTTGCATGGTGAATAAAATAAAATATTACCATGTCATGGGTGTCATGGGTGGGGCTATACAAAGTGTGAGATGTGGTGGAGTATTACGGTTAGGTGACGTGGAGTGTTATGGGTAGCACGACGGAGAGTGTTATGGGCGAACTGACGATTATAGGTGAAACGACGGAGATTACTACAGATGGGGCATCGAAGAGTGATACGGGCAGAGTGACATGGTGTTATGGGTAGGGCGACATATAATGAAACGGATTAGGGGTTACATAGAGTGTTACGGGTGGGGCGAAGTGTTATCATAAATTCACCAAAGTGTTTAACATGTCAGGTAAACATTATTGTTTTTATATATATAGTAAGTTAATAAATTAGCAGTGTTTGGTAGTTAAGTAATCAGAATTCTCACTTTTGACAACAAAGTTCTTAGGTATGAAATATCACACACCGTTAATAGTGACACATTAATAACACATTGACTTAGCGTCAAATAACTTTGTTAGGTATTGACGTTTTACCTTAAATTCACAATTTAAAAATTGTAAAATTACCAGCACGAATTGCGAGGTCTATTCCCTGTATTTTCGATATGGTTAATTTATAGGTTAAAGTTATATTGAAGGCTTGGGAGTAATAAGGCCTGGTAGATTATTTAGGAAAATTACTGTAAACTTTTAACTTTACTTTGTACAATACTTTAATGGTACAAGATGTAGTAGATGGTACATAGTAGGGACATCATAGAAGATACAGCCATAAATCCTGAAAGCTTATAATATGCTTTGTCAGTTATTGAATCGATGTGCTCACGAAATAAAAGGTTTTTGTCCATTAACGCACCCAAATCTCTTAAAGTTTCTGGGCGTAATTCAACTGTTATATACGGGAATAAGGGATTGTGTACTGTGTACGGTCGAGCAAAGAAATATATTTTATCTCAGTAGAAAGGCATTCATTAATATTAAATTATGTTTATAGTCGTTCAGATTCTTTTGGACCATTATCCATAATAATATTGCGATTCCCCATATTTTATCTATGACTTACTGGACTGTATTGGACTCGGACTGTAGTGTTATTGCCAGTTGACGATTGGCAAGTTATAATATGTAAAATTTTTGGTTACGTTTGCTACCTAATATTTTTCAAAATCTGTGCGGGAATAATTCTGTCCATCTGTCGCGGGACCATCTGTCATCTTCTTTTCTTATCTATGCTGTCATCTCTCTTATTTATGGTCATCTCGCGTCGTACGCATACAAGCCGTGAATGATATGTTTGCTACCTAATATTTCTCAAAATGTGAGCGGGAATAATTTATCTAAACCAAAATTTTTAATGTGTTCTAGGTTGAGTGAGAAACCATTCATTCGATTCCGCCTTTACTAAAATGCACATTATAACGATAAAATAGCATTTTTGTGTTTATTATTGTCTATCCGCGATTCTTACATCAGCATCTAGATGTCATTTTTGTTCGTTTTGATAGCTACTTACTAAGGTGGAATAATTTTTATTACTCTGAGATTTTATTTATGTGTGATTTGTTTTGGAGAGAGCGTGATCAGGGTTTACAGGTAAACTATTTTTCAACGCAAAAAATATGATTTTGTAACATAGTCATTTTTTTCATATTTCACTTCATGTATTAATATAATAAGGGATTTCCGAATTGAAATATAGATTCTATTGAGACCCTGATCGCGCAGCGATCATTAATGGCAGCTATGTGGCCACTATTGGCCGCGGAGCGACCCACAATAGCCGCCCGCAGTGTCTAGCAGCAAGCTACATAATAATTTAATACACCACGATCGCCGATAATCGTCGACACGATGGACACAAGATTATGTAGCGTTGTTGCTTTAGAATAGATAAGAAAACTGGACAGAAGCTTACATGAATGATCCATCAATAGATTCGTGTGTTATTGTTCAGTATCTAATGCTATTAAAAATAAATTTAATAAGGATGATGAATGGCTCAGCGGCTCAGCACCCCGAGCGTGTAGAAATTTGTCAACCGACTTACGTTTTTATATGATAAAAGCCATCAACTGAAAACAATCTTCTTCTTCTCGACGAACGTTGACTATAACTTTGTTTAGTGCGGCTCGAAAAAGCTCTACAGTAGACTGGCTAAACCGTTGCCTTAGGATCTTCAGTCACGATAATCTTCTTCTAGGGCCCCGAATTCTAGCAATCATTCCCTGCATTATGAGGTGCAAGATCTCGTACTTCTCTGAATCTCTCATCGCATTTCCGAGATTTTTATTGATTTAAATCCTTGTTCTTCCTTATTCAACAGAACCGTAGGATATTCATTAGTAACTCTATTCATCCAGCTCATTTTGAGCATTCTTCTGTAGATCCACATCTCAAATACTTCAAGTCACCTTATCATTTCCTCGATAAGTGTCCATGCTTTCATTCCGTATAATAATACCGAGAACACATAGCATCTGACTATTTGTATTCGTAATCTAAGGTTGTAGTCATCCAACAAACAATCATTATATGTGATTGACTTACTTGATATATACTTATGATAGACGTGGGTGCAAAAAAATTAAGTCCGTCTTTATTAAATATCTTTGCATTACTTAGATTTTCTCAGTTAGAGAAAAAATTATCATTGATATTACGTCACGCTTATTCTACATATTTATTTTTCTTATACCCGTCTATGTCGTACAACAACATACAACAAACCATTTAAACCAGATCTGCTGTTAATTCTAAACTTGAAAATAAATTATTTTAAATAAAAAATTAAAAGTATTAATTAGAACGATATACATATAAAATCAATTTTTATCGAAAAATATTGTTGTCGCTACCGGGATTCGAACTTGGATTTCTTGAAATCCGGGGAACGTGCATTATCCGATTATGCTATACCAACACAGTGGATTGACACAAATTTTCGAACCTATATGTTACACTTTTCAAATGAATACATCTATCGTTCCATTATTAAAGCCATCTACTTTGTTTATACGGAATCTGTAAATTCCGTGAAAACAAAGTATTGATTACTTTACGCAAAGATGTTTGAGAGTTCGTAAAAAAAACTTTCAAATAATGAAACGATAGATGTATTAATTTAAAAAGTTTATTTATTTTAGGTCTATTTCCACTGTGTTGATGTAGCATAATTGGATAATGGACGTTAACAATATTTTTCAATAAAATTGATTTTATATGTGTATCTTTCTAATAAATACATTTAATTTGTATTGAAAATATCACATACCTATATTCTATAAAATTACAACTTCATAATAAAAATATGTTTTCCTTAATCAATTACAATATTTTCATTGATTTTTTAAGTTTATGCTCTTATTTCTTGAATATTTGCAAAAGTACTCAGTGATAACATATTAAATAAATAATTATAAAAAAAACTTTGTTTAAAACCACTATTTATCGATGCATCAACATGTTCCAAGACCAATGTTCCTTCTTCAGAAAACAATGTACGAATATACTAAAATTAAAAATGCAAGCATAGACACAAATAAAACTATAAAAAAAAATAGTGGGTAACTAATAAGGAACAATTCTGAAAACAAATTTAAAAGGTGATTATTTGTAAAAAAGGATTTGATTATTTATATATAATACTTAATTTGCTATTAACGCTTTTTCTAATTTCTAATTTTTTAAATTTATTTAACTATTAATCCCTATAAATTTTTTAAATGCTTATTAATGTCAAAATAATGATTTGTTTCCAAAATATGATAAGGCGAATTCAATTTAAAGTATTTTTTTCTTATGATTGTATTTATGTTTTGCTATTATTTATTAAATACCTTTATGACACAACCAAATCTGACACTTTGATCTCACAATTGCGATTCCCAACATATCGACACAGGGATGAAATCTTCCCGGGCACTGGAAACACTCAGAGCGGACCCTGAGCCCAAGACCTGTTGCCGTAAGTGCTGCTGTATTAAGTATTTGATTGCAAGCTTTTAGCTGCCGCTGAATCTGCGTAATATATAACATAATCCGCTAAAGAGGGGAGAAACACGTTTGTGCAAGCTCGAGTATGTACATTTGGCGAATATCCAACACCCGATATCGTTGAAATAATAAACTGTAAATGAAAACACCTTTAAAAAAAAAGATTGACTTTTTTTTTTGTCACGGCATTAGCGCTTTGAAAATAATTTTCCTTTGAGATAATATGTCAATTTCATTTTAATGCCATAGTATTATTTTCTTGGATACCTATCGAATTTTTCAATTTTAACAGAAAGCTTGTGTTAATTGTTAACTAAATAAAATGGAGTAAAAATACAAAAAAATGAGTTTTTGCAAAGTATCATTTTGTTTGAGTTTATCAGAGGAGTTAAGGCATGAATTGAATACTACTATGAATTGCCTTCGATGAATGTAACCATCACTTCTGAAATTTTGTTGCAAACAACTCCTTCATTTTGAGGCCGCACTTTAAGAAAAACGTCATCAAGTGATTTTTTCAGTTCGCAGATGATTATGCCCGTCGGCGAAATTGCTCGGTTAGGAAGTTATTTCACAGCTGACCTATCCTCATGATCTTGAGTCGTCAGATTTTCATGTTTTCCACTGTCAATTCAACATTTTTTGAGGAATCTTCGAGGTATTTCGTCACCTTCAAATCACCGGATTTCTTCAGGCGCGGAATCCAAACTGCCAGAACATTGGGAGTCAATTGTAAATAAAGCAGGAGAATATATGGATAATTACTAATTATAAATGTTTTTTAATTTTAATAAAAATGTTACGAACATATATACAGTATATCCCAAAAGTCTTTTTCATTTTGGTTCATTCACTTCTCCAAGGAAACGAGATTGAGAGGGGCGGAGGATACGCCGATCTCTGGCGTGTCCTTAGGAATTCAGTCGCTGTGGAGCGTGTCATTACCAGTTGTTCGTGAAATTTTCCATGGGAAATTAATATCCCGACGAGGTGACATAAACTGGCCTCAATGTAGCTCAATATTAACACGAATAGACTTTTCCTATGAGTCTACCTTAAATCAAAGGTATACAGTAACAATCCTCCCCCTGTGGACCAATTAAAGGAAAATATCCAAGAAGAAATGGCAGCGATCACGGAGAACACGTGCCGAGCAGTTTTCAGAAGAGTCCCAGCGAAATAACATATCGCATTTAGGAAACATAATTTTTAAGAAATAATTTCCCGACGACTGTACTTAAATGCAAAATGAACATTTTTTTTATTAAAACCATCCATAATTTTATTACATAATTTTTAATATGAAAAGGACTTTTGGGACACCTTGTATAACCTAAAAGGAGAGATTGGTATGCGTAGAAGGTTTCATTGTTTTATTGTTCTTTTTTAAATGATTGCTATTATAAACGTTTTGTACCTCATATTGATAAATAAATTACTGCTATTTCTGAATTACAATAATTATTATAAAATATATTTCACAATCGATTTTCTCATTTTTTCATTATTATTATTTTGTATGAGTTTTTTCAAAAGATCCTCTCCATGTAGAAAATAATAATCGTCAGTGTGTATGCTGATAATAAATAGCACCTATGGTCGGAGGGTTGCGCTCGTATCTGAGCACCTGGCTATTTAATATACATAAAAGCTATCTGGAGCCCATTGGACGGCTACTCGAGTTCCGGTGCTCTTGTTCCGCTGATAATAAAGAAAGGCAGAATGTTATTCCAGTCAGGGCTTTTCGATAAGAAACTTTGTTTCTAAAATACGTTGATGCTGTGTTTTCTCTGTGAACACTTAAACTTTGCGAGGCTAGATTTAAGGTTAGGTACCCAAAAATATTTATGGTAAAGACAAACAACTTTTTCATTGTAATTCAGCGCGCCACGCAGGGTTCGCGCTTCGTGAAGCCCCATACGTGTAAATACATTTGCAACGTTTCACTAATAATCTTTATTCTTTTTCGTATTCATATAAATAAATCTTCCATTTCACAGATAATATAATTTTCCTCGGAACGCAGTGAGTCAAGGACATGGTTTTCATATAATGTGGAGCAGAAACATTAGTAACCCTCCCACGGATGGGTTCGGTTCAATGGTCGAAAGGTTGCTTACTATTATTTTATTAAGTTTTGCAAAGTGCTTTCTTTAGATATACGAACATTATTATAATCGATTTCTAGTAAATTGAAAAATACATATACAGCTAAAATTTTTGTACAATTTTTGACCTCTAATTTATAATCTCTTTCTAAGCAGATGAGTATTAATTATTGTGACGCAGGTTGTTCGCTGAGAAATTTAATAGTTCTCAAAAATAAACACCCCTTTAGCACATTAATAAAAATACTTTATTATTACAGACAATATGCAGAGGGGATGCAATACAATGTTCCTTATATTTTTAAACAAATAAATTTAAATACTAAATTAATGTATTAATTATAAATATATACATATAAAATCAATTTTGTCGAAAAATATTGTTTTAGCGTCATCAATAACATATAAAATCAATTTTATCGAAAAACATTATTGTTGCTCTGGGATTCGAACCTGGATCTCTTTTCCAATCCGGGGAAGGTGCATTACTAACTATGCTAAAGCGACAGTACTTTTGACGACAAATTTTCAAACCTATATATTATACTTTTCAAAATAATACATCTACATTGTATTTACGGAATCTCAAATACCTCTGAGTAAACCGATAGCAGACGACAGAATTAAAAATACATTTTTATTAAATTTTCGACGCATTGACACAACTTATATATTATTAAAGAGAACACATTCTTATTGTGAAGTTGTAATTATTCAGAACATAGGTTTGTGATATCTGCTATTGGTTTACTCAAATGTATTTGAGATTCCGTAAAAACAATGTAAATGGCTTTCAAATAATGGAACGATAGACGTATTAATTTGAAAAGTGTAACATATGCGTTCGAAAATTTGTCTTCACAAGTACTGTCGCTGTAGCATAGTTGGTAATGCACCTTCTCCGGGTTAGAAAAGAGATCCAGGTTCGAATCCCGGTAGTGCAACAACAATATTTTTCGATAAAATTGATTTTATATGTATATCTTTACAATTAATACATTTAATTAGTATTTAAAATATACCAGACCTATGTTCTGAATAATTACAACTTCACAATAAGAATGTGATCTCCTTAATAAAAAATAATGTGTATGTACATCATCTAAGAGAGAATCCTGTGTCGGCTTAAGCTATTTTTCCAATAAATCTATGAGTGAGATTGCTAGGATTATCTCGTTCTTGGATTTCCTTGGTCTGGTCCAAAATCCTCCTGTTCTGTGCCGTGGAGTAGACAGGAATGAATGGACACTTATTTCTCAGAACTTTAAATAGTATTACATTCTTTAAATCGCACTACACTATACATCGCACTTTAGTATCTTGGCAACAGTTGATGGTAAGGCTTTCGTGTATCCTTAGTTTTTCCCATTGGCTAACCATTATAGTAAATCAAAAGTTTACAGATAAAAATAGCATTATAAAATGAATTATATAATGTCCGCTTCTCAGGGTCTTATTCTTTTTTTGTAGTTTTTCACCCCTAAGGAGTGTTCTTGACATTATCGAGTAATTAATGTTGGATTTACATTGATTTATATATTATGTTGAGTAATAAAATTGGTAAGAGTTTTTCTTTTTTAATATACGTATACATATTTGAGATATTATAAGTTTGATTTTATGCTAATTGCGAGATTGCATTGTTCTATTAAAGTACTTCAATTCAGATATGGAAAGGGAGAATGTTTTACTAAATAGTAATTAACGGAAATACTCAGAACGCTCTTGTCAATCACCAGGTAGTAATCAGGTGTGACCTCTGTGACCCAACAGATTATAATAATAATACGCCAAACACCTATGTAGACACTTTATTGGCTCCCACATCATTAATTAATTATTCTGGTTTGTGGATCGAGGTAATATCTGACCGACTTCATTAAACCTCACAAATTTAACAATGTGAATCCAAATCTTCTCATACTACCAATATAAACACATTTTTAATAATTTTTGATGTTGTTATAATCGACGAGCACGCAGAAGAATATGTATGAAAGGGGATGAAGCACCCTTGAGGTGGAATTTTTTACGTAAATGGCGCTATAAAAAATATTCAATATTATTATGAAATTAATGATACACCTGTGGGCAAACAGTATAATTATAATTTAATTATTGAAGATAATTTTATTGGTTAATTTTCACTTATGGTAATGAATTCAAACGAAAATTAAAACATCAACAAATTTATCCCGATGACTGGATTATTGGATTTAATCTAAGAAATCACGCACAGAATAAAGATTAAATTATTGTACATGTATCATAGAGACGAAGTTAATATTTATATGGGAAGGTAAATATGGAAGTCTTGGGCATTATAGGGCTTACGATTTGTCACCGGCTGCCTTAAATGATCACTTTATGTAATTCTATACTCGACTACCTCACCTATCAAATTTTTGGAAGTTGTATATATGTATGTCATCATGTGGATAACTTAAAATTATTTTTTACAAACTACGCTGTCACCGTCTAATGATTGAAAATTTGATATTCTTTTCCATGTTATAGTATAGATGTCGCTGAAACTGAGACCATTTTTGACAGGAGGCTATATTCTTAATGTATATATATGAAAATTCATACGAATTATTAACACGTATACTAGGAAACGTCTGTATAGTTAGTATTTTTTAATTTTTAAACTTCTTATTTAGACCAGTATATTTTTTAATATTTTGACTTTTTTTTCCATACTTTCCCTCCCATATATATATATATATATATATATATATATATATATATATATATATATATATATATATAACAGCTTTGTATCTATGATACATCTATAATACATTTTCATGACAATCCCTCTCTAGTAATTGGTTCATACAAAAATTTTAATGTATTCAAGATATTGACTAAATTATTATTTAAAAAATATTTAATTTAATCATAATTAAATTTGTTCCTTTAGTGCCTATGTGAAAAATATTGGAAAAATTTAAAATTAATAGTTCTGCCTTGAAAGATGTCTATATGATAGAATGCAAAATATCATATACACATTTGTATGGCTCGAGAAACAATAAATCAATATAATGTGATAAAATATTAGCGCATTAAAACACAGTATTTGTAAAAAATTTGCTTTCAAGAGAAGTGTAGCATGATGTTTTTTAATTCTATTGTATTATTGTATTTTGATCAAAAATATCATATTTTGTGTCAGATTAATAAATGAAAAAAATCATTGTGAGATATAATATTGCTCGGAAATGAAGAATTGTAAATGCAGCAGAAGCAAATTTGAGGTAGGTCCACATTGCGTAATTTTATATCTACTAAAATCCATACATAAGAAAAAATACTTACTAGTGTAAAATTGTGAGTAGGGCTTTCAAACCGGTTAAAACTATAACCGGTTAACTGTGCGTTTTAAAAAGATCGAAAACCGATTATTTTTATTCGGTTAACCAGTTAGAAATATTTTTATTCATCCACATTATATTTGTTATGCTTTAGTGTAGCGTTTGGCTATACATTAAAACACGACGTGTTGTTTCACGAATGTTATTTTTTTTGATCATCTTGACGTCAACGTTCGGTTAAAAATTGACAAAATTTTGTAAATTCAAATACAATCACTAATAAGTTATTCAATATAAATTAAATGTATCAAAAATAAAGTTATACAGATAAAATCAATTTATCGAAAATATATTTTTGTTGCCACCGAACTCGAATCAGGAACCCTTCTTATTCGGAGAAGTGCGCTAACCTATTATACCACGTCAATATAGTAAGTTCACGATAAATTTTCGAACTTATATATTGCACTTTGATTATCTTTTTGACGGTTTTAAATGGTTAACCGGTCTTTTTTCTTAAATAAAACCGAAAACCGGTTAGTATTTTTTCACCAGAAGTGCCCGAAGTATGAGGTCAGTAAAACCTTTTAGTTGCCCGAGTTAGTCATATCAATCCTTAAAACAACATAATAATATTAAATTAATAAGTTAATTTAAAGAAACTAAATGTATTCATTATAATTGTAAATTACACAAATTTTCCCGAAATAAACTACTCAATATTGAGAGTAATCCACTAAAAATAGAATAATTCCAGCTACTCAATCGCGTTTTCAGTAATTTATACTCTATACTTTGTCGATTAATTTTCCTTTGATCATCAAAAGTCTATATGTTTTTTGCAAATCAATACATTTTACAATTAAAAAGTTAATATATCCATAAAAGGTTATATATTAATATTACTAAAAGTAGAAATACTGAGATTTTAAAAATATGATAACTATCATCTTGTGTAAATAAATGTCTATATCCCTAGAAAAAATCATAATTAAAATACGATTACGACATATATTATTCATTAGATTTGTTTTTAAGTACTGCTAGTTAATTATCATCACAAACAAAAAACAAAGTTAATGAATTATTTATTTTAAAATGAATATCCACAACCTGTTTGCGTTAAATATAAAAAATATATTTGAGTACTTTGATGAAATGATAAGCGATAATTTATTAACATATTCAGCGCACGAAAGAGAAGTTCACAGCGTTTCGTGCGCCGGACGTTGACCAGATTTTCAGGCTCGACTTTTTATGTTTGCGAGGAAAGTCTGTGGGCGCTTTCCAACTGAAAGTGAATAAGACTCTTGCAAACTATGATCTACACGAGTGGTTGTGAGAGAGTTTTCCTATAAAAAATCGAAAATTTCCATCGCTGAGAGAGGTTGGCTGAGTTACGTCTGTACCGAAATGAAATTGCGCCCAAACTTTTTCCATTAGCTGAACGCCGTTTGCGGAGTACAAATAGATGTCGACGTTTTTTTACATTCCTGACACCGCAGCTGCCCCGCGTGCCCCTTGAACCGGTTCCCTGACAATAAATCTAAGCTTGGTGTCTATAAACAAATAAGCACTTGAATTTTTTTTACACAAGTTAACTTCCAATCTGGATACTGCCAAATATTAAAAACACCAGTAAATTTTTCGAGAATGAAGCGTATAATATATTATTCTCACTTTCTCATTAGTGATGGTTTTCACTAAGATTTAATGATGATTGATAAGTAAGAATTAAATGTTGGAAGCTTACTTTCTAGTGCGCCAGTTATTAATCGAAGAATTATGAATAATTAGTTGCTAATCTTCGTTACAACCGAATACAATCACAGTCACAATAACGGTTTAAATAACGATTTAACAAACACTAGTTCTTATTCACACGTTTATTTCCCCGTCATGTGTATACGTTAACGGATAATAAGAAAATAATATAGCAATGGGTAGGCTGCGTCATTCAGAGGATGAATAATAATTGGACAAATGCAGTCATCCAGTGATATTCGAGGAAAATCAAAAGACTGACAGCCCCCCTAAAACTCGCTGGACTGATGAAATCATTAAATTCTGCAGCGAATAACAATGGACAGAGAAAAGTGGGAGACACTCAGTGAGGCTTTCATCCAGAAATGTATAGAAAATAGCTGACAATGATAATGACGATGACACAAATATATTATTAACTATCAGAAAAGCAATTGCTTGCGCTAGTCTCTAAAGGCGGCTATTGTGGCCGCTTGAATGAATATCAATATTCATTGTTATTTTTTGCTATTCTGTACTGCCATCTAGTGGATTTCTAAAGAAAATACACTAATAATGGAGGATGCAACTTAGCACAATAATATTATTAGTTACTTGAGGTTCGCAGAGATAAAAAGACCAATGTGGTTCAATATATTCTCAATACACAGACAACGTAAAAAATTAACTAGTATTATTAAATTAAATTAGGAATCATATTTTTCAAGTACATTAAGTACCTTGTTAATATTATTTATATCTTCAAACACTATTGCTCGTGTACCTTCCGGTACGAAATTAATATATTTTATTAATTTGAGAAATTTTTTCATCGCCATCTATAAAAAATAATTAAACATCATAAAAGGTACGTGCAAATTGAACTTTGTGGTTTATAATGCTCATTTTTATATGGATTATTTAACTTTGTTTATAATAACCACCTAATGAGCCATTTTAAAACACCAACTTATTAATTATTATTAACTTAACTTAAAAAATATCATTTCCTCTTTCAGGTCAAATTAACTAATAAGAAAAATATATGTCACGTTATTCTTATGTTAAAAAAATATCTATTTAAATTAAAAAAATTAGGAATATAAATAGATATAAATATAAATAAAAATAATGTTGGTTTTAAATTAAGGCATGTAATATGATTCAAAATAATATAAATAACTTAAATAAATCTCAGATATCTCATAGAGATGAAGCTATTTTTATTATATTTTTAGTGGAAATGATACGTATAGAAAATATGGGGGGTAATTACAGGGCTTAGGACCTGTCTTCAGCTGGCTTAAGTGATCACTTTATATATATATATAACGTTCACCAATACTCACCCCTCAATCTTCATATTTATCAAATTTTTGAAAGTTGTATATATCTTATTACATTTGAGTGCCAGTACACCATAGCCATCTACGGACCTAAATTGATAATTCATTTTTTCCTTGAAAATAGCAAATATTATAAGTCAACTCAATGAGAATCTGATTTTTGTTAAAAATTTTTTAAAGCAATGTTTTTTATGTGTAAAATATTTTTAACAATGCGCCTGAAAAATCAATATTTTTCAATTTTTATATCTTTTTCTAATTTTGACCAATATATTATAGTATCGACAAGTCTAACTAACTAACTAACTAAGTAGTAACTACAAGTCCTATCCTAAAAAAATATCTAATAATTTAGTATTATCAAGTTAATTAACGCATCTTTCACCCTCGTAACAATTTAAGTGAAGTACTATATTTATTTTTTAAATAACAATTATTTTTTTAAAAACATTAGAATAACGCTACATACTTATATGTTTTTGGTTAGTTAATTTGACATTCCGAAGAAGGAAATTATATTTTTTGAAATCGGTTGGCGTTTTAAAATTACTCATTAAGTGGTTATATAAACAAAGATAAATAATCAATAAAAATAAATGAATATATATGTGTATATAATAATAAATCATCGATGTCTCTAGTATTTAATTTTGAATTACTAAACAATAGTAAAGTGTATTGAATGTACACATAATCTGTATTGAATGTGTCTATTGTCGTGTATCGCCCTTCGTGATTCCTAGTGCCCTTTATCTTGTTCGCCCTGATTGCTTTGTGTTTGATTCACTGTGTTAATTTAATCAATGTTAATTGTAATTATGATTTTAAACAATATAAAAATATAATATATATTATAACGACAAACTGTCCAATGTAAGTAATAATAAATGAGTCTTAATAAATAATTAGTGCATCCGATCGCATAATAATCGATTAATTCTCGTATTATGGTTATCAGCCAATTTTATAAATCATTTTTGTTGATTGTTGTGATAACTTTATGGTCGGAAACATTTACTCGGGATATGTACACACTATTCCAAAAAAGGAACAGACGTTACGAAACCGGTTCATCAATGTAATGAACATAAACAAAAGATTATTTGTTTTAATACCTCGATACAAGTTAAAGGGGTAATCCTCTCAAATTGAGTTCTCTCAAAAAAAAAACCCGTATCTAGGAAGTCTGTCTTACACACGTACTGGATGCATCATTTTAATCCGCGAGCCAAACGTGTAGTAAATTCTGTACTATTATTTACGCATACTCGATTCGAATCTCATCCATGGATACGAGCCATAATGATACAAATACGTGCTTGATTCAATCAATTTAAAAAACCTTTCAGCCTTACAAAAAAAAATATCTCTTTTTAAGTTTTTATGTCATCAAATCTGTACCGTCCTTCCGAGAAATACTTATTTTTCTAAAACATTTGTAGATTAAGTGAGGAGCATAAACGAATGTATTACATAAATATTGTTTTTCTTCCAAAGAATTCTATCGGAGTAAGAAATATAGTCATTTTCCGTCCAAAATAAAAGTACGAACATCAAATTCAACATAATTGAGTACATTCTTACCTTGAGGTGACGCGCGCCTCCCAAGGCACGCACCCTTTTAATACTATGAAAATGTACCCTTGCATAAAATATTCAAAAATAAAAAGGTAAAGGCATCGCCATACTTCCCGGTAACCCGGAGAGAATGGCGCCCAGCGGGCGGGGGTAGCGGTGGCGCCCGGAGGTGGTTGAGCCGCATACGTATCCACACATTTGTTTTCCACCTTACATAATCCTCTCACCTTTATGCCCGCCTGATTTACAAATAGCTCTTGCGAAATACTCGTTTTGGAAATGGGAATCACGATTCCCAAACTTCAAAATTCTTTGAATTTATTACCCAACGTTTATCGTTTATAGGTTTTTTTATAAAAATTGTACATTCAAAAAATTATTACATTTTTGCAGGGGATTTTTCTAGGTTTCCTTAGCCATAAGTCAACAAAGGATCGAAGTCATACTCCAGTCTTCAGTTTAGGTATTTGGTGGCGGATTTAATTTTACGACAACAATTGAAAAAGGTTTTAAAAACAAAATAAAAGAATTTTGCTTAACTTGAGATAAATACATTAATAAAATACTTCTTTTCAGGGTGACCAGAGTTCATAAAAACAAAACATATGTTTAAAAATTTTGTTTTAAATCGAAATCTTATGACCTGTGTTCACGTTGATCTTTCAGTGAGATTTTTTATCTCTGAGAGTTAGTAAAGGTATGAGTGTATGAGTGAAACACTTGCAATAGTAATTCATAGATCGCTTCGTGCTAAACTTTGTGCTTTGTGCTGAATCTCCGAATATCTGAGAGAAATTTCATAGCGTTACTGTTACTGTAATCATAGTTTTGTTTTGGAATATATTTTTATAATTAATAATATCAGGTCAACTGTTAAGGTATCCCTTTTAATAATAATAACATTTTTTGCGTTTTTTACGAAAATGTCGGTTTTTATTATTAATTTATATTAAAAGTTATTCACTAGATTAAACTTTATTTAACACTAATATTAAACTAATAAACTGAATATTACTTGCCATAAATAAGACAATACAAGCATTATAAAAAAGACCACAACCATTAAATTAATTTTTCATGTGCCACAAAATTGTAAAATTCTTGCATATACGCTAAAGGTTTTCTTATAATTTGAAGCCAAGATAATGGAGACAAATCTGAATTGAGACAAATTAATAAAATGTTAAAAGTTGATAGAGTTATAAACCATTTAATTTGCAGGACATATCATCAATTTTTGACGTTTTTAAAACATTCGGTGTTAGTGAAAACAAATGATTTTAAATAATATATTGTATTTACTTACATGCTTTGAGGCTTTAGCTACTATTTAAAATCAAGTTTTATATGAAAAACATAATAATTTCTTACTTAATAATATTTATATCTATCCTATTAATGTGGGTTTTTTATTGTGTATTTCGAGTCATATCGCCGACTTAAGCGGCCGTGATGGACGTCAAATTTAATTTAACGCCCTCTTAATTTTCGTTGAAAATACCGAAAATATATATTTTAACGCATATATTAGCAATAATATTAAGTAATATTGTATTTAAATAAGTCGCAAATTCTGTAAATTATACGGTTTTACACTGATTTTAAAAGAAAACAAAGTAAAGAGTTTATATTCTTCATTTTATATGTAAGTCAAAATTGTTTATTTAGTTTATATATTACATCGTTGTCTTTTAAACACTAGCTGTTTGTTTCATAAAAGCTACGTAATTATGAAACAAACAGCTCAAAAAATGTCAACGTGGTGTTTTAAATCGATAATATTAAACAAAACCATAAAATGCACCTGACATAATAATTTTAAATTTAGAACACTGATTTATGCGTCAGTCTATATATATATAGTAGATATTTTTGACTAATTTCATGTAAATCAATTGGGTACTTTAATAAATTATTTAATTTTCGATAGATTAATTCAACACACCTTTTGTTTAATTTCACGTATCAATATGGAGACACACACAAGTTATTTTTGACACTTATCTCGAATGCGAGAAAATCAATAACTTTATTGTCATTTCTCTTTCACATAACTTACATGTCAAACAAGATTTATGTAACAAATAAAGTCCTCAAGTATTTAGGTGATACTTCTAAGAATTTAACTATTAACCTCATCTTGAAAGAGTATGTAATTCGGGTAGAATTTCTCAAATTTCAAACTGGAAAAATGAAAGTTTACCCTTGAATGGTTGTATATATCTTGTTTTTTTAATTTTACGTCGAAAAATTTTTCCTTACGCTTTTCTTAACGTGTCATTATTTCATACACAACACAATTAATCTGTACGAATGTTTATTTATGAATAATTATGCTATACAAAGGATTGTAAAATATTAATAGTAGTTCTATAAAACATAAATTCCGTAAAATAGTGATTTTGCCAATAAAAATCAGAATTTCTGGATTATTGTGGAAATATTTAAAAGTGCGAACAAGTAGGGCTTGATTTTTTTCTCGAGTTAAATAACATTATTCGCGAATAAATCTGAGCGATAGGGTCAGGCAGTTACGTAGAGCATCATTGAAAGAGATGAAAATGATTTGCGGAGATAATAATGGCGGTAATTTAAAATATATTAATTTTTGTTTACGGATAAAAAAATTTCATACTCTAAAGAATATAGTGTATTATATTTTAAAGATAAATAAAAATAATAATAAACATACAGACAGTTATTTAATTTTTATATGGCAAGGTGAGATTTAGGCCTGTGGCGGGCACAGGACGACATCTGCCACACAGCAAGTGTACCGCCCGACTAGGAACTAAGACTTTTTGACTTTTATTTCATGTCTTACAGGGTACCGGGTTCGGAGAACCCCTTGCTCTATCATCGGTAGTATGCCTCTGAGGCCTGAAAATTTTTATTTTTGGAGCTATAACGAAAATATATAACAATGTGCTAAAATTTTAAGAATTTTTTTACATGTCGCAGGAAACTGCTAGCTGACGCAATGATTTTCTTATTAATCCTATAAGAGGACGGATTTTGGACGTTTATGACGCGTCGGAATGCTCAAATCGTACTTAGCTAACGAATTGATGGTTGGGTTAGGGTGCGACTTGAGTCCATCGTAAAAACGTTTGGAGATATGTTTAATGAACTCTTTTACGGGGAGTATGCCCGACTCTTGATGTAATCGTGTGATGTTAATCCAATTTGGTGCACCCAGTGCTAACCGGATGCACTTATTTTGGAAGATCTGCAGTTTATTCATGTGCATGTGGGCCGCGTGACCCCAGATGGGGGCTGCGTACAAGAGTATAGGCCTTAGGATGGCCTTGTATATGAGGAGCTTGTTGTCGATGGCAAGTTTGGTATTCCTGACTAGGAACTAAGAGGCAGAGCGGAAAGTATTTATACTAGACGGACGGTAGAGGACCAGTAGTGCCGGAGCGTGCTGGTTGTAAAATACGTCAACCATCGGGATGCACTAAGTCCGAGCAGGTTAGATATTAACTATTATTATCTTCGTATTTTTTTTCGTATAAATGTTTATTTAACACAAATATAACATAAAACGTATTAAGTCATTAGAATGACAATATATAATGTGCAAAGAAGTACAGAGGAAATTTAAAGAAGTATACAGCTAGAAAATATTATTAAAACTATATCACAGAAAATAAATATTGACAAATTGTCTGCAGGTTGTTTTCAGTGCAGAACTGTCATTGTACTCGGATTGTCATTCAACACGGCGTCATTCATAGATATGAAAAAGTATTCTTTAAATTAAAACCATTATAAATATGGCTTTTATTTTCATCTGTAATTAATTACCATTACTTCCTGTATCTCAGTCCATTGTACAAAAGTAGAAATATATACTTTCGTAGAAAGCAATCACTTTGTGGTTTGACGTATTAGATTAAATAAAATACAATCACTTTGAATGAAGCCACTTAATTTATTTTACGTCAACCGGTTTCGCTTATCTCAAGCTTCATCAGGACGTATTTAAAATTTTCCCCTTCCTTTATGTTCCGTCTATCTGTATACGTATTCTGTTTCTCTTTCGCATATAATTTTATGTTCTGTCTCCTTTAATATTTTATTTAACTACATATGTATCATGTCTCTTTCTTTCACATGAATTTTTATATTCTATATCCTTCTTTACGTATACATGAGTGCACTTTTTTGTGTTTATGATTAGTTTTAAATACGTCCTGATGAAGCTTGAGATAAGCAAAATCAGTTAACGTATAATAATTTCGTGGCTTTATTTAAAGTGATTGTATTTTATTTAAGAAATATATATAGTGAGAATCAAAAAAATATTTAGTTAGGTACTTAAAAATTTTACAAATAAAAATATTTCGTTGCTTAAAGATTATATATATAGTGTTAACTCATCAAATAAAGTGATACACATGGCATATGTATGAAATGGAACGAATTCTCCCGGCAAGAGAATGTTCCTGGTTCGGATAATTAAATATATTTTCAATTGATAGATTTTTTTGTGTAATATATTTCGAGTAAATTTTTTTATAATACAAACCTGTTTCTCTTTTAACATAGCATGTTTTATCGTAGGCTATCTAGAATGTTAAAAATAACGCGTACAAAACATAATTTTTAAATTTCGTAAAATTTTACAGGAAGTTCACCGTTGGACTGTAATATACTCGTATAATATCATTGTTACAAGAATTTAGTATATTTGTATGCACTATCAAGGAAAATATACTTTATCCTACATGTGTCTGAGATATAACGCGTTTTTTCATCAAGATACAGGTAAATATTTAATTAGCAACTGGATTACCTAAAGATTAATAAATTATTAGTCCTTAGTAATAGGATCAGGATATCCTCAATAGGTAATGACTGACAGGAGAAAATTATTGGTAAATTTTTAACAAAAGAGATTAATTAATTAATGTATTTTTTGTAGCATAAATAGTACATATGAAAAAATAAAGGTAATTACTTTACTAGATGTGATCTGTTCTAAAGCTATTACATGTACAGCTTTTAAAAGTTGTAATTGTTTTGAGGTAAGTTAGTATAATGTTAAGTAAGATATAAAAAGTTATGTGAAAAAAGTACAATCTGAAGTTATAAAATATTATTGAAAAAGAGTTATAAAAATATTGTTGTGTGTAATATACAATAGTTGGAAACAAATATGTGTAGGTAGTTAGGTTAGCACAAATGATAAATTAGATTCATTGCTTTCTACCTACATCAAGCAAAAACTTTGTTATTTTTGGTTTGAAGTTGTTAATCACTTTAGATCCTTTAAGGTCTAGCGGCAATTTGTGAAACATTCGCGGAGCACCAAATAAGAAAGTTCGTTCAGCGAATTCGGTATTAAATTTTGGTACTGAAAAGTATTCTAAAGCTTTGTTCCTAGTTTCCTTCGGATCGGATCGTGAATGTAAAGTTAGTTAAAAAAAAATATAGATTTAAGATTGCTCTGGTAAACAGTTGTCTTATATCCAAAACTCAGAAGGATTTAAAGAGTCCTTCAGAGTTATGTTTAAGTGGCCTCCTGTTTATTGCTCTGATGACCCATTTCTGAGCCTTAATTAGAGAATCCATTGAAGTAAGAGCTGCACCGCCCCATGCACATATTGCGTAACTGATGAGACTCTGACAAAGTGAATAGTATACTATTTTTAATAAAGTAATATTCGTGAAGCTGCATAAAATTTGAAAATATAAATTAATTTTCTCACTTTGGAACTTACTCGATCGATATGAGAAACCCATCGTAAATTTTCATCAATTGTTAATTACCCGATTAGTTCTGATTAATTTGTCAAATTGTAACTTGTTTTGTGCGACGTATAAAACAGTTGGATTGACATTATTTTTAATTTATCCAATCAGATTTTTACTAAATAACAGACGAAAATTTTCTCTACAATTTATATAAATTGACTTTTGATAGCATTCAAATATTGGCTTGAGACATAAAAACTTTGTGAACAATCAATTGCACGATCAGAAAAGCGTCGGGATATTTTTAAAATCATTAAGTATCATATTTTTAAAAAACATTAAATCATACGGTGTTATATTATGAAATAAAACTTTTGCCAAGACTTTGTCCCACTGAACCCACTGTCTGTTAGTGATTTAAGTGATACGAGATACTATAATTTGCCTATAATTCAAAACTTTTTCCTTCTTTCTTCCATCGGTAAACACTTATTGATGCATACTTACTACAGTTTTGAACATAAAACCTTACATAAAAATAACTATGGATAATTTCGTAAAAAAATTTACCTCATGGATGTTTTACACATAAATTGTATAGCCCTATAGTATATTTGCATTTAAAGTTAAAAATATTAATTTGACTTTACGGAAATGATTTTTTGAAAAGGTGCGTTTTAGTTTCTCTTTAACCTTTCCTCTCCAGTGATGTAAACTGAGTTGACATTGCCTTTTATTATATGAATATCTCTGTAAATATACTAAAGACAGAGTTCACATTTTAGGTATTCCTCCGTAATATACGTATGTATAAGATAAAATAGTTACAATATATAATATTTACCATACGCAACAATAAAAAATATTTTCTCGAAGAACCTGACGTGAATTTGTCAATACGTACATGTTTGTGTACGTTTGGAGTGGTGCGGATGGCGTAGTACGCGGGGCGCGGGGCGCGGGGCGCGGGGCGCGGGGCGCGGGGCGCGGGGCGCGGGGCGCGGGGCGCGGGGCGCGGGGCGCGGGGCGCGGGGCGCGGGGCGCGGGGCGCGGGGCGCGGGGCGCGGGGCGCGGGGCGCGGGGCGCGGGGCGCGGGGCGCGGGGCGCGGGGCGCGGGGCGCGGGGCGCGGGGCGCGGGGCGCGGGGCACGGGGCGCCAGATGCCTATCGTCACCTTAGTTAGTGGCAGAACGTACGCTGGCAGAGTTAGACGTGTCTTATTCACACTGTTCACTGAGTTTACAGGACCGGAGCGCGCGTTATTGTTCACCGTCATATTAAATAGTGTCTCTGATGCATTATTTCTTATAACGGTGGGTAAATAGTTCCACGCTTTTGGAACTGTCACCGCGAATTTCCGTTCACTAAACTTCTGGCAATGGCTGGTCGATTCTATGACCCTTCCTGCGGCTGAAGTAGAGGTTGACATGATAGTTTGACTTCTATTATTCAAGTTATTCATGTTATGATTTACGCAAAAGGAATGTTATGTGAGATAATTTAGTAACTCCATTGTTATCCGTGCCGCCGCATTTAGATCGTTCGTATTTATTTTCCCAATTAGTATTTCTCTTCTATTAATATTACTAAACTTTTTAAAGTTTAGTAATATTAAGATTTAGTAAAGAGTTCAAAGATGACATCTAATAAGAATAAGTGAGTACATTTAGTGGCTCGATAACAATAAAGAATTGAATTATCTTTAAGTAGACTGTCCAGTGAAAGTTGTGGCTGTCTGAAGTTTGAGAATTAGCGTAAATGCTACACTAGTGCGGGGACAATCTGGATAAATGTTGGTATTTTGAAGTGGTCAGGTGGTCGATATTTGAATTATTTATAAATCTGGTTCGCATCAGATAAATTTCATTACGCGTTCGCCTTTAGGGGACATCGAGACCGGTAACGGTAACGCGGAGAGCCGGATAATCCGAAGCCGATCAGCTGATTGGAGGGGCACCAGGTGCAGGTCACACCGGCGTATCGAAGACCACGGTCGAGGCAGATTAAGGCTTCGTACGACCACAAAAGAAGGATATTGGTAGAATACCTGCGAAACAATTGATGGAAAGCTGGTAATAAAATTAATTTAAAAAGAAAAATATTGGTTATGGTTATGGTTATAAAATTTCCGACGAATAAAGCGTACAAAGTAAATGATATTCTAAAGGAAAAAATATGTTTGTATTTTAGTTGCGTTCTTTTTGCAATATTTCTGAGCACCAAATTAATCAGTTAGTACGCTTGCATAAACGTAATAAGCGCCATATGCTGGAATCATTAGAATACCGTTCTTCTGGAATGTATTAAAACGACTTATTTTTTCTTAAACTTTCCCATACGGTGCTAAAATAATAACGCTCGTCTTGGCACAATAAACTCATATAAAACATGGAGACTTTAACAAGTCTGATAAATATTAATATTTTATATAAGTGAATATATATATCAATTATTATGAAAAAGTGCTAAGAATGAGAAAAAAACATCGGTCATAAGGAACGACATCAAGACACATCTAACTCGGCCAGCGTAAGCTCTGCCACTACTTAAAGTTACGATCGGCATCCGGCACCCCGCACCCCGTGCACTACGCTTTCCGCAACACACCGCACGTAATTCTTTAAGCAACGACTGGTACACTAAAAAGTAAACCTCCAACAGTTAAATCTTAGTTACCAATCATCGTTAAATCTCAGTTACCAATCAGTGACACAATCACAGTCACGTAACGGTTTATCATCACTAATTATTAATAAATCTCACCGACTATATGAAACACATATTTGAAAATCAGAGTATTACCTGAATCAGCTAGTTCATCAACAAAAGCTAGATAGTTATAATTATTAAAACAGTTCTAGTAAGCATGGTACAATACTAATAGTTAATAGTTATGTAAAATGACTAATTCGCCTGTATTTAGGAAGTCCGTTGTCTGCCTGTATTTATATAATGTTAATTATGTCGGTGGTGGTAGGTGTAGAGATGTTCTGGGTGGCGTGGGATGGTTTGAGTTGGTACCCTTGCAACGCCGGATGTATTTAAATTCTATGACTATTCGTATTACATACTTATAGTAATAGATAGAGAGATGAGAAAATGCGACCCTCTTTTATTTTGGCATGACGCGCTTGCCTTCATACATCTTTTTACGTATCAAATACATTTTCAATTTCAATAAAATTATGATTAATTGATTAATTCTGTGGAGGTCTATCACCTTCACTCTCATTATTATCGCCCGGTGATACTGAAAGCACCCTGCAATAGCGATGCGTGAAACAAAACTCTTAGCAGCCGTAAACACATCCAGTACCGATGCCATGTAGCAATAATAATGTGGTCTACAACCATCTGGAAGAACGTGTCTCAAACGCCACTCTTCTGACTGCCGCCTTCTCGACAACAGTTACAAGAAACTAGTGATGGTAAACCGTTACATGACTATGATTATATGTCAAAGATTGGTAACTGAGGTTTAATGATGATCGCTCACTAAGATTTAACTGTTGGAGGTTTACTTTTTAGTGTACTAGTCATTGCCTGAAGAATTTCACAGTCACAATAGCTGTTAAAATAACGATTTAAATAACGATTTTACCATCACTACAAGAAACGCTCCCGTAAATTATTCGCGCGTAGTAAGTTTTATTATACAGCTCAACTTCTCCATACTTGTAAACTGTACCTAATAATAAACCAAGTGTCAACCGTAAGTAGTTTATTCTTTTCATAACCTGCTCTGCCTGTCATGTACTCACACTAGCACTATTTGCGTCACCCCAAACTGGTGACACCATCGCATATCCATTGGTGACTCATGGTGAAATCCACATAAATCTATAAAAATATTTGTTAAACATTCCGATGTATATTTTTTTAAAAAAACTCAACACCACCAAAAGATTCAGCACCATTTATTAACCAATGAATTTTAGATTTCATATTAAACACATTAAAAGTAATAAAATGGAGAATGGACAAATTGGTATCCAGTACACTTATCCGTTATGTTATATTTTTATCATCGTACCGTTTTGGTTAGATTATACTTCACTTCCATACAGTAAACTTGAAAAAACCCCACTACTAAATACATTTTCACATAATTCAATTTCGTCGCAGATGCCAGTGTGCTTTTTTCATGTTCACGTGGAATTACAAAATATCCACGTTCTTCGAAAGGGTTATCCGAGATAATATAATTACTAGCGGTCAGTATCCGGCGTTGTCCGGGTTCAGATTAAGTTATAATTTAAAATATGTATTTAGGAGTTAGGTGCCTTTGTTTTGCGTAGGCCCTAAATATCTAATAACATGTATGAAGAATTTTATCCTTGCAAGGGAAAAGGAAAATAGCTGGGAATGATTATAATATATTACAAAGCGGGGTGGCTTGAGAGAGGGGAAAGGGTATATATATTTTATGCAGGGTTCCAAAAAGTAACTGTGAAAAATTTGGAATAGATGGCATTCAATTCAATATAATACATATTAATCTTGGGGTGGGGTCGCCAATAGTAATGGTAAAATCGTTATTTAAACTGTTATTATGACTGATTGTATTCGATTGATACGATGATTGATAACTGATTAACGAATTCTTCGAGCTACACTAGAAAGTAAGCCTCCGACAGGTAAATCCTAGTTAGTAATCATTGTTAAATCTCAATTACACAATCACAGTCACGCAATAGTTTATCGTCACTAGTGATCAAGAGAAGAGGAATGTTGACTATATTTTGCTCAGTATTTTAAAGAGTAACTATACAAAACTTGATTTAGATCAGTCAAAGGATGTAAAAATGTATAGAAAATAAATAGATATTTAGTTTTATAAACTACAATATATAGATTAAACCAAACTTTTTATTTAATCTCAACTTTCAACATTCGCAGTATTGACACATATCCAAATGTCGTACGAAAATAAGGAATTCTTTTCTTTTCGTACACAATATTGGAAAAATTTCTGAAACACAGTGTGTGATACGAAATTATAATATTTCGACGACGATCCACATTATTCTCTAATATTTAATTAATTTCCGCTCCGCACAAATGGTAGGTATTATTTTCATCGGAGAAATGAAAATTCCGTAATAAATTTCAGTGAAATTTTAAATATAAGTTACTCCATCGGACTCCACAAAACACCATCGGCATTGCTCTGATACGTCCGAAGAATAAAATATTGCAAATGTATTTGAAGAAAGACGATTTGTTGATAGTATCTATTATGTTGATTGGCCGATTTTAACATTACTTTAGATAAACTTTTTCAATAAATGTAAGTCATTTGATTCTACGCACTTTGCCAATAAATTACAAGCTTATCTATTGCCTGTGGAATAGTGGATTAGAATTAAAAAATTATATAGAGGCATTTTCTACTATATCTGGTATTGAATTATTTTTGATGTAACTATCAATGATCATTCTATGTCGATTGAATGGGTCGCCAGTATAAGAAGAATGTTGGCCACATTGAATGGATAACGTAGAAGTTTGCGTGTGGGAATTTGTTTTATCAGAAGAATTTTGTAGGTAATGTTTCGAATGATGAGATGTGCTCACTGTGAGAGTGGTGGATGCTACAATATTCATGCACCACTCTCGTGTCCGTTTGATAGTCGCGGAATGTTTTGTGACCAGAGCAAGCTATGAAAACGAAAAACTATTTCCAGACGGTTTCTGACCGCATTCGTATTGATACATACCGTCGGTGCTGAATGTGTTTACGACTGCTAGATATTTTATTTCACGCACCGGTATTAACAGGGTGCGTTAAGTATCGCCGAAGAGTGATGATAAGAGTGGAGAAGACAGACCTCCACAATTCATTTTAACAATATATGCTTAAAAAAGTGCGTTAATCAGTGCTTGCGTGTTCTTTTTCACCAAAGATTAAAATTCTCCGTAGCAGAACGTCTTTAACCCTTTTTATCTTTAAAATTTGCATCTTCTTTTCTTTTTGAACTTTTCGAGCTAACGCCGTACTGTTCGTACAGAAGTGATTCCGTTGCCCCGTGCTTGGGTAATATTGCGCGATGTTTGAAATGTGTAATGGTCATATTTAAATCAAATTCAAAAAATAAAAAAAATAATAATACAGATTCCTAACTGTTGAACAATAGCAAATATATAAATAAATATTTCCTAAGACTTATAACTTTAAAATCGGACATTTTTTTCGTAACAAACCAATATATTTAGGTACTATTGAAGAGCATATCTTGATAAGTTCAAATCGTACATTGTTGGGATTATTTAAAAAAACCAATTTATCACTATCAATTTGACGAAAATTGAGATAAACGTATTTGTACATATTTTTATAGACATAGCAGAAATTTTAAAATTGATAAAATGTTACAGTATGTGAAAATAAAACGCATGTTTTTTTTTATTCTACTCGTTTAATTTACTTGAGACGCGTTTCGTCTTGTAAGTGCATTATTAATCTAACAATTTAACTCAACAACTTGTATTTATAACTATAATGGGAGACAGTTGTACAATTTTATATACATGAGGTGAAAAGGGATAACATTATTTATTGAAATTCTGAAGATTTCCATACATTTTTAATGGTTCTAATTATAAGTAACCATTTAGTTTCAACACAAATAATATTTTAATGTCATGGGTAATTTGTAGAAAAGGACAGCTATTTTTAATAGCTTTTTGATAGCAAAAATAGCAAATCATCCTCAGAATTCCAATGAATAATGTTGTCCCTTTTCACCTCACGTAATTAAAATTGTATAGCTGTCAACCATTATAGTATAAATACAAGTTGTTGAGTTAAATTGTTAGATTGATAATTCCCTTGCAAGGTTAAACACATCTCAACTAAATTAAATGAGTAGAATAAAAAACAAATTGAATTCTACAAACTTACCTGAACGGCGCTTTGAATGGGATTACTATTAGGAACTTGTCAACTAAGGCAAAACTAGAGGTATACAATGTAGTTTTGGTATCGACACTGATGTATGGAAGTGAGGCCTGGAGCTGGCAAAAAAGGAACGAAAGTAAAGTGAATTCAATGGAAATGAAATCGCTTAGGCGTATGTATGGCAGATCCATTTATGACAGAGTAAAAGATGAAGAAACGAGGAAAGAATGTAAAGTTGATCTTAGTGTCGTGAGTAAGATTAAGAATGGATCACTAAATTGGTTTGATCATATGGAACGGATGAATGAGGAGAGAATGATAAGGAAGTATATGAAGCAAATGCTGATGGCATTAGAATTAGAGGACGTCCGCGACAGACTTGGCACGAGTAGGTAAACCAAATTTTGGAGGATGGTTTTGTTAGAAACCTCAATAATCGGCAAGCTTATATGAGAAGATGTATGAATGTGGATGAGGCGAAAACTGTATGTCAGAACAGATCAATCTTCTATGCCTACCCCCGTGGGGAAACAGCGTGATGGTAAGTAAATAAGTACAAATTAACCTTGGAAATAGTAAATATGATATAATGTTTTATAATAATTTATTAAAATGAATAACCACTAGGTTTTTGCAATAAATATGTAAAATACAAACAATTATCAATAGTACTACAATTATTAAATAGCCACATGATTGGAATATTCAACGACATTATGTAGTTTTTTAATCGGTATAATATAAAAATTGAACAATTATACCTGATATATAAAATGATACGTCAGATACCTTCATTGAATACTAGATCCGGATGCATTATTACGTAAGTACGTAATGAAGGAGGGTAGGTGCTCCATCTGCTAAATGAGGATAAACGAAAAGTTTAAACTTAGTTAAAGTAAGTTCTTCCTGCTCCTACTCCGGGTACCCACCCTGGGAACCTGTCACATGTTTAGTTCCGTCGACTTCAGCAATCTCTGCAACTTTTGTACAGCGTTCCGTTTAAAGAGAATCAAACACGATGGATACCGGCGCATCTCTCGGAAGTTACTAGATTAATTAATACATCGGTAGGAAACTGTTTTCCTAAGGAAGTGTCGGATTCAGGTAATCTAGCCACTGTATTATTTATACACCCTTCAGGTCCATCGAATTGTGAATATCACAAATTTAATTCTTGATAAATTTTCAATCTTACAGCTGTTTTAAAAATATTACCATTTCAAATTTTTTAAAATTAGGGTGACCGACGCAAGTCGCCGGTCACCAAAATGGTGGGTGATGTTGGGATGGGAAAGATGGGTTAGACAGGAAGTAGGGGTTGAGGGATGAGGACTGAGATAGTGGACCGGGACCATTGCTTTTCCAGAAGTTCACCCAATGTAGCAAATTACACAGCACAAAAACTATGACGAGTTTCACATTCACAATAATATGAAATCACAGAGGTTTGTGCGAAGTAGTGATTTAACATGAAATCACAGTGGTGTGTGCGATGTAGTGATTTAACATGAAATCACAGAGGTGTGTGCGAAGTAGTGATTTAACATGAAATCACAGTGGTGTGTGCGATGTAGTGATTTAACATGAAATCACAGAGGTGTGTGCGAAGTAGTGATTTAACATGAAATCACAGAGGTGTGTGCGAAGTAGTGATGTAACATGAAATCACAGAGGTGTGTGCGAAGTAGTGATTTAACATGAAATCACAGTGGTGTGTGCGATGTAGTGATTTAACATGAAATCACAGAGGTGTGTGCGAAGTAGTGATTTAACATGAAATCACAGAGGTGTGTGCGAAGTAGTGATTTAACATGAAATCACAGAGGTGTGTGCGAAGTAGTGATTTAACATGAAATCACAGAGGTATGTGCGAAGTAGTGATTAAACATGAAATCATATGAGAACACTTCCTCTTCTCGACTTCAAAAAGATAACCGGTCGAAAATGTCGAGCCAAAGGAACAATGTGTACTGGTCTGGGAAAATGTTAAAAAAGGTATGCATGAACTAAAAACTGGTGATAATATATTTAGGGACAAGTATGAAAGTATACGTGTTCACCCATTAAAAATAATATAATGAATTTAATTTATTACGAATACGGAACAATTTGAAATATGTACCAAACCTCTGATTATAATAAAATGAAAATTCAATATAACACTGGATAAAATTTGAGGAAACGTATTATTTTTTTCCGTTGTCTTGTTTGATAGGGATTTAGTATTAATGTTTGAAACAAACCCAATTTAGGTGCTTTCTATAGTTAAGAGGAAAAACCACTATTGTTCTGTCGAATTAATTTAAAATGAACATAGAAAAGATAAAGGCAGTGTTTATGTATTTGAAGGTTGCTTTCAATTCATCATCTCGCGTAATGCTCACAATTTAAACGAGTATATCATTCTTGCACCGGTTAAGGAGGGTAGTTTGTTAGTTGTAGTACCTACAATATAACCATTCTTCCGTGGTGCTTGCACGATTGAGCCTAACTGAATGACGTAATTCAGGATATCGAATGTATTCTAGGTAGCTATGTGCTAATCATTGAAACAGTTGAGATTATCTCCCTTGGTGGCGGTTCTACATTCCTCGTGTACGGCACGCGACAGTCCGAACTCAATGATTTGTTTGGTTGTCCACATAATAATTATTTATTTTTGGTGAATTAGGTTGTATTAGTAGACTGACTGAATGAATTAGTAGATTGAGAAATATATCGAATGGAGGGCGAGGGGGAAAATTGCAGAAAAGAGAGTGAACGGCGCCTTGAATGGAATTAGAGCTAATGGGAACATGTCAACCGAGGCAAAACTAGTGATACACAATGGAGTCCTGGTTTCGACACTGACGTATGGAAGTAAGGCCTGGAGCTGGCAGAAGAGGAACGAAAGTAAACTGAATGCAGTGGAAATAAGATCGCTTAAGCGTATGTGCGGCAGATCCATTTATGATAGAGTAAAGAATGAAGAAACAAGGAAAGAATGTAAAGCTGATTTTAGTATATTGATTAAGATTATGAAAGGATTTGGTCATATGGAACGGATGAATGAGTAAAGAATGGTATGAAAGATATATGAAGCAAGTGTTGATGGCACCAGAAATAGAGGACGTCCGCGAAGGACTTGGCACGACCAGGTAAACCGGATACTGGAGGATGTAAAAAGCCTCGATAATCGGCGAGCTTGTTTGAGAAGATGTATAAATGTGGATGAGGCGCGAGGGGAGATGGCGTGATGGTAAGTTAGTTTGTTAGTTAGGTTTAACTTTTTAGGACAAAATTTTCGATTCAGTATTGTGCTGGTTAATATTTAAAATTTGAATTTCACAATTTGCAGTGTTTATACAGAATAACGGAAAAAGGTAAATGTACGTGTCTCTAGTTAAATAATTACACAGCAAATTCGTAATATAGTTCATAACACTTGTCTTTTTAATTCAGTCTGATAGACTGGCATCACTATGGTACCCCACTGGATCAATAATGATGAAATGTTGCCTGCAGTAAACTCGAGAAAATATGAATATAAAAGCGGCATTGAATTTTCAGTCGCTGAAACCGTGAATGCCGTTGTTACGAGGCAGACCCGTAATATGATTGTGATCACGTTTCATTTTTTAATGGCCTTAAAGATAACATACATATGTAAAATGAATGTAGACAAATTGATCTCACATAGGGCAGGTTGTAATTCTTTTATTTATAAAAGTACATCATTATGGCCATCAACGACAGTTTTAAAATATATAGAGAAATAAAATTGATTAGATAACAACGATCACTTAAAAGTACAACTCTATACTTATGCATACATATTTGATGTAAACAAAATTATTTTTCCTGCTACATTAACACAATATAGACAGATATACAAGCAAAATAAATATATCATTAAGGAGAACACATTCTTATTGTGAAGTTGTAATTATTCAGAACGTAGGTCTGTGATATTTTAAATACAAATTAAATGTATTAATTATAACATATACATATAAAGATATACATATAAAATCAATTTTGTCAAAAAATATTGTTGTTGCTGCCGGGATTCGAACCTGGATCTCTTTCAATAAAAAAATAAAATAAAAACCAATTTGAAAAGTGTAACATTCAGGTTCAAAAATTTGTTATCAATGTACTGTGTTGGTATAATAAAATCGATTAATGCACGTTTTCCGTATTGGAAGAGATCCAGGTTCGAATCCCGGTAGCAATAACAAATATTTTTTGATAAAATTGAGTTTATATATGTATATTTCTAATTAATTTCATATTTTTTATTTATTATCTTAGTTTTATTAACCACAATTGAGTTTAAAAAACATCTACCGGTTTCGGAAAACACTTTTCCTTCTTCAGGATGTCATAATTAATATTGCTAATTTTAAAAGTATAATTAATTTCATTTAATTTGTATTTGTACATATATCACATGTAATTCAATACGAGCTTAATTTTCTCACCAATACTAACATATACACAAAATCTAAACCTGCCATCATAAATAATTCTTAAAAAAATTTGATATTTTTTCTTATAATTATCAGTCAATCAATATTAAATATTGGCCAAATTTATTTTTATTATATGATGAACACATAAGCCTTTATAAAAAATTCCATTACAAAATATATTAAACTTTTTTAAAGCCTCAGTAGATGATATATTCTACATATGACATGTTTGTATTGTGATAAATAACAAATAAGATGTTTCAAACATAGAAAAAAGCCTAAGCTTGAACTTCACTGAAAAAAAAAAATATCGGCTGTAAACTTAAAATAGATTTTTTTATTATCTAATACATATTGGTATACGTATGTTTTTGATATTGAATTTCTGTTATGGTCCTTGGTGAGATTCTTAAGAGATTTTCGACTCGAGATTATTTTTCAAATACGTATTTGTTCCTATGATATTCTTTGGAAACAACTCCCAGTTTCCTGTGTACACCATTTCTTAAAGATTTGGTATCTTTGTCGTACGTTAAATGTCGGCCTATTGATCATCTGTGTTTCACTCGTCAGTTGGGTGAATTCGAACCTTGGCAGCATCAGTAAAAAAGGAATATAGTATATTTTTGTCAAACTTTTCAAAATAAATAGTTGTAGGTGAGTACGATTAAAAGTGAAGTTTGGGCCACATGTCGAGTCTCGCATGGAATCGAACGTTGTGTATGTAGGTTTGAGTATTTGTCTCTTTCTACACATCTCAAGCTGATCTCTGAGTTTATCTCCAGATCAAAATCTCAACATGAAATTTACCTCAACTCTGAGATATATCTCATAGTTTCGGGCTACGGACCATTACATAAGTTGTTACATGTTGATCTCGGAGTTGGTGATTTTATGTACACATGGGATAAGAATATACACATTGATACAAAATATGAGTATATAGCCCTTTTGTTTATATTTTAACACATCATTTTATTAATACAACTTGCTTTACGAAAAAAAAAAGTCTAAGAACATTGACTTACATCTTTAGACACGTATTATTACGACGCCGAAGTATTATAAACTCTATTGTAGGCAGAATAGACATACCTAAAGATATTATAGGCGAATAGACATACTCGTAATAAAGTGAATGGTTGTCTGAATTCAATTACCGCCAGTACGAATTTATCACACAAATCAAGACTAGCGATACACAAGTTGTGGTGCCAACACTAATCGTTAGCGCCGTTTAAAATTAATTAAATTGTATTAAGTTTTTGACGTTTGACTTGTTGCCTCATACATAAAATTCGCCATTTATTATTTATTTTTATTCTGCGTATATCCATCCTTTTCTTATCTATCTCTATACCCTAAACACAAGGTAGAGAAAAGCTGTCGCAGTGATCAAAGTCTTCCAACTGACATAATAATCCCTTTTTCGTGAGTGTTACTATACACGCCGCGACGCTTGTACTTGTGGCGGAGAAGAATATATGAATGAACCAGCATCCAGCTGACTAAAATGTAAGTGCCTTCCTTTTCTTCCTCATATTTCCACCACTAATAAAATAACAAAAATATACTGAATGCGGTGAAAAGGCGGCCGCTTAAGTGATGTGTGGAAAATCTATGTGCAATATAGTAAACAATAAACAAATTGAATGATGTTGAATGTTCTGAATGAATGAATGATGGTAAAGAAAACAAATGTGACGAGTATTGATGGCAACAATAACACAGGGCCGCGAAAGACCTGACGTGATCAGATAAAATTGGAATGACCCAACATTGGAAAACGGTTCTATCTAAATCTTCAAGAGTGGAAGAGCCTGGAAGAAAAAATGTATGGAAGAGGACGAGGCAAAATTAAGTATGTGAGGGTTCAAGAAAGTAGCATTCTATCCTCTCTGCCTATTCTAGAGGAAAATGGCGTGATGGTAAGTTAGATAGTTATGTAGTTAGTTAGGTATACCTTGTATGTACTTTTAACAGGTTCATCGCACCGCGGCAAAGATTTCAAGGAGGGTCAGCATACATAATTAATTTTAAACACACATTGTTTTCAAACAAACACAACAAACAAGAATGCAAAGGAACATTACTGGACAAAATTCTACAACAATAACGATATCCTGAAAGTTGTATAACCAATTCATCACAAAAAGTGTACCTACATCAAAAACATCGATCTATTAGGATATTTAAATGTATTTTTAAAATAATAAAGTTATCAAAATGTTGGGATTTCTTTTGCGGACTAGAAAAAACTTTTCAAACCTGCACACTTAGAAAGTCCTCTACAGTTTTCTAGTCAGACCTTAGGTAGAATATAATTCGGTTATATGGTCGCCACACTTCATTGTTCACTCAACGGCGGTTGAAAGAATCCAGAAAAAGTGTTTAAGATTCAAGATTCATTAATTTTAAATGAAAAATATGGTCTGAGGATATAAATTATGATTATTTCCTTAGCCGTCTGAAATTGTTAAAATTATCAGTGAGACGTACAATGACTGATCTTATATTTCTATACAGGATAAACTGCCCCCGTATTGTTGGTCTGCTTGACTTTATCACACCATTGAGGTCATCGAGACACAATTTATTGTTCTATTACAGTGGTAATGTCAAAACTCGTGCATTAGCTAACTCCGCAGTCCCCAGAATGCATTCTTTGGGGAATGAATATGCGGATACATTTTTTCTGTAAAATTAACTCTTTATAGGACTACATTATCACACTCAGTATCACATCCAGTATTGTGAGGTGTAGCCCGCCACGACTTGGAAGCGCCTCTATGAGGCGTGTTCTGGCGGACAATGTGACCAGCAACAGAGGAGAGCATGAGTATGAGATTGTGAATAATATCGAGATCCACCCTAACCATCTTCTAGAAAAATAAACTTTACTAAACAGCAAAATTGTGAAAGGTGATATTTCATAATAAAAACATTATTAACAAATTTTACGTTAAATTTTATTGATAGAACAAAGAAAACAGAAAATTACGAGAATTACTACTTTTTGAATAAATAAAATAAAATTACGGAGCTACGAAATAGGTGGCGACAATAATAATAATAGTACATAAAAAATGTGTCGACCTTGGGCGATTACTTTTGCGTCTGTTGTAAAAAATCATTATCATCTTCTTGCATTCTCCCATTTTGGTGTCCTGAGAGCAGCATCCACCACCGTTTCTGAGTGCCTGGCAATTGGCCAGGACACTCCTTCAATCGCCTCGAAGCAGCGAGTTGAAATGATAAATGTACCTGCTGGCTGTCTGTCACTCGAAGCGATGGTCGTGATCCTAGCGGCCAACTTCGAAATTACTACTCGGTGATCCGAACTGAGCGCGAAATTAAGTAACCAGGTTAAATTAGGTACTAACGTTACATTCTTCTTCTGCCAAGAATTCGTAACGTTATAGTATGTTTTAATTTTTATTGGATATAAAATACAATACCAAGGAATAAATTTCCTCATTTATATTATTTATATGGTTCAAAACTGGCTTACTAAATTTTTAATTTTGTAGTTTTACTGTGCGCGTTATTGTCGGATCGCATTAGTCGCGCGCTTTGGCCTTGAGCGCAGCACCCTGTATAAGTGTTACAACTACAACGTCGTACCCAATGAAATTGTTTGGGTTTTTAATGAATATCCGGCGCTTTCTGCAGAGTGGTAATTGAGTGCACTTCAGTGATTCATTTATTGTTTGATCAATTTGTCGAAAATCATCATTTATGAAGAAAGAATCGTTTTTGTATATTATCAACGGACTCGTAAGTAAATGCTTTGGACTGGAACGTTGTCAAGAATTTATTATAACATGCCAGTTACCCTGCTTGTTAGATCCGAGCTTATAGGTAAGTTAGCCATAATTTCTCAGTAGTATTTTATTAACCGTGTCTATCATTAATTCTGCCGACTGCGAGGTGCGATCCGTGATGCATTTTTAAACTCGAAACACAGAAGGAGAGCTGCTGAAGTGGAAGCTTCCAGACCATCAAACTTTCATCTTTTCTCCGAAATTAAATGAATTTTTGAAGAAAATGAATAGAAACCGACGACGGTGTCTACGACACTGTCAAGGTACATACGCCAGATAAACATTTGTGGTCTTGGAACTACGCAATTTTACAGCATTGAGTTCTCGAGTTATAAGTGGTTATTCGTAAAATTAGATACCTGTATTCAATTTCTGTTTAAGTTACGTTTCCGATATCTTGATCGCGTTCCAAATTTTGATTTGAAAAAAATGAATGTGTAGAAACGTTATGACGTACTCACCAACACCGATACACACTGAATACCTATATATTAATAAGTACACCTGTAGTCTATTCTTCAAAGCGCTGATTATTATTGGCGTAGAATTTTATAAATAAATAAATTTTTGAATCAAATATCAAAATACCTACCGTCAAATATTTGTCATACATTTATATAAATAATAATATAAAAAAACTTTTCATAAATTCCAAACACAAAGATGGTAAATTTAATAATTCCGGCATTTATAAACGTAGCTGTAAAGATTGTACTGCCTTCTATATTGAAAAATAAGTCGAAATTTTAACATAAAAGTCAAAGAGCACTTAATAATAATGGTTTTTCAGAATTTTCCAATCATTTATTAGAAAATGATCATACTTTGGATAAAAATTTGGGATTGTCTGTTTTACATATAAACAATGCTGTCTTAAATTGAATAATTTAGAATGGTTAAAAAAAGTAAAGCATGTAAATCTGACCAAAACATAAAAAAAAAAATTCCTAAATTTTTTAAAAATAATTTTTGATAATTAAGTTAATTTCCATATCTTTCACGATTGCAACAATTTAAACTAAGTATTAGATTTATTTTATAATTATTTAAAAAAAAATTGAATTAGAAGATATGACACAATTTTGACAAATGATTTTAGGAAAATGTATTTTCCGTAAATATAAATAATTCATAGTGGTTTTAAAAACTTACCATCATGGCGTTTACCCGCAGAGGTAGGTAGAGCGGATAGAGCGTCACACTCAAGGAGATATGTTAGTAGGTAGAATGATTGGCTAAAATTGATTATGTAATGGTTCATAAAAAAATCTTTTTTTATGGTAAGGTCAATATTGAAAAAGTCAATTTCTGTTAATTATCATTATGGTATTTGCACGAAACGTTTTGAATGAATTTTATGCATAAGAGGTTCTAATTCTTGGAATGTGGATGAGTACGGTCGGTTGGGTCAATCTGGATGGAATGTACAAAAACATTAGTTCTAATTGACTGGGACAGTCAATAAGTCCGTGCAGTAATTTAGAGAGAACATTTAACACAGATTATTTAAAAACTTTGTTTTTAAGAATGAATCTTTCTACCGAAATATTATTTAGTTTCTACCGGAAAATAAATATTCTAATTGATTAATTTAACTTATATTAAAATACCACAGAAGTATGTTCTGAAAATGTAACTTTACAACTAATAATGTGTTCTCCTTAATTTATAATCCTTAATGAGTTTTATTTAATACACAATAATTAATCAAATATAACACGATAAGTGGTTAAAAACAATATTTTTAAATAATATATGTTAAAATGAATATAAACCATAAAGTTAAGTTTACAGCAAATATCAAAAATAAAGAGAAGTATAAGTGTAAAACAGACAAAAAATATCGAGATGGCGCAACATGCATTTGTTATCGTGAAGTTGTTTCATATATATAATATGTACATATTCGGTAGGAGATTTACATCTTCTGTGAAGTACGGTCGTACGGTAATTTTTTGAGACAACGCCTTGAAAATGACACACGTCGATTCAGGTTTCCCCAAAGAAACCATCTAATCTAGAAGAGACGCCAATTCCATATGTATGATAAATATACGAATTAAAATATAGATAGAAAAGAATGCGTAGATATAAAAAGGAATATGAAAATGACAACAAGATCAGTACAATATGTGCGCAAATATATTATTTAAAAAGTTGATAAACAACAGATATTTTCTAAAATTTCAAACTGGAAAAGTAAAGAAATACCCTTAATAGATAATATGAATTCATTGTTCATTATTAGAACCTGATAAAAGTTTTCTTTATATTATCCACGTAGCGGATAGGGATTCAAAAGAACAAGACGAGAACAAAATTTTATCCATAAAGATTATAAATTTCAAAACACAACTTGATACTGTTTTGTTAAACGTGTTTGATGAGTAAAAATACGAGTTGCCAACTGGGTTGCCAGACTCTTCATTCATAACTAAATAATTACATTTTTATAGCGTAATATCATCGTAATAGCATCAGTCTATGTTCATTATCTGTTGGATGTAGGTCTTTTTTAATAGTCGCCACATCCCTCTATCTCTTGCCCTCCGTATCCAGCGGCTTCTTGTAATAGTTTTTATGTCATTGAGCGAGTTCATGTTAAGCAACGCATTGGTTCATGGTGAGGGATATTAACTCTAGCACCTTTTTACCCCAACGATTGTCGGTCCTTCATTTAAGGTGTCCAGTCAACATTAATATTTGTCTGACTACATCATCTAATTTACTTAATGCAGTAACCTCAAACTTGGGAAGAAACTATTAATAGAATCAAAAATTATCTACATTTTTCATTGTACAATTTATTTACACGGACGGAGGTCGTCGTGGATGATTTGATACGCAGAATCATGAGTGATATTCAGAGAAGACGCAACTTCACCAATGGTAACTCGCCTTTTCGCTAGAACCATCTCTCGAGCTTATTGAATCTTATCGTCCGTGGTGAAGGTTGACGAGCATCCTGCTCCGTCTTCGTGTGTCACACTCATCCGGCCACTTTTAAACTTCTCGATCTCGTATTATGGTAAAAGTATAGATAATTTTTGACTCACCCTCGTAATCGTGACAAAAAATGCATTACTATAGAAAAATATCACACAAAGGCAAAGACCGTTAGTTAGATCTGTGAAATTGTAATAAAATGAATGAAAAATAATTCTATATCATTTTATTTATTCTAATGAGAATGCTATGAGTACTTTTAAAAGCAAAAAAACATGTATTTGGTTATGACGAAGCATATATGAATATGTGATGACAAAAACGTTAAAAAGACGAGTCTTATGATCGCTCAGTGCTTGAATACGAATACACCATATGTTCGCAGCGATATGTGCGCAGTTTGCATTATCGGTGCATTGTAGCGAATAGTCGGGAAGACATTCGCTACCTTTAGTGGTGAGGCTTTTCGCTGTATGTAAGGGAGAAAGTCGTTATTACTTCAAAGGCTGTATCCTCCCACCAGCCTAACGAGTCCCTCGTTAGGCCGGAGTCGAGCGCGCCGATCAGTTTAACGGTTGCGAGTTAAAAATGATTTAAAAAAATGAAAAAAACAAGGATCTCTATTATAGTTTTTAAACCTTTTTACTTTAAAGCTGTTACTGTCTGGTGAAGATGAACGCCAGGCGAGGGTTGAGCCGGGCCCGGTCGACCCAAATGTCCCAAAAAAATAAAAATCTCCTGATTGTAAATGGCGGTTCCTTTGATAGCCATTTTCCTAATGCTTTCTGGTGAAATCAATTGTTTTTATAATTATGTCTGGATCAAAAAGGAAAATGCCGTTAGCCTTCTATCCTATTCGATTCTTTGTTGACATCAAATAAAAAAAAACGATTGCTTCGAATTTGTAGCTATAATTTTTCATCTGTTATACGAAACATTAACGATCTGTGCAACCATCTCCTCTAGATAAAATTGAAAATGTTTTTTTCCATTAAAATATAAGGTAAACGATATGAATTATCGGTTATCTTTGTTAGATACATATTTATTAATTCGTATATCGATTGTGTTCATTAATAATCAGTTAATTAGGATTAAATATTTATTTATTTATTAAGAATACAGTGCATACATAAGTATATTTATATATGCCCTAATATAAACACGATCAAAATGCTTATCTTTCACATATTTGATTAGTTTCATTTTGAATCTTAGTAATTCTCCTCTTTTCTTATATCTCCTGGCATTTCATTAAATATCTTCATCGTACTGTACATCATCGATTTCTGAGATTACGCCTTCTTCAGTCTATCTTTTCTTGTATAATGTTCGTGCTCTGTTATTTGCATAAATTTTTCTTATAAATTCTGCCGATATTTTCTTAGTGGGGATTTTAAAAAATATATTATAACCTACTACTAGGAGATGAAGGATATGTTGAGTTAATAATGGTCCCTTTTATTTTTTCCTTTAGTTTTAAGATTAGGTCATTTTTTATTCTTAACTACAAACAAACGTTTAAGCATCGCAGTGATATTATTCTACATGCTTGAAGATTTTTTCATGCTAACATATAATGCATTTACTTCTAAAATATAGTTTCAGTTTCAGAATTATTTTATGTTTTTTATGTTTAAAAGAGCTTATCTTCTCACTAACTTCTCAGAGAATTTTGCGTTTTTTGTGTTATGATTTTTATTATGTCAAAACATCTCTAAAAATAAAATTAAAATTATTTAATGCTAATTAAATGTCTCAAGTAAAACATGGCATGGTATCCGCGAAAATTTACGAAATATAATACCCAATTTAACAAAGGACGAAGCGAGCATTGCCAGACTAATTATTTTTCTCGAGATATTCCTTTCCATACTTATGAGCCGGCGGAAGAGCCCATCGTGGCCTCCCTCTGGAGAGCAATATTTGAAATGGAAAGTGGCAAATGGATACGTCGCGTCTGCATCGTGTGAACCGCAAAACAACTTACCGCGCACTTAGCGGAAACCCGCAAGGAAAGACCTGTGCTCAGCGGAGAATTAAACAAAAATATCTGTCCACTGTCTAGTAGTAAAAATTACGTAAGGAAATCAAATTGTCCCCTTTCATGCACTTACAAAGAAATGTCTGTCGTTGATTGATAACTTTCTTGGTGCGGACGGAGCTTGAAGCTTAGCGCAAACTTTTTCCATAGCGAAATATTCTTTTTCTTCCGCGTCTAGGATAGAAGGCTTCAGCTTTTGGATGAGAAACTGTTTTGATTTCATATAAATATTTTTATTTATTTTCATGTTTAGGAAATTGGACCTCAATAAAATTTAAAATACAAATAAAACACGCTGTATTACATTTTTTTTTAAGAATACGATAATGTTATATTCAATCTATTGAGCGCAATGCTTTCTCTAATTTAGGATAAAATCTGTTTGTAATTTTAAAGACCAATGTTATTATTTATGCGTTGGGGGAGAAAATAATAAAAACATTGCCTTACCAGTATAATACTTGCTACTGGTAGTCCCTGGGTTGACCACATTACTAATGAAGATGTATTAAGACGCATACATAAGTCCAGATAACTAATGAGAAATATCAAAGAAAGCTGCATACTTCGAACATACTCTCTACAATGAAAAATGTGGTGTATTACAACTCATTATACAGAGGAAGATACAGTAGCGTAGATAGATATAGATTACTTCGGCTGTGTAACCTTAGAAAGTGGTTTAATGTTCAAAATGTTGGTGATCTTATAAAGGATAAATCAACATGGCCGCCAACCTTTCACATCCACACACTTTAGAAGAAACATCGATTGAACACCGTCATCTTTTTGTTTTATTCCATTATACATAGGATTACAAGTAAATCTATTTTATATAGCGCTGTAATTGATATGTATGTATGTATGTTAACACTTGAATTATCTAAATTAGTAAATTGCTTGTAAAAGACAAATCATCAACGAAAGTGTTTAATAGATTGCAAATATGAATAATTATTAGCACCGGTTATTTTTCGGTAAAAAAATAGTATGTGCGTTGCCGGATATTCGCGGTGTGGTGCTGCGGTTGCGATGTTGCGCATACGCAATGATTTCCTTCATCTGTTGACTCACTGCATGCAACGTTAGAGATATTCACATGGTTTGGTCATCTTGTAGAAAATGGTTGAAATGTTCAAGACAATAGATCAGCCCGCCGACTGTGAGATACGGTCCGTGATTCGTTTCTTAAATGCACGAAACATGAAACTAGCTGACATTCATCACCAAGTGTGTCCTGTTTATGTCCTGATTTGGCGTCAAGTGATTTCCATCTTTTCCTTCATCTGAAGCAGTTTCTTGGTGGCAAGCATTTTGGTGACGATGGCAAATTCAAAGATGGAGTACAGACATGGATTTCATCCCATGCGGCGTCGTTCTATGATGAAGATATACAAAAATTGGTGCCCCGTTAAGAAAAGTATCTAAATAATGGTGGCGACAATGTTGAGAAGTAGTTTAAGGTTTAAGTTTAACGTCCGAAGAATGTAAAGTGTTGTAAAAGTAATATTTGTTTATAATAAAATCCGGTACATACTTAAAAAAACGCACCTAGTATATTACAATTATTCAGACAGACTTTGAATTTAAGATCACAGAATCATAGAAACAAAAATATAAGATTTTAATCTGCTTTGTTGATTATACACTGACCATAGTGACGTATAAGCGTCACAACATTGTACCAAATATCATAATAATTATTATTCACTTTAAAAAATCTAAATGACAAACTGCAAACATTATGTTATCGACATTACATTTTTGACATTTCGGATAAATGAGTCGGTGCATTGTTTATATATTGTTGATGAGTTTTTATATTAATGAAGTTATCTTCTTAAATTAAAATAAATTTATGGATACATGGAGTCGACGAGCTAAGTTGAATATAAATATTATAATATGATTATAATATTCACACACGCGATAACATTAAATTCAGTCACCGAGTTACAAAACTGGCCAGGCGCGTGTCCCTTGTAACACAGTAAGTTTAGTAGCAATCTGCTTAATTATAAAATACAGTTAATGTTACAATTACTTCACCACGGCAAGTTAGCATCAACAAGGGTTCGCAATATCGGCGTTTTATAAGAAATCGTCTATTTTAGATTTAGATCGATTTTTTAACTAGTTTTTCGTTATTTAGATATGAGAAAAAAAAGTTGTTACATACTCGTAGTAAACTTCCATATCCCTAATTAAAAAACCACAATAAATCTTCCCATACATCTATATATTTTAAATATGTACTAATATTTTTTTTTTATAAAATATATAATATATTGTAAAACTAACAAATAATCATAGTAAAGTTCTGTTATTGTGTCACTTCATTAAAAAATTATATTATATTGGAAATTATAAAATATAATATTAATTAATAATAAATATAGAATTTGTTTCCTGATTTAACATCTCTTTATGCGCTCAACTCGAAAATTTTTTTTTGCTAATACCAAAGATCTTGTAATTGCGGTACTTGAATTCCGGTATTTAAATGCACAAAATTGGCCGGTATTTCAGAATTACGGTATTCGTGTCCTAATGTCAACTAATTAACCAGAAACCACTCAAAACTTATATAAAACTTTATTAAAATTTCAAATATATAGAAAAATTCGATCAGAAATTCACTTTGTTTAAGTACTTAAAAAAACACTACTCTATTTTTTCTGTAGTTAAGGACGAGCTTTCATTTTTCCAATTTGAAATTCGGGAAATTTTACATGAATTAGATATGTTTTCAAGATGATGCTAATAGTTAAATTATTATAAAAATCAGATAAATCAGACGTTATTTGTTATTTAATTCATGCGAGAGAGGAAGATTTGAGTAGAAAGAGATGACAATAAAATTACACGTTTACACGATACAAGTTTTAAACATAACTCGTGTCGGGAGTATTTTCCACTATTTTTCATATTGATATATTGGAACCGTATGGAATGAAATAAAAATGTGTGTTGTCATTTGAATTAATCAATCGAAAAATAAATCATTTATTGGATACCTAATTCAAATGTATGAATATGTTTTGAAATCAGACAAAGTACCTAGATATATTTGGATGGTCGCTTAAATCGTTTTGTGTAAATAAATTATTTTGTTTAATATTATTGATTTAGAACCCCTGTTTCCGTTTTGGTGATATGCCTGTTTCATAATTATATACTATTTATGAAACAGACAGCTTTGTTTAAAATGTAACAGCGTTATATATAAAATGAAATATTTAATTCTGACTTACATGTGACTTACATGACGAACATAAAATGTTTACTTTGTTGAAAAAAACGTCGTTTTTCTTTAAAATCAGTAAAAAGAGATCTAATTTATGAAATTTGCTAATAATATGAATAAGTTCAATATTAATTCAAACTGAGGGTAAAATATGCATGAAAATATATATTTTCGGCATTTTTCAACGAAAAGTACGAGAGCGCGAACAACATGTCATTACGGCCGCTGTCGATCGGCGATCTGAAGTTAATAAAGAAAATAAAAAATACACATTATTAGGATCGATATAAATATTATTTAGTAAAAAATTATTGCGTTTTAGATATCAAACATGATTTTAAATTATAGCTGAAGCCTCAAAGCATATGAGAAAATACAATATATTATTTAAAACGTAGGTTTTTACTAAAATAAAGTATTTTAAAAACGTCGAAAATTGATCATATGTACTGAAAATTGAATGGTTTATAGCTCTATTAATTTTTAAAATTTTGCTAACTTGGTTTAAAACAGATTTGTTTCCGTAATCTTTGCTTCAAGATTATAAAAGAATATATTTCGTTTATAAAATAATTTAGCAAATTAACATAATTTTGTAGCATGCGGCAAATGCATCTAATGCTCGCGGTCTTTCTTATAATACTCGTATTGTCTTAATTATGGAAAATAACATTCAGTTTAATAGTTTCAAATGAGTATGAAAGTTCTATCTAAGTAATAGTTTTAAAAAACGTAAAATCTAGTGAATAACTTCAGATATAAATGAATAATGAAAAAGTACACTTTCGTTAAAAACGCGAATATTAATTTAATTTAAAAGCTTTAATTAAAAAATGTATTATTATCACTTGAATGTGTATTTATGTATGGAATAATAAATAATGAAATATGAATTAAATATATTAATTAGAAAGACATATATATAAAATCAATTTTATCGAAAAATAGTGTTGTTGCGCCACCGGGATTTAAACCTGGATCTCTTTCCAAACCGGGGAAGATGCATTATCCAACTATGCTACAGCGACGATATTTAGTGACAAATTTTCGAACCTACATCGTTCCATTATTTAAAAGAGCCATTTACCTAATATTAAATGTATTTATATCAAAAAGGTATCATATAAGTTCGAAAATTTGTCGCTAAAAATATCATCGCTGTAGCATAGTTGGATAATGCACCCTCTCGGGTTTGGAAAGAGATCCAGATTCGAATCCCGGTGGCGCAACAACAATATTTTTCGATAAAATTGATTTTATGTGTACATATTTCTAATTAATATATATAATTCATATTTAAAATACCACAGACCTATGTTCTGAATAATTACCACTTAATAATAAGAATGCGTTCTCCTAATAATAAATAACGTGTTGATAAAATGAGATCTGGCAATGCCCGCTATAAACGCGATCACATATTAACGCGCATTGGAAGTAAATGTTTTTACACGGCAAGCTCATTTCGTATATTGGACTTTTGTCGTTTCAGAACACAACTGGAATACGAGAAATAAAGTTAATGAAACTTTTAATATTCGTTTACGCTCGGCTGCATTTGTCGACTGCATCGGCAGCTCATTAGCATAAAGCAGCGCCTAACCTCATCTCGGCTAACAGCTAACAGGCTAATGAAAGGAATGTCCCGAACTAACTTGATCCTGCAGGAAATGGAAAAAGACGATAATGAGATGCTTGAAAACTGCCGTCGAATTAAGGATAAATATTTTCCTATTTCTTTTTATGATGTATTCATTTTTATGATGCCGTAAATATTTCTGTAGAAAAATGTGTGCGGTCGATTGTTATCTGTTAGGAGTATTATTTATGGTGAAGTCAATTATAATTACACCCTCTGTTTTAATTTTGTTTTCGATAAAAAAAATTAGACCAAGTTTTGCAATACGAGAAAAATTAATTAACATATATGCTTTTATTCTGAGTAAATTGTAGTTACCGTTCGTCACACCTTCCAGAAGGTACAAAAGTTAATCGGCTGGCGGGCAACCATTTACACACTAACATTCATAGTTAGTCTTCACGTCAACGTAAAGTTTTACAATTTGTGCACGGCGTGCGATTGATCGACACTTAAATACTGACTGAATATAGGCAAAGCGAATTCTAAATTAAGAAACGCAGTGGGGTACTCCCTCATGTTATTAACATAGTTCGACGACCACTAACTTAGCGCTAGAGGTAGAAGATGCGACACATCTTACAACGTGTCCATAAATTCCACTATAACGAATACCCGAGTAACGAATTTTTCAGTATAACGAAGTTTATTGACTAACCGGACGAATTTTCAGATTAAATTTATTAAATGAAATTCCGAAATAACGAATAGAAATTTCAGTATAACAAATTTTTTAGCCAAAATTTTTGTCAATTTGAATATATAACGGCTGACCGACAGTCGTCGCATTCAGTGCTTCCCCGAGAGGCGATGTGGTCGGACGTGGTTAGATCAAAGCAGTGGTTGCGCGAAGCGCATAGACGTACCTACTGACATATCGGTCGATCTTTCAAGTACTTTTCAAATTTTTTTTATTAATTTTTTTCAAACATCGTATGACAATAGACAAAAGTGAAAGAAAAATTATTCAAACTAGAAAAAATAGACTCGGGAATGAAAAGAGATGACGTTGCCAAGGAATTTAATATTGCACCATCTACATTGTAGAAGATTTTGAAGGACCCAAAAAAAATTGAAGACGCCAGACTGCTTGAAGATTACAAAGTTTGACTAACACTGCTAACTAGCGCATGCGCAGAATTACATAGGCTATGTCTATGTGACTAAATGGTACGTACGCGACGTGTTGTCTTTATCATTTTTTACAGTATTTTGAAAATGTTTTTCATGTAGAGTACAGTAAGTATATGTTTTTTCTTATATTCACTATAACGAAATATATATATAAACGTCCAGTATCGTACGCTCACCAACACTTCGTACGAGAACCCTCAAATCTCTGTGTCTCACCGTTGTCAGCAAGGAAGAGATTAATGTTATAATGTGTCGCGTCATCTACATCTAGAATCAAGAGAGCGGTGATTGAACTACATTGATTCCGTCAGGAAGCAGCAGATCCGTTTCCTTATTGTCACATTTATTCAGTAAGTCAGTGTTCGTTATATCGATTGTTCGCACGCTGTACGAACATTGTAAAACATCACACATTTCATTGAAATATTATAAAATTGTACTGATACGCTGTAGCATGTCAACTAAAAAAAGAGTACAATTTTTGCTGAAGTAAGCTGTAAGAAGCAAAGGAGGGCTATGGATATTGAAATTAAAATTAAGATTATTATCGATCCTCGAAAGACAGTGATGGCGTCGCCGAGCGCATCCGCGCATACATGAGACGTTCGTTTACCGACCAAGTTGCTATACAACCAGGTCAGTGGAATAGCACCTGCCGATTAAGCAAGACTGGCTGTACTGTAATGTTAGTTTATACTTTTTATTAAAAACAAGTGTAAAATTCTGGGTATTATGGACTGTTCTGGATCGTTAAATTTTCCATTTACCTGAATCTGTCTGAACAAAAATATTCCAAGAGCACTAATTGAAGAGTTTCACGACAACGACATGGCTGAGAGCTGCGAGCCGAGCGAGTGAAATTTTTTTTCCTCTATAAGATTGTTCTTCAAAATAATAATCAACGTCATGTTTGTATTTGAAATGTTTTCAAAACTCATTCCGGATTAAATGGTCCATTTTTATCAGGAATTATTTAAAAGTTAACAAAATAGCCAAAAAGTGGTACGATGATAAGGAATATTTACGATAACCCTTCCCAAACAATGAGGTTCCATTAACCCACGCCGATGTGGCGAGGGGGTGCTGGCACGGGCGAAGAGAGTCGGGGCATTACTTAACATTTTAAAGCCTTTCTTATATATTCCGAGAACACGATAATATTCTTGTGAACTACCGTTTAGTCGTGGAACTTTTATGAAATACGACTGCGCGATAGTTCCGCGCGGCCAGACATTACTGGCGGAACGTTTTTGTTTGCGAATTCATAAAAAGGAGCGAATTTCAGTATCAAGGACCGCCGCGGCCGAGAATAACAGAGTAAAAGGGAATGCAGCGGGCTTTATGAAGTTTTTGCGTGGTCCTTAATGAAAGAACGTTTGGAGATGAGTGTTTTAAAATAATGATCTCGGTAACGACGAGGGAGAGTCGCGGCACAGGATGGGATTTTCCTTTTCCCACAGGACCCCGGCGTATACAGGAAGGTGATGCAGGGGAAACAAATTTTGAGTTTTTTAAATGAATAAATCAGTAATATTAGAGTGAAATAAAATAACAGTAAAGAGTGGTTCAGATTGAACGCCGGATTTAAAATGGAAATAAAATGACGTTTGTGATTAGATTTTTATTGAATATTAATTAAATGATTACATAAAACAAATTACGCTGGACAAATAGTTAGTTACCTCAGCTTCGGTTGCAAACCTTAGTTATTTTAATAAAATTTTCGATTACAATTTCTCACAATGTCTGATTAATTTCATTGATAACAAATCGAATTTCGTTATTGAGGTTGTCAACTGTTTATGGATTACTGACGTAGACCTTGGATTTCAGGTATCTGCACAAAAAAAAGTCGTACTGTGTTAAATCATAAGATCTTGCTGGCCAATTGATGCAGGCATTCCGTGAAATTACGCGACTAGGAAATTGTCGGTGCGGTAAATCAACTGTATAGTAGTATATTATATGACGCCGTCCTACTGCGATAATATTTATTCAAGATCCATATCGTTCAGTTGTTGCCGAAAAACTCCGTTATCATATCACGGTAACGATCACCATTCGCAGTTACCGCATTTCCAGCCTTCAATTCAGCCCGTATTTCAAAGAAGTGGACCTATCACGCCGCTTGCCCAAAATTCTCACCATACAGTGACTCGTTCGGGGTGAATTTGCTTCTCATGAATCATCACGCGAAAATATTTCGAGCCCCGAATGTGACAATTTTGTTTGTTTACGAAACCGTCGAGTTGAAATTGCTGATAATGATTTATCGACAAAATTCATGATGCTCTGCAAACCAACTGGCAAACCGTTTGACGATGGATATGATCAGCGAGCTAATCACATTCACTTAAATATAGATTAAAATAAATTATAGATTAAAGCTGATCAGAGTATCAGAGTTACTAACTATAAAAAAAAATCTCTTCCTATTCTAAGTGAAACATCTTGATATTTTCATTTTCTATGTTGATTTTTATCCCAAATTGTATGATTTTTATAATTGGGTGACTCCTTGAAAAATGTTAATATTTTTTTTTGTAAAATATCAATAACTGTAATTAATTGATAAACTTTGTTTAATTAATTATTTATTGATAAATAAACATGTTTCGATATCTATAGTATCTTCTTTAGGAAACAATGCATAATTATACTAAAATTTAAAATACAAACATAGATAAAAACAAAACTATAAAAGTATAAGCGGTGGTTAACTAATTGGAAGCTACCGTGAAAACAAATTTAAATTACTACTATTTGGAAAAAGATTTGTTTATTTATAATATTTATTTTGCTAACCTTTAGCATATGTATGTATAATTTCTAATCCCTTGTTAGTGTCAAAAAAAAAGTTAATTTATCAATATATATGGTGATTTAAGTATATTATTTGTATAATATATGGCTATAAAGTAATTTTGCTAATATTGAAAAAGTGATAAACTAATATTTTATAATTATTTCATTACCTCGTGATTTTCTATATTGTTCTTTGATTTTGTCGATAACGGGATAGTGCTCGCTAATCGGGGGTCACGAAACGTTATTAATTTTATCTGTCAAGTAAAGCTAATCAGCTAACCAGCGGAAATGACAGGTATTCAAATAAATATTATAACATCAATTTAGTGACTATAACAATCTATTCGCATTGTATCTATTGTACTGTATCTATTATACTGTATCTATTCTATAATTTAATGTATAAAGTCAGGAACTGGCGGGTTGTTTTGTTATTTGTAGATATTGTTTAAATTAAATTCTGATCGATCTAGGAGGGAAGAATGTTTGCGATAGCAGAGAGAAAGGAGACACCAAAATAATCTGTTGAATATATTATATACTAATTAATATAATAAATTAATATTTTTTACTGTATGTTTATTTGGAAACGCCTACATACCCCTTCGTGGAGGTGAAAATGAAAGGTGGAGGTGGTCCTCCGGCGCTGGACCACTACGAGATGCAGATGATCTCGGGTCATGGGCATTTCATGAGTAAACTCTTTGATTTAGGACTTGTCCGTGAACCGTGGTGAAGAGATGCGCGCTTAATCTGATTTAAAACCGCCGATGACCACCGCTTGGTTTCTGTTGCTGATGTAGAAGATAAGCTATCTTAGTACATCTCCATTGATTCCTATTTTTATCAACTTGTTAATTAATATTTGAAGGTCGATCTTATCAAAGGCTTTACTGTAATTTATGTAAATTGCATCGGTTTGCGCCCGTTGATCGATTGCGGAGAGCACATAATGTGTAAAGGTGGACAAATTAATAACGGTGGAACGCCCCGCAAAGAATCCATGTTGTTGCGGACTTAATGGCAATGAAAAGTTAATGGCAACTTAACTGAATGCTTAATGGCACATGAAAGGGAAGTGGTCGCTTTGACCCGTGCGTGACGCGCGGTGCCACTGGCCGCGTTGCGTTGGTTCTACTCGATGCGTTCTGTTGCACCGACCCGGAACGGTTCATTATTGATTTTGTAACCACTCTGTACTTTACTATTAACGTACTAGCTGAATTACGCATTTCGTGACTTGCTTTACAAATGAAATGTCCTAAATCGAAATTTGTCTGAGTTTTTAATTATTTGATCGGCAGGCGTAACAAGAATCCCCGTGATGGAGATATCTGCGTTCAAAGGGCTTCATTCACACGAATTTCGTTTATTTTTTAATAAATAAATAAAATTTCTCATCACAGAATAAAACATCAGGGGTATTCAATTCTTCATTTGAAAAGGTCAGATTTCGTGGAACACTTGTGTGAAATGGAATTTAAATATGCGTACTTGGAATTACACTATTGTATAATATATGAACAGAAGTTCCCTTTGAGATACAAGCGGTTGAAAATTAGGTTTGCGGTTTGTATTAAATCTACGAACTTTATTTATCTTTTATTATTTACTCGCGACTCCTATTACTAAAACTGAAGTTAATGTATCGAGAAGGTTTGTACATTTAACGCTAAAATAATAAGATTTTAAAAGTATTCGATTTTATTTAACTGAATTATTTTGTTCGCTGTGAAATGTATTTGCATAATGCTTTGTGATTAGTAAAAAAATTATTTAAATATTATAGTATAGTAAGTCAACAAATATAAAAAAATAAATAATGTGAATTAGTCCAAAGTAATCGGCACGCTGATTTTTATTGCTAGGTTCCGCGGTCGTTGGTCGTTGTAGTTTACGTTTGCAGTTTTGGGATGAAGTTTACTTCTAATCTTAATCTTCTCACATTAAACTAAGTACATATTTATTATCAGTATCAATAAGGCTCGTAGCCTAAATCTCTAAATTCCTCGAAACTTCATAATTGTATCACTAGCATTACACAACCCTTCATCACACTCATCGTTCACAAAATGTAAATGTAAGAAGCTAGAGAGAGTAAAAAGTATTAAATATCTTGGCATTTGGATTGACCAACTCTTAAACTGATCTGAACATAGCAACAAACTTTGCGATAAGATAAGAAAGCCGACATTCTTCTTCAGAAAACTAAGGAATATTCTAGATAAACGTATGCTAAAAACTATATATATATTACTCTCTGTTAGTCCTTTTTTAGCTACGTAATTTTAGGTTGAGGTGGAGTTGAGAAAACTGCTCTTAACCAATTAGAAATTACCCAAATGTCAATTCTCACAATTATGTACAGAAAACTATATAGGTTTCCTTCTGACTCACTGTTTGAGGAATGCCAGCTTCTTCATATTCGATAGCTCTATGTAAAAAGACTAATCCTTTATTTTCACTACAACAAAGAGCTTCACCAATACCCATCGCATGATTATGCTACTAGAGTAAGAAAGAATACTCACAGTGAAGCTCAAAATGAAAACGAACTTTGGTCAATCTTCTTATGTGTTTTTGGCACCTAAAGAATACAACATCTTGCCAAATAGTATGAAACAATTTTCGATGGACAAACTCAAATACCAGCTCAAGAGCTGATTGGATGAAGAGCTGAAGGTATTGGGGTGTTGGAAAAAAGGGTGCTGAGCAAAGATTCACGGAAATGATCACACGAACAGAAGATCGTTTTTTATAATTTTAATTTATAATTGTAATTTTCTATTTTCTTATTTTATTATATTCGTTTTATTTCAAACTCTTTTCTGTGTATTGGATTTCAATTAAGGACAAACAATATTTGAATATGTTTGTCTAAAAAAAAGTTACAACAATGATTTTATAACCTTGTTACTCTAGTTTATGAGATTTTTTTATATTTGTGTTGTTGGGTTTAACTGATGAATCTGTCTCCTTTAGAACAGACTTCGATCTTGTTAAGGAGACAGCGAACATCTATTACATTATGAATATAATGAGTGTATTAAAACTATTATTATACATGTTTATTATTGTTTATAATGTATTGTTTGTAGATATGTAGATAATATGCTTAATTTAAATTAATCGACCCCTTCTACGTAAATAATCGTAACTAATAATCCGGTCATCTTTATATGTTCTGGTATTTTGCATTCTAGCATTGATATATTTTTACGTTGCAATATTTTTTTACATACTGCGCTCGATAGAACATAATACATTTGTTCTATCGTCGCCAGCAAGAAAGAGATTAATGTTATAAGATGTGTCGCGTTGTCTACATCTAGCACCATGTGAGCCGCCATCGAACAACGTTGATACCGTCAGGAAGCAGCATACCTTCTTTCTTAAATCAGGGCTTGTTGCCTATATTTATTCAGTTAGTCAGTGTTCACTGGATTGACCGCATAGTATGCGAAAATTATAAAACATATTTCATTGAAATAAAATAATATCTTACTCATACACGGCAGCACAACATGTTAACTTAAAGAAAGTGCAGCAAGAAACAAAAAGCTATGGATGTTGAAATATTAACGACCACGATGCTCGAAAAATAGTGAAGGGGTTGCCGAGCGCATCCGCGCATAGTGAGACATTCGTTTACTGACTAATTCGCTATACAACCAGGTCGGTGGTATAGCACCTGCTGATTAAGCAAGCCTGGCTGTACTGTAAATCTTGTTTATACTTTATGATTAAAAACAAGGGTAAAATTCCGGATATTATGGACCGTTCCTGATTGTCGTACATGGCCGAGAGTCTTTCATTCAAATACATCTAGCGATACTTTATCTATCTTTTTAGTTCAGGTTTCTGAAGTACGGTTTTATTTTGTCTGTTAATAGAAATCCTAGATACATTTTTTAATTTTCTCAAAGGACTTATTTCTGGCAGTACGGCTTGTATCAAGTCTTCCGACCAACATTTTTTGTTGCTGAAAATGCATCACAAAGAACTTCTTGGGACCGTTTGGTAATATCGGTGTTGTTGGTGTAAGCCAACAGCTGAGTAGCCTTTTCTAAAGTTATTCCAGTGGTTATCATTCCTGGAGTTCATTCGGATGGCTCCAGGTGCATACGTGGATATCTTTCTGATTAAAATTTGTGCTTTATGTGATACAGCTTTGATTTGACTTTGATCGATTGTCATACAGAGTACCGATGCCGGTGGCCCCCTTGCTGTTCCATCTGTATTAGCGCATGGGCGCGGGTTAAGAATTTTGGTTGTTGGGAAATTGTGAAGCTGCGAATTTGCAGGAACGTGAGCATTACGTTACGGTATTATTTAGGATGAGTTTGCTAATTAAGTTTTGAAAATAGTTTATTGAATATGATGCCTATTGCATCATTTAATGCAGGTCTTTCATCATGTCGGGGGGCGGTTTCAGATTTCTATGGCTATGTGTGAGGAAAGATGAAGTTATGTGGGGGGTGGGGGTATTCTCACTTTTCGAGTAATCCGTTTTCTGTCATTTTATTTTTTGCAGTACAGTAAAGTCGAAATTATAATTACTAAGTCGATGATATATTTATAGTACAGATCTTCACATCGTTTTCGGTTTTTAGTTTGCAAGGACGTTTTAAAGGATTAGTATCAGGTGTCAGATATCTTTGAAATTTCATGATGTTATTTTTTCCGGGGAGAGGTTATCGACCTCATGTCCAATTCCAAGCTTAAATAATGTTACGTTACATTTGTTGACATTTATTAGTTTTAAATTCAGTACAATCAGAACCTATAACCATAATCGATACTTATGGACGTATTTAACGCGGACAACAGAATAAATCTACTTTCTCCGATACACAAACATTATTGATATGTTAATTACAAAATAAAATTATACAGTATAGAGGTGTCAGTTCTCAGTCCTCTCTGAATACAGTCTTATATACAATTAGATTTTTTCACGACCTTTAATAAATCACAGGAACAAACTTTTACCCTGGAGATTGGTATTTACTACGGTCAGCTATACGCTCTCTTAAGGGGAGATCGATCGTTGGACTCATTCTATTTTATATCCGAGATTAAGTTTAGTTAAGTTTATTTATTTATAATACTAATTAAATGAATAAATTAGAAATATATACGGAAAAAATCTATCGAAGGAATATTTAGTTGCTACCTGGATTCGAACTAGGGCCTCTTCCGATCCGGGAAAAAAACACGTTCTCCGACTTCGCCATATTAACCGAATACATTATTGTCAATTTTTGAATTTATGTATACTATGTAATATTTAAAACTAATACATTCTATTTTAAATACAATTCACTTTAAATTACAGGGAATCTCAAATACCTCTGAGTAAAACTCTATATGAGACGCCAGAATTACATGAAATAGTCAATTTTATTAAATTTAGAAACATACATTAACACAACTTAGATATATATTAATGAGAACACATTTTTTCTGTGTCTTTCTAATTGATTAATTTAATTGCGCATTAAAATACTTCATAGAAAAAACTGTGTTCTCCTTAATAATTTATTTATTTATAATGCAAATTAAATGAAATCAGCTAGAAAGATAAACATAATAAATCTACTGAAAAAATATTTTGTTGCTTCCGGGATATATCTTTTATGTTGATTATTTTAATGAATATCAAACACAGAACTACAGAACTATTTTCTCAAAAATGTAACTTCATAAACTAAATAAGTACTTCATTTCATAAATAATATTCATATATAAATACTAGAAAAACACGTGTTACTGCAGGTTTAGCTGGTTAATTATTTCATTTCTGTATGTATAGTATATATATGATAAAAACTAAAAGGTAACTTTTTATTTTAATCGCGTGGTTTTATCCCCAAAATCACTAAATAAACTTCTAAATGTATCTTCGAATAACAGATACAAGTATTCCAAGAATATTAATGCATCTTATATTTTAATAGTCGACGTCCGTAATAAATTATTTTAAAATTGTTTTTTTCAGTAAAAACTGTTCTGAAAATAATTGATAACCGTTTGGTTGCGATTTTACGTGCGAAGACGTCTGGCTTACTCGGTGGGAATCTTTATTAGGTCAGAAAGTTTAACGGAAAAGTTATACACGTACGCACGCACTCTGTTGTAACTAGGTAAAAAGATTCTAATTCTCCGTTATTTTTCACGAATTTCACAAACTCGTAAATTTAAATATGACAAATAATTCAATACCACTTTGCCATCAAAATAAGAAAACGGTGTCTCCAAAATTCGGCAGTCCAGAATTCAAAGCATTTTCCAATTTTATCCAATTATAATCGCCTTTTCCTTTAACAATTTTACTTAACTCGGAATGCGATTTAAAACTTTTGATATTATCTCCACTGGGAAAAATGTCAAAGTTTTCACTTCAGACACTCCGAAGGCACTGTCGCTAATTAATTAAATTTTCAACTCATGATCTCTGGGTGGATTATCTAGAATTAGGAAGTCTTTTTTGGAAGCTTTAGATACTTAAAAATTGTCAGTACTGTGAGACCATTATTACATATCAAAAGTTTGAACATGTTTTTTGTTTAATTATCATCACGGATTATTATTATCACTCGTCCGTTGCCATGGATCCCCGCCACGGTACTCTCCGAGCAATAACGGCGAGAAATGACTCACAAAGGGCGAGATTACGCCCTTCATGGATGAACATTGATTGAGTGGAGCCCCCCTGAAAGATTACCTGAAACATCTCCTTTAATAATATGTTAATTCTAGGGCTCTGCCTCTAACCGACCCTACAATGAAATCCGAAACGTTAACCATAGAAAATATACGCCGTTTAATAAACCAGAAATTCAGCGTAGAACTAGTTCAAGTTGTTTAATTGTTAGATTTCTTTTTCTCAAAAGTGTATATACACGTATTATATTAATTAATTTTAATTAGAAAGATATACATATAAAATCGATTTTATCGAAAAATATTGTTGTTGCGCCACCAGGATTCAAACCTGGATCTCTTTCCAAACCGGAGAAGGTGTATTATCCAACTATGCTACAGATATGCAACTACATAAGAATCAAAGTGTAACATCTCCATTTTTAGACAAAATAAATTATGAATGTATTTTCGTAGATTATATAACCTATAATATATACCTATAATATTTAATATAGCCTATGAAATCATACATTTTTTTACAATTTAAAATGCTTTTATAAAGATTTATAATATTATGATTTCATAGACTTAACAGAAATTGTACAATCTATAAAACTACATTCATAACTCGTTTTGTCTATAAATGGAGATGTCACACTTTGACATTTAATTCATATTTAAAATATCACAGACCTATGTTCTAAATAATAACAACTTCACATTTACTTCATATAATTGCTTTAATCAAGAAATTTAAAACTGTATTAATGAAGGAAGAAAATTTTTTCTTTGCACTAAAATAGTATAACATTTTAGAGTATGTATATAAACAGTTTTTTAGATAAATTAATTTCCAAAAAAGTATAAATGATAATATTTTTTAATCGATAAATCGATTAGTTTTATAATTTATGATGAGCCCTTAAGGACAAGTGAGAATAGAGATAAAAATCGTTGATAAAAATGGTTAAATATTTTTGAATCCGATTACAAGATGTTTATTATATAATATTCACAACTTTCCAGATATTGAAATGTTACTGCGTAATGTTCATGTTTTAAATCAAAAATACTCAATAAATAAAATAAATAAATTATAATTGAAAAGATTTAAGATATTTTTTTAATAATAATTAATTGCTACATTACTAGCGGAGTAAATATTTTAATATTTCAACATAAACTTTTAAGCTGAATGTATTTGTTTAGTCAAAATTAAAATTTTACAGGATTCATCAAAGTCTTCAAAATACTGTTCCAAAGCCGCTATGACACGGTCGTTCAAATTAACTAGAGGTAGAGATATGTCTGGTGGTATCATGCCGTGTGAATATGGCAAACAGCCCGTCAATTGGAAATCAGTGGATTGGAGTGCGGCCATTACAACTACCGCTGTGTGAACCGACATATTGTCCTGGTGAAAGATAATGCCTTTGGTCAGTATTCCAGGTCTTTTCTTCTTGATTTCTTCTTTCAATTGGTGTGGGTGTTAAACACATTCGGTAGAAATAAATACTGGTCCTGAATTTTCTATTGATAATAGGATCATGTCACTCGTCGGCCTATCTTCCAGATGCAATCCGAACTATTGGCAGTATGTTCTTGGTCGGTCTCTACAAATTCTTCGCGTGCACTGAAAAATATTTCTCGAGCGTTTTTGATAGCGGAGTGATTCCGACAGCGGCTGGATACTTTCTGTCAAATTAAATAGCGCTCCGCCAGTACAAATAATGACAGGCATACCACCAACATAAAACTTAGGGCTACCAAGCGAAGAATATCAAACACCCACAAATAATTGGGTTACGAAACTAATGTAGTACTGTAGATTTGATGTTTTGCTATTATCCAAGTACTTTATCGTACTAATTCCCGTATACTTTTAGAAAACTAATACCACCACCTTACCAGGTGATTAAACTCACTGAGTCTTGTTGAACCGATATTGTGCGAGAAGCTGCCAATGTTTCGATTGTTTGAATTCTAATAGGTAGTGATAATTTTAGGTATCATCCAAAGTTACAAATCTTTTCAAGAAAATGATCGGGATTAGTGTCAAATATAGCCAAATATTCCCATAAAGTTCCAGATGAACACATTTTCTTGGCACCCACCGAGTAGAAAACTTCTACAAGTGCAATTTCGAAGATAATATCATCTCTCACTCACGTGTGATCTTAAGGATCTCTACTATCTCCGTTATAGTATACAGGGTGTACCAGACCTAGTGCACAATATTTTATGTTTGGATTCTTGAATAAATTACGAGTCGAAAACGTTTAAAGAATATGTGCATAATCTTAATCATGTCAGAGATATAAGCATTTCAAAAAGAAAATGTAATTATGCAATTATTTCGATTATTTGAAATATTTCATTGATTTCAAATTATGTACTGAATAAAAAAAATTAAAGGTCATCAAATTTCAAACAGCAGGACTATTTTTTGTTTATGATTGGCCTGAATTAAAGATACAGATGAATAATGGATTTATTTCGAAGTATGCAGACTTAAAGCTTAACATGATTTTGTAAAAAAAAATAACAATAATATTTTCCGTAACAGTGCAGAATTTGCACATATTCCTTAAACATTTTTGACTCGTAATTTATACCCTGTTTATTGATCAATAACAAAACTTAATTACTGTGGTTGACGGCCGTCCGCTGCAAGAGTCGTCTTTAACATCCTGTCATCCACGTTTTGGCTTGTCTGCTCACTTTTTATTGTTTTTATGATAGACTTTATTCGCTAAAATAATAATGTTTTAGACTTCTGATAATTTTTCCAATTTATATTTAGATTAATTTTTCATTTGTTATTGTGTCATTTTTCTTCTCTGATTCAGGAATGATCTTCCTCTTTTTCCTTTCTCTTTTTCCTTTTTTCGTTGTTTCTTTGGTACAATAGATTTGTTGACGGCATTGTATATACAAGTATTGTATTGAATATTACCGTTTTGAGACGTTATTATATATACGTTAATACAATAGTCAAAATCGTTTACTTTATTTAACATGTTAACTGTGCGTTATATAATACATTCGACAGCAGATCTTCTTTGTTTTATGTCCGTGTCATGCGGCACGGACAGCTGTCAATATATGTTTGTTTTATGTTGTATTGCGATACGGACGTATGAACGGACATAAGGAAATTTAATACGCTATATTGATATAAGTCTGTACTATTATAATCTGCTAAAATCCAGAAACGAGACAAAAAGTCATATTCAGATTGCTTAGACCTCGGTATTGATGCACGCATGCGTCAATGCCGAGGTCCAAGCGTATATAAATAAATTTCAAAGAAATTAATCCACTATAAAGTAATAATAATCCTAATTACCTATAACTTATTATTTTCAAACATATATTATCAGAAAAATACTGAAAGCATTAAAATGAAATAAAATTAATGATTAAAATATATTTAATAATTAATTTGTTAAAATATGAATATGTTAACGATCAGATAATTTTAAACTTTTTAACAAGTTGTTCGTGACTAAGAAGGATTGTCATGCAAAGCAGCCGCGGTTGTTGAACAGCTCTGACACAGCCGGAAGTGGAAGTGGAAAGCGCGCAGATTCCGGAAGCACTTCCTCTCGCCGAACGGAAGAACACTGTGCAAAACGAATCCTCGAAAACCACCTGCCCTCGCCGCTGGATATTATCATGACCCTGTTATTTGACATTTCGCTTCCTCGTTTTCTTATAATAGTCTTTTTATTACTTCGTCAGAGAAAAGGCGGTAAATTTTGAAAATTCCATACTTAAAAATACAACATTTTTTAAATGTCCTTAATATAATATAACAATTATTTAATACCCGTTTCTAGGACAGGCGCTAAAGCTAGGACATAAGTCATATAATTGTCTACCTAGAATACAGCAGTATTATAGTTTTGTAATTTCTGATAATAAAAATGGATTAGTTTATTTCCTTTTTGAAAATATATCTTCAAATCCAAAATAAAGGTAAAAATATCCACTTAATCGTATATTCGAAAGGAAATTGACAGCTCACTCCTAAGCTATGTATCAGTTTTCTTTAAAAATTTCCCTATGCGTAACACATAAAAAGTTATTGAGATATTATATATATATTCATCATACGTTTTCTATCAACTCCTCTATCTTTTCTATCTCCCACATTTATCTGTTTGTTGTTATTCGCTGCCTCTTAAAGTAATGATTTCATCAGCCCAGCATCATCATTTCTGGGCGTATTCTATTATACCTAACAATGCTTACTGCTAGGCCATTGGTGACCGCTGCGCGGTCAGGGTCTCAATAGAATTTATATTTCAATGATAGAGCTTTCCCTAAAACAAATCACACGTAAATAAAATCTCAATTTAATTAAAATTATTCCACCTTTGTTCGCGGATCAACAATAATATTTGGAATCGGATGAAAACCATAACCAAAATCGTTGTTTTGACATTGCGAAAAGTGCTTTATTCTATAATATACCATAGACAGTATAGATAAGAAAAGATGACAGATGTCATGTGTGTTGTTCTTACTCGTAATAAAGATAATGTTAACTTTATTTCAAATTGATTATATATTTACGTACTGTTATTGAATACATAAAAAAGAAAACATTTAAGTAGACTTAATGTGATGTCCTTGGATTGTACCGATGTATGTGAGCCTCACGGCCCGCGCGGGACGTGTGGAAGTGTGTGAATGCGTGTGTATGTGCGGATATAAATAGTGGTTACACACGGGGCTACCGGGGCCACTTTTGCAGGGCTACCGTTCGTCGCGTTATTAGTGGCATAGTTTGTATACCAATTGTATCTTACTGTAATAAATAGATAATTGCTACTAAGAGTTCCACTCAAACCTTTAACAGTACCGAAGTGTACTACTACGTAACACTTAACCTTAATAAACACGTTCGTTTTTGCCCTGCTCGCGTTTCACAGACCTGTCCGTTTAATCAAGCACTTTACAGCCATAATAACACTGCATCAGAAAGTCATAGAAATAGATGAGGTAACGAAATATATAATGTTAAATATTTAAAAACTTTAAAAAACATATGGAAAGATCATACGAAAAGACAGGAATATTATATTATATATAAGGAGATGCACTTAATTAATTTAAAAATTGACAGAATGTTCAAAAGTTGTATTATAAACATATATTTTTAGTTATTTGAATAGATATTCTGAATAAAAAATATGCTTATGATTTGTATTAAATATCGAACGCTCGAATTGTAACCCATTTTTCTCATCACTAATGGTCCCATTCGTTATAATACCATTCGCAGGCTGGTCCGGCGAGCTGGTTCTTCAATAGCTTCTGAATTTAAATGGCAACCGGTAATACCATTCAATTATTCAGTCTAACGGCGGGCCGCCAACGTTAGCTGTTTGAGTTTTATCGTAGTAAAAAAAAATGGTTTAAGCACTTTCAAAATCCTAGAAAAAATATATATACGTGTGAGCGATGTTGTCATATAAAAAATGGGCAAAATGAGATACTAGAGAGTCGCTTTTCTCTTGTTCCGTTTTTTTTTTTTGGTATTTTTCTGACATTTCATACAGTTTCACGTTGGAGGAAATGTTGTCAAATAAATAAAATCTACTTTGTTTTGAAGAGCTTACTTGTTAACGTACTGGTGAAAGAGAGAGGCGAGTAGAGGAAGATGATAAAAATCTCATATTGAAAACCGGCGGTGAAGATATAAGCAAAATAATGTTTTGATTATGTTTTAAATGTATCTATAATAATACGAAACTTATAAAAAATAAATTTAAGCACCTTCTGCTTTTATAGGGATTATGTATTATTTAAATTAATAATATTTTAAGAAGCTGTATACGAAATATTGAAATACTAATTTCACTGTAATATTAATACTGATGTGCTTTTATTTTGTGGGAAATTATTAATGATTAAATCGTTAATGGATAAATTGAATGAACAGATTAACGCTGATAAATATGTTTTACATAATATATTACACAACATTTTTCAATATATTTATAGAAAAAAAAAAAAGTTTCCGACCTAACAAAGAAACGAGATATTTTTTCTTCAAATTTATTTATATTTTTCTACATAGTCTCCTTGTAAGACTATACACTTCTTTCTCCCAGTGATGCTCTCATCTCTTTAACCCGTCCAAATAGTACTTGGAGTCATTTTCTGCAAAATAGTTATCTACGAAGGTGATGACCTCCTTATTTGACGAAAATGTCTGTCCTCGGAGCGCAATTTTTAGCATAGGTAACAAAAAAAAAGTCGCTTGGGGCTAGATCTGATGAGTAAGGAGAGTGGTCAAGCAGTTCAAACCGTAATTTGTAGATTTTCACCTGGGCAACCGCTGAGGTCAAGTAATGATGCATAGTATGCTTCTGTAATGGATTTTCCTTTTTCAAGATAATCGATTAAGACAACTCTATGGATATCCCAGAAAACAGTCGCTATCACTTTCCCAACCGAAGGAACAGCCGTTGCCTTTTTTGGAGCCAATTCTCCCTTCGCGGTCCACTGTTTTGACTGTGTTTTTGTTTCTGGAATATAATAGTGTATCCATGTTTCATCTACAGTAATTAATCAGTGCCAAAACTCTGATTTATTGCATCTAAACTGAGCCAATGGAGCGTTGGAAATGTTCATTCGAACACGTTTTTGGTCCGGAGTGAGCAAACGCGGCACCCAACGTGCGGCTAGCTTTCTCATGCCTAAATCTTGATTTAATATGTGACAAACACGTTTTATAGACATGCTCATAGCCTCTGTTATCTTTCTAACCTTAATTCAACGGTCGTCCAGCTCCATTTGGTGAACTTGAGTTTGATGTTATCGTCAGTGGTTGCAGTTTTTGGCAATCCCGAACGTCCATCATCACCCAAGCTAGTACGGCCACGTTTAAATTCAGCTGCCCAAACTTTCACCGCGGTAAATGATGGTGCATAGTCTCCGTACACAGCACCCAACTCGTCTTTAATTTGTGTAGGCGTATTGATTTTCAAAAACAAATACTTAATGACAGGTCGATGCTAGATTTTTTCCGTTTTCACAAAAATACTCACATTGACTCACTTAAACGATTGTCAAACAACAGATGTGCATCCAAAATAGCTGAAATTTTGGTGAGTACTTACCAAAGCATGTGCAAATATCTTCCATAACTTTTGTTGACGAGTGTTGAATATAAGAAGAATAAGAAATGGTTATACTACTCCGTCGCATGAAAGAAGAAAGTAGAAAATTGGACCTCGAGTTGAATAATGAAAAAACAAAACTAATGATCATTGATCGATATAACCAGCTTTACGAACAGATGCCCTTCCAGACCTTGAAATTGTCAACGATTTTAATTATCTCAGATCTATAATCACTGACGACGGAGTTATGACCCAAAAATTAAACAATGCATAGGAATGGCGAAAAGTTTTATATCCAGACTTGACAAAATGTAGAAAGACCGCGGTTATTTCCAAAATAACGAAGGTCAGGCTTGTAGAGTCTCTGGTGGATTCTTTTTATTATTTTATGGTGTAGAATCATGGAGCCTGAAGGCAAGAGCAAGAAGACCGATTGATGCCTTTGAGTTGTGATGCTGGAGATACATGTTGCGCATATCATGGATGGCGAGACACTAGAATGTCTTTATTCTGCACGAATTAAATATCAAAGACAGGCTCTCAACCATTTGCCTGAAACTAATCCTTCAATTTTTTAAAAGATAGCTTAACCTTGTTGTAGTGAGCCACGTCGAAAGAGGAAGACGAAGAGGAAGATCCCCCACCCTTTGGACCGACCGGGTGGAAAAGGCAACAGACAGTTAAGTGAAGGAGCATAGTTAAGAGGGCGAGAGTTCATGTTGATCGCGATCCTCAAGTCACGAGGGACAGACGTGAATTCTGTAATAATAAATTGAAAGTTAATATATTTGTAAACAAACGAGAATTTAGAAAATATATTATTTATATTACATATCTCTTCATTGTGGATTACAGATGGCGAGATATTTACTTTATTTATTCACTTGCCAAAAAAATTCACCTCACATCAGCAGCATTTGAGAAATTATTTAGCATAAATATTTTATGATATTGTTTGGAATACGTGGACACGCCGCGGCCATAAATAAGCCACCTTCAAGACTTACTTGATTATATAATACAGAGTTTTTATTTTTTTACAATTTCTTTAAAGATATATTAATATTAGTAAATACAATAATTCGTAAGTAACTGTAAATATTAAAAAATATTACAAAATCAGTTGTTTTCATGTTGGTGTTTTTTTGTTAATGTATTTTTTATTGTTTTAACGTTTTAGATTCCTTTTTTTACTTGTAAAAATTATACATAATATTCTAACATATAAATCAATTAATAATATCTCAAGTATTTTTAGTTGACGCCAATAAAATTGGCATCGTCAAGTTTTGTGTAAATTGTTATTATTTTTTTGTACCATACAACTTATAGGTAATCAAAATAAAACGATATGAGTAAAGAAAATTCAGATATGAATATATTTAATGCTTTATGATATTGGCGAAAGCTTTTATCATTCAAGGGATATTGAATTTAGTTTCAAATGTAATGTTTTATGATTTTATCTAGAATTTTGGAATCTTATCTAGAATCTAGAGTTCGAGTGAGAAAATTAGAGCTAATTATAATTATTAGGTTATTCCGAAAACAATAATATTTTAGACACAAATGCGATATTATGAATGGACAACTTAACTCCTGACAATATCGCAGTAAATTGTGCATTTATATGTTATTGAGTTATTTGTGAATCATAAATAATAATAATATAGGCAATCCCTATGTGTTCAAATCGTGTCCTTACTAAATAAAAATATTTTCGTAAGTGGATAATACATATACTAATATTCAAAATACGAGTATATTAATAAAAAATAACCTAATTTACCAAGCACTTGAGAAATTGACACGAGACTGAAATCATATTGTTCCGTATTCGTAATAAATTAAATTAATTATTATTTTGTAAGTGAACACATATACTTTCATACTTATTCATTCATTCATATTATTATTAATTGTAGTATATTGTCACCTGTTTTTAGTTTATTCATACCCCTTAGCCTATTCTCCCCAGTATATACTGTTCGTTTGGCTCGACTGGTTATCCTTTTGGAAGTCGAGGAGAGTAAGTGTTTTCGTATGAATTTGTGTTGAATCACTACTTTGTACACACCGCTGATATTTTGTTGTTTGTGAACGTGACACTCATCAGAGTTAATTGTGCTGTGTTATTTACTCCATTGGGTGAACTTTCGGAAGGTGAGTGGAGCTGTACTTTGATTCCGTGAGTCCATTCTGTTAAGCTATCGAAGGTAACCCTCCTACTATCCTCTCATCCCCTCCCTCTGATCCCTTAATCCCTACTTCCTGTCTAACCCATCCTTTCGATTCCATCATTATCCATCCACCACCATTTTGGTGACCGGAGACTTTAGAGACCGTCGGTCACACATATCCTGATCGTTCTTTAAAATTGATTAAGCAAGACTTATTAATAATTCAACAAGAGGTACAAAAATATTCGTAATCGTATTTCATGACAGAGAATATTAAGCGTAAAAATTAAGATAATGGAATGAATCTGAGCTCCACATTTTTAATATATTTTTTATCCCATAACAAATCATTTTGCTGAGAAATTATAAACGTTCACACTATCAAGACATTTTATCAATGAAAACGTTTCTTCAGGTTTTACAAAGAGGAAAAAAATGGTTATCGTTTTCAGAAAAGATGTCCGGGAAAAACATTCAAATTTCATTACTGATCGATTTTTCAAGGTATTACTTTTTCAATAACAGAAACGCCCTCTGCAGGCGAATATTTCACTCCCCAAGACATTTCATCTGGACTTTTGTCAACATCAAACAAATAATATTTCAACTGTTTATGTACGACTTTTATTATTTTTTATAATAATCAATGGATCGCCCACAGACCTGACTAAATAGTTATTACGTAATAAATTATGTATTTAAATAAATATTAGATATCTCATAGAGACGAAGCTATTTTTATTATATTTAATGAAACATATATAGGAGTATGGGGTACAGGGCTTACGACCTGTCTTCGGCTGGCCTAAGTGATCACTTTACATATACATATATATACAGATATTTTATATGTACCTAGCGAGGTAGGAAGCGGCCAACAGGCTTGCACGTAAATGTAATGTAGTATTAATACTTGTACTTTCTGGTGTATTGGTTAGTTTAAGGATTTTTATATTGATGCAAGCTTAAAAGGAATGTTGTTTTAAAAATAAACGCCGATTTATCGGCACTGAAAATGAAAATGAAAAGATCTACAGTTCATTATATAATAATAATAATAATTTAAACATTTGAATTCGTGCATCGAGTCTAATATTACGTATTAGTAGAGATTTTTTAGGAGGTTCCTAAATGTATATTTATATTTGATATGTTATATTAACATTCTTATTATATTGAAGGCTTAATAGATATAAGTATATACTGAGATAACAAATGTTGCCGTCGAATAGTCAGATAGACGTAAAACTCGTTGTTAAAAGGTTTGTGAATGTTAATGAAATTTTTACAGATTTTAGGAATAAAAAAAATAAAGTAATTAAAAATATAAATAAATGCACTAAATTTAAACACAAAATTATTATTAACCACAGAATTAAACACTTATATGACAATTTGACACCATGATCTATTCGGCGGGTGGTAAAGCGCTCGCTTAACATGTGAGAGCTACAGAAATGGGTATTCAGCGCCTCTGAAATAATTTTGACCCCAAAAGAGTTTTTTTTTGAGGCAATCCTGGTAAAGGTGAAAATAAAACAAAGTAAATAAAAATGTTTTTAAAAAAAAACTAACGCATTTTCGTGGCAAATTATTCTAAGGTACCCGTCAAATGAATAAACATATTTTAAATTTTTAACATAGAGCATAATTATGTATGTAAAATAAATTTTATATGTTTATATCATCTTTGTAGAAAAACTACAAAGATGACATAAATATACATTTCGCTCTTACCTCATGAATAATACTCAGGATTTATATTTTTATATCCAGTTTCCAACCAAGTAAATGTCTCTTTGCAGAAACCAGTAAATCTGTATACACAGAAGAATTTTCGGGGAAGATCTTCTTATTTCTTTTCCCTAAAAGCGTGATTGTATAGACAAAATCTCTTGACGGTACCGTACGCCTTATTTCTCATTTAAAGCTTTCAAAATTAAAAAAAAATAATAACGCTGACGGAGTGAATAAACAGGTATCGACAAATTGAGTAAGTTTAAAACAATGATAAATAGCAATATTTGAATACAGTGAAACCTGTTAGATTGAACACCTTCTCTGAATGAACACCTCTCTACATTATATATATTGAATGCACACACAGCTATTTTCTCACTAATTCACCTTTTCTGAATGAACACCTCTTTAATTTGAACATTGAACATTGAGAATAGTATTTATCTCTTTATTACACACTGTTATAATGAACATTAAATAATTTTAGACAAGATAAAAAATTCAGCTAGTGATAAACTGCCTATTTTGTTCTATACTGTAATCTCCTCCGCTTGAACGCTCGTTCCTGGTACCGTTAGATTGCTCGTCACATTTCCTGTTTGCCTATATGTAGAACCCTAATATTGGATGTGTTTAGACTAGCTTTCGACACTGAATTCATTTTTGATATGTATTTTGAAAAACATGTCATCAACATCTAGGAAAAGAAAGTACAATGAAATGATTTTAGCAGACAAAATCACAGCTATAAAGAATTTAAACAATGGAATGTCTGTCAGGGATGTGCCAAAAAATTTTCTGTTTCTGTTGGCACTATTGTGAACTGGAAAAAGCAAGAAAACATTACAACAGCAGCTTTTGAAAACCAAGATCTTTCAAAAAAACGACCATCACGAGTTGCTGGTGAATCAAAATTACTTGATCAAAGAGTTTTTGGCTGGTTTGCTGCTGCACTTGCTCGCCATATACCTGTGTCTGGGCCAACAATACAAAGCAAAGCATTACTTGTGAACATTTAAATTAATAAAAAAATTAATTTTTTTCAAAGAATTTTTTATTTACCTGTTAAATTGAACACCTCCTTACATAGAAACATTTTTTTCAGTACACTAGTGGTGTTCAATCTAACAGGTTTCACTGTATGTCCAAGAACACACAATTACTAGATTTTCATCTACAAAGGCGCTGTTATTAAACAAATAAAAAATAATATTTTGATATCTCATAGAGACGAAACTATTTTTTATTAATGGAAAAATATGGAAATATGGGTAATTAACAGGTGTATTCTAGTATAATGTGTCAAAAACATTTTACAGATAAAGAATATTGCTTTAAATAATTTAAAAAAATAGTTAGATTCTCGTTGTGACATATATGCTGTTTCAGGAAATGAATATCAAATTTAGTCTATAGATGGCGATAATATAGTGGTATTCAAAGTGTTTCCACATATTAACATATATACAACTTTTTTTTTTTGTTAGATATGGAGGTTGATTGGGTGGGATGGTGAACGTTACATTGTGTTATGTATAGATGTTCACTTAAGCTAGCCGAAGACAGGTCGTAAGGCCTGTAATTACGCATACTTTCTTATTTTGCCATTAATAAAAAATAGTTTTGTCTCTATGAGATATCTATTATTTGTTCAAAGATGAATATTTTGTAAAACAATCTTATAGTCCAAAAAGCAGAGCTATGGTGTTTTAACAAGTTCGAGTACAACGGTTCTTTTCATCGTCTTTGAGTCAAGTGTTTTCGTATTTTCCTTTCTGAGTCAATTTTCGGATCTGTTGATGCGATGTCTATGGAATGAGGTCGGAATGACAGTCGTACACGCGTGATGGTGCCAATAATAGCTGGCGCCGCATAATAAATAGTTACAGACTGTTCCATTTCACTAGTTACCAATCATTGTCACCATTCTCAAAGTTTAGAAATAATCAAAAGACTGCTGAAAAACCAGTTTATTATAGATTAACGTGGGTTCCACCTTTATTCAAAACTGGTCGTGGTTGATGTTGTAAAAAATCCATGCAACACTGCTTGGAAAGTAAGGCGGTTTTACAAAATTTGGTTGCCACATCTGTTATCTCCCAAAAGGCTTATGTTTTAATTATCAGTTAAAATATATTTACGATAAGATTTTCCTCAAATATTTAGATCGTAGAAGTGGCTAATTATTTCACCGAGAGTAGATAGTTTACTAGATAGCTTGTTTCTTTAGAATGTACAAGATATTCTTTTGTTTCGAACGAATTTATGTTATGTTCCATGTTTATTTATCGTACCGTATTAAGAATACTTGTAAAACATCTTCAACAATTTGGCCTACATATGGTCTCTTTCCACTTTTTGATTGATCGCTGAATCCAAATATCCAGCTGAATAACCTTTGTCTAATTTTAATAAGACTCTAATAATTGGTTGCGCTAAAATACCTCTCTTCGTGTCTTCCTAAGACTGTAAAGCAAAATAATTATATTTTGATCGCTTCACTAGGAGATTATATTCTATCTTCCATTATTGCATTAACGCTTATTTATTGCTTCTATAGGGTGTCCCAACAAGAACGAAAGATTTGAATTGCGCGCCATTTTTATTTTATCCTCTAGGCAGCGCTAAAATTTCACAGGTGTCTTGTAGATACATTGCAATTAGTGGTTATGGAGTACTAAACGAGCAATCATTTGTAAATTAGATGTTTGAGAACTAAGAAGTGGAGGAAATTATTGTGGAATGAATGTCAACCTGCCCAAGTGATTTTTAAGAAGCCAATGCACTCACCTCGAGCCATTACTTAATGTGCTGGTGGAATCAGTCTGCAGATGCTTTGGGATACCGAACCAGTATTTGTTGGCCGCCTGTAGTTTATTTTTGCAATTTATGTACCTATTACGTTATGAGCAGTGATGATTTTATCATTGAGCCCAGATGTGTGAAGATGTTGCATCGTATCTATTGTCACATGCTGCTCGGAAAGGCCTTACGTCCTTTCGTGTCATGAATGGAGCATCAGGTCCCCGAGTCTCATGTTACTGGCTAGATTCCATCGTTACTGACACTGCGTTGGTTTTCGCCCAGTCAGAGCCGCAGATCACTATAAATGAATTAATGTTTGACTGAAAGGGAAGGAAAAATACACAAATATAGGAATTTTTAACTTGAAAGATTATAATTTCACGAATTTGTCACTTCTACTGACAGCTACTTGTCCTAGCTAACCTCACTAATATCCATCAGTTCTCATGCCTTTTCACATTTCCTTTTTTCTTCACTCTTCTTGTATGTTACGTACTTGCGTAAATATTACGTCTCAGTTGTATACCTAGTAGTTGATTGTTGAAGGTCCAAGAGAAACTCACATGTGACAATTATATATTTATTACAAGAATGACATAATTAAGGTACAAGGTATATAACTAGTATCAAGTTAAACGTAACCTAAAAGAGAGCGCGCCTGCCCCCTTTTATCTCATCACACACACATATATGCGATCTCAAGGACATCACATTTTATATCAGCATATTTATTGTCCCAGGCCCTGGAGATCCAGCTGAGCCCAGAATGAACTCGCTTCATGAAGTCGTCATTCAGTATTGTTTCTCAGATTGCCCGCCGTACTACAAAAGTTCTGCATTGGTGGTAGGGCAAAACTCAATGCCAAATTATCCATCCTCAAGGCTGTGAACCCCAGGCAACTCCCCTCGGCAACTGAGAGCTACGTCATTTTATGATTATCGCTACCATCATTGCTCATCATGGCTTGCACTCCGTGAAGCGGGCCGCCAGACCTTTTCCTCTCCGCCAGTAAAAGTGACATCCTGGTCATTTCGTCTTCGCATAGACGTCTGCAGCTTAGTGGATGTTCGATTGGCTAACATAAAGATCGTGGGTGTACACATGTTGTACCCCTTCCGATTTTTTTTGTAATAAGGTGGTGCACATACCTGGGACGGCTAATTTCTTGTGACAATGTATTTTATTTACTGGTGTTCACTTAGGGACCAGCTCTGTAAGCTTCCCATGCAAGACTCAGAAAAGTATACTTCTTAGCCTATTCTAAACTTCTATTATTATATAGATCATCTGCATTTAATACGATTTGTGGAAGATAGTACTACTCATTTATATTTTTGAATCCCTGATGATTTTTATGATGACAATGTTAGACAAGAGACAGGAGAGCACATTACCTCAGTGAAGCCTATTTACCGTGTTGATAATCATAATATAATATTTAATCTCAATAAATTGAACCTTCCATTATAGTTCTTATATCAGAAATAAATATGCTTTTCACATTTCAACCGCAGATAAAAATGCGGGTTTAATAGATAAAAAAAAAACGTTTTTATTCATAACCTTTGCAAGGTCCTTGAAAATATAAAGTATTAAAATTTTAATGTAATAATTCCGACACGTTTGAGTTTACATTTCACAACCTTTGCAAATATCTTAAAAAATATAAAATATTTGAACTTTAGTGTATTAATTCTGTAATATGAATTAAAACTTAAGAAATGATTGGGCTCTATCAAAAGATTAAAATTAAGACGAATTCTTCGATTTTATAGACGAAGAATTAAAAATGATTTAATATTATAATTAAATTTACCATAAAAATTGTGTTTGCATGTTCGTGCTCATAATAAAGTAGAGAATAAGTTTTACGAAGGAATTTAACTAAGCTTGAAAATGTACTTCCTTCAATATTCGCTTAATGGCAGGTGGCTCCGGAGGAACTCGGAGAATCTTGAAGTGTGTTTCAGGAGATAACCCAGGAAGTAATGTGGTTCCTTTATTTTTATGGTACGATTGCGATTGCAAAGTAATTTGAACGAAAAATTTCTCTCCCCTCTTGAAATATTTTCGGACGTTTTTCTAAAATAAGTTTAGGCAAATCGCATAATTTTTTTTTTTACAGAAATGGCATTTTTTTCCAGAAAAATTTAATGAATATTTAAATTGTTACATCTACCCACTGTAAATATTAGCTATTACTATAGTACATATTATTGTTCTGTCTAATGCATGGTGATTTTTAATTGACGTTTAAATAAGTAACTATCACAGACCACTAAATATATAGACATGAACTAACGCAAATTTAGGCAAGTACAGGTTTCCGGCTACTTTGACAACATAATGTATTTTAAATTAAAATACCTACGTAGTAGATCTGACAATTTCTTTACTTCATTTCACATACGTCGGCAATAGTTGGTACTAAATTATGTATCTACAAAAACGTTTGAATAATGTGAAAACTCTTGTTACACGTGTTATTGTTATTTCTATTAAATAAGATGCATCATATGCCACTTGCATATTTATATAATACACGAGTATATATATGATATCTACACTCTACACATATGTGCTCAAAATTATTGTGAATAAGGTGACCTTATTTTTAGACGTATATACAATTTCTTTCAGAGTTTTTTAAATATTTGTTGGGGCGGCGATTCAAATTCACCACCATTATTGTCGTTTCTAGTGGACCGATGATGCAGACGACATATACACTCGGGGACGAGGTTTCCGCCGAGAGTAGCCGTGCCTAGACACGGGTCAGATCGAGCGTCACTGATACGCTCCACTGACGCTTCAGAGACCGACTTTTAGTATTACTTTACACGATACACAACTACACAAAAATCTCACTTGCATCCACACATATAATAAAGCTACGCCAAAAATTACAATTTTTGTTGAAATGCGGTTAAAACGTTAGTGAGTTTCTATTGTAGGGCTCTTCCAGGTCGCAGAAAACGAAGTGACGATAGCCAAGTCTGTTGAACCCAATACTACGGTATACAGAATGTGACAGACCTAGTCCACAATATTTTATATGTGAATACCTGACTAAATTATTAGTCGAAAATGTTCATGGAATATGTGCCTAATCTCATCCATGTCAAAGATGAAATAGTAAGATGTAATAGTTGAAATATTTTATAGATTGTAAATTACATATTTAATACAAGATATTAAAGTTCATCAGATTTCAAGCGGTCAGACTATTTTATGTTAAATGATTTAGGACATGAAGCAAAGATATAGATAAATAATAGATAAATTTCGCAAATATTTATTTTGAAGCATGTAGAGTTTAAGCTTAACGTGATTTTGTAAAAAAATCGAACAAGAATATTTTCCATAACGGTGAAGAATTTGCACATATTTCTTAAACATTTTCGTTTGGTCGCCATTTTGGTTTATTTATTTATTTACATCAACGCCCTTATGGGCTTTAACATGAGAATAATAATAGTAGACATTTGTCAGTTTGAATTTGGTAGTCGTAGAGAGTAGTTGGTTACAATTTATTATGGGGAATCTAACCCCTTAACGTGAAGTCATTAAAACATTTTATCTAAATAATAATTAATAATAACTGTAACCATTAATGGCGTTCGCTATCGTCACACGTTGGAAATTTTCTTGGTGGCCGAATTGGATCGATTGGGCCTGCAACATATGTGGTTTCAGCAGGACGGCACCATCTCACACACATCCCGAACTACGATTGGAATTTTGCGAGAAACTTTTCCCGGTCGCATAATGTCAAAAAGTGGTGATACCCTCGTATCGACCGGCCTCCTCGATCACCTGATTTGACGGATCTCGACTATTTTTTGTGGGAGTACTTGAAAGAAAAAATCTAAGCCAATAAGCCAAAAACAATTCCGATGCTACAGGACAATATTTGAAATGAAATTGATTAAATAATACGCGAAGTGACCGAGAAAGTTATAAAAAATATGATTAAAAGAGCATGCGATCGTTGTGCTGCCAGAAGCATAATTGTAATAAACCAAGTAATTGATAAATAATAATAAAATTAAAAAATTATGTTTCATTTACTAGTTATTTAAAAATAAAATCGGACTGGAACATAATATTCACTCAGTGTTATATTCATGGATTACTACTCTTATATATATTAAGTGCTTATATGCAGTAGCATGCAGTAGGTATATACTTAGGTTATGTTGTTACCATGATATTATATAATATAATATATGCTACATTGTACATAGATTTATGAACTTTCGTTTAACCGACGTCTTTAAGCAAAATGAATCTATCATAATACAAATGCATTATCCTCGAACGTAACGAACAATCAAGAAAACAAAACGCTCAGTAAGGTAGTCAAATTTTCGAATTGGTAAATGAGGAAGTAGATTCTTCGATTAGCTTTAAGTCAAGTTCAAAGCCTTTCAAATATCATTCTGTTAGGGTACAGCATAAATCGCATAAAGCGTACAACATGTATCAACTGATCCATTTCTGACTCTGCCGAGTGGAATTTTCAATTCAGTAGATAGCAATTGTATGGCTTGAATAGAACGATAGATTAAAACAGTGAAGAAATTAAGAATAACCCAGTAGAGGACTACAGCGCTCCGGTGGCACCGTGCGCTAGCACTCAGAACTACGCAACTAATAATTCTACCGATAAACGGTGGGTCTTGTATGACATTTAAAAATATATGGACATAATAATAGTGTAAACGTGTACGAATGAAAATAATGGTGCCAGTTGGGTGATAAGCAAAAATGCTTAAAAATTCTTCTGCAAAAATGATTAGAAAAATGTCAACACGCGCGACGGGTGAGCCAAGTGTGATCGCTGGGATTATACAGCCACAAAAAGCAGAGTTCGTTCCCGATTTGCGGTGCGGTCGGTGCAAACAAATAACGTCTGCGGGAAATAAAACCTCATGAAAAACACTAAATGTGGTTTTCGTGTGTTTGTTTAGCCAGATTTGACAATAATACCATTTTGTATAAACACTTAAAATAACATGTTTTAAACAATTTTTTGGTAGACATAAATTATTTGTATTATGTAGTTAAAAGTTGTTTGGGAAAAGAATTAACGTAGGTATTATATTAGAGTGCAAATATATCATAGCAATATAAGTAAAATTAGCAATATTAGAATATGACCAAGAACACACAATTATTACATTTTTACCTACAAAGGCACTATTATTAAACAAATATCAGATGTCTCATAGAGACAAAGCTATTTTTTATTACATTTAATGGAAAATATATGGAAGTATGGGGCAATTACGGGGCTTACGACCTGCCTTTGGCTGGCTTAAGTGATCACTAAATTTATATAATGTTCACCAATTCTCACCCCTCAATCTCCACATTAATCAAATTTTTGAAGGTTGTATATATGTTAGTATGTGGACTGGCTTCGAGTTCAACTACACCGTCGCCATCTATGGACAAAATTTGATAATTCATTTATCCCTTTTTTTAACAGCATATATGTTATCACTATGAGAATCTGATTTTTCTTGAAATTATTTTAAAGTAATATTCTTTATCTGTAAAATGTTTTTTTTTAACATATTATATTAGAATACGCCTGATAAATCAAAATTTTTCAATTTTTTATATATTTTGACCAGTATATTATATTAGCAATATTTGAATATGTCCTAGAACACACAAATACTGGATTTTCACCTACTAAGGCACTGTTATTAAACAAATATCAGATAACTGTCGTTAGTAAGTTAGTTTGTTTTGTCGATAAGTGGAACTCTTTATTAAAATATTTTTTGTAATAATGTATCATCTCCGTATTATGGGGTTTGATAGTAAACAAATATTCCACCCTCTACGATATTCAGTAAGAGGAGAATGCACATAACAGGTCTAAAATTTGGTGCCTGGTTTAACAAAGGCACTAAATCTGAATACGGAGGCAAATGTGAGGATTGAAATGGTAAGCAATGCAAGGCTGCCGATAATTCTCCCTGCCACTCCACTTACGCGCTGATCCGTTCTCTTGTATAACCGCAAACTATCAGTGGTAGTTATAGATAAGTTATAGACCCTACAGATGGGGTACGTATCATGCACAGATTTTATTAGCAGCAATACATTTAAAGAAAACTAAAATGGGGTTCTACAAAATAATACAGAAAAACACAGAACATATCAACAGATTTTATTAACAGCAATACAGTTACAGAAACCTTCACAAAGAACAAGTACTAATATACTGCCAATCCTTCCCTAGCCATGCAGTACCACAGGTCTACCTTCTATAATATTTACATTGATACCCACAATATATAATTTATATGTAAAGTAAATGTATGATATTAAGTATGTTAAATCCATTTAAACTAGTGAAATAAATGTATTATATTTTAAAATACTTATAAAATTCATATTTTTTATTTATTATCTTTGTTTTATTAACCACTGAATTGACTTTAAATACATCTACCGGTTTCGAAAAATACAATTTTCTTCTAATGTTAGTTATGACATCCTGAAGAAGAAATTTTTTCGAAACCGGTAGATATATTTAAAGTCAATTCAGTGGTTAATAAAACAAAAATAATAAATAAAAAATATGAGTTTTAACCATAAAGTTAATATTGCTAATTTTAAAAGTTTAAAAAAAACTCTTACGGTAACATGAATTGACAGCATGGTTGCGAAAAGGTTTAACGCCATAAAATGACAATGTGATTATTCGGATGCGAAAGTTCAAAAAATATTCAAATCGTAATATTTTGGACACGTCACGGGACTTTCAGATAAATGTTGCCTTGAATAACTGCACCTTTTTATTTAAGGCAAGATTGCTAACAGAAGAGGCTTTGTAAAACGGATGACATTTTGGCTGAAGAATTAAGTTAATTGATCGGGTTCAACTATTTCAAGCTGCAGCAAACAAAGTAGTGATCGCCAGCATGATTTCTAATGTTGAAGAACAGTGGTAGAATCGAGTATTACGAGCATATATTGTGAACCCAAATGTAGTCGCCTATAAAAAATTATTAAAGAAAAAATAAAAAGACAAACGATAACGTGCTAAAGTGCTGGTTGTGAAATATTTGGAAGTGGGCAGGTTTCGGGGACGAGGAGCTAGTAACCAAAGGGTAAAAAGCTGATAACATCAGTTTCGACTATCCTGTAACTAGATAAACGATTACGCCTACACCGGCATGACTCTATAAATTTAAAACTGATTGTCTATCTGTACTCTATACAATCATGCACGTATGACCGATGTAAATCAAATTTTACGGAGTTACAATCGCTAAATATATACCAAACCTATCTAAACCTAGGCCGATACGTGCCATTGTCAAGGTTTTGCATCAAAGTTATTAAATAACTATAATTGTGCGCGGGGGTTATAAATCTTCTTCAGTCGAGAAGACTTTTTGAGGAAAAACCTTCACAATGGCACGTGAATATTATGCCAAAACGTTAACCCGGGTTTTATCAAGGAAAACTTCTACAAAAAATGAGATCTATCTTAAAAGAGATACTAGAGATGCTCGCGGAAACTTCACAATAAACACATATACATATAAATATATATTTATCCATTTATCTAGATACACAGCATGAAAATATTTCAAAAGAACTATTGACTAACAAAACAATGAATAATTAAAAACCAGTTTCAAGAAATTTTTAACTCCATAAAATTCTAAATGTTCAAATAAGTTTGTTACATCAAGCTTACACAATCCTGAAAAAATTCCCGTTAAGTTTCGCGGTGTAACTTGGCTGCAGGTCTTTGTTGAAACTTTCAGTTATTTGCTCAACAACTTTAACACAATACAATTACTCGAGGCAAAGAGAAAATAAAATTGCACTGCAAAATTAAAGAGAGTTTAAAAAAAGAGTTAAAGAAATCAGTTGCAGAGATAAATAATTATAATAATCTGAATTTTACATAATTAAGTCAATATAATTTTTCAAAAAATTGATCAAATATACTTTTAAAATATATATTTCTTACTTATATTTAAATACAAATTAAATATATTAATTATAAAGATATACATGTAAAATCAAACATATAACGATAGATGTATCAATTTGAAAGTGCAACATATATGTTCAAAAATTTGTCTTTAACGTACTTTATTGATGTAGTATGTACCGGTTAATGTATTTTCCCGGATAGGAAGAGATCCAGGTTTGAATCCTGATAGCAACAACAATATTTTTACGATAAATTGATTTTATATGTATATCTTATCTAATTAATATATTTAATTAATATTTAAAATATCACAGACCTATATTCTGAATAATTATAACTTCACAATAAGAATGTGTTCTCCTTAATAATTTTTATATTTATTTTAAAATTGATTCAATAGTGATAAATCGGCGATGGAACATTCGCGAACAATAATTTTAGATATATTTTTTTGATTATTTTATGTAAATATTATAGCTAACGAGTTAACCCGTAGATGCCATGTATACACAATAAAAAATTCAACAATAACAACACAAAGTGGTTACGTAGATATTTGAACAGTTAAAACAATTATGTAACAATTATCAGTATTGTAATATAAAGCTTTTAGAATAATATTGAGAAAAAATATGTGTACTCGGATCAGTACAATACTGAAAGACCTATATTTGATGACCTTTAATCGTTTTAGTGCTAAGCAATTTTGGCAAAAATAAATGAAAATTGCTATACACATATTGATTAATTTAGAGGAAAAAATAATGGTGTCAAATAAAACACTCTAACTTAGACAAATATCAATCAATTTTATTAATTATTTTTGCATTATAAAGATAAAATGTTTATTGTTTATTAATGTTTATTAAACATAAAGTGATATCAATATTATTGTATTTTATTTCTTTTAGAAAATAAAAAATCAAAAAAAAATAGCTCAACAATTATGTTTTGCCGCACAAATAGCGTGTATGCCTTTCCTACAGCGTACGCAAATAAGTCGGGATCGTTTTATCCCACTCCCTCTGTTGCTACACACCTCGCACTGGCGTAAGTTACGTCCCGGTAATTTTTCCAGCGCAAATTTTTTCTTTGATGAAGATGGTTGTGTTGACACGCTATTTTTATGATTCATCCACTCCTTTTCGAGATCCTCAATAATTTTCGATGTGAATTGGAGCCGGGTCATTTTTTTTTCGGTAGTGTTGGAAACATACAAAATATAAGAGTTGAGTACCATTCTTCCAAAAATGTTGAATACTACTTTTTTTATAATATTTTAGGGTTCTTCGCTCGTCCAAATACACGTACAACATTGTGTTTCTTCTGTTTCTGTAGATGAAGAGGAGGTAGAAGACTCACTTTCAATCCTCAATCTTTTTCTTCGATGCGTTATAATACTGCTATCATCACTATTTGTATCTGTCGTTTCACTCCCCGTAGAATCACTAGGAATCGAATCAACGTTCGAAATAATAGCACGTGACATGGTTATTTTTTTAAAAATATATAAAAAAACGATAAAAGTTATTTTTAAATGTATAAGAATGCACTCTCATTACAAATTACGCGCGAGGTTAGCGTACGTGCACTCCCGCGGAGCACCGAAAACACACTGAAACTCGCAGCGCTTTTGCGCTGCGCCGCAATTTTCGATACAAACGATCGCAGCGTAGCATTCTAACGGTTAAACAGAAAATAACATTTTAATGTTGTGATATTTATTTTTAAAACCCTCACTAAAATAATATCGGCAGAATTTATGTGAAACATTGAGGCAAATCAACACGAGCGCATCACACAAAAAAGAAGAGACAGAATGAGACTGCCACTCAGGGGGCAGGTTAAACCTCAGAAATCATTGATGTAAAGTACGATGTACATTGAAATGTCAGATGATATAAGCATGGAAGACAAATTAGATAAAGGGTTTTTCATTAAGGGCGCTCAAACATATTTTTAAAATAAATCAAAAACGAATGAATATATCTAAAAAAAATTTATTATGTTTTGAAGTACATTTAGTGGCAATTATGTACCAAATTCAATTTCCCTCGCATGACCACCGCGGGCACGTTTGAAGAAGTCCAATCGTTGAATCCAATTTTCCACCACTTTTTCACATAATTTGGCCCGAATCGCACCAATTTCGCGTTCAATATTTTCTCTTAGCTCTTGTAATGTCGCCGGCTTATTGATATTGACCAAAGATTTAACACAGCCCCAAAGAAAATAGTCTAATGGTGTTAAATCGCATGATCTAGGCGGCAATTGAACTGGTCCATTTCGCGAAATAACACGCTCACCAAATTTGGTTTTCAATAAGTCATTTGTTGCGTGTGCCGTGTGACTGGTAGCGCCGTCTTGTTGAAACCACATATTGGCCAAGTCCATACCTTGCAATTGAGGCCAAAAATAATCAGTTATCATGGAGCGATAACGATTACCATTCACAGTAACATGACGATTAGCATCATCAACAAAAAAATATGGTCCAATGACATCTCCGGCATGTAATCCACACCAAACAGTGATTTTTCCGGGATGCAATTGTGTTTCATGAAGCACGTGTGGATTGGTGCCTGCCCAATTACGCATATTTTGCTTGTTTACATATCTATTGAGCCAAAAATGAGCTTCGTCGCTAAAGATGATTTTTCGATGGAATTCAGCATCATTTTCAAATTGTTGTGCAGCCCAATTGAGGAATTGGCGACACTTCAAATGGTCAAGCGGCTTTAGTTCTTGTGTCAACTGGATCTTGTATGGATGTAGGTCAAGATCTTTTCGCAAAATTTGCCACAATGACGTCACAGAAATGCCCAATTGTTGAGAACGTCGTGTTAGTGACTCATTTGGGTCATCAAGAACAGATGCTCTAGCGGCGGCAATATTTTCCTCACTTCGTGCATTTCTTTGTCTCACTGGCACTGGAACATTGTGTAGCGACAATGTGCTTTCAAATTTTTGCACCAAACGTTAAATTGTTGATGTGGCAGGCAAGTGATGACGACGATAAAATGGTCGTAATGCTCTTAAAGTTGCGGTGAGCGAACGCGAATTTTGGTAGTAGATTTGAATAATTTGCAAGCGTTGCTTCGGTGTGTACTGCTCCATGATGATTTGCCAACTAAGTACGAGTGTTAACCTCAAAAAAAATTGAAGAAATATGGCGTAGTTTCTTGTCCCTGTTGAAAGAAAGTTTGAGCGTCCCTATTGAAAAACCCTTTATAATCATAATTAAAGACAGCGATTATGTCTAAGATAAATAATAGTTAAATTGAAAACATTTAAATTGTCATTAATGAAAACATATTCTTATTGTAAAGTTATAATTATTCAGCACGTAGGTTTGTGATATTTTAAATACAAATTAAAATATATTAATTAGAAAGATCTACATATAAAATCAATTTTATCGAATAATATTGTTATGGCTACCGGGATTCGAACTTGGATCTCTTCCAATCCGGGGAACGTGCATTATCCGATTATGCTATACCAACACAGTGGATTGACGACAAATTGGAAGAGATCCAGTTAGCAACTACAACATTTTTCGATAAAATTGATTTTACATGTATGTATTTCTAATTAATACATTTTAATTTGTATTTAAATTGTTTATGTTATAACATATGCACTAGATTAAGAATAAATAAATACCTACTGTCAGTTTCACGGCGATTTGTTTTTAGCCCGTAGAGATTTAATTACGAATATTAATTACCTCAGTGTGTGTTTCATGCTACAATTTAACCTAGGAGTAGCGTTTAGTATCGCGAGATACGACATTCAATTTTATATTAAAACATTTCTGTTATAGTGCAATGTCATGAATCCGCATAAGTAAAATTACAACATACCTATGTTTCAAATGTATGATGTTCATCTTAAGTATTTCATTGATACGAGATTTATACATATAAAATAAATTTTATCGAAAAATATTGTTGTTGCGCCACTGGGATTCAAACCTGGATCTCTTTCCAAATCGGGGAAGGTGCATTATCCAACTATGCTACAGCGACGATATTTTTAGCGACAAATTGAATTGATACTTCTGGCGTCTGCTATCAGATTACTCAAAGATATTTGAGATTTCGTAAAAATAAGGTAGATGGCTCTTTCAAATAATGGAACGATTAAATGTATTAATATCAAAAAAAGGTAACATATAGGTTCAAAAATTTGTCGCTAAAAAATATTGTCGCTGTAGCATAGTTAAATAATGCACCTTTCCCGGTTTGGAAAGAGATTCAGGTTTGAATCCCAGTGGCGCAACAACAATATTTTTCGATAAAATTGATTTAATATGTATATCTTTCTAATTGATATATTTAATTCATATTATAAGGTTTATTTAGTTATTATATAGAAAGCATCATTGAATGGTAGGAAAAATAATATCAAAACCAAAGAAAAAAAAATTAATCTATAACATGTTACATTTAATTAACACCTGTTCTTCAGCGTCAAAGTTTTATTCCAATATGTAGTATTTTGCCGTATCTTTATGGTGCAAACAAATTAGCAATCTGGAATAAATTCGCTAAGAATTTACATTAATGAGAGCTCGCCGCAATACAAAGTCTTGCTAATAATTTTGAAATCCCGTGCGACAGGCTATTGGGTTAATTCAGGTAATTTAAAGTTACTACAAGGTTTGTGAACTAACCTTATCAAAATGAATATTATTCACAAACTTATTAATAAGTTAACAAACTGTTATTAGTTTTATCAGTTTCGATCGATATTAACAACATTTTTTCATTCAACCGATTATTATGTACATATTTAAGTATTTACATTGTATATGTATTAAATAATTTTTTTCATTACTTGCCTCACTTATTACTCAATAGATGCTATCTTTTATCTATAATTTTACTAAACTTTAGTAATATCAGGGTATTATGATTAAATTATATATTGACTTATGTTTTCTAGTATTATTTTTCATATAATCAATAATACATTATTTCTGGTAACTTTTACATTTGGTTAAATTAAATGATGTTTGCTTTATAATTCAATCTAGTCCAGTATTTTGGATATAAAAAAATATATATGTATGCATAGAAAAGTTTTCATAATTAAAATATAAAGCTTATTATTTCTTAAAAAGTAGTAGAGTATTTTAGCACATTGATATAAGAATGGTTCGATTACATTACTATTTGACGAGTATTTCCACCCGTAAATTTTCTGAAAAAATATTCAAAATATATTTATTGTATTGAGAACTTCTCTAATGAAAAGTATCTACTTAATTACACTGGAAATTTTTAACTAAAATTTCCTGTGCTGAATAAGGATTTTTTTGTATTAATATGAAATTGAAGGCAATTGTTTTATAAGTTATAGAAAAAATGTATATAAATGTATTGAAATATTTTTTTGGTTTGATTTGTTTACGATAAAGATTGCCTTTTTGTTTTAATTATAATATTATTTTTAGTTTTTAAATAATATTTATAAAAATACTCTATGGTATACTACTGAAGTATGGTGACAGAACAAGGAGTAGAAATCACAGAGGGATCACAATCCCAAATGCAATATACAATATATTTTCAATACTAAATTAATGTATTAATTATAAATATATACATATAAAATCAATTTTGTCGAAAAATATTGTTTTAGCCCGGATTGGAAATGAAGATCCAGGTTCGAATCCCGGTGACGCTAAAACAATATTTTTCGACAAAATTGATTTTATATGTATATATTTATAATTAATACATTAATTTAGTATTTAAAATATCACAGACCTATGTTCTGAATAATTACAACTTCACAATAAGAATGTGTTTTCCTTAACAATATATTTTCCTCTATATTCTATGACTGACTTCTGAAGTATGGAGAAGAAATCCTTGGTGCAGCTTCCGACCTAACAAATCCACAATAGATCATATATATTTTATGCGGCAAACATTGGAAAAGTACATTTATTTAATATATCACTCCAACACCTGTTGGTTGACTTTAAACAGGCTTTTGACAGTATAACCAGAGAAATCGCGATACACAATCTGAAAATACTAGGCATTCCCTTAAAGCTAGTAACACTAATCAGACTCATTATCGGAGTGTAAAACAGCTGTAAATATTTAGGATGAGCTAATGAACACTATTAAAACTGAATACGAACCAAGACAGGGTGATCTCTACCATGGTCTTTAATATGGCGTTGGAGGCAATAAATTGTAAGGTTAGCATTACGGGCTGTATTAACTATAATACATCGCAGATGTGTGGCTATGGTGGTTATTTATTTATTACGAGCCGATCTATACAAATAATGATCGACTATACTGAAAAATTAACGATTGCTATCCTGAAAAATGAAGCGGAAAAATTTGTACTACATGTCTCAAAAACGAAGTACATGGTCAATACACCTGAACAGAAGACACCCCGAGATGTCTTTGATCATATATTTGAAGGTGTTGATAATTTTACATGTCTGGACACTAATTTGAACACTTTAACACTTACTGCGCGGTGGGTCAAAACAAAACACGTCCGTCGGTGGTGGGTCATTTTAGACCCACCTCAAGTTTTCGATTTTTCAACCGTTTTTTGGGAGATTTTTTATAGATATTTCATTTTAAATATGATTTAATGGAATGCCATGATGTGACGTAATGTTTCTGCTAAAAAATTAAAGATAAAAATTAAAAAATATTACGAATAATGTACATATTCTCACGCATTAACAGACGCCCTCCACAGCCAAAATACAAACATTCACTGAGCATGTGATCTACTCGCTAGAACTCGAGCAGGTAGTGTCATAAAACTTACAGGTAGGCGCAACGCCCCTCAAATAATTATATTACTGGCATTGTCTAGGGGCCGCCAGACGAAACAAGTGAAAACAAATACATGGACGCATACCTGCTATCCTTTGTCTACCCGCTCAAAATATTGACAATATTTATGTTTTAGGTCAGTTTTTGAGCGTTTTTTCACATTTTTATCAATAAATCATTTGAATCTCGTCCGATAACATTTACTTGTATCTCAAGTTATTTAAAAATATTTAATAAAATATTAGCTAGAAAGAAAAGAATACTAAACGAATATTTGTAGCGTAATTCATATTTTTACAAATACCCGGGTTAAATCTGACCCACCACTGCAAAATATGTGTTTAATAGGACAACTAATGAATTGAAGATTCTACTTCTAAAAAATCTGTTGGAGTTGAAAATACTAAGTCAACGAATAACAAACTGCTAATATACAAAACTTATAATAAGACCAGTTGTCATTTATGGTTATGAAACATGGTGTCTAACTCAAATCGAAGAAAATCCATTACCAATTTTTGAGCGCAAAATGTGAAGAAAGATTTAAGGACCTACACAAGAAAATGGGATGAATGACGAGCTCAAAAATTTAATTGAGCACGAAACAGTTGTAAGATTCTGTAGGTCCCAAAGATTGCAATGGACTGACCATGTTGAAAGAATGCTAGATAATCGGACTCAAAAGATCATGGTCAAGTGGATACCTCGGTGGAAGCGACCTAGAGGCAGGTCAAGGAAGAGGTGGGTTGACTGTGAGAGAGGACTAGAGCAGGATGGGAGGGCCTGGGAAATGGTCAAGAATGGCCAGAGATAGGAATCGGTGGAGAGCACTTGTGGAAGAGGTCAAATCTCACCCTATGATATGATGTAGTGCCGTGGAAGAAGTAGAAGATTTAAAAAAATACACTTATGTATTGGTTTTTAGTAAATAATATAAGATACTGAGAGTAAAATATAAAAAAATAAATTATCTCGTTCATATAGATTTATAGTATTCAAAAAAGTGAATATGTAGTATATACTCGTACAAATCTAATAGGTGTAACTACAAAAAATATTTAAAGGGACCATCCTTCTGTCCTCACAGGTGCATATACCCAATTTACTTTCATATATCTACAAGACAAAAATGCTCGTCTACAATACAATACAATGAATGTCTACAATACAAGAATGATATTGAAGCTTCTAAAGCACCTATTAGGATTGCAGTTATAGGTATAGGGATAGGTTACCACTATTTATAATAGTATATACTGGCTTGAGTTATATTGTTACGTATATCGGTCAAAAGATTTAATATGTGGATGTTGAAGCCCTATTTCTACCAGCTCTCCACTAAGTTCGTACTATGATTATATGGTGTAGTGTATGTATGGATGTGACTAGAACAGGTCGGACAAATAAGGTAAATACTTACAATTGGCAGGGGTTTATTGAAGTTGGTTACAGATTTTACAGAACAGAGGAAAAATTAAGATAAAGTCTATGACGAGAAGCCTTCATTGGAGGTGTTCGAGAAGCCGGCTGAGAAATAAGTGAGGATAAAAGGCCGGTTTCCTGGGCGGCTTCTCTCGCATATTATTGTTGTCAGCCGTTAAGAGGTTAAGGTTATCATCCAGGTATGCGCGTTCAGGACCTGTCTGCGGTTGCTGGATGTGGAGGCAACGTTCTCCAATATCTGGTGTTCTTGTTTATGCCAGATCTTTTGAAAGCTTTTAAGTAAAAATATATTGTTCAAGTATAAATGCCTATTGTAAACTAGATTATTCGCATCTGATAAATAAGTTTACCGACCAACATTGTGACACTCAATTATGATCGTAAAAGAGCCGAAATATTTTATTTCATAATATGATATCTTTCATGCGAGCTGCGCCAAGGTGATATCTTTCGGTGTTACTTCTTGGGGTCATTATTGTGTTCGAAATTAGGTGGCACAAAAATAACCCTATGTGGTAACAAAAGTATTTATTATACAAAGCTATACAGTTATATGTCAAATACAAGAGGTGCATTTCGAGCAACGGCTCAGATGCAAGAGACCGCGCCCAACAGCCGGGCGATCTTTTATCCCTTTCGCACGTGTGTCATTCAGGCCCTTTTGCGTTCGTGCACTCATCCATAGATACATCACTGATAATAAATTATGTTTTTAATAAAACAATATATAATATAAATATGAATTAAATATATTAATTAGAAAGATATACATATAAAATCAATTTTATCGAAAAATATTGTTGTTGCGCCACTGGGATTCAAACCTGGATCTCTTTCCAAACCGGGAAAGGTGCATTATTTAACTATGCTACAGCGACAATATTTTTAGCGACAAATTTTCGAGCCTATATGTTACCTTTTTGATATTAATATATTTAATCGTTCCATTATTTGATAGAGCCATCTACCTTATTTTTACAGAAACTCAAATACCTTTGAGTAATATGATAGCAGACGCCAGAATTATCAATTCATTTTTATTAAATTTTGGACACATTGATACAACTTTTTTATTAGGAGAACATATAATATATAATATATACTTTTTCTATGATGAATGCTTTTGTAAACGATAAATAGTTTTATATATCTACATTTTCCTTATTTAAAGAGATACATGGAGAATATGTGGCATAAATATTAATATTATTTTTTTTATGGAAAGTTAAGCGCTTACATTCAGCAAAACAGAACTGATTTACTGGTCTCTCGGGAACCGGGAGACCGAGATTATCACTAGACCAAAAGAGGATGTATACATGTGAAGGTTGTTTATATATATTTCTTTTGAACTAGTCTTTTAAATGAGTAAAATTAAAGAACGGTAAAAGAACACAAATAATTTCAAATGTTATATTTTAATATAAAAATTGTGTGTTTAAGTCTATGACTTTCCAAACTCTACCTCGTCGAGCGCTTTAATTAATGTCCACATCGTCAAACGAATGTACACTTCCGTTTGAACTTAAAATACCACTCCCGAGGTAGGTACTACTCAAATTCTTGTTGGTTGCTTTCAATAGATTTCCTCGGCAACTTTGCATGTGAGTTATTTATTACGCTCGCGTCACCCGGCCGGGGTTTGAAACGTCAATCTTCCTCGGTGAAATAATCGCCCGAGATGAATCTGAGCGGGGATTCTGGGCGGGAGCGGGGACTAGCAGGGGAGCTGTGTTTTGTGATAATGATTGATTACAAAGTGTAAAATCTAGGAGACGAATTTATCCGAGTAGAGCGAGCACCGCGGTGCATGGAGTAAGATCCCGCACGCGGTCCGGGAATATTGCTCTACCAAATTAAACATGCACGTTGTAAACTATCTTTTTAGATTATTATACAACATTTTATACTATTTTTAGTCCACTAATTTGTATCACATTTTTACTGTATCCATCTAAGAAGAAACTTCACTGGTCTTATTTTTATGTTATGTATATGTCATAATTTATTATATATTTGTACTGTTTGTTTCTCATAAATAAATAAATATACATAACAAACAAACATCAGATATCTCATAAAGACAATGCTATTTTTTATTATATTTAATGGAAAATATATAGAAGTATGGGGTAATTACAGAGTTTACGACCTATATTCGGCTGGCTTACGTGATCACATTATGATGTGATTATATATATTCCATCAATTCCAACCCGTCAATCTCCACATTTATCAAATTTTTGAAAGTTGTATATATGTTAGTATGTGAACCCGCTTCTAGTACCACTATACCATCGCCATCTATGGACCAAATTTTATCATACATTTTTACTTTTTTTAAACAGCATATATGTCATCACGATGAGAATCTGATTTTTTTGAAATTATTTTAAAGTAATATCTGTAAAATGATTTTTTTACATATTATACTAGAATACGCCTGATAAATCAATATTTTTCAATTTTTTATATATTTTATTATTTTGACCAGTATATAATAGCAATATATGTGGTTTCTTGGACATATTCAAATATTACAAATATAAATAAATGGAAAAGGGCGTACTTTTTTCTAAATTTTAAAAATAAAAAATACGTTTATATTTATTGTCTTTATCAATTTCATTATTCGTAAAGAAAAATAATTGTTAACTACAATATCAATATTGTGTCAGTTATAAACAAATGCTAACGCTGTTTAAGTACGTTATTAGTAACGTTAGTCAATGACTCAATTAGACTAACTTATAAAACATGTACTAGTAAAATTAAACAGTTACAATTGAGATTCTTTAAACTTATAGTAGACAAAAGAACGAAGTGTTTTTACAGGATCCGGCAGAAATAACTCCCTGATTTGAAAGGTTAATAAAATAGACAACAAAATTATACAAAAATTTAATATATTCTGTGATATATCCTTGAGATTGTATGAATGTACGTGTGTTAGCATGCCGACACCGCCGGTTGTAGATGTATGTGGGTGTGTGTGTGGCGGATTTAAAAGGGTGACGCGTGCCGAGCGCGTCCTCTTACTCAGCCGTTTGTCTACGTGAATAGGTGTATTATTTGTTCCATAAACAGTATTATTATTGTAATAAAAGATTATGAATGGCTCATAAGAGTTTCTTGTTGGATTACCAACAATCTTCGGTGAGATATACAACTTGGAAAGTACCGATCACGAAAGTACGTAACATTCTGAAAGAACAGGGTTTGCCATTCCTTTTATTAATTTTTAAAAATAATGTGCCGACCTTCACTGTCTACACAGGTCCTCAACCTCTCCCTGAAATTTTTGGTTTCTGTTTAAAGACTTCAGCCTTTAGATGTCCCCATAAAAAAAAATCACATGCTGCAAGATCTGGTGACCGTGCAGACCATAGGATGTCACCTCATTGTCAAATAAGACGTTCGGAAAACATCTCTCTTAGGAAATACATTGATGGTCTTGCTGTGTGAATCTTGTTGTAAGCATACATTTTCGGTTTGATTTCCGAGTTCATCAAGTCTTGCTAGCAAGAAATTGCGTAATATTTTTACATAACGTTCGAAAGTTACTGTAACTGATTGCCCTTCTTCCTCAAAGAAGTATGGCTCTATTAGTCCAAATTCAGGAACTATACAGAGGGTGCTCATGAAGTTGTAGAGGATTATTCTCTGCCCAGTATCCAGAGTTTTGTTTGTTAACATATCCCGATAAATGAAAATGGATTTCGTCACTAACTTGACAGCACAATCGAGTTCGCTGGAACATTTTTCTTCCAGAATAGCCTGGCAAGAAGCAATACAGCTAATCCAGTTACGTTCATGTAGGATGAAACTTTAAGTCGGCGTGTAAAATTTTCCTTACAGTCCGATCAAAAATTTGTAACACAGCAGTGTGTTTGAGAGCTGAGCGAATTGGAGATTGTGTAATTGCTTGAATGCTTTTGGGTGTTCGAAGGCTTTGCTGATCTAGCAGAAATTGTGTACGAAATAGTCGCAGTGTGTTGATAACAGAATCGTCATTCTTAATACACGTTTCAATAGCAAACGCGTGATGCTCACCACTCCACACCATGATGGCAACTAAAATGGCAAAATATTGGCTACAAAATGGCGTGCCGAAACCATGCCCTGTACTATTAGCGCTCCAGTAGCCGCGCTGGGAAATTTGGGAGTTGTTTCTGGCGGACCCTGTATAAGGATGATTATTATAAATTATTTACAATGTGCAAAATCTTAAAATGTTGACAAAAGGTAACATTTAGTATAAATATAGAAATTATGATAAATAATGTAAATATGAATACTGAACCTCACCAGATTGTCCGTTCGAACCACGAGAGAATGTGTTGTGCCAAGAATATTTAATAACCTCAATAAAGACTTTGTTTACGCGCCTTGTTACTTCGATCGGCACCACTGGGTTTCCTAGTTTACTAGTTTAGTTTAGTGTGAGTATTGCCGCCCTTTTTTCAGAAAGCTAAGAAGACGGTAAATGACAAGCGTTTAATTATATCCCGTGCTTCGAATAGTCTAGAGGTCCAAATAAACCACCAGTGCGCGTTTCGGTCAGTCGAAATCTAAGGAAGACACCCCAGCTAAAAGAACAACAACATCGGAATAGAAAGACAGCGAAAATAAAAAGGTTAGTGCGGTTCATGTATCATATTTGTGCTTATTTTTAATTGGAAACCTGGGAACCAGATATTGAATGCATTTACGTAAACAGATTTATTAAATATCATGAAAAATATAACCACCCTCAAATGTAAAGTGAACGAATATATAATTAATTGTTTCCTTTATATAGGTTGTATTTGATTATACATTTTTTTGTTGTTGATTACTATGTGAAGAGCAATCCTTGCTGTAAAACTGTTCTGCAGCTTGGCAAACGTTGAAAAATATAATACTCGTATATATGTACGTAATAAAAAAAAAAGGTTATTTTAATAGCATTTGTCAATTCGAATAAATCAGTGTTATCTATGTTTCACAAGCCAAATAAAAAAACTATGGAGACAATGAGTCGGGCAGCTTAACGAAGGTAGTGACAACCTATGGTGTACGAGGGTGTCAATGGAAAGGTCTTACCCTGGCCGACGCGTCGATCGTCTCCCAGCTTGCAGGGCCGAAAACAATTGTAGGAAACGGTTGGATGCTGATAACAGATTAAGAAGAATGGTGGTGGATAAGAAAGATCTTTATTCAATAAATAATAAATACAATCCAATAAATAACAAATACTTTTACCGGTATAAAAAATATTACCAGCAAGTTACTCACCCTCACTTAACAAGGATACAGGCTAACTGTCACTACCTTGTGTCAAAATTAAACAAAACTTTTGCACAAAGATTCCATTTGTTTCTAGCACCAAAAATATGCAAATATGAAAAATTGCAACCATAGTCTTGCATATTTTTCACGAAAAGTTCAGTTCTGGCTCCACGAAATGGGGAGAAATTACGCCCAAGAAATTTTAAAGGTCCAAGACTTGAGATTAAAACTGCTACAATAGTGTATTGAATTACCTAATTGCATCTTGTTTTACTCTTTATATATCTATTTTATACGCTGTCTAATTGTATCTTGTTCTATTATTTATATATATTTTATTTATTTATTTATTTATAACTATATAATACATATAAAAATTTTTTTGGACTGTGCCCGTCTCACTAGAGAGATTCTGTGTCGAGACGGGCATATATATATATAATTATGTTTTTATATATACTTTTTTTATACACTGAACATTGGACTTACGTTAAGTTTTACGTTTTAATTATATGTTATTCAATTGCATCTTGTTTTACTCTTTACATATACCATATATTACATCTTATTCACCTAATCTAATGACATCATGTTTAACCCTTTATATATATAATTTTGTACTTTAATCATTGCACTTTGTTTACTACTATACCGGAAGAACACTGTCGGCTATAATACAGTAAAATACTAATGTAGCAGACGGGGTACTCAATTAAATGTCTATGAAATATTTATACGATTATAATATAACACACTATACAATGAATCAAATAAATAAATAATTATTATAGTGGATAAACGTGGGTTGAAGATGACCAAAATTAATCGTGACTAATAAAACATGGATAGACCGTGGTATTTTCAAGACAACGTACTCTAGTGCATTGTACATTTTTATACGGTGTGGAATCATGAACCTTGAAGGCGAGGGAGAGTAGACGGATTGATACTTTTAAGATGTGGTGCTGGAGATAGCTTTGAGCATATCATGGACGGAGAGACGCGCGTATATCTCCATTCTGCAGGAACTGAACGTCAAGGACAGATTTTTAACCATTTGCTTGAGACGAAACTTAACTCGTAAACTTTTTGGAGATCTTGCGGAAAGGAAAGATGGCTCGGAGAAGCTCGTTATGATGCGTCACGTCTCGAAGGTCGAAGAGAAAGAGGAAGTTCAAGAAGACAGCCCTAAGATCTGCGGGACGCCGCGAAAAGTGATGGAGCATAGTCAAGAGGGCGGAAGTTCATGGAAATCACGATCCTAAGTCAAGCGGGACCGACGTGGATAATGATGACTAACTATAAACGGGTAAATAGAGTAAATATCTAAAGTAGATCATTTAAAAATATGTGTGTCATCGCGTGTGTGTGAACGTTTAATATGAATATGTGTTTGGGAGATAGCGGGTAGAACATTTTGGAATATAATTGTGGTGGTTAATGTCTTTTTGATTACCCTGTTTAATGTTTTACTGTTTAACACAGAATTTACTAAGAAATAAAAACATTTTATACAATCGACATTTGTTCGTTAGGTTCAAAAAAATTAAGCTCGAATGCAAAATGTATTGAAGGTATTGCTTTTGCATTGGAAGAGCCCCTGAATACTATCTATTGTTTAAGTACGAGATACGAGAATATTATTACTACGCGGTTTATAAATATAATGGAATTTCGTGTTACGGACGGCTATGATTACGAACAAAATCTATTTAGAAAATATACCTCGGTTTGCGAACATAATATCGGTTTACGAACGGGCAGTCACGCGTGCCGCGGACTGAGATATCGTAGGGCGGGAAATGTTTCGTGGTAGCGTTCACTCGGAGCGGATTGTTGTTCGAGTAGCTACCTTTTATTTAACACAACATTACATAATGGCAAAAGAAGTGGCTCATCTTATAAGTTACAAGTAAATGTATGTATAGATAGTAAGATAAAATTGAATAACCCACGATCAAATGAATATTCACATTAGATAATATATTTTTTTCAAAATATCAACATCATATTACATTATTAGGAGAACACATTCTCATTGTGAAGTTGTAAATTTGTCGCTAAAAATATCGTCGCTGTAGCATAGTTGGATAATCCACCTTCTCCGGTTTGGAAAGAGATCCAGGTTCGAATCCTGGTGGCGCAACAGCAATATTTTTCGATAAAATTTATTATATACGTATATATTTCTAATTAATATATTTAATTCATAATACATTAATAATAAAAGCATAATATTCTTGCACGTGAATGTGTGAAAATCGAATTCAATTCAAACAATTAACAATATTACATTTTTTTTTATTTACATATCGTTGCGCTACGAATCATCGGGTGTGCCTTACACATGTGAAATATCTCTGTGTTGCCACGTCATAACATAAATATTGTATAAATGTGCATAAATTAAAATAATTATTTACTATCACTGCATCAAAGACTAATTGGTAATAATATTGTATTTATAGGATATAAAAATACGTACAGATTCTGAAATTATTCGTAGGTAAAATTGTCATTTTAACCTTTCCTCTCTAATGATGTAAACTGAGTTAACATTGCCTCCAATTAAGTGAACATCTCTGTAAATATACTAAATACAGAGATAATATTTTAAGTATTCTTCTGTAATAAAAAATGTATTTTTGAAAAACCTGACGTGAATTTATTAATACGTGTATATATTATATATGTACGGAAAGGTGCATAAGGCGCAATGGCAGATGCCGATCGTCACTTTAGTGGCAGAGCGTGCGCTGGCAGAGTTAGACGTGTCTTATGCAACTTTATGCTGTAGTTCGTGATGACCAATATTTTTTTCTCATTTTTAGTACTTTTACACAATTTTTATTGAATGTGAATATATATATATAATTCCACGAATCATTGGAAAAAAGCAACGGAGAACGCGAAAGAAAAAAAATGTTGGCAGATCCGATTGTGTTCGGCTTCCATCGATTATTTATCACTTTGTTAGGTTGGTCGGGCAGCTCTAAGCTTCAAGTCTTTACTGTTGATAATTTACCCTAAAACGTCATATATAAAAAAAAATATTTTGTTCCAACTTTATTTCACATAAAACATAACTTTTTTTTTGGCCAAACTGCATAGCAGTTTTAAGGCAAGGGTTGTCTTTAAATCAAAGTAATAAACATAGCAAATTAAAGTTAAATGTATGCACATAAAAACTAAAAAATTTAAGCAATTATTAATAAGTAAACTAAAATTTTATCAGCAACAAAAAAAAAGTAATACTATAGAAAAATCAAATAATTAAATAAGAATGTGTTTGACTTTATATGTTAATGTGTTCACTGATGTCTCTTTATTTTCCATAATGTTTAATAATTCTTTACTGATTATATTAAAATTTCTTGGCACAACCCATTCTCTCGTTCTTTTATCGTACACATCGTTCGTGATCGGTATTCTCATGGTTCGTCCCGAAGATATAGTAGAATGTCTGTATTCTTATTTACATTGTTTATCATCTCTTCTAAAATTACATTATATTAAAATTATCTATATCTGTTTTGTTGTTCGTGGGTTCACGCCGTATTGCGATATTATTATCTCGAGACAAGACCCTAAAATGTCCAGCGAGATAAGCTCATGCGCGTTAAATATGCTCCTGATTATGATTTAGTTTCGATATGTCAACACTCAAGTAATAGTATAGATTAAAACAATGTCTCGGTGTTACAACCCCGTATAATATCTTCGACCCCTCGGATACCTAGTTCTCTCCCTACATTTTTGAATCATTTCATTCCTACAATATTATTCACGGCCAACCATATCTCCCTTCGATGTCTCGAGGGTAAAATCCCATTTTCTATGTTTCTTGCGACCAGGAATCAGGAATATGGAGAAATAATACGCACATTCGAATAAGTCTCTAGTGTAATCGTTGTCTCGCAAGTCTATGAGACAACTATTTCTCTCAACGTCGAGTGCGTAGTGTTGAGAAGCTCTCTTTGTTATCCTTGAGATTGCGAGATAATTAGATTAATGGGATTTCTAAGTATGTGTAGGTCGTACAAAATATCTAGATATCGAATGCTGCTCTTTGGGACGAAATGTCATATTATACTTTTTTCTATACTAATATATTTGTATAAAATGAGGATTTAAAGTACATGTCAAAATACATTTTTAACTTTTGTTGCAAAAATATTGTGGTTAGAAATATTTAAAAACAATTATATATTATTCTTAATATTTGCAAATTGAACTTTATAGTTTATACCTATAAATTCTAGTTAATTTGACATCCTGATGAAAAAAATGGTATTTTACAAAACCGGTTATTTTACGAAAATCGGTTATTTTATAAAAAACAAAGTTAAGTAATCTATATTAATAATATGTTATATGACTAGTTTAAATAATTTATATTTTCTTTCTTATTAATTTTTCCGAGACCGGTTGGTTTAAATGAACTCATGTGGTTAAATACATAGTTAATTATGTTACTTTATTGATACACATTTCCAATGGGTGGAGTTTTCCTTTAATTTATTATCAATTGTAATCATACTCGAAGATCTGGTCTAAAAAATTATTCCCTTAAACAATAAGTCGTATTTTATTTTTACGTATATATTTTATACGATGTTCTAATGACCCTTCTGAGTGTTAGTTAAGTTTAGAGAAATTTTAAAGGAACCTAATACACATTACATTTGTGGTGGCCCTGCTCGCGCCCCACAGACATGGCCGTGTAAGCATACACTCAACAGCCATACGGTCGGACCGGTACCCGTCAAATTGTAGACAACAATACTCCGCGGTCGAACCAGTTCAAGAAGTTATATAACTGACTACTTTTCTCTTGGCCAACTCCTCGGATACATCTACTTCCTACACTGTATTACGTTTCACATGAACTTTGTATAATAAAACAAATAGTTTAAATCTAATTGTGCTTTTAATTAAAATAATCGTAACTTTCGTAAGTACTGTTTCATTCGTAATTCTCTCGCTCTAGCCACAAACATTCACACAAATACCCGCCTCTGTATTGGTAATTTTTCATATACACACGGGAGAAGCGAAGATGTATAGGGCCTTCGATTCTCACCACATAAATTCTTCTGATACAAATAATCCCTATTGGTGACATTACATATTGCAGTGAACCGTCAATTTCCTTTGAAATATACGAATTAAGTGAATACGCCTTATTGTTTTGAAGATACATCCAGGGCGGGATTGAAACACTAGTTTTAATATAATAATTAGAAGTCTACACAGATAACATGTTCATAGCAACACAGATTACACATATAATATCTATTAATTATACATGTCGATGTATAATTTATGCAACCAAATACCCAGTTAAAACCCATGTCCGCTCTAGGCATTAGGCGAACATTAATTTATTTTAATAATATTCCAGACTGTGAGGATACATTTATTAGCATACGTACATGAATACCGAAAATAAAATTAAAAAATAAATGCAGAAAAATTCTGTGTGACATTGCATAATTTGTTTTTTTTTCAGGAACGTAGGTACTATTTTATTAATAGTATTCACGTATTCAAAATGACTAAATATTTGTTATTAGGAGAACACATTCTTATTGTGAAGTTGTAATTATTCAGAACACAGGTATGTGATATTTTAAATATGAATTAAGTGTATTAATTAGAAAGATATACATATAAAATCAATTTTATCGAAATATATTGTTGTTATGCCACCGGGATTCAAATCTGGATTTCTTTCCAAACCGGGGATGGTGCATTATTCAACTATGCTACAGCGACGATATTTTTAGCGATAAATTTTCGAACCTATATGTTACCTTTTTGATATTAATATATTTAATCGTCCCATTATGCTATCAGATTACTCAAAGGTATTTGAGATTTCGTAAAAATAAGGTAGATGGCTTTTTCAAATAATGGAACGATTAAATGTATTAATATCCAAAAGGTAACATATAGGTTCGAAAATATATCGTCGCTGTAGCATAGTTGGATAATGCACTTTCTCCGGTTTAGAAAGAGTTCCAGGTTTGAATCCCGGTGGCGTAATAACAATATTTTTGTAATTAATATATTTAATTCATATTTACTAAATATTTGCTTTATTTTTAAAATACAAAAGATAAAAATGATTGAAGTGTTGCAAGTATAAGACGAAAATGAGAAATATGGAAGAGTGCCTGTTCAGTGTGATGTGTAGTCCTTAAAATGTTTTAAAAGTCTATCAACTATCAGACACCAAAGTGGAGAACCCAAAAATATACAATTTATTCAAAAATATTCAAGTCGATTTCCATCCAAAATGCGCCAAAAATCCAAGTTAGCCGTAAAACTTTCATAATATCAAATTGTGCTAAAATTGTTACATAAAAATGAACTTAAGACAACAATAAGAATTAATTATCAAAAAAGTACTCTAGTCCTTTTGTGTGCAATTCTCAAAGTTTGGTGACGCCAAATAAGTAAATTTAATGGTTAATTGACTAATGTAATTAAATAAGTATTCATCATGTTAGATGAAACATGATTGAATACACAATGAAGAAAAGATTCATCATATATTTTTGTTTTTAATAATTATCTATATCATTTACCTGTATACTTTGGTACCTATATCATTTTTAACTGTTTCTAAAATATTTGATAATATTTTTAATGAATTGATTTCTCTTATTAATTATTTATATTCTTTCAACATGAAAACGTACCCGATAGACTATTATTAAATATGCAGCAATATTATTTATAATTTAAAATGAATTAATCAATTAGAAAGATATATAGAAAAATAATTATATCTATTAAGATAATATTTGGTTATCACCCGGAAGGTTTTACATTTCAATATGAAGATTGATTGTATATTGTATGTGCTAAGATCTAAGCATAGATTCAACCACTCAACGTTGAAGGTATTTTAGTAACGAAATGTTGTTTGATAATATCTCTCTGATAATGAACCCCACAGTGGAATTTGGAATTGGAACTGGCTAAAGAGGTTAAACTCGTGTAGCGGAATTGGTCAGAAAACCCTTCGTAGTTGAACTATGTTTTGTATGTACTTTTAGCTAGCTCTCCGATATTTTTTCAACCTCCCTATCTATCCCTTAAATTGTTCCCTTTATTTCTTGTCAATTATTGAAGGTATATTCTTCTTGTTCACTTTATACAATGCAAAAAGTAGTATAAGTTTTCAAATATAAATAAATTATAGTTAGAATCCAAATGAAACAGTTGAAGAATGATATTAAAAAAATTAAGGTAAAAAAAATATTATAAATTTTTTAGTTTAGTTATTTGTCTCGAAATTTGCTTAAAATACGGTACAGAGCTGAGCGCGGAGCCAGTTATCATTCGTTATATATTGTATTTTGTACACAATTTGACCAATTGCATGATAATCTTTTTTATCCGCCAAATCTTTGAGGTGTGAGAATAACGTTTCAACGTTTCATGTTATATGTGCACCGACGCATCTGAAGCTGCTGCTGTCTGGCAGTGAAATGTCAGATGATCATCTTATTTATTGATTTAAAGTGCTTCATTGAATTAGCTTTATACGAATAACGCTAGATAACTACTGAATTCGAACTGTAAATCCGGATCTAAATGAACGAATTGCGCAAACTTCGGGTCGCGCGTCCCGCGGAATTGAATACGGCAATCCCGGTAGTAAATCGAATCACCGCAAGGTATGGGAGAAAACCAGGGAAACCTTAGTACAGGATAAGATCGGTGAGGGAATAAGGGTTCTAGTTGAGGACCAGTGATCTCAGGAACCGAGATTCGGAAGCACTGCTCGCCTTACCTTGTATATGACGATCCGTAATCCCTGTAGTCGCCGCCGAGATCACACAATGGCATGCGGATGAGCTGATCTCCGATCGCAATTAAATACGCCGATGTCACAAGTTCACCCACGGTACACAAACAACAAATAATTCGTGATAAAAACTCAGTATCACAGAATACAATGCTGGTGCATTGGAGCTGATATGTCCAAGTTGACGTCTGGTGACGTCAAGGTCACAATTCATGCTGACAAGACGAGCATGACAAAATGTATGGATGGGAATTTGGATGCGGAATTGTGTAAATTACAACGGTAGCGGGTGAATCCAAAAATGTGCTTTACGAATTCGGAACAACTACTATTACTGTACTATTAGATGATACGTTAATCTGAATATTTTAAATGTGTTAACTATACATAAAATTCGTCTTAGGACTGGAGTGAAAGATATGCAATTTGTGTATATGCAATTTATGATATTGTAGGACAAAATATTAATAATTTTCTGCTCACAGTACAGCAACATACTAGTTTTTCAATTTGAAATTTCTGACAATAAGAATGAAGTTGTTTGTTTTCTATTAGAAAAATGCATCCAAAAGTATATTTTTAATATTTCAATGAAAATTAACACAGTTTTTAAAATTATTTTTTATCAAAGTTCCCCCTGAGCGTGGCACATAAAATTATCTTACTCTCTACAGCCAAAGTTTTTTGTATTCAAAAACCCACAAGCGAAAATTGCATTTACTTACGATTTCTAAAAGGAACCTAATATTTTTGATATTGAATGATTTTTGTATACTTCCGTTTTCTGTTTTCTGAACCGTTGAACCAATTTGTTAGAAATTCTGTGTTCTTGCGCATTCCACAATGTTAGGTTCAAAATTTCTCTAACTTAGATATAAAGTAATACGTCTATCTTTGAAGTTTCCTCACATGAATTCACAATCGTAATAGAAGACAGGTACATTTAGTAATTTTGAGATTTCTCAATATATTTGACACTTAATGACTCGGATAAGTTTAAAAATTCTCCGAACATGATCAAATGCTCTCAAAATGCTCCAATATTGGAAAGCTGACGCACATTACTGTAATTCATTTTTCACATGTGTTCAATTTATGTAAATTTCGATAGAATCTATGGCAGAGGGTCTCGCTTCGCAACTTTCGGAAAAAATCATTGCACTTTGACCACCAGAAGACGGTGAAACTACACGCCGATAAATAGTTTATCTATGTATCTATATATATATTATATACCTATTATATATAACGGATTCTGACACGATTTCAATCTAACTTTTCTAAAAAAAATCGCCTTATAAATATTAAACAAATTATAGATACGAAACTATTTATATTCTATTAACTAACTAACGATCACGCCGTTTCCCCATGGGGGTAGGCCGAGAAAATATCTGTCAAATCATCTGTCTTGATACACAATTATCGTCTCATCCACATTCATATATCTTATTATACAAGCTCGTCTCATTATTTGGTTTACCTGATAGTGCTAAGTTTTCCGCGGACGTTCTCTATTTCTAAGATCATATTTACATTATTTTTTCATACTTTACTCTATCATAAATAGATTTACCAGATATACGCCTAAGTGATCTGATTTCCACTGCATTCAGTCTAGTTTCGTTACTCTTCTTTCAGCTCTAGGTCTTACTTTTATACATCAGTGTCGGTACCAGGACTCCATTATACACCGCTAGTCTTGCCTCGGTTGACAAATTACCGTTAGATATAATTCCATTCAAAGCGCCGTTCACTTTATTTTCTGCAGGCTCCCTCCTTTCGATATCATTCTCAGCCTTTCCGTTTCTATCAAACATACTTTCCAAATATGCAAACTCATCTGCATATTCCAACCATTCATTACCTACAAGTATTTTGCACTTGATTTCCTCCTTCTCAAATACCATCACTTTCGACTTGTTAACATTCATAATGAGGTCGCTTTCCTTGCATACATCGTACGTTCTACTCATAAGACTTTGTAGTTTTTGTTCATTATTTGCCATTAGTATTGCGTCATCGGTGTACAATAAACAGCACACAATATAATCGTTCAATTTCACTTCTATATTCGTATATTTCAGTTCTTTCACACAATTATCCATATACAAGTTGAACAGCCATGAAGACAATATACAACCCTGCTTGAATATCTTTGTAATGCCAAACCATGGTGCGAATGTTCTATTGATTATTACACACGCTGAACTTCCTTCATATAAGGATATGATTGCGTGTATAAGTTTACTATTTACCCCGTAATTAGAGTATACATTTTACAATCTTTCTCTTATAATTCTATCATATGCCTTTTGTAGATCTACGAAGTAACGAAAAAGTTTTTGGTTTTTCGCCATTACTCGTAGAGAAAAAATCTGATCCATGCATCCTCTTCCACTCACAAAGGTCCCTTGCACGTCAAATATTTTTTCTTTCGTCGCCGTTCTTGATCTTTCTATTAAAAGTTTTCCAAACAGTCCGAGCTCAGTAGACTAATAGACCTATAGTTACCACGTTCCATTTTGCCTTTGTAGAGAGGCATAATGACAGCCCTCCAATCTAACGGGGTGTGGCTCTCATCTAAACATTGATTGAAGAGCGTATGAAGTCACGAAATAACTAATGGGCCATCAGTTTTGATATACTCATACACTTGCATACTTTATTTCTTCCATACTTATTGCAATCATATCGTTCTCGTCATTCATACTTACCCCAGAGAGTCTCTCAGGGGATTCCTCATTTGCATTCTCTACACTCTTACACGTTTCCTGGAAATATATAGGTTTGAAAATTTGTCGTCAATCCACTGTGTTGGTATAGCATAATCGAATAATGCGCGTTCCTCGGATTGGAAGAGATCCAGGTTCGAATCCCGGTAGCAACAACAATATTTTTCGATAAAATTGATTTTACACGTATATATTTCTTATTAATACGTTTAATTTGTATTTAAATTAAAAATTTTTTGGATAAAATGCGATTTCTCTTTTCAACCTGCAACGCCACGCTGCGCCCCTGGAGGCCGATATTCCGCCGTTACCTTCCGCAATACTCCCTAATTGATATTTGGCCGGGCTTCCCAAGATATATCAATACGGGAGACCGTCCGCGAACTTTATGTTATTTATTTTCCTCTATTTAATGGGATAAAGTTCGACCATTAGTCGCGGACGGCCAATTTCACACAGAACTCGGCTACGGCCAAGAGTACAAATGTTACCCGGTATTACATACACACACACACACACACATGTACAATCACTATAAATACGAGCAATATTTAACGCAAACCGGAAAATAAAACAAGTATATTCTCATATTTCATGGTTTCTTTTAATGAATTTAGTTTATTCATTTGTGGTTTGATGAAATAATTTCTCACTAATAAAAGTTCAGCTACGTGTTTCATTCTTCTTTTTTGTAAGTAAATTAAAATATATTATATATTGCATTGGGGTGTAGTTCTAATTTTCTTTGAAATATGAATATGTGTATAAGTGACATTTGATCAAAGATTTAATTATTACTGTTAGAAATTTCAAATTTAGAATTTGATTCACGATTTTACAATTTCATATTATTATTATATCTTTGTACGAGTACTGCGAATTGAAATATGTAAATATATTTTTATAGGTACTACATTGATTATTGTAATACAATTTTTAATGATCATGTTTAGTATATATGAGATATATAATCTTATGTAACGTTAATAGATCATTTTTAAAGATTGCAATTGCAATTATATTGATCATTAATTTTAAAGATTGCAACTAACAATAACTATAAAGAAGAAACAAGTAAAAAGAAAGAAAAAGATGCACTAATTCAATAATATGTTTATCACAAACCAAAATCATGGAGAAGAATCCTATGTATAAAAAAACAAACCACAATATAATATTAGAAAATGCATAATAAATAATAAAACTAGAATAATTCCGCTAGATAATAGTGGAGTATGCAAGATTAATTGAAAGAACTGTCAATCATCTAACATTGGACAAACTGGAAGGAAAATACACATACGAATAGAAGAATACCTTAAGGGGATAAAGGACTTCAGCATAAATGGCAGACCATGCAATATAAAAAGGTCATCGTTTCACCCACGATAACGTACAAAAAAGGACACAATTATGCATTCTGGAAAATAAAACATTAAACATGTACTTAATATACAAACACCCCTTATTATATCTCTCCTCTCCTGTCCATATTAACCCCGCCCACAACTACTTTCACTTTTCACCGAAACCCCTCTCTATACCCCCCACAATGTAGTCGATAGTCTATCTTATAGTTTTAAGATTTAGTTTATTACTGAAGATGACCCATTAAGTGCCGAAAACGTTGTAATTTTTAATTAAAGTGTAGTGTGAAGTGAACAACGTTGTATTTTATTTGAATAGTAAATTAATTTTTTCAAAAAGTTAAAAATGTTAAAAGTTTTTTTTAAATTTAGTTAAAAGATGGTTATAGTAACGAAATATTTTTTGGTGCCCACTTGATTTGAATTTATTTAGTTTTATGAAAATCATTTTATCTTTTCTACGACGGATGTTCTGCGTTATTAATTTAAAAAAAATGGTATTGTTTATTTAAAATCATTCTAAGGTAAATATTTATTTTTAATTTTTTTCTTTCGATCTGCGTTCAGTGTTGAATATAGGCCTCTTTGCTTTTTTTTGTCTACAGCTCTCTGGCACTTGCGCTTTACTTCTAATTTTACTCAACAACTTGCCTGGTATCATATATACCGTTCTAGGACGGATAAAAGGCTAGTGTTTAATAATATTCAAAATTAAATAGTGACAGAGAAAACTGTTTTCTTTTCGAACAATAAATATATACCCCCAATTATTTTTGATTTCCTTCACGATTAGTTAGTCGAACCTTTTTCGGCTTCACCTAAAACTGAAAGAACAAATAAAAATCGTTGAATATTATCAATTCAATATACAGAAATAAATCCTGCCTCTGCCGGCGTGTGGCCGTTAGTTTTCTCAGAAACGAGAAACTGTCGGCAGTGGGGGATTTACGAAGTTTGGATATTGTCGGTAGATATATTGTTCCTTCATGCACATAAGTCAAAGAGATTCATTCACAACATGCTTATATACGCACACACGAACAGAATTACCATCATTTTTATAAAATAGAAAAAACTAAAAAAATGTACGTTCTAATGTGGCATATTTAAAATTTTTAAATATACATATTTTTTTATGACAGAAATTAAATATGTGTGTTTGAGGTACGACATTTTAAGTTAAATTAAAACATTTCAAACCGAGGTTCCACTGTACATATTAAATATATAATTATTATAAAAATAAATATTCGCTATCTTAATCCCTAGGTATCTTCGAGATTGTCATTGCATATGTAGTTACTCCTCATAATTTTTTTCACTATGAATATTATATTAAATTTTTTAGCGATTCGTGAAATTCTCTGTATTAGCCAAATACATTAAAAATATTATAATTTTAATTTTTTTAGTGCCTTTCGCTGTAGTGCGAACAATTTTCTGACAGCAGTCAATAGATAAGTGAAAGAAAGACGATGTTTTCTCTTCAATATAATGTATTATTCTACGGCTAATTTAAGTTCAATAATTTATTATCTCTTAAAAGAGATACAAACATTATGCGGTACAGTAATGTTCCTGTTTTTAGTTAAGCCAAACAAAATAGATAAGCTATTGTCCTTATTTGTGTCCTAACAGTAATATACCATCATTTATATGGAAAGTGCGGGGCGGGCCGTATCTAGCTGTAAATATCTGTATACGGGATTCGAGGGCAGGTACAGGGGATTTCTCTGAAATTGTATTAAAGAGCTTTGAGAATTTTTCTCATTATATTTTTACTGTGCGTACAGTACTTATAAAGTATTTACTTTATTTATTGTTTTTTTTTTAAATATTCCGTAAATAATTTCATTCTTGGATAAACTTTGGGTTATAAAAATTAATGAATTAGTTGCAAAAATAACTTTGAAATATGTACGTACAGTAAAATGTGCTTTTGAGCAAGGATGTGATTAATCCTCTGTGGGTACAAACGTTTCGCAATTTTTTTAAATCTCATGTATACGAATTGTTAACGAATTGGATTCAAGATGAATTTCGCTGTCGCTAATTAAAAGATTAACGTTTTCATAAATAAGAGGATCGAATTATTCCATTCCGTGACTCGCTGAACCCAAATTAGCAATAAAAAATAACGACTCTCTCAAGTAGACGACCCGCCCGTCCCACCCCCCGGGGTAGTCTCTCTTGTCACCTGCGGTTAAATTATAGCAACAATAACAAGGCAGCAAGGTCGTTCAGACCCCAACTCGGCAAGTTGCGCGGCGACTCTGGGGAACTTCGGGCGGATGCCGAGTGGCGCTCGCCCGCGTTCATGTTTCGGGCCGGGGAAACGGAAGGGACGCCGAGAAGGCTTTGATAGCGACGCCGGAAATTCTTGCCGGGGCGCCGATGATTTGTGAGGTCAGCTGCGCAACATGACGGCGTCGATTTCACTCTCCACCGGATCTTTCGATTGATTCGACCGCGTGACATCCGGCGAGTGTAATTTTTTTCTTATATTGTACGTTAAAAAATATTTTTTGCAGCACAAAAGAGCACAAAACAAGAAATTAATTTTCCAATCGGATCTCTGAAGCTACCTGAAACCGAGATCGCCCAGCGTGACGTCGAGTTTTCCATTTTTGCCGACGTATTTCGTGTTTATTTCTCGGTGAGATTGCGTGCACTTCTGTATTTTCCGCGCATTCCCTTCGCCTGACGTCCGCCCACCTGAAAACAACACTTTTCCGCGAAATTTATTTAAATTACGCTAAAGAAGAAAAAGAGCTTCATAAAGTTGAATTTATTTGGAAACAAACAACTGCCTTCTTAAATGTGAAAAGTGCTGAGATAAATTAAAAATAAAGCCCGTTTCTCGGAGAGTGGTAAATTCGTTATGACCGTAAAAATGTGAAGCTTTATAGGGTTACGGCGCGTGGTCACTTGGTGAACGTCTTTGGAGAGAGAAAATGGAAAATAAACATTTACGATTTTCTCCGAAGTTGCGAGCAGTTTCAGGTAATCGGCCAAATTAACCTTTCGCTCTTAACCTAAATGCTGAACACGTTCATCTTAAAATGCATGAGATAAATATGTTGGTTTCTTCCCGCACACATATACTGTGTGAATATTTTTTTTATACTAAAAGCTTTGAAATTTGGTTAGATCTGTTTGGATGTGGCAATATTAGCATCATTAGTATAATGAAATTTATTCATAGATGACAAGTTTTCTCGAAAACTAATGCTCAAATAAATAAAAGTCACATTGCTTTATGATGTCAAAATATGTGATTTATCTATATATATCTACTAACTTTGCGACACCATGTAGACAAAGGTTAATTATTATTTTTAGTGTAATATTATTATGCATTAATATAAAAATTGTAAAATATGACACATACTAAATCCATTCTTATATATCTTATATATTCTTTTAAACATATATATATATATATATATATATATATATGTTTAAAAAGAAACTGATACATCATGTAAAGCGATATTGAAGTGAAATGTCATTTATCTTTGAAGTAAGAATTAGGAGAAAGTGTGATCTCGTTGTTCAGAAGGTTTGTTTTTCAAATAAAAAAAAACCAAAGACGTTGTTTCTATGAGGTGTGTTTTTTAAGTATCGTTGCCAAATATTTCTGATACAGCGTTGCCCTTGCGATGTTGCGCATGTCCAATGGTTTCCTACATCTGTTGGCTCTCCACATGCAATGTTAGAGACATTGACATGGTGTTGCCATCTTGTAGTGAGTGGTTGAAATGTTCAAGACAATAGATCAGCCCGCCGATTGTGTGATATGGTCCGTAATCTGTTTCTTGGACGCACTGTTACATGAAACCAGCTGACATTGTGTGTTGTTTTGTGATTTCTATAATTTCTTTCATCTGAAGCGGTTCCTTGGTGGCAAAAGGTTTGATGATGATGATGAACTTAAAGACCGAGTGGAAAAATATTTTAGCTTCTCGGTACGAACATAGAGAAGGAAGGAAAAAATAATTTAAAAAGGACCAAAGGAGGAGAGCATCCGGTCGCAGGCTTCAAGGAAATGTGGTGATCGTCAGGACAAAGGACGAGAGGACAGTGAACTTTGGGAGCAGAGACAAGCAGCAGAACCAGGGCGGCAGTTCAAGGAAGGCGCTGGATTTCGAGGAGCAGGGCAGCCACTAAACGAAGGCAGCGGACCAAGGAAGGTGCAGGACTTCGGGGGCCGAGGCCAAGGAAGCGGCAGACGCAGGCTGAGAAGATGACACCAGGGACAGAGTTAAGTACTTTGTTTCCTCTAGTCTTGTTGATTTTTTGATAATTTGTTGATTATTCGTAAATTATTTTGAACGGTTTATCTTCATCGCTTCACTGACTGCTAATTATTAAGCTGCACAGAGCTACAGTTTCGGGTAATTTATTTTCTTCTTTCAGAAAGTTACTTTCGAATCTCGATGTGTATAAAACTCAGTAGCATTTTAGCTGTTTAAGTATTCGCAGTATGTTTGTCGCGACAATCTGTTTAACAGGACATAAATAGCAGTAATCCAGACACCCATCTCGAGCGCATATCTCGCGCGCCGTCACTGATACACAGGCCGCGACCTTTTACTAAAACATTACTTTTATGGTGAGTACATTATAACGTAAAATAACTTCACCGTTCTTTACATATTTTAGTGAGTCACGTATGTAAGTGTGATTAATATGAGAAAAGCCCCATTAGTCATCGGTTTTACTGTAAACTATTTTTTTTGTATTTTTAAACCATTCATAATACTCTGTAATTTAAAATATATTTTTGCAGATACTATAATTTCAAATTATTTTCTATTATTTCTATTAATTAAGACTGTATCCCTTGAAGAGAGTATTAAAAATTGCTTTTACAACCGTTAAATATGATATGAAATACCTATCGTATTTTCAAATAATGATAAATAAGCAATATTTGAATATGTCCTAGAATACATAATTACTGGATTTTCACCTACAAAGGAACTGTTATTAAACAAATAATAGATGTCTTATAGAGCCGAATAGCCAGCCGAAGACAAGTCGTAAGTCCTGTAATTAGTCATACTTTATTTTTCCATTAAAAATATAATTAAAAATATAGCTTCGTCTCTATGAGATATCTATTATTTATTTAATGATAAATAAATTTGTAATTTATCCTAGTGACTGAAGCTGGAATATGTTACTGTACAAAAACGGAGCCTATACATTTTATAATGTAAATTTGTATTGTTACCAGAAGATCAGAGCCATTGCAAAAAATTAAACTCTTCTTTATATATTTATATAATATTTTCAATCACATTCCTTCTTTTCTCAGAAAAGTAAAACCTTTTTACGCATTTTCTTGAATAGATTACCTTTACTTGCGTTTGTGTGTCGCAGCCTCTATACTACAAAAAGAATTGGGGAAGACTGTGACGTCACGGCTCTCAAAGGGCGCCTCGTAGAAGGGCGTCGCAGATATTTGAATTATTTTTTAGACAACACGATATTTTTAATAAGTTTGACAAAGTTATTGTTACCTACTTATAATATAAGATAATAATATTTATTTAATTAAACTTCGATATTATGAACGCACATGAAGGATGCTGGCTCGATAGACTTACCAAATATTGTGGAACATTAAAACAAGACAAGACAATTGGCTCTTGTATTATGTGCTTTAAAAGGATAGCACAAAGAATAATATGAAATATATTATGTATTGTTAATGTGTATAGCGTTAACTTTGTAGTTAGATATAATTGAAAATTGTATTTATATTTAACTTCGTTTAAACCACTGTATTGTTTTTACTTCATTTCGATACTATCGTATCTTGTCTTGTCTGGCGTATAACTGAAATATTCTATACAATTTAAACGACATCCATTACGGGGTGTAGGTGGAATCTTGTAAGAGCGGGGTGGTGATTGACAGGGGGAGGGGCATATTGAAATAGACCATTGAAATTCAATGTTACCCTAATTTTATAGAATAGTTTAGTTGTATGGCAGTCCTGACGAAGATACGTTAGTATAGAAATCAAAGCAGACGTTTCAATATAGGATACATAATCAAAATAAGTATAGCTTGTACGATTAACAAATTTGTTTAATTATGTTTCTGAAATCAGAATATTTTAGACATAACCAGACTGCATAAAAATATTTTGCTCGGATTATTACTATATCCGCGACCTATTTTTAATTAAATATAAATGGTACACCAAATTGAAAAACCTCTAACAAGATAAACCGATATATTTTCCGATTATACTAGCGATTTGAATTTTTAAAATAACTACAGATTAATAACCAATTTTTTCAGTGATTTTACGAAGCTGTGAGCAAATTATATTATTAAATTATTTAAATATGAATAAAATTATGTTGGATAATGCGCCTTCCCCGGCATTAATGCATTATCCAACAAGGTATATGGCTCTTTCAAATAATGGAACGATTAAATGTATTAATATAAAAAAGTAACATATAGGTTCGATTTATTATTTGCAAGAACAGAAAAAATAAAACATGTACTTGAAATATTTTATAAATATGTATTTTGATACTAGATGGACAACATCTTCATATATTAATTATTTAAAAATATAAACAAGACAATAAATCGACGTATTTGAACCGCTCTATATTTTTGTAGTGTTACAATTTTGCATATTATTCAAAAAAATTCGGTCTACTACTGATAATCTATTCATTCGTACAAAATTTTTAATTATCAATATTAAAATCTATTTATAACTACATAGTTTTGTCTCTTATAATTTATAATAAGATGGCACATGTCTTACGTAACGTAATATTAAACGTAATATTAAAAAAAAGTGAATGATTTAAGATATTTGGAGAGGTTTGTTTTTAACAATAAAAATTAATATATTTATATAGATATAAAAGTCAAAATTATGTTACGTACTCGTCTGCCTTGTGTATAAAGTAAAATACTTAAATTATTGTGCATTATTATAAAATATTTAAACATTATTATAAAATATTTAAAAAAACTTGAAGTTGACCAATTCTTCTTTAATTCTTTATAGTTTTTTGTGAGTTGATCAAATCGGTCAACAATAAGGATATTGTTCTTCCTTTTGTTTATTTACTGAATAATTTTGAGGTAAATCTTCTTAAGTAGTTCCGCCATTTCCTCTTTAATATTCTCCACAGATATTAAAAAAAAATTGGAGACAATGCATTCGCGATGCACGCACTCGCACGATACCTTTGTATATTAAAAGGAGTTATATTGTGTTTATTCACATACACAGAGATTTTATGAACTGTTCTGGTAAACCCATTTCCGTCAATCCTTAACAAAGATGGTTCCGTTTAACAAAGTCAAAGGCCTTTTTTTACTCTTTGATGCACGTAATTACTGGAACTCTAGACATTTCTCAATTAATTGTTGTATGCTCAGTATTTGCTCCAGCGTGCCTTTGACATTCACAAATACAGCTTGTTCTTCTGATATTTCCCAGTCAAGATAGTATTTCATTCAAGGCTCTTTGATAACTAGTAGCAGAACTTTAAAATGTAATAAAGAATTTTGCATAATTATCAATGAAGATGTTGCTAGTAAAAAAACACTAATTTATATTGGTAAAACGGATAGAAATTTTAATAAAAAAGTAAGGGAGCATTTGAGATGTTTGAACAATAATGGGTTTTCAGAATTTGCTAATCATTTGATAGAAAATGGTCACGGTTTTGATAAAAAATTGGGATTGTCAATTTTGCATATAAACGGTGTTGGTCACAAATTAAATAATTTGGAATCGTTGGAGATAAATAAAGCATGTAAAACTAATCAAAAAATTATAAACAACCAACTAAATTTAACTACAAGTCCCATTCTAAATTTTTTTCCTAAAAATTATTCGACTAAATTTGTATTAAGTAACAATTTGAGTTAGGTACAAATTTATTTTTTAAATAATTGTTTTTTTTTTAAATAGATTCTGGTGAAGAAACAATAATATATGTTTTTAGTTAGTTATGACATCCTGAAGAAGAAAACGGTATTTTTCGAAACCGGTAGATGTATTTAAACTCAATTCAGTGGTTAATAAAACAAAGATAATACATAAAATATATAGATTACTATTTTATTTATTTTATAAAATGCAAAACAGATCAATTTTGCTTAACTGAAAGCTTCCAAATATACTATATATTAGGTATAATACATTCCTTCACTCATTGCTTACCAGAAGGAATGTGGACAAAGTCTTCTTACGATAATATCATAAATATCCCGGTGGGCAGGTTGTGCTCGGTGGGCCGGTTGAAGATAGCCACGAACGTGAAAAAAAATATATATCTCACTTGTTTTCCTTGAGCGTGACGCTTAAAAATAACAGAAAGCTTGAAAAATTTAAGACGAGAACCCAGAACCTTCGCGTCAACCAATTACGACATTCAAGACGATGATTAATATTCATTTTCGAAGAACGAACGTTTCTAGAAAATCAACATTTCGTTGATTAACTCTCAGAAAAAGTGCAGACTTTTTACTTTTTCTTTCTTAGATTGTATGGTATTCTTTTCCGTTTTGTAATACGTTTAGTCGAAAATATTTTATAGAAATAAATATTACTATATTTAATCTGTTGTAAATTTGAATGGTTTCAGAGATTTTGAATTATTCGTGGACCAAAATACCGAAACAATTTATTCATGGAAAAATACAAGTTTGTAACTAAAGTTCGGGTAACTACAGGTCGGGTAACTACAGGTCGGGTAACTACAGGTCGGGTAACTACAGGTCGGGTAACTACAGGTCGGGTAACTACAGGTCGGGTAACTACAGGTCGGGTAACTAAAGGTCGGGTAACTAAAGGTCGGGTAACTAAAGGTGTGGAGCTTTATAATCTGCATGCACCCTGCATATACGTGCATAACTGGGTTCTCATTAACTTTAAAATCACGCCTGTACAGACCGAAAAACAGGTGCCAATACAAGCGCTGCACGCACCCAGGGAGCCAGCTTTAGTGCGTCACTTCTCTTGCAGTAGCCTTCCAGGTGAGTTCATTAACCAACGCTTCCAGTTATATACCTTTTACTGCTTATAAATGCTTGTGTCCATAACTCCGTTTCAAGCATCAATAAATCGTCTACTGTAAGTAGTATTTTCTTGTTTCACCTACTTGCACGCACACTCCGCGATATATTTCAAACGAACATGTGAGTGAATGGGTGAAATATAATAGAGCATTCATTTACTCACGTTAAAGCACATCCTTCTGATTCATCAACATATTAAACATCATTACTTTGTTCCCCACAGAGCACGGATTTATTCCAAGACATCAATTTGGACAGGTGGATACCGGTCTATGCAACTAGATAGACGCCAAAGCCTGATCTTCGGCAGAACATTACAAAAGAAAACGAATGTTTTATTGTTCATAAAGATATCTTCCATAACTATTGGAATCTTAGGTAGTATACCAAAAAGTTATCTAGTTATTAAAATATGTATTTTGTTGTGCGGCCGGCAAAGAAGCGAGTACAGGAACGGAAACATAAAAATAAAAATAAATGATTATAGAAGTTTTGTTTTGTGTGAGGGGGGAGGATTATCGTGACGCACCGCGTGGAGGGGGGATACAATCAAACTTTGGGCTCCGCTGGGGTAGCGCTTTCAATAAAGAGTTCCGCGGCGGACACATATTTATGGCCTATTTATCACCAGGATCCATTTCTCCTCTTCCTCTGGATGATTCATAGCTCCCAGCTGCCGAGAGCTCGGTAGTACGCGTACAGCTTTATTTATAAATTCAATTAAATGTTGGCACAGTCATCTCGCGCAAGTAAGGCATAAAATAATGAAAGAACACATTCACTAAGAATTAGCTGAACTCCATAGTAAATTGAATAATACGTGAGAATGAAGGTAGTCTAGCTAATAGAGAATCAAATTACTCGACGTCATCAACTACCCGACTATCGAGTAGTAAAACCTTCAAATATTCGAGTAGTTTTCAATGTTCCAAAATAGCTAAATTAATATTTGTCTCTTCTTCTATTAAACAGGCAATGCACCCTTCAAGAGTGATTTATGCCATTAATCAAGTAAAAACTTTATTTTATAGAAAATAATACAATAATATTATAGAATAGGAAATATTATATTACAAGTCAATAATACCATTGTCGTTCAAAAATTTTGCTATTATATAGATCAAATGTGGCGAGTTCAGGGAAAGAAAATAACACAAGTTAACTGGGAGTTGAAAATTACCATTGACGAGATTATTGTAAAAAAACCTGTGATCCGTAATGAATAGGCTAAAGAGATATGGTCAAGGGTTTCCTCCTCGGCACCACACTGACACGTTGGGGAACCTATTAAGTTCAATCTGAATAAATGTGAGGTTACCTGGCAATGCCCAATTCTCATTCTAGAGATATATGATATTGTTATTTTGGAGACTTTCCTTTTAGAGAACCAGGGAGTGCGGGGAATAGATCTTTGAATTATTTTAAGCTGATCACCCGTATGATTATTTGGATCCATTCATTGTGCAGTACAAATAGAATTCGTACGTTGTTTTACCATATTAAGTCTGTCATACATCGGGATATGGAATTGATGAAGGACAACTCCGGAAAGAGTGGCCTCCTTGGCCAGTTTATCAGCACATTCATTTCCATGTATTCCCTTATGTGCAGGAATCCAAACGAATGACACCTGTTTATTGTTGCTGTCCAAATTAAATAGACATCTTCTGTCTATTTAATTTCTTGTCTGATTATCTCATCGTCTAGCCAAACTTTTATATGAGCAAATAGGGATTCAAGAGGTACTTGCGAGTCAGACAATATAACAGCTTTATCGACGTTTCGAAGTACGCAGATGTCCAAGACTTCTTTAATTGCTCAACATTCTGCTGAGAAAACCTATGAAAATATTTGTCTCATCTAATATTAATTATCAAATCCAGTACACCATAATACACAACACATACATTTTAAAACACACCTTTTACTCTTAACGATTCACACGGAATTGATTTTACTTTGAAAGCGTAAAATATGCAGATGTTTTGGTTTATAATTTCCACTGATGGATTAGAGTAAAAACAAATATATTATATAATTGTCAGTTTACGCCATAGTTGCCATCCATTAGTTAGCAAACACAAAAGTTTTTTTTTTCGACATTTTATATTGTTTATTGCCAGTGATAAGACAAGTCAGGAGGACACGAAGACTTAAAATAAATTGTTCCGTCGTATCCCGTTAGCCAGTACTCCAGTGACAGTAATAGTGAATACCGAACGTAGAGCGCAATTTACGAGTATTATTCGAGTATTTTTCAAATTACTCGATTAACGAGTACTTATAGTACTCGAGTATCAAGTACTCGAGTACTCGAATTGGAGACTCTACTAGCTACGTGCACGTGTTGCTGAGAACATATTGGTTGGTCCCCGATCAAAAATGTCACTTGTAGAAAAACATCTGTACTCAAAAAATGTACTTGATTCGATGAAATGTTAATAATTTAGTTAATAATTTCTATTTTTTTATTTCTATAAATGATTTAAAGAACTAGGTCCGCCATTTTGCTCCAGCATCATCAACGTGACCTTTACGGTAACAGAGGTCGCTCGCCACCAGTCTGCCGACTGGCAGTACCCGCGAGCATACACGGTGACATCAATGGCGACACAAGGAACTGTTATATGACTTTTAGTCACACAAGTTGAATGGAAAAGCTTACTCCGTTGTGAAAATGCGGGTGAAACGGAGCACCCGAAAGCTAAGCTAAGCGATAAATTGGCTTACACATTTTACCTTGTAATATTTTCAAAAGAAAACAACGACGGGATAAGCAGTTTTCTCTATATTATTTTTTGGTGTAATACACGTTCATTCGTAAATATTTAAATGCTCACAATAAACCCTCTCTGGCCAGACGCAAAATTTCACTACCGTCTGTGGCTTATTTACAAAGTCGCGCAAGTCGCAATCGTGAGGGGTCCATATAATAGGTAGAGTATATAAGTATATAAATAAGAAGAAAAAGCGAAATGAAAAAAAGGAACTATTTAGAAATAATAAGGTTAAAAAAATATCTGACAGATCCGATTATGCTCGGCAGCCATCCGGCTGGGGAGCTCTAGATTTCAGTTCTGCTATTATAGATAGTTTAACTTTAACACGATTGAGATTTCTTCCGAAGATTCGACTCGCGATAAGACGTGACAGCGCGAATCGATTTGTGAATCACCAGTCCGTATGTTTTGTGTCCGGGTCAGAAAGACGCATCCGGTATATTCGTATTTAAAAAAATAAATAGATATGTGTACACTTTGTACATGTTATATGAAAATAGGACTGAGGCTCTAACTTCCGACCACCAGATCACTAGATGAGCATTTTAATTACTAGACCAACAAAATACTATTAGCGACTCAATTGAGAAATCATCGTGGACACGGGCCATTAAACACTGTCTCTACAGCTGTTCATACTTCACGTTGTGTTATGGTATTGTATTTTTGGGGGTCTCTTGTCTCAAAACGAGGGGCCTCCTAAAATGCCCAGTCGTCCAGATATAGTTATGATAGATACTTATAATCTTTCATTGATCACTGTCCATCCCATTTACAATTCCACCTAAAAAGATTGCACAACCAGATGCAATTGCAATCTGATGCTCCTCCACCTAAAAATAATTCGTGTGATGCACATTTTTGGCGTTCCAATAATAGCGCGCAATACAAAATTAAAGAAGAAATTAATTATCAACAATGGAAGATATTAAAACTGATGGAAAAATGCCAAATTTGATCAATAGAAAGGAAGTTATTTTTTTCCATGTCAATATTTACCCTCATTTTGCAAAAATGACAGATACGAATATTAAAGAGATGAAATAAAATGTCCTTTTATGTCCGTTATATTCACAAAGCTTTACAGTTATAGATTATCAACTTTTATGGTTTGTGAAAGAGTGAATTTTCTTGCATATTTTAATACGAAAATCACTTAGTTTTTATGAAAAATGTTATCGAAAAACTGAAAAAAAGGTAGAAGATGATTGTAAAAAATGATAGTAATCAAATTATTAAATAATATTCGCAATGAAACAGAAAAGGTCGATTTTAAAATTGATTAAAAAAACGGTTTTCTTTCCGAACGATCTGTTTTCTGATTTTTTTCTATGTAACGAGTATGTTTTACATTTAAAATAATTTTTAAAATGAAATACATGGGAATAAATGTCCACATTTACTTTTGTATTGCGCGCAGTTGTCTCGCACGTGATTGTCAGGGTGCTCAACTTTTATCAATACACTTTTATGTTCGGAAACCAAAATGTGCATTCTCTCTTTCAGTTTCTATCATCACAGAGATGAGGTCTTACCACCAGTTTTGTGTCTGTTCCGACAACTGTTTGATGATGTCTAATTTTATGTGTAGAGGTGGTAGAAGTATTTTCTACTATGATAAGACTACTGTGTTATTCTACTATGACAACACCACTATGTTATTATACTTTGATAAGTCTTTGGCATAAAGTATTATTCTACCCATGTTATGACAGATCCATGGTAGTCATTATTTTTGCTCCCAGTGTTGGTTTTTGCTCTGCTATTCCATTCAAATAGGAAACATGGGAGGTTAGTTTGACCTTCCTGCTGATCAAGAAGCATGCACAGCATTTTCAGATCTCCACGAGTTGTCTTAAATAAATAATCGGTGAAGAAATGTATTTTAATAGATATTAAGATAAAACTAACTAACTTACCATCACTGCAGAGAGGATAGAGTGCCACATTCTTCCGTCCTGATACACAATTCTCGCTTCATCAACATTTATACATCTTCTCATACAAGCTCGTCGATTATTGAGGCTTCTAACATAACCATCTTCCGCGGACCCCCTCTATTTTTGGTGCAATCACCTGTTGCGTCATATATCTTTTTTACCATTCATGACCGAACCACCTAAGTGATCGTTTCGTTATTTTATTGAGAGATTTTGACAGTGTAAACATATTGTAATGAACATAATAATTATTTAACATGTGATACTAATAATGAAAATCCACAAAAATATTAAGATACATAAGTATGTTCAGATGCAGAAAATTAATGAAAAGAAGAAAAAAAGAGGGAGAAGGGTGGGGAGGTTGCAACTATTGTTGCGGTAAAGGAAGAGCAACATGTGTTTTTATAGGTAGAGTGAATGTCCAAAATTGAGATTGTGGTGGTTCATAAGAAGAACTCTTTGAGCGTAGTAAGGCTAATGTTGAACAAGTCAATTTCTGTAAATTTCTCATTATGGTATTTGCATGACCGGTGAATGAATACATTTTGTATGTAAGATGTTCTACTTCTGGGAATGTGGAAGAGTACGGATTGACGGGTTGATCTAAATGGTACATGGAGAGATATTCATTCTAATTGGCTGGGACAGTCAATACGGCCTTGCAGTAGTTTGAAGAGAAGTATTTGGTCAGCAATTCTTAATGGTGTATTATTTTCACAAAGTGAACTGTTGTATGGTATTTATATAAAAAAAGTGATTTTTTATATAGATACTAAACAATAGTTCACTTTGTGAAAAAACATTAGGTACATGAAACGTAATTTTATATGCAATTTTTAAAATCAAAAAAAAAATAGCGTCGTAGACATGGTAATCTGAATGTCATGTAGATGATACTTATTTTTAAATAAAACTATTGTATTGGGCATCTATTGCCTTTAATAATAGCGGATGGATCGCAGCATTCACTGCATTGCATTTCTTATTTCTTTATCCCAGTTAAATTAAAAAGTCTGAGGATTTTGAAGAAATGTTTCAATTCATTGCATTCCTTGTTTTTTTTATCCCAGTTGTATCTTGAAATTAAAATTGTAAAAAATTATTATTATTCTTCCTCATTATTTGTTTATTGTCTAAAATAATTTTGTTTGATATGATTGCGTAATATTACGCTAATTTAAAATATCTAATCAAATTCAAGAATTTTCTTGAGTGTAAAAAATTATTTAAGTATAATATTCATATTAGGAAATAGTAACTGAGTTCCTTGGATTAGGTATTACGATTTAGTACTTTCTAAGTGAAAAGAAACAAACGACGATTTACAAGGTTTGTGAGCCACACGTTCGGAACGTGATCACAGCGTACATCTATTTTCAAAGATATTTATTTCTTTGAATTTTTATTTGTTTTTTATATATTTATTATTAACTGTTTTAAATTTTTAATACTAAACTAAATTTAAAAAAAAAAAAACGTATATGAATGAAAATATAGCTTTCGAAGTGTATAAGAGTTAAAAAAAGATCAGGGGAAAGAATAGTTTTCAGAAATTTTGATTTTCGTTGGCCAGCGCGATCTCTTGATTTCAAGAATCCAGATTAATGTTTGTGAGGATATTTAAATTTGCTAGTGTTTGTCAGCAATATTCCATCTCTTCGTGAAGGAAAAAACTCGTGAAGATATTCGAGCGACAAATCCAGGCAGTTATAGAGAGCATCGTTGAAATAGTTCGCATTTGTGAACATTAAAATGGGGGTCATTTACATAATATGTTCGTTATGTATAGGTTAAAAAATTCCATACTACGTAAAATATCACGTAAAAAATGTATAAAAACAACATTTATAATTTAGTTATTTAATTTTAAAACGGTATGGTGACTTTAAGTCCACCCTGTGTTTCCTGTAATGTTATTTTTAAAATAACGTAAGGATTTTATTCAATAAAGCAGGGATATTTTCCTCTAGAACATATTATACCCTCGGGCTTTAAAATAGTATCCATGGTAATCAGACAGAGATTTTATACACGAACGTGTTTTACAAACGTGCACACATTGTGTGTATGAATGATAAGAGATTAGATATTAAGATCAAAACAATATTGTATGAAATGTTGGCACTAGCACTGATAACGGTAAACCATATTCCACTTTTTTAGTAGAAAATATTGAATTTTGATGGAATAAAAATATTCGGCTAAATGATTTCGTGAAAACATCATATATTTGGTCCATTTATTTCTACTCAATAATTTACGGTTTTTAATATTTGCTTCATAATTATATTATTTTCTACAATGATTGATACAGGGGTTTGAAGTTCGATAAAATAACATATTAACCTTTACCATACCGTGATAGAAAATATTCGTAAGCACCCATGCAGTCAATTCGTGTTACCGTCAAGTATTTTACATTTTTAACGAGAATAAATATTTTTACGAACTTTGTAAATTCGTAACGTATAAATAATATGTATTCAAGTTCTATAAAATACGACATTCCTTCTTATTATTTTTCATACAGCAAATTCTATTTTTTCCAACGCAGCAATTTTACATGGGATTGAATTGAAAAATAATTACTTTTACATATTTGGTTATAAAATTAATCCTACAAATTACTAGTCTATTCCCGGCGTAAATGATTTTTTAAGGCAAGTTAAAATATTTATTTTGCGCGTATTTACGGAAATATACAGGTTCAATTGGGGCGGTAGACGTGTGTTACATACAGCATGGCTAGGGAAGGGTTAATGAATAGGAATCCAAATATTCCAACACTTAACTCTGGACTAGCAAATCCAGAAGCACTTTATAAATTGCAAGAAAGATACATTTATTTTTAAACATTACGTGGTTAAAATTAATATTCTACGCACTTCTGTAGAATTATTTAATGAACAATAATGCAGACAAACAGTACCGAGTGCTTTAACTAAAATTCAACTACAGCTTAAAATTCTATGATTATTAAGGACGTTCCCAAAAAAATCACTTTTCTTACAATCCTTTTGAAACTTTGAATTCACATACTTATGAGTGTCTTTTACACGTAGAAATTTTTTTCAATAGTCCTTGCGGTAGTAAATTTGTAAATATTGACTATTAAAATGAGCATATTTAATAAACGAACCATACCCCGATCGATGTTGTAGCGCACGTTTAATTGAATAGCAATAGTAATTTTCTTACGATTATTTTGGAAAGCTGAGAATCATTATTAGTTAAAAATTTAACAAATATCTTTCTGTAAAAATGACTAAAACAAGCTGTATTAGTTTTGTTATAAAACATGTTAAAAGTGAGCTACTTTTGATGGTTCTGACGTCTCCTTTTATAATTTGAATAGTGAGGGAGGACGACTTGGCAACGTGGCACTACGCGGAACGTTTGAAATACCGAAAAGCGCAGCAGTTTTTATTAAATGCGAGTAGTCCACAGATATTGGTTAACTGTATGTTATTGTGAATGAAAATTCAATTATTATAACAAATGAAATATTTATTACTATTCAATATTAATAAGCATAATGTAAACATTATAAATAATTATTGATTCTAAAATATAATATGTGATAGAATTTTCATAAAGAATTTTATTTTTACATCAAACAAACATAATATCCTAGCAATATATTTTTTTTAAGCACTAGTACTTTCTTATTACTTTTTTTTTGGTTTTTAACTTTTTATCTTTTGCGAATTTTGATTATTTAAGAAGTCTAAGACTGTCGTTATAATATATTTATTTTTAGTTATCCGCACTTTCTTATCATCAAATTTTTCGGTAAACAATTGCACAATAGTATTTTAACCGCCTTTGTAGTTTTTTTTTAAATGATCACATGAAATGTCATTTAAAGCTAGTTTTTTACACATAATGATAGATATAATATCCTTTAATTGTGCCAACATTCGTACACTGGCTTTAACTTTGTCTGACTTAGATAATTTTTGCAAATAATACTCGAATTTTTTGTAAGAGTTAAATAAATTACTTCGTAATTTTAATGTGTTAATCAAATTTTGTAGTTCTCATCTGGAATTTCACATTGAGCTGTTTTATGAAGGGTTTTTTAAATTTGTTGTTTTATAGCTTCAGATATACTTAAATAGATTTTTTAAACCATTTTGTAAACGCAAACTCATTATTAATAAACTATTCCCAATCTCTAATATCAAAGTAACTTCCAAAAAATTTTCAAAACATTGATAGCACACGTCTCCAGCGTAGGAATATTCAAAGTAAGAATATCATGTTGCCGGATCGGAGAAACGACGCAATGAGAATATTTTTGAACTTCTGCGCATGTGAGCGTGTACCTGAACTATTTTTTATTCTATTCATAATAGTTCATAGTAGTTTACATACGGGGAAATCTTCTTGAAGGTTGAGTACGACTGCTCTTTGGGAACGTCCTTAATATAAATCCGTACCGTCACTTATTTGCAGATTTCAAGGGCTCGAAATGTCAGACATCTTTGGTTTAAAATAATTCTATTAGCAATATTTGAATATGTCCAAGAACACACAATTACTGGATTTTTATCTACTAAAGCACTGTTATTAAACAAATATCAGGTATCTCATAGAGGCGAAGCTATTTTTTATTAAAATTAATGGAAAATATATGGAAGCTTTGTCTTTATGAGATATCTGATATTTACTTAAAAATAATTCTGTCTTATTAGTATCAGCATAATCTCCACAAAACATGAAACACTGTAGCTATCTGAATTATTACTGAGCAATTACATTATCCAAACGACGCCCCTGGACGACCACGACGTATTCTTAACTCCCAAGATACACAGTTATCTGTACCGACTCATTACCAACAATTATTATCGTATTTAGAAAATGGAAATCTAGGGATTCCTGAACGCAAACAAATAAAAATATTAACGTCTAGTGCTGGCCGTCAAGCTGGCCGGTGTGATTGTTATTGGGATTCTTGGGTAAGGTTAGATTGGGAATTCTGAGTGATTGTTACTGTGATTCTGTATGCGTTGCGTTCAAATATTGTGTATGCGTGCGATTAGATACACTAATTGACTTTTTACGATACATACATATGATACAGTACTTTTGAATGGTAGTGAGAATTTGTGACTATCAATTTTATATGAATGTGTCGTTATTACGTAAATGTTTATATAGGTAATACAAAAATGAGAAAATTATTTTTAAAAACGTGAGCGTATATAAATAAGTTATTTTTGTGTATATAGTATACATATATAATTTCCAAGAGAATGCTCCAACTGCAACGTTATAGAGGCAGACCGAAGAAGAAGTGGGCTGACTGTGAAGAAGAGGACCAGGCTGGGAAGTTCCGGGAACTGAAGAACAGTACCAGGGATATGAAGCGAAGGAGAGCAGTTATGAAAGAGTTAAATCGCACCTTGGGATGTAGCACCGCTGAAGAAGAACATTAATAAGGAGGAGAAGTTTAAATAATGTATGCCGCGGTTCCCGTGGTGACGCGAAGAGGAGGATTAGAGGAGGAATAGACAGAAAGATGAATAAACTGTGTGATAGTATGAATGAAATGAACCTAGATATATTGTGCATTAGTGAGAGCATGAAGAAAGGAAGAGGAGAAATGGAGCACAATAACACGATGGTGCTTTGGTCCGGGCATCAGAGGAGGACCGGGCGTATCAGGGTGTTGCAGCGTTGCTCTCGAAAAGAATGATAGAATGTATGCGAGAATATGAGCTTGTCAGTGCCAGGCTGAATGGAATTATAAGTGTATTTTTACTCGTAGGTTATGCTCCCGTAAACTCAGAAAGTAATGTAGTGAAAGATACATTTTGGACGAATGTAAGTGATGAAATGAATGTAAAACGGAATAATGAAAGAATAATTTTCGCAGGCGATTTGAATGGATGGGTGGGAACTCGGAGGGATGGTTTCGAGTCAGCCATTGGTGTTTACGGTCTCAAAAGTATGAATGTGAATGGAAAAAGTCTACTTGAGGTATGCTTGGAATGGAAACTTTTTGTCTCAAACACCTTTTTTGATTACAAAGGAATTCATCAGTACATACGGGAGAGAGGAAATGAAAGGTTGAGGATTAATTTTGTGGTGGTTGACTCTTAGACTGAGATCCGCTACTGTTGATAATCGAGTGTTTCGGGACACCGAGATGGAAACTGACCATTTCCTCGTCGTCTCAAGAATACTTTTATTCCAAGAATGGCGGTCCATGAAAAAAACAGTATCGGTGCCATCTAGAGTCAAAATTGAGAATCTGCAAAGGGATTATGTCAGAGAAAAATTTGAAAGGAAAGTGTTTGAAAAATTGAGTGAGCGAGTGATCTGAATATAGATAATGGGAATACATTAAGGTTATTTTATGAGAATTAGCGAAAGAAACCTGTGGCATAGCTACCCAAGGAAGGAAGAAAGGTGATGCATGGTAGGACGATGGAATAAAGGAACTTGTGAAAAAAAAGAAGAATGCATGGAGCTATCTGTTGACAGTGAAAAACCTGGTGTGAAAAAAAGGAAAGAGCGGTTGAAAAGAGAGGAAGGGGTGAAAATGACTGAGAATTTTCAGGATAATATAAAATTCTTCTGGAAGGCGGTCAAAAAATCCCGATGTAGTGCTGAAAGCAGTAGTATGAAAGCTATTTAGTCAGTAAATGGAGAAATATTAACGAATGACGATGAAATAAAAGATGCATGGATGGATGGAAATATTTCCAGGAAACGTATGAGAGTGTAGAGAATGCAAATGAGGAAGCACCTGAGAGGCTCTCTGGGGTACGTATGAATGAGGAAAATGATATAAACGCAATAAGTATGGAAGAAATAAAATGTACAATAAAACGTATGAAGAATGGTAAAGCTGTGGGGTATGATAACGTTACTGCAGAGTATATCAAGGCTGGTAGCCCATTAGTTATATTGGGGCTTCATACGCTCTTCAATCAGTATTTGGAAGAGAGCCACATCCCCATTAGATTGCTAGGGAGGGCTATCATTATGCCTGTTTACAAAGGCAAAGGGCCGAACATGGAATGTAATAACTACAGGGCTATTAGCTACTGAGCTCTGTTGGTAAACTGTATGGAAGAATTTTAATAGAAAGAGCAAGAACGGTGACGAAAGAAAAAAAAAAGTATGGAACGTGCAAGGGACCTCTGTGGGCGAAAGACGATGATGAAAACAAAAAGTTTTGACGAAACTTTTCTGTGCCTTCGTAGATCTACAGAAGGCGTATGATAGAGTTATAAGAGGAAGGTTATGGAATGTACTCTCTGATTACAGGGTGAATAGTAAACTTATACACACAATCGTATCCCTATATGAAGGAAGTTCTGGGTGTGTAAGAATTAATGGAATATTCACACCATGGTTTGACATTACAAAGGGTATCAAGTAGGGCTATATAATGTTTCCATGGCTGTTCAACTTGTATATGGATAAATGTGTGAAAGAACTGGAATATATGAATGTAGGAGCAAAAATGGGCGATTTGATTTTACGCCATTTATTGTACACCGATGATGCAATATTAATGGCGAATAATGAACAAGAACTACAAAGTCCAGTGAGTAGAATGTACGATGTATGGAAGGAAATGAATGTTAACAAATCGAAAGTGATGATATTCAAGGTGGAGGAAAGCAAGACACCGTGAAAAATACTAGTAGGTAATGAATGGTTGGAATAAGTAGATGAGTTTGTGTATTTGGGAAGTATGTTTGATAGAAACGTAAAGGCTAAGAATAATATCGGAAGGTGGGTGACTGCAGGAAATAAAGTGAACGGCGCTTTGAATGGAATTATATCATGTAATTTGTCAACCGAGGCAAGACTAGCGGTGCACAATGGAGTCCTGGTCTTAACACTAATATATGGAAGTGAGACCTGGAGCTGAAAAAAAAGGAACGAAAGTAGATTGAAAACAGTGGAAATGAGATCACTTAGGTGTATATGTGGCTCTATTTATGACAGAGTAAAGAATGAATAAATAAGGAAATAATGTAAAGCTGATGTTAGTATAGTGAGTAAGATTAAGAAAGGATCACTTAGGTGGTTTGGTCATATAGAACGGATGAATGAGGAGAGATAGTAAGAAAGATATATGACGCAAGTGTTGATCGCACCAGAAATAGAGGACGTCCGCGGAAGACTTGGCACGACCAGGTAAACCAAATAATGGAGGATGGTTCTGTTAATCGGCAAGCTTGTATGAGAAGATGTATGAATGTGGATGAGGTGAAAATTGTGTGTTAGAACAGAAGAGACTCTCTTCCTACCTCCGCGGGGAAACGGCGTGATGGTTAGTAAGTGAGTAAGTAAGTAAGAAATAAAGAAGAAAAAATAAAGTAATGTACAATAAGTAGGTTTATAATAAAAAAAATGATATTCCTATTAAATTTAGTTTTTATTAAAATCTATTTTCTATTAAAAATAATAAGTATCATTTGAAACCAAAAGTAAAAAAATATCATTTTAAGAGACAGATTTTTTACCATTACGTAGTACTTTGATTATAAAATAAAACAGATGGTGAAAAATTTTAAAATAATGTTTGCATTTAAAATTGTTTTTACTATTGAAAATCTGTTATTTCTTTGGTGTTTTCTTTTTGATGTAAAATAATACAATAAAAAAATAATGTTTATCAAAAAAAAAATGAATGGGAGTTTTCTGGAATAGGTGTATCTGCTTAAAATGTATTCAATATTTTTTGGTTTATTATTTTTAGTGCTGAAAATAGGATAATAGCCGAGAATTTTTGGGATGAGAGTTTGCTGAAACACGAATTTAAAATATTGTTAGAGCAGAAAAAAATATTTTTTATAAATTAAATAAAAATCCACGATAAACTGTACATAAAATTATCTAAAAAATATATGAATTATTATTAAATATATTCAGAAATCTGAAAAAGTGATTTATTAGAAACTTTAGTAACGTGTGCCTATTTAAATATATATGTACTGCCCGATACATGGTTATTAATTGTTATTTCCACAACCACTGCACTGCACTGGTTTCTAATTCTTGATGTTTTAATGAAGGCTTAACATACCCAGCCCGAACGGTATCCTTTACCCGATATAGGATCGGCGCACCTCCGTCTAATGAAACTCCTCCGTTCCCGAGGCTAACTGTAGCTCCCCTCTAGCCTCTGAATCTTGGACCTAAGCCCGGGGGTTTAAAACCGATTGCTTTGTAATTTAAGAAGGAGTCGTCGATGCGAGAAATCCCTTTTGGTAAGTTATCTCGAGTTTTGGTTACACGAATAGCCTGTCATGGCCGATTGAGAGATACATGATGTGTATTACAAAACCTCCCAATTTCCTAATGTGATACCATAATGAGATTGCTTAGAGTTTGAATATATAACTATGTAATGAATGTAAAGCTGGTGATATGCCTTATACTGATCGGATAGGGTATCAATTTTTACAAACTGACAACAAAGCAAGAAAGCGCGATCAATATTGAATATAGGTACGTATAATGTTAAAATCTATACTATATCATCTTCCCCGCCATATCATTATTAAGAGATCCATTATTAGAATGTAATTTCTTGTAGATTTTATAGGATTTATTATATAGATAACTATATTCTATTGTGATGCATTCCTGGATGGAAGGAACAGAGATAGTTATTAAGATGATTAAAAATAGATCATACATAACGAAGGCGGACAGAGGACGGCATCTACAGCTCGGACGCTGAAGTTCTAGGCGGTGCGTCTTTACGTGTTCGAGCGAGCTTAGGTGCACTGCCGACAGATGTATTGAATGTAGCTTCGTCAGCAAGGACCAGCACCATTCTCTCTCGTACTCGCGAACAGTTTAGCAGCTTGTGTGTGAACTCTCTCTTAATCAAATAGTATTGCTTGTCCATTATTAATTCGGTATTGTGATAAATAATCCAACTTTTATTATTTAAGAATAAACGACGAGGCAGAACCGAGGTTTGGTTTTCATTTCATTGAACATTTGAGATGCTGGTATTCCTTTAACTACCTTCTGAACACTGAAATTCTTTTAATATAATTAAAATGGTGAATCTATCCGAGCTAGAGCCAACCGCCGAGCAGACGGCAACTACACATGCATCAACTATAGTTCACCTATACCTAAAATATGTCTTTCTAAAAAAGTCTTCTATTATAATTTAATTTGATAAAGACACCAACAAGTAAAGCGAGTAGTTTTTAAAGATATTAATTTGATACCTACAACATTATAAAACCTTTAATTACTTAAAATATGGAAAAACTTACTATGGATATTATAATTGATCTGTGCAATATGAAAACGTTTTAATAATATTTACGTGTAAGTTGCACACATTAAACCGACTGTCATTTTCTCGTCAACGTTTTCTATCGAATGCAAAGGCAGTAAGTAAATTAATTTTTAAATAGTCACAGTTACGTACAGTCTTCAAGCAATTAGATAAAATCGTTCTTCAATACATACAATTAACATAAAGATGCTCGGAATAAAATTCACATTTAAATTATTCATATTAAATAAAACCTACCAACTTGCAGATTTCTATCGAAAACGCGGTTTGTGTGAGATTGTAGGCAATGATCGCGAGATGGTGCTTGCGGAGTGTTCCTTCGCTAGACGTAGTTTAAACGCATAATGATAGTTATAATTTCACCCATAAATGCGTGAGATAAGAGATATGTCGCGCGTTATTTGAAAATATTTAGTACCCCAGTACTTGAAGGTGTCAACTTTTTCAGTCTAGTACCGTGCGTTTGGATTATGCATTGCTGACCTTCATTATTGCCGATTGCCATATTTAATTATTTTAGCTGTACTAATACTTATGCCTGTCAGTGTGGTCTCTTCGCTAAAGTGATTTAGCCACTCCAGCAGACCCTCTTGTGTATTTGACAGTTTGACAACGTCATCTGAAATAAGAGACTGTCAATTTCGATATTGCCTACAAGAACTTTGTCACTAGTTTGACTAACCTGTTTATTACATCCGTGAAGATGGTGAACAGAATTGGGAATAACGTACACCCTTGACAGCAAACTGGTCTGCCGACACCAAAATAATAAAAACTAGTGACAAAGAAATGTTAAAAAAATGTTAAAGTCAAATATATTTCAGATGTGTCATTTCGCACAATCGTGACTGGCTCGATAAGATTTAGCTTTTTTATGAAACTTTGATTAATGGAGCAGTTTTAGTTCTGAAACTGATTGGTTTTGAATAATAAACTCAAGTGGCTGTGTACCAAGTTATTGTTTCAAATATTAAATTTACATCTCATACATAATATTCTTAATACATAATATGTAATACACATACATGAATTATACTCCTACCTACATGTTGTAATTAATTTCGCGCGTATATTGTACACCTTATAAAAATATAAGTTGATGAAAGTTAGTCACAAATTCTTCCACTCTTTAGAATGTCTGAACTATGTTTTCTCTACACGTTTTATATAGAGAATAAATAGCAATACGTTGCTGAATAAAATGAAATACGAACACGGATTTTACAGAAAGCGAGCAAGGAGATTCGCAAACATTAATTAATTTGCATATTAAATCGTAAAATAATAACTCGTTCAATTTAATTAAATATTTTAAATTAATTTCATTTAATATTAAGTATACTATTAAATAAGTTCATTAAAAATTATAATATTTCCTTTTCCGAAATTAATATTTTGTTATATCATAAGTACAAACAATAAACAATTTGTTAAATATGAATTGAATCAAAATCAATTTTATCAAAAAATATTGTTGCTGCGCTACCGGGATTCGAACCTGGATCTCTTTCCAAACCGGGGAAGGTGCATTATCCAACTATGCTACAGCGACAATATTTTTAGCCACAAATTTTCGAACCTTTATGTTACCTTTTTGATATTAATACATTTAATTGTTCCATTATTACATTTAATTCATATTTAAAATATCACAGACCTATGTTCTGAATAATTACAACTTAACAATAAGAATGTGTTCTCCTAAAACAATTTGTTGTTTGTTTTATTTTATTCTTAAGTAAAAATAAATCTTTTTTAATTCAAATTTTATATTATTATACGTACAACCGTTCAACTATTTTTTGTATTTAACTTTACCTCACCTTAACGAGAAATTTTACGCTTGTAACATGTTGGCGAAATGATAATAATTGTAAACAGATTCATTGACTAAATTACTTGATTTTTAAAATTATTTCTTTCTCACTCAAACTCAAACAACAGTTTAACAATTTATTTTAATGAACGAGCTAAATATTATTGACCACTAATTATTTTTTTGACAATCCTGCCTTCTATCAATTTTTTTAAATGGATTTTTTAAAATATAGATCACGTCATACGAAAGCAATCCATCGAGGATTCCAAATATAAATTTGGATAATAACGTGTTCCTCGCCAGCGGACTACTCAACCGAGAGACCGTTTTCAACCCGAAAGATAATTTAAAATGTACATACTATGAATACCATTAATTTACGAAGTGTTTATATAGCCCGGTTAACGAGATTCTCTGAAATATGAAAAGCAAAATGCGCTTTATACGAATATAATCTGTGAAAAAGAAAATATAAAAATCTCAAAGCTTTATTCTTCCAGATTACATTAACGATTTTTATATTTAGATATACTAGCGGAATGCAAACGGTTTTCGCCGATTACTGTTGTTAGACTAATCGAAAAGTTATGCTGTGGTCATATGGTTGCTATGCAGTTTGAAAATAAAATATGGGAACAACATTTAGAAATTTTCTTGACATTTTTGGTTTAGGGATTTTAAAATTGTTTTGTAATTTTAATGATGTACTTGTTTCAAGTTTAACAGTATTATTTTCTTTGAGTAATTGAGATTTTTTTGTAGATGTTTTCCATTTTAGGAACTGGGAATTTTGCAAAAAGGGCTTGTGTTGAAAAGGTTGATGTTTTTTTTTTAATATTACTTTGATAATTATTTTTTGTATTGTTTTTATCGAGTTCATTATGTTATTGTATGCTCCTCCCCACCCAATTATTCCATACTGGAGTAGTTAGTGAACAATAGCAAAATATACCTTTTTATGTTATTTATACTTAAAATGTTTCTTAATCTTATGAATATATAAATACATTTTCTTATTCTCTTCACCGATTCGCTAATGTGGCTGTGCTATTTTAGATGTTGATCAATAATTACACCGAGATAATTGATTTCTTTTTTAGGGTTTAAAATTATACACGAGTCGTTACTGGTAATTTTGTTGCAGTTGTTGTTGTTACGGATTGTAATTTTATATATATTGTATTCTATAACCTTCGTATAAGATTTCATGAAAAATGTGTGATAAATGTTGTGATAAATTTTAAAAATAATACTAAAAAGTTATCTCACATAATTATGTTTAATAAATTTTAAACTGTCGAATACTGTGTGAATTACATGCGATGAATCACATTGCTCGTGCTCATTTTGTTTTGTTTTCATCAGATGTTTGTATTAATCCAACTATTAACTTCTTAATCCGAAAGTTTAGTTTGGTGAATATTTACAGAAAATTGTAACAGTTGGTGACAGAATGTGGCAGCCATATTCAAATTCTAAATTAGATAGTTAATGCTAGAGTCATGATAACGACTGTTGATGCCGTTGTCTGCGTATGTAGTAATGGCGTTCATATATTAAAAAATCGATTAAAAAAGTTTCAATTTATATTTTTCATATCTTGCACACCTAGATCAAAACTAAAACAACTCTAAAAGTAATGTAAAGTAATTTAGTGGACAAAAAAATAATAACATCTTTCTCCATTTTTTGTTAGTAAACTCATGAAACTAAATAACATTTTAGGTTAAAAATATATTCAAAAATAAAACTTTATATGATAAGTCAAAAATTCTTATTTTTTTGAGTTGTCTTAGTTTTGTTCTAGGTGTACGATATCATAATTTTTAGATCGTAATAATAAAACGGGTGCCCATTTTTGTAAGATGATAGATTTTTATGTAAGAAAATAATTGCACGCTAATAATATATCTATGAGTATGTGGGCGACATTGCTCATATGTATATACATACATTCAGAAATAACTATTGTATAGCTGGGGGGACACATGTAGTTATTTTGGTACTCATTGTAACCGAGGACAGTTAAGTAATGTAAATTTGAAACTCCAGAATAAAGCAACCTTAACTGAACTGAGTTCTAGCGATCACTCGGCCCCGTTATCGGGCAGCGCGCCCTTTGCCCGGAGCCAGCGGCGCGTCGATCTCGACTGTTTCAAATTAAAAAGTTTCCGACTGAAGCGGCAACGGGAACCAGAAACAATCCCGATTGTTTGCGACCGCGAAGTGGCGGGCTGATAATTAATTGCGCTAATTGAGGAAATTGCGGGTTGGACGCCCGAACGGCTGTAATTTTTAATTTGATTTGAAAATCACAAAAGTACGACGGAGGGGAAAGTTAACGGGAGAGCTTTCTAAAAATTCACAAATTGTATAATTTAAAACCAACGTTCCTTTTGGAAATGTAATTAATTGCTAATGGTTTTTTTTTTTTTAAATGGGTTGAGAAATTTTTTTTATTGTGTTGGCAAATGTTTATACCGACCGTTAACGTGCTACTGACACACACGTATGCGTTCGTATTACGCGATTCTACTACGCGGCCAGCACATACGAGTACTCGTTTGATTCAGTGCCAAAGTTTCTTCTAAGGTATTAATAATATACATACATATAAACACACATTTAATAATATGCATAGTTTTAATAGAGCTGAATTGTTCTTATTTTATTATATTTTTGAAATCCACTTAAATGCAAAACTATTGTTACACATGTTGGATTTTGTACACAATATTTATTTTAAATGTTTCGTTAATTGTATGACGCATTTTTAAAACTAAGAACAAAAAAATGTTTTTTTCAGTAATGTTCCGACAACAATTAACATAATAGAAAAAAAAAATCAAGATCTATAGTATATCGCAAAACTGTGCGGTTATCGCGTCTATAAAAGTAAATTATTTTGTTTTTGTATTTCAGTTGATTTTTTAGATGTATTAAGGTGATGTTACTATTGACGAGTTATTTCTAGTTTCACCAGAGAAGGAGCTAGAACATGAAAGTACATAAGTATATATTTGACGTACATTACTAATACAATAATATACTAATATTTACTATGTACACTCAAGTTTAGGTCGTGAAGTTTCTCAATATTTATAGACAAAAAATATTAACTTCATCTTAGAGTGGAGTCGCGAAATCAGTGGCGTGTCACATTTAATCGTATTTAAATATATATTTTAAAAACACAATGAATAATAACCGAATATTAAATAATTGTTGTACGGAGCCAGTTTCAGGTTGAGGATTATGGAATGTGCAGAAATTCTTGAGGATTCAATCGCGGGAACTTATCGTTAACGAAAAACTTGTCAATACAAATTAAATGAATTAACTTGAAAAATATACAGAAAAAAATCTATCCAGAATTGGTAGTAACTAAAATATTTTTTCTGTGTATCTTTCAAGATGATTAATTTAATTTGTATTAAAAGTACTGCCAAATACAACTTTACAACAAATATGTGTTCTCCGTGGAACAAAAAAAAACTTTTTCGTTGTCCATGATGATAGAAGTATAATGTCATTTTTACGTACACGTGTACTGATAAATAATTTAACGATCTGGTTTATTACTCTTACAAGTGAATGTTCACCGAGTCTTCCTTGAGTCACTCACTTATCGTGTTATTTGGTTGCATAAATTACGTAACGAAATGTTTTTATAAATTTTAATTAAATTCCATTTCGTTTCTGATTATTAAATGTTGAAAAAAACAAAAGTTTTCATTAGTTATGCAAGTTTACTTGAGACTTGAGCTTGGTCAGTCATGATTTTGTTGGCACGCCCCCCGATCCACAACAAAAGACAGATAATAACAAGAACTCTAGTTGTCATCATATTTCAGAATTAAAATTTTGACTTGCCTGTGTTGTATTTCTTTTGCTTCAGTTAATATTCGCCTCTGTTGTATTTCTTCATTAATTAAGACATTTTGTTTTTAATATTCTTCACTTTATTTGCATTTATATTCTGCGGTTTTCGTGAAATACGACAAAATAAAACAGAATATATTTTTTCGAATTCTAAAACGTACTGTTTTGACTGCATTTTCGTATTTAATTTCCCCGAATTAACCATTCCGAGGCGTTATTTAGTTTTGATGGCGCTGCCTCTCAGGCCTCGACCTCGGACTCCAGATCGCCATTTGTTCATCCTGATTCTTGTTAACAAAGTGTGTCTTCCAAAGTACACGCGTACAACTGCGAGAGTAACAGTTTTGTTTTTTCTACTTGGTGGTTGGATTTTATGTGAAGCAATCGCGGTTCTTGATACGGGCCGTTATGACCGTCGGGCTTTCCCTAAATTATATTCGTAAGCTCTTGGCCCGACCGAGTCAAATGTTAACGGTAAGGGGTGGTAGGTTTAATTAATTGTGTCGATGTTAAGCTGCCGCTTGCATGTGCCATTTGACTTCTCGCTTCCCGGGCGGCCTATATTATACGACCTAACCTTACATTAACTAACCGAACCTGGCCGTATTCATCTCATTGCAATATAGGTTTAACCCTAGCGGTAATCCGGAAATGCTTCAAATAAATTGAATTGATAATCGTATTGTTGAAAAACTAATTATTTTTTCTGATTGTTCCTTACCGTTAAGCATGGATGTGTAGCGGTATCTCATGCCCCTGGCGAATGGTCCAGATAGAGATGGTTTTACTAACGAATCGGAACTGCACGATACATTTGATCACATGTTCCTTTCAAACGATGAGTTATAAAATTGACGCTTGAAATTTGTGCACGTTTGTGTATTTTACTAGAAACTAATAATACATTTTAACGATGTAATTTTGATTTGAGATAATTTAATTTCTTAAAGTATATTATAAATATTACATCAAGCAACTACAACCTGTTCCATCATCAGAGAAAATTACAAACAAATATGTACACGTCTATACTTTGTTTAAAAATGTACATCTTTTTATGGTCAAGTATTACCTACTCTATTTTTTTTTTACTAGTTTATCATTTAAAAAATATATATTATTTGTATCCTCGTATTATTATTATTGAATCCTCTAATTTATTATCAGAAACATTCTAATAACCTTCTAATTATTATTTTATAATTATTATACAAAATTTAATCTCCATCTCACCTTCCTTCCTCTTCTCCATTCCATTCCCTCTGGAAAAAATATGTTATTTCGTTTCCTTCTCTTAATTTTATTTTATTTCACTCCTTCACTTTGTCTTCTACACTGCTAAATATTAATCTTTATTACCATACCCATACTGTATCATGTAAGTGTATTTAATTAATGAGAGAAAACATGTTTTCCAAAATACATATGTATTGCGACTAAAAGTGTAAATCTTTAATAAGCGTAGACTAAACATAGATATAATATATTTTAACAAAAAAATTTAGGTTCAAAAGTTTTGCTGAAAAACAACCATCTAGTAATTGAACTAGACATGCGTTTCGTACAATATTTCACCATGTATATTAATTAAATAATTTGATCAAATTATATTTTTTTCCATTATTCGCCGTTTAATAAAATTTCCTCCAAATATATCTAGTTCAATTTATAAACTGCCTTAAAAGTTATACCTATAAAATGGTACGGAATCGTTTCTGAAAATTGGGGTCCTGGCCCCCGGCGGTAAAGCTCTTTATTTACTGGCGAGCTGGTCAATTTGTTAAGATATCCCGACTTTATCATGCTTGAATAAATTTTCCTAAATGTATTTCTTTTCGGTGTGGTAGTATTATCCGACTATTAGGATAATGTCAGAAACACGTGCTTCTTATAAAGGAAATCTATCACACATCCATCATGAAGGATTTCAATTGATTTAAAACTGGTTGTTGACATTTCTGTATTTTTACATTTTTTTTTCGCATCGGCTTATACATATATTTAAAGAAATATTTTTTGATTTTATTTTAAACAAGTTATTAAATGTGAAGTTTTTAAATAAAATTAATGGATTTAGTGTAATAATATTAGCGTTAGTTAGTTCAGAAACTTTAATTGTGGATAGTTTTTCTAGGCTGTATAGGTTTATACGAATATTTGAAATTATTATTTTTTTAATTCATGTTCATAATATTGAAAAATATTTCTAGTTTAAAAATAAATATTTTTTTAGTGAAATTATTATTTTATTTAATCACTCATTAATTTTAAGATATTTATTAAACATATGTATTTAAAATATATATATATATAAATAATTTATAAATTTATTTAAAAACAATTTATTTTTAATAAATTGTTTAAGAATTAATTTTTGATATTATGTTATTAAAATGTTTTTTGTTTATCCCGCGTATATGAAAATAAATATACAAAGAAAAGTACATTCACTGTAAAATAATGTATGTAGAAAATTATTTACATGAATTCCAGAATGTATTTACATATTGATATAATTCTTAATCGACTCATTCCTTTGTTATCAATTACTTTGAGAAATTTTGCGTATTTTGATCAAATATTTAGTGATTAATATATGTAGTGTAAAATTCAAAATATATAATACATATGTGTAAATCATTTGTTTAACCGGTGATATATTATTTTTTGGTGATTTTTCACAATATACACCTTATATTTTTTAATATAATTTATGAACTCTTTAGAATTATATAAATAGTAAAAGTGAATTGTTATTCCAAACTTACAATACAGCTATTATTTTCGAGCTTTAATAAACCTTTAATAAGGTTTACGCCTACACCCCCCAGTCGTTGTGTTGATAAGCTTTTCTCCTTTCAGTGGTGGTACATTAGAAGATTGTTTTTCAGCGATATTCGCCTATCATGCACTGACCTGGGCTCGTAAAAACATAAAGAAAGGGTACAATATATAATTAAGACATGGAGGTGCATTCGTTACGAGTCTTTATCGAATAGTGAAAGTTATTGACCTCATTCAATTACAGATTACAGGTATTCTCGAAATTTTTATCCATGAATAGCTATAATATATTAGATTATTTCACATCCATCTGAACCAATCTGCATTGAATTATTTTTTTTATAAACTGTGATAAAGCAATATGAAAGCCATTCAATATTTAGTATTTTTATTTGTATTCTGAAATTTACTATTTTCTTTGCAAAACGTAACGCGAAATTCAAAAAACATATATTAATGAGTTTCAACTGAGGTTTCTCTATTTCCGGACTTTTTTTTATTCTCGGGACTCGATTCACAGCTCTGGATCATTCCTGGGATCCCGTGACTCGTGATATGTTAATAATTTTTTTTAAATTAAGATTTTATGTTTGTTTTTTATAAACATTGTTAATTTTATATCAATTAAATTGTTATTATAATAACAAAAAAAATACCATTTCTAAATAAAAATACAGATATAATAAATTCTTAATATTAAAAAACATTAAAAAATATAAAATTAAAATGAAATGTATTGTATGTTGTATTAACAAAAATAAAATATTTAAATTAAATACACACATTAAAACAATTTCATTTAAAATAGCATTTTAAAAATACCAAAATGTTCGAATTTACATCTGATGGCCTACTTCTTGATTTTGTATTACCTCCTTTGCACGAAATTTTCACCGGACATAGTTGACATTGTGCCATTTCTTTATTCTTACATTTTATGATACGATAAGATAAGATAAGATACGATGGTACGACAAATAATAATATTTATTACCGAATGACTTTGAAATCGTTACAAGCCAGGGCATAATTCAGTAAAAAAATTAAATTTTTCTTTCAGCGATAGCATTCACTCATGTATGTACTCGTATTTTTATTGCTCTTCACCGACAGTCGTCAGTGCTAGCAAATTTGTTTTCTGGAACCCATTCGAAAAGTTTGCTTTTTTTGTTTTGACCTGAACATTTTTTTAACTGGGTTCGTAAGACAAAAAATTAGGGCGAAATAATTTTATTTACACTCTTCCAACGTTATTACGAATCCAGAGACTCGACATAAGCATTACCGGGACTCGATGCATCGAAAACCCCGTGTATTCCCGGGAATATATTGTTGGGTCGACCCGGGTCAGAAACCCTAGTTCCAACGTATGCAATCATTCGGTGAAGATTGGTGTTCCACGTGCGATATCGACGTGAGTTTTTTTAACACGCTAGTTTTACATTGATGCATATAAAGTCGTGCCAACAATTAGAATAGAAGCGACAATATTCCCGAATATGAGCCTAGCAGGGGCATCTCTGAAGTTCTGGATAATATTAAGATCGATAGATGTATTTTTTACGATATTGATGTGACTTTTGAGATTTATTTTGATGTGATCATCTACCATATAAGAGTATTTACTTAAAATTTCGATACTCTAGCGACTTATCATGCGTTTGTAAATAAATTTCGATGTTTATATTTTTCAAATTTTCAGGTATATTGTATGCCTTATTTTACAGACATTGTTAGTGTTTTATGTAAATAATTTTTTCAAGCATATTTTATGCGATACATGTTTTTTTTGTTTGCCTAAACATCATTATTATTTATTCTGTCCACGGTCAACATTTCTTTGTTTAAAGTGTAATAGTTTTAGATTTTTGTGAACAAATTTACAGAAAGATAATTGAAATGGTACAACTGTTTTATTCGTCTGATAAACAACTGCTCTCTAAAAATAGGCAAAACATTTAACTTACAGAGAGTACTAGCTCAGATACTAGAAAATCACAATTAGCCAAGACCGTTACTATTTGGAGGAAGATCTAACAAGGATAATCCTGAGAGGTTTACAAAGCGCCATATTCCACATTCCCGAAGTGCCGTAGAAAGCAGAACCTTCGTGTCGAATCGACCAAAATCAAGGATGTATCTATGCGATGTGGCGTTCTGTTGACCCTAGTTTTGAAGGAAGGTTTTGTTCACATAAAAAACCTTAGTTCACGTACGTACTCAGAATCACTTACATATAAAATATCTTATTAAATCAGATTTTTTTTGTCAATACGGTGAGTGAATTTTGAGTGATTTATTTATTATTGATGGTTATCTTCTTAGATAAAATATTGAATTTCGCAGAAAAAAGATCTATAATTTACTAACATAATGTTGGCCTGAAATAATAATTTTCAGTACAGTTAGTTAACATATAATACAACTTTAAGTACCGATATAAAAATACTCTTTTCTCAAATGTAAGCTAAAGATATTTAAGAAATTTTTTTTGAGAAAATTCTCATTGATATTCAGGGGATTATTCTTACAAATTTGTGAAGGTTCTGTTTTTTTATCAATCCATTATTTATATATATATATATATATATACATAGGTCGATATTATATTTCAACTGTTTGCTAATTCGCACTGGACTAAGCGGATTTAATGGAGATTCCGAATATTCCGATGATGCTGAATGCTGCATTCGAAGATAATCATTATATAGTGTGCAATATTTAACCGGGCTAACACCCGAAGTGCCAGACTTAGTAATTCGAGAGCGGAAGGCATGATCGCTATTATCGAATACTAGCCGTAGTCTGCGTGGTGCATTTCCAGGACCGGCGTTCTGGGCATGCATGTGGTATAAGGATGCCATAATGGCATGGTGGATACAAGGCATGTATAAGGATCAAATTTACCAAACAATGTTTGTAATTCTTCTAAACTTGTGTACGTCAAGTGTGGCGTGGAAAATATTTGTATATAAAAACAAAGATAATAAATAAAAAATATAAAATATTTTTCCACTGTCAAAATGTTAATTCGAGGATATTCAATTTTTAATGAAAATAATGTGCAGTTGCAATTTTAGAAAGTAGTTCTGTCATATTTTTTAATAAAAATTAAATTAATCAAATAAAAAGATCTATAAAAAAAATCTATTTATCGAAAACATATTTTGGTTGCTACCGGGATACGAACCTGGAATATTTCCTATCTAGGGAAATGCGTTAACATTTTGCCGTATCAACTAAGTATGTTTACGACAAATTGATTTAATTCTGACGTCTCCTAACGTGTATTACTCAAAGATATAATATTTGGGATTCATTGCAATATAAAGTTGATTACAAAAGCAATTTAAAAAAAAATGGAATTAAAAATGCATCAATTATAAAAAAGACTATGTAATATAAACAATTGTCTAAAACGTAATCGGTTGATATTGCGAAATGTTAAAGCGATTCTCCGGTTAGGAAAAGTTCTGGGTAAAAATATTTTTTCGATAAATATTTTTTTTCTGTACTTATTGTATCTTTCTAATTGATGTATTTAATTTGTATTAAATATATTAAAGGATGATTTGAAGCTCTGATGATAGTCAATTAAATGCGATCGTAAATTTGGTGTCATTTAGAAAGGCTGAAAAATTAAAAAATGAGATATTATTGTTATGCAGCTCTAAAATGAAAAAACACTTGCGGATAAATATAAAGATACCATTTAACCATTTATTTTTTCTGACGTCAGATACGATTTCAATTATTTGGGTTATTTAAGTAAATGTTCAGAATTAAAAATAATAATAATTGAAAAAAAAAACAGTTCAGATACTATACCCGGAAGCAGGGCCGGCTCTGGCGATTGCATTACTGTTAAGCTGGCGGAACATATTTCATAATGTGGATGATGAGTCAAAATTATTACTAAGCCCGTGATATATTTTCAATATGGTCTTAATTTATGGAGTTTGGTTCTGAACATTTTGTTACTTTTAACGTTTGTTTTAATATAAATCAATAGTGGTGATGGGTTTAAGCATATATTAATTAAAATGAAATACAATCATAAAATAATTTAATGTTTTTTATCTTTAAAAAGTTTGTTTTAAGGATTAACAATGTTCTGCTTCAATTTGCATCTACAATTTATTAACAATAATACAATATTTTAAGTATATCCAAATCTTTGTAGGAACTAATTACTGGGTTTTATCCCCTGGGGGATTGTCATCAAGATTAAGATGTCTCACAGACGCGAAGATATTATTTTTATATAAGAAGTATGGAAGTCTTTGGACATTACAGAGCTTACGACCTGTCATCAACTTCAGCGACATCTATACTATTATATGAGAAAGAATTTCAAATTTAAAAAAAAAATGTCAATAGATGGCGACAGCATAATTGGTAATAAATAAGTGAAATGTTCCATTTTGATTTAATATATACAACTTCCAAAAATTTGATATTTGTGGTAGCGTGGGTAAATAGGTGAACGTTACATTATGTAAAGTGATCACTTAAGCCAGCCGGTGACAGGTCGTAAGCCCTGTAATGCCCAAAGACTTCCATACTTCTCATATAAAAATAATATCTTCGTCTCTGTGAGACATCTTAATCTTGATATACAATAATTATTTTCGTTTTTATATGATTCCTCAAAATTGATAGTAGTACTCGTATGTAGTATCGTAGTAGTACTAGTACATGCAAATTCTATTATGTTTATGTATAGATTTTCAATGGCTAATACTAATTGCTAACTATATACATTAAGCACCAAATTATTGTTTGTTGCTTAGTGGTTAGCTGTACTGTTAAAATGGAGAACTTGCCACATATATTGTGAATACATTTACCCGGTATCTGGTAAATGTTTCTTATTACGTATTACCTATCTATTTTAACTTCTAACAATAAAATATGTGACAAACTCTTTCGCGGGCCCCTGTCTCCCTGGTCTCTTATACGTGCAAGGCCACCAGTTCGCTTCGGGACATAATCCTACCTCTGTTTCAGCGTCAGTCATAGACGCTACTGTCGGATAATCCAGATTGGTGATGGATAAACCGTTATTCAAATCATAATATAATCGCATCACATAACAATTTACCATCATCAGTTCAGGTCCATCTCTCATCATAAGCCTTGCTGCATGACCAGCAGTTTCCTATTTCTGACGGACGATGTCGACGAATTCAAAGTTTTTTTTTTTGCTTTTTTCATTGGTCGTTCTTTCTGACTCTCTGTGAGACGTCTTTCTTAGTAATATTATATCATTAATAATGTCAAACACTAATTAAATGTATTAATTAGAAAGATAAACATATAAAATCAATTTTATCGAAAAATATTGTTGTCGTATCAATGTGTCCAAAATTTAATAAAAATGAATTGTTAATTCTGGCGTCTGCTATCGGTTTACTTAAAGGTTTTGAGATTCTGTAAAAACAAAGTAGATGACTTTCAAATAATGGAAAGATAGATGTAAAAGTGTAACATATGGGTTCGAAAATTTGTAGTCAAAAGTACTGTCTGCTGTAGCATAGTTCTCCGGATTGGAAAGAGGTTCAAATCCCGGTAGCAACAATAATATTTTTCGATAAAATTGATTTTATATGTATATCTTTCTAATTAATACATTTCATTAGTATTTTAAATATCACAGACCTATATTCTGAATAATTACAACTTCACAATAAGAATGTGTTCTAAATAATTAATAATGTGGTTTGAAATATGTATGTTTGAATTAAAATATAATCGAGAGTTAAATCCTAGTCTCGGCGGCCGAGCTATTTAGTTTTAGTTTTCATAGCGCTCTGATTTTGGTTTTAAAAATAAGTTCTTTTTTTTGATCGATGACGATAAATAATAGAAATTAAATTGATTAAAAAAACTAACAAATAGTATATTTTTAAGATAGTTATGACTAATAACGTGTTGTAATTATTTTTCAGCTCTGTTCATAAAATACGTATTACAGAGTTACATCAATTTTTAATCAGGAGAGTTTCCTTGTTTTAATAGTGGGGGAAATAGTTATAAAATATAAACTACATGAGAATAGTTCAATATGTGAGCCAATGATTATATAAGATGTTAATTATTCATTTGGGTATTCAGAGAAGAAGAAAGGCTATAGCGGAGAAGCAGGACAATACGCAATAGTGTATTTACAGGGACAAAATTTGTCTTGAAAATCGCGTAAAGGACTATACACGATTGAGTGCAGAGCGAGCTGTCGCCATTCGTTGCCAAGAATGATGAATACGTTGAGTAGAATAACCAACTGATACATACCGACCATTACCGCTAAGTCTCCAAGATGAGATATTATTATCTCATCCGTGTACACGCACCACATGGGGTGAGAGAGAGACAGAACACTGTGAACTCGGGAAATATAATTTCAAACGTACAAAATAAACCAAATTTCTTCTTTTGAGTTTTTCAAATTATATTTCAATAAGCTTTTATAGTCACAATTATAAAAATTAATTAAAGTTGACGTGGAAAACACGGTTTTAAACGGTTTTTAAAAAGTGATTTACAAACACCTTATTATAAAAAAATGACTCAAATTATTCCAGTAATGAAAGTTTTCCTGGTTACACCGAGAAAAAAAAATATCTTAACGATCAGAGATTTTAATTTTAATATGAAACTCTGAATTCTTAAAATAAGGGTAAAATAATATTTATAAAAATATTGGAAAATCTCAGCTAAACTTCTTAGAAAAAAGGGAGATCAAGACTTACAAACGTATTTTAAAAAGTCTTTTTTTTAATAGGTATTCATTGTAATTGTTTGTCAAATACAGAGAAGTTTGTCAAAGTCCTTTGGCGCATGCTTTGAAGCCATTCTATTATTCAATTTACAAAAAGAAAATAAAATGAATAAAGGATTTGTATTGCTTGGCTTCATTTATCATGTGAGTAAATCGTAACAAATTTCTGTAAGATCACTTGCGTATAAAAATTTATAGATCGTTATAAGAATTTGGACTATGTTACTTTAATTATGATGTTTCAATATAGTTAGTTAGAGCAATGGACGTAAAATTAGTGATTGGAATTTCTTCATGACATTTGGAGATCTAACCTAGATAATCTCACCACTCACACATCAGTAAATTTTTCTGATTTATCTGTCACACGCCTACAGTTTCCAAATATTCGTTTCTTTAAACTATTCGAATATCGAATAGTAAAATATAAAATATTTGAATATTCGAATGCAGATAAAATATTTGAATCTAAAAAAGCAGTTTGATTAATTAATTTAGGAACATATATATTTCTATATTATTAATCCTTCCAAAATCATGCAGTAACACAGGTCTATCGCCCCCATTAAAAGAGTAATATTTCGGTTAATATACGCAATATAAAATTCATATTTTAGTTAATTATAAGGAAAATGTTTATGCTTAGAACTGACTAAAACCAGTTATGTAAAGCGAATCTTTCAAAAATAATTATTTTTCAATTCAGTCAGTTTTAAAATTAACACGCTGGAAAAAATACCATTTGATGGTACATTAATTTCACAAAATAATACTAACAAACATACGAATACATGATCTCTCTTTCTTACTAATTTAATGAAGAGAGATAAGAAAAAAGGTAGTACTGTATAGGACTTGAATGCTCTGAATTATATTAAGACATTGATCCCATTTTTGTAATTAATGTTCAATATTTAGAGTAAGCTTATGGGATTGATAATTTTAAAACCATTTAAACTAATGAAAGCTTTTTTCACGACGACACGAGTTAACAGCATGGCTGCATATGGGTATTTTATATCACTGTATGGTAAAGGTTAAAAAACAACCAAAATGAGTATCATTTTTATTTTTAAAAATAAACCCATACATCAGATCGATTATTAAAACAGAACACGTCCATATAAAACAATTATCACCGGTTGCGGTTCAGTCAAAAAATATAATACTTACATGTGTATAATTAAAAATCTTTCGTATAAAGACGAACCCGCCAAGTCTTCCTTCATTAAAACCTCGTATATAATAGACAATTTACGTTTCGCAACAGAAAAATGTGCACTGATTTCTCCGAAACATCGAGACGGAAATGTCGCCATGAAATGCGTTTACAAAATATAGTCTGGATTATGACTTAATGGACTATCATAAATGTTTCGAGGGATAACCTGAACTGCCTGTTATTGAAATACGTTTCGAGTAAAACATTTTCATATATAAAAATTTAAATTTTTAGTATATTTCACTGCATGTATGAACGAATATTTTACGAAATTTAAAATATTAGAATTGGAGTCCTTACTCCACACAAAGATCAAATATTAATCCACAAAAAACTCTTTCATAACGTGCACTATTTTACTCCATCAGGTCCGAATTAAAAAATATATATTTTACTACAATTATATAACAAGATGGATAGAATTAATTAATTAACTGATTGTGTTTATGCTAAAATAATTATTTACGTAATCTACTTTTTATTTTTTATTTATTATCTTAGTTTTATTAACCACAATTGTGGTTAATAAAACTAAGATAATAAATAAAAAATATGAATCCTAACCACCAAGTTAATATTGCTAATTTTAAAAGTACTTTTTATTTAGTTTTCTATATCTAATACTACGATAAGTGCTAAATATTATTACTTTACATAAATAGTTTTATAAATAATAAGAGAAAACACTTTGTTTAAACCACTATTTACTGATAAATCAACATGTTTCGATATCCATGGTAGCTTTTTTAGAAAATAAAATGCAAGCATAGATAAAAACAAAACTATAAAAGTACAAGAGGTTCCGAACTACTTTTACTTTTATAGTTTTGTTTTTATATATGCTTGGATTTTTAATTTTAGTATACATTGTTTCCTGAAGAAGATACCATAGGTATCGAAACATGTTGATTTATTAATAAACAGTGGTTTTAACAGAATGTTTTATCTTATTATTTATATAATATGTGGCCATATTAATTAATTAATATGTGGCCCTGTAATTTGGGCCATATTCAAACAACTTTCACATTGATAATTCAAAAATAACTATATCGTAAATAAGATTATTTGGTTATGAAAATATAACAATAAATATACTCAATAACGGGCTGGTGATAAACCTGACACATGGTTTAGAATTTGGTAAAATATTTCGCAAAAAATGGTTATTCGGGTGCGACGCGATGACTTGCAGTGCTCATCTCATCTATCAAAAAACGCCAAACTATAGACGATATGTCCATAAATAATCAATGCCCATAATAATCTATATCCATAAATAATCAATAAAATTAATTATAACTGAATTCGGATGACGCGAGTATAGAAGAGAACAATGATATTAAAAAAACAATAGTTGGCACTTTTATTTCATATTCTATAGTCATTTTGGGCAGAACGACTATAATATGAACATGATGAACTATCAACTATTTAACTATCTTTTTAAGAAATTTTTCATGTTAATAATTTGAATACGAATTAATTAAGCCCGCGAAATCAAACTTTTTAATTGGGCACGGTCGTAAAGCGATTGTCGGAAGGGGGGAGGAAATATTTCAGGCTTATATTATGTATTTCATTTTTATTTTAAATTCGTATGTATTTTCATTAATTCAATTTTTATTTATAATAATAAACTTATTTTGGATAAATGAATTAATATGCGGTCTTTAATGAGCCATCCGAAAAAGGCAAATTGTTGCCTACCAGGCTGATAAATACTACCAAAATATATTGTTATAATTTTCATTTAATATTTTTCTGGTTAATTAAAATTTTTAACTAGACCTTCATGGTCCGTATCCACAGAATGAAATACGATTAGGAGAATCTCAGAGATTTAGTTTATATAAATCTCAGTAATTTGGAGATAACTTCAGAAATTAGCTTGAGATAACAATTATTTATTTTGAAAGATACCAACACTCAAACTAGTATACACGTCGTTTGATTTGACAGCAAGGCTGAACGTGCGCGCTCAAATGTCACTTGTATACAATTTATTCTGAAAGTTACACAAACAGATATATCAAATTATTATTAAGTGAACACATTCTTTCAGAACATAGGTCTGTGATATTTTAAATACAAGTTAAATGTATTAATTAGAAAGATATACATATAAAATCAATTTTATAGAAAAATATTGCATTAATCGATTATGCTACACCAACAAAAATTTTCGAACCTATTTGTTACACTTTTCAAATTGATATGTCTAGTATTTTCCCCGAATAGGAAGAGATTCAGGTTTGAATCTCGGTAGCAACAATAATATTTTTCGATAAAATTAATTTTATATGTATATCTTTCTAATTAATACATTTAATTTGTATTTAAAATATCGAATTATTTTTATTCTATTTTAACTGATGCTGGAAAGATTCAAATTCACTCAGTTGACTAGCGGAACATCAATCGTTAAAGGACTGACATTTGACTTTTGACGTATATGTAAGGCGTAAGATGAAATCTCTGACATTTGACGTAAACACAATGGACTACGAAAGCCGAGAAATCTCATAGAAGTATAATTCCTATTTCAGAGATTATCTCTAGTTAAAAATCTCGTATAAATCTCGTTCTGCTCTTACATTACTCTTTGCTGTACGAATGTTGGCCTTAATATACTTTTCGTCGTACTGTATTCAGGAAATGTAATTCAATAGCACTCGTCGTACTTTTGAATTTCACATCGTATGCACTTTTAATCGCACGCCGACTATTCAGAATAATAACATTATGTGAGTGGAAATGATTGCGGGGTTTTTATGGCGTTTGTCTCTGTCAGCTGCAAAAGATACAATGCAATAATACCGAGACACGAGCACCAGAGCCGGGACTCGGTGGCCAGCTGCCAGGGCAATGTTCTGTTGATTCAAGTTCCCAGTTCTACGCCCGCCCCTGTACAATTCAAACGCCCTGCTCGCGTTGCAAAATGTATTTCTTGTTCATCGCAAACGATTATGTAGGCTCGTGGAATGTTTGTATTTGAATAATTCTGCAGTAGCGCGGTAGCCATTTGATCGCTGTTTAGAATTTTATTACTAAATATTTATACAAATTGCTGTTGAGATTTAATGAAAAATTTATTTATATAAATATTACGTACTTGCGTAATAATTACGTCTCAGTTGTACACCTTGTTGTGAAACTCCTAATAATTAAATATTTATTACAAATAATTAAATATTTATTACAAACATAATAATCTCAAGGACATCACAATAAAATAGGTGTTTCGGCATCATAAGTCAATAATGATCAAAATATAGCAGAAGACATTCAATACTACTTATGCTTTTGCTAGATATTAATGTTAAGTTTGTGTCATAATAAGATAACATCTTGAATTACTAAGTTTTTCTTAAAGTTATCAATAACATTAATTATCTAAAAAATAAAATTCTTATAAACAATATAAAATCATCATTTGTCAAAAAATTAATCATATGAATTAAATATATTAATTAGAAAGATAAACATATAAAATCAATTTTATCAAAAAATATTATTGTTGTGCCACCGGAGTTCGAACCTGGGTCTCTTTCCAAACTGGGGAATGTGCATTATTCAATTATGCTACAGCGACGATATTTTTAACGACAAATTTTCGAACCTATATGTTGCCTTTTTGATATAAATACATTTAATCGTTTCATTATTTGAAAGAGCCATCTACGGAATTTTTACGGAATCTCAAATACCTTTGAGTGATCTGATAGCAGACGCCAGAATTATCAATTGATTTTTATTAAATTTTGGACACATTGATTTAACTTTTTTATTAGGAGAACACATTCTTATGTGAAGTTGTAATTATTCAGAATATAGGTCTGTGATATTTTAAATATGCATGTCGATTTTGGCTCCTGCTGCACTTCAGACTCACTCAATACATTTTAAGCGTCACGCCGTAGACGCGTGAGGAGAATGTTTTAAAAATGTACGTGGACGTGATTAACAACGGGAACATTTAATTAAATCATTTCTTTGTGCGTCATATTTGTGGGGTGTCAGTGCTGGAATAAAATGCGCGGATTCTGTAAATTAGTTTATTAACCTTTTAAATACCACGAGCGTATTAACACGCCAAACTTTGTATGTCATACGAACCTATAAGCATGTTAATATGCACTTTTGGACCTTGCAAACTTTCAGGAACTAAAGTCATATTTTAAAAACATTTTGCCATCTATTATTGACAGGTCCCAGCTGTTGATAGATAAGTCAAGATCCTTAAAGTCTAGTCTTACCTTATGTAGTGTCTTCCTTTTTAAACAAAGATGGCAGTTAAAAGGTTAAATAGGAAAATAAGAGTACACAAGATAACGGAGCGTGGCGTATGAAAAGTAAAAAAGCGAGTCGGTGGGCGGGTGGTCAGGCGGCTTCTCTCCGCGAAAGCCTGCGCCCTAGATGTAGATGTCACTAGCGCTTTGGTCAGCTGAGAGCGACGATACTGGCGATGAATTTGAAACCCCGCCCCCCCACAAATTTAATTTAAAAATAAATGTAAAAGAAAACAATGCGTGGGATTACACTCGTATATTTCTAAAACATGTGAAAATTATGTTTTAGTGTCACATAATTTGAAAAAAATATTATATTTCCAAGTTTGCGAATATATAAAAAGATTCGCAGTTAAACAAAATATTTGAAATGAAATCACCGATATTTTATTTTCGTTTCTTTGTGATATTCCTCCACATGATCCAAAAAGAATGAAACTTCCTGTCTCAGATTCTCCAAAGAATTGTGCCTTGATTTTCGTGCGTCTTCCGGATGAGGATAATACGGAGCTGTCAGGAAATTCGCTGAAAGAATATTGAAATGTCGGTAACACAGCGAAACGAATTCGTGTGTATGTAGTATTTATCAGGGGAGTCGATTGTTATTTTATTGACTTTGAATCCGAAATCAAGGAAAAGCAATGAAGAATTAAATAATGTTGATAGAATCCAACAAATCTCGTGCCTTCATCACATCCAGTAGACTGATATTCAGTTTTACAAATTTATTACACGGAATAAATTTATTAACGTGAAAAATCATAAACTGATATATGAATAGACATGATATAAAGTATATATATATATATAGGTGAGTGGTTTGGAACATTACTTACGGGGCGAGGGGCATTCTACACACATATATCCAAAGAAACATAAATCCGATAGATTATGACATATTTATGTAACAGTAAAAGTATTCACTCTTCGAAAATTAAATATTTTTTTGATTAATGCATATTACATTGACAGCGCTAAAATTTTCGTTCCAATCGAGTCATATTTTAAAAAAAAGTCGCGGAGCTATTTGATTGCGTGAGTGGCACCAAAACGAAAATTTTGACATAAGGAATTTGCGTTAGTTTATGTCTATTTATTTGGTGTAAATTATAGATTTTTCTAGTTATTTATTTTCAATATTTGAAAATCACAACAATTGTTATTCGAAAAATCATTAAAAAAATATCCGCATGTGAAGGATTTAAACAGGAAAAATAATAGCTCCATTTGGCATTGAAGCATTTCATGGTTTTAACCAGTCTGCGTTTGATATTTGAAATTTTTTCAAAGTGAGTTAATCAAGGAAACTGATAAATTATTTTGTTTTTTTTTTACGTGTTTGCGTTTTCATTGAACAGTGAACATAAATACAGCCTTTAGTACAAATTAAATGTATCGATTAGAAAGATATACATATAAAATCAATTTTATCGAAAAATATTGTTGGTGCTACAACGTTTCGAACCTGGATCTCTTCCAATTCGGGGAACGTGCATTAACCGATTATGCTATAGCACCACAGTACACTGATGACAAACTTTCGAACCTATATGTTACACTTTTTCAAATGAGTACATCTATCGTTCCATTATTTGAAAGCCATCGTCTTTACTTTTATGAAATCTCAAATACATGAATAAATAAATGTATACTTTCAGAATTCATACTTTAATTTTGCATTAAAAACATCACAGAACTATGTTCTGAATAATTATGTTCTCCTTGATAATATATGAGTTGTATGTGTCCAAAATTTAATAAAAATGAATTGTTAATTTTGGCGTCCCCTATCGGATTGCACAAATGTAATTGAGATTTCGTAAAAATATAGAAGATGGATTTCAAATAATGGAACGATAAAAGTATTAATTTGAAAAAGTGTAACATACAGGTTCGAAAATTTGTCGTCAATGCACTGTGGTGCTATAGCGTAATTGGTTAATGCACAATGCACGTTCCCCGGATTGGAAGAGCTCCAGGTTCGAATTCTGGTAGCAACAACAAGATATTTTCATAAAATTGATTTTATAACATCACATACCTACCTATGTTCTGAATAATTACAACTTCACAATAAGAATATGTTCTGCTTAATGATAAATACAGTCGGTCTGGATGTTTACTCATTAATGATTATTCGCTGGTTTATTATAGAAAAAAAATCAACGTCCAAAGAATGAACTGAATCGAAGTATAGGATAAATTAAAAAAAATAAATAAATAAATAAACTTTATAAACGAATTAAACTAAAATAGACAAAAATTCAACTACCATATTTTGTTAATAGAAATGGAAGCACCCTAATGTTTTATCGAAAAAGGATTCCATTATACAATAATTAAGTGAGGTCTTTTATTACATTCCAAAAAATCTCACAATATTTCTGCAAAAAAATGTCTTCAAGATGTGCTTTTCATAAAGGCAGCCAATTATTTCGGGTCTATCGTAAAATAAGCTCTCACGTCCAATCGGCTTATGGAACGAGCTTTATCTTAAATTACTCAGATTCAAGAGACGTTCTCTTGGGAGAGTGATGCGGACACGTAGTAGACGTAGGTTTATGTATAATTTTTCATAATGTATTTTCTATGAAACCTTTCTTGTACTTACTGAAAAATTTAACTTGAAAAAATGTATTAGCAATATTTGAGCATGTCCAAGAATAGACAATTACTGGATTTTTACCTCCACAGACATTATTATTAAGAAAAATTATAAATATCTCATAGAGACGAATCTATTTATATTATATTATATGGGGTATGGAAGTATGGGTAATCATTACAGGGCTTACGACCTATCTTCGTCTGGCTTAAGTGATCACTTTACACAATGTAGCGTTCACCAATTCGACACAAAATCAATCATATGAGATATTTATTATTTGTTCAAATGTTTATTAATTAAATTGTACGTGTTTGCGGATATATTAATAGAAATGCACTTTGCGTACGTATTCTGTAATGAATGTACCTCGTTTAGTTAAACGAATATTAAAATAAATGCTATTTGTATGATATTCTTATAACGATTTTTTGGCGTGAATACGTCTAGAAGTTCACTCCAGTACTAGGTGACACTTCTTAAATCTTGATGTCAAGAAGACCGATGGAAATGATTTTTATCATTCTAATCAGAAGTATTATACGCAAATTATGTAGTTCCGTTCATGTGCAGTACGCGAGGGGCAGGGCTCGACGCGCACGGTCATTTGGGCGTCCGCAGAAATTTCTTATCAGTGATTTCGATTTTAAACGATAGATCTCGATTATGTATACGCGTATTCAAAATGTTTAACCAGTTTTAGTTTGTGAAAAATTTTAAACAAGAAAATAAATTCTTATTGTGAAGTTGTAATTATGTTCTAAATAATGTGAAGAATGTGTTCTCCTATATAATAAAGTTGTATCAATGTGTCCAAAATTTAATAAAAATGAATTGATAATTCTGGCATCTGCTAACAGATTATTCAAAGGTATTTGAGATTCTGTAAAAATAAGGTAGATGGCTCTTTCGAATAATGGAACGATTAAATGTATTAATATTAAAAAGGTAACGTATAGGTTCGAAAATATCGTCGCTGTAGCATAATTGGATAGTGCACCTTTACCGGTTTTGAAAAAGATCCAGATTCGAATTCCAGTGGCGCAACAACAATATTTTTCGATAAAATTGATTTTATATGTATATCTTTCTAATTAATAATATTTAAGAAAATAAAATTTTACAATGTCGATCAAAATTCAACACAAAATATAGAAGATGCGTAGCATAGAAAAGAGCATCTCACCAGCAAACCAGAAATATTTGTCAGTAGTTTAGAGGGTCAAGAGGCATATTTATGCACATATAGGATTTAATTATGATAATAATAACGATCAAATTTATATTACACAAAAATTTACTCTAAAGAACACATTTATATTGTGAAGTTGTAATTATTCAAAACATAGATCTGTGATATATAAAACAAAGTAGAAGGATTTCAAATCTTGAAACGGTAGATGTATTAATTTGAAAAATGTAACACATATGTTCGAAAATTTGTCAACAAAGGAACTACCTTCCCCGGATTGGAAAGAGATCCAGGTTCGAATCCCCGTAACAACAGTAATATATTTTTCGATCAAATTAATTATATATGTAAATCTTTTTAATTAATACATTTAATTAATATTTACAAAAGTTTACAATTATATTTCTTTTGACAAAGTTTACGCAGTACCCATGTTACAAATATTCCGACAACGTAGCTGTGTAACAATAAATGTATCAATTCATTTCTGAGTTTCATTTAACCCAGCTGCCACAAACGACGTTCGATTGGGAACGTATTCACGTCAATCCCACCACTCACACCGAATATTTTTGCGTTTTATTCAATTTTTAATTCACGAATCTCACGTTAAAATTAGTTACGCTCATAGATCTGGATATTATTATCTTTTAGAATGTAGCGTGGCAATTTAAAATATCGAGTCTACATATATTCCGGTTACCAACATTCTAGACTTGCATTTCAAAAATCGATTTACCACATATGGTGGCACAACTGGAGCCATCGGAATTGGTAAAACAGTAAAGAGAGCAACCTGTGTGGGGTTCTGTAAAAATATACGTTAAACTAAATATGTGCAGTCAGTCCTCACTTAACGACCAGGTTTCGTTTCATCAGACAGGTCGTATAGCGAATTGTGCTCTTTCGTTTGATCAACATACTGTGCGGTATCTGTACAATTTTATTTAATTCGGTACAGTTAGTCAGAACACTGACTTACGCTGACGACGACGAGACGCGGAGATGTGATGGAGGGCGAAGTGTTGGTGGGCATAACGGTCGTAAGTGTGAACGGTCGTTAAGTGAGATGAGGCTATAACACCGAAAGTTATTACAGATAAGATAATTATAACATTGATTTATTAAATTTAAAATTTATCAAGCATTGTGATATCTTCTCTGCTTTGTCTGTCTACCACTTTCGAGTTATTCCGAATAGTTATGGCGACGTCCAATCAATATGTTCAAACAAATGAGGTAAAATGGATAATCAGTCTTTAAAACCAAACTTTTTTAATTAAAAAATTCATCGACAGTCATTTTAAATAGGAATAGTTAATGTAAGTTGAATATTCCATGTGCATTCGGTCTATCCAATATACTGTAATATACCTTTTCCGCTCAGACCAACAAATTACTTAGGGATTTCACCGACGTGGGAACAGATTGCATTTCGACACCGAGCTATCAACAGGCTTTTTTTGTGTATTAAAATTGTCACCGTGTGTACACATCCGGACCACGAAGAATCGGTGTTCTGTAGCATTAGGAGTGTAGTGATATCTCCGTTCTTCACTATAAAAGTGCGAATCAACTGAATATAAAACTTGACGTCCAACCAAGGACTGAGATCGAGGTAGACCAGATCCATCTGTCATCAACCTTTCATGTTCCAAATCGGATTGCATCAACTAACCTTTCATTTGAATCGATACAGTCCACGGGATCTTATCACCCTTCAATAATAGTAAAAGGTTCATCATTAAGTAGTTAACTAAATAGCAAATATTGGTAATTAATTATTTGATTAAAGTTTAAATTATTAAAGTATACTTTGTTAATTGAACACACATATTTTTCGAATTTAAAGTGGATGTAAAGCAATTATATTATCCACATTAAAAATATGATGACATTAAAATGTAAAATTGTGGTAACATAATAAATATAATATTTTTAACGTCAATAAGGACAATAAATTAATAACTGTTTGTTTTTATGTGTAGATGAGAGAAAAGATATAGTTGAATTAGTCTTATTGATGAATATCTTATTTTGGGGATTTGAGATTCGTCTCAAAAGGCCAGCAATCAACAAAGTATGATTATTGATGCGATACGAATTCCGTGTAAGTATTTATAGCCGAAAAATGTTCATTATTATGGCCTTCGGGAGAGTTCCACTGAATTTTCACACATCTACAACTTGTAAACCGAAAAATTCTGCTACACTATTATCTTGTTTATGAGGATATTATTTCTAAGCCTGTAAGGTCGTACTTGTATGAACAATGAATTATTCTCTAGGTGTATCTGAAAGATTTGCAAGTTATATCGCGGGGACAGAGGATAACATGTTTATCTGGAATCAGAATGTTCAAATCGAGGAAAACTCATGTTTAATTTATGTCATGATTATTCATAATTCATGACTATTGTCGATAATTCGGTAACTAGATTTATTTTCGTTTAAACATTGATTATATATTTACTAAAAATTGTGAAAATTATAAAAAAAATAATGTCTCGATTCATCGCCTGTCACCAATCGCCGACTCCGAAATTTAGTATGTTGTGATGTGACGAGTGTGCATGATAATGTATTTAATACACTCACTTAATGTGATACCGCACACATATCAATTTTGTTTATTTTTATGTAATGCTTGTTTTTTATCCCGACGGACGGATGAACGGAAATAAATACATAATTTATGTAGGAATTTTTTTCATACGATTTTGTTTTTAAGTAGAATACGGTAACAAAAATGTATAATTGAATAATGAAAAAAAGAGTATAAGGGTGTGAGCGCGAGTGAGAACTCAAACCGACTCCCGACTAAACAACAGGCTCCGAGCGTTGCCCACTCGAGCGACAAAAAAAATTGATTTAAAAACATCAAAATGCGAATCTGTTCCCCCTGCGAGAAACATTTTTCGTGTTATTTTTTTCATCGGGATAAAATGCTAAAATCATGTTGAGGACATAATAAAAAGAAAAAGATAAAGTAAATCAAAAGCAACTTTTTCCACCTGACTGGAGAGTATCCGAGCCCGGATCATGCGCTTCTGGGAGCGCAAACAAAAATCAAACACATAAACGGCCGTACGGGCAAATAAAAATAAATACATGTAAACAAGTGTTGCGAATGATGTGTTTTCGGAAAGGGTAGCAAATTTTGTTTATTTTATTCAAAAGGCAACTCTTACTGTTGCGAAAATATTTTTACGCGGTACTGTGATCTTCGGCGCTCGGCGTAACAAAGGGCGCCCCCAATTTAAATTCACGATTCTCAGTTATGAACATAAAGAGGATAAGTATCCCTATTGAAATTTTTAGCTTTATAAAATTATTATTTTGATTGGAAAACTTTACACATAGCCGGTAAACTGGGGCTATTATCTTTCGCAACCTTCGGTGGAGTTTTTCGGTGGAGGTCTGTTTTATCAGTTTAACTACCCACTACATCGAATTACCGCGACGGGCTAACAGGTTTTCCGATAACATTTCCTCAACAGTTTGAGTGTTTATTTTTACACTAAATCCAAGTGCCGCGTGTAGGCTTCGCGAGTCATATAACCCGTAACGATTATTAGTATTTAATGAATACACTTGTAAACGTTTTATATTTACGGCTCAATTCGCCCCACCGTGAGAGAAAATTTTAGGTTTTACGAGCGGGATGGGGCGCCGTTGTACGTGCTTTCCCGCGAATTTACGGAAAAAATAAACAGGTGCCTAATCTGTGAGGCGCGTCCGGGGGCACGTCGGGGGTGGAGGGGTGGATCACTTAATTATTAGGGAGCCTTAATGCCGCGGGGAGGTGCGCCGGCACGCCACGGATTCGTCTGTAAACAACATTTCACATATTATCCGCAACAGCCTGTACGTGGAATCCCGCGTCACACCAAGTGTCGTCGTGAGGCATTTAAAATATTTCTCCAATAATCAACTAACCCCATATCACCCCATCGCGGAAGAGTGAGCGCGATAGACATTCCCCCATCGTTGCTACTTTAGCAACCGGTCAAGAGGGAAGGGGAGGGAGGTGGTGTTGAAGGTGGACCGGTCGACGTGCTGAACAATATGCCTTTTTTATCAGCAGATTTAGAAACTAAATTATTACTTTAACCTTATCTACCCCTCCCCTACCGGTTTCACTTACAAATTCGAATTGCTATAAGTCAGTTAAAATTTGCCAGCCCATCGCGCTTTCATGTTTTTTAGACTTGTGTTTTTTGAATACTGAAAAAAACTGGACATAGTTTGTGGTTGACACATTATATTATTTTAATCTGATCTTGTGTTAAACTTATGATTAACATGTGGACTAGCCCACATCTATCGACTGAGCTGACAAGGCATCCTAAATTATTCGTAGAGAGTCCAAAGGAGTCTGATTGGAAGCTTAAATATCATTTTGTTCAGGCAAGTTGCTATTAAGTAAGTCGAACGTTCTTATCCGATCCGTTTTGACTCTGGTCCTTCAAATTTGCCATACCATACCATTCCTTTCTACTTCCCTCCTTCAATGTGGCATTTGATTTCAACAGAATGATCTCATCTTTCATTCATAAAATATTGCAAAAATATATAACCTAGTAAAATATAAAACTTGGTACACCTACATGTTAGTTATAATATTATTATATTTATCATTTATTTATATAAGAAATAATAACTATTAGTATTATCAGTGGCGTGCAGTAGGTATAGATTAAGGTTATGCTGTTACCAATAATATTATACCATCATATATAATATATGTATTTTCGTTTAACCAACTTATTTAGACAAAATAAATCCGTCGTTTATACCACCCTACTATGTATATATTTTTAATTTTAGAGCACTATTAATAGTGTTTTTAAATTTTAAGTAAAATAATACCTAATATCCTTTTTGTTATTTTGTCTTCAATACTCTTGAAAAGCCTTATCCCCCCGTAGCCGTTGTTTCATTCAGTGGTACGGTTATACCGCTAATGTTCACTTACCAGAGCCTCTTTATTTATCTAACGGGTTGAACCGCGTACTAGTGAGGTCAGATTCATGTGGTAGTGAGGTCGGAACCGCGTGCTAGTGAGGTCGAAACTGCTTACTACTGAGGCCAGATCTGCGTGCTAGTGAGATCAGATCTATGTGCTAGTGATGTTGGAACTGCGTGCTAGTGAAGTCAGATCCATGTGCTAGTGAGGTCGGAACCGCGTGCCAATATGGTCGGAATCGCGTGCTAGTGAGGTTGAAAACGCGTGTTAATGAAGTCGAAATGACGTGTAAGTGAGGTAAAATCTGCGTGCTGGTGAAAAAAAATTGAGTCAGGTAGATGCCATATATTCCATCCCAATAGATAATATGCCGACGCCAAATAGTTATTAATTTCGAAATGATAAATATATAAATATTTATTATAATAAAATTTGGTAGAAGCAGACGAGTTAAAAGTATCATCTTAGTATAATTAATTTACAAGTAATTTTGTGATAAATACATAGGATAATAATAAACCAGTCGGTTACGGAAGAAATATTTTTCTGTATCAGTGTAACCAAAACTAAATCTACACATTATTATCTTTTTTTCTTCTTTTAAATCAGTCATAATATACTTTTTAATGTGTGTTTTCGAATGTCTGACAGTACAACATTAAAAATTAGTATGATGAAAGATATGGACAAATAATCTTAATGTTTTGACAATGAATGAAGTTACCTACTTGTATTAATTTATTAATATATCTGAGCACAATGCTTTTCCATCAAATATTAAAAATATTCTCTGATAATATTTCTTTAGGCGGTTTTTCTTTGAAACATTTTAATTACAGGTCAAGTTAATAACATTGTTTATTTTGACAGACCGGAGATTAAAATACTCCCGAGAAACGGTCTTTACCCACCCTGTGGCGGTATATTATTTCAAGATTTTCATTAGCTACACACAGGCGTAAGATGACCAATATTACAAACATATATTTATACTGTTTTATATTATTGTAGAAATCAAATACAATTAATTAATACCTTCAAAGTGTAATTTTTTATATATTGCGGTAATATCGGAACTTCAGAGCCAAAGCCCTGACAATGACAAGTGTAACCGTGCCGAAATGCTGGCTTAGGTTTCCACAAGGAAACCATCTGTAAAAAACGTGATCTAACATATACAGAAAATACACCAGTTCCATATTGTAGGAGTAGAAAGTGACATTATTACCTCCTCACCGACTAGTCAGAGGAAGGTCCACCTCAGAAATGCATACCAACCTTAATCTGTGACACTGCCTTCGCTCTCAACTGGGAAAATTTCTTATTAATATCTTAAAGTGATAAATAAATGATGTTATCAGTATAAAAAAGAATCTAATTTACAATTAAACAAAAAAAAATACAATATTGGCTCAGCATGACATCTCAATTCCAACATGTTTGACACGCAGTGAAATTTGACGTCAAAATATTATATCACAAATAAAATAATCACACATGCAGTGCCCAAACAATGTTTAAATTAAACATAATTGACATGACCAGTGATTTAATTGTTATCAAAAAATATATGGCGACTATCGGTAACCTTTCAAAACGGAAATAATAAAGAGAATTATGACCAAAGTTACGCAACAATGTTTAAATCTTAAAAACATAATTGACACGACCAGTCCTGCGCGGATAACAAAGGATTAGCACAATAAATTTGTGCTGACTTAATTGTTATCAAAAAATATAAGGCGACTCTCGGTAACTTTTTAAAATGGATGCTACAAAGCCCTCAGTAAATAATAAAGAGAATTTTGACAAAGTTACGCAACAATGTTTAAATCTTAAAAACATAATTGACACGACCAGTCCTGCGCGGATAACAAAGGATTAGCACAATAAATTTATGCTGACTTAATTGTTATCAAAAAATATAAGGCGTCTTTCGGTAACCTTTGAAAACGGACGCTACAAAGTCCTCAGTAAATAATAAAGAGAATTATGACAAAGTTACGCAACGATGGTCGTGCGAGAAATCCATGTCTACCGTAATGGATCCACACGTAGCACGGTTTTCTCACCTCAAGTAGCCACATTGTAGCCATCTGTTCCATATTTTTCGTAATTATTCTATAGAACTCCACCTACAATAAGGATATTCTCCTCTCTTTCTCTAACCATTCTCCTCTATATTCACGTTATAAATGTGTTTTACATTACATTGAATTTCATCAGTTCTAAATTTTGCGTAGTTACCCTTTAGGAACCCACGCAAAACATAGGCGTAGTCGCTACTACCTCTTGTTACCTCATCACCTTTCACTTATATAAATGCGTATTATGTTGTAGGTACGTCATCAGTGACATATTTTGCATAGTTACTCTTAACAACCCTGACGAAAATATAGTAATCCCATCCTTCTCACCTCCGATCTCTGACCTGAACAAAATTATAAACATTGTTAGAACCTACGTAAAACAAAGACTATCGCTCTTCTTAAACCCCTCTCTTTAATAATTATTACTAATTCATATACCCGGGTAACGCCGGATACTAACCGTTAGTACAATATAATATTCGCAGGGTATGACGAGGTTAATTAATTAAAAACCGAACGAATTGTATTTGAAAATTCATAAGAATAAAGGACATCAAACTTTAAGTGGTTTTTCTAAAAAAATGTATGATCATCTGCCCATGTATAAAAGTAAAACATGTTAAACTTAGTATTAATGATTCTTTGTTATTCGGAATAATAGTTCCCGCGTCACATCAAAACGTATCCTAAAACGCGTTGCGAACGTTTAACAAAAGAACTCGTAGAAGCATGTGACACGGTACCTACGTACACAGTAAAGATTTAGTAGAGAAAGCGATAGAAGGGAATAAAGGTCTGAAAGTTACTCGAACGAAAACTTCACACGGGCATAGTGCGCCATCAACAAACTAATGAAGACGAGCGAGGAGAGTAGTGTCAACAAGAGAAGGGACACATCGCGAAGTTCTGAAACATTCTACAAAGACTTATGTGTCAGTAAAAGAGCGAAAAAGACTAACAATGTTGACGTCAGACCCAGCCTGATACGACGCTACACAGAATACTTATCAGAATTGGACGTCTTCGAAATTATTTTTAAAAAAACAATCTAAGACATCACCGTAATACTTTTGAAATATGCAGGAAGAATTTACTCAAGGCTCTATAACACCATTTGAACGAGACGAAAAACATAAATGCAAAAAGGGAAATAGAGACTATTTGATCGATTTCACTACTATTACACACCTACATATTGTACCTCTTTAAACAAGCACGATTTAGAAAATGCTATGATAGGTACTTGTACATTATATACCTTGAACGAAATAATTTTTAGTGCCTCCCACCTTTCCTTCCCTCCTCTAGCGAGCGGTCACCCGATCGGCTACCTTGAATCGGAACGGTTAAACGCTGTTATCAACCTCGAAGGCTCGAAAGTCTATGTGTGAGGTGTACAATCAAAACCGAACGTGTCCAATTTTTATGGTTACAGACATATTCAATGGATGATTAATTAAAACCCGGACAAATATGTTTTTAGCCAATAAGATGAAAGTATTTGGTCATGTGAACTGTGATTACTGGTCATGTTCAATATGATTCCAAATGTGACAGCTGTGGTACAATGGTTTTTTGCATTTTACTCAAAAACAGGTAAAATTGATATGTCTGCTTTTGATTCTGGACCTCGCATGTGTCGATCTTTGGCGAAATAGTGATATAATTCCATACAGTCCACTGCGAGTGCTCAGTCGATCGGCGACCTTGCATTGGAACAGCTAAACGCTGTTATCAACCCCGAAGCCTCGAGAGTGTACGTGTCGATCTTTGCGAAATAGTATAATGCCATACAGTCCACCGGAGGTGATTGAGAGACACAGGAAAAGCGGATTTCGGTGAGTCCCTATTTTTGTCCCTGTGTTGTAATACAGTAAGCTGTATACGTACAGTGAGACAACATACTAATAAAACCAACAGTACAACAAGTCGCTTTACATGGCATTTATAGACTGAAAAAGCCTTGCACACAGTTGAGAATCGTGTGACTACGATAGATGCGCTCAAGCGATGCGAGGTTGACTACATATCTGTAGTCAATAAATCAAAAAAATAATATTACTCCAATGTAATATTCATTTTTGATACAAATGAGTTGATCAAACTGATCCCAATACAATCTGATAGTAGGCAAGGAGACATAATAAGACAAAACAATGCACCAAACTACTTCGGGAGTAGTTGGGAATAGACATTAAAGGATAAAAGCAACGCAGAGAGAATATTTGTTATTCGTCATTATTGTTATTCATAATTGATTAAGTGATGCGCATCGCCAAATCATCGGGAAAGAAGGACGTATGTACAAGCATCCTAAGAGTTATTTAAATACAAAATGTTTGCTTCAATTCATAATTTTGAGAATAGTGACAATAATAATAATAATGAAAGAGAGAGAGAGAGAGAGAGAGATGTTTAAATATGAGTACAGTTATATATATACATATATTAAAAAAAACACAAAATGTAAAGTTACACGGCTTACAGCCACATTCTCACATTAACAGCTTGGAGAGTATTTGAAATAAACTGTTAAAGCGACTTGATTGCAAGTACAACGATACGATGTTTGGAGTTCTTTCAAATTTACATAAAAACGTCTACTGACTACCATTTTCTTACAATATACTACATACTGATACTGCCCTGAATTATTCTCAGCCATTATCTTTAATACTTTCGTTCGTCGTTCGAGACGCTCACCTCTTTTCCACTAATGAATTCGCCTGTAAATTGTGCCATAAACAGTTCTATAATAAGTGAAATAAATTCGATATATTTACGATCAATATTTACAGTTTAAAATTAGCATTCTTTCTCACTTCAATACCCCCTCATACACCTCACGTGCATAGTACGTCACCGACAAATATACATATTATACACTCGGGCGACATAACTACACACGTTTAATAATGACGTCATGATATTACGAGTATGTTTCTTTATGAAATTATGTGACGCATGTTATTGATACATGATGCGTAAATGTAAACTAAACCTAATAATGTACGCATACGGCGTACTGTACCAGTATTAAAGCGCCCCTTTTAAAACTTTTAACCCTTTTAATTGTTAATTTATATCATAATTAATACAATAGATTATACCTTTCTTAAAAACTATTACGTAGATGTGATCTTTATACCAATGTTAAACTAATAAAGTGAATATTATTTGATAATATTAAAACAATACAAGCATTATACGGAAGACCGCGACCATTAAAATCAATTTCCGTATGCCACAAAATTGCCTTAACATGGAAAATTCTTGCACATATGAAATATATTTTCTTATAATATTGAAACCGGAGACGGAGACAAATCTGAACGTAAAAATTAACGAAGTATTAAAAATTAATAGTTAAATTTGAATGACATTTAGTCGATTTATATCGTCTTAAAAACGTTTGGAATTAATATAAATAGCCAATTTTACTAATACTCATATGCTGTATTTACTCACATTACATTACTATTACTTAATGCTATGTTTCATAGTTCCTTACTAAATACAATTTATATCGATTCTATTAATGTGTATTTTAATTGTTTTTTAATACATTCCGCCGCTCGATTCGACAACGATGGACGTAGAATCTATCGCTTCCTTAATTTTTAGTTAAATATGCCATATATTTTAACGCATATTGGGAAGACAACATGTAAACATTTGACATACTGCGTTATTTTGTATGCAAGTCGCAATTGAATATTCTATATAATACTATTGTATTTAAAACATAGCAAAATGCTACGTAATTATGAAACAAATAGTACACAAAACGGCAACGTGATGTTTTAAATAGATAATATTTAACAAAATCGCCAAATTCATATATATCAACTAAGTACTCACTTCAATAAATTATTTAATTTTCGATGAGTTAACTTAAATGACAACACACATATTATTTCATTCCATAATATTAGTATGAGAAAACGCGGATAAAACTCTACGTATGAGTTATTTTTGACACTTGTCTCGAGTGCAAGAAAAATAAACAATTTGTTTTCATCTATTTCTATCAAAACCTTTCTCTCTGGCAAAATTTACGTAACAAATAACATCATTTAGTGTTTAAGTGACACTTATAAGAAGTTTAACTATCCATTAGTATTCAAAGCGTATGTAATTCGCCACAGAATTTCTCGAATTGTAAACTGTAAAAATGAACGTACACCTTAAACTGATAAACAAACAAATATTCATCAGATGTTCGATACATATATCTAATATTTGTATATAGAGTTGCATGAGATTCAGATTAGAGAAGGTAGTACTTTTTTTGCGCAATAATAATAATGTTAATAATAATAATGTTTACAAAATTTGATCAAGGTTGGGGAGGGTGAAAATTCGGGAAGTATTGTGGAGTAACAAAATTTTCCTCAGGATCCTTGAGTGCAACTAAACCAAATTCGGTCGGCGTTCAATATAAAAGTTTTTGAATCTTATTTTTAAGAACTACTTTGAGTCATTCATATTACCCACAATAACATTTTGACACACGATTTAAGTATTTTCCGAAACAGGTTGATGAATATAAATACGTTAAAGTAATTTTTAAAAACAAAGTGAAAAAACTATTAATTATTAAAATTATCCATAACGTGTTTGCGTTAAATATTAAAAATAATATAATATACTTTTATATCGCGGTAAGAGGTGTGTGACGAGGAAGTGGGGGAAGGATAACGGTCTATTGCGCGGGATCCTAAAAAGTATCAATGTAAAGTTTGGTTTAAAGTGTTGGTTTTATATATAAAACAGACAAACAGACGTTAAATGTTATTTATATATAGGTATGTATAGATGAAGTATGTCTGAGGCGAGGAATTAGTGGCTGCAGCGTTGGATCTATGCTTCTGACATCTGGGGGTTCCCGTGATGGAATTTACATATCCGAAATGGAATTAACATATCCCATGGATGTAATACCCATCACGGATATGTGCTGCCACTGGACACGAGCATGCAATCCAGTATTGTGACTACAATGTGGCGAATTAATTTTTATTAAATAGCCAATTTTCTACAAAATTTTAAAACTCATTCGCCGTGAATATAAACGGAAAAACACCCCGTAAAATAAACATTAATTCCCATGATAGCGAAATGAAATGTGAAAGGGTAGATTTAAATAAAATAAGGTGCCTATCAATTGATGTCATCAATTTTACAATTTGAAAAAAAAACACATATAGAGTGCGCGCGTTTTTCGTAAACTTCTTCGCGTTTTCTTATTTTTTGATTTTATTTTCAATTTAATTATATTTTAATGTAAGAGAAAAACGTTTTAGAATTTGTATTGGATTTTTTGCGTTATCCAGTTTGAAAAAAGAAAAAGAACGACAGCTTATTTTGCAAAATCGATTCACTAAAACTTGAGACAAAAAAATGGAGATGACAATGAGTCACACGCTTCTGTAACCACCGGAATAAATGCCAAAAATCACTTGGGATATATTATAAAAGGTGATCCAAGCACAATCGTTATTTTAAATATTGCTCTATTCAGGATTAGAAAAATCACATGTGATATCTGTCAAATAAAAAGTATTATAAGCAGCGAATAAATTTTTAAAGGAGTTTGTGAAGTTTAAAATACTTTTAGACCATGTTTATTTTAGCAGGATGGGACTACATGCCACGCAAGTCGGAAAATAATCGAGTTATTACATTAAAATTTTTCATTTTGGAGCCATCAATTGGCCGCTAGCCCAGATCTCAGCACTTTCTGAGGAATTATGTAAAGATAAGGTCTACGCTAAAGTTCCAGAAATAAACAAAATGTTCTTAAGTAAAATAAGGGCTCAAAAATGCAAAAAAAATTCAAATAACGGTTGAGTTTGGATCACTCGTTTTGTATGTATTGTATGTAAGCAGAGGGAGTTGCAAAAATGGATGACTTAATAACTTCCTTAAGAAATTTTCGTTTCCACAAAGCTATGAAAATATCATTGCAGGTGCAAGTAAATAAATTTTATTTTAAACACAGTAGGTATTTTTTAAGAAAAATCTAGAATGAATGAAGATGACAAGTACATCGTAAATGATTTATACACGTGCGTTCAGATTTTTGTTGCGTGTTAAATTGAACAGTTCATAAGAATCAGTGCCGTAACGCAATATAGCAGAAAAATCTGAGATATTGCTATAAATTTCCTAGTTCGAATGTCGAGTTATCCAGTTCATTTCCCGCAGAAGGCTTTGCCCGGCCGCAATCAGGACGAATTTTCCACCCTGTCGCACGACGCGGGCTCCTGCCCCGCCGGCGAGGATCGAGTCTTGCCTTCCGCGAGGGCGAAAAAATGTCCAATTAACGCGCTGCCTTGTGAGACGAGTTTCTAAAAGTTTGTTCTGTGCTAGGAGTAATGATCGACTCTATATTACATTTATCTCAGACTTATCACTATATTATAATACTATTAGTAAAGTGCGATTAGTTATTGTCCTGTGTTTTTCGTAACTCTGCATGTAGTTGAAACATAAAGCCTGAAAAAGATGAAACGAACATCTTAGAGATTTAAACTGCATCTACCGTAGACTGTGAAACGAATGAATGTCTCTATTCTTCATCAACACCGCATTAAAGAAAGGCTCTCTACGACATGCAGGAAAATAATTATTTCATACTTTGGGTCTGCTGCTAAAAGAAATGAAAATAGTTTCCAGAAATTGGTGTTCACGAGCAATACACAAAGACGGAGAGTAAGAGGTCGATCTCCAATAATATGGACAGATCGAGTCCTATACACGAACGGAGCCTCGCTTCACATCGCACTAAACAAGCCCCAGGATCGCGATGAGTTGTGGTAAGTAGTTTGCGCTATAGAAGCTGAATAGAGGGTTGCGAAGCTCAGTTATTATCATATCGATCGAAAAAGAGAGAGAGAAAGAATGAGAGAGAGAAAGAGAAAAAGAGAGAGAGAGAGATAGATTATGTAATATATTTACTCCAGACACTAAATATACCGTTCAAGTTGATTTCCAATACTCTGTCTTTCAACTTTTGTTTAAAACTGCGTAATTTGCGACAGATCTACAATAAATTGATATGTCTTGTGATATTATTTTGCAATTTACACATAGTGATAAGTTAGTGGTTCCCAACCGGTGTGCCGCGAGCGATTGGGAAGTGTATCGTAAAATATTGTTGCGTACAGTAAAATTCAAGTCTTATGAGTAGATTATTCTGCTCTACTTAAATATACAAAAACCTTTATATATGTCCGTTAATTTTTTATGGTGTTAATTTAATAGATTGATTTTATGGTGTTAAATTAATAGTTTGAAAAAAGTGTACGTAAGTATTCTTCAGTATGTGAAGAGAATTTTGTAATTAGAATAGTGTGCCGTGGCATATAAGAGGTTGGAAACCATTGATCTATTCTTGAGAAAAATAATACAGATAATTAAAAAATATATTAATGCATCGAATTATGTATTGAATTTTTGAATGGATTAACCTTTTAAGTTAATAGTATTAAATAAATTATTACACGTTTTGATTTATTGATATTATATATATATATATATATATATATATATATATATATATATATATATATATATATATGTATTATAAGTTAAATAATTGAGAGTTTAAAATACAAAAACCTGATGGTAGATACTTATCTGATGATTTAAAATTCTATTTAAAATATCGATCAATTTAAAATAAAATGTTTTCTATAGAATCTGGATATAGTAATATTATTATCTAAATAGTATAATAAAATAAGTCGTTGAATGCATTTTATTTATTTATTGATTTCAATTCCGATAAAAGCACCGTGAGGTCTGCGGCCCGACTTGAAGCTAGTGGAGTGCTTCCCCTAACAAAACTTGCTATCTGTGGATAAGTTCTCAGCCGGATATTGAAGATTTAATAACCGGGAGTAGGTTCTTGCGGCCACACTCAGCTTTACTTCGGCTCAGGATATTGCGTACTCTTTGAACTACATTTTTCAATACGAGTTATTATGATTATGGTACATGATTTAATAAATATAATAATTATAAAAAAATTAATCCCGAGTCCATGTCACGGCGATAGCTGTTGGTGTGTGTATGTTGAAATTATTAAAATTATGACTGACTCGAGATTGTGTCTGAAGGTTATGATTCTGTAAACAGAAGGTCCTAACATCTTCTATTCTCACGCGTGTTATCGGTATGTCGCAGTGTAAGGAGTCTGTTGTGACTAAAGTGTATATAAATAAAAGAGGACTTACAAGTTTTTGTTTATTGAGATGATGGATTAATACAATTAAATGCGCGGTTGAACTTTGGAGTCGCTCGCTGGAGGTACGGTTGAATGGCGATGTTGGTGTTAGGACGGTCTACGGAGAATTAAAGTTAGGAGCCCGAGTGGTATCCGTCTCTGGTGCTAATGGTTTATTTGCTGGTGCTTATTGGTCGCTTTGGTTCGGGCCTTAATGGTTAACAGGTGAGTCCTTACCCTTATATCATCTGAGTGGGGAAATCGAGTTCACCTTTACCACAATTCCCATGCAGATAGCATTGAAAACTCTATAAAAAATAGTCATAGATATTTTATAAATATACAGTTTCTCAACCATTTCGCTATTTTAAATTTGAATAATACTCATACTAGTATTATTATTTTTAGTAACCGAATGCAACAACGAGGTTTCTGTTTCACACAAGTATATTTTTATTATTAGAGCCTTAGTTTTGTGAAAGTTGTAAAATATTGTACATAATTAAAAAAAAATTACTGATTATTCTACATTAAAATAATTTTATCAAATTTCTACGAATATGACATTTATATGTAATTATATTATAAAACTAATTACACGTTTGAAGTTGCCCTATCATTATTTGTAATGCCAACTACCTTAGTATTTACGAACAACACCCTCATGTTGGCAATGCGAGCGTTTTTAAAAGTTATAAAATCGGTCGTAGTCTATGGTTCGCTCAGGTTAATTTTCGCTCGGAGCTGTCAAAAGACGCGCCTTGGATGCGGCAACATAAAAACGCATTAAAGGAAATACAAATGTTGGCTGTCAAATGATTACGGAATTTCTTGATATCGCGATGTTTAGAGCTTTATTTCAGTGGCTATCGTCATCTTCTACACAAATCTAAAAAATATTGTCCACTTTTATGCCTAGATAATTTATGCTTTCCACATTTCGTATTTATATACATCATTGTGAAATTTTTTGCCCCAGATCTAGAAAAGTTGACCTTAAATTAAATATTTAATTTTTTTATTATTTATAGCAAGTGTATATAGTCATTTTTCCACGTGAACATCTAAAATTAACTTCAAGTATTTATACTCGTAGAAGACTTTTCCTGAGATAGCACAGGTCAACTAGATAGGGACCCGAGTCGCTGTCGAAGGGTTTTAGTTCATAATCTGGTTATCGTTCAATTAACTGTCAAGCTTTATCTTTTGCGAACGATTTAAAAATATATAATTTAATACATGGAAGATTCTTTTCTAATATTTTTCAAGATTTTAAGAGTAAAACATGGTGAACCCTGGTCGAATCCAAAAAGTCTGAAACTTATTTATTAAATACAAATTAAATGTATTAATTAGAAAGATACATTTATTTTATCTAAAAATATTGTTGTTGCTATCGGGATTCGAACCTGAATCTCTTCCTATTCGGAGAATATGCAAACTTGCAAAGAATAAAAAGAAAAGCCATTTTTTTAAAAAATTGATACATCTAGCATTTTCCTCGGATAGGAAGAGATCCAGGTTCGAATCCCGGTAGCAACAACAATATTTTTAGACAAAATTGATTATATATGTCTTCTTTTTAATTAATACATTTAATTAGTGTTTAAAATATCACATACATTTGTTCTGAATAATTACAACCTCACAATAAGAATGTGTTCTCCTTAATAACTTATTTATTGTTTGTTGTTTATGCATTCGCGAAGGCTGTGTATTGCATCTTCAATATTTGTATGTACCCAGCTTGATCGACGACAGCAAACCACATTCATATCTAAAATCAATAAATAAAAAAAGTATTAAATATACTTTTTTATGTATATTTGTACTGACAACTTTGTGTTATAATTTTATATTTTTGAACACTCTTTTGTACTATAAATACATAAAGTAGGATTATTATTTTATTGAAAAAAAAACTTTGTATTTTATTTTCTCGTTAGTCCTTCATGACAGAACTACGATCTTGGTGAACTCCCACCCTCTTGACTATACACTTCTATTATTCTTGGCATCCCGCAGGTCTGAAAGCTATTACCGGACAAACTTTGTACTATACACAAACTGAGTTTTAATTTTTAACACGACTATACGCTCGGGTAGCGCAGTTCCCTCATCGACAGGTGGGCATAATAATAATTATTATTTAAATTTGTTTAAGAGACGTGCTGCTCAATTCGTTACTATACGTAATCCGCAAGCGTAAAAATTGAAACCCAATCGCATGTATAATCTTAAAAAAATCGCAATATTTGAATATGTCCAAGAACACACAGTTACTGAATTTTTACCTACAAAGGCACTGTTATTAAATACATAATACAAATCTCATAAATACGAAGCTTTTTAATTTAAAAAAATTATATTTAATGGAAATATATGGAAGTATGGGTAATTACAGGGCTTACGACCTGTCTTCGGCCGGCTTAAGTGATCACCTTATATAAATATAACGTTCAATATTCTCACCCATTATTCAATTTCCATATCTATCAAATTTTTTGAAGTTATACATATGCTAATTTGTAGAAACACTTCGAGTACCATTACACTATCGCCGTCTATAGACTAAATTTGATATTCATTTCCCTGAAACAACATATATGTCACAATGAGAATCTAATTATTAATTAAGGCCTGTAATTACCCATGCTATCTATTATTTGTTTAATGATAGTGCCTTTGTAGGTGAAAATTCAGTAATTGTGTCTTCTTGGAACTTGGAAATCCAGTTACTGCATTTCCTGGCCAGTAACTACCACCTGATTAAATTAATTTTAAGTTCAGCTTTTACAAATGTATACATCTGTATATTATAAGACATCTTTTTCCGGTGTATTTCCGTCTTAACGCATTAGTTGGAGACCCGTTATAAGAAATAGACTAAGCCACCGCGTCACCGAATTTTTAACAACATTTGTAAAACCTGCCCTGGAGTATACAAACTGAAGTCAGACTAGAAATAACTTCAAACGGTGCTTTACATTGATTGTGGGCTTTGAGTTTCAAAATGATTGCGCATGAGCTGTCTCAGTTAGCGTTGAGTACTTAATGTACCACCGCATCCAAACAAAGTTTTGGTCAGAATGGACGGCTTAGTGCTACCAGATGAACGTGATTTAACCCAGATGGTCAAGAAGTGCAATCCTCTAGATTAAGATAATTATTTCGTTGCTGTTTTGCCGAGCAATGAAATCATTCTCGCGAGTAGGAAAAACATTTTACACCATCCAGGATATAACAGGATTGCACGCGGTGTTAGTTCAATATTTTCCCAAAAATATTGTTGTGACAAATAAACTTTTGTGCACATTTATTTTGTATTATTATGCCGCGTGTCTTCGACTTCACTGGCCAATGTTTCGGTTTCCATTGCACGGTCCATCATCAAGGGTGATTATCATCGGAAATCATTCGTACGCGCCGACAATGACAATGACAACTGTAATCATTACTAGAAAAAACTAATAAGTTTAATTATTAAAGAGAACACGTTCTTATTGTGACGTTGTAATTATTCAGAACATAGGTCTGTGTTATTTTAAATACTAATTAAATATATTAATTAGAAAATCAATTTTATCGAAAAATATTGTTGTTGCGCTACCGGGATTCGAACCTGGATCTCTTTCCAAACCGAGGAAGGTGCATTATCCAACTATGCTACAGCGACGATACTATTGACAACAAGTTTAATTTTATTTGTATTTGTATAACGCGTATTATAGGTATTCATATAACACGGCAGTCATTTTATTTGAAAATTGTTTGTATTAAAGGAGACATGATACTGTCGTATTAATTAATAATGATAAATAAATTTGGTAATACACATATGTTTGACTTATTACAAACATTTCTCGCCTTGCTTACGGAACCCAAGATAAATTTTTACCCTTTTTATTAAATTTAAGAATACTTGTAGCCCTAAAAAAAATTTGTTTCAACTTTTACAATTGTTTATTTCAATATTTATTTACAATTGTCAATTGTAGCTTGTTGGTGTAGTGGTTAAGACGTTGGCCTAGTGATCTAGTAGTCGGTGGTTCGCGCCTCACTCCAAGACTCCAGCAAGTTAGTTCTATTTTCATATGACAAGCGTTTAGCTTAGTTTGAAAATAGTCAATATTTCGTGTACGCATCTCTTTTAAAAAAATAATAATTTGTTCGGAAATATTATTAATGGATAGTGTGACCGACACAAGTCGCCGATCACAGTGGTGGGTGATGTAATCGGAAGGGATAAGTGGATGGAAAATAGGGAATTAGAAATGAGGGAAGGATGGGATGAGGGTAGGGGAATCCATCGATAGCGGACCAGGATGGACTCCCGGAACAGTTAGACTCACGTGGTTGATGACGCTGTTTATGAGCTGTGATCTTCCGGAAGTTCACCTAATGTACGAAACTACCACGGCACAAAAAACTCTAATGAGTTTCAATGTCCGCAACATACCAAAATCACAGTGGTATATGAATAATCACATGAGAACACTTCTTCTCCAAACGGTCGAATTTTACGAATTCAAAAACAAGGAACAATGCGTACTGTGAACTAAAGAGTAGTAACAAATCCAAAACTGGTGACAATAATACTACAATAACATTTCTTTCAAGTTATGAAAGTGTATACCTTCACGTATTAAAAAAATAATAATTACAAATACGGAACAGATAGCATTAAAAATAAGTAAACAATTAATATAATCGAAAAACTCAATCAAATTTACACATTATTGGTTGGTCTAATGATTTAGACAATCTCTGTGATCCAGTGGTCAGGGGTTCGAACATACTACCGAGTTAGTTCTATTTTCACAATTCAAGCGTTTAGCATCTATATTTTAAATTAAAATATATAAAACATATTTTAATCGGGTGGAGAGGAAGAAATGGGTAGATGAGATTGCCTATGTTTTGCGCAGAATCCAAAATTAGAACGGAGAACATTCCGCGTCAATTTAAAATAATGTATAATTGATTTATGCATTATATTGTTGCAAAATAAATGTATTAAAATAAATAAATTTCTAAATAAATAATACATTGGTCACTCTATTAGGACCAAGAGGAGAGGCAAAATTTGAAATGGATAGCACTCAAAACGTTGTTCATTTACTCTCCTCTTGGCCACTCTCTTTCACCTACTCTTACATATATGCATTATTTTGAATACCGTACAAATTTTGTTCATTTGTACTAAGATACCTGAGGAAGGTATCTATAAAGGAGGAGAGAATCTTCACTTATTTGACAGTTCCTGAAAAAATTTCAGGGGTTTTTAATATAGCTACACTAAACGTCTATCACCCGGAAATATTTGATAGTTCACCGAAAACAAATAGCGCTGTTGCATCTTATTAAAGATTTTGTCATTGAAAAGTAAGTTTTTGGATTTTATTTCCTTGTTTTTAAATATTCGCCAAAATAATTATAACGTAGTTTTGGACATATATTTAGTCTTTTAATTACGTAAATATTTGGCAATATTTTTATTTATAGTATTATTTGAGAATATAATTTGTAAGAGGAAATCTTTTGAAAGAGCCGAACAATATGGGAATAAAATCAGTACTTATTTATTTTTTTCTAAAATTACTTTAGTTAATTAAAAAACATAGTTATTTCTAACTATATATTATATTTTCCAATTTCATGAAAAATTTGTGTTGATTTTTTCTAAAAAGTCTAATTAAATATAAATAAAATATCTTTAAATAAGATTTAACCGAAAATTGTGCAAAAATTTACCTTGATTTTTTCTTAGTTACTTTTTTAAGAATTGTTAAATGACCTTAGTTTCATATTTTTGTTTATTAATAGTTGAAGTCTTTGTTATAAGGACTTGGTTCTTTCATAATATTTGATGGCTCTTTCACTGTCTTATGAAAGAGCAGAATTTAACATAAAAAAAAATGAAATAACCACTAATCTTGTTATTTTTTTTACATTTGTGAACAACTTCAGATAAATGAATAAATAAATGTAAAATTGGCGTAATAAACGTAAAATTTAATTTTTTTAAAAATTGTTTTTTTGATTCTTCTAAAGCTAGTTTTTCGTGCTACGCTTCCCCTAGTCATCTCAACCTCCCGCTGCTAGGACCAAATTTTTCAAAAATCGTTATTAGAAATTCAGGACAAAACAGTGGTACCCCATTCCCCTAAATCTCTATTTTAAATTATAACAAAATCTGAACTTCGTGCAATGCCGGCTATTAACAGGTAGTATAAATATTTATAAACATATACGAGTTCATTGTATATTAGAGGCGTACACAATATACAATCCAAAAAGCTGTGCATTCATAAAGATTGCGGCTAATAAATATAAAGTAAATAATTCTTATCTTCTGAAAAAATCCTGTAAAAATCTAACCGTTATATAGATTAACGCAACTCACGGCTAGAGTTTTTAATTCCAACAGTCCTTCCACGTGTAACGTCATATCAATACAGCAAGTTAATTTACTTGTTAGCACGCATCTAATTTATTCGTTCAATCCGCTTATCTTTCTGAACCAAATATTTTCCCACTAAGCTGTATTATGTCTGCCAAATTTCTACAGTTTTCAAACATATTTTTCTTACTGTACACATTTTTTTAGAAACAATTTATCTGATTGAAAACTGCATCATATTTGTATTATAATCAATAATTATCTTTTAAGCGAGCGAGTTTGCATTTTTTGGGTTGATTAACAGCAATAAAATTGAAATGTTGAAATCTATTTCTTTCTAACCATTGTCATAATGAAACATTTCAAATATTCGTTATCTGAAGAAAAAATTGTAGAAAATATTTCAAGTGAAATCGAAGTGATAAGATGCATTAAAAACACCTTTTTGAAGCAATGAATTCACAATTATTTTCTTAATTTAAATTGATAAAATGAATGGTTTTCAAAAAGAGAATAATTGTTATTTTAGTTTTAAATTAAACATCGTCAGTATAACTTACTTTTTTTCAATTAATTAAATATAATTGAAATTCATATAGACCTCTATTCCAGTACATTTATAACTTTTCATGTAAATAATTTTTGTATACAACTGGAGAATCTAAAAATTTACTATCAGCTAAAACTATCAATGATGGAACTTATTTTCAGCACGTAATATGCGAAAGCCGATCTCGGTGATCCAGCATAATAAATTATAGGTTTTTTTCAATTCCTGGGTTGCGGAAACCGATTCGGTGAGTCACCTGTCCCAAACAAGAAATGTTTGCTCCCTTTGTAGGCAAGTTTGCCGATCGTAAATTAGAGAAACACATTTGCTGGTCGTTATGTCGACTGGCGAGATGAAACATCGTTCCACAAGTCACTTTACTGGCCTGTCAAGTGACGGGAATCACCGGTAAAACAGCGCTCACGTGATAAAGTGGTGTTTGATTCATATTCTTAAATTGCGATGAGATATTATCGACGCGATCCTTTCCCAGAAGGGTGAATAACTCGACGAATATTTTGATGTTTTTAGAAAGTGCCTTTACGACCGGCTACATTCGCGCGATAAAAACTTGGAAAACTTTACCGAAGTGCTGAGCACAAAGGCCGAGAGAGTCAACAGATATTCATCATCTAGTTTTCTACAGAAGTCATGAAAATTAATAAGACGACATGAATGATATTACATATCAAATCTGATATAATTGGTGAAAACAGTTCAAATCCTTTTTCTCCACCGAAATGAACACAGTTCTGAAATTGTGTTTAATAGAATCATAAGTTTTTATAATGAATGGATATAAATAATCAAAAGGGTAATTGACTTAAAATAATTCAAAGATCTATTTCCCGCACTCCCTTTTTCTCCAAAAGAAAAGTCTTCAAAATAACAATATCAAATATCTCTAGAATGAGAATTGGACATTGCCAGGTAGCCTCACATTTATTCAGATTGAACTTATTATGTGTGAGTGTGGTGCCGAGGAGGAAACCCTTGACCATATCTTTTTTGCCTGTTTTTTTACATTAATTTTTCAATGGTAATTTACAACTTCCGGTTAACTTGTGTTATCTTCTTGCGTCATCCCTTAACTCGCCACATTTAATCTGTATTATAGAAAATATTTTGAACGACAATGGTATTGACTTAAAATATTTCCTATTCTATAATAGTATTGTATGTAATAGTATTTTCTATAAAATAAAGTTTTAACTTGATTAATGGCACATATCGCTCTTGAACGGTGGACTGCCTATTTAAAATAAGTTTTTTTAAGTAGAAATAATATCTCTTACCTAAATATGTATTTTTTTTTTGTAAAATGTAATTGAAAATACGTATTCTATTTATTTTATTATAAATTATTTATAACTTTATTTTTAACAACTTTTTTGAATTATATTTAATACACTAATCTGTTTTAGAAAATACCATTTAGTCCATCAGGATGTCTAAATAACTAACTAAAATGTCAAATTGTTCTAATGTTTCTGTATTCTATTTTTGAAAATAAATATTTAAAAAGTTAATTTGGTACCTAGCTTAAATTGTTACGATGATTGAAAGATGTGAAAATTGACTTAATGATACTAAATCATTGGAAAAATATTATCAGGGTTGGACTTGTGGTCAAATTTAATTTGTTATTTATTATATTTAAAATACTAATTAAATGTACATACAAAAAGAAAAGAAAGATATACATACAAAATCAATCTATTAGAAAAATCATAATTAATCATTATTTTCTGAATAATTACAACTTTACAATAAGAATGTGTTCTCCTTAATAATGTAATATTTTAGTAAATTTTACACGCATAACTTGTTTCAAATGATTCAAAATTATTTAGACCAAATTGTTTATATATAAAAGGTACCCACGAGTTTTTGTAGACAATTTAGAGAAAGAAAAAAAATTATCGTGAGTCTTCTTTATTGAAAAATGTTTTGTTGTGGAAGAGGTATGTTTATGATATATAATATTATGTATTTGGTCATTTTTAACCGTTTAAGTGCTAAGCAATTTCCGATACAAACGATCGCAGCGCTTTTGCGACGCGTAGCATTCAAACGGTTAAATCTCGAAATAGAAAATAAAACAAGCCTATTTTTTTTATCTAACACTGATAAAAATAATTATAAGATTGAATTAAAAAATTTTCAAAAACCAACTTTTACTGACACTATCATACTTAGTAAATCTAATCATCCTTTATCATATAAAAATTCAGCGTTACGATCAATAATACATCGTCTAATTAACATTTATATTTCACAATCTAATTTCAATATTGAATCATTAAATTAAATACCATTAAACAAATGTCACTTAATAATGGGTATAATACAGAATTCATAGACATGATTTAAAAAAATATGTTAAAATAATATATTACTAGTTAATTTTTATATAGCTCATAGGTAAAACATAATAATAAGAATTGATGTAGATTTTATTCATAAATAAATTTTCGAATTCAATATCTAAACACATACCACTAAACCTGTATTTTAAAAAAATAATAAAATAGGAATAAGAATATTACTCATAAATTTTAAAGACAAAGACGATAAATGTAATAATTCCAGTGTTTATAAACATAGCTGTAGAGATTATACTACTTTCTATATTGATAAAACAGGTCGAAATTTTAACACAAAGAGTCAAAGAGCATTTAACATATTTTTATAATAATGGTTTTTCAGAATTTTCCAATCATTTATTAGAAAAAGATCCTATTTTTGATGAAAATTTGGTTTAACATATAAATAATACTGATCGTACATTTAATAATTTAGAATCATTAGAAATAAGTTAAGCGTGAAAAATTAACCAAAATATTATAAATAACCAATTAAATTTAACCAAAAGTCGTATCATAAAACAATTTCTAAAAATTTTGTGTCATTAATCAATTCCTTATTTTTCTTCATCATAACAATTTAAGATATTTACTATATTTGTTTTTTATTTTATTTATAGAATTAAAAATACTATTGTAGAATAATTTGGCATGGTTTAAGTTAGTTAATTTGAAATACTGATGAAGAAAATACTATGTTCCGAAATTAGTTGGTGTATTAAATTTAACTCCTAAAAGTGGTTAAAAATAAAGTTATAAATAATTTATATTAAAATGATTAAAAACTGTAATATAAAGTTTGCAATAAATATTAAAAATACATTTATTTATTGACGACTACTTCAATTGATAAACTAAATGTAGAGGGTAATGTACTTAGATGCAAGTAATCGGTAAAAGCATAGTTCATATTATTAAATAATATTCATATTGATTACTCTGCGGTAGTCATTATGATAGATCCGTAAAGATTTTAAATCAAAAGATTTTATTAATGCGACGGATAGAGTTTATCTATTTATAAAAATATTCATTTACATGTAGGTAATCGTAATTTAGTAGACATATTGATAGGCAGGCAAATATAATATAACGTTTAACGTAATACATTTCAATCCTGACATATCTTCAGATGTAATACAGAGTGGGCCAATTTGGCTGACTGATGTAAAATGCATATAACTTTTGTAATTTTAATATTTAATAAAAAAAATTATTATTACATGAAATTGTACTTTATTAACTTTTTTTAATCTATGTGTAGAAAATAACACAATTTGAATAACCTCCATTTTTTTGATGACAAATAATTGCTCTTTCTAAAGTATTTTTCATTACTTTAGGCAACGTTTCTGTCTCCAAATTTGTTATTTTTGCACGAATATTTTGTTTAAGCTCCTGAATTGTTGCTGGTTCGTTCATATAAATTCGGGCCCACAAAAATAAATCAAGCCCCGGACAAAACTGGGGAACGGGGTGGCCAAGCAAACTCTGCATTTTTTGAAATAAGCTGGTCACCGAAAATAGTTCGTCGTAAAACATAATAAAATTCAATAATTTTAACGCGCTCTTGCACTGGCATGTAGCCATTATAAACTTTCATAAATTCTTTATTATCTGAAAAAAAAAAAAAAAATAAACTCCACTAAAGTTATAAATTTTTAAACAGTCAGCCCAAGTTGGCCCACCCTTTACAACTACACGAAGAAATGAATGGTTAATATTTCTATGTTAATATTTATCTTTGGATACCTACATGTGTAGTATTTATAAAAATAATTTGAAATAGGATAGCCAAAAGGAAAACACATTGATAGGGTAGTTCTAAACAATACTGTTCTAAGACGACACACATAAATGTAATTGAAAACCACAATATGGAAGTAAGCAAGTATAATATTTTTAGGTAAAGAGGCATGACAGCTGACATGGAAAGATGAATGAATCCGACCACCGAAAGCCTCAAGTATGCTTCTAAAGGCTGTACCAGCTGGAAAGAAATAATAACACCATTGTAATTGTAAAAAAAATAATTTTAAATCATTTGAAAGTAGTTTTAAAGCTTTAGTAACTGCACAGTTTACCTATATAAAATATGAATTATTTAAAAAATTACATTTCACTTTTAAAACAAGTTTTTCTAGGAATGCGTGCCGTTTTTATTTCTCTAATTATTGTATTTTTACTAATTTATAAACCCTGTAAAAATGTATAATTTATATTTTTTTACATATTGAAAAATTTGTTACTGGACCTTAAAAGATTTGTGATATATTATTATAATTTTGTATAAAACATTTAATTAATAAAAATAGTAATTAGTTCCATTCGTATAGACAGCAAATTGGTTAATGTTATATCAATATTGAACGGTTAATTGCACGCCAGCGAATTTCGACTCAATAATGCTTTATTCAATATTGCAATTTAATATTGTGTCGTTTATAGTGCGTGTAAACAATGGGACAAAATCCAATATCTAGAAATTCATTTTTACATTTTATTCTTTAGAATTTCTTTTGGAATTAAATCAACCATTATTTAGTAGATGAAAATATCAATGCAATCCAAGAATTCGTGAATTTTCTCGGTGTTGAAACTATAGACTTAGGTTAAATACCAAATTTAGAATTACGTGTTTATCATGACCTTATATTTGGTACCTATCACGTACGAGATGTGTTGGGAGTTGACGTTTACCAAATGGTAACACTGCACCGCAAAGAAAAAATTTCTCGCTAGCGGTCTTTCTTTTGACAGTTTTGGCGAGCACGAGAGAGTTGTTCCGATGCTAAAAATCACGAAGATGTAATTTCGTATTGAATTAAGGAAGGGTAAGAATAATCAAATTTATTAAGTGTCTGTGTTATTCTGTACCATATTCTGAGTTTTGTTTGCTATTGTATTTGTATGCTTGCAAAATGGACGCATCCTTTCCTTACATGATAGCAGAGAGGTCATCTAGATGACAATACTTTTTATGCATGAAGAATTTCTCATGAACAAAGCAGGATGGGGATACGATTTGATCTTCTCCGCTTCATAATTTCACAACTGAATTTGTTTTGCAACAATAGAGGACGCAAGGGATTTCAAGTGAGTTCAAATGGAAGAAGACGTCCCAGCCTTCCTGACGTTTTGATAAGTAAGGAGATACAAGTATTTACGGGTGCCTCGGAATATCAACTCTGGACGGAGACTGTGGATCACTGCCGAATGAACGAAGATACCTCGCGTTTAAATGGTTGTAAAACGAATTTCGATATAAATTGTTAATATTTGAAGTATTGTTTAAGTCTTGTTTTTTCCTCACCTTTTAAATTTCAATTAATAACTTTGCTAATCTTGTTGATCACATTTATTTGATACGATTTGTTTACTATATTTGACCTGACAAACTCATCAAGTGATTTACATTGTTTTAACACAATTTCCTAGGTGAAGATTTTCATATTCAATGAATCTAAGTATTTTATCTCACTATTTTATATACTATATATTCTATACTATATCGATGGAACATTCACACCATATTATCATATTATATATATTACAAAGGGTGTCAAACAGGGTTGTGTAATGACCCCATGGCTGTTCAACTTGTATATGGATAATTGTGTGAAAGAACTGGAATGTATTAATTAATTCAGAAGCGAGCGAAATAGGCGATTTGATTGTATGCTGTTTATTGTAGGCCGATGATGCAGTATTAATGGCGAATAATGAATAATAATTACGGAGGCCAGTGAGTAAAATGTACGATGTATGCAAGGAAAGCAGCCTTATTATGAATGTCAACAAGTCGAAAATGATGGTATTCGAGAAGGAGAAAAGCAAGATAACGTGCAAAATACTTGTATGTAATGAATGTTTGGAATAAGTAGATGAGTTTGTGCATTTGGAAAGTATGTTCGATAGAAACGGAAAGATACAGAAAGATATTGAATGGAAGGTGACTGCAGGGAATATAGTGAACGGCGCTTTAAATTACATTTTAGCTAATGAGAACTTGTCAACTGAGGTAAGACTAGCGGATCACAATGAAGTAATTGTACCGACACTGATGTATGGAAGTGAGGCCTTGAGCTGGCAGAAGAGGAACAAAAATAGACTGAATGCAGTGGAAATGAGATCGCTTAGGCGTATATGTGGCAGATCCATTTATGATAGAGTAAAAAATGAAGAAATAAGGAAAGAATGTAAAGCTGATCTTAGTATAGTGAGTAAGATTAAAAAAGGATCACTTAGGTGATTTGGACATATGGAACGGATGAATGGTAAGAAAGATGTATGACGCAAGTGATGATGGTAGCAGAAGTAGAGGACGTCAGCGCAAGATTCAGAACGACCAGGTAAACCAGATACTGGATGATGGCCCTGTTAGAAGCATCAGCAATCATCGAGCTTGTATTAGAAGATGTATGAATGTGGATAAAGCGTGATTTGTGTGTCAGAGCAGAAGAGTGTGGGGCTCTATCCCCTCTGTCTACCCCCGCGGGGAAACGGCGTGATGGTAAGTAAGTAAGTAATCACTTATCCAGCTGACGATATTTTTAACAATCAAGTAATCACACATAATGGAATAAATAGTATTTCAAGGTAATCATGTCTTTCCTCTCATCTCTCATTTCTGTTTCATTCTGTTTAAATCTGATTCTGATTAGGTTTAAAATTATAAGTTGGCACATTACCATGATTACTCGTTTTCACCATCTGAAACGATTCAATAATGCATCACCAGATATATTATTTTTGTTGTTGTTCCAACAAAAATTTGGACATAATTTAATATTGAACGTGTACATGTTTTAATTGTACCTTAAAAAACATAATATTAAAATTTGTTTTTATTATTTATAAATATATGTTATCAATTCTGCATACTTTGACTAATTATAAATTTGACTTATTCAAATAGTTATTATTTTGTCAGCACGGTTCAATTTGCATTTTACAACTCGTTATTAAGTGTGCATTGAAATAATCTACACTGCGTTAAAATAATGTTTATTTTTTTTACTTCGCCGTAAATGCATATTTTGAATAAATAAATACGATTTTATTTATTCAAGTGTTTCATTGAATACTATGTTGAATAATTTTCAATGGAATTAATTCCAATTAGCATATTAGAATATCAAATTCACGCTGGTATAATAGATGATTGATAGTTATTAAATATATTATTTTTTAAATAACACCCTATTCCAAAGCACCTTTAATTGACTTTAGGAACATATTTATTGGACATTTTCATCATGAATACCATGAATATAATTATATCTTTCAGAATCATTTTTACTCAATGAAGTCTAAAGTCTTTGTAAAATACTAACATACGTTTATTAAGATACGTTTATAAGTACGCGGTAGGAGGTTGCATTCAGGGAGGACTTGGTGATTAGATCTTTCCCTCACAACTTCCGCGTAAAGAAACAGGATAAATTTTTTATCAGTTAATTATTTTTTTATTGGTTTCGGATTTTTATTATTATGGTTATGAACGTTACTGTCTCTTAAACCTAATTTTATTTTGACAACTGATTAAAATCATTTCTACTATAATTGAACTCAATTTATGGATTTTATTAAACCGAACTGTATTTTATAAATTATATATTAATTTTAGGTACTACTAAATTATATATAATTAGTACATGTTCTTAAATATATACTTAAATTTTCTAATTGAGCGTCATTGAAAAATACTAGTGTATAATTTATACGTATATTTTTTTATTCATTTAAAAGGTAATTAAATAATAAAGTTCAAAACATTCTGACTATGTTATCATATATTTAAAAAAATACATATTATACAGAAGAAAAAGCTCACGTCATATATGCCGAGCAGTTCTCAGAAATATAGCTTTCCATTTTTAAGAGTGCCAGCGAAATAACAGATCACATTTAGAAAACATAATTTTTAAGAAATTAATTCCAATGAACTGTACTTAAATGAAAAATATACATTATTTTATTAACCCCAGCCATCATTTTATTACAGAATTTTTATTAAGACTTTTGGGACGCTTTGTATAATGGCTCAAAACGTAATAACCTCCGCTGATGACGCTGATACTGCAGTATGAGACCGCAGTAGGCGTGGACATGTAGCGTTAGTTACACAAGCCAACAGGATCGAGATCGAGAGGAAGCCGAGACCTATGTGGGCAGATGTCAAGACAGACTTGGTAGAGGTTGGCGTATGGCCACCAGACTGGAGCACAACAAGATTGTTGAGAAATAAATGGTGCTCTACTCTAACTGAAGGTCATGGACTTTCATCCAATGAAGCCGCCGTAAAAGAAGAATAAGAAGCAACCTGATTAATAGTCAGTCATCGATGTATAACTGAAGATTAAAATTTGTTTAATTTATCCATACACATATCGAGCCCTTAGAATAACAAGGTGGTTCCAACTGTTTTTATCTTTGATTTTTATTTCCTTTTATTATATCATACGACGTACCGTATATATACAAACAAATAAATAAATGGGTAGGTACGGTGAAAAAAACACGAAATATTCAGAACCTAATGCAAAAATCTCTGGTGATAGCCCTAAGATCTGCCGGATACCGAGAAAAGTCGAGGAGCATCATGATCCTGTAATGAGGGATCGACATGGATGAGGAATACAAACATTTTTTTTTCTAATTCTAACGATAACATAATTTTGAAGTTAATCCTTCAATTGTCCTTGTTGAGATTTAATTATCTAGCGGTAAACACTCGTTTATTGATCAAATGGTTGGAGATGCGTGGTTCGTAATTTTGAAACCAAAATGAAAATTTACTGCAACAGATTGTTACTTATATTTCATTAAAACCTATTTTGGATATCATAGCATATGGTAGATACAAACCTGTTTCTATACCCTGCTTATGAGAAGTAGAGAAACAAAACTGCCAACACCCAAGTGAAAAGGTTGAAATATACGTGTTTGTAAATGTATTTAGAACCAGAGCGTAGATTGATATGTTTTTGATAAAATATTTCTAAAACTTAGAAAGATATTTTCAAGAAGATCAATTGTAAAACTACAAACAGATTATTTTTGCAATTTTTAAACACGTCAACCTCTACTTTATATTACACCCCTTATATTATAAGTCTTATTATTATATTATAAGCCTTATTATAAGATAATCATCCACTAATTAATTTTGATGTACATAATAAAAATGTTCTTTTATACATCGGTGATCCCAACCCCCCCCCCCCCATCGTCAGTGATGTTACAATTACGATATTATGTTTATTGTGTGGGATGGAATAGACTCCACCTCCGATATATACAGCGCTGTCCTGGCTACTTTGCTAGATTGAAGTCTGTGTTAAAGTAGCCAGTTTTTTCGTACTCTTACTTAAGATTCGATAGGAATAAAAATAGAGTTAAAAAAACATTTTTTTTTTTTCCAATAAACATTAATTCCAATAAGATTACACAAATATGGACCTAACATATTATCCAATCGGGTAGAGATCCAACATTCTAACATAATAATTATATAGTGCCTACACTAATAATTCACTAATTCTTCCACCTCATTTTATTTTATTTTATTATATATATAATATATATATATATATATATAATGATTATGTTAGAATGTTGGATCTCTACCCGATTGGATCATATGTTGGGTCCATATTTGTGTAATCTTATTGGAGTTGAACGATTTCCAATTGGTACTGAGTGTGTTGTACAGTTTCGAAGCTAAGGACATGTAAACTCTTTGATAAAATGTTATTGTTGCACTCGGCACTGGCGTGTAGATGTTCGTTGTTTATCTTGTGTTGTATCCATGATTTATTGCTTGGGGTGAGTTGTTGTTAGCATGGAAAAAATGGACGAGTCTTAATATAATGATTTGTCTAATGTCTAGGGCATTGTACTCTTTAAATATAAGATCTGACGGATATCTAAAGGGGTGACCATTTATTACCTTGAGAATTGTCTTTTGTGGTCTTTTAGCTGACTCTAATATTATTTTTGCTGCTTCTCCCCAAACTAAAATAGTATAATTAATTAAATAGTAGCAGAGTGCAAAATACACCAATCTTAAAAGTTTGTAGTCAATTATACATTGTATTCCTTTAAAAAAGTAAATTAATTTTCTTAAGCGTTTAGCTAGGTTCGATATATGTTCTTTTCAGTTAAGATGATCATCGATCAGTACTCCCGGATGTCGAATAATTTTAAATCATGTCGATTTTTCATATTGGCATGAGGAAGCCGTGTTCTTGTTTGTTTTGCAGTCATGTACTATGAGTGCAGGGCTTTGATGTGGCGATGTTCTTTCGTTAATACAAAAACATACATATTTTGATTTTTTTGTGTTAAGTGATAAGAGGTACGTATCAAATCGATAAGGAGAGCATGGCCCCCTCTCATCTGTGTTAATGTGCCTGTCTGGACCAGAGGGGTGATCACCGGCAGGTTGCCGTGTACCGGAGCGAGGCCTTCCATGCAAAATGGCGGCCAATTGACAACACTCAAGGACGATGGAACTTTAATCTGGGCGAAGGCCGGCTGGAGGATGGCCATTGCCACCCCCTAACATAAAGAGAATAAATAGTTTGTGTAACCCAAATCCTATCATGTGTCTTCGTAGCGAGGTTATTAGAAAAAAACGATTGGTGTAACCGAAGACTTAGACAGTTCGTTGGTTAAATTGTATCGGATTAAATTATGTTCACTGTAATTAAATTGTGATTAATGTGTTGATAACAAGTGTTTTTACAGCATGACATCCTTTTCATTCATCCGAGGCAGCCATTCCGACATCATGCAAACATGCACCCACAGACTGAGCCAAGTCGATGACATTGCCTTGGTGTTGGAGTCATATCGCAACGTAACAACGTGTTTTTTGACACAATATTTTATTGGAAAATTTCGCGTATTAATAAATAAATATTAAATATTTCGATGCTCACTCCAGATTTTGCTTCTCACTTTTATCCGTGGAGGATGCCCTGTTGGATGGATGTTTTGCGTAGGATCCTAAAGAGTAACTGCGCAATATTTGGTTTAGATCTGTCAAAGTATGTATAATTATATAAAAATAACACATGAACAGACCGACATTCAATTTTATTTATGTAGATTATCATATGTTTAGTATATTATGTACGGACAATTTTGTGATTGAAAAGTTAATATTATCAATTTTTGTTTTATAATTATTTTACAATTCATAATTACAGAAGTGCATTTTATCTGAATACTGGCAACTTCACTAGATCAGAACCCGTATCGATTTGGGGCGTATATTTTTCATAGTATGTATTTATATAGTTTTAAATAAATATAAATTTGTTTCATATATTTATTTTTAAAAAAAGTTATAATTATTTATCTAAAATGGTAAATTGATTCTTGGTTAATTTATTAAAACCATACTAAAGAACTTAAAATCTGTAAATGTTATCTTGACGAGATATTTAAGAGCCGAATTTAAAATAATAATACCGCTCGCGGTCTTATTATTTTAGATTCGAATAATTAAATTATAAATTAAATTTGTATTCATTTTAAAATCAAGATTGATATGGAAACAAAGAAAATACAAATTAATAAAAATAAACACCGACCTCTGAACGGATAAATGGGTCATAAGGTTAATCAACGGATGAGAAGGTCGAAAAGTTTTATTCCATTGAATTTTGCCTTAATTTTTGCAATTTCTTTTATGTCCATGTATATATATATATATATATATACATATATATATACATATATATATACATGGATAGTAATATGTAGTTGAGATTTATTGAGATAAAATAAAAATAATTTTAAACTAATAATAGATATCTTATAGACACGAAGATATTATTTTATTATATTTAAAGTAAATATAATATGGAAGTATGGGTAATTACAGAGCTTACGATCTGTCTGCGGCTCGCTTAAGTGATCACTTTATATAAATAAAACGTTCACCATTCTCCACTTTTAATCAATCTTCATATCTATCAAATCTATTAAATATAATAAAAAATATCATCGTCTCTATGAGATATTTATTATTTGTTTAATAACAGTACCTTTGTAGGTAACAAACCAATAATTGTGTTCTTGGACACATTCAATATTGCTAGAACTATTTAACACATGAAATATTAAAATCCAATAAATCAGTACAATACATTTGAGATCTCTGTTTGTTTTTCTAAAATTGACCGGGCATTAGATCTATTGAAAAAATTCAATCAACGTATGACAAATCAAATACTTTTCTGCAAATAGAAAACTTAATTCCCGTAAAAGTATCTTACTTGAATATTGAAAACATATAAAATAGCCAATTCAGTGGAGACAAAATACGGAAATTCCGAGAAAGAACAATACTACTCTATGGACGTGTTTTATTTTGTTTTGTCGAAACTACTGACGTCGCAAAATAAAATAAAATGTTAAGTCTTCGTTCGCCAAATGTATTTAAAGTAATTCCATTTTTAGGTGTAAATAAAGCCGACAAAGACACGGCGGGCGGCGCCTTGCTAGCTTGTTAGCTATACATATTCATGCTTTTCCAAAGTATAGCCTTTTTATTTGTCGCCATTTGCATACTGCCTGTTCGTGGCGGTACTGACGGACACCGCGTCGGCCCTTTGATATTATCGAAATGCTTTTCGAAACTCGAGGACAACAAAATACGCTTCAGCGGTTAGCGCTGAACAACAGCTCGTCACACCCTAGCACGGGGCGTTGTCGTCTGAAGGACAGATTTAAAAAATATTTAATTATTATACAGATTCAAAAAAGAATTTTATTTAAATACGTATTTCCAAAATAATAATAATAAATCACCAAGTAATTAATGTTGTTTGAATAATTCTTTCGTTTTTCGCCTTTGCTTAATGCTTGTTAACCTTACCTCTCCGATGATGTAAACTAAGTTGACATTGCTTCCAACTATGTGAATATCTTTGTAAATATACTAAATACAGAGTTCATATTTAAGGTATTCCTCCGTAATATATGTATGTATTGAATACAGTAATTACAATTTATCAGTATTTATCATACGCAATAATAATAAATATTTTCTCGAAGAACCTGACGTGAATTTGTCAATACGTGTACGCGTGGAGAGGTACGGACGGCGCAGTGCGCGGGAAGCGGTGCGCCGGATGCCGATCGTTACTTTAGACTTTAGTAGCAGAGCGTGCGCTGGCTATGATAGATGTGTCTTTTTGCGTTCTCGGCTTAACAGTTCACGATCACGCAGAAATATACAGAATAATAAGTAATAATGTAAGTTATAATGACCGTATGGTGGCCGTTTGGCGATTTTGACCATTACTTTTGATATTAATAAAACATTATATATTTTTTTAAGAAGAACACATTTTTATTGTGAAATTGAATTTTATGAACATAGTTCAGTGGTATTTTTAATACAAATAAAATTAATCAACTAGAAAGACATTCAGAAAAAATCAATTTATCAAAAAGATATTTAGTTGCTAACGGAATAGTAATTGAATATTTTTTCGATAAATTTACCTTTTCTGTACATCTTTCTAGTTCATTTATTTATTTTGTATTATCTTTATATTATTAAACATAATTGTATTAATAACGCCAAGTATCTTTATGATGATGAACAAAATTTAAGTAAATGGTACATTAATTAGAATATTCAAATTATAATTAATTTAATAAATAAAATAATACATCTGTATTATGTAAATATATATTATAGCTAAAACAATAAATAATTAGTCAATACATATTAATTTTTTTGAAATTAAGTAGATATATATTATGATATAGCTATTTATTTGGTCCTGATTTTTTTTATTGACAATGTAAATATGTCAGTCAAGAATTAGGAAGATAAACCACTAACCTGTTTTTCTATTCAATTTCCCGACTGCAATCCGGACTGCTGATTCTTTTTGTGTTGTTCCCGTTGGTCGGTTTCCGAAAATTAACCGATAATTTAGAGTCCCGTATGACAATTTATTTATGAATCGTTAAAGTGGAATACCCACGTAAGACCGGAGGTACACACTTTTACTTTCTCTAAATCCGGGACTGCTAATCAAAGCACATACAATGCGCAACAAGATCGTTATTATTAAGATTACAGATTTTCTGTACAAACATAATCGCAACCTGATTGAGAATGTTTTTTTTTACAAATTGACATTATTCTAGATCGTGTCAAGCCATCATTGCTTGTCGGCATGTTTCTCAATCAATTCTTACATATTAGTACATCATAACAGTATTCCAGTCAATAATTCTAGCTACCATTTATATCGATGATCGTGTCAAGTACTTGTTTGGGGTTCACCACTAAAGTAATCATTTGAATTTAATAATTTTTGGTAGCAGGATATTTTAATGCTCTCTATTGAGTCATTAAATACATTGACAAATTTGTCAGTAATAATTTTCCCATCACTGTTTTTTCCATGGTATTTCATAATTATTTCATCTAGATTTTTCCTTTCTTTCCCCAATACTTTATTTATTGTTTTCCAAATTGTTGTGATGTCGCAGTAGGAGCCAAATTTATTTGCGTAGTATATTTTTTTGGCTTTATATATTTCTTTGTTTACTTGATTTCGACACTGACTATATTCTTTTTTCACACATGCGTTACTTGGGCAGCTTTCCATTTTCTGAAATGTTTATCTCTCTTTTCCATGAGTTTTATAATTTTTTTGTTCATCCATTTAACTTCTTTCCTTTTACGTTCTTTAACAAGATATGTTGATTCTTTATATATATATATATTGTTAAATAGACTTATAAGTTCATTCATCAATTCATTAGGGTGGGAGTGTTTTGTGTGAGTGCTTCCCGGTCAACATTCTTTAGTTTTTCAATAACCTGTAAATTGTCTATTACTTTTTTCTCCTTAACGATATTCTATCTTTTCCTTGTTGCAAAGGCTGATGTCACTGTTGTATAGTAGTCTGAGGTTTTTGCTACAACGATGCCTGATATAATTTCAGTTTTATGAAATCTAATAAAAATATAATGAACACACGATTTTGTTACTATTTCTTCCATTATTTCTTCTTTAGTATTTTTGGTTATGCAATTTATTAGTCCATGCTGTCTTAAGTATTTCTAGATAGGTATTTATTATGTTATCCATTTCGTCTGTTATATATATACCACAGAATATAATATTTTGATTAATTGGTATTTCAGTTATGGATTTTTCTAATTCATCTAAAATGGATTCTAATTCATCTAAGATGGTCTATATACCACAATTAAGTGGATAATTTCTTTGTTGTCCATATGTATTTTTAAAAGTATCGCTTTCATATACACGTTATGTATAATTGTATTGCGGCATTTAAAGATTCGTTTAAAATAAATTATTATAATAAATTTATACACTATTATACACCAACGTATGAACTAAATTCTTCCGTAAGGATCTTATGTTAAAATTTTTGATAGTGATTTATTAAAAATATAAGTAGTGTTGAACCATGTCTGTTAAAACGTATTGGACGCATTCTTCATTTAAGTTCATCATATTAGTATTGATTGTCCCCTGTAAACGATATCGCTCATACTGACACACAAATTAACATATATATTATACATATTTAAATAATATTTATTTTGAGTTATTATTATATTATAGTTATTCATTTGAAAGAGAAAAACAATCATTTTAAATTTGTTTGATACTTGCTTTATCACTTCTATTTTGTAAAAAAGATTTTGTAAAACTGCTATAAAATACCCAATGTAAAAATAAAACATGTAACAGTTAACCCAGAAAAAATTAACAGATACCTTGCTGACTTCAAAGGTAGACTTCATGATGAAAATCTTTCTTTAAGGATGGCGAGTGAAATCGCCCGACTCTTTATATCATAAATAAATTAAAGGCTTATGCAAACATTAAAGGTATGATATAACCTCAAATACTGGCCGTTGTGTTAGAGCAAGCGATGAAATATTCGCCATTATTCTCTTACATTAAAATATTTATACATCTTTTTCTTCAGAGGTTTGAAATTATTTTTATTTTCTAACCATTTATAAAGAGATTCTAAAAAATGGATAACGTAAATTTCCTTTATTGCGAGAATTCTTTTCTTAAAGATAAACTATATTTCCCAAAATATTATTTTGTAAAGAGCTCAATTTGAAGAGCCAGGCAGATGTATCAATATTATCGTATTGCTGAGATTATTTCGTGGACGATTATTCATAAGTTATTATGAAACGCGACTTTTCTTAAAAATAACTATTTAGGAACGTATTTAACTTCCATAATTTTCCTACACAATATTTGTAGAATGTGGGAGGAACATTCCAGATAAATTTAATCCGGACTTGTTTCCATTTATTACATTTTTGTCATTTCACATTGATGCGCGTGTCGTCTATTTTTATAGCCTGCCATAGTTTTTTTTATTTTATTAAAATTGGTTATAAGAAATCATGGTTGTGTTGGGCCGTCTAATAAGTTTTTGCGGTTTTCTTTGAAATGCTATTTTCTCCCTATTTTGTTTTTTTTTTGTGACAAAAGATGAGAAACTATTCGATAGCATGTTTTCTGCTTCAATGTCAGTCAATGTTTTCCTGTATCTTAATTTTAATAGTTTTTTTTTTAATTTTTGGGCTTTAATAATGAAGTATCAAGTTGATAAAAACGAACGTTTTCGACACATATTTATTTTCGCTTTTAATCAAAGTTAAAATGATCACCCAGGAGCTCAACCTCGAACCGCACACTCCAGACCTCACTCCGTCAAATTATCATCATTTTCGGTCGCTCTCCAATCAAATGCGTGACGTTACGTTCAACAACGACGATGACCTCAGAAATAGGTTCGATAACTATTTACATAACAGACCAGCCAATTTTTATAGAAAAGCTATTGACAAATTGGTTGAACGATGAGGTAAAGTCCTGAACAATAATGAGACCAGTAAAGGAATAGACATGAAATAAAGTGCACATATATGAGAGGGGTTTGGAACATTAGGTGCGGGACGAGAGGCATTCTATACACATTCTTGGTGGTAAGATAAATCCAAGAGTTTACGACACATTTATGCAACAGTAAAAGTATTTACTCTTTAAAAATTAAATCTTTGTATAAACAAGACGTATTTTTTACATTAACGCGTATTACATGTCGCGGCACTATTTAATTGCGTAAGTGGTACCAATATGATCACGTTGATGACACCAAATATAAATATTTTTTTCATTATTTGATTTTATAACAAATAATTGAAGAAAACCGCAAATACTTATTGTACAATCCAATACGTACATTTATATAAATAAGATCGATAATTGATATTAATTAGAAAATGGTTTGAATATCACGCGATTTGAAGGCGTCATATTATCCAGTATTTTCACAGCTACGAGTACATGTCCCATAATAGCCAATACCGTTATCTTCAGCGGTTCATTCGAGGTAATGACGGTCGTTAATATAACCCCTGAACTATGATAAGGAGAGGAGCATCCCCGGTGAGGTGCTAACTGCCAGGGATCACGTGATCACGGGCTCTTCTTATCGAGGCAGCTTAGGGACCAGCACAAATACTCAGACGTACAGAGTACACAGTGCGGAGACACATGCTCAGATAAAACTACGATACAATAAGCATCTTATTGTATTCCACAATAGCTGTGCAGAGGCTTGGGGAAATGAGACAGTGAACGTGTTTCGGTTTGAGGTCTGAATCGATGAACGAAATCATTTCGGAAACAGATATTTTTTGTACACTAAGGGCCGGTTGTGTGATCAGTAGTAACATTATTAAAGTAACATTTGTTTGATCGTTAGTAAAAAAATATTTACTTCTCGAAAGTATATCCCGTAGTAAACTCATTTTACTATCCGACATCCGATAGTAAAAACGAGGATCGATTGTTAAATATAGCGGACTTTTCACAGCTGTTCCAAAAGCCATCTGACATATTGATACTTGCAAGTTGCAGTGTTTGATAATTAATCATTCAATATCCCGCTATTTTATTGATGAGAGTTTGTCCGGTTTTGATCTCGTTGTTTAATATATGATACGAAAAAATTCAACACCAAAGTGACAGGTTTCGAACGACTGGGCGAAAAATACCATAGATAATGCATAAAATAAACCATGTTTCATAATTATTTGTCGCGTCTATAGACACTCTATCTATGCTTTGACAATAGTAAATTTGACATTTGAACAATTCGCAAATGATTTTAAGCACGGGCTGTAATAAAAATATTCAACTGATTACACAGCCGGTCCTTAGAACATTTTTTGGTTTCTGGAGAATTATTTCTTTACAAAGTAATCATTAATATTATTATTATACACACCCTATTCTGACACAGTGTCAGCATGTTTTTGCATAATCAAAATTAAAAATAAATATAAAATCAGAAATAAATAATTTATCCGTCACCATTGAGTTGAGACATAAAAAATAATGTAGTCTTATAAAGAGTTAAATTGATAGCAAAAATGTTGACTGTTCATTCCCCAAAGAATGCATTCTGGGGACTGCGGAGTTAGCTAGTGCACGAGTTCTGACATCACCACTGTAATAAAACAATGAATTGCGTTTTTGTGATCTCAATGGTGTGTGAAAGTTAAGCAGACTAACAATATGGGAGCAGTCTGTCATACTATTGATGATTCTGTATAAAAATAGTAATTTAATTTAATGGTCAAACGATTGATTGTAAATATAATAAATTGTAATAATATTATTATCGTTTTCTGGAATAATCTGCTGGATACATCTGACCGTTCTGGCCGACGTTTCGGATCCCATTACAGGGTCCACCATTAGTGATGATGTTGTGGACCCTGTAAAGTCGACCAGAAAGGTCAGATATACATAGCAGATTAGCCCAGAAAACTGTAAACAGAAGATTCTGAAAGGCTGTGAAATCCTAAGAACATTATTATAATATATATATATATATATATATATATATATATATATATATATATTAGATATACATATAAAATCAATTTTATCAAAAAATATTGATGTTGCGCTACCGGGATTCGAACCTGGATCTCTTTTCCAATCCGGGGAAGGTGCATTACTAACTATGCTACAGCGACAGTATTTTTGAAGACAAATTTTCGAACTTACAAATTACACTTTTACAAATTAATACATCTATCGTTCCATTATTTGAAAGCCATCTACATTGTTTTTACGGAATCTCAAATCGCTTTGAGTTAAACGATAGCAGATGTCAGAATTAACAATTCATTTATATCACAGACCCTGTTCTAAATAATTACAACTTCATAATGAAAATATGTTCTATTATTAAGGAAAACACATTCTTATTGTGTACTTAAAGGTATTTGAGATTCTGTAAAAATAATGTAGATGGCTTTCAAATAATGGAACGACGGGTGTATTCATTTGAAAAATGTAACATATGGGTTCGAAAATTTGTCATGAAAAATACTGGCGTTATAACATATTATAATTGGTAGTGTACTTCCCCGGATTGGAAATAGAGATCCAGGTTCGAATCCCGGTGACACAAAAACAATATTTTTCGACAAAATTGATTTTATATGTATATATTTATAATTAATACATTAATTTAGTATTTAAAATATGTTCTCGTTAATAATTATTATAATCGTTTCACAAACATTAGATTGGCCATCCTGAAAAATTTGACCGTCTCTGATAGAACTCTATCTCCTATTGCACTTCTAGAATAATAATGAATACATAAAGTTTTCTTATGTATGACATCCTAGGTAGTGATAAATATTGTTCTGGCGAGAAATTTAGCATTCATACCGGGGATGTCATCGGATCGTGTGCTGTCGTACGTGTTTGCGAGTACGCGTTCCATTTAGTACTCAGATATATTGTTTGTTTGCAGTGCGGTGCGCTAACGCCGAGTTTATACACGTCAGCCATAGAATGACGAGAAACCTTAGAATAACATTTTTTTGGATCAGTTTACCCACGACTACTGTGTTAAGTATTATTTTAGTAAAAGGAAATAGGCGTATTTGGCAAATATAAAAGCTCAATCCACTTCAAGAAAAGTGAAACATAAAATTTAATATAAAGAAAAGCTTAAAAAACTTAAAAATACATACATTCGATCTTGCTGCGTGAGATTTCACAGATGTTGGCCAAAGATGACTATAGAAACTGCTAACGTATGAACTAAAGGCTTTTTGAAAAATAATACACTTACTTACTTACTTACTTACAAAAACTCAAAACTAACTCGACTAACAATCAAAAATGTTAACAATTTTTGAGTATGTCCAAGAACACACAATTCCAAAAAAAAAATCAGATTCTCATAGTGATAACATATATGCTGTTTAAAAAAAAGGGAAAAATGAATTATCAAATTTGGTCCATAGACGGCGATGGTGTAGTGGTATTCGAAGCGAGTCCACATACTAACATATATACAACTTTCAAAAATTTGATAAATGTGGTGATCGACGGGTGAGAATTGGTAAACGCTATATACAGGTGGCCTAAAAAAGTGTGTACATTTCGTAATATAATTACATCAGTTGGTGTGTCTCGAATGGGGAAGACTAGTGTTGTGTTCGTTGAATCAGGCGCCGAAGTAAATAGTGGATATCATTGTGCACATGTTCTCAGACAACGTTTGATGCCTGCAATTCAAGCGACATGTGGTCGCCATAATTGGATATTACACCAGGACGGAGCTCCATCTCACACAGCCAGAAATACAATCAACTGGGCCACCGACCAGCCCAGATTTAAACCCAGTAGATTATTATGCAATATGGGGTGTTTTACAAGAAAAAGTCTACCATCGGCAAAAATTTACCACAGTTGAGCAGCTCAAGTTGACAATAATTGAGGAATGGAGAAATCTGGAGCAGCGCTTTATTGACAGAAGCATAAACGAGTGGCGTAGGCGCTTTGAAAAAGTTACTGAGAAACAAGGAGGATACATTGAACACGATTTCTGATTAGTTAAATTCTGTGCAAAAAAAATAATATTAAGAATTATAATTAATTAACTATGTTTTGAAATAACTCATGTGTTACGAGATATTCTCACTTTTATATATATATATATATAGGGTGGCCCAAAAAAAGTGAGAATATCTCGTAACACATAAGTTATTTCATATATATATATACTTACTAATAGACTTGTAAACCACGGTTCTAGTCTTATTCTTTCAATATAATATTCCTAAGGTATCTCTTACTTTATTTCGAGCATTCCACCAGAAGTATCTATATTGGGGTAAGAGCTTTTCAAAAATGAAAGAGATGGTCAGTAGGCAGATTGAGAAATGTCAATTATGTCCAGTAGCAATATTGAATTCATTGAGCCGTAATGAAATAGTTTCCATTGCAGTCACAAGCCGTCGCGAAGTGGAATAAAGTATCCGAGAAGAGCGGGCCCGGGGCCATTTTAATAATGTGAGCTTGCGATTGTTGATTTGGGGCCAAGAAAGCGTTCATCGGCTGAAATGCAGCTCGATAAAGCTGTCAGAGTACATATTACGCGCCTAATAATACCAAGCGATATCATCTCAGATACTGGGATTACAGAAATTCGTAATACCGGCGGCATTGGCCACTTGACAAAATAAATATATTTTAACGAACGAAAACAAGCAGTTGTAGAATACTTTAAGAGACAGTTGATCCTAAATTAAAAAATTAGGTTTTCTGGATTGTTATGATGTTGTTATCTATAATGATTAATACCTAATTGATAGCTTTCGGTAACGTACTTAACTACCAGTGGCGTGGAGTAGGTATAGATTTAGGTTATGCTGTTACCAATGATATCATACAATCATATATAATATACGTACTGCAATATATGTTGTATATAGGGTTATGAACATGCGTTTAACCAACGTTTTTAGACAGAATAAATAGGTCGTTTATTCGACCCTGTCATATATTTATTTGTAATTTTATAGTACCATTAATAGTGTTTTTAAAGTTTAAGTTTTAACCTAAAATAATACCTTCTTATCCATATAAAAATCTATGAACGTCTTTAAGAACAGTTTTTATGACTGAACATGATTCTTTTTTGTTTGAAAATCCTTCGCGTAATAACTAAACGAAATAATTATTTTTAAAGGTTAACGGAGAAACTATTTCTGCCAATTAATTTTTATTTTTCCAAGTCAAAAATTAATTCATGCACAAAATGCACTTTGAACGCGAAGAACAACCATGAAATCAACACGTTAAAAACGGTAAAATAGTAAAATTCGCGAATTAGTAAAAGAGGAAGTAGCACTTCAATGATTTGCACGCAGTTGTGAGCCTTTCTAATGTTATTCTGTTAAAAAACAGCATAAGTACCGACTCCATAGAGAACGGATCAACCGAAAGAAATTTTCAACTCAGTAAATAGCCAATTGCATGACTTGTGTAATTCACTAGCATAAAAGTAGACGATAGTCATATAAATAGCTACAATGCGTCGATTGTAGCTTCTCGCGCAGCGGTGGATTGTCGTGGTAGTTTTTAGAACTAAACCATTAAAGTTTCTACTTGTACACAGATGGCGCTAATTGTAAGAAATCCGCAAACATACGGTCCATATTATAAATGATTTAATTTATATTTGTTTCCCAGAATTTTTAATAATGCACAGCTTTTTTGCTTGTATGCACTGCACGCCCATTCTAACTACAGTGGAGCAGTTGGAGTAGGTTGCTCTACGTAAAAAAATAAAAAGATAGTACAATTTTTTTAGTACATTATTTTAAAAGGTATTATGAAATTATTGTATGGTTATATTTCTCACATTTTTAGAATGCGTTGATTTAATTGTACAATATAAATATTTCTAAAATAGCATGGATCGCCGACAGTATACTATATATACCTACATTAGACGTTGCACCTGATTGATATCGGCTTGTTATTGAATAGCCTTTATTCAAACACGTTTATACTTGAAATATACATGTAAATCAGTTTGGCTATGTACTAGAAATATAGTGCAATATGTAATATACCTAGCGCACTAGTGCCGTTAGCGTCGCCATCCACTCCTGCTTAACTGCTCCGGGCGCCTAAAGTGAAGTCACGTGATGTCAATGGCTGTAAGTCCCGTACATAATAGTTCCAGTAAAATATATTTTTCGTCGAAAAGGACGCTATAAAATTTTTGTAAGGGATGAAATATATGTTAAGTATTGATACATGTAAACCGTGATTGTAAGATTTGTGTAATTATAGATTGTAGGGATGACTGTTTATTTTAGTTGAATTCACATATTTCATCTATCTCCAAGTGCATGTGATCAATGGTTGAAGTAATGGGATACCGCCGTGCATTTTTAGATCAGGGGTCGCCAAACTCTTGGATCAAAAGAGCCATGTATGAGTTGCACAACGGTTTAGATTTTTTTCTAGAGCCATAAATATATTTCTACAAACACGATTTATTTTTAAGTTAAGTTTATCTATTAAGTTATCTAAGTTAAGTTAAGTCTAAGTTAAGTTTATCTACACCTTTATCTATTAAGTTAAGAAGATTTTCTGAATAAAACTAATGATGTATGTAATTTGGTAAATAAATAAAAAAATACGTTTATTTATTGTTGAAATTATATATGCGCATATTTTTTACAGAACACGAATTACACACAATTTACAAGCATTCCTTAAAACTAATGTGAACATTGCATTTCTTTGGACAGTTTCTGTAGTTTGGTTTATAACTTGTAGTTTTTAATATCATCCACGATTCCAAATTAAATTGTAAGTAAAGTATATGTAAAATTTAAACAACGACTGACGAACACTTAATGTGAACAATGGCCTTGCATCCCTTTCGAAAGTTTGGGTAAGTTAGGGTTAGGCTCAAGGGGCCGCATGTGGCTCGCGAGCTATGGTTTGCCGACTACTGGTCTAGATGATTCAATTCTTAACGAAAAAAAAACTTCCATGTTTTGAAACTGCTCCTGTTCGATATATTCGTTTGCATTCTCGTAATATCAGACCGCTGCACGATATTTGACGTACAAAATTCTATGCGGAATATCTATAATATATATATATATTTTAAATATATTTGAAAAGTAAGTTACGTGTCAAAAAAGTGTCTTGGCCCTACAACACCACTGAGTGTAACGATGATTGATAATTAATTATTCGTAATTCGGCGAGCTAGAAATAAATCTCATAATAAATCTCAAATAGAGTTAAATCTCACAATTGAATACCAATCACATAATCAGTCACAATAACAGTTTAGCTCATTACAAAGTTACATACCACAAATTTTATGATTTTTGTGTCTGCAAAATTTTATTTACAAAAAATTTTCTCTTTTTCGGATTGAATTGGTGTATTTACGGCAACCCTCGAGAGAATTCATTAAAAATCTTCCTACACCAGATATTGTAAAAGTCTTAATATTCTTTGGTCCAGGAATGCAGGTTCCAATTTTAAAATATCGTCCCATTCCGAATACACACTTTTCATTCCGTTTTCAAATAAGCCGTCGCCGTCGCCCCGGCCAGGAGTCGGGGCCGGGGGTCGGGGTAAGTTTGACTCAGTGGCGGTGCGAAGTAGATTTTTAATATTTAAACGAATAAATTAACCGCAAAACCGCATGAAAACACTTTCGGTGCCGTGCGGGGAGCATGCTAAACAGCCCATACATCTCCGGCGATGCGCCGAGCGCCGGGCGCCGACGGGTTATTGAAAACGGTGTATTACCATACTCCACCGCCCTGCCGTGCCACCCCACGGGGGGAAGACAACCTGGAGCCGCCGGGTCAGAAGGGTGTTAGTAATTGTATTGTTAGTTGTAGTATTTTAACGAAGTATCTCTTCCTTGTACATTCATATGAACGAAATATTAATGTGTCGGTACATTACAACAAATACTTTGTTCCTTAAAACGAATTATTTGTGCAATAAAATAATAAAAATTGAACAAGGTTCGGTTAGGCTTTTTTTTATTTAACCATTGCCATACGGTGCTAAAATAATAACGTGCGCTCCGGTGCTGTAAACTCAGTGTATATAGAAACTTTTGCGATTTTTAAGTACGATAAATATTAATATTTTACATTTATTACTTCTATTAATCATTAAACCAATAGTTGATATGTACACATACATATATATATATATATATATATATATATAAATTATTGTGAAAAAGTGCTAAAAATGAGAAAAAAATATTGGTCATACGGAACGACAGCACAAAGACGCATAAGCTACGTCTAACTCGGCTAGTGTACGCTTTCGCTCTGCCACTAGTCCACTCTCCCTGAAGCTCCTCACCTCGCCCCGCCACGTCCGCGTTCCGACCGGAACGGAGTGTAGACGATGGCACGAGACGACCCGTGTCGATGCAAGCCGAGAGCTGCAGTACATTCTCACACTCGGCTCCTCTCGCTGTGCCTCGGCGATAGTGGACTAGTGACATAATTAAAGCGACGATCGGTAAATATACAAATAACCTAAAGTTATTCGAGAAAACCTTTTTTATTGTTGCGTATGGTAAATACTTGTATATTGTAATTATTTTTTTATCCTATACATAAATATATTATGGAGGAATATCTAAAATGTGAACTCTGTATTTATTATATTTACAGAGATATTGATATAATTATAATAATTATTACCGTATCTATAATATGTATATCGTGGTAGACTCTTCAGCCAAGAGGTTCGGCATTTTCTAGGACCACAGTTCAGAGATGGTTTTCTAGACGATCTGCAATACATTGGTGTTAAGTATATGTGTTGGTAACTTCCTTATTTTTGTGTATCCGATTCAGAACATCTTCGTTTCTTATTCTGTCTTTAGATAATCTTGAACATTCGTCCGCAGATCCACATCATACATGCCTCATATCGTCTTTTAATGTATCTACGGTTCCACTCTAATGAACAATATTGATAATTCATAATATCGGATCATTCCATTTGCACTCGAAGCCTTTTTAAGCAAAGTTCATTGCTGCAGGGTAGGGTACCTTTTTCATGTTCTGAAATATCGCACGCGCTCGTTCAATACAACGTTTTACATACATTTTTAATCTTCAATATACAAATTAAATGTATTATTTAGAAAGATATACATATAAAATCAATTTTATCGAAAAATATTATTGTTGCCGCCGGCATTCGAACCTGGATCTCTTCCAATCTGGGGAACGTGAATTAACCGATTATGCTATAACAAATTTTCGAACCTACATGTTACACTTTTCAAATTAATACATGTATCGTTCCATTATTTGAAAGCCATCTTCTTTATTTTTATCTTTATTTGCCGGTTTATGCACGTTCCCCGTATTGGAATAGATCCAGGTTCGAATCCCGGTAGCAACGATATTTTTCGATCACAAACCGATGTTCTGAATAATTACAACTTCACAATAAGAATGTGTTCTCCTTAACAATCTTTTATATGCTATGATATGAAATGGTTATCTACGTTGTGACCGATGTTCCTTAAATTTTTTTTTTTGTGCAATTTTTAAGACGAAAATATGAAAAACGTTATCTTACCGATATAAGCTACTAGTAGGGCCTCGGTTGACCACATTACTAATGAAGATATATTAAGACGCAAAATGTCAAGAGATCCAATAGCAACTATGTAGTAAAGCTGTATACGTCGGACACATATTCCACAATGAAAAATATTAGTTTTTACATCTCATTACATAGAAATATATAATCTCGGTTGAGTAACTATAAAGTATAAAGTATATATTAGTATAAAGTTTTTGAATGTTGGTGATCTTATACATGATAAATCAACATGCTGCATCATGGTCGCCAGTCATCAATAGAAGTCTTGTTAAAAATTATGTGCGCTACGATGCCAAATCGTGTGCGCGCGCACATCCGCACAAGTTAGAGAGAACATTGGCTGTCATATGAAGTGGTTCTACGTTACGATATGAAGTGCCTCTATGTTATGATATGAAGAGGTTCTAAGTCACGATATGAAGTGTCGGTATGTTATGATATGAAGTGGTTCTAAGTTACGATATGAAGTGTCGGTATGTTATGATATGAAGTGGTTCTAAGTTACGATATGAAGTGTCGGTATGTTATGATATGAAGTTGTATATTATAAATAATGGTAAATTCGTTTGGTTTTGAACTCAAAGTTTTTGAATTTAGGTGAATCTTATTTAGAAACACGAAGAGAAACGACCGACACGAGCCGGGGACCGTATTACTTGCATCGTGGACGCGAATTGCGGGTCTGACAGGAAATAAATTGAATGAGAAGAAGAGACAAATGTCTAACCTTACACAGATGAGAAGAATCCGACCGCAGTTATATCGCAAGGGAGGAAAAAAGATCCTCGCCTGAGAGACTGTCTTTTTGTGGAGTATATATTCATGTCATTGCTAAGTCCTCGTAATACGAGCGAGAGCAGGGATGGACAAATTAAAACATTAATGACATTCTCGTAAATAAATTTGTTTAGTTTTACATCATTTATATCAACCCCTATATTTGAATATTTCATTGTATTACAATTAAATAACCAAACACCACGTAGTTAACAATTGTGAGTTGCATTAATAGTTAAGTAAAAAGAAACAACTTGACTATATTAATATATCGCATAATTAAATGAAAAATTAAACCTCATATAAATTAAAAATAATAAATCACTTCAAAGTAACTATTGTTTAAAATTTGTCAACCCTTGTGAGGATGTATCTCTCCCGGTGCCTTAGGGAAATCACTAGTCCCAAGAATATTCCTTATGTTTCCATATAATATTTAGTCAAAGAAAATTAAATGCTCTTTGGTATAAAAAAAACTCAGTTTAAAGCAAATATAGTCTCCAAATTAAAAACCTTGAAGGGACCTGCCTTATTAGTAAAACCCGTAAAAAGTACGTCAAAGATGGTTGGATACAAAAAAATCAATCAAATATGAATACTCCCTCCCACAAGGAAGGAATGCAATTTTATTACATTTTTATTTTAATCTTTTAACATTACTTAGCAAAATAATTTGTATAGATTAATACCAGGAATGTGTTTTTTAAAATAAATTATATAAATAATTTATTTTCCTCTCTAGTGAGATGTTCGAGGATATATTTTAATTTTTTATCACGTGAGTGTTGTGGCCTTTCGAACATGTAAATTTCTGTAAAATGTCAAAACGTACGTTTGAGGGTGCTGAACAAAATATGTAGTTACCATGGTACGTTGTATTAATTTGATTGTCATGTTTAGTCATACATTTTCTGAAATTTTTCGACGAAGACGCGAGCAAAGATATTTATAAATTAAAAATTCGAATGAGATTTGTTTAAAACACTTACAGTTTATCATAGATTATTAAATGAATAGATATAAAGTACGTATAGGAGAGGGAGTTTGGAATATTAGTTGAGGGTATTCTACACATATTCTTGGTGGAAACATAAATCCGATAGTTTACGACACATTTATGCAAGAGAAAAGTGTTTATCTTCTGAAAATTATATACTCGTGTAAACAAGACGTATTTTTTACATTAAAGCATATTATATTGTCAGCGTCTAAGTTTTTGTTCCAATAGAGTGATATATTTAAAAATAAATTTATTGCTAAACTATTTACCAATTTATATTATTATAAACTATTAAAAATTTATATGAAACTATTTACAAATTTATATTATTGGAGATCGTACCGAGCTGTTATGGCTTATCGGCACGTTTCTTAATTAATTCTTACATATTAATACATCATAACAGTATTCCAGTTAATTATTCCGGCTATCATTTCTATCGTTGGCCATGGCAAGTGCATAAATATTGTTTGGAGTTCATCACTGGAGTGATCGTTTGAATTTAATAATTTTTAATTGCAAGATTTTTTAATGCTCTCTATTGAGTCATTGAATATACTGAAAAATATGTCAGCGATAATTTTTCCATGATTTTTCATAATTATTTCATTTATATTTTTCTTTTCATTCCTCAATTCTTCCCCAATATTTGAGTGCCTCAGTGGTATCAAAGTAATCACGTAGGTGACACCAAAATAAAAATATTGAAACAAGGAATTTGCGTTAGTTCATGTTTATATATTTGGCAGTCTTGCAGTTTGCCTATTTTATTTAAAATTTCTATACGAAGATGTACTACGTAATAATTGTTAAATTATTCAGGTTCTTATTTAAAATATTTTCCCTGGAAATAATATTCATTTATCGCTGCATAAGTATCACAAAAAAAGGAATTCGAATGAATAAATTACACAATACAGATTGACGTCATTAATTCAAGTCAGTACAGCGGAATAAGTTTTAATATATGAGCTACGACAAAATGATTAATCTATTCTTTGCGCTGTTTACTCGTATTATAATTAGACAAATTAAAAATCAGGGACTTAAATTAATTTCGTATTATAATTGGACAATTTAAAAATCAGGGACTTAAATTAATTTCGTATTATAATTAGATAATTTAAAAATCTGGGACTTAAATTAATTTCGTAATATGAGGAGATTTGGATGGTAAGATTGTCGTAAAACGCTCTTCAATCTAAGATGCTGATGACACAATGCTTATCGTCAAATCAGGTGAAGGTATGATTATATTTATCCATAGAGTAGACTTAGCAAAACCAATATCATGATTGTTGATCAAGCTGGAGTACTACATACAAATAGTGCACAGAATAGAGCAGCAGACCTTTATCTCAAGGAGTAGAAGCATTTATCTTGGAATCTTGGTACATCTGATAATGGTTGCGATAAGTAAAATTTTGAAAAATTGGACAGTGATTTATTTGAAGGTACTCTCTGATTAGAGGGTGAATAGCAAACTTATACACGTAATCGCATCCCTATATGTAGAAAATTCTACGTATGTGAAGATCAATGGATCATTCACACCATGGTTTGACATTACAAAGGGTGTCAAGCAGGGTTGTGTAATATCTCCATGGGTGTTCAACTTATATATGGATAATTGTGTGAAAGAACTGGAATATATGTATGTAGGAGTGAAAATGGGAAATTTTATTGTATGTTGTTTATTGTACGTCGATGACGCAGTACTAATGGTGAATATTGAACAAGAATTACAGAGGTTAGTGAGGAGAATGTACGATGGATGTAAAGAAAGCGACTTTATTATGAATGTCAAAAAGTCGAAAGTGATAGTATTCGAGAAGGAGGAAAGCAAGACAACGTGCAAAATATTTGTAGGTAATGAATGTTTGGGACAAGTGGATGAGTTTATGTATTTGGGAAGTATGTTCGATAGAAACGGAAAGACAGAGAAAGATATCGAAAGGAGGGTGACTGTAGGGAATAAAGTGAACGACGCTTTAAATGGAATTATAGCTAATGAGAACTTGTCAACTGAGGCAAGACTAGCGGTTCACAATGAAGTACTTGTACCGACACTGATATATGGAAGTGAGGCCTGGAGCTGGCAGAAGACGAACGAAAGTAGACTGAATGCAGTGGAAATGAGATCATTTAGGCGTATATGTGGCAGATACATTTATGACAGAGTAAGGAATGAAGAAATAAGGAAAGAATGTAAAGCTGATCTTAGTATAGTGAGTAAGATTAAGAAAGGATCACTTAGGTGGTTTAGTCATATGGAATGGATGAATGGTAAAAAAGATGTATGATGCAAGTGATGATGGCAGCAGAAGTAGAGGACGTCCGCGGAAGACTCAGTACGACCAGGTAAACTAAATACTAGAGGATGGCTCTGTTAGAAGCCTCAATAATCGTTGAGCTTGTATGAGAATATGTATGAATATGGATGAGGCGAGAATAGTGTGTCGGGACAGAAGAGTGTGGCGCTCTATCCTCTTTGCCTACCCCCGCGGGGAAACGGCGTGATGGTAAGTAAGTTGACGTTGATTTTAACATTGCATTAAGGAGTATCATCAAATGCGAGTCTTGAATTAATTCGTGGTTAATTAAAGTGGAAATATTATGCAAATGCGAAAGCTTTACGGCCATGATAGCGGTATTACGCAATACAAATTAAATGTATCAATTAGAAAGATATACATTTAATTTGTTTTAAAAATATCACAGACCTACGTTCTGAAAAATTGCAACTTCACATTGTGCGAATAAATTCACCTTCAAAAAAAAGAAGGTATTAGGTAGTTACCACCTAGCAATGTGTAGTTCTGAGCTATATTGAGGAGAACTTTACGACTTTTATTATTATCATTATTCACCAAAAATCATTATTATTACATTGTACCAACTAAACCAAATCTAAGTAATATAACAATATTAATATTATGACTATACATGGTCAGGTGCATGTTTATATTCACAGATCAATATAGTTGAACTTTTTTTACTTATAATTACATAGGTATTTAAATTGTTTCACGGTTTTAAGTTTCTGTATATTTATACATAAATCAAGATTTTTTATCCGCTTTACAAATATGTGTGTTACAAGTATTTCAAATACTTTTCTAGTTTGAATTTCTGTAAGTTTTTATGACTATTATTTTTATATCTGTATTAGTTAAATAATTTTTGTTTCAACGGGCAAGACCCAGTGAGGCTGGCATTAAAAATGCAACTGTGTAAGGCAATTCATTATTGAATATTAGGTTTTTATTATTTTTTTAACGCATTATTATTGTAAAATTGTAGTTTTTCAGAACATAGTTCTATGATACCTTTATTACAAATTATATTTTTTATTTATTATCTTTGTTTTATTAACCACTAAATTGAGTTTAAATACATCTACTGGTTTCGAAAAATACCATTTTCTTTTTCAGGATGTCTTAACTAACTAAAAACATATATTATTGTTTCTTCACCAGAATCTATTTAAAAAAAAACAACAATTATTTAAATTATTTAAAAAATAAATTTAGTACCTAACTCAAATTGTTATTTAATACAAATTTAGTCGAATAATTTTTAGAAAAAAAATTTAGAATGGGACTCGTAGTTAAATATAGTTGGTTGTTTATAATTTTTTGATTAGTTTTACATGCTTTATTTATTTCCAACGATTCCAAATTATTTAATTTGTGACCAACACCGTTTATATGCAAAATTGACAATCCCAAGATTTATCAAAATCGTGATCATTTTCTATCAAATGATTAGAAATTCTGAAAACCCACTATTGTTCAAACATCTCAAATGCTCCCTTACTTTTTTATTAAAATTTCTACCCGTTTTACCAATATAAAATGCAGCATAATCCCTGCAACTAAGTTAATAGACACCAGAATTGTTAAATTTATACCTTTGTCTTTAGAATTTATGAGTAAATTTCCTATAATATTATTTGTATAAAATGCCGGTCTAATGTTTCGTGGTAGGTGTTTAGATGTTTGTTTGGAAAAGTTATTTATGTATAAAATCCTACGTCAATTGTCATTATTATCATTATGTTTTATCTCTGATTTTTATAAAAATTGATTATTATATTCTTTTAATTTATTTTTTAAAATAGTGTCAATCAAACCTGTATTATACCCGTTATTAACTGCTATTTTTTTTAATTGTATTCAATTCAAAATTGAAATTGGATGTTGACAAATGAATATTGACTAAACGATGTATCATGGAGTGGAACCCTGAATGTTTGTGTGATAATGCATGATTAGATTCATTGTGTTTGATAGTATCTGTAAAATTTGGTTTTCTAAATTTTATTATTATTTTAAATTTTTATTTTTATTATTTCTAAATTTTATTATTATTTTTAATCAGTGTTAGATTAAAAAAATTTAGGGTAGAATTATTTTCCATTTCTAATGTAAATTGTATTTTATTATTAAATGAATTAATAAAATTTAAAAATGTAGTTAGTTGACGTTGTGAACCCGACCAAATACACAATATATCATCCACATACCTTTTCCATAAGAAAACATTTTTTAACAAAGGAGAATCGCAATTAAAAATATTCCTCTCCAAATTGTCTACAAAAATATCTGCTATTAGTGGACTTGTGGGTGCTCCCATAAGAAGACCCTCTGTTTGATTATATATTATATTATTAACATAATTTTGGTTCATACAAAGATTTAACAAACGACATAGATTTTTTACCAAATAATCAGATAAATTAGATGAATTTAGTAAATCAGAAATTAAAATTTTACTTTCATTAATAGGTACATTAGTAAACTAATTAACAATATCAAAAGAAACAAGTTTAACATTGTTGGGAAGATCCATGTCCTTTAACATATCCACTAAATGAAACGAATTTTTTATAGTGTATTTTGGTTTAAAAATATTAAGTCTATTTATAGTTTTTGTAATAAAAGAACATAATTTAAAAGTTGGAGTACTTCAGTATGAAACCACAGGTCTTATTGGAATATCACTCTTATGAATCTTTATGAATACGGAATAGAGTTTTTGAGGCTTAGGATTCATTAAAATTAGATCTGATAATACGGTATTATCAGTAAATATATCACTAATGGAATCTTTTAAAGCACTTTTAATATTCATATAATATTTTTGAGTCGGATCCTTTGTCATAATATTAAACTGGTCACTTTTGAGGAAATTTTCAGTTTTCGAAAAATAATCAATTTTATTCATCACCATTAATGTATGACTTTTATCAGCTTTAGTTAAAATAATATTTTATTTATTTAAAGCTTCTCGTATGTTTTTAACGTGCATTATATCTTGATTGTTCTTCACTGAATTTATAGGAATTTGATGATTATTTAAAAAATCTGTAACTTTGTAATGAAATTAATATTGCTAATTTTAAAAATATTAATACAAATTGATTTTATCTGCATATTTGTCTCTTGGACACCCAATATACATAAATTATTATAAATGAAAATTAATGTCATGTTCATTTACGTTTGGGATGTTCACATGGTATATTTTGTCAAGTAAATATAAGGTGTCGCAAAAGTCTTTTTCATGATAAAAATTCTGTAATAAAATAATGGATGGGTTTAATAAAAAAATGTTTATTGTGCATTTAAGTACAGTTCCTGAAAATTCATTTCTTATAATTTATAACATATTTCTCTGGTACTCTTCTAAACGGGAGGCAAAATTTATGAGAACTGCTCGGCACGTATTCTTAGTGATCGCTGTCATCTCTTCTCTGATATTTTCTTTTAATTGGTCCAGAGAGGAAGGGTTGAAACTGTATACCTTTGATTTAAAGTAGCCCCATAGGAAAAAGGACATTGGTAATAAGAGCTACGTGAAGGTCAGTTTATGTCACCTCGTCGGGATATCAATTATCCAGAGAAAATTTCACAAACAACTGGTAAAGACACGCTCCATAGTGACTGAATTCCCAAGGACGCAGCTAGAGATCGGCATACTTCCCGTCCCTCTCCTCTTTGCATTATGAAAAAGGTTTTTGGGACACACTGTATATAATTCAAAGATTTATGTAATTTTGATTAAATTATGAACCATGTTCAAATATATATATTTTTATAATACATAAAACGTTGGAAAACAAAGATTATAAATAAAACTAAAACATTAAAATAACTCTCAGGCAATCTTACTTAAAATGTTATGCGTCAATTGTCAAAAAAGATACTCCTGCTTCATTTTTTCAATTCTCAAAATTGATATTCTATAGAATATAAATATTAATAACACAGCTTCGGGGTTGAATGCGACTATACAGTGAGTTTCATTTATTGGAAAATTAATGAAAGTCAATGAAATTCGTGCAAATAAAGCTGACAATATTGTGAAGAAGATTAGGGCTTCCAAATCGGTTTAAATCGTAACTAGTTTATCGGTTAAATGGATAATTTCAGAATATTTTTATTTAGTCGAGCAGAGAAAATTGATTATAAAATAATTTAAATGCGGATACATAAAATAAATCTAATAATTTAGTACACTACTCACCAATAAATACACCTTTATATGCTAGAAACATCCATAAAATCATTAATTATATCAAATATTTTAGTATTAAAAATTGTATGTTTCGAAATTATATGATTGTATGTTTTCGAAAAAAAAAAACTATTTCTTATATTGGATTTTAAAACTCTATGAAATGTTACCTATGTTATGTGCAAAGTTTTTAAAAGAGTATGCAAAATTTGGAAAAGATGGAATTCAATTTATTATACAATTATATCAGCGGGTTGGAGGATAGTATTAATAAGATATTTTGCGCAGAGTATTGCTAAAGAGTAACTATTTAAAATTTGGTTTAAAATTAATGATATAATTAATTTAATGATATAATATTAGTATTGAAATAGTATTCATTCCTTTCTAATATACTTACAGTAGTGTATTACTATACAAAGGTGAAAAAAATTTTGATAGATTAAAAAATGTAACTCAAATGAGAGAGAGTACGTTTCTTACAAATTTACGCAACGAAATCGATTTTATAAGTTCGAGAAACCTTTTGAAAAAACTAAACAATAATATTTATAAAATACACTTATAATTGTCTATAATTAAATTAGATTTAACAACTGAACAAGATAAAAAAAAACTATGCATTCCTTTGTTTTTTAATAAACTGTATTGTTTTTAAAAATTTCATTTTTCAAGTTATACATAAAAATGTTATTAACTTTATCGCGGTATCTAAAACTAGTCCCAAAATTTAAAAGTGGTATAAAAATTAATATAAACGAAATCACTTCTGGAAAAACCATTAAAATTATGATTAAATATTTAAATGAAAGAAGTGTGAACCATATTTTTATTTAAATATGTGGATATCAAAGAGAGTAAAATTAAGCCAAATAAACATTAAAGACTAGTATTAATTAATACAATTGAATGAAAATGTGTTGATGCAATATTTTGGCGATGTGAAAAAAACCAAATGGTATACAACGTGTAAGATGAATTACAAATTAATGTTAACAGATAATATTTTATTACACAACTGGCTGTGGGTCGGCTCCGTTAGCTATAACAGTTACGCCGTCCATTAAGTGGTAGCAGGCAGCTTTGTCATTAATTTTTCAATCAAACAGGTCACTCATATATGAAATAAATTTGAAGTTATATCTCTGATGTATCCAGTCATACAAAACGCATCAACATCAAATCCTAATAAACAAAAATATACTCGTGTTAATGTAGATAGCTTCGATAGCTGGTTCTCAGGTACCGGATTAAGCACACATATTTTGCTGTTGTTCTTTTAGCTCGGTTGTCTTTTTTAGATTTCTACCTATCGAAGGGCTCATTGGTGGTTAATTTGGACCGCTGGACTTGTCGAAGCACGGGGATGTAATAAGAACGACGCCTGTCGGTTACCGTCTTCTTAGCTTCCGAAAAAAGGGCGGCAATACTCTCTCTCTCTCACACACACACACACACACACACACACACATGTATTTACATTAGTATAAACCAGGAAACCCAGTGGTGCCAATAGAAGTAACAAGACGCGTAAACAACTTGTTTAGGTACTTCTACGCAATTGGATAAATTTCACGGATTTTGATCAATTTCCGACAGCTAATTTTATGATAGACCAATTGCCTAATAAGACAATTTCCCAAGAACTATGTTCCCGATCAACTTCCTAAAAAAAAAGATTTCGGTAGATCTGTATTTAAATATTTTTACGAGAAATGTGTGTCATTAAGTATTTGCTAAATTATCGTTAAATATTTGAAAATTACACACAAGTACATGTAAAAATTATGTACATACGTATTATCATTTTTTATAAATGACATACGAAGTTGTAATTGGATAATAAATAATTTTTAATCGATTTTAATATTTCTGTATATTTTTATTTTGTTACTAGTCATTTGTTTGTTGGTAAATCATACACATAAGAAATACCCATTCCATTTTTGCCATCTACGCTGACTGCGGACAGTAAAATATTCTCTTAACGTTTATTAAAAAGAAGAATATTCATATTAATTGCTTATTATGTTAGATAGATTTGACATATAATTACTAAACAATTGCACGAACCGTCGGATAGCGAGTTTCATAAATAGTTCAAATGTTATTAATAACTATTGTTTTTAACAATATTAGATTCAAGACGAGGGTCGAGCGTAATAACCAAGAGTCAGTGTCGTAAAATCCATATTTCTAACGGCTACTGATTTATGCGATCATGCAAATGGCGAAAAAAACTCGAGCCATTCTCGGATGATAATGTAGCATTTGATTCAGTGTTTATTACTTAACACGACTGAAGGCAGTTCCTTCCCGGCCCCATTGTCTCGCGCCCCGGGGGCGGGGGCGAGGGTGACTCACTCGAGGTCTACTATTTATGCCTCACAGCCTTAAAGTTACTTCAAGGGGTTATTGTTTACAGAAAACTTTAAGCAATTAGTGCATTTGTACTTTTGTGTTTCTCGACACAAAAGTTTGCATGGTTTCCTGCTATAAAGAAATGCTTACATAGAATCCGAATTTTCGTCTACAGCAGGCGATCACCTTATTTTTTGATCAAGTACGTTTATTTAAGAAATCTTTTAGTATAATTTTACGGTATTTACAATGTTGTAAACCTCCCCGAATCAATTTTTTCTGTATTCAATATAAAAAATCCCTTCCGGCACTGGCCACAATAATTAAGTAGACTACGTCACTGTGAATGCATTTCCTTTTTTCTCTATGTCCAATAATATAGGATCGATTTTATATTAAAAAAAAAATTAAAAAAAACGAATAAATGGGATACAGTACGAGAAAAAGATAAAAGGTAGAATGTACAAAAATGCATTAAACTTTTATTTCTAGAACCATAACCGAGTCACGGATTTTTTGTTTTTGAACAGCCACCATTTTGAAACAAGATAGCAGATTAAACCAGTTATCAAAGTTGTCTGAGAAATATACCGTGTATCAGAGAATTTAAGTATTTTTAAAGAATTCAATCTAAAACACAATTATTATATTTGGACTAATAACTTTGTGATTAAACATTTTAATAATTTATCTAATATAGCTTTATATATAAACATTTGAGTTTTATAATTTAATGCCAACAGTTTCCAAAATTATATTAAATATATGTTTATTTATATTTTGCCCTATCGGATCTTCAATAACCCTCAATCTTCTTGTTTCTATAGTTTTGACATTCAAAGTTTATTCTATTATTTAGCAAGCATCGAACGTGAATGGTGAAAATCAAGCAAACTAACCTTCATTGCTTTGTCCTTCGATTGTTTTCTACATCTATGTTTCAAATATTTATTATATTTCAAAGATAATTATTTATTTCCAATATTTATTATATTTCAAAAATTAACTTTTTAAACATTAGCCTTACTACGCTCAAAGGGTTATTTTTATGAACCACCACAATCTCAATTTTGGCCAATCATTCTACCTACAAACACATATTGCTCTCACTTTACCGCAACAATAGTTGTAACCTCCCCACCCTTTCTCCATCTTTTTCTCTTTTCATTTATTTTCTGCATCTAAACATACCTACGTACCTAAATACTTTTGTGGATTTTAATTATTAGTATCATATGTTAAATAGTTAATATATTTACATTGTCTAAATCCCTCAATAAAATAAAATAATCACAATAAACAAACAAAAACAAGATTAGGTAATTTATATTCTATATTTATATATATTGGAGTTACGATGTAACTTTTCAACAAATTCTGTCTGTCTGTAAGGCAGTCTGATTTTTAAACTACATTGGTTTGTTTTGAACTATGCGATTGTAAATACATTTATTTTCATAGTTATACATTATTACACATCATAATATCAAGTACAGGTATTACTTACTATAATAATTTCAGTATGTTGTGAATAAATATCATTTATATAAAGCGTTAAAATATTTTTGTTCATGTAGCCATGGATCGATGAACATTTCACTTGCAACTACTTTTCCCTCACATCTTCATCAGTTTTATCATAGTGAGCCTGCTCCATGAGTACACAAATTTACTCACCCAGAGGCACTATTCGCTTGATACCGTACGTCAGGGGTGGTGAATTCTCTCGATCGCGCGTGCCAAAAAATCTATAATTCTAGTTTCAAAAATACAAAAATATTTGATAAAAATTCTGATAATGAAATAAAATTGATCAACGGCATGTCATTGTATAGCAAAGTCAATTTTTATTGTCCGGTTTGTGATTTGTCATTCTTAACAAGACTTCACTAAGTTAATCTTTTTTGAAAATATTAAACGTCTACATGAGCTAGTGAAATTCTTCCGCATATTGAATATGCATGCTTTAAGGTATACCGAAAGTACCCTAGATGTCAAGCGATGAAAATAGTTAATTACACACCCTAACCAATACGGTTGGTATAGGAACGGATATTACAGATGTATTATTAACAGCGGTTAGACTGCCACGGTCTGCGCTATCTTGCCAATTGCTTTTGCATGATTAGTAAGTAGTTAGATAAAAAAGGTAGGCCGACATTCGATCCTGCACCTTCAGATGTAATTCCGATTATTGCACCACAGCCCACTACGCCACGACTGATTCTCACAGACTTATCGATATTGTATAATAAATGTACAACTATGTAATTGACAAAATATAACATAATTATAGATTTTATGTATATGTATGTTATAAATTACAATAGCTAATAGCGATAATCGTAACAATTTATTTACGTAATACGTATGTAATTTTATATCTAAATAATATAATTTAGTAGGGAGAAAAATAACTTAATATTAATATTCGACGTGCTTGTTTGTACTTACAGTAAAACGCTCTCCCAGTAAACGAGAATTCTGGGGTTTGATATTCGTCTTATTTTATATAGTACAAGCGGTAAATTTAGTCGATTAATTAATATCGACTTAATAAATTATTTAATAAAAGTAATGTTACTAAGAAATTACGTCCTTTTAAATTTCACACTACCTGAAGAAATGATATTATACAATCAAAAGCAAAAATGCTAACAGTAATCCGGCACTGTGCTGTGCTGCCGACTCGCTAAGATCAGGGGTTGCAGTTGGCCCGGATTGGACAGATTTATACCGGGACTGCAGGTTTAATTACGGTTAATTCTCTGGGGGAAAACTTAAAGCGCACTTAAATTTCCATTTTGATAACCTAACTTAAAGCTTTTGTCACCTAAGGTAAGTAAATTTTCCTCTCTGTTTTAATTATCAACATCTGTTTTTTATCGATGAGAACTTTATATAATTTCCGAGAATGCACGTCTATTATAATTTGTTTTTATATATTAAATATACTCCGTACAGGAAACGGGAATGTAGACAAGGGTGGTTCGCCGATCTCAACCGGCGATGATGATGATGATTATGAGGTCGAAAGAAATGAAATACAAAAAATGTTTAATATCGGTACGCTACGGCGACACGGCACAATCGAGAATGGTTTCCCGCCTGCAGAATACTCTGTTTTTATTCACGTATATAACTATACATTCAGTCATATTTGCAAGTAAAGGGTTTTTCATTAAGGGCGCTCAAACTTTTTTTTAAAATAAAACCAAAACGAATGAATATATCTAAAAAAAAAATTATTATGTTTTGAAGTACATTTAGTGGCAATTATGTATGAAATTCAATTTCCCTCGCATGACCACCGCGGGCACGTTTGCAGAAGTCCAATCGTTGAATCCAATTTTCCACCACTTTTTCACATAATTCGGCCCGAATCGCACCAATTTCGCGTTCAATATTTTCTCTTAGCTCTTGTAACGTCGCCGGCTTGTTGGTATAGACCAAAGATTTAACATAGCCCCAAAGAAAATAGTCCAATGGTGTTAAATCGCATGATCTAGGCGGCCATTGAACTGGTCCATTTCGCGAAATAACACGCTCACCAAATTTGGTTTTCAATAAGTTGTTGCGTGTGCCATGTGACTGGTAGCGCCGTCTTGTTGAAACCACATATTGGTCAAGTCAGTCCATACCTTGCAATTGAGGCCAAAAATAATCAGTTATCATGGAGCGATAACGATTATCATTCACAGTAACATGACGATTAGCATCATCAACAAAAAAATATGGTCCAATGACACCTCCGGCATGTAATCCACACCAAACAGTGATTTTTCCGGGATGCAATTGTGTTTCGTGAAGCACGTGTGGATTGGTGCCTGCCCAATAACACATATTTTGCTTGTTTACATATCCATTGAGCCAAAAATGAGCTTCGTCGCTAAAGATGATTTTTCGATGGAATTCAGCACCATTTTCAAATTGTTGTGCAGCCCAATTGAGGAATTGGCGACGCTTCAAATGGTCAAGCGGCTTTAGTTCTTGTATCAACTGGATCTTGTATGGATATAGGCCAAGATTTTTTCGCAAAATTCGCCACAATGACGTCACAGAAATGCCCAATTGTTGAGAACGTCGTGTTAGTGACTCATTTGGGTCATCAAGAACATATGCTCTAGCGGCGGCAATATTTTCCTCACTTCGTGCATTTCTTTGTCTCACTGGCACTGGAACATTGTGTAGCGACAATGTGCTTTCAAATTTTTGCACCAAACGTTGAATTGTTGATGTGGCAGGCAAGTGATGACGACGATAAAATGGTCGTAATGCTCTTAAAGTTGCGGTGAGCGAACGCGAATTTTAGTAGTAGATTTGAATAATTTGCAAGCGTTGCTCCGGTGTGTACTGCTCCATGATGATTTGCCAACTAAGTACAAGTGTTAAACCTCAAAAAAAATTGAAGAAATATGGCGTAGTTTCTTGTCCCTGTTGAAAGAAAGTTTGAGCGTCCCTATTGAAAAACCCTTTACCTATACGGTGACCGGCCACCGTTGTAACGTTTTACTAGTAATAATAGTCATTGTTTTCCTGAAATCTATCCCACAGGTTTTTTGGCGCCACACCAATGATTGTATCTTTAAATTATTGACATGTGTCTTATCATATCAATTATACGGTGCTTCTGCTGCAATCTAGCAATTCTGTGCAATACAAAATATTTTATTTTTATAAAAATGTTGAATGTATGTTGAACAAAAATAGTTCTTCTGTTCATCGATTCGAGTCCGAGTCCGAGATGACTTAGATGAGTCGGTAAACAATTATTTAAATTATTTATGTAAAGTTGTTTATATTAAGACACAATATTCATTTCCAACTTTTCTTAGCCCGCGGGTCAGTTTTCCTTTTGCAAACATTTCGCGGCCAAAAAACCGAAGGTAATTGGAAAGTCAGTTCATGTCACCTCAAAGATTATTTTATTTATACGAAAAAAATACATTCAAATATAATACGTAACTAAAAATATCAGAATGCAGGTATTTATTTAATGGGAACACTGTGCCGCAGTTGGGCAATATTTTTTTTATATTCATATCAATATTTGTTGTAAGTAAATGATACTATCGCTTTAGGAGATTTTAGATAAATGTTTGCGAGTTTTGGTAAAACAAACACAGTTGGAATACAGATATTTATTTAAAATTTTACGTAAAAATTTAAAATCGTTCGTGCGTCGTAAAAATATTTTCGAGGATTAAGATTTTTGCTTATTTTGGACGTATTATAAGGAAAGGCAAAGGCAGCCTACCGGGCATTTGTGAAGTTCGAGAAATTACTGAAGACTTGATGTATGTTATCCTGAATCGAGACTGAACCAGGACCGATAGGAAAGGAGTCGAGCATTTCATGCAGTAGGCGATTAACCGCAATGCAAGTTAATAAAAATGTGGTATTTGATCCAAGTTTCTGTACACGTGTTGGTTGCCTATAACAGCACATATCACTTGACAGAATTGCTGTTCGCGATTTCAAATGAAAAGCTTTTCACAATTGAATTAAGGAAAGAATAAGCACTTTGATTTATTGTTTATTGCAGCTACCGTCTTCAATACACAATTGCAGCAGATTTTCTCGGTGTTGGTTCAGCTTGTTTAAGTAATTTATTTATTTTGAGTGATTAGGGAATCAGAAATTTCTTTTCGAGTGCAGAATGACGAAATAGGCAATACATTCTGCTGTTTTAAGGCTTCATTATCAATCGAGTTAGAAGAGCATAATTTTTCATAAATGTTCTCAGAAGTGAAAGAATAAAGAAGGCTAATCGACGTGATGGTGATGGTAGCTTAATTAATGATAAGATGGAGTTTAAAGTGGAAGATTGGTTTGTTTTCTAACTTTTCTTAAATAATTCACAAACGTGCAAAGAAGCAAGCACGGTTATTACATGTTTACTTCTAGCGACTTTTTAGAGTTAGATAGCGTTATTTGTAGCTGGTTTTTAGGCAAAGGTTTCGGCATGATAACACGTGCCATTGTCAAGGTGTTGCCTCAAAAAATTACGGTACAGCCGTACTTTTTTGAGGCAACGCTTTAACAATGGCACGTGTTACCGTGAAACCATATACAAAAAAAGCGATCTAATCCAGAAGAGACACCAGTTTCATACACTGGTGCTCGCGGAAAGCTTAAATTCGTGATGATTTTGACATTTTTTGTTGATTTAAATTTTTTATTGATTTTAAATTTTCTATTGAAAACAAAAATAAGCGGATTGTAAGAGAGAGGGAGATAGGGGGTGCTGATTTTATATTCTTACTTACTAATATGAATTTTAGATATGCTTCTCACTCAACTTTTTCATAAAAATTTTCAAGAACTAAGTCTGTTGCATCTTGTAACTATTCGTTTTTTAATATTATTTATTATTTAATATACTTAAAAAACGAAATATTTTGTATAATTTGTAATGATTAAATTATACATCTTCCAAATATATGAAACCCTTTATATGATTCGTCTAGTCTCTCGGGGATAATATTATATCTCCGTATTAACTACAGAATCTACCAGAACTTGTATGGTTTAATCTATTGTAAGCTGTAGTTCATACGAGTCGTATTACTATGATATAATACAATAAATATAACTTGCTGGATGGTAAGTGGGTGTGTATATAAAAGTACATGTATAAAATAATGAATAAGTTTAACACGAAGATGTCGACAACGTAATTGTGCCGCAAACTGAGCATCGCATCGTTTACTATATTTTATAATATAATATACAATATTTTTTATACATTCTAAAAATTATTATTTTTTCTTTTTGTGAATTGATTAGGCGATGGCTGTAAGATACTCGTATCTTCGCAAGCAGTGTGATGTTATTATATAAAAAGTAAATACAAACAGTTAACAGTTAAAAAAAAAACATTTAAAAAAAAATAAATGTACTTATTTAAATAATACTAATAGGCTCTCATACCAGCAAAAAAAAAAGAATTTATATTGAAAATATAAAAAATATTATTTATTGTGAAGTAATAACATTATATTTTAATGGAGTATGAATATCGTTTTCCGAAAATTCAAATTCAAGTTTTGTCTATGTGTAAATAAGACGTATTTTTTACATTAATGCATGTTATATTGTCAGCATTTAAATTTTCGTCCCAATTGAGTCATATATTTCAAAAAAATCGTGGAGCAATTTGATTGCGTAAGTGGTTCTGTGTACTGTATTGAATTTTTCGCTTTTGAAATTTCATAATTTTTTGCGATTTTAAATGCAAAAATATATTAAAAATATTATGTTCATGAATAGTGACGGAAACTTGTGGAATCTGATGGCTGGATATCTATAATCACTAATGCATAAGCCAAATCCGCTGTTGCCCATTAACGTAAGTTCCGGATCCTCTGATTGCAAATCCGTTGTTTCCGGACTGACATCATTTCCGGATACCTACATCACGTCAGTCAGATAAAACACATAATGATCTATTTTGAGGGCTCAGATATTTTAGAAACAAAAAACCAGTAAAAATAATATTCCTGTTTCTGCAGTTGTAGTTGGTTTAAAACATGTAAATAACCTGTGATTGCGTTGCATTTTAATTATTTGATCATCAATGGTACATCGACAAAGTTGTTATTAGAGGAATATTTAAATCATTAAATGATTTTACTTGATACGCTACTAAATATTGATACTGAATGGGCATACTTACCTGGAAACCAAATGATTAATGTGTGGTGATCGAAACACAGTTCCGAACTCACCCCGCAGAGCAGCTGGGTGTACCGATACTGGGAAACTGGCTGAATGCGCCGGTGGCCGGCCACCGCGGGTTCCGCTCGCCAGGCTGCGTTGCGTTGTAAATTTCTATAGATTTCCCAACGAAATTACAATACGTATAGTTTAGCAATTTTTATAATATTACACTAACTCAGTAAGAAGTAGTATCGCTAGAATAAAGATCACCTACCTACGTTTTACTCATGAAATTATAAACCAAATTACAAAAAATACAGTTCGTAAACAAGCTGTTTGGCTTAGAAGTAAATGGGTTAAAACAAAAATATTGTTTATTGATCATGCTAATACGTCACCACAAACATTCAAATTAGCAGGATGCGAGGTAGTTCAAGAGGCATGTTATTTGGTCATTAAAACCCGGTGACAGTGGACAGGAAACTAACTATAGTTGCTATGAACCAACTTACGAGAAATTAGAAATATAGAGATATCAAACATGCAACCAAAGTATCACAATCATCTCTTTAAATCTTCATACATTTATACAGCAGAGATTTGAACAGTTTAAAATAGTGATAGAGTAAAATATACGCCATTGAAATGTACTTCAAGAGGAACATGCTACATATTTGTCACACACATCTCAAACCAATAATTACAACTCAAAATACAATAATAAAAATAATTTTAAAAAAGGCTAGACATTACTCAGCTAAAAAAGTTTTAAAAGACTTTCCTGTTTTAAATTTATCTTTCTTATATAAAATTTTAATAGGCAATTTACATTTAAAAAAATCTATTAAAAACACACATTAATATGATCGATATAAAAATTGTTAAAAAAGAAATGATTATATTTTGATACAAAACTTAATGTACATAGTAGCTAAAGCCTCAATGCATGTAAGTACATATAAAATATTATTTAAAATAATTTACTTTCACTAACACAAAGTGTTTTAAAAACGATGAAAATTGATCATATGTACTGCAAATTGAATCTATTAATTTTTAACATTTTGCTAATTTGTTTCGATGCAAATTTATTTCCGTAATCTTGGCTTGGATTATAGAAAATATATTTCCAATATGCAAGAATTTTTTATATGGAAGCAATTTTGTGGCACGCTGGAAATAAATTTAATAGTCGCGGTCTTTCTTATAATGCTTGTATTTTCTTAATTATGGCAAATAACATTCATTTTATTTATTTTACATTAGTGTAAAGGGATTATCTATGAATTTTTTTAAATAAAGTCTATTTAAGTATATAACTTCTGATATAAATTAATAATAAAAATCCATATTTTCGTAAAAAAACGCAGAAATATTAATTATTTTTGAAATGCAAGCCATAACATTTAGAAAAAATATTATTTTATTTATTGTTTCACATTGTTTAATAAAAATGTAGGTGGCCACCTCCATAATTCAAGATCTTTCTTATTTGAGGGTGTACAACTCTATTATTGTACTTTGTTTTTGAATATATACATATATATATATATATATATATATATATATATATATATATATATATATATATATAATATATATATATATATATATATATTTAACTTATATTTGTATTCATATCTAAAAAAATCCCTTGGACACCTTGACGCATGAATCCCTCAACTCTGAAACGAATTCATTAGAAGTGAACATACTGGTATGATTTTTTCAATTTTTGGCCATATCAACATAATTGACTAGAAAAATAAATTATCCTTGATTATAGAAAAAATGCGCGCCTCTAGCTGGAAAGATCAATAGAAGTAATGAAATATTTTTTCGATAGATAGATCTTTTTTGTACATCTTTCTTATTGATTCATTTAATTTGTATTAAGAATACCACAGAACTACAGACTAGTAAGTGAATATACATGATATGAAATGTAATATAGGAGAGGGGTTTGGCATATTATTTGCAGGGCGAGGGTCATTCTACACACGTATATCCAACGAAACATAAATCCAATAAATCATAATACATTTACGTAATAGTAAAACTCTTCAAAAATTAAATCTCTATACAAACAAGACGTATTTTTTTACATCAATGCATATTATATTTGTCAGCGTTTATATTTTCGTTCCAATCGAGGCATATTTTTTAAAAACGTCGCGGAGCTCTTTGATTGCGTGAGTAAGTGATCACGTGGGTGCCACCAAAATGAATATTTTGAGACAAGGGATTTGCGTTTGTTCGTGTCTATTTATTTGGTGGTCTGTACACAGAACTATGTTCTTAATTACTTGAATGAGTATTTTCTGCATAAAGAAATCCCAATATTTTTATTGTGATCATCATTCTCTCCAAAACAACAGTTTTGGGTTCAATTTCGGAAATTTGTTCATTAATTAAATATTTTTCTACATTAGATTTAAAAAAAATATAGAGATGCGTACACGTGTCACTGCAATATTATTACTATTTCTAAACTAAGCTAATCACTTGTGTTATGAAACTAACTTGGTACCAGTACGTAGTTCAAGTTAGTTGGTAGTGTCCTGGAACGAGGCTCAAATTCCAGATTACTAGGCGAATATCTTAAACACTGTATCAACAGGCTACAACACTATATTAGTTATTGTTATTTGGTTTTCTGTAATTTAACGCCATTAAGTAATTGTTCACATACAAGTTAGATCAGAAGGGCTGAACACAAAGGAAATTGATGGAATACGGGGGAGGCCTATATCTAGTACTAGAAAGACAAAGATGATGATGATCTGTTTTATATGACATTAAAACCTTAATTTTTTCAAACTTAAGAGTTAAGAACAACTTTAGGATTATCATTTTGAAAGAAGATAATTTTTGTGGTGATCATTTGAAAAAAATTGTAGAAAACAAAACGTATTTGGGATGTATGTAGGGGATCATTAGACAAATTTTGTTCGACTTTTTCTGTCTCAGCGTAAATTTTATATGCCTAAGTTAATTTTACATTTTATACAGATATACATTACATAAGATCACTTAGGCGTATATGTGGCAGATATATTTATGACAGAATAAAGAATGAAGAAATAAGAAATGAATGTAAAACTGATCTTAGTACAGTGAGTAAGATTAAGAAAGGATTAGAAGAGGTTTGGCAATATGGAACAGATGAATGAGGAGAGAATGGTAAGAAATATATATGACACAAGTGTTGACGGCACCAGAAGTAGAGGATATCCGTGGAAGACTTCGCTCTGTCTTCTCTACCTACCCCCGTAAAGAATCAGCGTGATGGTAAGTTAGTTAGTTAGGGACGATTGTGTGATCTGTAGTAACTTTTTACTGTAGTTAAAATAGTTACTAAAGTAAAAGTTTTGCGAAAACGGGTTTTTTGATCGTTAGTAAGAAATATTTACTTCTCGAAAGTACATTCCGTAATAAACTCATTTTACTCTCCGATATCCGATAGTAAGAACGAGATTTGATAGTTAAATATGGCGGACTTTTCACTGCTGTGCCAAAAGTCATCTGACACATTGATACCTCGAAAGTTGCAGTATACGACAATTAATTATTCAATATCCCGCTATTCTAGTGTCGAGAGTTCGTCTGATAATGACCTCATTGTTTAATATACATTAGCATATAATACTAAAAAAAATTACCACGAAATAGCCAGATTTCGAATGTCAAGGCGAAAAAATCCATAGATAATACATTTTTCATGATTATTTGTCGCGGTTATAGACATCGCCATCTATGCTTCGACAGTAATAAATTTGATGTATCAACAACCCACCGAAGATTTTTACTACAGGCGTTAGTGAAAATTTACCATAATGAAAAGTTACTACTGATCACACAACCGGCTCTTAGACAAATATTTTTGTGAAATTTATAATACAATTTAAAACAATTTTAATCGAGATAAAAAGTAATATAGGGCAAAACATTTTGAGTGACCCTCGCAATAGCGCACCACAAGCCATACAGGGTACACCGAACACAGTGCCGGAGCGAAAGCATTCTGAATCGTCACTGATTACATACCTAATCCACCCCTTGCCATGGAGCAATCAATCTCGGCTTAAACCTTAGTCTCCACGCTGTCAAATCACAAGGAAAGAAAAGCAATCAGCAAAAAGACTCGTTGCAAAATAAAAATTATGAACTAAACGAAATAATTATTTTTATGAAGTTTATAAAAGCATACTAGTTTATTTTAGTACGAAAAGTTACGATGTGACTTACTGGTATCTAATATCGCTAAATAATGATGTCATATATTAAAAAAAAAAATCCATGGAACGTTTAGGGTAATAATCGCAACGATGGAATGGATCAATCTTAAAGAAACTATAAAAATTTCTAGAACTAGAATTAAATAATAGTATTTATAACTAAAATTAAACAAGTAAGCTAAATAATATACTTAAATAAGCTAAACAAATTAATAAAAAGTAACATAGTGTTTATTTTATAAGTTGTCTATTCCACACATTATAAATTAAAATGATTACAGGTTATAAATACTTATTAAAAGAGGTATTTACGAACAAATAGTGCAATGTGTACTCTGATTGCGTTTCGTATCCGTTATATCTATTGTCATTGTAATCCATTTTCTTTAGATATATACCAGATGGCAGTACAGATTAGCAAAAAATAATAATGAATACTAATATTCATTTACAATCTAAGTGCATTGTGCAATAGATGTCACTGATTAAAATCTCCAGTAAGTGTCGCTGTTTAAAGCAGATAAATAAATTACGTCACGACGGATGGACACGTCGATATGATTACTCGATAATTTTAGCATTGCGGTTCAAAACGGTTTTACACAAAATATCCTATTAAATTATTTTTTTTACTTTCACTATATCCTTCATATTTATGCTTTTAATAACGTTCTGATGATAATAAAATCAATTTAAGATAGTTTTATATATATTATGTATCATTTAAATAATATTTTGTTTTTTCTTACTAGAAATAAAAACAAAATACACTACATGGTGCATCGTTAAAGTAATATACTAAGGGATTATCTCATTGAAATATAGATTCTACGGAAACACTTGTCGCGCAGCGGCCATCACTGACCGCCTAGCAGTCACAATAGTCGTCCGCAGGGCCTAAATAATTCCTCTTTGCATACAAATTATGTATATATATTTCATAATAAAGTTTATTATGGATGTCGGTAGTATGCTGAATACTTTCTCCCAATTAAGAAGAAATGATAAAAAAATGGCTTATCGATAATAATCTGTCTTACCTGTAAGAATGAAATGAATTGTTTAAACTGTGACTGATTAATTGTTATGTTTTTAATTTTATTTAATGTAACAAAATTGATATAAATGTATCTGCAGACAAACCTCTATCAAGAATTTTTGTGGGTCTAGTGTTAATTAAAAATTTTTAATAAAAATAACAAATAAATAAATAACAAGCTGACACGTTATAACACTATTATGTCTATCATCAAACAGTGTTCCTAAAATTAAAATAAATTGATTTTTTTTTAATATCCATGAAACTATACAAATGTGGTCTCTGATTAAAAGGGAGCTGAGTGAGCAGTAATGAGGTCCTCGACAGCCCGAGAGTTGCCTGGGGAGGTATGGCCAGGGTAGGTGAGGCGAGGGCGCGTCTCAGAGTAGAAATAATATGAGACTAACGTGGTCATTGGAGTACTCAAATTAAAATAAATGCAATATTAAAATAATTATAATTAAAAGAAATACCGAAACGAATATTTTAATTTTCAACCAAATTTGAATCGAAGTTTTAGTTTTAACAGAAACAAAAGCAGAATCTAAAACTGAAACATTATTTACATTGTATATATGTGTATATTATATATTAATGTACTTTAGAAATATACTATGTGAGTAGGTAGGTATATGTATATATATGGAGTAGTAGAGCGCAAAGTACACCGACCTTAGAAGTCTAGAGTTAAGTGTACGTCATATTTATTTAAAAATGTAAATAAAGTTTCTTATGCGTCTTACTAGGTTCAATATATGTTACTTCTATTGAGACGATCATCGATCAGTAAATCTCTGAAAAAAATTTTGACTCGTGTCAATTTGTTACATTCGCATGTTTATTTTGTAGTCGTGGCGACGTTCTTTCGTTAAGCTTACATATTTAGATTTATTTGTGTTAAGTGATGAGAGATTCGTATCAAATAATTTTTTCGCCTTATCCGACCCTTTCTGTGCACGAGTATTTATCTCTTCCCAGGAAGCAAAGCACGGTATCATCCGCGAAAGTGATTATTTTTTCCTTTATTCAAAGTCATATTACAAAAGTCATTGATATATAGGTATCAGAAATAAGATTGGGCCTCAAATGCTTCCCTGTGGAACACTGTGTGTTATAATAATTATTTAAAAAAAAAATATATATATATTTATTAATATGTTATAATTACAATGATACAATACATTTAGTTTTTTTTTTAGCTCTACAACTCCTCTAAAAAGCATGCACTTGTGGAGAGAAGAGGTGATCAATGATGAATTGTCGTATTTTTCATCGTTTCGGACACTTTAACAAGTAATTTGTTAAGTAGTCTTCAAGCCACTTATACGTTGTATTCCTTACTCATATTTTTTAAAGTTTTTTCTAGAAAAAGAAGATGAGGTCCAGTGTAAAATGTTTTTGCAAGATCAAGAAAAATCCTCACGCATTTATTTCAGTTGTCCACGTTCGAGTCAAAGTTTTCCACAGGAAACATAAGAGCATCCTCTATACTGCTTTTTGATCGGAAACCAAATTGTTGATGGGAAATAATAATATTTAAGTTTAGGAATCTGGGGAACTTCCGTTTAACAATCTTTTCTAAAATTTTTGAGAAAACACTTAAAAGAGAGATCGGTCTATAATTGAATATCTTTAGGGGTTCCGCTTTTATAAATTGGGCATACTAACGAATCTTTTAGCGCGATTGAAAATATTAAAATTTGTAAACTCGGGTTAGTTATAAAGGTAAATGGTTCGGAAACAAACTCCGCGATTTCAACAAACTCGGTTGGAATATCATCTTCACCTGGAGCGCTATTAATTTTTAGTTCTTATTTAACTGTACTGATTTCACGTGGTGTAGTCGAGCTTTAAAATAGTGAGTTCGATGTTTATATATTTAAGTAAACATTATTAAATAACTGTGATTCGCTTGTGTTTATTCTAAGTTCGTCTGCAATTTTTTGACCTATTGAGGAGAACTAATTATTTTATATTTATATAGTTTAAGATATCAGTCCGATTTTCATATGGGTTTGGAGTACTTTTATTATAAAGCATTTGAAATACGCTATTGCTTTTATCGCTGTTAAAATGAGTAAAATCTCTAATAATTTTCCATCATTTTTTTGGATTTATTTTTGTTTTATTTTACAAGATCTATAACATAAGGTTTTCGCCCTTTTGTTGCTTTATTACTAATATTTATATAACGCTTATATTGAAGTCGTACGTCTATGTTTCGGGGTTGCTGCTGAAATTTTTTGTGAAATTGTGTCGCGCTTTCTTATAATTGAAATTAGGCCCTCAATGATCAACGGTTTTATGTTTTTTCTAGTAGAGTGGCATTTGTAAAATTTATTTTTTGTAACGTGTTATTGTAAGATATTGTTGAATTAATTAAAAGCCGAGTTTACATCATCGTGGTGATCAACTGAATTTCATGTTTCTTGTTCTAGATCTATTATCAGTTCATTGTAATTTATACATGTTCTTCGCAAGTTATCGGTCCTGAATACATACAATAGATGCAAAAAGATTCATTACAATTCCTAAAATTGCAAAGTAAAAAGCTTTATATGCACATTAATATAATATACACATAAACAAATGCAACTCATTGTACAAACTTGTTGAATTTCGGTTTCAAGGTGAAATATCGATTTAGTTTCGGCCGAAACCGAATTAAATTGAATTTTGTACGAAACCGAACGTTTGGTTGGTCTTTAAAAATAGATATTCAGGGTTTCCTGCCAAACATCTAGTTTTATTGTAAATAGATCGATATAGTATCCCAATAAGTGGCTCAATAGAAGTTCCAATAGATCCCAACGGATATCCCGACCGGTCTTCCGATAATATAATAAACCAGAAAAAATTTGTGAAATCATTGTCTCTGTTTTATTAAAAGATTCACATGAATTGCCTTACAGCCTACCTAGATAAAATTTAATTAATATAAGAGTGTAAAATAATGGGCCGATGGCCCGATCCCAATCAATTTCCTTGGCCTATGTTGATTGCCAGTCCGCCCCTATATACACTTGAGTAAATATGACCAGCCCAAGATGTCTGGTGTGTTCTAACAAATTCTGTAAGAGGGTAATGTTAAGAAATGACGAACGTAAGGAGAAGCGAAAGATAACGGAGAAAAAATGTGTTGCGTTTTATCCTCTCCATATATGTACAGAATTAAGAATGATGTTTAAAAATACATTTGAGCATACAATATTCTGTTAATAAGAAGAAAACACACCGGGTTTTGTTGTTTGTAAAAGGCTTCACGCTAAAAGCTTTTTGTGAAAGCGATCATATATTTTCATAAAGGCAGACGTACTTGCGTTGTTCTTTTCAGATCTTCAGATTCTTCTGGATAGTAGGGTAAGTAGGAACGAGCGAAAATAATTCCTAATCAATTCTCAAGTTTGAATTATACAGATTTCTAAAAATTATAAAATATTTCTTCTTAATTTTTATTGCCTGTATTTTTATTTATGTTGTATTCCTATACGGGACATAAAGATTGAAATATTGTGACAAAATATTTTATTAAATTAAAACTCACTCTGGCTGTATGTACGTGGATAATATTTTTACAGGCTTATGGCGTGTCACTATCTCATACTAATTGTTTCAAGGTTGCGCAGAATCCACTTTTGGGTGTGGTCTCAGAAGACAATAGACAGGAGATCAGCTAGGTATGGAGGATACCTTAAGGATAGATTGGAAAATATTAATGCAGCTCTTCTCAAACATAATTAAACTTAAATTATCTAACTGCGCTACAGCGACAGTATTTTTGACTATACCTTACACTTTTCAAATTAATAATGAACCTTCCTCGGTTTGGAAAGAGATCCAGGTTCGAATCCCGGTAGCGCAATGACAATATTTTTCGATAAAATTGATTTTATATGTACATCTTTACAATTAATACATTAAATTAGTATTTAAAATATCACATACTTATGTTCTGAATAATTACAACTTCACAATGAGAATGTGTTCTCCTTAATAATAATTAAACTTGAAAAAATAATGATGGAATAGTATTTCTCTTCTAGTTCTGTCTCCAATGATGTGATTGATATATTCGGATAAATTTTAGACTTTTTAATGACTGCGAATTAATTTAATCTTACTTGTGTAGTTTTAATAATTTATTATCCTATATTACCACAGAAATGCAAGTTACATCACCATCATCACGTACCTTCGTACGGTCTAACTAGAAATTATTTTAGATTCTGGGAGCACTGGTTTAATTTCGCGGCTGGCCAGGTTTTTCCAATAGAGACACAACCCGCTCTATATTACCCCGAATATAATCGCATCAGGCGGCGTTGCTGTTTTGTGTCATGTCATGTCGCCGGAAAGCACACAAATTAAATTAATCAATTAGAAACATAAACAGAAAAATCTATCCATCAAAAAATATTTTGTTACTACCGGGATTTGAACCTGGGCCTTTACCTATCCATTGTTGCTTTAGCAATCGAATACATTTTCGACAAAATTCGAACTTATATTCTGTAATACTTTCAACTGATACATCTACTATTCAATTTTCAAAAGCAATCAACTTTATATGAATCTCAAATAACTTTGAGAAAAACTGATATGAGATGTCTGAATTGAATTAATTAATCCATTCCAAAGAGCTGGAAGAAATACGTCCCCTACATCCACTAATACAATCCTTTTTTATTCTCTATAGTGGCCCCATATTTCGTGTATTTGATCACGGTTAAACATTTATAATGGGTGACCCTATGTATTCCTGAACGACCGTATTTCCAGTTTTCTTTCATCATTCATTAGAGTTCACTCACTATGCGTGTATCAGTTATCCTAATAACCTACTAACACTGCATCTGCTCATATGTATATAGTAGGTAACATATTTATCAATCATAGTATAATTCACTACTTCTTGCCTCTGAGCTCTTCAGTTTTTTCATTCCATGTATGCAGCCCTGTTTCACATCTATTTCTATGAACGTAATATATAAAAAAACTTTTATATTTTTTCAAGGAGAACATATTTTTGTTGTGAAGTTACATTTTTAGAACACAGTTCTGTGATACTTTATTACAAATTAAATTAATCAACTTGAAAGATACACAGAAAAAATCTATTTATCGTAAAAATATTTAGTTGCTACCGAGATTCGAATCTGGACTTCTTTCTATCCGGGGAAACGTGTTTAATTCGTATTAAAAATATCAAATGACGGTGCGAATACCCCATAAATTCTTAAAAATGCACTGCTTCCTTCATAAATGTTATTTACTGTATAAGTTAACCATTTATACCTATCGTATGTACCAAAGTTTAATTTAATTTGTAATATTTTTTATTCCACATCTCGGTGCTAAGAAGAAATACACGCCTTGTTAATATTCGGGATAATACGTGGAAACGGGACATTTCTCCAAGTCAGACGAGAACCACATTATGATTTATTCGTTTCCTTTGTTTTAAAATAAAACACAATAGTATTTGTCCATGCTACAAGCCTCGCTGTAGAATAACGCACACGTACTGCGATCCACCTTGCAGAGTTTAATGTATTTAAATGGATATAATTTCTGAATTTCGAGAGACATGCTGCATGTTTGTCTTGCCTCGTGTATAAAGTTTCCAAGACTAGTACGACCCAGAACCGACTAACTTTCGCTAGGTAATTCAACTATGTTGGGAAAGGGCTCACAACTTCAACTGTTGTAGTTAACGGTGCAAGAAGTAGATACATGAAGGGAAAAATAAGATGATACTATTTATATTAGGTATCAGGTAAACTTTAAAGCTCATCAAACGAAAGGCACTTAATATGATAATTATGTGTTCTCATATATCGCCTATATATATATATATATATATATATATACAGAATGTAACAGATTTAGTCCACAATATTTAATTGGTGGATACCTGACTAAATTACGAGTCGAAAATATTCCGCCTAGTTGGAATTTTTTAATGCTACTAGGCAGCCGTTCGATAGCGCCCCACATATTAATACGGCGATACCGCACAGCTGCCAAAACAAGATTTGCCCTCATTATCCCCGGTTGACTCATTTTATTAATAAATAAATATCTATTTATTTTGCGCCATTTCGTTTCACGGAAGGGAGTGCCTCTTCACTTCTTTTCTACTCATCGGCCTTGTTAATTGATAATTGTATTATTTTATGTTATGCATAGTATTTTATTATTTATTAATAAAGTGAGTCAATTGGGCACAATTAGGGCAAATCTTGATTTGGCAGCTGTGCGGTATCGCCCTGTTAATATGCAGGACGCTATCGAACGCCTGCCTAGTAGCATTCAAAATGCCAACCAGGCGGCAAATGAGTAAGACCGAGATAGGAGTCTCGAACTTATTGCATCGGTTCTGGGCAAGCGGTGGGTCCACCCTCGTTGTGGTTGGATTTGTTGCATGATTGAGGCATTCGCACGTCCACGGGATACATAACATCATATTTAGCAATACATTTCGAAGGATATATATTTTAGGCTTGTCGCTATTGAGGACTGTCCAAGTCTTTTTTTATTTATTTTAAATAGTGATGCGTACACGGAATACATGTCACATCAATATTTTTAAACTAAGCTATACGCTTGAGTTATGAAAATAGGACTAACTTGATGGCCTTCTGGAACGAGGCTCGAACCCCGGACCACTAGATCACTAGGTTGCTTGCTTGTAACTATCTTTTCATATTCTCCGCAGTTAGTTCAGAACAACTTTAGCTAGTTGTGTGCGTTTTCGAATTCTCTGTCCAATGTCACTAACGTTCGTAAAGTTTGTTGTGATATATTAGAAATTTTGATTAATTTCTTCAAATTGACCTAGACCAATTGATCATGAAAATATCTCGGCTAAATTTGTTAAACATAATATAATTTATTAATAATTCACAGGCATTTCTAATCGACATTTAATTTAATTGAATATGTATATTTCAATTAAATATAAAACTTGACGACAATAATTTCTAAATATTTAATTCCCGAATACAAAAATTGAGATATTCTGTTCTGGAAAATAAATACATAATACATTTCAGAAAATATAATATAATATATTTTGAAGACTTTAAAGACCGCAAGTAACAAGTTTGTCAGCAGGTTAATTTATTTTATAAGATTGAACAGGGAGCCAGCCAGCCTAGTATTATACTACGGAACAAGGCTCAATTATAATATTCCATTAAACAAAGTGGCAAGACCAAGACTCTAAAACAGCCGACATTTTGTTCAAATTTATTACAGATATGATTACATTGTTAATAAGCTTCAGAGACTTGTCTACGGAAATAAAATAATCTGAGACATATTATTTTAGACCAGCCCTTTTTTATACAAACTGTATCATTAAGGATTCACAAGAAATCATCATAAAATTCAGTACAAGCTTACATAACATGTAATTGTTATGAATTAAAAAAAAATTATAGACATATTGTTATTCACATAAGATTATTCATGTGTGATATAATTTTACTATGTTACTGATGGCTGAGAGTCTCATGACATAATATTCGTAAAATTTATACGTATAATTATCCGCTGTTTTTTAGCGACGATTTGTTTTTTGAATATGATATTTTATTGAGATATGTCATAATATAATTATTTAATAGGTTTAGGAAATAAGAAAACTATACACATATATGCCACATTATTCTAGACCACTTAGGTAAAGGGTGGAAAGCTATTGAGTCATTTCGCGATATCAACGATTTTTTCGGCGAAGGAACGATTAGCGAAAGGGCATGCCGAGAGTGGTTTGTTCGCTTTAAAGCTAGTGATACTAGTTTATACGAGAAATCAGAAAAGGGTCGATCTTCAAATTTTGATGACCAGGTTCTTCTGGCTGCTATGGAAAAGGACGAAAGTTGCACCACCAGGACACTGG